>OY728131.1:931286375-932618875 GCA_963277665.1 Viscum album
TAAATTTTTATGTTTCTAAAAATTAATTTACTTAAATTTTATATTACAAAAACAAGCATTGTGTCGGAGTAATGTAGCACATAATGTTATTATTCAATTAATAAAAATTAAAATAATTACATTGATAAAAAAATTAATTTATATTTGAAATATAGATAGATAAATAAAAATAGAATATTTTAATTACTATGAAAATTTAGTAACTATATTAATTAAAATATAGTGTCATTTAGTTTTTATTAATTAACTAAAATTAAATTTAGGTTAATATCAATGGTCATCAAAAGAAATCACTAAATGTTTCATCCTTTGATGATTATGATCAAAAGACACTTATATAATAAAATAAATACATGTATTAGGAAGGTTTTTTGGAATTATATAATACTTTTACCTGTGTTTTACCCTATTCACCATTTCTGAGGTGAAAAATATTTAATATGTTTCATACATATAATGAGAAAATATGAAACAGATCTATCAATAAAATTTGAACATCCTGATTCCAAAAATAGATTTTATTTTTGAATATTTAATATCCATAAGGGGAATAAATAATTCGTAATCTAAATGTTTAAATAAAAAAGATAAACAATTTTTTTATAAATTAGTTTTTAAGCCCAAAAAGTTATTATACAAAAAAATTCATATAATTGTGATTATTATGAAATTAATTAGATTATTTATTATTAAAGTAAACATATGTTACGATATGATTAAATTATAAAGGAAATTTTATATTAAATTTACCTTAGTTGTTAAATAGAAATTCTTTCTTACAAAAATAATTGTCATTAACTGTTCAATTAAAAATATATATTTTTATAAAAATATCTAAAACTCATTACATGAAAATTTTAATTTGATGATATAAATATAATTTATTTCAATAGGGTTAAAATTATTATATAGGGAAATTAATATTTTAAATAAAAACATATAATAGAAGAAAATGAAATTATAAAGAAAAAAACTATTTCTTTTTTGATTTTAAAGTTACTTAACATTCTTACCATGAATATTAATATTTAAAATTAGATTCATTAATATTAATGTGGTGTGAGATTTATTAAATATTAAATGTGTTTTTATATTATTCCCCCCATTTTGAAATTTCAACATTGAAAATCAAATCCATTCTTAAACAAGTAAATATATTAATATTTCATAGAATATTAGATTCCATTGGATTTTATAAATAATATGAATTCCCACAAAACCTTAACTTGGTGAATCACATTATTTTACAACACAATCTCTACATTATCTAAAATTGGAAATAATTTTTCCTCTTATGAAATTTTATATTCTAACTGTACTAATTGATGAATGTAAACATGATATGTATCCAACACTGTTTTTTATATAATGAAACTAAAAACATGTCACGTACCAAGGATAATATCACATTCAATTCCACTCTATAAGAATTTGATCTATCTTTTTCGTGAATTTAATATAATAAAATGAAATGTGCACTTAACATTATCTTTTTGTGAATACACAGAGCACTTTTCCATATAGAAAAATTAAAAATAACAAGATCACCCACCTCAAATAAAATATATTTCCTCATTTATCAATATATCTCTTTTTATAATCTGATATAACCTCATATTTTATTGAATAATATTAACCTTTTTAAAAATCTCATATAACAACTCCAGCCCTAATAAATTCCTTTTACCCAATTCACACAAAAAGTTGTAATCCAACCCCACTTTCAATATATATCATAAAAATGTACCATCATTATACCAAGATTCCCAATATTATTATAATAAAATTATCATATCAAAATATAATGATCTCAAATTTCCTAATAATCTATTTTAACAATCATGAATAATTTCTTCAATAGTCTGAATCATTCTCTCATATAGTCCAACAAATTGAGTTCCAAAATCTAAACTGAAATTTAATTTAGTAACAAATTAATTATAAACGGCAGTACCAAAATTATATTTAATCCATACATCATAGTTAGACAAAATAGATAGGGTAACACAATGTGACCTGATTATCTATTTGGCAAGCAGTTGAGAAAGTTAATATAAAGAAATAATATCTCAAGTATGTTGGATATGTGTATATGTAGTCAATAAATAAATAAAAATAAAAATATCATTATAATATCATGATATATTTACAAATACCACTAAAATATCCATGTAATATTTTTCGTATTTCATCTACGACATTGGAAAAGGGAAAATCATCCCTTTTAGTAACTTTTTTATATTTAACTTATTGAAAAGTCAAATATTTCATGGTGTATTGTATAAATAATTATTCATTACATCTGATAAGTAATAATACCATATATATATATATATATATCTCTTAGTACTACTGGGATGAATATAAAACTTAGAGTTGTTTGCTTCACTCATCAATTATTCTTTTCATTTGGTATATATATGGAACAACCAACCATTTTAAAAATCCAAAAACATATTAATTTTAATTGTTAATTTATGTTAATTTATCATTATTTTCCAATTTTTATTTTTTCATTAAGATAATATTATTCATTAACATATTTCTGAATTCTGTGAAACATTGAATATTACACCGAAACATGAAAAAATAGTGGAAGTTCCTGCATGCAGAATTTTGAGTCCATAATATATTAAATCATGTAAAATAAGTACATGTTTATAACATAAAATGTATAATGATAAATAATATATTATCATAATAAAATTTAATATTGTTCATTTCATTTAAATGATGGAAATTATTTCCCCATAATAATCTTTTATTAGTTACAATAATTTATTCTTCCTCACGTTCAACTCTTTCAAAGTTAATATTTAATTAAAAATAATATGATCAATATATATTTCATAATTTACTCCATATAAATGTTTTCTCGTATTTTTTTAAATTAAATAACATAGTATTTATTTCTAGATAATGTTTTGGATAATATATGTCTTTATATTTTAATTAACATGAAGTATACATAATAACCTAATTATAATGCATCATAAAATGACTATGTCCTTTTAAAGAAAGAATTTATAAATATGAAATATAATATATTTCATGTGGTTTGGGAAAAAACTATATCTTAAAAAATATTTTTTATTTCCAAGAATCATTCCTCAAACTATTTTATATATTTTAATTTAACTCCATTTCAACACAACGTTTTTAGTGGTCTAGTATATCGGTTAATGTCTTAACACACCACTAATTGTGACCCACTTAGAAAAAGATAAATATAAATATCTATTACATTTTTTATCCTTGTACATTATTGATCAACATTAATTTTTTATGGTTAATAGTTATACAATCTTTAGAAATAATATAACCTATTAATGAAAATATTCTAGAGACAAAAATAAACATTTTATAAATTTTCCATATAACTTCTTTTATTTTATGTATTGAAAAGTGATCCTTAGGTGTATTTAATGATCCGAATTTATTTTATAATATTTCCAAATATTAGTAATAAACAAAACTATATTTTTATTCAAATTTTCTTGTAAATCATTATTCATAATATCCCTGAATACAGATGGTGTAATAGATAACCCTAGGGGAGAAACCAAAAAATAATAATTCCAATACCATGTTTGAAACACTATATTCCTAATATATTTTCCATTAAAATTTAATTTATGGTACCCTAACATTATATTAATCTCCGAAAAATACTACACACCTAGATATGATCAAACAAATCATCAATTTTAGAAAAATGACATTTATTCGTAATACTGATGTTATTCCAGGCTTGACGGTCAATGAAAAGCCTCATTGAACCATATTTCCTCAAAGAAATTAAAATATGAGCACCCCATGGTGTGGTGATCAGCTGAATGTAATGTTTTTCAAGAAACAATTATATCATATTTTATAATTATAAATTGATTACGTGAGCCATTCGATACATGAGATTTTAAATTATATTATCATTTGGTACTATTTCAACTGTGAACTAAACCACCCAATTATGAAAAACATTAGGATATACATCCATATATTATTTCAATACTAGATCATCACTAATTTAAATTTTTTTATTTCTAACAACAAGATATAAGTTACATTATCTTCCATATTTTTCAAATTTCTCAACATCATGATATGTTTTTGAAGAAAAAAATCATCAAATATAACATTATTATATATTAAATTTATCTTAGAATAACAAAATGGAATATAATATATAAATATTATAATATCTAACTCTATTATGGGTATTTTAATAAGATTTATTATAAAAAACTTCCCACTAATTACAATATGAAGATTCCTATAAATATTTGGTATTTTAATACCTCTATAGAACTTACCAAAATGATGATATTATTTTCAGCTGCTTATATTCCTATAATACAACAATACTTCTTATAAATAATGTAATGTAATGACCCATAGTGAAATCATTCGTCAACATCATTTGAACAAACATGTAATGTAACTATCATAACTTCATTATATATACCAAAAAAAATCCATAGTAGTAAATAATGATTTTGTCACACTATTTTTGTTTTGATCCATATTATTTCATGACTGTTTAATGAACAAGGTACACACATTACCATAAAACCTACACTAATTATCATATTAAAAACTCTCTATTGGATGGATCTTTAATATACAATTATTAGATTGTTCATGACTTCTTTTTTAGTCCTCATCCCTATGACTAAACTTACCATGATAGTAACATTTAGCAGATTATATCAAACATTCCATAAAATTTATTTTTACCACACATGGAATATGTTGGTTCATAAATCAACATTCTATAATTGAATACATCTCCATTTCCTTCCACTATGACTACTTCTTACTATTATCAACCTGTAGAACATATGTTTTAGAAAAATCCATGTCATGTTTTTAAACACAACAAAAAGCATTCTTATAACTTCTAAACTCATGTGAGTCTAATGCTATTAATAAATGAGGTTTTAATAAATTGTATAATATTTTAATTTTAATAAGAAGGTCCCAAGTATATTTTATTGCGTACCTGGAAAATCCTATAAAATTTTCTTCCTACAAAGATTTTGAATACTCCTCTATTTTCATCAATTCAAACAATTATTTCACTATTTTGGATCTAATTGAAATTGGGAAATATTTATACTTGAAAATATTCTTAAAAATTATTTCATTCCATCACATAAATTCATGTTATCTCTTAAGGTATTCATAACATATAACCACTATTGACAAGTTTAACCTCCAAAATGATAAACTTCTAAGATATAAATTTAGAAATTATGTACATACCATGACATTGAGTATATTTTCTAGATCGTGGATCCATCAATCATATACCATTAGATTTGAGGTCCCAAATATATAAACCCTTGTAGTAATATTTTACTAATATATTAATAATGTTCATTCAATCATGCTAAAATTAAATGTTTCCCATTTAAATCCATAGGATTAAATTCCATGATTAGCTCCCTCTTTTTTCTATTCACAAAAATGAACATTTCCCATTGGATTTTAGAGTTATGAAAGGCTAACCAATCATATAAGTTGTATCTATATCACCCGTAATGTAATTCATATTAGTCTCACCAATTGAATATGTTGTTCTAGTATCACTCATCACCATATATAATGATTAAATACTATATCATAAAAAAATAATTTCTAATCCTGTTCTATTTCATTATAAATTCATTGAAAAAATCTTTTCAACCATTAAGTGATGAAATATCAATTTTCACATAAAAATAAAGAGCAACCCCCATTTCTTATGAAGTTTACTTAAAATATAAAATATCAAAAATATTGTGGAAATGATTTAATTTGAAAAAAATATAATAAAATTGAAAATGAATATTTAAATAAATATAATCACTTTATGATGGGAAATGTTTTTGATATAGTAAATGTAAAATATGAAAATTCAATTCATATCTTTATTAAAGGCATATATTTTAGAAAATGACATGAAGATAATTTATTTAAAAATTTAATGAAATATAAGGTTATATTAAATTGAAATCTTACATTCTTTTATATGTAAAGAGTATAATTATGGAAACATTTTAATAAACATGTACATAGAACCAAAAAATAGAGGGGAATACTTTTAAACAAATGTTTATAGAAAGACACCTTAAGAGTTGATACCTTTTTAACCAATAAAATATTGAAAGAAATAACATTAAATAGATATTTAAAATTTCAAATATATAGAGAAAAATCATAATATATATATCTGAAATATAATAGAAATGACATAAATTAAAACATGTGGTGAAAATAGTTAAAGTATCCAAGAAAGAAAGTTGAGATTATAAATCCATTTCCTTAAATATAATATTTCATCATATGTTATATTTCACTCATATAATAAGACTATATTATATATTTACTTGATTAAGAACATTTTGTAGATTTATTACATTATAACTATCCATTTTTTATATATCACAATGTTTTATTTATTTTCATAATCAGGTTATTTTAAGTTAGATGTTTTCATGATATTTAATTAATAATCCCCCAAAATGTTAAAATATGATAATTGTGGTAAACTGGTTCATTTTTCTATCATCTAACGACTTTTCATCTGAAAAATATTACAATTTTTATAAATTAAATTCATTTTTATAACCATCCATGAACAACATACATGAAAAATGAATCACTTCACATCATGGAGGTGGTAATCTACATGTGTGCACAAATGACATTATAATTTTCCAGTGGATGAGAATGTAATAAAATCATTGAAATACTATATTTATAGAATTATGATTTTATCATGAATATCATATATATTTACTAAATCAAACATTTTAACTTCCCATTTTAGGTGGTGGTGAAAAATTAAACACAATGATGTATGAAGGTGATAGTCTACTTGTATAGATGAACAATCATTTCCTTTCCAATAGGATGGAAAATGAGAATAAAATGGGTTATAAAATAAACATAATAACATTTTAGAATAAAATAATATAATAATGTAAATATTTAATCATTATAAAAATTATTTTAATGTCGTAGAATTATAAATAAACCAGAAATTGATTTGTTAGGGATTATACTTTCTTCTATAATATCCTCTTCAAATTCATTATTAATATTACAATATTTGGTATTTTTGTGAGACAAGTACCTCTATGGAATTATAATGTATTATTTGGGGATATTTGGTTAGGTAATGGATGAACAATAGTGATCAAATGGTGTAAGAAAAAAAGTAGAGTAGGTTCCTTTCAATATGTTTGGGGAGGGACTCCATTTAAATTACTTAATAGATTAAATTAATATTAATTAACTATCATGTTAAAATGACAAAAAAATGAGATATTTCAAATAAATTAATAGAAACTATCAAAATAATCTCATATTATAAAATTATTCATGTTTAGGTGATGTTTTCACCATTATCTCCATGGTTTAACCCCCCCCACATTTATCCTATTGACAATTACCGTGATATCAATGTTTTTACTTAAAATGAGTTAGGAAAGATATTATAAAATAATAAGTGATACATAATTGAAAAATTTATTATATCATATACCATATTCCATAAAATAGTTTAATTAAAATTTTTTTATGAATTTTAAATCATTATAGAGATTACAATTTTACATAAAATACCTTTAATGACATTTTTAGACTATATTCATAGTTTGAATTTATGATAGAAAGATTATAATTTATTCATAATATAAAAATTTGACACTTATAATATATTTTATATTTATTTAATATAATTATTGTACACAAAAATTCAAAAAATAATTATTACTTCTATTGTTCCAAAAAATAATTCACTTGAAATTTCAATTACATGAACAAGAAACTTGTCAGGATTGCGTAAGCAAATAGGGTAATTATTCCATCCCAAAAAATTGGAAATATTTTCATAAAAAACTTTTATATTTTTAAAAATCATTTATAACCCAAAAAACCTCATTATATCCTTATAAAAAAAATATAAGAGATATTAAAATAAAGGGATGACATTTTATTTTCATTATTTACTTAAATTCATTTTATTTTCATTATCACTGGAATGTAAAATGAAAGTAATAAATTTTAAAACTCGGAATGGTTATTATGGGAAAAATTATCCAATAAACTAAAAAAGATGTTAGGGAGATTTCTGGGCCTTATCTCAAAGATTTAACACTAGTTTTACGTGTTTTACATTACAAAAGAGACCAATATTTAATAATTTTACTATTCATAATGATAAAAAATAATAGGTAAATACTTACAAAATATAATCCACATGATTGAAAATATGGAATATATTTTTTCATGTTCAAATTATATAAGTGGATTATGTCAACATTAATATAAATGCATAAATTTCCAGTAAAATTATGTTTAGAATAATTTTTAGACAAAAAATAAACTTATACCAAAATCATGTACAATGTTAATTAATTTTTAATTAGTAATATTTTTTATAAAAAAATAATTATAATGTTAGTTTGAGATAAAATTTAAAACCTAATCATAATTTTAAATTAATTTATTTAATGAATAAATGATTTCATTACAAAAATATGTATCCTTAACTATTTACATAAAAATAAATATTGTCCAAAAAATCACAAAATTTCATTCTAGTCAAATGTAGAATTATTTAATTTAAAAATAAAGACAATTTTATCAAATTAAAATTATATTACTTAAAAATAGGTATTTTAAATAAAACAATACAATATATGAAAATAAATTTAGTATGAATAAAACTATTTACGTTTTTATTGAAAAATAGCTTAATATGTTTATAATGAATATAAATATATAAAATATTATTCAGGGATTATAATGACTAAGTTTTTGCATTATAATTATTGGAATATTTTAAAGAATATTTACGGTGTTAGGTGTATTGTTAGGGATCTATTTTGTGGCTCATAGGTCCTCAATGTTAATGTGATAAAAATATTAAATATAATATATTATTTTTTATTTATTATGAAATAAAAAAATATATTATTAATAGTTTTATATATGGGAAAACAAAAACATCCATTAAATCCAGAATATATGTTTTACCATAGGTGCGACATAATCATTTTATATATCTAGTGTTTGGTTTAATAGCAGTTCCATGTGGGATAATTGAATAATAAATTAATTAAATAATTTATTATCTTTTTATTAGATGTTACCCAATTCCTCTTATATTTAAAACATTATTATGGCCAAATTCTAAGGTTAGTCGCATAACAAATGATATTGGAGAGGACTATAGAGGAGTGATTTGATGGATGAAAATTTGATCATGGATAATTGATTTATTTTCAAAGAGTTTTTCATGTCAATAGAGTTCATGGTTCTCAGAAATCTTAATGAAACAAAAATATATATCCCTCGGAAATATACACAATTTTGAGGTAGGGTAATTTTTCTAAATAGTCCCCACTTTCTCTTCTCCCATATCGAATTTGAAATAATTAATTTAGTAAATTAATTCACATATTGTCTATTGATTTTTGAATGATGATTTAATTCCTAGAAATAGGAATTGATAAGTTAATTTTTGATTCTATTTTATTTGTCTAAAATTTTTTATCACCATTAATGGATGAGGGCCTACCAAAACAATGGATGATGTTTGTTTCCTTACATTTTTATTTGATTAGTTTCTATCATTATTATTCAAAAATTCATCATCAATATTTTGATGAAATACGACTCCATTATACATGAGAACTATTATTAATAATTGAACTTTTGGAAAATAGATCATCACCGTAGGTTCAAATGTGGAATTTAATGCATGATTGATTTATGATAGCAATGATAGTGATCCAGAAATGGTTGGGAAAATGGTTGAAGCTATGATTTTATTAATCAAGAAGATCTACTTATATGGGAGGGGTCCCCAAACAGAGTTCTTGATTCAAAGAACTACTACATACATCTGCTCCATGGTGAAACATAGTGGATTGGTGATTGGAAAAAAAAGTTGATGACTCCATCGAGGTACACACTCCTTTGGAGGCTACTTTCAAACAACCTCCCGGTGGATGTGAATCTACAAAGAGTATGTATTTCTCTTTTTTCCAAATGTGTTTTATGCAATCATCACCATGAAGATGTGAACCACCTCTTTATGAGTTGCAGAAAAACCTCTATTTATGGAAACATGTACTCATGGTTTTTGAGATTAGGCCGTAGAAAACGGATTTGATATATACATTGATTGTAGCAAACCACAATGCAGCTCTCTCAAGGGAGCTAACTGCTCTCCTTAGAGTTGCAAGTGTAGAACTAATTTCCCTCTTATGGAAAAGTAGGAATGCATCGATAAACAACAGGACACGCTTCAATTATAGTCTTTCTATGGGAAGCATACATAATGCAATGATATCTTCCAATTTTATGCATACTCAAAAATGGGGTAACTTAGTTGCAGACCGACTGATCCTAAGAAGGATTCATGTTCCAGGTATATTTCAAATCCCTCGTGGCACTATGGAGGTCTATTGGATACCCCCTTTTGTTGGTTGGATAAAATGAAATACGGATAGAGCCTCTAGGGGTAACCTAGGGCCATCAGGTGATTGGGTAATTTTTAGAGATCAACGTGGAGATGTGATTGAATGTCTATACGGACCTTGTGGCATTGCCACTGCCTTGGAAGTTGAGATAATGTGATTCATTATGGAAATTGATCTTGCTCACATAAGAGCATGGAGATATATATGGTTAGAGTGTGACTCGTCCACTCTTTTTCAAGCGGTAAGAGAAGGCAAGAACCACTTAGCATATCAACTGACTACAAAATGGGTGATATTTCTTGAAAGACTTTTCAAAATGAACTACATCATTACACACTCTTATATAGAACCCAACTATATTTTGAATGGACTTGCAAATGAAGGGATCAATACCGAAGGATGTCGCCTCTCAACCACTCTTCGTGGTCATGTGTTACCAATTTTATTTCATGAAAAATGTAAAATTCCCTCTTTTAGACTTGTGAAATCATTATTTAACTTAATAAAAGGGCTCTGGAGCCCACTCTTCTCAAAACAAATTAATAAGGGTATATTGAGGACTCCCAATATGTGCATGAGATGATTGAGCCCCTCTATTGTTTATTTTTAGATCGATTCTGGTATCACTACATGTCGAAAAAGGTGTTATAGTCTATCATTCTTACCAAGGGTGGGATAGTTATTTTGTTAATAAATTTGAGGGTATGTCATCCCTATCCTAGTGGGATATTCTATGCATGGTTAGGAATCCAAAATTGTCCATGGGTGTGATCGTGTATCTATGTTTCACCATCCTTTGAGTAATTTATGGTACTTAATAATGGTGAGGGACGATGGGAATAAAAAATGGGATGAGTAGAAATGATGTTATCTTGTCCTGAGGACTGATTTCACTCTTACTATCATCACCTTGAAGCCTTAAGAAGAATACTAGGATTGTAGTGTGAGTATAACGTTACTTTTTCACATGGTGTTTACCTTAAGTATATTCGGATTGTTACCATAAATTCTAATGAGATAACTCGCTTTTATTCTTTACATTTGGGTAGTTTATGTTGTCAAAAACGTTCTGTTAATAATCAATAATTAAGGGGATTAGCCCACACATTTCATATTCTTTTCTGATGACATTCCATTCAGTAGAGATCTATGATATCCCGGAGTATGTGGAGTTTAGTTAGACTGTATGGACTACAATTAGTTCAAGAGTCATATCTTATAAATAATAATTTTTTAGTAGTAGGTTGGACTCTTTTTTTATATTTCTTGGGATTGTATTTAGAAATTTTTTATTAATTATTTCATTATATGATGTTGGATTAGTGGTATGCATCCACATAGGGTATTATTTTGTTTTCATTATTCCATATTATATTGGTCTTTGGAGATGTCTGCATGTGTACAGGTACATTAGGTTATGATTTCACATGTGGGCGATATGCCTACTTGACACTAGTCACCAAACCCATGACCAATGAAGGTAGAATTGTGGTGTCCTTCTCATGATACCACTCCACAAGTGGCCCCTTATTGGTTAGGTTGTGATATAGAAGTTTCAGTGAATGTCATATTATTACCAAAATTTAAAGATAGTCTAGTATTGAGGATTGGTTTGGGAAATATGAAATCAATGGTAGAGTGTCTTGAGATTTGATATCATGAAAGAAAGAATAATGAGGGTGGCATAGATAATGTTTTCACTCTCCATGACTCTGATAACATACTTATCTAATTTGTATATACAAGAAAAAGTTATAGGTAAAATATAAGTATATGGATCATGTTGGAATGAGTTGTTGTTTCCATTAAATTCGTTATTTAGTTCCATATAAATTCACTTTGACTATATTGAATCATGAATTTTTCTATATTTCTCTATGGTTATAGGCAATGTGGATTCCACAGTGGAATTAATTTTAAAATATTCCTAGAGACCACAATTTTGTTCATGGGCCTATGTTGGAGGTAGCTCTTATAGGTGGTTTTATGATCATATACAAACTTGTTGAGTAGATGGTTATCCTGATAGTACTAGAAGATGATGTTTATAGGATTATATGACATGATGATTTCCAAAGATTGATACCCCTAATGTTTCAGGGAGATTTAGACCTCCATTTAGTAGATGAATAGATCAGGGTAGCTAGATAAGTATTTCGACTTGTTAGGATCCCTCATGATTTAATGGTGGTACTAGATACATGTCTTCTTAATGGAATATAAAGTTAATGGTTGATATTAGTGATTTAAATTCTTGATATAGTTTCTCTCACTTGGAAAAAAATAAGACAAAATAAACCTTGTTCATAGTGTATCATGAGGCATGCATTCCTTATCACATCGCTATATTGATATCAATATATTCTGGTTGATCCACAGACCCGACTATTGAATTTATATACTCTTATTGGTAGAGATTCAGTGATAAAATTTTTTCATGATAGTGTGATGTGACCCGTGGAGGAGAGAGATTAATATATTTTCTATTCATAGATGTAATGATAACATATGATGTTATTACAGTTATGGGATTTCTCTCCTAATTTCGTTGACACACTACAAAGAAATTGACTCTTACCAAAAAAATAGTGAATGTATAACATATATATTGGTATAATTGAGTAATTCTAACAGATATGATTTTTTATTCGTACTAAATTCAAGTACCAACATGTATTTTTACAAAAAAAAATATTTTTATTAATTTTTTTAATATCAATATATTCATTTAGAACATTTATTTTTTACATCATCATATTATTACAATGTTTTCAAATAAATAAATCCATTATCAGTAATTATTATTTCCAATGGTTTATTTTAAATAAATAAATATATTACTAGTATTTATTCAATACAAAAAAATCATTTAACACCACTTTTTTATTAGTAATAGCTTTGTAAAAAATTATATTACTATTATAAAAGCTATATCAATATATGAATTAATCACTTAGAAAATAAATAAGAAACTAAAAAAATAAATCATATTACCTAACCTATGATCTCCATCATGCAATGGTCTACTGATTTTCATCACTCTCGCATCACACATATACTCGCACTCACGGTTCATCACTGTCCACACCCACATAGTCGATTATCTACAACTTCTCACAACCCATCCACTTTTGTTCGATTTTTTCCCTCTTTCAACTATAAAGACAAAGCATAAGGATATACATGAAAATAAACCCATTTCTCATTAAATCCAGTGATTTTTTAACCTCTTATCAAGTATGTAATTATTTCATGAAGACATTATATCTTAAAAGAATGGGTTTATATTATATTAATTGAATTGAATTTAAGTTATGTTTTTAGTGAAATTTGGATTAAATGAAATTTCTTGTAATTGTTATCTTTTTTGGTGACTTAGAGATGCTAATTACATACTTATCATTGGCCAATTAAGATGAAATAAACATTCTTTGTTTCTTTCATCACATATAAATTTTTTTTATCACAACATTGAATTTCATACCTATGTAGAGTATTATTCCAACTTCCATGACCCCTGAAGGAAATATTTTCCCAAGGAAATATCCTATGATGAATCCTGGATGATTCATTATTTTTAGTTCTGAGCATAGGGAAGGTATGGTGATATATGTCAGTTTAAAAAAAGTGTACATTATTCTTTTATTTAATTATAAATAAACTAAAACAAATCTAGATCAAAAACCTATAAATATTCATTATTGATTAGAGAATAAGAATTAAATGCACACATTCAATTGAATTTTTTGGGTTCTCTCAAATAAACATTTCAATAGTTTGATGGTAAAAATTCCATCATTAATTTGATGTCATAGAAATTCATACTAAATTTTATTGTTCACTTACTCAGATAAAGAACACAAAAATATAAAATTTTGGTGAGAAATATATGAATTAGAATGTGAGGAACAAATTGGAAGTAAAAAAATGTGATTTTTCATTCATAGTTACAAAATTTAAGAGTTTATTGTTTCTTGGATGCTTATATTTTAAATTTTATCTATCATAGAGAAAAAATCTAATTCTAGTAATCATAATAGAGATTTACCCTTTCTATAAAGTTGCTTTCAGAATAATATATTGGTCTCAATGAAAAGAATTTTTTTATAGATGAAAATTATGTATTTCAGAATTTCTTTTATTTTGAATATGAGTAAGGTTCCCATGAAGATGAATGGGTTATTTATTTAAATATTCAAGGAACAAACTCATTTTTAAGTCTCATTCTAGGTAAAAAGTCCATTTTAAATGAACTAATATGATTCTATTATCTACATTGTATTTAAACATAAAATCCATATTGAATTTTTACATCTGTAATTTGTGGATAATGAATGATTAACCTACAAGTACATCAAAAATCATCTCATTAGAAGAGGATTTATACTTAATTCTGTGAATAATGTTTTATATTATGAATATAGTAAAATTAATTTTTTGATTTTGTATGTGGAATTCTAAAATGTATTTTCTTTTCATTATTAATCTTTGATTACTATTCTATGTGATGTCAAAATGCATTATATTCATTTTGTAACATTTATAATTTAGTGTACTATTACATTTGATATTGAGAAAATATACTTATAATGCATTTTTCAATTCATTCCTTATGTCCAAAGATTAATTAGATGGACTTTGGACAATAGTTCGTATCTATAATGAATTTCATTTATATTCTGAATAGCATAATGATATATTTATATGGTCATAAACTAATGGAGTTTCTTGTTAATTAATTATAGTTTATTTAGTATTTTAAAATAATTACTCTTTATGTTATCTGAAATTTAGTTTCATTGTTATTATATAGTTAAAAATTGTTAGTAAATTATAAGAAATCTTATTTTATGAAATTTTTATTTTCATATAAATTGAGAACATTTTTTTACCTTTTCAATAATGTTGGAATAAATGTAAGACTTCTCATAATTTTTAAAAGAATGTATTGTTTCAAGATTCCATTCAGGACCTGAATATAAAAAACATAGTTTGCGTTGCCTAATCTCATATTTGAAGAATGAGTATTTCACATAACCTATTTCAAAAATAAAAAAAAGGTGTCTAGAGATCTTGAACCCTCTATCTATAAGGAAATATTTTGGTGGTACTCTATTACTCATTAATTATATTCTCAACATGTTCTTACTACTCCATTATTTATATTACAACAATCATTTACATGAAATTAGTTATTGTATAGAGTTAAGTTATGAATTTAATATATTCAATCAAAATATTTACATACCTATTAACTGATATCATGTTAGATCTAATGTATTAATTTGTTAACAAGATACTTGGTTTAGTTTTGATCTAAAATTATAGGCGTCATTGTGCTTTTTCCGACATATAATTTCTTTTGGAACTAGTGTCATATGTTGTAGTGTTTTGGATGGTGGTTATTTGAATACCCTTCTTCTATATCCTATGTCATCTACTAATATAATCTATTAGAATTCTGTGTAGCTACAAATATGTTTTAAGATTGAGCAATTTTCTATTGCATTTGGGTGAGCTTTTTGGTTCCTAAAGATAGAGTTGTGGCATGATTTTAGAATTTTTTTTATAGTGCACTAGATTATCATTTCATTTTCAACTATTTAAGCTTGTATTAAGTGGTATTTTGGTGAATTCTAACTACTATTTTCAATTGTCCAATGAGTTCTTATCTGTATTTGAAGAATGAAATTCATACTTTAGTCTGGTTATAGGTTCCAATCATTTGATGTTGTTGTGGCAGTGCTGAAAATGATGGGGTCTTTGGTTTTTTGTTTGATTTTTAATGTGTTTTTTTTATTAGTTCCAATGTATCCCCCATGGAGATTCATTCATAGTCATTCAGGGTTATATATTTTTTGCCTTATTGTTTGTTTGATTCCCTATTAAAAACTTATTTAGTTCCATTTTAACCATAATCTCGGGTTTTTCAAAATAATAAAATAATTGATTGGTGGTAGTCTGTAAATTTATTTTTATGGATAAATAAGAAAAATTTATATCATAACTATTATTTTATATTACAATACCTATTATAGTCACCACTATAAAAAAATTATATTTTGGGAAAATAATTACTAAATAGTATCTCATCATTCTTTTTGTCAATAAATCATTACAAATAGGAAAATAGTATAAATCATTTCAATTACACATAATGTTTAAAGAAAATATACATGTATTTTACATTTTTATATCGTTTAATCAATATTCACATTTATTGATTTTTCCATCATTATTCATATTTGTTTTATAGTTGGTAAAATTCATTGAGGTTCCCCACTAATTATATATACTAACAATTTTTTAAATTACTATCACCAACCTGGTTCATCACCATTACCCACACCCAAAATCACCCCCCTAAATTCTATTTTATGTTGTAATAATATTTCTTTATCATCTTTCCCTTTGAATATGATGAAATTTCTATTTTGATAATTTTATAAAACTATTTTTGATAGTATAGGTACATGTAAATGTGGTAATTGTGAAATACTTGTGTTTTCCAAGAAAAAAATTCACTTCTCATTAAAAACCTTGATTTTATTATGTTTCATTCTGATTTAGTTTTATAATTTTTGATCTTCAGAAATATTAATTGAATTTTTAGTGAATTTTATGGATTTATGGTTATAAACCATTTTGATCTTATGAAAAAGCTCATTTATTGAGTATATTTCTCTTAAAGGAACATAGATTAGTCTCATTATTGAGATGTAAAAAGAGAAGATGAATGAAATATGACCATTATATATATCATTTTTTAATATCAATTTTTTTATTAATTCATGTAAATATTTTTCACCGATTTGGTGTTATGCTCTTTAGTTGTGTGTGGTGTAGATCATGGAGATTAAGGGTGAGGAATTTTAGTGACTTGAGGTTCATCACTATTAATTGAGATAACATGATTTTTTGATATGTCGAAAGTTATTATAAATGAACAATTATCCTTATATTTAGATCATTTTATTCCATTAATTTTTTTTTGTTTCAATTCATGGAGATATTTTTCACATATTTGTGGGTATACTTTTTGGTTGAGTGTGGTGTAGATCATAGAGATAAATGGTGTAGAATAATTAAAAATTGAAGATCCTCACTAGCACTGTAGTAGACTTGGTCTATTTCTACTAATGTTCTTCTTAAGGGTGATTAATGATCTTTGGTATAAATATTATTTAACTATGATGGGTGTTGGATGATTACAGTCAATAGATGACATACCCTTATTTCATTGGTGGGTGTTGTAAATATAGATCCTAGATTTTTGTGTTTCTATGATATTTTTAGGCATTGATCATCGTCAATAATGAATTTAATTATTTATTATTATATAACATTATTAATATAAATAATCTTCTCTAAATTTTAAAACTTGTTAAAATTGTTTTCGGTATGATAATTATACCAGGTGTATTATTAATGATAAATTAATAAATATATTATGAATTTATACAAAAAATATTATTTTTTTTAATCATTAGGTAAATGTAGCTTATAAATTGATATTATTTTTTGGTAATATTATTATAAACAGATGTATCTATCATATGAATTTGTTGGTAAACACCTTGACCAACATATGTATTATCTATTTGTATTATATAATTTTAACATTACTATTTTATATGTCACACTAATATTTATTGATAGATTTTTTTCATAATGATTTCTGAGAGGAAATTTCTTGTTGGTAAAATAATTTAGTAATAGAAAATAAACCTTTTCTAATATATATACCAATGTTAGAAAAATATAATTTTTTGTAGTTACATATTGACTATTTTAGGTAGAGAATGAGGTGTATCATAGTTGATGGATTATGGATTTACTTTATTGGTAAAAAAGAATCTAATGTAGATATGGATACACTCTTATGTTAGAGGATACATCCAATTAATCATCAGCTGGATAAAATTTCACATGGATCATAAAATTTTTGGAGCTCTCATTTTTTTACATTTGTGGTTGAGTATGAGGACCTCTTCCTTGAGAATGTGTTGGGATTACCTCACCAATGGGAGACCAATTTCCACATAGAACTAAACTCAATGAATACTCCAATATATTTCCCAACATATCTTATTTCCCCCAAAAATCTTCAAGATATGAAGGTGATATTGGTGCATTTATAAATTAATGGATTTGGAAAACCTAGTGTGTCCCCCTATACAGTCACATTGATTTCTCCAAGAACGTTTAAGGTATATTGAGGTCTTGTATATATTATCACCCCCAAAATTTTGTGACCATAATGAGTAAGTATCCTGTTCTGAGAATAGAAAATCACAATGAACCATTTAAAGGGGTGTGGAGGTTACTGATGATTAACATCTAGTTGGAAAATCGCAAGATTCATGTTCGAGTGGATGATATACTAAATATGAATGTTTTATTTTTCCATAATCACATTGACTATCTAGTGACCCCATTCAGCATGATGAAATACCTATAAGTGTTCAAGAGACTTATGAACCTAATATTTCTACCATTTTGACCAATTTATAGTACTCTTCATTGATGAAATCCTCATGGTCTCAAAATTAGAGGAGGTTCATGTGAGACATTTGAGGATAGTCCTGGACATACTCCATGTTAACAAGATTTATGGGAAGTTGTTAAAGTGGTAGGTTTAGAATTGAGATGTATAATTATTAAAACAAGTTATATTAGATGAGGGAGTATATGTGGACCTATCAAGGGTGTGAAAGATATATCTGTGAAAACACCTAATAATGTGATTGAGGCACAACACATACTTGGGCTGGACAATAAAAAATAGATTCATGCTCGATTTATCCCAGATTTCAGCACCCCTATCTACCATGACAATAATGGGGAATCCATTCATTTATATAGATATATGCTTAATGTTTTTAAATAACTTACAAAAGAGATTAATGATAACCCCCATCACTAGACTTCTAAAGGGGGGTATTGAGAATTTGGTGTTCTTCTATGCCACTAGAAATAGGTTTTGATGTATTCAAATTTTTTGGTTTCTAATGATTTCTTACGGGTTAAAGATGTTTATTCCACATGGAAAGAAATATGAAACCCACTATTTAGCGATAATATCAATGATTTGTTTCTCAAATATATGGTGAAACTAAATTATTGGAGAGTTCTTAATTATTAATTATAACCCCAATAATGTCAAATATATAATTTTTCATTAATATATCAAATTGATAGATAGTGGTGGAAAGATTATGGCTAGATTTAAAAAATATATTTTTACATTGATAAAGTTTACACTCTCAGAAAGGGTGACTTGTTAGAAGCTACTCTCAGGAAGAGATCCTACTTGAAGTTGTTCAGAAATTAAATAGAGTGGTTAGACTCAGTATAGTTGTCCATAGTATAGGATTATGGTGAAACAAACATCTAATTGACGCTTATTCTCCCACCTCTACAACAACATTTTTTGGACTCTCTTCTTAGAGATATCAATTGTGAGGCCTTATGAGGAAAAATATTCAATATATGTGCATTTAATGGGTTTTATGAAGGTGGGGAGAATGTCATCCTTATATAAGGATTGAAAATAGTACCAACCATTCTATAAGAGGATTAGTTAAGGGTCCTTTGTAAACCCTATTTATTAGTATATCGATGAGTTTCAATGATCTAGTTAGACCTTCATCATTAGTTTTAGTGGCTAGGGATAAAGAGGTGGATAACATAGTTTAACTCCCAATTACTTACTTTCAAGTAGGTGAATGCTGAGCAATAGTTTCCTATGGGAATAACCCAATCGATTGAGGTAACATAGTGGACATGGGATTGTGTATCCATTGATTTTATGACCTGGCATCCAAAATCAACTAAAGGTAATGATGATATCTTAGTGAAAATAGACTGAATCACTATGTCAATCCACTTCCTAACTATTCAAGAGAAACATTTAGTGGATAGTTTGGGATGCCTTTACATGAAAGGGATTTTTTATCTTAATTGATTTCCTTCAATGATAATCCATGATCATGATTCTTGATTACATCTGGATTATGGAGATGATTTTAAGTGGCCTTTGGGACCTAGTTTTTATTGATCATGACATTCCACCCCTAGAGATATGTTCATATAGAGCATACCATTCATTTTTTAAAGAATATATCTTAGTATATCATGTTATAATTTCGTTATAATTTGTTGTATAATATAACTTTTGTAGAGTCTGTGTATAAAAATATCAATCACCCCACCATTGAAATTTCATCATCTGAGGCCTTGTCTGGGAGACCGTATAGGTTATCGTTGTGATAGATGGATCCAAAGGAGGCAACGTTTATGGGCCCTGTGTTGGTCTAGGAAATTAAAACTAATTTCTCTTTAATTATAGAGGCCTTTTGAGTTTGATGTGGGAGTCTTTTTGTTTTTTAAGGTCTCACATTTTTGAGGATTATAGAAGATTGATGGGGATAGAAGATGT
The DNA here is from genome assembly GCA_963277665.1 of Viscum album. NCBI lineage: Eukaryota > Viridiplantae > Streptophyta > Magnoliopsida > Santalales > Viscaceae > Viscum > Viscum album. The sequence continues at coordinate 931,307,295 of OY728131.1, forward strand.
CTCCAAAATGTATTAGTCATTTTTAAATACTACATTTGGTTGACAAGGTGAAATAATACATATACGTATAACCATTGTTAGACATGGTACACTATGTCTTCTATATATCATTGATGTTGAGTTTTTATCAGAACCCATCCCATGTTATGGACTGGTGTGAGAAGTAAATAAAGAATTGAGGTACCTTTAGAAAATTCCCAAAATATATTAAGGATATGGGGGAGAATATCCTATATGAAAAATTGAATACCATTGTTTCCGCTCGATGGATGCCCAAGAATATTTTGGATTATAGCTGAGAGTAGGAAAACTATATTCTTGTTATATGACACCATTTTTTAAAATGTCTACTAATCATTTTGGAAAAAATAATTGAGATGGGGAGAATATAATGACTCTTTCCCATACAATTATATAGAATATTGAAATGAATATTTCCAAAGTTAGTAAGGGATTCAGCATTATATACTTTGTTCCATGGATCCTCGTTGTTGATATGATAAAAAATGTTAAATATTATATTTCACAGTGATGTAATTTTTATGAAATAAATGAGTATATCCAAAAAAATGTTTTAGATGAAAAAAATAAGACTACCTTTAAATTTGAAATGTTAATTTTAACCTAGGAATGAAAAAATATTCATACGCATCAGGTTTTTCGTTTAAGAAAATTCCAAGGTGAAATTATATACAAATAAATAAATTCAATAATTTAAATTCTAATACTTTTCTGTGACCTAATTAAACTTTTGTTTAAACTCGATTGTAGAAAACTATAAGGGATATTTATATAATCCTAGAGTTTGGAGTAGAAAATAGTGGAGATCATTGAGGGATGCAAATTTTATCATAAATTGATGATAAAATTTCCAATGATATTTTCTTCATCAAGGATGTCCATCAATCTTTCCAAAAAAAATGATGTAAAAATAATTCTTCATCATCCACTGAGACAATTTATAGGTAGATATTTTTTTTGGATTAATCATAGTTTCTCATTCTATCATGTCAATCATGAAATATTTCCATTAGAAAATTAATTTTCAGATTGATTTTTTATATCTGACTAATGATTTCATTCCATGATTTAAAAAATTGATAAGTGATTTTTTATTCTTTATTGTCTATCTTTTTTATTCATTCTATTCATCAAAATATATAGGAAAACAAAAATAATGGTTAATTATCATTTCTTGAATATTGCATTTTATGTTTTTCTCCCCTTATTCGTTGAATGTTCATCGCCATTATTTTGTTTGCATAATGGTTTTACTGTACCTGAGAATTGATCTCTCTAAAATTGATAGTTAACAAGACATAATATCATAGCATGTTCATAATCACTAATAAATGAAATATTGAAGAATGAGGATGATGATTGTTATCTGACATCAGTTCTTGAGGTGGGCATTCTACATGTGAAATCGAGTGGGTATCTATGGTGTTTTGAATGTGATCAATTTTCTAGTGGATAATAATAAGAACATGTCTCCAAACTATACATTTATTGGGTTAGACTACTTTAATGGATTTATGTATATGATTTATAGTAGATATGTTGGTGGATATTGAATGGGTGATAATGTGTAAATTTTCAAGATGTTCCGTGAAAATATGATATACATGATGTGTAGTTCCGAGGAAGACATGTGGTGTAGACCGCCTTCCATTATACATATGTTTATGTGCAGAGTTATATATAAAATTTCATATGGCCTATCCATAAAACATGTGAATTGGAGATAGTGACTAGACATGTTCCCCTAAGTGAATGTACATATACAAGAAAAGTGTGTTCAAATAAGACTAGTGTACACAAGAATTTATGTATCATATGGAAATGGTCTAAATTACATCATCATACACTCAAGAAGGGTTGGGTTTAGTAGGAAACAACATGTAATCCTTTTATATTTCATGTACTCATTAAATGGTAGGATAGAGCCCCTATTATCTCAATTAAAGTTGAGTAACATTATCGTATGTCCCATGGTCCATAAACATGAGGGTACAATGAGGAATCCTGTACTGATCATAAGATAAATGATCCCCACTACGAATTTGTTCCAGATAGATTCATCTACACCCAATGTAAGCAATTGTGTTATAATCTATCATCTTAATCTTTTTTGGTCATGTAACGTGTAACTAAATTTTTGGGCATGTGATCCTCCACCTAGTGGGTTATTCAAAATAGGTCTAGGTGTCCCCCATAGGCCCTGGGTGTCATCCCCTATCAACATATTAACATTCTCAAAGTTCCACTGTATTCCTCTTCATCACGAGGCCTGATGTGCACGACCTCTCAAATGAGAACCATCAATGCTAGCAAGACCCAAAGAGTAAATTCTTTAAATGAGCATTACGATGAAAAATAATGTTGAATCCTTGGGTTTAAGTGTAGACATGACCTTACACTAAGACTTGATGTCCATCATGATTATATTGGGGGGTTATCATTCTTTATTGTGAGTTAACTATCTTTTAGGATTTTTGTTTGGTGACTTCAAGTTGTTATTATAGGAATTATTATACTAACCCTTTCATGGTAAATTTCAATATTTTATATGTCTTATGAAAATAATATTCTGTGTGACATAGTCCTAGGATGTCTAGAAGAAATTGGAACAATGTTTTTCTTCATGGGCTGTATTCGGTTCCAGGTGTCACATCATGAATAAAGTCAACATTTTTAATTGGAAGTAAGGATATTTTTCATATTTGGTGGGATTTTATTTGGCCATTTATCTTTCCCACACATGTTTCATCCTTTCATATGGGATTAATGGTATTTTTTTATTTAGTCTCATTTGTTTGACATTATTCCACATTATATTTTTGTCCGGAGATGTGTTATCATGTATAGACACCTATGAATATGGCATCCAAAGTGTGATATTCCTACTCAGTGACAGTTATCAGCCTCTTCCCTATTAGATGTGGTCTTGTGGTGTCATACTTGGATTTCCATTGGATACACGTGCCCCGATTTTCAGGTTGTTATATGAATATTAATATGTCATGAAATTGATTTTCTAATACCGAGGTTGTCACATTCTTGATAAGAATTTATTTATTTGTTTATAATAAATATTTAGTGCCTCAATAAGAAAATTTCCTGGACTGAAAACTGGTTTTCATGACCTTCGAATCCCACCCATGGTCTATTTTCCACTTTAGGATCCTATTTATTCAGAAAAAATCCAAAAAACTATAAAAAATATGATCAATTTTTAATGATTTAGGAATATATTAATAAATTTCCAAGATCCATTATCTCTATCAATAATTATTTTAAATACTATTAATTCAACTTAATTTATTAAAAATTCAAATAATTTTATTTTTGTCGTATTTAACTATTTTAATACAATTAGTACACACATTGACTTATAATTATATAAACCCAACACTTTTTTGTTTGGAATATTCCTTTATTTTTAATAATGTAAATTATTTATACATTTTAATATTGAATTATAAAATATTAGTTTTTGATAATTTTTATTTCATCTGACCATATTAATAATATAAAAATGAATACATTCCATATTGAAATGTTAAATATATTCCCCATATATTGAGTTCCCCTACCCTATGATTGAGTATACAATTATAAAGTTGGAAGACCTCATGATGTGTTAGGTTGAAATTAGATCTATCAAAAAACAAAAAAAATAGTAAAAATATATTGGTGAATGGGGATTCTATAACTCAATTTATGCCAAGAGTGAAAAAATATTGACTTAGTGAAGCGACCAGTCTATTATATTTATAGTGAATCATCCAATGGGATAAAACTCATGATTATTCCATTATTTATTTATTTATATCATTCATGGATAGTTATTGATTATATGAATTCATGGATTATAAACTACCACTTATGATAGTTACAAATATTGGAAATATAAAAATAAATATGTAAAAAATAAATAATTTCTATTCATGCATGTATAATTTTGTAAAATTGATCACGTATTGGAATTAAAAATAATAAAAAATTGAATTTTATTTCCTTAATAATGAAAATTAATGTTTAAAATAACAAAACATAACATTAATTCTTTAAAACCATATATCACTCAAATTAACGTGGAACCATATAATAATGTTCTTGTCATACAAAGTTGAGGGTGCCTTTTACTATCATGGGTTTAAATAAAAGTGGTAGTTCGACTTAAATAAAATTGATATCAAACAATTATCTATAGATGTATTGATACAATTTTAGAGGATAAGTGTTATATAAATCCAATTTTATGATTTATAATATATGATATTCCACTCAATAAATAACAAATCTGTGTGGAAATAGAGTTGACCAACACAAATTATTTCTTAGTACTATATATGTATTTGTTAATACATATGATGGATAATGAATATTGGTTTTCTGAAACCTTTTATTTTTTGGAAAATTTATGTGATTGAATATTATAAATCGAATGGTTAAGGGAACTTAGGGTTTTTATAAAACAATGGGACATATTTAATGGTTATTAAATCAATATTGTTAAAATAATAGACCATCAAGATAATTTAATAACATTATATGTTATTATGTTTTTGAAAATTAAGTGTAATACTATAGAATCACTATATTCAATTATGTAATATATACTTTTATTTAATGGAATTATTTTTTAGTACTTCATGATCGTAATAATAGTAATATTCCAATAAAATAAATTTTATGTGTTAGAGTCTTAATGTCCTGATGACACACATTAATACGCAAGTGACGATGAAAGGGATTCCTTTAAGTGAAACATGGATCATCTGTTTGAGGTTTAAATTCATTATGTAATCCCGAATATTTAGTGATTTTTGAAATTAACATTCAAACATGGATGGTTATACTATGTTTTCACATTTCAGGTAACATTATTGGAAGATAGTAAGAAAATAATGTAACTAGATTATAAATAAAAAACAAATACTTAAGTTGAAGTGTAAGATAATTGATAGTCCTCATGCAGTCATTATGATAATGTTTATTGAGTAATTGTACTATTTTTTCTTCTAATTTAATGATGATCTATCCATACATCAAATAATTTCATACTTATCACCATGATTCCCATTTTAGATGAAAATTATAAAATAAATAGTATTTGTAAATCACCTAAATATTTTTTTAAGGTTCACCAATTACATAAGAATATATTAAAATACAATTATTCTATATATATAGTGATCCAAAATAAAGGAATAGAGAATTGTCTAATGACATGTCCAATTCTAATAATGCCAATACAAAATTCTTTTTTGAAATCAATGATATTGAGGGATCGAATTAAAGAGAAGGGTATTTTAATTTTTTATGGAATGTAAGGACAATTGATAATGAATTTGAATGATTTTTTTATGAATAATGTAGAATATTTTACATCATTTATATTCATCATTTAATTTAATATATATAATTTCACATATATAAAATTAAATACAATTACTGAAACCCACATCTATATCAAAATATGTTAATATATGATGATTATAAATATTATGGGAGTTGGTATGGATTTTCAAGTTACAAATAAATATAAACTCCTACATTATTTAGAGTGGATCACAATCTGACATAACATAATGGATATATTATAGTATTTGAAAACTATTAATTTTTAATGTGTGTTACCAAAAAACATAATCACATTTTCACGTTTAGAGACATTTAATTTATAGTTCCAATTTAAAAATAAAAATTCATATAGTACACTATATTAAAATAACAGTTTAATTCTACTTAAATCTTATATATCATACAACTATAATCAATGATTATTAGAAAATATTAGTCTCAAATATTTCCATATTGTGTGAATATAATAAAATATATAGATTTGTAAAAAAAATTATAAAAGGAAATCTAAAAATGGTGTTTAGACACATTTAAGATAAAAAACTATGGAAATTAAAATTATAGATTATAAGGTATAGGGATAATAATTAATTTCGTTATTAAAAATTATAATTATATAGAGATTATATAATTACTTCATAAATATACTTGTGAATTATTTCATGTAGAATCTATAGGTAAATATTTATAATTTATTAATGTTATTGATACAATCAGTTGTTATTGATATATCTAATTAGAGAATCAAAATGTGTTTTCAATAATCGATTTATGGATTATAATTTGTAATTATTTAATTAAATATAGACGATGGAAGATTATTTCGTATCCTTAATATGGATAATATCTCAACAAACCACTCTTTGATAATTAAATTTATAGTTGATATCATTCTTAAAGAAACATTTTTTATACACTTCAATGAAATAGTGTTAACAGAAGGATGAAATACACCTGTCTTATCAAGTTGAGATCGATGAAGAGTCTTGAAGGTAATCAATTATCCATTTTTCCAATATGATTTGTAAATTTCTCTTTTAATAAAAAACATAATTAAAAATAAAATGGCTAATGATATTTCATATAATTTGTAATTTGAATGAAATACATTGATTAAAAAACTCATGGGACGAGATATAAAATATTTGTTATTCATAATTATACAAAAAAACATTCATTATCAAATCTAACATGAATCTCTATAAATTATCCTAAAGATTAAATGGATGTTACATATATTATATTCAATATTGAAAATGTATAGTAATTTCATATTATATATTTATATAAGAAGGGAGTATATATTTATTTTAGATAGTGTGATAAAGATAAAAATTGACAAATTCAAGGATTAATATGCATAATATGTTTTGATAATTATAAATTCTATAATATATAGTAAACAATAAGGTTTTGAAGACACATATACTATATAAGAAAGGTAAAAATGAAGCTGGTGGTTTTATAATAATCCATTTAGGTGATATAATATTCATTAGTAAAAATATATATTTTTCTTACAAGGAATAAGTTAATTGAAATAAAATTAAACATGCAATGTTATTATAATTTTTTTTGATTCCCTATAAAAAAATTTGTTTTATTTTAGTGAAACATATATCAAATATAAAAAATATTGGGTCCTAATGGGTGTTCAATAATGATCTATATATAGATGGTAAAGATAATATTTGTAAAGAAATATTTGATGTAAAGGATTTAAGACAATCTATAATGTTCATTACAATAAAACATTGTCACTATTTAAAATAAAAAAATAAAAAATTAATTCTAATTTATATAGTAATGTATGATGATTATTATATTTTATGGTGGATATTTGATAATTTAATCCTAAATAGAAACTCATTAAAATAGCTATATGATATAGCCAAAATGGGATATGACATCCAATATAGATAATAAATTATGAAAGATACAATAATCCCTTTATGGGTAAAAGTAATAATTAAAACATGGTATAAATATTTTATCCAGCTACCTATAAGAGGATAGTGAGAGCAGCATGTTTTTTCCACGTGACATATATAATAAAACATATGGAAACCAGATATTAATCATAATATTACTTAAGGGTTTATTGATTTTTCCTTTGTTGACTTAAATTAATAAACTGTAATATTTTTAATGAGATCTAATGTGTATGATATATGATGTTTCCCAGAATTAGTAAAATTACATAAAATTGATATGTTTTTTAAAATGAATGTTGGAATAATTCAAGAGACTTTTTTTACGTTTCATGATATAAAACTCTTTATGATGACATGTTCATGAAAAAAGTTAATATTAAGAGATTATTAGATGTCTATAAGAATTATTTATGGATTATATCACATATTCCATGTTCTATAGTAGATTTTTTAATACCTATGTACAAATCATGGTGAAAAAATATCAAACAATTTCAGAAATGTTATACCTGAAAATAGTTCTAACTATCCAATTGTACATGAGAAAGTATAATGGCCATGTTACAAGTTCTTGGAGATAAATGGTAGATCGTTATCTAGAAGATATAATTGTCCCCTTCAAAAGATACATTTGATATTTTATCGTATTTAAGATTTGAAAATGTGAAATATAAGCTCCATATATCATGTGATAGACTTTCCTATAGAATCTGAGTATATTGAAACATCATATGTTTCAAAAGATTTAGTATAAATGTTAAAAAATTTTCACACATATTGGTCTTATAAAATGATATTATAGTTTTATAAAAATATATATTATGAGAATATTTTTTAATTTTCACTATCCAAGGATTCAATTTTATGATAAATGAAGAATGGTATATACAATAGATATATCATATATTATAAATGTTTACTCTAAGTGGTGAAGTTTTAGTATGTAGTGTAGCTGTATAGGAAAATAGGATAGTCCTTATAAATAAATAAAAATGTACATATATAGTATTTTTTTCAAGTGAAACCTAACAATTTTTTAAAATTTGTAAGTTGAATCATGTTAATGTAGGTGAGTTTTTAGAGTGGGTTTTGGGTATTCAACATAATAAATTACATTTCAATTACCACACTTCGAATAATGTATAATATATTAATGATTTATACATACCATGAAAGTAAAAAGTTATTATATATACTATATATAGTTATTTCCATAGATTGAATTTAATATCAAATTGTTTTACCAATTCCCATCCATGAAGACAACCTCAAAATATTGTGAATATAATATTATACACATATTTTGGGGTATATATTAATCAATATTTTGGGAAATAGATAATTAAATAATTTCTTATCCCAGTGTATCATATGAATTATGAAATATTATCATTGATTTTTCACTTTGCAATCCCTATTATAATAGATTATATGGACTATCCCACCAATATGAACCCCACATGTTTTGTGTGACATTGGACATTCATATATATGGGAATGTGTATCGGTATTATCACATACGATCACTGTTAATTTATATCATTATAGACATAATTTCATGATTGATGATTTATATAAGATTTTACGTTTATAGAGATTTAGATTGTTTTGAGTTTGTAATTAGATTTTTTACATCGATTAAATGATCAAGAAAGAATTTGTCAAGTATGATTGTATGAGGAATATTACCTTGGACCTTTTAATTGAATACTTTAAAATTTTCAAAATATATGGCCATGGTAAGTGAATTAATTTAATATGATAGAGTTAAATAAAACATATTAATAATGATTGTATTATGATGAAAATTATGTATCCTTCTGTGTGAGATTTGATGAGTGAAATAGAGTATATTACATAGTGAATTTTAAATATTCATTTCGATAGCTAATAATCACTCTTAACTATTTAATTCTCATAATATGTTTCCACAAAATACTCTTTTTTAGTAGGAATTCTTACTATCAACAGAATTTATTGGGTTTATAAAAAATTAACATAGAAGTTCCACAAATTAGAATAAATTTGAGTATATAATGAAGTGAATCTAAATCTTGTGGGTTAGTGAATTTTAGAGTCTTAATTATCAATAGTAAATAATTCAATAATTTTTAATTATATTTTATTCATTTTTAGAATAATTACGATTTTATAGAATTTTCAAGGTATTCAAATGTTATTTAAGTATTAAAAATAGACACCAAAAACATATTATTTTTAATGAATATTTGTGATTATATGTTTTCAAAATTTATTTAGTTGAAATGAGGAAAGTTAATTGTTTAAATTTCAACATGGCATATGATATAGTGTTTTATGTATGTGATGAAATATTATTGACCCTTATTAAAATTTTATCTAACTAATTAATGAAATAATGTGTATGTTCTATAGGATATATTCATTTATGAAATAAGGGTCAATTAATGTGATTTTAACCTATGAATAAAATAATGTTGAATGCTTATTAATAGTAAATTTTTCCATTTTTTTAATTTTAATATCCCCCACGACTTATCCCATTCATTGTAGAAAGAAATAAGAAAATGTAATTAAATTAGATTGACTCCTCCTTCTTGAATCAATTATATATTCTTATCTTACTTATAAAAGAATTGTGAAAAATAAATTCTTTCCATGATAGAACATATTATTGGTATAATGAAAAAAATAGCTTCGAAATCCTTTTTATGATTCAAAGGTCTCTCTCTTGTTTTGAACGAGCTATAATTTTATAACATTAAGTTATGATCCCTATGATATCACGAATTATCATGGTATGGTTTCATTTATTTTTCTAACATATAAATATATTTCACATGATCCTTTGATGAATATTTTAATTGGACTGGAAAATATATTTTTAAGATATGGATCTAAACACATCTTTTTGTTCATTTCAATATCAAACACTTCCACTATTCATAAATTCCATTAAAAACCTATAGTCATGTGATGATTTAATCTCATGTGTATAATTATTCATTGATTGAGATTTTTTAGATTTAAAATCATGTAATTATACTAATTAATCCATGTATAGTATTTTATGTGATATATCGAATTTATTGTATCTTATTTATAGATTTTATATCAAATTTCATGATAATAAAACATCATTTAATATCTCAAATAATACCATGACCTTATATCAATGAAAGATGTATTATAAACAATATATTAAAACTGTGTATGTAATATGGGTATTAAATGATTACAATAATTGAGATTTGGATCACATATATTTGGATAATATTAATGATTAATATATTTCATGTAACATTCCTCCCTAGCAGGACCATGCCATTGATGTGAAACATCATATGACTTCAAATGAACTACCCATCACTAGAGGATAGAGATTATTACAAAGGGTTTAATAAATCTATAAAAGATAGGTTTAACCTATAATGGTCCATAACAGAAAATAACGAAATACGCATAAAAAAGTCAACAAAAACTGTAAAGTAATAAAATATTTCACAATAAATTACATAAATATCTAACAAAATATATATCATAACTCAAAACGAAAATAATAAATTAAAACTAATGTAATAATTTATGAAAATTAAAACATAAATGGAATACATAACAGAGTGTTGAAATAACTCAATAAAATGCTAAATAACACTGGGCAGATCTCTATGTTGTCTCCCGGTACATCTCCCATGCCACCGAGGACATTTTGCATTACTAATAATATCATGAAAATAATATATATCCCCATGAGATTTTTTCAAATAAGGAGTGGGAATAAATCCCCAAAAGAAATAAATACAACCTTATATATCCCAAAGTGTTTAACATTGTCATTCATAGATATTATATAAAATTTAAATTATATACCAATATAATTTTTACCATGAAAATAATTTATTTGGTGTTAACAAAGATACCCAAGTATTTTCAGTGGTTCTTCATCCAACGCAGATATCCCCTCAATATCAAATTTGGATAGAAATAATGAAACAGATGGATCAAGTCTTCACATAATCATTAAACATGGAATATTATGTAACCCAAATCATGATCAGGGATTATCCAAACATGTGACATCACCATTAGATGATGTATTAAAGTATCCATTGTTCATTATTCTATGTGGCATGACCAATATATAATTTTTTTATAAAAATCTTTTATCCAACCATTTGTGGAACAAGGTGAAGCATAATATTATTCTATATATATATATAATGATGTGTATATGATTTTCTATAAATAATAGGAATAAAATCATCCAAAATTTTATAAAACTTATTTGATAAAATGTAAAATATATTAATATTATATATATAAGTGTTTCTTCACAATTGAGGCATATTGATCCGAAATGGTGCCACCATATGTGAAACCAATATTGAATGATAACTAGGACAACCCATATGGCATCTACTAGTCTAGCTATCAATATACCAAAATTATACTCCATACGATTTATGTTCCATGTGTACTAGATCACATTCATAGAGGCCTTTATTCAAATATTTTTATGAAAAAAAGGTCTACATGTAACCCATCATGGATTGTGGACGACATTATTATAAAAATACCCAATAAGTGATTAACACAACACATATACACATTTCTCAAATGAGAATGTATTATAATAACAATTTAGATAAAGAGAAACAATATATAATAATATTTATATGATTTATCATAGTATGTCATGAAGATGAATAATTAAATATATCTTACTATGTGTGGTATGGTACATACCTCTACTACATTATTTATGAATTTTATTAGAATTTATGTTGGTCATCTGATTCCATCCCTATGGGAGGTTGTTATGATACCTATAAGTAACTCAATCACGTTCATATAGAAATCCACACATATATATAGATGCATGAAATGAAATTCAGGTTCATAGTGACTTATCTTTGAAGAAAGGAGATCAAGTATAACATGTCAAGGAAATCTAGAAGCCCGTCCTATGGAATATTGCAATGGGTATGATGAGTTAGGTAAATTTGAACATATCCCAATCCATGTAACTAATCATAAATATATGGGTACATTATTCAGATCACATGGATCTATATATATATATATAGAATATTTTCGCAAAATGGCTAAAACAAAAAACAACACTCTTCAAAAAATGTTAAAAAATATCATGATATACTACTAGAAATTATTTAAAATAAATGATAGAAAAAATGAATTCATCCATTTCATATTTCAATAACCATAAACATAAAAATATTATGTCATGACCCATCATAGTTGGGCCCATGTTGTGACATCCCATGCTCACCTCCAATAGGCCAAGGGAATATGACTAGCACTGAGTAGGCATATCAATGAAATCAGAGGCCTTACCATAAGTACATGTTAACACACACACACACATCTCAATGCCCATATAAATGATGAAATGAAATAACAACTAAGTATCCATTCATGTATACATCTAAATAATGTAATCCTTATTATAGACGATTATTATGTAAAGTAAATAGGGCCAAACACAATGCCTATAAAAAGATTCTAAACCCACAAGCCCATCCGATATGTAAAGGTATAAGGACTGATGTTTGAGAGCTATAGATACACAACTCTGTCTGTCCATTCACACTAAGAATCATCTTGTCCTGGTTTTCATTGAACTCCATCAAAAGGTTGATTGTATACATAATACAAGATATGTACATGAAAACCCCATGCAAGGGTGAGTATAACACAACCCATTGGGATACCCTGAAACCAGAATGTAATAAAACAAAACAACTACAGTCATCTCAACACAAGTATATGTCCACAACACATACAACAAGAATATCTAGATATACTAAATCCAAGACACACAATCTAGAGGTAACAAAAAACCATATTATAGTAGCCACATGATTTATGCAATAAGATTCAATGAATTAGTTATCCATGAGAACACAATCCCATGACTTATTGCACTAATGAAATTTAATCAAGGGGTATTGTCTGTCGAGTCTCGCCATGTGGATGATACACGCATGGTATGAAAATAATATGATAACTATATGGGGATCACTTTAATGTCCATGGGGTGATAAAAACAACTCAATCTATATTAACCCTCTACGTATAGGATGAGTTCCCGCATAGTATTGGTCATGTCAAAACTAAGAACTCCACCTATGGAATGATGATGAATAGATGATCGAACTTCGATCCTCTAAGTGGGATTCAAAAAACTCTATCTATAATTTATTTTTGAAGGGTTCATAGTAATAGCAATAGGAAAAAACTCACACCATCATTTTGGTTAATGATAAATGGTGAAAACCGTAATAAAATTCCAAGATATAGAGGAAAATTGATTCATGCCATGTACAAAGGGGTACATGTAATGTTGTATGGGTACACGCCATGTCCCCTGACCCCGGGTACTGACCATGTAAAACTAATGTTGTAATTAAACAAGTTTTGTTTATAAATTTACATGACATGTGAAAGGGATACATGTCATGTTCTAGTATATGGGGCCCACCGATGTTCTCCAGTTGTGTGCCAATACACAGTATGAGCCCGTGTATCTGTGCTCATGTACCAATACATGGGTTATCCCATTTACATGGTCCTAGCCATGCCATGTGGGGGATTACACACTATATAGGAAAACCGTGTACTCTACCCCATGGATGTGTACTGTCTAATGTACATTTCATGCTGATCCAAGGGGGTTACATGCCATGCAATTAGGGACTACGTTCCTTCTATATCAGGATTTTCCAGAAATTTTCTTCTTCCTCCGACTCATTCCACTATATCTTCCAAACTCTATTCAATCACTATCCATGCCATGAAAAAAATATATATGAGGTCTTCCAGTCATGGTATTACTGAATTATCATGATCCGGGCCTTTAATTAGCTTGATGAATGAGATCATCCCTCTTCTTCATCACATAATGAAGAACACGCAATCCGAAACAAGAATTCTTTGAACATATACCCCAACCACTATCACACCTACATTGACTTGTAACGATGATAGATCTAAGATTGTGGATCATTTAAATATGAATCAAATACACTTTGATCAATTGTTGAAATAAAAGTCAAACCAGAGGGAAAATGAAGAACACCTCAAAGAATAGTCAGTTGGGGGAGAAATTAAAAACCCAAATTGAGAGGGATGAACCTCGATCATTGTTCATTTTGATCATTATTTATCACAGTTAGAACAATAATTTAATCTAGATACTATTTGGTCACAAATATTAGCATCTCCCAATTAACTCTTAAATCATACCCATCCTGTAACAGCCCAAGCTTCCTCGGTACGCTTCTCTTTGAATAATATAGTAGCGTGTGTTGTACGCAACTTCAAGTTATAACACACCACAACCAATCAAATGAGCCATTTTGAATAGTAATACCCACTTTTTGAATCTTTATAAATTATATCATTCAAAATGGACTTTATTTTTGGATTTGGGATATCGAAATTAGTTTAGGGTGATTTTTTTGGTATTTTTCTGAAAACATTCAATTTTTGATTAATAGTGAAAAACACTGAGTTATAGTTTAAAAACGAATTTTTATTTAAATACATACTTATTTTGTTATAATTTATTTTAGCACAAAATAGATACATAATACCTATATAAGTTCAACTTAATTCATTGTAGTTAGTTTATAACAATTTTATATATAAAAAAAATTTATTGAACTTTTCACCGTCTTGTACCCACCTTCTAGAAGAATTTGAAAATTCACATAAAACATAATTTTACCACTTCTATGAGTGGATTTTCAAAAATCCGAGAGACAGGGTTGATATCAGTATGAAAAATTTGGTTCAATAAGATGAAAATAATTTTTGGTGAATAGTAAGTATTTACTTTTATTTACCACGGTTAAAAGTAAATAGGGTAATTAATGGTAAAAATGATATTATTATGACCATAACACATGTCATAATTCTATTGGATAAGTGTAATTCGACCAAATACATCCTTTGGAATAAAAAATTATCCTTTAGGTCGACTTTGATTAGATTAGGACATTTATTTTTATTTAATTCAAAGAAGAGTTAAAAGAGATAAAATAAATGTCTAATAAATAAAACATTTTTAATATATAGTTAAACATAAGATAAATTCGACTATAAATATAAATTAGAATGATACTAATATTTCCTACATAATGGTATTTTATTTATATTTTTTATACATTATATAATGTAATTTATTTATGACACAAAGATGATGGAGTAATTACCTAATTAATGTAATATTAAAATAATTGATATTATAAATATGAAAATAACTGCAATTTGATACTTTTTATGAATTAAAATAATTTTATAGGTTAATATGACATAATAGTGTTGGTTAGATGAATTGTTTTGATGTAATAATTTCGTTATGAATTTATAAAAAACAAAATACCAAATAGTTTCAAAATTGACATAAAATAGTTTTTAAAACAATTATTATATTATTAACTAATATTCTATTCCAAAAAATATAAGGTTCATCCAAATGACGTATATAATTATATTTTTATCATTAATGAACCATTTGGGGTTCCCTTGAGAGTATATAAAATGTTTATTAACCATATAATATAAAAATACAAAGAGACATGGTAAATGTCAAACTATTTACCTAAGAGTTAAATCTAAAAGATAAAGTTAATATAGTGACCCAAACCTATCTAAAACCTATTGGTTGTGTGTTTTGAGACCCATAACCATATTATCCTCTAAATAATCCATATTGGATCCATTATAAATTGATGAGGATATTATTATAAAATAATATTTCTAGATTTTCTTAAGATGCCCCTCACCCCTCTTATAAAAGGGCACTCCACCTTCTCTCAAATTCACACCTTCAAAGCCATTTGGTTGGGCCAAAACCTGCCCTAATACCCTATCAACTATCATCCCTTAATCCTAGAGGATTTCCTATAGTAAAAAAGACAACCCAATAAGTTTGTTTGATCAAATCAAAAAGAAGAACCTGAAGAGGAGGTAAATATTTCATCACCTCTTTCAAGTTCATTTATTCTTCCACTTCCTTTTTCTTTATTACTTCCATTATAAAATAATAATTCCAGTATCTTATACATCTTTTGAGGTTATTATAAATATGGTACATCCAAATTCATTATTCTATCCATCCTTTTAATGACATGTCACCATACATGCATACATACGGCTTACCGTCTCCACAACGTGGTTTAATTGTTAGTCAATACATTATTATTTGGATGGGTATAATAATTATTTGTAATTGTTGTAAATAATAAATATATCATGATAATTATTATGTATATATGATATAACATCCAATAATATATTATTTTGATATCAAAAGAATGATATTGTCTCTCATGCGTACGTACGGATTACCGTCTCCACGAACGTGATGAGATTCATTCCCCATCGTATCCATTGAAGACAAATTTTCCTTTGATGATTACAAATAATATTTAAAGACATGATATAATTCTTGATATAAATAATATACATCCAATCCATAACAAATATGACTCTCATAAGAAATAATATAAAGGAAAACGAATCTGTTAACACCCGAAACGATGATAATACAAATATATTATTAACAAAGAAATGTTAAAAGATCATATATGATATCATATTAATGTATACGATTCCTGTATAATTTAATAACAATTAGGAAACCTATATATAGGAGGGTAACCTACCATCAACCAAGGAAAATTTCAATGTAAGGGTTAATTCTACAATCTCTTCAGTATCCAAGGTTGTTTATACATAATTATCTACTAGAACCTCTTTATCATCCACATCCATGTTTCTTAAAAATGTATTTCAAAAAATTATTAATATTTACTAGACTATAGGTTAATGTGTTTTATAACATTGCTTGGATTTTATAATATTTTTATAAAGGAATCATTCGGTCGTTTTCCAAACAAGGTCCTTTATAACCTTTTTGAAAAAATTAAGGTGAGAATGTCTTTTTTTTACATATATGGTGAGTGCAGCTATTTTACGCCATTATAACATCGTCTAAGATTCCCTTATAAGATTATAAGAATATTTTAAAAATGAATTTTATCTATATAAATAATGTTACTCTTAAAGGATTTCTAAATAGAAGGTGATATTTCTCTAAAAAAGGTTTTTATTTCATCTATGTCAACATCCGTTGATGGATTTTAAGCTTATTTGAAGTTGATTTATTATGATATTGAACTTCCATATTGTATTGAAGGTTTTGTGATATGTTTGACTATTGATGTTTTATTTTTATACCATTCATGGTTTATGGATAAAGTATTTACATTTCGTATGTTAGTTTTAATAAGAATGTTTATGTTATGTTTAAACATTTCCATATGAGGAATGAATTGGACATAGTATGTGATGGGTGGAGCCTGCTAAAGCTCATAAATGCATCGATTGTTTTCATGATACAAACAAGTGTCTTGGAACAAGGCCTTGACCAAATATTCTTTATAGTCTTTGAACAAGGCCCTGACAATGTTGTTATGATAGTCCGACATTATGCATTACATAATTATGAAAGTGGCTATGGATATTGCATGTGATTATTCGACTAGTAGAATATCCATGTGAGTATGTAAATAGAATTATTTGACATTATAATTTCCATATAATGCTGAATATCAAGTTTAAAAGGCTTTTTTTAGTCTTATACATTGCCTTAAATGTTTATTTTTATTTATGAAAGTTTCTACTATACTGTTATCTTTATTGAGCATCTGAGATCACCCCTTTCTATGTTTTATTTTTCTAAGGATGTGAAAAGTATATTATGAATGACCTATAGGGATAGTCTGAGGGGATATGAGTGTGTTCTATTTAAAAAATTTTGTTGTAGTTTTTCATTTTATGATATAATGTAAACCTTATGAATGTATATAGTACTTCCAAGGCTACTAAACTAATCGGTCTTTCGAGGCTTTACCTTTTGTGATAATGCCAATGTTATGTTATAAATAACCAAATCTCAGTAACTGGGGTCGGGGCGTTATATTTGGTATCATAGGAAGTTTAGTATAAACCTTGGAATCTAGATTTAGATAAAAACTGATTAGAGGACATTAACCTAAGGCAGACTTTGAGGATTAGTGTAGTAGAACTTCCTAGAATTTTGGTATATTAGTGATTTTTTGAGTTTTCCAAAAAATACATCCCTATCTAGATGCGAGCAGGTAGAGGTGGATCTGGAACAGATGTACTGAGGGGTAAAACCCAAAAACATCGCATTGATCTATACTGGAACGGGAAATGGTGAACAACAATGGGAATTGCTACACTCTTGGTTACGACTCTCCCGGGGGATATGATTAGGATAATTTTCATTTTATTTAATAACCATTATGAAGGGATTATGAGTATATAATTCCTCAATAAAAACATTTTTTATGACTATGGATTATATCCACAAATAGTTCAAATTATGTTAAGTGTTTTACAAGTTTGAAATTATGTATTTTGATTCATATACTAATCTTGTTTATTCAATTGTTTAGAAATGGCGCCTAGTGGAAGGAATGGAAACCCTATCAATGCATGCACTCCATGTAGGTATTTCCATCATGCTCAAGATAATTATAGTGGAGTTGGTGATACAACTGGTGCTGATCGGTTTATCACTATATTGGGACAACTCACTCAGGTTATGAATGATAACCTTACCCGTATAAAGCACCCTGATCCGCAGCGTAGAGGATCAATGTTAGATAACGTAATGAGGCAACAACCAACAACATTCAATGGGAGTAAAAATCCATTAGTTGATGACCAATGGATAAATTCCATAGAGAAAATATTACATTCCTTGAGGAGTTGTGAAAGGGAAAAAGTTTTCATGGCAGTTTACCAACTCATTTGAGATGCTGATCAAAGGTGGTCATTGATTCCAAATAAAAAAGAAGATGATGAAGTATCAAATATTGAATGGGGGTGTTTAAAGGGATTTTCATAGAAAAATACGTTCTTCATGACCATCGAGTAGATATGGAAAGAATATTTCTGAGTCTGAGGCAAAAGGAGGATGAGAATGTCGCAAAGAATGAAGCTAACTTTACAAGGTTAGAAAGGCATGCTGTGGATTATATAAATAATGCAATAAGTAAGATTGATCATTTATTTTATGGGTTAAAAACATTTCTCCATTGAGAATTAGTCTCACAATCCTTCTCATCGTATGAAGATATTGTATCATGTGCTATCTAGACAAAAAAAAATTCTCTATGTCTTACGACATTAATGAAAAGCAAGGGAGGAAGACATCTGATGAACACTATGGAAATGGAAATAATGGGAAGAAGGGAAAAGGTATATATCCATCCGGTGGTAACTGTGGTAAGAAACACTCTGGTACTAGCCTGAAGGGAATGTGATTCTATTTCAAGTGTGGTGAAAAAGTCCCCCAAGATCGTGATTCCAAGGGGAAGAAAGAGGTTGTCGATGACGAATGCTACAATTGTAGATAAAGGGGGAATTATGTGAATGAATGTCCCAAGCGTCAGAGGAACTTCCCTCAGAAAAGGCCAAGGGATCAAGTACAAGCTTATGCTATCACTACTACTGAGGTAGATTCTTTGAAAGACGTGGTGGCATGTAATTTAATGGTTTACTCATGTTTGAGAAATGCATTATTTGATTCTATATCATCGCATTGTTTCATATCTTCCCAGTTTTCTATAAAAATTGGATATTTCCAATTTGATTTACCAAGGGAGTTTTTTTCCAAAACTCCTAAGGAAAGTATCATCGCAACAATGTTTTGTGAATCAGTTCCCATTAAGGCATGTAAATTCTCTTTATCTCTTGGTCTCATCGGCAAACCCATGATTAAATTTGATATAATCCTTGGTATAGACTATATTTATGACCATGATTTGAAAATGTATAGTAAGTAGAAAGAGGTTATGATTTTCTATGCCGATGATAAAGAACCCCTTATCTTTAGAGTAGAATCGTCACCACCTGATTCTTATCTAGATCCACCCCCAGTAGCTCAACTAAATAAAATTATTGTGGAGGAAGAGAATGAAATAATTGTGGGTGAGGAAAGGAATGTTCAAATAGAGGATGTACCTACTGTGAAAGAATATATTGATGTGTTTCCAGATGATTTACCAAGACATCCTCTAGAACAAGAAATTTAGTTTTACATTGATTTAGTTACTGGTTAATGGCCTATATCGAAGACCCCTTATATAATGGCCACTGTGGAATTAGTGTAACTGAAGAAACAACTAGAGGAATTGTGTATTAAGGGATATATTCAACCTAGTGTTTCTCTATGGGGATCCCCTGTCCTTTATGTTAAGAATAACGATGGATATATGTGGTTGTGAATTGACTACAGGTAGATCAATGCTGTAACAATAATGAACAAGTATCTCCTACCTCGCATTGATGATTTATTTGACCAAATGCATGGAGCTAAATACTTTTCAAAGATTGAACTTTGATCTGGATGCCATCAATTGTTTGCGAGGAAGGAAGACATTCCAAAGACAGAATTTCAAACCAGGTACGGGCATTATGAGTTTACCGTAATGCCTTTTGGATTGAATAATGCACCCTATGTCTTCATGGATCTAATAAATAGAGTTTTCAAGGAAGATCTATATAGTGGTATTTATTGATGATATTTTGGTATACTCCAAAATCTACGAAGATCATGAAAATCACTTGCGCATTATCTTGAAGACTCTTAGAAGACATGAATTATATAGGAAGTTTAGCAAATGTGAATTCTGGCTTTAGGAGATTTCTTTTCATGGCCATATTGTCTCTATGGATGTAATATCCATTGATCTTTCATAGACCAAGGCAATCCACGAATGGACAGCTCCGATGAGTATAATTAAGGTACACCGTTTTATTGGTTTAGCAGGTTATTATCAATATTTCGTCCAGAATTTTTCCCGGTTGGCCAACCCATTAACAATGCTCAAAAGAAAAGGGGTTAAATTTGTTTGTAAAAAATAGTGTGAAGAATGGTTTGAAGAACTAAAGAGAAGATTAGTCAATTCTCTTATCTTGACTCTACCATTGGGGAATGATGGGTTTGTTATTTATAGTGATGCATCGAATAAAGGAGTTGGATGTGTCCTTATACAGAATGATATATTTATTGCCTATGCATCATGACTGCTAAAAATTCATGAGAAAAACTATCCTACTAAAGATCATGAGTTAGAAGCTGTAATATTTGCTTTGAATATTTGGAGAAACTATCTCTATGGTGAAAAATGTGAGATTTATACTGATCATAATATTTTGAAGTATATTTTCACTCAGAAAGTACTCAACATGAGGCAAACACGATGGCATGAAATACTCAAGGATTATGATTGCACTATACACTACCACATGGGGAAGGAAGATAAGGTGTCAGATGCTTTGATTTGAAAGGATAATGTATTTTTGAACAAGATGAGAGTTTAAAAGGATCCTATATTCATGGATATAGTAAAGATGGATATGGGAATCACAATGGAAGGTGACACATCAATACTTTTTCAAATGGTTTCCAAACCATCTTTACTAGAAAGGATAAAGAGTTCTCAGACCAGTGATGAAGAGTTTCAAAAGAAGATTTTAGCTATGAAAGATGGGAGATTGAATGACTTTGTGTATGAAGATGGAATATTGAAATTTGGGAAGAGATGTTGTGTTCCCAATATACCTGATATAAAAAACATTTGTTGGATGATTCTCATATATCCAATTTCTCTATACACCCTAGGAGCACCAAAATGTATAGAGATTTGAAGGATGATTTTTGGTAAGACAACATGGAGATGAATATTGCTGATTTTGTGGTAAGATGTATGGTTTATCGACTAGTGAATGCTGGAAGGAAATACCCAGGATGAGTCATGCAACCTCTTCCAATACCGGAGTGGAAATGGGATATTATTATGATGGAATTTGTCATGGGACTACCAAAGACTCCTAGAAATAACGATGCAATATGGGTCATTGTTGATCATCTTACCAAGTCAACACATTTTCTTGCTATAATAGAATATTTACCACTTGAATTTTTAGCCAGACTATATATTAATGAAGTTGGAAGACTTTATAGAGTACCATTATTGATTGTATCTGATCGTGATCCACGTTTTAGATCATGAATCTGGAAAAGTCTTTAGAAATCCCTATATACTGAACTTCATTTGAGCACTGCATACCACCCCGAAAATGATGGACAATCAGAACGGACTATTCAACCATTAGAAGACATGTTTAGATCATGCTCACTTGAATTTCATGGTATGTGGGATCAATATTTACCTCTAGTAGGATATTCTTATAACAATAGCTTCCATTCAAGTATTTGGATGGAGCAAAATGATGTGTTATACAGAAAGAGATGTCGCACACCAACCTGTTGGGATGATGTTGGTGAAGGAAAACTTGTAGGCCTAGAACTGGTGGAGGAAATGATGGAAAAGGTAATGGTAATCCATAACGACATCAAGGCATCTCAAAGTATGTAGAAGAGCTATGCTGAGAACAGATGGAAGGATTTGGAATTTCAGGTAGGAGATCATTTTTTCTTGAAGGTATCTACAAGGAAGAATGTTATACGTTTCAGTATGAAATGAAAATTGAGTCCCAGGTACATCGAACATTTTGAAATTCTAGAAAAAAATTGGGGTCGTAGCTTACCGGTTGGCAATGCTGCCAAGCCTATGCAAAGTCCACGATGTGTTCCATGTATCACTGTTGAGAAAATACATGCCTGACCCAAAGCATTTACTCACATATGATGAATTAGAACTTGAACCCAATCTGTCTTATTAGGAAGAGCCTTTCAATGTTCTTTATACAAGAGAACAAGTACTGAGAAACCAAACGACTCGTCTGGTAAAAGTTCTAGGGAGAAACCATAAGATGGATGAGGCAATGTGGGAACCCTAGGAATATATGATGAAGAACCACCTGAGTCTTCTTATGTAGTAATACTATAGAAATTTCAAGGATGAAATTATTTGAAGGAGTGGAGAATGTAACACCCCAAGCATTCACGGCACGCTTGTCTTTGAATTATACAGTAGTGTGTGTTGTACGCAACTTCGAGTTCTAACACACCACAACCAATCAAACTAGCCATTATGAGTAGTAATACCCACTTTTTGAAATATTATAAATTTTATCTTTCAAAATGGACTTTATTTTTGGATTCTGATTATCGAAATTAGCTTAGGGAGAATTTTATGTATTTTTCTGAAAACATTCAATTTTTGATGAATAGTGAAAAACTCTGTGTAATAATTTAAAACCGATTTTTTATTTAAATAATTTTTTATTTTATTTAAATTTATTTTTGGTCAAAATAGATACATAATTCTTATATAATTTCAATGTAATTCATTGGAGCTATTTTTAAATAATTTTAGATATATAAAAATGTTATGGAACTTTTCACCGTCTTTTACACACCTCCTATGAGAATTTTTAAATTCACATAAAACTTAATTTTACCACTACTGTGAGTGGAATTTCCAAAATCTGAGAGAATGATTTGATATCAATAAGAAAAATGTTTTTCAATAAGATGAAAATAATATTTGGTTCACATCAACTTTTTTACTTTTATTTACCACGGTTAAAAGTAAATATGGTAAAAAAGGGTAAAAATGATATTATTATTACCCTTACACATGTCCTAATTATATTGGATAAGTGTAATTCCTGCCAAATGTGTCCGAAGAAGAACAGCAGAGCAAACGAAGCATGTCCAAAAGTGAACCAACCTCTTGGGCTACTAATTAATGAAATATTGAAATAATTGATAATATAAATTTCTAAATAAATTAAATTCGAGACTTTTTATGAATTAAACAAATTTTATAGGTTATTATGACATAATAGGGTTGGTTAGATGAATTTATTTCGAATAAATAATGCAGTTATGAATTTATGAAAAAACAAAATACCAAATTGTTTCAAAATTGACATAAAAGTGTTTTTAAAACAAATATTATATTATTAATTGATATTATATTCATAAAAATATAAGGATCCACAAAAGGACTTATATTATGATATTTTTATCATTAATTAACTACTTGGGGTTCTATTGAAAGTATATAGTAAGTTTATTAACCATATAATATAAAAATATAAAGAGACATGGTAAATGTAAAACAATTTAACTAAGAGTTAAATCTAAAAGATAAAGTTAATGTTGTGACCCAAACCTGTATAAAACCTATTGGATGAGTGTTTTTCGACCCATACCTACCTTATCCTTTAAATAATCCATTTTGGAGGCATTAAGAACCAAAATGTATTTTATTAAAAAATAATATTTCACGCTTTTCCTAAGGTGCCCCTCACCCCTATTATAAAAGGGCACTCCAGCTTCTCTCAAATTCACACCTTCAAAGCCATTTGGTTGGGCCAACCCCTGCCAAAATATCCAATAAACTATCCTACTTTAATCCTAGAGGCTTTCATATAGTCAAGAAGACAACCTATGAAGTTTTTTTTATCAAATCAAAAGGAAGAACCCGAAGAAGAGGTAAATATTTCATCACATCTTTCAAGTTCCATTCTTCTTCCACTTCTATTTTCTTTGTTGTTTCCATTATAAAATAATAACTCCAGTATCTTATATATACTTTGATTTTATTATAAATATGGTACAACCAAATTCATTATTCTATCCATCCTTTGAATGACATGTCACCATACGTGCGTAAGTACGGCTTACCATCTCCACGTCGTGGTGTAACTGTTATTCAATACATTATTATTTGAATGGGTATAATAATGACATGTAATTGATTTAATAATAAATATTTCATGATAATAATTCTTTATATATGATATAAAATACAATTATATA
Organism: Viscum album; assembly: GCA_963277665.1. Classification (NCBI taxonomy): domain Eukaryota; kingdom Viridiplantae; phylum Streptophyta; class Magnoliopsida; order Santalales; family Viscaceae; genus Viscum; species Viscum album. The sequence goes on from OY728131.1 coordinate 931,332,438, forward strand.
TTCTTTTAATATAAAAATAATGATATTGTCGCTCGTGGGTACGTACGGATTACCCTCTCCACGAACTCAATGAGATTCATTCCCCATTGCATCCATTCAAGACTAATTTTCATTTGATGTTTAAAAATAATGTTTAAATACTTGAAATCATTCTAGATATTAATAAGATACATCCCATCCATATCAAATATGACTCACCTAACAAATAATATAATGGAAAACAAATCTGTTAACACCCGAAACGACAAAAATACTAAGATATTATTAACAAAGAAATGTTAAAAGAACATATATGATATCATATTAATGTATAATATTCTTGTATAATTTAATAAAAATTATTTAACCATTATAAATGAGGTTAACCTAACCTAGACCAAGGAAATGTCCATGTTAAGGGTTAATTCTACAATCTATTCATTATTTGAGGTTTTTATATGTAATTATCTACTGGGACCTCTTTATCAGCCATATACATGTTTCTTAAAAATGTATTTCAAAACATTCTTATTATTTACTAGACTATGGGTTAAAGTCATTTATACTATTTTTTTGACTTTTATAAGATGTTTTTAAAGGAATCTTTCCATCATTTTTCAAATAAGGTCCTTCAGAACCTTTTCAAAAAAATTAAGGTAAGAATGTATTTTTTTTAACTTATACGGCAGGTGCGGCAATTTTCTGCCATTATAACATCATTGAAGATTCCCTTACAAGCTTATAAAAATATTTTCAAAATAAAGGTTTTCTTTAAAAATTATTTTACTCTTAAATAATTTCAAAATTGAAAGTGATATTTCTTAAAAAAGGATTTGATTTCATCTATGTCAACATCCTTTAATTGATTTTAAGATTATTTGAGGTTTATTTATTATGATACAATCCTTCCATATTGTATTGAAGGTTTTGTGATATTTTTGACTGTGGGTGTGTTTTTTATTCCATTAATGGTTTATGGACAATTTCTTGACATGTCGTATGCTAGTTTTAATACGAATGATTATGTTATGTTTAAAACTTTTCATATGAGGAATGAATTGGACATAGTAAGTGACAGGTGGAGCCCTCTATATCTCTTTGATGCATCAGTAGGTCTCATGAGACAAACTACTCTCTTGGCACTAGTCCTTGAAAATATCTTATTTGTAGTCTTGGAACAAGGCCTCGACTATGTGGTTATGATAATATGACATTATGAATTCCATCATTATGAATGTGGCTATTGATATTTCATGTTATTATTATACCAGTAGAATATCCATGTTGGTAATTAAATTGCATTGTTTGATTTTATCTTTTCCATATTATGCTGATGTTTAAGTTTGAAAGGATTTTGTTTTAGTCTTATACATTGCCTTAAATTTTTATTCTTATTTATGAATGTTTCCACTATATTATTATCCTTATTGAGAATCTGATCTCGCCCCTTTCTGTGATTTATTTTTCCCAGGATATGAAGAAGTATTTTTTGACTGACCTGTAGGGATAGTCTGAGGGGATATGAGTGTGGTCTATGGAAACAATGTTTTTATAGTTTTTTATTTTATGATGTAATTTAAATCTTCTGAATGTATCTAGTACTTACAAGGATAAAAAACTAATAGGTATTTTGAGACTTGATCATTTGCTATCATGCCAATGTTATGTAATAGTGCACCGACTCAGGGTAACTAGTGTCAGGTTGTTATACAACCTGTATAAAGATCGATCTGCAGGACAATTTCCTTATTTATTGGATGTGATTTGTCATTGAAATCTAGAATATGGAAAATGTAGAACCACAGACCCTAATAAGATTTGGATAGTTCACTAATGACGAATGATCATTGTGTCATCATCCCTGGTAGGATCCATAAAATTAGTTGTGTATTGATCATCAATCCATGATCCATATCCATTTGTTTGAGAGAATTTTTTTTGAAGTTAAATCAAGTGTATATCCAGTGATTCCGAGCATATGAGTCTATCCATTGATCTAAATATATGCATCCTTTTAATTATTTTTGGTCACAACATAAATGAGATGATAAAAATAATAATTTTATTAAATAATATTATCTGTTTTAGGATAGTGGAAAATATTTTATAGAAGACTCGCACCGACCAATGTAAGCTTTCACATAGGGTAAATATGCTTTCATAAACTTAATGGTTCCCTTACATTTATTATCAATTCACCAATTTAAAAAAAATTAAAGTTTTCTGGAAAATTTTGCACTCTAACTATTTAATATTTTAATATATTTTAATAATTTATTCTACACAGGTTGTTGAAATATCATTTCATCATAATGAATGGGCTAAATATTACTCCGTATAACATCTAAAAATAATAATAATAACCTAAGATATTACATTTTACCCACCTTGGGGATGTGTGACCCCTAAATGGCAAACAAATATACAATAAAATATTTGGGTACTGGGAATGAATATGAAACCTCCCACTCCAAAGTGCTATCTTGGAAAATACATTATAACACTAGAAATGAACTAAAGGAAATAATCACGCATGATATATCCTCTCACACTGACCATTGATCACCTATAGGTACTGATCAAGAGTCTCTATTTCCTCGGTGTCCAGCTCGCACCGGTCAATAATGTGTGATTGGTTATGAACATACCTCTTATGTTGGGTCATGTGAAGGATGTTGTGTACCCAGTCTAACTAAAGAGTTAGATCTAAGTGGTACGCCACCCACCAACTATACAAAGTATCCGAAAATTTCCGATTAAACTCTATGATATCTTTCTGCCTAAATCAAATATCTATAAACCCATTTGAGGTGAGACCCACAAGAACACATTGTATCCTTCCTTGAACTACAAAGGCCTCTATCATCTATCATCATAATACTTCTAATTGTTTTTTACGGTCTACATCTACTTCAATATTGTTTTCACCTTCTCTATTGTAGCTAACTTCTTCATTGAAACCATCAGCATCTACACTATTAGGTCAGTCCAGCATTGTAGTGACCTGAAGGTTCATCCATAAAAATCTTCCAATGGTTCCATACAAATAGTTGAATGGTAGTTTTTATTGTATTCATACTCTACTAGTGGTAGTTGATCATCCCAAATAAGTCCAACGTATAATATGCAGGCTCATAGCATGTCCTCCAAAACCTCAATGGTCCACTTAGTCTGGCCATCTTTTTCGGGAGAAAACACAATGATCAAGTGTAAATAGGCCCCATAGACCTCATATAATCTCTTCCATAACTAGTGTGTAATGATATAATCATGAATAAAAGAAATCATCGATTGAACACTATAGAGTCGAACTATATCATGGAAATATAGTCATCCCAAGAGATTCCATTGGTACTCAGCCTCCACCTGCTAATAATTAAGTCTTCAAGAGGCAAAATATCCAACTACTTTCATTATCCTTCGACACCAAAAATTGATGTCAGACGTCCTGGTATATGTTTTCCACACATGGATGTAACACAAAATGGGGCATATAAAACTACCACCAAACCTCTTCCTCAACGTCATTAGTACCATCATGCATCTTTTTTAAAGAACAAAATGCTCCCCACCTTTAGATAATCCATCAAGAGTATGCCCCTTGGATGTCTGGGCATGGTTGGCCTCATAGTTGGTATTCTTATGTTGTGCCTTATACACTCACTATAACAGTGTGGTTGTTAAATCCATCAACTAGATGTATATTTCTCCATATCCATCAATAAAGGGAAACTTGAACGAGGCTTACTACTCCAACACCACATTCATTAACTTGTAACTATATCTCCTGCTAAGAGAATTTTATACCATGATCCCCTTTCCAGGAGTATAGACAACCTCAAATTCATAGTAATGGAGGAACTCTAGCCATCTTAATTGTCTCATGTTATGATCCTTTTGAAAGAATAAATACTCTAGACTCTTGTGGATAGAGTACAAGATAAACTGATCTCCCATTAGGTGGTATCTCCACATATTCAAAGTGATGAATACTACTACTAACTCAAGATCATGGGTCATGTAGTTCTTCTCATGAAGTATAAAGTAGTCTGAACTATAGGGAATCACTGGTTTCCCCTATAACAGAACACAACCAAGTCTGTATCCCGATGCATTACAAAATTCTTATGTACTCGACATGTTGCTCTGACAATATCAATAAGGGATTTCTCATCATACTCTACCTCAAATACTGAAAAGAATACTGGATTCTTTTTCTCCACCTGAATGGCTACCCCTTTTGAGTCAGAGATTTCATGGGTGATGATATCAATGATAAATTAGTTATGAATCTTTAATAATACTCCTCCAACCATTGGAATCTATTCACCACTATCATCCTCTTAGTGGCTCCAATTATAAAACTAACTCAACCTTGGATGGGACCACTTTAACTCCATATAATGATATGATTTATCCTAGAATGTTGACATCGTAAATCTAAAAATATATCATTGAGATATTTTCATAATGATGGTTCACTAAGAATACATCCAAAACTATATTTATGTTTCTTATCTTCCCCTCAAACACCGAGAAAACAAGGATATCATTAATGAAGACCACCAAGATCAGTCTATGTAAGCCTAAAAGATATGGTTTATGAGTCCTATGAACAATGTTTTGTTGTTATTCAAGAAAAAGGGCATCACCAAGTACTCACAGAGACCAAAGCAACATCGGAATACCGTATTTGGTATATCATCATCCCATACTTATAACTACTGATAGACTGATCTGATTTCAACCTTTGAGAACTATTGTTCCCTTATCAACTGATCAAAGAAGAAAACAATTCTTGGTAGTGGTTACCTGTTCTTCACAATACCATAGTTCAAGAATAGGTAGTACAAACACAATATGAAGTTATCATATTTTTTCTGGGAAATAAAAATTAGTGACTCCTAGGGATAAGCACTTGGTCTCAAGAAGACCTTCCTCTATAAGTCCCCCAGCTACACCATTATTACGTGTAGCTCTGCTGGAGCCATCTCATCTACTATTGTAGATATCAGTTCCCTAGTTGAATGTAGATCAATGCATAAGTCAATATCTCTATGTGAAGGTAAACCTAGAACATATTTATTAAATATGTCCTCATACTCATCAACTACTACATGAAAATATGGAAATACAACATATAGTACACCAAGGGTTAGTCTAGAAAATTAGTTACCTATTGGATGAAACCTCCTATGCAAGAGTACATCATGTGCTACCTGAGTTCTCCTTTTCACCAGCAATGGAAAACCTAGTTCCGTCACTATGGACACACCACACCCTTCTCCTAAAACGATCAATATCAGAATGAACTGTAGATAACCAATCCATACATATAGTTTAATCATAATTAAAATATGATTATACTAAGAGATTCTAATAGAAAGTCTTGCCTCCATTAGTGATGTCAAACTCATGACACAAGTGTGCGATCATCACATGTTTTCCTGTATGAGTCTTCAAGAATAAGGGATGATTCAACGGTGAAACCATAATCCCTATGTCTCAAACAAGATATGTTGAAGGAATAGATTCGCTAAAAATCATGTCTATTAGTACTGTAGCTGAAGTACAAAATAACTAGATCATACCACAAATCATTTATGGTTCCCTTGGGTCATAATCCTTGGCTGCATGATATTGTCTCTACCCCTACCCTCTAGATCCTTAAGCCTGACATGGAATACATAGGTGTGGTGGTATCCACAAGTCAAAACATTCACCACATATTGGAACACTGCAAACTACTCTACCATGTCCACCACCCACCAGATCTTCTCACTCCATTCATAGTTTAGGCCTTGGTGGTCCATCCAAAGTTTCTCTATCAGAAGTATGGTGGGTCAGACAATCTCGAAAAATATGTCCCTTATCGTCACATGAATAGAACACCTCTATCTAGAAAGAATGAACCAACCTATTGGTCCCTAAACTGCATATCATCTATTTTTGGGACCTCCTCTTGAAACATCACCCATGTCATTATCACTATGACCGATGTCATCTTCCTATTTCTGAGGTCTATACTCATTATTCTCCACTACTGACTATCACTATCTATATCTTCTCATATAATAAGATTTTAACCACAAAAATATTTTCAATCACCACAACATAAGTAGGAATGCATAGAGGGATAACACTAGCTCAGATGTAACTATGCAGACCTTTCTCAAAAGTATTATCCATGATGTACTAATCTCTAACCATATACATTAATTACCTATAATGGTTGAAAAACCTCAATAAATTTTCATCTAATAACATGCTACCTTGTTGGAGATAAAGAATCTCTTGGATATGAAAATCCCTAAATATAACTTGTGAGAACTCCTCTATGAGGAGTTTCTCAAAATCGATCCATGAAGAAGTCATCTCAATGTATGTGTGTGTAACCAAACACCACCATCATCCTATTGAGCCATAAAGAACGCTCTCTTGCAAGACCACCATATGATCTACGAGTGTTCTAACTAGAAACACTACTCTAATTTGAGGTATTTGCAATGGGATTCCATCAAAAATGAGTTTTTGCGATGGGGCCCCCTCTTAAATAGCCCATTGTAGAAAAAAATTTCACAAATAGTTCTCTGATTATAAACATTATATATTTAATAATATTTTGCGACGGACCCGTCACAAAAAAATATATTTGCGACAGACCCATTTCTCCATCGTTGATACATATTTAAGAAATATATATAAAATTTGGGATGGGAATCCATCACAGAAAGTCCTGTCACAATTATCTAATAAAATAAAAAAATTTATTCAATAAAATTAAGATAAATTAATATTATAAAATATTTATAATATTAATAATATTTTTATAAAAAATATAATATATTAATAACAATAATAATATTAATTAAATAAAAAACTATATTATTATAATATTAAGAATAAAATAATACTAATAATATTATGATGTTATTATTTTTATTAATATTTTTGTAAAAATAGTGTTAATATTATTAAAATATAAAAAAGTTATAAAATAAAAAAATTCTCAATATTCTTAAAACATATAAAAAATAATAAAATATTATTCTTATTATTAAAATAAATAAAAATTAAAAAAATAGAATACTAATAATAAATATTAAAATATTAAAATATTAAAAAAAATAAAAAAAAATAAATTTTGCAATATTCGAACCAATATAAAAGATAGAACCTATAAATAATTAATATTACAACAGAAATTGAATTCAAATATATTTATCATGATAAAAAATATCATTGGGGGCATAGTCTTCTAGAGGAGGTGGAGCAGTAAGAATAGATGGGGGAGAAAACTCTATCCCTAAACTATGAGTCAGATGGTGCATGTACTTAGTCTTCTCGTGATGTTGTTGGTGCCATCGACACATATTCTCCTCGTACTGATGTTGTTGATGATGATACATCTATTCCTACTACTGCTACTACTAACCCATCACTTCCTATTCCTTACATAAACACTATCTAAGCTCCCTCTCTGCTTGTAGTTGCACCTAATATTATGAGTCCGAAGATGATGCCTCTCTATGAGCTCCTCTTGAGCTAGACACTAATAACTCATTAGTACCATAATAAGTCCTAAGAGTCAAATGAGATCTGACATCAATGTGGTGCCTAATTATCCCTAATTATTACTAATTATCCCTAATTATCTCTAATTATGACTAATTAATGGTAACTCTTCATAATCTTCCCTATTATCCCTAATTATTGCAAATTATCCCTAATTATCACATATTATCCCTAATTATCCCTAATTATCAATAATTATCCTAAATTATCCAAAATTATCCAAAACTTATAACAAATTATTTCTAATTATTGCTAATTATTTAAAATCATTACTAATTAATATTATTTATAACTATTTATTATTATTTACTACTATTTATGGCTATTTGTTGCTATTGATTTGTACATTTTAGTACATATTAGTATTTATTAGTATTTATTCTAATTATTGCTAATTATTTCCAATTATTGCTAATTATTTCTAGTTATTGATAATTAATCCTAATTATTTCTATTTAGTCCTAATTGTTTCTAATTATTTCTAATTATTCCTAAATATTATTAATTATTACTAATTATTTCTAATTATTGCTAATTATTACTAATTATTGATAATTATTTCTCATTATTGCTAATTATTTCTTATTATTGATAGTTATTTCTAATTATTGAAATTTCTTGCTATTAATTGCAAATTATTTCAATTTGTTGCTATTTATTATTATTTATTGCTGTTTATATCAATTTATTTCTGTTTATTTCTATTTATTAGTATGTATTAGTATTTATTAGTATATATAAATATTTATTAGTATTTATTGCTAATAATTTCTAATAATTGCTAATGATTGCTACTAATTGCTAATTTATTGCTAATTATTGCTATTTATAGTTAATTTTTTCTATTTAATGCTAAAAATTCATAATTATTGCATGTTATTACTAATTATTAATAATTATTTCTAATTATTACTAATTATTACAAATTAATACTAATTATTACAAATTATTACTAATTTTTACTTATTATTACTAATTATTAGTGATTATTTATAATTATTACTATTTATTACTCTTTATTACTAATTATTTGTATTTATTTGTATTTAATCCTATTTATTATTATTTATTACTATTTATTTCTAATTATTACAAATTATTTCAAATTATTACAATTCAATACTAATTGATACTAATTAATTCTAATTATTACTAATTATAACTATTTATTACTAATTATTACTATTTGTTTACTATTTATTACTATAATCTAATAATTATATGTAATTATTAGAAAATAATTTTAATTATTACTATTTATTAGTAATTAATACTAATTAATACTAATTATTAGTAATTATTACAAATTATTACTAATTATTATTATTTATTACTAATAATAAGTATTTATTAATAATTATTAGTATTAATTATTACTTGTTGCTAATTATTACTATTTATTCTTAATTATTTCTAATTATCATTAATTAGTACTAATTACCGTTAATAAAAGTAAATTATCGCTACTAATAAATAATTACCTCAAACTATTTATATTTATTACTAATAATCATTAATAATTCGTAATTACTACTAATTATCAATAATTAGTACTAATAATTTAAATTTAATCTTACAAATAATTACTAAATACAAAACAATATAATTATTATATAATAACAAAAAATTAATTAACAATAACAAAAATTAATACAAAAATGAAATTAATATTTATTTGAATAAAGAATGAATACCTTTAAACGTAATCTCTTATAGGTGTAGATGACATCGAAACTTGTTCATATAAATTTTTTTAACTTAGATAATTTTAATCAAAAAAATTAGAGTTTAGAGAGTCAGAGAAAGTAAGATTTTAGAGGAAGGATGAAAAAATGGACAGGGGTATATATAGGTTAGATTATTTTCTACGTTACTATTTCTTATGGAACCCGTTGCAAATAAATTCGGTCGTATTAATTACTGACAGCATTTAAAAGAGCATTTGTGATGATACCCATCGTAAATAATCACCTGCCAACCCACTATTTGCGACGGGGAAATATCTCTATCGCAAATAGTTTTTACCACTGCCTGGTATTTGCGAAAGGGAGTCACCCCCGTCGCAAATTCCATTCCAGTAGTTTGGAGAGAAAACTGCACCAATCCTTTTGCAACATGACCCCTTAACCCGTCATAAATTACAAATTATTTGCGATGGGATTTAATCCCATCACAAAAATCCAATATACCATAGTGAAATAAATCATAGTACCCTGCCTCAAGCTAGTCTTTATCCACCTATGGGTTGAGATCGCCTCCGAACCGTAGGGGTCTCTACTACTGAAACAAGTGAAGCGTGCTCATCCTGTGCACCTCATCCATTGGTACTATGAGTACCACGTGCTACTCTACAGGTGGCAGTATGGAAGGTGCACCACCAAGTGGAACCATATCAGGAACTGGAGCCTGTATCAAAGCCTCATCCCTGATGGGGTAAACCTCATGATCAAGAAATTGAATCATAGATGGTATAAATTGAGGAGAAATCTTGAAAGTAAACAAGATGAACCATGGTCAATGATTATTTCTAGTGAGTTGACTTAAAAAAACATGGAAACCACATCCCATTTATATATGATGTATGTACAATTAATTTTCTTACAACTAGTGTTCTCATGCACCATGCTAAAAAGTAGGTTATTAGAGTCCTGGGGTATGAATACGTCAGCCGCCACTCCAACAATGAAGTTTATAACCTAAATTTCCAACTCAAAACACATAACATTGTTTCCCCAAAAAAATCTCATAGAATCGTGATCCTGAAGATGATCCAACCCACTATGATAAAACTATATAATGTCCCATTATAGTGGGGCCCATACCATGACTCCCCAAGCCCACATCCAGTAGGGGATGGGCTAGTGACTTGCACCGAGTCCACATCTCAATGAAAAAGGAGGCCTTGTATTTTGAACATGTTCATATGCACACGTCTCCAATCCCATAAAAATGATGAAATGTGAAAACCACTATGTAACCATACTAGCATTCATCCAAATCTCAAAATCCATAGTACAAAATAAAGTAAATTAAAGTAAACCGGTCCAATTACATGCCCACTATAAATAGTTTATAACCCCATGTCCAGCCTTTAATTCATGGTATTGGGACTACTCTTTGAATTCCATAGGAACACAAGTCATTCTTCTCGGTCACACTACGAACCATCTGGTCCTGGACATCCTAATACTCTTCCAAATGGTCGATCTTCTAAAAAATACATGACATATGTTGGAAATTCCTTTTAGGGGTGAGTAAAAAAGTAATGAGTAAGAAATCACAAAACCACAAATCATTATAAAAAAAGAATGTATATCCTGCTCTACATAGGCATAAATCTATAACCTAAATAAAAATAATATATATATATATATATACTCAATCCATGACACACAGTCTTAGGTTAGGCCCCAACCATAGTATATTATCCATAGGATTGCAACACGATGATTCCATGATTCACTCATCCGGGAGAACACAATTTTGAGTTGGATTACACTGATGAAGTTTGTCTGAGAGGTAATCCTCATCGGGTCTTTCCATGTGGATGATATGCTAGAAGTACAAAAAGAATAATATACATAGATGAGGATCACTGCCTATGCCATGGGATGATACGAATATCTCAATCTGGATTAACCCAATTAGTATAGGATAGATGACCATATGGTGTTGGTCATGTCAATACTAAGAACTCCACCATGGAGCTGAAAAATAATACATGATCCTACTCTGGGCCTCTCAGGGGGATTCCAACAACTCTATCATGTATGTATTATTGAAGGGATTGTATTCCTAGTAATTATAAATGATTCTCATCAACCATTTAGGAACTAATAAATGTAACAAATAGTAATGAAACATGTCTATGTTGTGGGGGAAAATAGATTGCAGCAGTGTAGAAAAGGGAAAACTACATGTAGTAAGGGCACATGTCATATCCCTTGAGCCCATGTAGTGACTGTGTAAATCAACTCGTGTCATATAGAAGAGTACACAACATTTAAATTCGCTACACACCATGTCTCTATATAATGGGTTATCCCGTGTACTAAATCCATGTTCCAGTACACAATGTCATCCTATGTATCTGTATTGATGTACCAGTACACAGGGTAGCCCCTTTACTTGGTCCATGCCATACTGTATGGGGAAGAAATTCAAAGTAGGAAAACCCTATACTCCACCCCATGTCCATGTACAATTTTATGTAAACATCATGTTCAGCCATTTGGGCTACACACTATGTAGTCAGAGACTACACACATTGTGTATCGGGTTTTCCAAGAACACGCCCTTTTTCTCCAACTCGTGCATATCTATCATTCGGCCTACAATCTATCATTCACAATTCCTTGAAAATTGATATCTGTGGTATTTTGGTCATTCCATCACCAAATCGCTAATAATTAGACATTCAATAGGATTCGAAAAATTATATCATTCTCATCCATCGTTATGTGCTGAAGAACGCAAAATTGGCACCAACCGTCATTTTAATCTTTTTCTGAACCACTGTAATACCATTGTTGAGTTTTACCAATGTATGATCTTTTGTTTTGGATTGTCATCCATGAATCGAAGCTGCATGGATCAGTTGTTCAAAGATAATTCAAACCATGTAGAAAACAAATAAAACTATAATACAATGAATTGGGGGAGAAAATAAAAAACCAATGCATGTCGGATAAACCTAGATATATTTTAGTTTCAATATTTGTGCATTACCATTATAACGATAAAATAATAAACAAATAATGATAATGATTAGAATATCCCAATAAACCCCAAAATCCTTCCCATCCTACATAATGATCAATCCATAAGCCAATCTATTTGTTGGCTGGTCTACGTGCATAAACGAAATATAGAAAGAGGGAAAAATAGAAACACATGCCCTACCATGATTCAGATCGGTGACTGATGATGAAAAATCATTGCATCATCATCATTGGAATGATCTATCAAATCAATTGAGTGTTGGTCATCGATCTAGAATCAGTTGCCATTGGTTAAATATAATTCTTTAGAGGTTCTCTAGATATGATATCTAGAGGTTATTGGGTTACAAGGCTAACCCTGTATCTCATCAAAAGGGACCATTAAATAGTTTATGGTCAATGTATCAATGAGATGAATTAAAAAAAATAATTTTATTATATAATTTCATCCACTTTATGCTTGTGAAAATTTTTTCTGAGATGATTTGTGCATACCAATGTTTGGTTAGGCCTAGTGTAAAAACATTATTTCGAACTCAATTGTGCTCTCATGATCTAAAAACCATTCAAAAGATATTCCAGTTTTTTAGAAACCTCATCTTTGCCGGCTATTAAATATTTTAAAATATTTAAAACCTTTATTCTGGACACACCAAGTCTTTGAATATCACTTCATCTAAGGGAATGGTATTGAAATTAATCCATATAAAATTTTATAATAGTACATAGAAAATCCATGACATTCCATAATAATTATCATAAAAATTATAAGTGTTGTATCTGTTATGTCACAAATAATCACAATGTTCTAGTGAAGAAAAATGGCCAGTTAAAAAAAATAAAAACATTTATAAAAGAGTTTTATGAAAAATTTTGTGTTGAAAATATTTATTTTTTAGAGGTTCTCTTAGCCCCAATCAATTTATTATATTATTATCCAAGTGTTGGAGAAAAAGAAGTAGCACACATAATAGAAATGAATGAAAAATCACAGTTGAGGTCCAAAGATTATGATTACACCATTATAAACTATCATAACTAACCTATTATAGGATATTTTATATATTTAGCACAATTATATTTTGGATGAACAAATTAAAAAACTAAAACTGAGAGGTTATCTTATATTTACCATGGAAAAACGGCCTTATAGTACTAAAATAAAGGCAACATAATTTTTTTTAAATTTAAGAACCTTATTTTATGGAAAAATTGGATTATACCCACTTCCAATGGAGAATTTGTAAAATAGAGATTTTAGAGAGATCAACATCATTTCCATTCATTGATTGATCTCTTATAACTGAATGGAGTCACCATTATGATTTATATATAAAGGTTTTACTTGGATGAATGAGAGGGGTGAAATTATTTTGAGGGACATAAATCGAACGATGTAAATGAATAATCCTACGACGTAATAATTTGGGAGATTAAATTTATGTTTGAAAATTAAACAATTCCATTAATTAGGGAATTTTTCAAAGGAATATACAATAAAACTAGTATTGTTCCATCCTGATATAACTAGGAACCCCATTAGGTACCCAGTACAGGTCCAACAGGTACACAAAGTTTCATATAGAGGTTAATGTATTTCCCTAATTCCAATCATCATTATATTTTCCCTAATAATAATTCATGTGATCTATACGGGAAAAATTCTAGCCATATAATATTCATTTTAGCTTCCTACTACAAAGTTCCATTATAGATTTTCTTATTCTCTTATTTAACCAAATTTAGAGAAATTATTTTTACTATGTTTCAATTTTTAACTATGATAAATGATAAATGTCAGTTTCTTTAGATATGATTAATCATGTATATGATAATTTTTACTAAATCACTTGTATAAGGTTAGGAATTTCAATCCTTAATTTATAAAAAGGGTATATATTATTCAAGGAAGTAATTTTTGGAGTTATAATAGTTTTTCAATATATTTCCCTTACTCAAACAATTATTTTTAAGGGTATTATATATATCAGAGAGAAATTATTCTATATACCCATCATTAAATGTCCCAACCTCGGTGAAACCTAGAGGAACACATAGTTATAGAATTTTCAATCCAAGGGTCACCTCCAATGACTCATATATGATTTTTTCCATCAATGGGAAGATTTGAGGATGTCTTGAAGAACTATTACCTACAAGATATTGTCTAAGACAGTACTAGACCCAATCATGAAGGAATCACAATCTCATTACAATAGTCTGGGGAATAAAAATATTTCTTATAAAGAGATTAAAAAGTCACAATATTGATCGATGAATGATACCTATTGTTGTAGGTTAATTCCACTAAATGGGTATTATTATCCCCCATGTCACCAAAATCAATAATGAATACCCAATGAATATCCACATTAATATATATGGTCTATTAAGACTGGTGAATAGTCTAAGGGTTAAATTTCACACTCATGATTACATAAGAATTCAATACACCAAGTAATAATTACAATAATGAGATATAATCATCATGTACAGATCATATATGATTCATGTTTCTATAAAATGAACCTGTAATATATATATATATATATAGTTTTTAAAAATAAATAATTGACGAATCTTGTTTAATCGATACGAAATTATACATTTTGGTTATATAATCCACAATATTCCATACTGTGTATGTAACACCCTGGGATTTTATAAATTTTTATCGAGTAAATTAAACATTTTTGATATTCTACATTTCATGAAACACAAAAGATAGTTTATTTTATATTAATTCACTATATTTTCATTACATTATACACTACACCAAGTTAATCGTTCACTACATGTAACTAAGACATTGGTCTTATCTACATGAAAAACTGAGCTTATCTTTCATTATTCACAATAATGACTTTCTTGAATGACTTGTGTAACACACAAGATTGAGGTTTATAGAAAAATAAAAAAATTATTTATATATGATTCTTAAATATAATAAGTTAATGTTTTGGCATGAAATTATAGGTAACTAATAGTGAATAATAATTTTTTAAAATATATTGTTTACACAATATAATATGAATTCATAGGTTACCAGTAAATTATAAATGAATATGAAATATGAATGAATATAAGAGGAAATATTAATTTGGTCACAAATAAGTTTTAAAAAAATAAATTAAAGTTTCATTTATATCTTTCCAAAAACTAATAAAAACATTCCTTTCATATAGAACATCGACTTTGTGTTCGTGACAAACAATAATGTGTTTCTTCAAAACATCATTTTAATATTATAATTACTTAAACGAGTTAGTTATAACCTACCCATTAATTTTTTTTCTATAAATAGTAAAAATTACTTCTCCAAAGTTTTTTATAATTGCTTATATAAATAAATGATATTGATAATGAAATATTTTATTTTCAGTAAAGCCAATTTCTATTTGAAAATATTGTTTTCTCGAATATACCACCTTTAATGTCCTTCTATGAAAAATAATAAAATTTAATTTAGACACTTTTAGAAATTTAATTTTATAAAAATATTATAATTTTTGAATTTATAATGTATAAATTATCCTAGTCTGAATTTATTGATATTTTTCCAAGAATCCACATTTTTTTATGAATAATGAAAAATATTGTTTTTCGGTTAAAAACTACCTTTTTTAATTAATTGTTATTCTATTATTAAAAATATAAGGATCATCCAAAAGACTTATATAATAATATATCTGATATTAATGAAAAAATTGGGGTTCTATTGGCATTTTATAGTTAGTTTATTAACCATATAGTGTAAGAATACAAGAAGAAATAGTAAGAGTTAAATTATTTAACTTAGAGTTAAATATAAATGATAAGGTTAAAATGGTTACCTAAACATGTCTAAAACCTATTTCTTGAGAGGATTTCGACCCATCCCCACCCTATCCTAGAAATCAGTCACTTTTTAGCCATTATAAACCGAATATGAATTTACTATAAAATAATATTTTATGTTTTTCCTTGGGTGCCCCTCCCCTCCCATATAAAAGGGCACCTCCTGCATCTCCTATTTACAAAATTTTGAGCCTTAAATCTCTGAAAAACCCTTCCAATTTATCTTCTCATCATATTTAGTTATACCATAGAGGTTCTGGTATTATCAAAATTCCAACTCTAGTTCCCTAAGAATAAGTTTAAAAGAGGCACGTCGAAGAAGAGGTAATCTCTTCTACCGATTCTTTTATGTTTATTTCTTTTTATACATCATCTTATTTAGTTGATTCATTATAAAGTAATAAAATAAGTATTAATTATAATCTGATATTTTATTATAAATATGAAACAACCCTATTTCATGTTCTATCCATCCTACGAAAAATGAAATCACCGCACGTGCGTACATACATAATACCGTCTCCACACCGTGGTGTAATATGTTTTTCTACCACCACCTTACTTGGATGGGTATAATGGTGTAAATAATAACTATATATGATTATTATAACATGATAATAATTATGAGATATTATATCATCCACTCTAATTCCATTCAATAATTATGGGAATGATATCATCGCTCGTGCGTACGCACAGATTACTGTCTCCACGACGCGATGAGATTCATTCTCCATCATAACCACTCAAGAATGATTATAAAGTATATATAATAAATAAGAATAAAATATATAAAATAATAAAGCTACTGGATTTATGTATATATATATATGTCATCTACTTACTTCCATTCAACTCAATAAGGAAAGGAAAATAGCGTTCATGCGTACTTATGACCTACCATCTCCATGAACGATGTATTTCATTTCATTTATCTATCTATTATATATATATATATATATATTCTTAATATAAATGATATATAAATCATGATTTACATTCTGGAGGTAATTAAATTATGAGATAAGTAATAATAATATCAATAACAAAAAGTCCAAACACGTACGATAAATGAAACAATTTTACCCAAAACACTTCATTAACATGGAATTGACAAATGGACGGTTAATATAAGGTCATAAGTGAATAATATATGATATCAGAAATATTATTTTGATTCTAGTACAAGATAATAATATGTTTATACCCACTATACAGGAGTCTCAGACACATACAACAGAAATTGGATATAAGGTAAGGGAAAATTTTGTAATCTCATTTTTATCCGATATTTCTTATACGTAAGTATTTGCTGGGGTTATGTTTATCATCCATGTCCATGTTTTCTAAAAATGTATTCATAAAATGTTTATTATTATTACATGTATGTTTAAATTAATTTTTACATTTTTTGACTTTTACCACATAGTATGAAAGGAATCTTTCTTTAGTTTACCCTACTAGGTACTTTTTGAATTTTCCAGAAAAAGTATGAGAAACATTTTTTTTACTTATAGGGCATGAACAAATTTTTACGGTTTCATAACGCCTAATTTTCATGAAGATTACTCTACAATATTTCATAACTATTTCCAATGAAAACCATTTCTTTTAAAATTGGAAGGCATTTTGTGAAAAGAAAATTATTTTGAAGAAGAAAGGATATTTTCTTCAAGAATTAATTTCAAGTGTTTTATCAAAACCATTTTCTATCTAAGATGAAATTATTTCATTTGTGTATTTTTCAAGTATAATTTGTCTATGATTTACATGGTTTCACTTTTCTTATGATGAAATGATATCTATTTTTTTATATGGATAATGTTATGATGGGATGATGTTTATGAAACCCACTTTATTCTTTGGGTTATGATGAATGATTTATGTTTATGTTGTGTCACACATAATAATGATTTCATTATAAGATGGGTGCGACTTATATCTCCCTCCAATGCATTGGGTAATGATTTATATCTTGTGATATAGGCATGGATGTAACTTCAAGTAATTCTGGTACATTAATACAGGGATGGAAGGGCAGGTAAACCCGATTCAGTAATGGACTTTGTCTACTATGATGGTCTAGGCAGCAAATCCATGGAAAGTATGGAAATAATATCATGTGATTAATGTTTTTCCACAATTACATGTTTTATTCCCATTCAATTTTATCATTATTGATTTTACATTATGATATATGCCTTATGTACTGCCAAGATCCATGCCATTGCTCAAGATTTTGATGTATTATGTTCTTGTTTTTACATTCAAATGTTTATGGCTTGTTTATATATTCTCTATTTTTACCTTTACAGAGAATTTGAGCTCACCCTTTTTATGTTTTATTTTCCCTAGGATATAAATAATGGTTTTAGGTAAGAAAACAAAATGGGAAGATCATTATCGGAGATGTTGAAGATCTTTCAACTTGATTAGAAGTTTATGTTCTAATTTTCCAAAGACACTAAATTATTACGGTCCTTGGATGTCAGTTTTAATTTTGTATTAAGTATTCCACAAAAGTAATCTAATGTCCATGTACGTGAAGTTTGGGTCTCTAAAATTGGTATCATAGGAAAGGTTTAGTTAACCATTGGAAACTATGATGCAAAAACCTTATTGAGATCCCTAGAGATATTTCTAAGGTATGTCTAGGGATGTCACTAAGGTTAAGTATAAGTATAGATAATAGTCCTAGAATTATGGTAATGATCATATAATTAAACCTAAGATGTTAGATATTGAATGAAAACTCCCTTGATTATGTTTTTTTTCTAGTATGAGTTTTTCCTCTCATACTATACTTTTTGGGTTTTAAGAAATGGCAGGAAATAGTGGGATTCATATTAATGGAGAATATAATGGACTATGGAATGATATTCTTCATGAGAAACCTAATGAAACGAGATTTGTATGTCCAAACAACGATATTATGCCTAATCAGAAATCTCATAATATGATCAATAATATCAAATTTGGTATGTTTCCTGACTCGGCTAATACGAGAAATATGGAGTTTCTTGATGATTATAGAGGAATGAAAGTTCAATTTCCCTAATTTAAATTATGTGGGAAGAGGAATCAAGGAGAATGTTTCAAAGGAACTAGGATATGCTTTGGGTGTGTAAAATAAGGGCACCAAGCCAGTACTTCCAAATGAAAAGGTTTAGTTAACATAATGGACAAGGATAATGCCATTGCTAAGAGAACAAAAAAGGTTAAATGTTTTGAATGTGGAATGTACGGGCATTATGGAAACCAATTCCTTAAGGGAAAATCTCATGAAGAGAATCAGCGTGGTCGTATGGGTAGTATTTATGTTGATGATGATGAAGATACTAAAAATTATATATGATATGAAATAATTGTTGAGGAATAAAATGATGATGCACGATCAATGTTTTAATAAGGTAGTGGAATGATTGTATGTTTATCATGAATAATGTATGGTACTATGGAATAAAGAAAAATCTAAGGATTGTTACACTATCGTTTTTTCATGAGTATTTGAAAGTATATGTTGAATGGTACTGGTAAACATGAAAAGTGATTGAAATATTTTTGGAAAGCAGATGATATTCACATAATGCAGGGATAAAGAGAAAATAATATGTTTGATATTATTAATGAGATCATGACTAATATAAGGACAAACTAACATCATGGTTTTAGAATAAATAATTTTTGGGATTTTGGTATGTGGAAAGAGTTAACTTTTGAAAGCATTCAGGTTTTCACTAAAGTTCAATGGGTATTAATTTTTCAAGAGAATACATGATTACGGTATTCACATATTTGGAATGTGACTAACAAGATATATCTTATGATATATGGGGGATAAATGATGGTATTCACATTCTTGGTTGATGAAATTTCTAGTAATCGTTGTCTTTATACTATGAGCTTGGATTGAAGTATTTTGGATAAGACTAAATATTTTAAATGGATTATATTGGACATAAGATAATATTGTTTTAGGATATAACATTTTTTTGATATTATTTCTGGAATGTTATAAAAGTGTAGTTTTAGAAAAAGGACAACCTACAGGATGGGCAACAACCCATCGCGTCGGACAAGGTTGCGGCAATCAAACCCACAACCGAAGTGAGATAGGCCTTTATCAACTACCACTGGCCTAGAGGGTGTCCCTCATTAGTAGAAACTAGTTTTATTTTATTAAACAGTATGATAGATGAAATATATGTCCATTTTTGGTACCATATATGATTAATATCACCATAAGATGGACTTATGTATATTACTTTTGCCAACCTTATGTTTGAGACATATGGAATGACCTATCATTCTATCGCATGATCTGCTAACACTTCACGAAAAGAAAATTCAACTTCCTTTCTTTAATAGATGAAGTGTAAATTGTTCACGGCATAAAAAATAGTGAGACTATACCAAAATCAATTAAGTATTTATTTTAAAAAAATTCCAACATTAGGAAACATATCATGAAAACCAAAAATATTGTCCTAGTGCCCTCATATCTGATGAATCAGATGGTACCTTAGATCATCACAAATTTATAGCTGTGTGATTGTTAGATTTTTCATAGCCATATTCTCTACCACACTCTATTAGAACATGATGGTTAGATTTCTCTTCAGTATCCATATTTTCACATATATTCTCCTATGTGGAAGCCTAGTGATGAGTTACATTGGGTATCCGTTATGTTTCTAACGATCCATTTTAAATGATGTTTCAGTATTCTTTTTAAGATGTGGGTGTTTATGAATGAAACTTTCAAGTTTAAAACCATTTATAAACCCGATTAATTTCGAGTGAAAAATTCATTTTCAGTGGGGTAGAATGCAACACCCTGAGATTTTACGAGAAATGTTATTTTTAATTTCTTTGATGTCTTGTGTTGTATGCTAAACCAAGATTATTTTGAGCTATACACAACATGGTATTAGCTTGTAGTATATGCAACACTATTTATGGCTTCTGTTACACACAAGAGTAACCTTCTCTATAGTTTGCATTGTACGCAATACCACGTTTCACTAAACAACGATATGTTATTAAAATATTATATAAACTAGCTGTTATGAATAGTAATACCCAATTTTTGAAATTTTTGAAATTTTATCTTTCAAAATGGACTTCTTTTTTGGATTAGGAATATCAAAATTAGCCTAGGGTGAATTTTTGGTATTTTTCTGAAAGCTTTCAAATTTTGAGGAATAGTGACAAAAACATTGATTTATAGATTAAACCGAATTTTTTTAAATAATTTTTTATTTGAGGTAAAAATAGACAAATAATACCTATATAAGTTCAATGTAATTCATTGGAGTCAATTTATAATAATTTATTATATATAAAAATTTTATAGAACTTTTCATCGTCTTTTACCCACCTCCTAGAAGAATTTGCGACTTTACATAAAACATAATTTTACTACTTTTGTGAGTTGAATTTAAAAAATCCGAGAGACACAGTTAATATCAAGGAGTAATATGTGGTTCGACAAGATAAAAATAATTTGTGGGGAATAGTAACTTTTTTAATTTTATTACCACGGTTAAAAGTTAATATTGTAATTTAGGGTAGAAGTTATATTATTATTACCTAACACATATCCCATTTCTATTGGATAAGTGTAATTCGACCCCAATCAACCTTAGGAATAAAATATGACCATTTAGATCCACTTGGATTAGATTAGGACATTATTATTACTTAATTCAAAGAAGTGTTAAAATAAATAAAATCATAGTTTAATAAGTAAAAAATTTTTAGTATAGGGTTATACATAAGATAAATTTGACTATAAATATTAATTATAAATATATAAATATTTTCTACATAATAGTATTTTATTTAGAATTTTTAGACATTAAATAATTTAATTTATTTGTAACACAATTATGATGCAATAATTACCTTATTAATGACATATTAACATAATTGATTTTATAAATACCCAAATAAATATAATTTGAGTTTTTTATGAATTACACTAATTTTCTAGGATAATATATCATATTAGGGTTAGTTATATGAATATTGTTCGAAGTAATAATGTTATTATGAATTTAGAAAAAAAATACCAAATAGTGTCAAAATTGACATAAAAGAGTTTTTAAAACAAATATTAAATTATTAATTGATATTATATTCGTAAAAATATATGGTTCAGCCAAAATACCCATATAATAATATATATGACATTAATGAACCAATTTGGATTCTATTGGTAGTTTATAGTATCTTTATTAACCATATAGTGTAAGAATACAAGAAGACACGGTAAAAGTTAAATTATTTAACTTAGAGTGAAATTTAATTAATAAGGTTATAATGGTAACCTAAACTTGTCTAAAACATATTTTTTGAGATTTTTTAGACCCATCCCCACCCTATACTCTAAATAAGTCACTTTGGAGCCATTATAAACCAAATATGAATTTATTATAAAATAATATTTTATGTTTTTCATAAGGTGCCCCTCTCCTCCCTTATAAAAGGGAACCTCCTCCCTCACCACTTTACACAATTTTCAGCCTTCAACCTTGACAAAAAACTGAGAATTTCTATTTTAAACCTATCTAGTTATATCATAGAGGTTCTGGTCTTCTCAAAATAACAACTCTAGTTACATAAGAGGATGTTTAAAAGAGGCACGTCGAAGAAGAGGTAACTTCTTATACCGATTCTTTCAAGTTTCTTTCTTCATATACTTCCTCTTATTTAGTTGATTCATTATCTAGTAATAACATCCATATTTTTAATATATTTATATGTTATTATAAATATGAAACAACCCTATTTCACTTTCTATCCATCCTACAAAAAATGAAATCACCGCGCATGCGTACGTACAGAATATCGTCTCCACTCCGCGGTGTAATATGTTTTTCTACCACCACCTTACCTGGATGGGTAAAATTCTATAAATAATAACTATATATTATTATTATAACATGATATTAATTATGAGATATTATATCATCCACTCCAATTCTATTCATTAATTATGAGAATGATATCATCGCTCGTGCGTACGCACGGATTACCGTCGCCACAACGCGATGAGATTCATTCTCCATGTTAACCATTTAATAATGATTATAAAGTATATATAATGAATAATAATGAAATATATGACATAATAAATATACTGGATTTATATATATATATATCTGTGTGTGTGTGTCATCTACATACATCCATTCAAGTCAATAAATAATAGAAAACAATGTTCATGCCTACGTACGGCCTACCGTCTCCATGAACGGTGTATTTCATTTCATTTATCTATCTATTATATATATATACTAAATATATATGATATATAAATAATGATTTACATTTTGGAGGTAAGTAAATCATGATATATTTAATAATAATGTCAATAACAACAAGTCTAAACACGTACGATAAATGAAACAATTTTTCCCAAAACATTTCCTTAACATGGAATTGACAAATGAAGGGTAAATATAATGTAATAAGTGAATCAGATATGATATCATAAATATTATTATGATTCTATTAAAAGATAATAATATATTTAAACCCATTATATAGGAACCTCAGAAACATACAAAAGAAATTTGACATAAGGTAAGGGATAATTTTGCAATCTCATTTTTATCTGAGATTTCTAATACGTAAGTATTTACTGGGGTTATGTTTATCATCCATGTCCATGTTTTCTAAAAATGTTTTCATAAAATTTTTAATATTATTCCATGTATGTTTAAAGTAATTTTTAACTTTTTTTTACTTTTACCACATGGTCTGAAATGAATCTTTTTTTAGTTTACCATACAAGGTACTTTTTGACTTTTCCAACAAAAGTACGAGAAAAATGTTTTTTTACTTATACGGAATGAACAGATTTTTACAGTCTCATAATGCCTAATTTTCATGAATCTTCCTCTAAAATATTTCATGATTATTTTCAACAAAAACCTTTTCTTTTAAAATTTCATGGCATTTTGGGAAAAGCAAATGATTTTGAAGAAGAAAAGATATTTTCCTCAATAATTCATATCAAGTGTTTTATCAAAACCATTTTCCATCTAAGATGTCATTATTTCATATGTTTATGTTTCAAGTATAATTTATCTATGATTTTCATGGTTTCAATTTTATTATGATGAAATGATATCCATTTGTTTTATATGGATTATGTAATGATGAGATGATGTTTATGAAACCCATTTTATTATTTGGTTTCTGATGAATGATTTAGGTTTATGTTGTGGAACACGTAAGAATGATTTAATTATGAGATGGGTGGGACCTATATTTCCCTTCAATGCATTGGGTAAAGATTTATATGTCATGAGATAGACATGGTTTTAATGGAAAGTAAATCCAGTATAGTAATACATGGTCGGAACTACAGGTAAACCCGATTCAGTAATGGACTTTGTCCACTATGATGGTCTTGGCAGTAATTCCTTGGCAACTATGGAAATCATATCACGTGCTTAATGGTTTTCCACAATTACTTGTTTTATTCCCATGATATTTTATCATTATTGATGTTCCATTATGATCCGTGCCTTATTACTGCCATGATTCATGTCATTGCTCAAGATTTTAATGTACTATGTTCATGTTTTTATGTTCAATTGTTGATGGATTGTTTATATGTTCCAATGTTTACCCTTACTGAGTATTTGAGCTCACCCTTTTTATGTTTTCTTCTCCATAGGATATAAATAAAGGTTTACATAAGAAAAAAATGGGAATATATAAATGGGAGATGTTGAAGATCTTTCAACAAGATTAGAAGTTTATGTTCAAGGTTTCCAAATACATTAAAATATTACGGGTGTTGGATGTCAGTTTTTGTTCTGTATTATGTATTCCTCAAAAGTAATGTAATGTCTATGTACGTAATGTTTGGGTCTCTACAGTAATCCTAGAACAAATTCAGGAAAGACGTCCTCATACTCCACCACTACTACTCAGAACTAAGAGCTCACAACATCTACTGCTCTGAGGGTAAGGCTAGCCATCTCATGAGTAATCGGCTGCACCCTCCTATGCATAAGCCCATTGTATCTTTCCTGGGTCTCCTATTCTCTGACAAAGGAAACCCTGATTCCATCATGGAAGACACCCCACACTGTTCACCTAGAACCGTCAATTTGGACATGGACTGAAGGTAACCAATCCATACCGAGAATGATTTCGTAAGGCCTCGATGCTAACAACAAGAGGTTCCAACCGAAACTATCACCTCAAAGGGTACGATCACACTATCTTCAGGTGAGTGTGATCATCGAGTCTCCTCCCACAGTTGTCTCCAAGTGTAAGGATCAAGTCAACAGTTCTACTGGAATCTCAAGGTTTCGCACAAGACATGTGGAGATGAAGGATTGACTGACACCTGTGTATTTTAGTATGAAAGCTAAGGTAGAGATAACATAGATCATACCTCGTATCATCTTTGGAGTCCCTAGGTCGTATGCCTCGACGGCATGCAGATATCCCCTCCCCTGTCCCTAAGCTCCCTGAGCCTAGTGCGGACCTCCTGGGGGTGTTGGTGGAAGTAGATCAAAGTGTCTGCCACCATCTGTAGCTCTTCATTGATCCTCCACCATGTCTGCTGCCTGGAGGGTCTCTCTGATATATTCTATGCTGCTGCCTCGGTGGTCCATCCATTGCTTCCCTGTTCGTGTCTCGATGGGTCAGACAATCTCTAGTGATATGTCCCCTACCATCGCATTCATAGCACCGCTTTTCTATAGGAGGAATGGATCCATCATGAGAGACCTAGACTATCAATCCCCTATCCTGGGTCCTCCTCTAATGACTCTCACATCCTGATCCCTGCGTCAGACATCAGATCCCTGTTGCTGAGGTATCCGAACCTGTCTGCCTGCTGCTAACTGTCGTCGGCTGTCTCCGCTCCGCTAATAAGCTCTCAATCACCAAAGCCCGCTCGAGCACTCCTGTATGAGTCAGAATGCATAGAGGCGTGAAAATAGATCAGATGTCTCATCGTAGTCCTCGTTCATAGCTCCGAGCTCTAAAGTACTCATCCCTGACCATATTCATCGAGTATCGGGTGAGGTTGGTAAACCTCGATGAATAGTCAGATACCATCAATGTAACATCCCAAGTAAGTAATGAATAATAGATATTTTTATCTATGTCTATTAATGATTAAGATAGTGTTATAGAGGCTTAAAATGAAAATAAATACAATCTTATGCATGGAATACACTAATATTCTTAAAAGATTGTTTTACTGCCTTGTGATGGCAAACCATTTTTGAATCTATATTTTGACAATTTTATAAACTATGTTTGTCAAAATAAACTTATTCTTTATGATTGGGACATCAAAATTTACCTTGTGTGAAATTTTGGTATTTTTCTGACAATGTTCATTTTTTTAATGAATAGTGAAAAATACTGCATTTTACATCAAAACTGCTTTTTAATCTAATTTATTGATATGATTAGATTATGTTTTGATTTGGTTTTGAAGTGGAATTAGAATATATTTTTACCATTTTATCCAATAGTGGTCATTGGAATCAATTTCACTTTGAAATTAGACTTAAACTGGTGTCAATCTTTTGATACTTATTGTTTTGTAAAAACACGCTATTTGCTCTGGCAGCGGGAATTAATTATTAAATTAATTAATGTGACTTATATGATTTGAATTTTGTAAAATAGACTTCATTTTTGAATTCGGAATATCAAATATAGCTTAGAGTGAATTTTTGGTAATTTTCTGAAAAACTTCAATTTTTGATGAATAGTGAAACCACTAAGTGGTAATCAAGCAAACTGATTTTTCAGTTAAATGAAAGTTTACCACTAATGTGTACTGAATTTTGAAAATCCGACATACATGGTTGTCATTAAGAAGTAAAATGTGGTTCGATGAGATTAAAATAATTTTTTGGTGAATAGTAACTTATTAAGTTCTTAATCGCGATTAGTGGTAATTAGTGTAGTTTAAGGTATAAATAATGATTTAATAATATGAAATGACCTAGACACATGTCCCAACCTTATTGGTTGTGTCATGGCCGACCAAGACAAGCCATGGGTCAACTTGGGGACCCCATGGATCCACTTTTGTTGGGAAATGACATA
Organism: Viscum album; assembly: GCA_963277665.1. Classification (NCBI taxonomy): domain Eukaryota; kingdom Viridiplantae; phylum Streptophyta; class Magnoliopsida; order Santalales; family Viscaceae; genus Viscum; species Viscum album. The sequence goes on from OY728131.1 coordinate 931,359,650, forward strand.
AAATACTTTTTATTTAATGTTAAAGTGAAAATGACACAAACATAATATGTTTTGCGAAAACAATTTTTAAGTGGGGTTATACAAGTCCAAATTTTGATTATAAATATTCAATGGAAAGCTAAAAAGATTTCCTTTATCATAGTAATTTTTTTATAATTTTTAGACATTAAATAAATTTAATTATGTATGACATAATAATGATGCAGCGATGACATCATTATTTGACGATTTAAATAAAATGGAAAGATAATATAAAATCTATGAACTACACATGTCCAAAACCAATTGGATGAATGGATTTCGATGCCTTATCACCTTATCCACGAATTCTATCAATGTGGGACCTTTTAGAACCGAAACACTTTTTCAAATAATGTAATGTTTCTTTACTTTCCAAAAGTGCCCCTCCTCTCCTCTTATAAAAGGCCCCCACCTCTACCTCATTTCACACACTCTTCAAGCCATTGGCTCGGCCAACCCCTGCCCATTTGCTCTCTCCACATCCCTCTCCTCATCCTAGAGGATTCCCTTTGGGCAGAATCCTTTCAAAGGAAGCCTTTAGGCTCAACTCAAAAGGAGTTACACTTTTTAAGGTAATTCATTCTCTCATGTTCTTTTGTTTTATTTTGCTTCTCCAACCCCCTAAACTCTTTTTATTTACTTATTTTGTAACAACACCAGTATATTCAATATACTAGGATGTTGTTATAAGATTTATTTGAGCTACACTCTCACACAACTACATCAAATGGTTAAAGAACATAAGGTTTCCGTGGATGGCGAAATTCTGCCTCCCGAAACGATGATTGTTCAACACTCATTAAACACCTTCAAAGGTGGCCATTATGATGTCACTATTTTTATATATGATATATTATATGTTTATGTTTTCCTTAAGCTTCTGTTTTTTTCATTTTGGGCATACCTTTATGGCTTCCATTATGGGTATACGCGATATCTTCATTTAAGGAAGTGCGGACTACCGCCCCCTCAATGTGATGTGATTCGTTAATGCCATATGTGGGACGTGTAAAGGATGGATTTAAAGTTATTATATAGGATGTTATACTGGAATTATAATATACCTATATATATCATTATCATTTATTTCCATTAAAGTATGAGATAGAAATGAAAGTAGCGTTCATGCGTACGTACGGACTACCGTCTCCATGAACGGTGCATTTCATTTCTTATCCCCAAATGTAATGTACTATTAAAAGTACATGTATATAATGGATATATATAATTAATGATATATCTAAATGATGAATATAATTCTGGAATTAAAATATACATAAGTCTCATTTAGTTTTAATTCCATTAATATGACAAAGAAATGAAAGTAGCGTTCATGCGTACGTACGGCTTACCGTCTCCATGAACGGTGCATTTCATTTCTTACCTCTAAATGATTATGTAATATTTTAAATATATGTATGTACTGGATATATATGACATATATGATATCTACATCATGAATACCATTCTGGATATAATGAAACATTGACCAAATTAACAACATGTAAGTGTAAGAAGTCTATTTTTGACTTAAGAACCAAATACCGACAAAATGAACATTATTAACTTAAATGATTACATGATGTTCATAACATGGTATAAAAGGAATAATGAACTTGGAAAAGATTCATAATCAAGTAGAGATTAACTAAAGTTTATTATTCAGGAGTTTAAAGAACGGTCGGGTCAAGTCAGATACGAGGTATGGGAACTTCTTAACCCAATTTCCATTCTTTGGGTTAATCTCCTACTTTCAAATTATGTCATTATATTATTATGTCGTATCTTTTATTTGTACTTTATTTATGTGTACTTATAGTGAATACACATAATGTATCTATTTTATTTTAAAAATTATCTTTGTATGGGATTTCGTCTCAATCTCCTTTCGTTGAGGCATATTTTGTTTTATACACAACCTTCTTTTATACGGTGTATAAACCCCTTTGACTTTTACGTTTATTCAAAAGGAATATTTTTATACGAAGCGTTTACCAAACGACAAAAGGGAATGTTTTTGTCGTACGTATGCGGCGACAACGACTTCTCCGCCGTCGTAACCGTTATTTGAGTTTCGGCTTCTTCTACAAGCCATTCCTTCTTTTTAAAAGAAAAATAAATACCATGTTTTACTTTTCTTTTATTTTGGTATTGAAAATGGTTTTCATAATATTTTTATATCAATGTGTGGTATTGATATCTTGTGATTGAATGGTGGAAATTTTATGTTTCCTTTATGCATGTTTTATGTGATACGATTATGTTGAGGTTCTTGGGCATTATTATGAAGAACGGGTGGTTCCGTGATAAACTAAGGGCGGGTGAGCCCGTTATAGCTCTCCAATGCATTGGGTAACGCGAAGGAGTGAAACGTTAAGGTTTCTCCGAAGAGATTTTAGGGAATATACTGTGATGGGTATTCCAAACGTAACCAAGAGGGTTACTCCCTACATAAGAATGTTATGAATGCCTCAAGTTACCTTTACGTATTATGATTTATATGATTTATTCATGTTTTTATGAGGTATGTTAAAGTGCCTATGTTTTATGGGTAAAGTATGATTTCATTCTTATGTATATATGAACTCATGTTTCCTTTCCATGTTTTTATAACCCATACTGAGTTTTTACGCTCATCCCAAGTTTTTGAAATGTTTTTCACAGGTCAAGGGAAAGGTACATGATAAGATGATAGAGTCAAGGATGTGTCAAGAAATAATCCATGTTTTATTTTAAATGTGTTTCCATTGATGGGAATGAAGAATACTATCTTTATGTAACCACTTTGTTTATATGTGGAATGTAATGCAAGTTTTATGATCTAATTCTCTAAAACTCTAAACCCGAAAAGATCCTCAACGTGTAATCTTGTAATAACTCAAGATTAAGTAAGGTTTAAGGCTGGGGCCTTATAGTTGGTATCAGAGGTCGGTTTAGACAACTTTAGGAGTTAGAAAAGTGTTAAATTATAATATGATTGAAATGATATAGCATTTACGGATTACCATGTTGCTTCGCCTAAGATATTTCCATGTTCAGAATGGTTTTCCGTAGGGGAAACAAAGCAGCTATGTTGGGACGACATCAGGAGGAAGACAACCTTCCAAATCAGCAACCTGAGATGGTTGGAATCGGAACTGAACAGTTTGTTGCAGTAATGGCGCAGTTGACTCAAGCGATAAATGGTGGAGGTATCCATGCACGAGATCAGCCAGACCAACCGCAGAGGAACATGTCAGTGGTGGAACATTTCATGAGGCAACATCCACCATCATTCAGAGGATCATCTGACCCTGTGCTAGCTGAAGGGTGGATTAAGGCACTGGAGAAGATTTTTGATGTCATGGGGTGTTCAGACAATCAAAAGGTTAGTCTTGCTATTTACCGTTTGGAGGGTGAAGCAGATCAGTGGTGGTCCATGGTTAAAAATATCAGGGACGCCGATGAGATTGATGCTCTTGACTGGGATGAATTCAAAGGTATGTTTCTTGAGAAGTATTTTCCTAAGGCTGTTCGACTTAGGATGGAAAAGAAATTCTTGGAATTGAGGCAAGAGGAAGACTCAGTGGCTACCTATGAAGAAAGGTTCACTCGATTGGCAAGGTATGCTCCCAATTTTATCCGGGACCTTGATAGTAAAATCAATCGTTTTTACTCAGGATTAAAGCCAAAGTATCGAAGGGCATTAGCTTCTCGTGAGTTTAAAAGTTATGAAAAGCTTGTTCGATGTGCTGAGAAGGTGGAAATGGAGTTTGCCGATGACCAAGTGTCCTATAACAACCAGCAGAAGAAGAGACCGAGGTGGCAGGAGAAAGGTAAGAATTCTTCAAAGAAGTATGATGGTAAGAGAACTAAGTTTCCAGTTTGTGATAAATGTGGCAAAAGGCATGCTGGGGAATGTCTTCTGAATTCTGGGAAGTGCTACCGATGTGGTAAGATGGGACATAAGGCTCGTGATTGCACTGAAAAGGATCAAGGTGAAGGTAAAAACAAATTTGATTTACAGTTAGTGAAATGTTTTAAGTGCAATGAGATGGGTCACTATGCAAACGAGTGTCCGACAAGGAGCTTGAGTGATGGGAAGCAGTTAGACTACAAGCAGAAAGGGGTGGTGAAATCCTTTGCAACTACTTCAGAAGATGTTGCGCCATCGAATGAAGTGGTGTTAGCTCCAGGGAGCTCAGTATTTTTCGAAGATTGACTTGAGGTCGGGGTACCATCAGTTGAAAGTAAAATAATCAGATGTTCCGAAGATTGTGTTCCGTACTAGATATGTCCATTATGAATTTTTAGTTATGCCTTTGGGGTTAACCAATGCACCTGTTGTATTCATGGACCTTATGAATAAAATTTTCCATGAGTTCTTGGATAAGTTTGTGTTTGTGTTTTGAGGTTTGTGAAGAGGTTATGTGTGCCTTGTGATTCACAGTTGAAGAGAGAGTTGTTATGTGAAGCTCATAGTTCTCCGTTTTCAGTTCATCCGGGCAGTACTAAGATGTATAGAGATCTGCGGGAGTATTACTGGTGGGATGGAATGAAAAGAGATATTGCTGATTTTACTGTGAAGTGTTTGACTTGTCAGCAGGTTAAAGCAGAGCGGCAGTTACCGAAAGGGATGCTTCAGCCTTTACCAGTGCCAGAGTGGAAATGGGAGAATATATCCATGGACTTTGTTGTTGGATTACCAAAGACATCTCGAGGTAATAATGCAATCTGGGTTATTGTTGATCGCTTGACCAAATCTTCTCATTTCCTTGCTATACGAGATACTTTCTCTCTTGATCAACTTTCCCGTTTGTATCTTAAAGAGATAGTCAGGTTACATGGAGTTCCTCTCTCCATTGTATCAGATCGTGATCCCAGGTTTACTTCCAACTTTTGGAAAGGCCTTCAGAAGTCGTTGGGTACTGAATTAAATTTTAGTACAGCTTTTCATCCTCAATCAGATGGGCAGTCAGAACGAACAATTCAGACATTTGAGGATATGCTACGAGCTTGTTCTATGGATTATCAGGGAAGTTGGGACCAACATCTTTCTTTGGTTGAGTTTTCATATAATAACAGTTTTCATTCTAGTATACAGATGGCACCATTTCAGGCATTATATGGGAAGCGGTGTCGAACTCCAGCTTTCTGGGATGATGTGGGTGAAAGAAAGTTGATGGGACCAGAAATGGTAGAAGAAATGGCAGAAAAAGTTCAGCTGATTCAGAAACACATGAGAACAGCTCAGAGCAGGCAGAAGAGTTATGCGGATAACCGGAGGAAGGATCTATCTTTCGAGGTAGGTGATCATGTTTTTCTCAAGGTTTCTCCTTGGAAAAGTGTGATGAGATTTGGTAAGAAAGGAAAGTTGAGTCCAAGGTTTATTGGACCATACGAAATTCTGGAAAGAGTTGGATCAGTTGCATACCGAGTGGCTTTACCTCCGATTTTATCTCAGGTACACAATGTTTTTCACGTTTCGATGTTGAGAAAGTATATGCCAGATCCATCTCATGTTTTGAGCCCAGAGGTAGTTCAGCTGGAAGAGAACCTATCTTATGAGGAACAACCGGTCCAGATTCTTGACCACAGGGAGCAAGTGTTACGGAATAAGGTGATTAAGCAGGTAAAGGTTTTGTGGAAAAACCACATGATTGAAGAGGCAACATGGGAATCTGAAAATGCAATGAGGGATAAGTACCCCCATTTATTCGATAAGTAAATAAATTGCGGGGACGCAATTTTCTAAAGGGGGGAAGGATGTAACATCCCAAGTAAGTAATGAATAATAGATATTTTTATCTATGTCTATTAATGATTAAGATAGTGTTATAGAGGCTTAAAATGAAAATAAATACAATCTTATGCATGGAATACACTAATATTCTTAAAAGATTGTTTTACTGCCTTGTGATGGCAAACCATTTTTGAATCTATATTTTGACAATTTTATAAACTATGTTTGTCAAAATAAACTTATTCTTTATGATTGGGACATCAAAATTTACCTTGTGTGAAATTTTGGTATTTTTCTGACAATGTTCATTTTTTTAATGAATAGTGAAAAATACTGCATTTTACATCAAAACTGCTTTTTAATCTAATTTATTGATATGATTAGATTATGTTTTGATTTGGTTTTGAAGTGGAATTAGAATATATTTTTACCATTTTATCCAATAGTGGTCATTGGAATCAATTTCACTTTGAAATTAGACTTAAACTGGTGTCAATCTTTTGATACTTATTGTTTTGTAAAAACACGCTATTTGCTCTGGCAGCGGGAATTAATTATTAAATTAATTAATGTGACTTATATGATTTGAATTTTGTAAAATAGACTTCATTTTTGAATTCGGAATATCAAATATAGCTTAGAGTGAATTTTTGGTAATTTTCTGAAAAACTTCAATTTTTGATGAATAGTGAAACCACTAAGTGGTAATCAAGCAAACTGATTTTTCAGTTAAATGAAAGTTTACCACTAATGTGTACTGAATTTTGAAAATCCGACATACATGGTTGTCATTAAGAAGTAAAATGTGGTTCGATGAGATTAAAATAATTTTTTGGTGAATAGTAACTTATTAAGTTCTTAATCGCGATTAGTGGTAATTAGTGTAGTTTAAGGTATAAATAATGATTTAATAATATGAAATGACCTAGACACATGTCCCAACCTTATTGGTTGTGTCATGTCCGACCAAGACAAGCCATGGGTCAACTTGGGGACCCCATGGATCCACTTTTGTTGGGAAATGACATAAAATACTTTTTATTTAATGTTAAAGTGAAAATGACACAAACATAATATGTTTTGCGAAAACAATTTTTAAGTGGGGTTATACAAGTCCAAATTTTGATTATAAATATTCAATGGAAAGCTAAAAAGATTTCCTTTATCATAGTAATTTTTTTATAATTTTTAGACATTAAATAAATTTAATTATGTATGACATAATAATGATGCAGCGATGACATCATTATTTGACGATTTAAATAAAATGGAAAGATAATATAAAATCTATGAACTACACATGTCCAAAACCAATTGGATGAATGGATTTCGATGCCTTATCACCTTATCCACGAATTCTATCAATGTGGGACCTTTTAGAACCGAAACACTTTTTCAAATAATGTAATGTTTCTTTACTTTCCAAAAGTGCCCCTCCTCTCCTCTTATAAAAGGCCCCCACCTCTACCTCATTTCACACACTCTTCAAGCCATTGGCTCGGCCAACCCCTGCCCATTTGCTCTCTCCACATCCCTCTCCTCATCCTAGAGGATTCCCTTTGGGCAGAATCCTTTCAAAGGAAGCCTTTAGGCTCAACTCAAAAGGAGTTACACTTTTTAAGGTAATTCATTCTCTCATGTTCTTTTGTTTTATTTTGCTTCTCCAACCCCCTAAACTCTTTTTATTTACTTATTTTGTAACAACACCAGTATCTTCAATATACTAGGATGTTGTTATAAGATTTATTTGAGCTACACTCTCACACAACTACATCAAATGGTTAAAGAACATAAGGTTTCCGTGGATGGCGAAATTCTGCCTCCCGAAACGATGATTGTTCAACACTCATTAAACACCTTCAAAGGTGGCCATTATGATGTCACTATTTTTATATATGATATATTATATGTTTATGTTTTCCTTAAGCTTCTGTTTTTTTCATTTTGGGCATACCTTTATGGCTTCCATTATGGGTATACGCGATATCTTCATTTAAGGAAGTGCGGACTACCGCCCCCTCAATGTGATGTGATTCGTTAATGCCATATGTGGGACGTGTAAAGGATGGATTTAAAGTTATTATATAGGATTTTATACTGGAATTATAATATACCTATATATATCATTATCATTTATTTCCATTAAAGTATGAGATAGAAATGAAAGTAGCGTTCATGCGTACGTACGGACTACCGTCTCCATGAACGGTGCATTTCATTTCTTATCCCCAAATGTAATGTACTATTAAAAGTACATGTATATAATGGATATATATAATTAATGATATATCTAAATGATGAATATAATTCTGGAATTAAAATATACATAAGTCTCATTTAGTTTTAATTCCATTAATATGACAAAGAAATGAAAGTAGCGTTCATGCGTACGTACGGCTTACCGTCTCCATGAACGATGCATTTCATTTCTTACCTCTAAATGATTATGTAATATTTTAAATATATGTATGTACTGGATATATATGACATATATGATATCTACATCATGAATACCATTCTGGATATAATGAAACATTGACCAAATTAACAACATGTAAGTGTAAGAAGTCTATTTTTGACTTAAGAACCAAATACCGACAAAATGAACATTATTAACTTAAATGATTACATGATGTTCATAACATGGTATAAAAGGAATAATGAACTTGGAAAAGATTCATAATCAAGTAGAGATTAACTAAAGTTTATTATTCAGGAGTTTAAAGAACGGTCGGGTCAAGTCAGATACGAGGTATGGGAACTTCTTAACCCAATTTCCATTCTTTGGGTTAATCTCCTACTTTAAAATTATGTCATTATATTATTATGTCGTATCTTTTATTTGTACTTTATTTATGTGTACTTATAGTGAATACACATAATGTATCTATTTTATTTTAAAAATTATCTTTGTATGGGATTTCGTCTCAATCTCCTTTCGTTGAGGCATATTTTGTTTTATACACAACCTTCTTTTATACGGTGTATAAACCCCTTTGACTTTTACGTTTATTCAAAAGGAATATTTTTATACGAAGCGTTTACCAAACGACAAAAGGGAATGTTTTTGTCGTACGTATGCGGCGACAACGACTTCTCCGCCGTCGTAACCGTTATTTGAGTTTCGGCTTCTTCTACAAGCCATTCCTTCTTTTTAAAAGAAAAATAAATACCATGTTTTACTTTTCTTTTATTTTGGTATTGAAAATGGTTTTCATAATATTTTTATATCAATGTGTGGTATTGATATCTTGTGATTGAATGGTGGAAATTTTATGTTTCCTTTATGCATGTTTTATGTGATACGATTATGTTGAGGTTCTTGGGCATTATTATGAAGAACGGGTGGTTCCGTGATAAACTAAGGGCGGGTGAGCCCGTTATAGCTCTCCAATGCATTGGGTAACGCGAAGGAGTGAAACGTTAAGGTTTCTCCGAAGAGATTTTAGGGAATATACTGTGATGGGTATTCCAAACGTAACCAAGAGGGTTACTCCCTACATAAGAATGTTATGAATGCCTCAAGTTACCTTTACGTATTATGATTTATATGATTTATTCATGTTTTTATGAGGTATGTTAAAGTGCCTATGTTTTATGGGTAAAGTATGATTTCATTCTTATGTATATATGAACTCATGTTTCCTTTCCATGTTTTTATAACCCATACTGAGTTTTTACGCTCATCCCAAGTTTTTGAAATGTTTTTCACAGGTCAAGGGAAAGGTACATGATAAGATGATAGAGTCAAGGATGTGTCAAGAAATAATCCATGTTTTATTTTAAATGTGTTTCCATTGATGGGAATGAAGAATACTATCTTTATGTAACCACTTTGTTTATATGTGGAATGTAATGCAAGTTTTATGATCTAATTCTCTAAAACTCTAAACCCGAAAAGATCCTCAACGTGTAATCTTGTAATAACTCAAGATTAAGTAAGGTTTAAGGCTGGGGCCTTATAATCAAACTGCCCTGCTGGAGCTGGAGAAGCACCTGGATGCGTACGGATCTTAGTGTAACTGGAAAGAACTCCTCCCTGAAAAGTCGCTCAAACCCTGTCCATGAAAGAGTATCCTTTTCTTGAGTCTGTGTGGTCAGACTCCACCATCGTCCTGCCAAACCCTGAAGAAGGATCTCCCCTAGGATCACCATCTGGTCTACTGGTGTTCTCACTTGATGGAAGACTCTGGTCCCTGCCTCAAGCCCATCCTCAGCCGCCTGATCGTTGGGCTTGCCTCATAACCTAAGGGGTATCTATCTCTGGAACTCATGGAGCACGCTCATCCTATGGCCCTCGTCTGTTGGTACTGCGTGTACCACGGGCTGCTCCAATGGTGGTCGTATAGCAGGTGCACCATCTGGTGGAAACGCCTGTGGAACTGGTCCATGTATCGAAGCCTCGTCACTGAGGGGGTCTTCTTCGTGATAGTGCTATTGCATCCTAGTGGGTATTCATTGTGGAGGCATCCGGTAAGGAAAAACGATTTTTCATGGTCAATGATTATATTTGTATAGCTGACACAATGGATATGGAAAACACAACCCATTCTTATATGATTCATGTACCATTCTTTTATTTCCCCGCAACGAGTGTTTTCATGTGCCGAGTCGAAAAGAAGGTTATCAGAGTCCTGATGTATGGATATGTCATTCGCTGCACCAATATAGTAGTCTCTGGCCTGAATGCCGATCTCGGAACACTGAACACTTTTACCCCAAACCAATATCACATACTCCTGGTCCTAAGGTAGAACCGACCACCTCTAATACCACTCTATCACGACCCATACAATTGGGGCTCGCTCCATGACTCCCCAAGCCCACCTCCAATAAGCCAGTGGCTGGTGACTGTCACCGAGTAGGCATATTTATTCATGGGAGGCATCGCCTAAGAACCTGTACACACACACACATCTCCAAGACCACAAATGTTGATATGTAAAACCCACTAAGGAACAAGATGCATGCATACGAGTAAACACAACCAATAGATTATGATAGAAAGTAAAGTACTGAAAGTAATTTGGGGAAGAATAAAAGTCCACCAAAAACAAGAGTCCTAAAAACTGCAAAGGTAAAACTATAAACACAAAGAGGTACTGGAACTACCGCTCGAATCCGAAGGAACACCTCAGCCTTTAGGGAACTTAGAATGCTCGGTTTGATCATTTTCCTCCCTAGACTCTGTCAAAAGGCTACTCGTCTGCACAAGGCACGAAACATGTGGGCAAAGCCCGTGCAGGGGTGACTATAACAATACTTAGTAGAGGACCCCGAAAAACACAAATAAAGTACCCAAAAAAGGCACAATCATGTCTATATAAAATTTTCCTTCTGAACATATAATTGAAGATCACAATCCAGATATATTGATATCCCAGACCCGTATTCTAGAGAAAATTCAAACAACCAGATACCCCTGCTAGGGATTCAGATCGAAGATTTCTAAGAAGCACTCATTCTGGGAGAACACAGTACACGAGTCTGGTAGCTCTGATGATGTCCGTCTGAGAAGTACTGTACGTCAGGAAACATCATGAGAGGTAGTTACACTCATTACAGGGGACACACTCCTAAGTGGGAAGATCACAAGAGATATAAGAACTCATTAAGGGAGACACACTCATGAGTAGGAAAGATCATGATAAATAGATGTGGATCACTGCCAGGGTCTTGGTAGATACCGCAACTCATATGGATTCACCAGCTAGTTGATTTCCCTGCTAGGTTGAGGATCAACACTCGGTAGAGTAGTTCATGTCGATACATAACTCTACCTAGGGCCAGGAATAGTTAGAGGATCTCTCTTTGGTCCCCTCCGAGAGATGCCGACTCTATCACAGAATATCCTACTAAATGGATCATACTCCTATAGAAGGAAACAATTATTGAACTCCTAGGGAATGTGAAGAAGGGGCACTAACCCACATGAATCATGTACAAGATACAGTGGGCAAGAGGACCATTCCATTTTCCAAAAAAGTACATGTCGTGTAGGAAAGTTACACGCCGTGTCGTCTGACCAAAGATAATGTACATCTATAACAGCCCATGTCGTAATACTGGCCATGTAGAAAAGTGAATACATGGCGTGTAGTATAGTTTACACACTGTGTCAGACTGACTGGGGTTGGCAATGTGTATGTTGGTCGTGTACTCGTTCAAAGTCCTTAACCTGTGTACTCCAACCCATGTTATCAGTACATGAGGTGACCCGCGTTACTGCCTTGCTTGGCCGTGTGATGGAGTAATTTCCATGTATATCATCTAGTGTCCGTGTATCCCCTAGATACATGCTGAGTTTTATGTAGCCGCCTCTTCCATGCTGCGTAGAGATTACACGCCGTGTTGTCTGAAGCCATGTAGTCCATCCCCTGTCGGTGTTCCTTCAAAAATACATGCTGAGCTTCAGGGAAAGTCCAACACATTGTGTGACTAGGTTCACACATAGTGTGATTCTTCTCCAACCCATGAAACCATAGACTCCGCTGTTAGTACTACACGGAATGTTCCTAGGAAGTACACGTAGTGTATTCTGGAAATTTCTAGAATTGACGCTCCTCTCCTACGCACCTCTTGTGCTTCCCCAATCGTCGATACGACCATCTGATCACCACAAAACACCATAATCTAGGTATCCTCGATGTCCTGAAGTTGTCTTCATTATATTCGGGCCTACGATCGGACCAAAAAATTCATTTTGATTCACTCGCACGAAGAACCGTCGATGAACGATAATTCCTGTATTGTGGCGATTCATCATCCGCTATCGTTTTCGCACCTCCGGAAGGTCATCGTAACGTCGGATCTTCAATTTGGGATCGTTGTGTCGCAAAACATATGCACATTAATCTGTTTTTCATCGCCCCACGAAGAATGTGAAGAACTAATGAAAGAAAAAGGTGGAGGAAATCCTATAAGAAAATCGAGTAACAGACCTCCACCATCGTTCGTCACAACATTTATCTTCTCCCATTACTATGATTAAAAGGAGAAGAATCAAACAAAAATTAATCATGGATAAATTCCCCAAAATTATCCCATCAGAAACCCTCCCTCAAAAACCTACGAATCTGCGGATCATCATGTTCGTGGTTGATCCACGTTCATCGTTTAAAATCATAAATGGGGAAAGGAGAATTAGAATAACAACCCCTACCTCATTAAGGGATCAATCGCTGATGAAGGGTCGCATTGTCCTCATCATCTAGATCCTTTAACTTAATTGGCACAACAATTCGAAGCGTTTATCCATCGTAGTTCATCGACGAGGGTTTTTCTTTAAGGCTCCACAGATTCTCTAGAGCTTCCTCTCAAAAGTTTCTCAATGACCACCATTCCATTAACCCATTAAAAAGGAATATTATTTGGAATTCCATCAAGCTACATCATTAATGAGGCAGCGTTTCTATTTCAATGTCATTATGACGTGGCATTTATTAAAGAAACACCTGCCATGTCACCACGCTGCAGTGGATGTTTCCACATAAAATAAAATAAACATTGCATATTTATTTTTATTTTTATTTTAATAAAAACGTCCAAAAATTAACTTTTTCCCTTAACCCACGACTGTCGAGGTTAGACCTGTTCTTAGGTAAATTCATCATCCCGGATACAATGGTGCCCTCAGATATTTTATACGGGCATCCGTTTGGAAACATCCACAACCACACACAAGTGCCGACTCTCTTAACATAAAAAAAGTTCGAACCACCATTCCAGGGTCACCAGGCTCAGAATGATGTGTCGTCTCTCCCCTAGTCTTGTAGTAATTCCATATAATATTTAAAAATAATACATGGAAAATCTGAGATATTACATGTATATTTTTATTTACCACGCATTAATGAATGGGTAATTTTGAAAATGAATCTCCTTTTTAATTATATAGGAACTCCTCAACCAACCTTGAAGAACAACAACTAAAATTATGATCCCTCAATATAAGCTAAAAATAATCATTTTAATTTTTATTAATTAAACTTTTTAGAGGTCCTAGTCGAAATAATATGTCCTAAATTATTCAATATAAAAATATATTTCAACAGAAGATATTATTTCATTTATGTAATTAATAGTTTATTATTATTATTTTCTACTAGCATTCTTAAACTTCTTATTACTAATACTAATTTACTAATTTAATAAAAGTAATATAAAATAATTTTACTTCTATAATAAATAAATTACAATAAAATTAACTTCATTTTTATTCTCATCTATTGATTATTAAATTTTATTTTTTGGGCCAATTTACCCACCGACACGATGGATGATATGAAATGATATCTTGTATTTTTATGAAAATATAATTAATTTTTATTTGATATTTATAATTAAAGGATTTTCATTTATGGTTATATAAATGTGACATGAAAATTTAACCCATTCTTAATAATGAACCTTATTTTTTTAAAATATTACTAAAACCAGCATGTTATAGATTATTTTTTTGGTAACCATAGCAAAAACATCCATGGAATGAACCTGGATCATTTTAACTCACAATAGAACTGTAATTATAACAACTTTATTATTACGAAGATGATGAAATCTTGATTAGGGATTAGTGGACATGATAACTATATAGGAATAGATAAGGAATAATGTGAACTATTATCAACGAATGTTTAATATGAATTAATAAATAGTTTTTAGTCTTATAGAGCAAGATGGGGTACAAATATAGACAACAAATAAAATTTATTCAAAACAAAATTTAAAAAATTTAATATAATATATCCAAATTGGTAGACATTCAAATAATGGATGAGAAAAAAATATTTCTATTCAAAATCCAAATTAAAAATTGTATATAGGGATTGGACCATAAATAACTCATGAAATCATTGAAGAAGAAATAATAAAAAAAATAAATAAATAAAATTTTAAGGCCAAACATGCTAGGTTGATGAAAATCAATTTCAGAAACCCTAACTGTAATTAATAACCATATGTTAGATAATTATTCAAGAATGTAGGGGCAGTCGAGTGGTGTGATTAGAGCCTTGATTGACCATGGAGGATTTCATGTAGTGGGAGGCTTCCACGGAAAGCTTCAAATATCGGAAAATGTTTACAAAGTGTTATGTTTTATAAATAGATCAGGAAAATTTTATCAGTGATTACAAATTAGCATTGAAAAAGAGGTCATTTATCCATTCTTAATTAGTAATTAAGGATAAAATTAATACTTATAAACTATTTTTATCACTGATAATGGTATTCATTTATCAGTGCTAAAAAGTGATGATAAAATCCATATTCAATAGAGCTTTTTTTAGCGCTGATAAAGACTAATCATAATCATGTGGGAAAAATGTAGATAAATATATATCTTTATCAACCCTTATTACGAGTTCACTTATAAAGGATTTATAATTCTAATTATTAAGAATAAATTATGCAAATATACATATATACTTAATATATATTTATACAAATATAAATATATTAAATATATTATTTTTAACAATATTTATTATAATTTTATAATTATTTATTTATAATTATTGAAATGTTTTTGAAAAACAATATTTATATATATGTTGAAGTGCATGAATATGAATATATTTTAAAAATTATTGAAATTGAATCAATTAAAAATAATTACACATTAAAAATATTGAAAAGAATGCAAAAGTTTTTTGGTAGGAGCATTGTATATAAAAATTCATTAATTACATCAATGTGAAATCAATATAGGACACATTTGATATATGTTAAATTGTAAAACCAAATTATAAAATAAATTATATGTCAATTTCACTATGCAATTACTTAGTATATTTATTTCATATGTAGTTCTAATTTTAAATCATTATTCACTAAATATATGAGTATTTAAGGTAAAATGAATAAATATATTTCAATATATAAATAATATATCAATACATTAATATATATCAATATAATTAATATATACAATTTATTAAAATTATTTATCATATTTATCTAATTAATAAAATGTTTAATATTTAATAATGTATAATCAATTTATTAATTTTTTCCAAAAATTATCTAATTAATACTATTTTATGTAAACTCATGTTTATATATTAATATTTATTTTTATTTATATAATTATATTTATTCTTTGCTTTATCAGTACTAAAAAAGCATAGATAAAATCTATCTCTATCTGAGTTAAAAATAAAGTGCTGATAATGGTTCAATTTCTTAATGATAAAAATGCACTGATAAAAGAGTAAATTTAGCAATGAATTCTTTAGCTTTGAAAAAGATTCCATTTTTTAGTGCTTTTTTGTAGCACTGATAATTACTAGCATGGTTAAACACTAGTTTTGTAGTACTATTTACTAAGTAAATATTGAAAAATTCTAAATCATATACTCAATATATATATATGTTGATAAGGAACGTCTTTAATGAATTAAATCAATTATTCAATACATGTGGAATGATTTGGATGTGAATATATGGGTGGGGCCTTTTATAGTTATCATCTCATGGAATCGGTAGGTCTAATGAGAAAAATGTAGTTGGAAAAAACCTATGTGTTTGTAACAAGTAGTTTTAAAATGTCTTGAGCATATATCATAATAGTAGAGATATGGTTGGCCATATCGATTTAGCTTATACCTTGTATGTTCTAAACATTCAAGATGATATTTCCGGATAGTAAAGGTATCACATGCCTATGAAACCTGATGTCCAATAATTATGAATTTATGTAACTAATAATTTAGTTTTTGTTATCATTATCTATGAGATTTTCACTACGATATTATTAATGGATTCATTTCATTCTCAGATTATTGATGAAATAAAATGTTTTCTTGTTATTTTATTTTACTTGGTGAATATGAATTATCTAATAATTATAGTCAATTAATTTAAATAGATTATGTACTCAGATATTTACTTCTTATATTGTTTATTC
This sequence comes from Viscum album, assembly GCA_963277665.1. Lineage (NCBI taxonomy): Eukaryota > Viridiplantae > Streptophyta > Magnoliopsida > Santalales > Viscaceae > Viscum > Viscum album. The sequence goes on from OY728131.1 coordinate 931,376,302, forward strand.
TTATTGATTCATGATACTTCCACTATACCAAACTCGTTTTGATCATTTGAGCTCACTATTATTTTGTTTCCATTCATAAGGATTCTATAAAGCATACTATGATTGATATGAAAGGATTATTGATGTCGAATAATGTTATTCTAAAAAAATTATTTTTTTAAATTATGTATTCAAATGTTATGTAAGAAACATGTATGTATATAGATTACAATGACTAATAAACTATTAGATTATTTGAGATTTAGACCATTTTATATGTTCTAATCTAATAATATAAAGAACTACCTTTGTGAAACAGGGGTCGGTATTTCTATATTAGGTACCAAAGAACGGTTAGTACAAACCTTGGAAATAATATTTAAGAAAACATATATTAGGTAACATAACCCTGTGATAGGATTAAAGGATATGTATTGAAGAACATCGTCAAATTTTGGTAAGGTAATTATTATGTTATTTTAATAGAAATACTCCCCATTTTGGATAGTACATAGGGATGTGGCTATAAAACATAGGTACTTATGGGTAATAACATTGAAAAAGGAATGTCCACATTGAATAGAGTATTACTTGGTACCCAACAAGGATGCTAATTATAGACCTAATTTGATAATTCTAGGGGATATATTAAGGATCATTTACATTTTCCTTATAAACCATTATAAAATATTGGAAAATAATGATATTCCCAAAGAAAAAAAATGTTTATTATTCAGAGTTTAACATTTCACATGTTTTAATTTATTTTATTTGTTACAACATTTCTGGAATTAGACATTATCATTTAAAATTCATAATTTTATGAAGTAATCCAGTATATTCAACTGTTTAGGAATGAAACATCAAAGGAAGAAGGGTATCAATACTCAAAGTAAATGTAAATATTTCTATATTGAAGAATACAATATAATTGGTATTTCAACCTATAATGTTTGTGATATATTAGGGAAACTAAAACCTATTATGAAAAAAACATTTTGCAGATGAATCAACTGATTCCATAGTGCAATTATACTATCTTTTATCCATTTATCTGATAGAGGCCACAATCATTTAGTAGGAATACTGGCCCAATGGTATTAGAGAAATATATTTTGCCTCTAGAAAATATATTTATGGGATTGGAATATGGTGAAAACGAAAATGTTACACTTCATGATTATTATCTTAATGGATATATTGATTAATGGTAGTCATTGAACATGAATACTAGGAAGGACAGGGATATAAAACTCAATGAATGAAAACATTTTAAGAAGAAATATTTTGAAAATTATTTTACTCATGAGAAATAAACTGATATGAATATAATGTACCATACCATAATGATTATGGAATAATAAAATGTTCCAATGTTTGAAGAAACCTTTTTAATGATATCTTTGTATGCCAAATATTAGATATGCATCTTGGACTAAGAAATCGACCATTAATTTTATGGAAATATTCAAATTCTATAATGTTCAATAGTCTCTCAAACTTTTTTGCCTTATAACTAAATATTTTTATATTCTATCAAGATAAATAACGAATTATATAAGTACTACTACTTTGAATGTAATCGATAGTGGAAGAGGATATAAGAGAAAAAAATAGACTTGGGAATAATATAAGGAGGAATTCTCCCCCCCCCAATGTGAAAAATATGGAATAAAACATCCAATTATATTCATGATTTGAATCATAATTTCATATAATTGTGCAGAAAACGGTCCCTAGATAAAATAATTTAAAGGGGAGAAATAAAATATTGATATTCTTGTTTCAACTATAAGGAAATAGGGAACCATGCAAATAAAATCCAAATGGCTAAATAGAATATACCAAAGAATAAGACAAAGGGTTAAGGTCAAGATTATATTGTCTATTCAACAAAATTGGATTTATTAAATTTCATCAATATGTAGATCAATGAAAAAAGTTGTAAAAATATTTTTTATGGGATTTTCCCGTTTTATTAATTATAAAATATATAAGGATTGTATTATTGTACTATTTCATAAATTATTTGAAAGAATGTGTTGAAGAGTACCAATAAATGTTAGAAAATTGAATGTTCAATTTCATGGAAAACACATGATTGAGGGAATTATAATCCAAACATTTTATAAGTGTTGAGATAATGATTTTTAGATAAAGAGATAAAGGATATTGAAAAATAAAATTTGATAGTACTGAGTACCATTGCACTGTATAATGTTTTACTGACAAAATTGTTGATATTATAATTAATTGAGTATAATAAATCATCAAATTGAAATAATATATAAAATAATATATTTTTTACAGTAGTAAAAAAGTAATCATGAGTGTTTTCAGTATATTTATAGGTCTTTTTAGGTTATTAACATGTTTCAAGAGATTACAAAATTGAGGTATTCACATATTTGGTATGTGATTAATAAGACATAATTCAGGTTATTTGAGGGATTAATGGTAAGTATGTTTTATAAATTCAGTTTCATTTCTATAGTTATGGTTATGATATTTTTGAAAGCTTATGTGTTTAACAGTTTATGAAATGATTTATTTATAATTCTGTATGAGGTTTTAGAGATTAATTTATTACTTCCCCATATGATGATTTATGATTATAGGATAACATATACAAAATATATTGGTTTTGGAAAATTTTTAGAGGAATTATGAATGACTTTTTACTCTTTTACGGATCATAAAAATTGTTAAAATTAAAATTTTGTTTTTATGAATAAAAAGTCATTTGTGGATATTCATTTCATGGTGTAAGCATTGTAATGGATATTGATCAAAGAAAAACCAGAGGATAAATCTTTTTTTATGAATTATAATTTATCAAGTATGTATATTTACACATATTCTAAGATATTCAAGGAATTACAAAAATATTGGATAATGGTTTTGAAACAAAAATTGTATCCTATCGTCATCATTTTTTGATGATATCATTGACCTTCTTCACACCAATTTGGTTTATGGTTTTGAGGTCGTTAACATTCATTGGATTACAAAAATTATTAAAATCACAGTTCTATTTCAATATCCATTACTATATTTGTGTTATTTTTCTCTTGATGTTAATATTTTCATTTCCCACATTTGTTCTCTAACTTAGAAACCTATTTTTGTGATTATTTCTAAAAATTTTAAACATCCCTTTCTATCTTATTATGAGGATATTTTATTATCCCTTTTATTATGTGGATTTTAGAACAAAGAAATTTCCCAATATGAAGCTATTTATCAACATGATAAAATTTAAATTTTCAGGATAATGTTTAATAAAGTTGAGATGAATGTTGCAAAACAAAATTAAAAAAGAAGAAGATCGTATTCGAAAATGTGTATGAAAAAAAAACAGCACATGTAGAAGTGAATATAACACCCAAAGTCTTTAAAATAATGTAATTTTTAAATAAACTCGATCAATTTAATAGCTTTCATTACATTTGAATGGAGTTTATCATTCATTACAAAAAACTATTATTTTCCTTTAAACCCTCTGTTATACACAATACTGTGTTTTACGGAACAACAATACACTATTTATATTATTATTTAAAATGATACTTATCGCAAATCCATTCGAACATCATATATGAATAGAAATTTTAAAATTATGAAAATATACTATATAAATGATATAATTATCTATATATTGGATAAAAATAAAATCATAATCATTAAAAAGAATTTTCTTTTGAGAAATCACATTACCATCAAATGGGTTATGAAATTACCATTCATGTGTGTGGAAAAATACTTCCTTGTGAACCAATTTTGTTATTTTTCAAGTTCCATGACTCAATGTTGGGTATTGTAATAGATAAATAGAATATTAATAGTATTTAAAACATTAATATAAATCTATAATATGATATTAGATATACCTTATTACTTTTAATTTCATAGGATACGTGATAATATCGTTTGTGTGTGTGGAGGACTACCGCCTCACAAAGTAATGTGATTCTTCATTCATTAATGATTTACATGGAAGGTTACAAAGAATAATTGTATTCATTATATGTGATATAGATGAAATATTTATTATATTCATGACATATTCACAATTCTATAAAGATAATATATCATTTTAATTTTTTCCCCTTAAATATGATCACATTATTAGTGTATATGTGGACTACAACCTTCCCTAAGCGATGTTACCATCTTTACATGACCAGAACATGAATGATATATATACATTTATAATATGGAATATATAATATTTTGATCATTATATAATATTAAAATATTACTTAACCCTTTTTATAATTATCATTGAAAAATAAAAACATTAATCATGCATACGTATGACCTACCATCTCCATGAATATAAAATTATACATTTTCCAAGACCATTTTTAATTATTGTATTTTAAAGCATTATTAATGTATAAATATGAAAATTATTTCATTATTATTATTTTTATATAAATGAGGGTACTATTTAATGTGTTCACAAACCAAATCATTCATGTAAAAACCTGCATAAGAAAGAAAGGAAATTAACACCAGAAATAATGAAAATAATGAAAAAATATTTGTAAAATGGTGTAAAATGTTATAAAGAGATAATATATTATATTTAAAATATGAATATCGTTTTTATATGAATTAAGAAGATGATTAGAAAAAATCTATTGGGGATAAAAGAATGTTCCACAAAAAGAAGCATGGGGTAAGGGATTTTTGTCTTAATTTTCCTTCTTTGAGATTTATATTGTATTATAAACCAATCATATGACATGTTTGGTATAAAAAGACCCTTGGAAATTTAATTTAAAAAATAAATCAATATTTATAATATTTTAAGTTTCAATTTCAATTATTTCATAAAAGGTTATTTGAATTGAAAATTATGGGGTGGTAAAAGTTGTTGTACAATCTCACTCTCTTTTGTGATTGTTAACATTATCTTGAAACAATCTCGACCAGAAATTATTTTTCCAATGTAAATAATATTTATCATAAAAATACTTATTCATGTATATTTTATATTATTATTTCCAATACTATATTACATTTTTACATACGATATTTACATTGATGGTTATTTAATTAACTGGGGAAATATTGATAAATGTTTATAATTTACTCAATTAAGATATTTGATGATAAGGATCATTTCTCATGAATTAAATCTATAATTATATAAATGGTGAATTATTTTTACATGAAAATATGGGAATGAAAATTAAATATAGCCAATAATTTCATCAAAAAGTATTAGGGGACAATATTTGTTGGCTAACCACTATATGTTTCTAACTAGTAGTCTTAAATTTTATTGAGGATAGATCTTGATAGTAGATATATGGTTGGTCAAAACGAATCTGTTTTTTCTATGTTTTTTTAATTATATTATGGATATATATTTAGGGTAAATATATCATGTTCCTTTCCGAAATGGAGTCCAATAATTACGTATTTACAAAATTAAAAATTCAATTGTTGTTGTTATTATCCATGAGATTTTAACGTCATTATTTTCTAAAGATTCATTTCATTATAATTGTATTGATTAAATGGAATGTGTTTTTAGTTATTTATCACTTCATATTTATTATCCCTTTTCTTATTATGATATTCATGTTACTTAAATCTCATGTGTGTTATATTATTTACCATTCCATACTATTTATTCATATTGATTAATCCTGAATCCATTGTATGTAACCTTTACTATGCATTTAAGGTCTTCCATAATTTTTTTCCATTAACAAATATTTCATAAAGATAAATATGTTTTATATGAAATTATTTTAATGAGGGAATAATTTTAATCTCTAAACAAATTATTTTATAATTTTTGTATGAGAATATAAAATAAAACTAAATTAGGTTTCTATTTTACCAAGACTACTAATATTATTTTTCTTAGTGGAAATAAACCCATTATATCTGTTTCATCATAATAAAGTATGGAACCAGATCTAAGATATTAGGATCAAGGTCACAACATCTTTTCTTCAACTGGAAAAATTCAATTCATTTGAGTAAATAGGTGGAAAAAACATCATAGGAAATTTCCTCAAATAAAAACATAAAAAAACATCAAAGAATCCTTAAATATTAAATAAAAGAACCATACTTATATCGTGATTATTACTTAATTTTTCATCCATATAAATGTCAAAGCTATTAAATAATTAATAAAATCTCCATTAAAATCCTCAAACATTCTTCTAAAACTTATTTATAGGAACTCCCCTAGCCAGTAATGATCCATCTGATAATACTATTTATGGTGTAAATATATTTAGCCATGTGTCTAGTGCTTCTTTATAGGAACTTCATATGGTGGGATCATGGGATTAATATGTCTTAAATATTTATAAAGTAACATAATTTAAGAAAATATGTCCAATGAACCGTCCAAAAAAAACCATTGTCCAATCATTTAGAATCATCTTTTTGATTATTCAGAATGATTTTTATGATCATTAAAAAATATTTCCAATTAAATCCTTATTAAGACACTATCTAGTCACTCATAAACCTCTATATTATTACCCTCCTTATAAACTTCTATCCGATGATTTTTTGGAAAACTATTTTTTAAGAAGTCACTGAGAAAACAATATAAGATTACTTTATTAAAAAAACTCATTTTCAAAAAAATTCTCATTTTGAACATATTTACCTAGAATCATGAATTATATAATATAGTCATGATGTTTGGAACATTAAATAAAAATAAATTTTCACATGGTTTTCATTATTCATACATCCCAATCTGATTGGGAACTATGAATACATATTGACAAACAATTGTTTTCACTCTCTATTTGATCAACATATTCAATTTTACTCACAAAACTATGTTATTTTGAATAATCTTGATCGCCTTTTTTTTAGAATTAGTCACATAGAATCCCATTCCTTCATCCAATACATATTCTTGTTTTATTCTATAAAGAAAAAACTATCAAGAAACTCTTTTTGAGAGATTTGTCTTCATATTTATAAACACACATGCTTCTTTTAACATTTGAAAACATGTTATAGTTATTAATTTCAGATCAGTAAAAATCACAAGTAATACAAGGCCTTTAAATAATCATTTTTCTTTATTTAAAAAATAAACAACCAATTAATAAAAGGTAAAAACACTATTTGTTATCATATAAGATAAAATAAATAGTATCTTCTTCTATTAGTCAAAATTCTAGATTATTCATAATACGTTATCAGAAATTCTCCATTAACATCTCTAATAAACATCCAATATTCATATTATTTAGTTTCAATATAGTAAAATTATACTGAATATTCATTACAATTTTTATTTACAACCTCTTCAGCATATTTGCATCAATAAAAACTCATTAACTAATTGAAAACCATTTAAAAATAATAACAATAATACAATAAATACAATATGGTCTTAGAATCATTCATCCGAGTTACAATAATTAGTACTTTGTTAGTCATCTGATGATGTGAACTATGTTAAACTCATACCAGAACCTATGCAAAAATTCTAAAATTACTAAAACACCCTAATTTAGGGAGTCCATGATCCTTAATTTTTATTCAATTTTACAATATACTGTGGAATTCAGTAATACCCTTATATATATTGATTAGAGGTATTTTATCAATTAAACAAAAACTTCCAATTATATATTTTTATATCCTTGGTAATTTGAATTAGATTTAATTTGAGAGATTAACAATGTCATAAATATAATTTATACATAATAAGTTTTATTTTAATTAAATATGTCTTGTATGTTAATCTAAAAAATTATATGACCATGAAAATGTATCTATAAATAAATTAAACATACAACTTGACATAAATAAAATAATTATGTAATATGATCATGAGTATTTATAATTAATTATTAAACATGATTATTATAAACTAACCATAAATGATTTTGGAAATGAACCTCGAACAATAACATGGTTTCAGATATTGCATTGCTCATTTCCTCTTACAAATCACCTGAATTAGATTCTTCTTGGTTCTGAATAATAAAAATGTCCACTCGCCTAGCAGTTCCATTCATTACATAAGAATTGAAAATGTACCGGTGAGAGGAAGGAACTTATTGGTTCAGAGGGTTTACATAAAATAATCATTAAGATTACATTCCCTAATCTGAATTGTGTAAAAGATATCTCTCATACTACCAATTTAATTTAATACTATTAATAAGCTAAAAGGAAAATAATCGCATAACCATAATGTCAAATCTAAAGATCATTCACACACATGTCAATAATATAAAATTCTTAACTTTGTTTAATTCACTGCGAATCATTCATTAATTATGATAAAACATAATAAATCAATATTATTAAGAAATTTATTTGATTTAACTTAATTTCATCCAATCCAACTTGAAATTTATATTATCCATAATTTTAAACAAAATAATTAATTTTATTTTATTTTAATTTAGAAATTTACACATGGTCACCCAGAGCCAACAACTTATACCCATATCAATTATCAAAAGGATCCTTATACATAGTAATGTATTGTAATAAAATAGTAATTTCAGGGTACATAGTCACAATGTATTAATTTTTAATATATGAAACCATTTCAAAAGAAAATTATTTTGAAAGTTATGCCTTTAACAAGCATGGCTTAAACTGCAAATAAACAACATAGATAATTTTTAGTTCAGAATTTAACACAAAAAATAAATTAATATATATTTATTAATCATAATGCATAATAAAAAAATTCACATAAAAACATATACATATATTTAATATATAATAAATTTTTTGGCTATATGAAATTAATTACTCAACTTTTTGTGGGATACATGGTATGTTCTTGGGATACATGATGTGTAAAATATTCTTCCATTGTATAGAAAACATGTCTAGAGACTGGGAATATTTATTAGACATGGATATATATGAAGAACATGATATTTCAAATAGCTACATGCCTTGTCATAATGAAGTTACACGTCATTTTAGTCCCAAAGTCATGTATTAAATGAATGAGATGACTTGTACCCTTGTGTTTTATTCCATGAAAAAACCTGGAATACATATTCTATGAGAAATTTATAGACTATGTAGTCATGAAAATCATATAACAACCACCCCAATTAATTTATGGTGTACAGAAAATTCTTTCCCTAGGATGTTAATGCACAGAAAACTAGTTTTACCTCAGTCGTATAATTTCATTGAACATAGGTAAACAATATATTCATTTGAGATATATTTCATGTACTCTTGTGTTATCCAGATAAAAACCCAATATCTTATGATGAATTAATTATATATTATTCATTATAATTTATCATTTTATTGATTATATGAGTGAGAAAAAAATTTAAGATAATAATTTGAAGTGAGTATTTAATGAAAAAATGACCCCAATGAAAAACAAAAAAAATTACTATTACTAATCAATGATTAATAAAAAATTTAAAATAAATGTATAACACCTTTGATTCCACTTATTGGTTCTAGACATAGTGTATGAAAAAATTAGATATATCCATCTCATGTTCAGATTGAATTAGAATTACTTAGTCTTATATTTATATTTTCATTGATTAATTAGTTGACAACTCTCATCGTATAACCATTTAATTATTTTATCCATGGGTATATTCCATTTATCAATGGTCCACATATACTCCAAAATTGCAGAACATCACTATAGAATCTTTTGGGGATATCACAGAAAAACCAGATCAAATGTATCATCCATTATTATACACATAATAAATATTTTCTTGGATAAAGGATCTTATAGGATATCTAAAAGGATTTAGAGAGTGGAGGAGGATTGGTTCTCTATATCATGATCACATTATTTCTAGGTTTATATTTTATTCCTCGATAGAATTTTTACTATGTTGTCTATCCACAATCTGTGGATAATCATAGAAAAATATATAACTATGTACTTTTGGAACTTGGTTGGTGTTTGTATTAAAAAATAGGCCTATATCAAATTCTTTATTTCTTACTGAACCCTAGGTCCATTAATACTATATATATTATTATTATTTTCTTGAAAAGTGATTTATGTATAGATACATAATTTTTTCGAAATAAAAAAAAATTAACATTTAATTAATTGATTGATAATGTATAATTTATAGTCAGAGAATTAAACCCTATTTATCTATCATCCCCAATATCTGTTAAACCATGAATAATGACTAATTATTTAATTAATAATCATTACTTCAATATTATTTAATAGATATTACAAATAGTATATATTCACTAAATCCTATGAAAATATATTTATTATTATTCAAATATCTTATTTATTCTCACGAATAATTAAGGAATACATCATGGTGATCAATAAAAAATGAACAATTATTAAACAAAAATGTGGGAACGATATTTACTCTATCAAATTAAATTATAAATAAAATATTATAGATATTCTTGATGTACATAGAGTGTGACCCTATAAGACTCTTTCTTGACAAAATTAGGTAGAACATCTTAATGTCCACTGCTAGCATGAAACAACATGATAAGGGACCCATATAAAAGGATAATAAATTTTCAATGAAAAACAACCTCATATGAATACCCACTATGTTTCATAATCAATCATCATGATATCTCTAATAAAGAAGGTTTCATGCTGATGTAATCAACCTACATTATAAATATATCTTTATTTTACATTCCATAAATGAACCTTCCAATTAGTCAATATGTCCATTGATATTTTAATGTTGTTCCATTCCTATAAAATGGTCAATGAAATCATATTCTATTAATGAAACGAAGGAACATTTCCTTTCTCACATTTTATAAAAATGTGATACATCTCATGATGTACAAAATGTATATTACTTCTCTATGAGCTTATGACAACATATTTTTCATAAATAAATTAAAATATGAGAATCATGATAAGCATTAATATTATAATTAAAATTTGAATAATAAGTTCATATATACACATATAAGTATATCCATGGACACAAAATTATTTGTTTCTAACATTCAATTCATGTTCTAATAATCTACTACTCTAAATAATTCCAATGGAATATACCGTAACAATGTGTCTAATTTTCTTATGAGTACCCACCCCCAATCCGATATCATTAAAAACCTATAAAATGATATAATATGGATATAAAAAAATATTATAAAATAGTTACATTGAACTTTTAATTTATTACATAGAAGATAACTAAATTTACATTTACAGTGTGAAAATTTATATTAAGGAATTATTACGTACAATGTTACACAAACGAACAATAATTATGAGATATTAAGTTTAGAAATATTTATAAAAATTAATATATGTAATCATATAGTAAATAGAAGTTTGATCTATGGAAACAAATTAAACAATTGTTTTAGGAAAATGTATTTCAACATATATTGTTTTATAAATCGTTCCATATCTATCCTCTACATCTATAGAAATGCAGGTACAGGTGTTATAATAGTCTAGTAATATATTGGAAATCATTTGAGAGCTTTATCTAAATATAATAATATTGGGGGTTGATTTATAAATCACTTAGGATATCATAAACCATTATATTTCTAGCAACGTCTTCCCCAAAATCTTTATCTCCCTCCTCAGAACTAATGTTTTCTCCCTTTTCTCCATTATTAATCCCTTATTCATCATCAAATATCACATTAATTATATCCATGTTGTCTCCTAGGTTGTATTATTTTGTATAATATGGAACAATATTATTATAGAGACTCTTCCCCATATATCCTAGAGCTATTTTATGAAACTATTACATTGGCACACGATATAGTGAATCACATCTTTATGGACCAATTGTTAGATTGAGATGTAAATTTAGATTTTTCAATTACAAGAAGGGTTTAATTATTGGGTTAAAATATTTTCTTTTAATCCTTATCAAAATATATTTATAACAAATTAAAATGATAATATTTTCACAATCCATCTTTAGTTCTTAATAAATAAACAACCTTACTTGGGATCTAATAATATGGACCCGATAAAGTAACATAAATATGTTTACTTAAGAAAATAGTATAACTTAATGCTTATAGAATCTAAATTAGAGTTTTTATAAGAATGAGAATTTTTAAGAAAGTTACACATTATGAATCTTACTATGTGAAATAGAATTAAAATAAGAAACATGTTTGGACAAGTATAAGTAATATTTTAACCCAAAGAAAAGGGTATCCAACAACATTGGATAAAGGTCCCCTGATTTATACTTTCATGAAAGTTAGTCTTACCAACACTAGGGTAATACCTCAATATTATGATAGGTAACTAACTTGATATCCCTGAATATCCTCGATTAGGAAGGTAATCAGAACCTCTGTCTTCCTATGCATATAATTCCTCGATTGATAACAACAAAAATCTAATTTTAACTGTGCAAGTTGAACAATATGTTTACAGATGAACAAGATGTTCATTAAATTTTCACAAGGAATATTTGTGTAGAGTTTTCTATGTCTATCACATCATTCTAGAGACCAATATTAAAATCACTAACTCCGAGCATGTTCAAATGGCTAGGTATTTATAGTCAAATTCTCCAATAGTCAACTTCTCCTCCAATGGTCATATTTTTTCATGAACTTCAGAGGGAGATATACACATGGAACATAGGAAATGGATAAGATATAAAATAGGATTATATAAATTTATTTGAATATCTATGAGAACCATTTCAATGATTAGGAAACACTATCACATTTAGGATTTTATAAAATGAAACAATATAGTAATGTAATATAATAATAGTAACAAAATTATTAAATTTTATTTTTATGATAGTGTAAATCAGAGTCTAGAAATATTGACAAGTAGATTCGGAAATAATAGTGAATAATATTTGGATTTCAAAGGAAATTGGAGATTGAATTCTGATGAATTCGATGTTTGATTTAGAAGAAATCAGTGTTTAATTTTAGAAGTTATCATATTTCTTTTTTATACGAAAGAATATTTTTGTTTTCGGAGAAATATATATGCGATTTCAAGAGAAATCAAAGTCTAATATGAAAAGAAATTAGAGAATGATCTAAAGAGAAATTGGAGTCTAATTTCAAGATAAATAGTAGTTCGATATTTCTACAAATAGGAGTTTGATTTGAGGAGAAATTAGATTATAATTCCACAAAAATTGGAGTCAAAGGAAATATATGGTTTCATGTTATATTAGGATCTAATTTCATGAATAAAAGAAAATATTGTTTTCTTTAGTTAGTAAAAAGATTAGGTATGGAATTGAAAACAATAGGTAATGTAAAAATTCATTCTTACAAAATAAAAATTGTACTTAAGAAACAGTTTTTTGGAGAAAAAATAGATTTCTTTAACATAATGAGTTTTTGATTTTCAAAATATTGAGAAACAAGAAATTTATAAGGAAACTTAATGACCAAATAATATCCCCCTTTTAAGAAAGCACAAACATATTTTCAAAAATGAATATAAAAGACTATGGTTGTCATTTTTAAAAATTAAAAGAAATACTTATCTATCATTTTGGTTATGTATCATTATAAATAAAACTAACTCCCCCTTAGTATATGAAATCCAAAAGGATCGTATTTTAGTCTTTCGTAGAGAAATAACTCTCCATAACATAAGAGTTTATTCATTATGTAATTTCCCCTTAATTTGGAATTCACATCTTTTAACACAATTTAAGTTTTAGAATTCATTTCTCCCCTTTGTGATTTTCAAAAAGGAATGGATCTAAAAAACTGTACCTGAAATGGTAGGAAACATGAATAATTAAAAAATGAAAATATATTCTTTCATTATGACAAAAATATTCCTTACACTAAAATACTAGTTTTGAAAAGAAAAATTATTCTTCCTCCTTTTTTATCCTTAGGAATCAAATTTTTTTAGTTGGCCTTCTTCTTCTCTAATTATTTATGATCATATTAAAGACTCTTTAGCAACAATTACAAATCCCCATTTTTAATTTTGATATATTTGATTATTTCTTCTTGGTTATTGAATTTTTAATCTATTTTTCCATAATTTCACATTCACTCTTTAGAATGAGAAAAATTGAATTCAGCATCCCCTTTGGATCATTTTATTCTGGTTTTTGTCTAGCTTTACCTTCATTTAGATTCTATAAAAATCATTTTCTAAGATTTATTATCTTGTCATCGGAAATATCAAAAGAATCTTAAACTGAGTAAATGAAATCATGAATAATTTCAAAACAAAATACGAATGACATAAACCACTTTTTGACTTCTCTGAAATATCATCTATTTTCATCAAAACTGATCTGAATTGCCTTGAACTCATATTCATATTTGATAAACCTTTCTATAAGATGATATGTGGAATCATTCTTATGATTAACTATTTCATGAATCATTTGACATCTAGAATAAATGTTGGGAAAAAATAGATGGACTTCAAATTCTTATTCACGGATTGAACCATAAAATTATTACCTAAAGAAGCGAATGACATCAAAATAGATTCATTGGTTAGTAAAGAAACTTCATCATGCTAATAATCATTCTTATTAGATGCGCCCACAACATTCTTCTATGATTTTTCAATAAAAAATTTCTTACGTGTTTCATCAACAATATTATTTCCTTTCCCTTTATTAGTTATTTTCTTCTCACAATTTTTAGTAACATGTTCTCCATCAAATTTTTTGATAATTCTATCATTATCATCATCAAATTACATATCAACACCTTTAACTGGATCTTTATCAACATTGGATTTATCAACTTCGTTATCAGCCTTATCATCAAAATGTTGATCTATAGCATCATTACTACATTCATCATCTGAAAAAACTTTATTAACCTCATCAGTAACAACATCATCTTTATGAAAAGATTGAATTTAAGAATTTTTCTTGGTGGATTCATCTTGGGATGTTATTTTTGACAGATTTTTAGAAGTTCTATCTTTCTCTTCATATTCATCTACTATTATTATTACATCATCACTTTCTTCCTCCTATTTTTCTTCTTAATTATGAATTTATTCTTCTTCAACTATTGGTTTTGGAAGTAAAATTTCCTTCATTCCATCAACTGGTACTGAAGTCTTAGTTACCTCTATCTTTTAATGAATCACTTTTCTTGCAAGAATGATTCTACCACTTAAAATTGTTCAAAACCCTTCTTGAAATATCTTAGTAAACCGTGAATAATATCATCTTCTAACATCATCTTCTTCAACTTATTTTTTTCTTGCTTTTATGATCATTATATTATCATATTTTTGAGGAATTATCATCATACGTATTGATCCTGACTACTAAATCACCTTCTCTATTTATCTTTTTTCGTTCTTTCCATTTATCGACAACCTCATCAAGAAAGGTATTTTTCATTATGGGGTTGGACGGAGGAGATATTGGTTCTGCAGCTAGTGCTTGTTCCAACAATTCTGGCTCATTGGAATTTCTTTTCTCAAGGGTTGGAATGAAGATTTCTATAACTTCACCTTTCTTTCTAGAAGCCTGGTCATCCTTGTTAGGAAGATCAAAGAAGTATCATAACTTATCACTATAGATAATATTCAACATTTTTAAGGTATCATCACTTAAAAACATGATCATGATGATCATTTAGTTTGAGTCACAATGGTTTTTGAAGGATTCTATGAATAATAAATTGATATTAAACAATATTGCATGGTATATAATGATTTTAGTTTTGATAGATCCATTCTTAATATTTCTGATAGTTATATAAATCTACTAAAAATGGATTAAAATTCACCCATTCACCAATAAATCCATCATAATGATATCAAATATTGGTAAATAATCCTTATCTCTCTTCCTCAGAATCAAAAACCATGCATCCAAAGGGCTACTAGTCTATGGCTTTTAAAAATGTTCTATTTTGGGAATCTTCACTCCCATAAGACCAAATAATTAAATAGCCTTAAAATTCTCAAAAAAAACTTTCTTTTATAAAAATATGTGAGAGTAAAATATTATTTCACGTTCGTAGGATATATCCATGAAACTTATAGCCTTCTTATATGATAGAGAGTAAGTGTTTACAAAACCCTTAAATGAGAACATTTCCTTTCCACCTTATTCATAGAACTGAATGGAATAATAAAATTGGATAACCAAATCAGCATAAAACAGATCATGATTCTTTTTCATTTTCTATGAAAAGGATTTCCCATACTTTTAGGTTTATGATCATTGAAATCAATTATTTATTCTTAAAAATGAAATTCTATTCCACTAACCTTTCCCGGAATATTAGCCAATATTTTAGTTCATTGTTTGACACCATCAGAGCCTACGAGGAGACCTCAAGTGAAATTTGTGGATTAAGGAAATGGGAAAAATAAATGGAAGACATGAAGAGAATCATGGATTCAGAAAAAAAACATTGAGAAAACTGATGTGGGATGCAAGGAGAGGGGTCCCTTTATTGATTCCAATCATTTTTTGTTTTATGGAAAAATCAAATTTATGAAAATTAAATCCGATATGGTTTCTTAAAAAAAATAGTGAAATAGAAAAAAACAAAAATGAAATTATAAATTTAATGTAAGGAATTATACATTCCATATTTCTCAGAAATATTTTGAAGAATTGATAAGATTCCTCTTAGAAAACATAGATTCTGAAAGGTTTTTTAGGGAAATAAATGGTTCAGAAAAATTTTCGTTCCGAATTCTTTTTTCTAGAGAAGGGGAAAAAGATAATAAACATATATACCCCCATATGAAAGAGAATATTTAATATTAATATATTGTTTCAAAAAAAGTTAATATGGGTTATTACCTTACGATTATCTTTCTGGACTTTTTTAATGTATTTAAATCGATAAGAGGTTATTGTTTTTTAAATATATCCGCATGTTAATCTTTCATTGAAATAAATTAAAGTATGATATCTCTTCTAAGTGTGTAATCTCTAAGAAATTGATGCCTTATGTCTATATATTTTTCATCAGAGTAATGTTCATGGTTCTTTATTAGGGAAATTACACTAGTATTATTACACATTATCTGTGTATTGGTAATGCTAATGCCATAGTATGTGAGTGTCTGTTGCAACCAATAAACCTGAGCATAACAAAATCCAAATTCTACATATTCAGCCTCATTAGTTGAAACTGATAATGAGTTTTGGTACATTCGTCACTATGAAACTAATTAATGTCCTATAAAATGATATGTTCCAGATTCACTTTTCATATCCATTATACAACCACAAAATTCCACATCCTAAACACATTTGAAAACAAAATAATTCCTAGAATAATAGAAAATTCATAAATACAAGGTTCTCTATCATACATCTAAAATATTTTTGATCTACTGGTTTCCCAACATCAGCAAGATCAGGACTATATGATGTTCTAATTGGAGTATATAAACATTTAGGGTTGTCATATACAAAATTAGTCTAAAGATCATTAATATACTTAGGTTGAGATATAAATGTTCATTCTAGTTTTTGAGAAAATTTAAAACCATGAAAAAAAGATAACTCACCCATCATACTCATTTCAAAATCAAATTTCATGAGATTCACAAATGAATCAGTTATAGATTACTGAGTTGATATGAATATAATGTCATCAAAATAAATTTTAACAAAAAAAACATTTTTCTAAAACATTTTTATAAAAAAGCTTGGATTAGCAATTCCATTCATATAACTATTTCTAGAAAAAATATTTTATGTCAGTCATACCATGATCTAAGGGCTTGTTTAATACCATGTAAATATTTAGTAAGTTTATAACATGTTAATAATATTCTGTGTCTTCAAAATTAAGAGGTTTCTCAACATGAACTTCATCTTGAACTTATCCATTAAGGAAATAACACTTCACATCCATTTGAAAAAGTCTGAAAATAAAAAATACTTCAAAGGCTAGTATAATACGAATAGAATCATGTCTAGCTATTGGAACGTAATTTTATTCCTAGTCTATTACTTATTGTTTTTTATATCCTTTATCTAATAATCTTTATTTATGTCTTAAAATTATTCCATATTAATCAAATTTTTTTATAAAGACCCATTTAACTCCAATTATTGTGGTTTTTTAGAATGTTCAACCAATACTTAGAATTTGTTCCTTTAATATTTATTTAGTTTATCTTGCGTAGTTTTAATTCAATCATAGTCACCTAAAGCATCATCATGACTCTTAGGTTCTAATTGGGAAAGAAATTCTAGTTCCTCTACTTCATTCCTAAGAGAATTTCTAGTGCTTACATATTTATTTACATCACCAATGATACTATCACTGGGATAATTCTTAAAAAACAATAGATTTGTTTTTTTATAAAACATGTTCATCAACATAAGGAAAAAAATATTTTTTGGTAAATAATTCAGAAACATTTTCATGAGTATTTTTCTAATTAGAAGAATCATCGATCAATGGTTGATAATCAGTCATTGAAAACTCATTCAAAGATGTAGGTAGGGGTCATTTAAAAAAAGGACCAGTTTCATCAAATTTATCATGTAATATTTCATCAAAAATACAAGGCTTTCTATAAAAAACACTATAATATTAAGAAGTAGTGGAATAGCCTAATAAAATTCCTTCATCATATATGGGTGTGAATTTATGTATGTTATATTTAGTATTCAAGATGAGGACATTTCATACAAATACTTTAATCTAAGAATCTTTAGGGTTTCAATCAGTCTACAACTCATATGATGTTTTATTGTGAAAAGGTAATATTAAAAGTCTATTTATAGTATATCATGTATTACTAATAGCTCCATCCCAAATGTTTTTTGCAAAAGAGTATTCACACAACATTGTTCTTATTATCTCTTCATGAATATAATGTATATATTCTAAAAAACCTTTTTATTTTAGAGTTCATGGAGAATATAAGTTAGGAGAAATGACTTTCTTACTACAAAAGGTTTCAAAATATGAATATTAAAATTCTTCAAGAAAATCTCTATGAATAATTATCAATGGAATATTTTCCCCAAATTTAACATTATCAGAAAAAAGAGTTAAAATATGAAAAGTCATTAGATTTATTATCAAGAAAAATATACCAATGTAAATCTAGTGTAATAATAAATTAAAAAAATACATAATATTTTTCTCAAATAATTTAAATTTATTTTTGACCAAAAATATCTATATGAACTAGCTGTGATGAATAAAAAATTTAGATGGCACACTAATTTATTTAAATCAGGAATACTGTTACTTTCCATATTGATAAAGTTCACAGACTATTGAAGAGTCAAATATAAGCTCTGATATATCCATATCAAGTCTTTTCTTTAAGAGTTTTCATTTGTTCATAAGCTTATTGTGTCCTATTTTTCTATTCTATAACCAATATTGATTTTCCATTTCACTTAGGCAATGTATATCATGGATCCAAAGGTCTTTTATGTTATGTGTACAATCATTCTTGCGCCTATGGGTAGAGTGAATAAACTCTTCCTTGAAATTGTGAACCAGGCATTTATCATTCCTAAAATTCATAAGGTAACTTTCATCTCATAATTTCACTTTGCTTATAAGGTTTTTTAGGACCTTTAACAAATAAAAAATTTGAAATTAAATCATTTCCAAGAATGAAAATATTACATATACCTAAAATTTATCCATGAGCATTATCTACGAAGGATAATTTTCCACCATTAAAATTTATAATATTTTCCAAGAAGTTTTTTTTACTAGTCATTTGGTAAGAATATCCACTATCCATGTACTATAAATTTTTGTTGGAATATCCTTTGTTTTTCTGAAAAAAGAGTTAAATGATCACAATCAAAACTACATTTCATCCAATAATATTAGGAAATAAAATAATAGGTATCCATATTTGCATAAGAAAAATGGACATTATTAAATCATATGGATAGAGTTATATTCAAAGAAAAATTCATCTCCCAATTTCAACCACATCGACACTTACTGAAGAAGGAGAACATTGGGGTACAAAAAAAATTTGACTAAAAAATGGTTTTGAATGGGAATAACCAAATCCAGAAATAATCCTTAGAAGTTTAATTTTTCAATACATTTTATCAAATTCATTCTTTCAATGAGTATTGTTTGATAAATGTTTCTTTAAGGAAAATATTTTAGATTTAATTCCAATGGACAAATTCTTATCCTCATAGTCATTATTCTTATAAATTGAGTTTGTCTCTAAACCATTTTTCATTGAAATTTCGTTTTCAATATCCTTATAATTTTTATCCTTTTTATAATTTACATCCTTATGTTTTTTGGAAATTTTTTCTGAATAATGGGGTTTCAGATCATGATATTTTTAACGATCAAAGACTTTATTGTTAAAATACCGATTCTAGAATTTTACATATCATTTTTCTTATTGATCATACTTTTTTCATTCTAAAATAACATGGAAAACATAGATACTTATCAAAATAAAATAAATTATTATATTTTGATGAGGAAGATTTTTCATCTAAATATTAATAATATTCTTCATTAGGATAATTAGTATTTAAAGAACTAATGGTAATTATTCACCAGTATTAACCTTATCCACGAGACATTTATATGATGTATGAATTCTATACAATGGAAAAATATTCTACTATCTAGAAGATTCAGTATCAATAGATTCATCAAAATAATCACCACCTCTAGCACTATAGGTGTCATTTTTTCATTAGTTTCTTAGATTTAGAATTATAGTACATATTGTTGTTTCCTTCTGAATGCATATACTTTATTTTTTTTCTATTGAGCATAAGAATGTATAGTCTGATATGACCTACACTCTTACATTCATAAAAAGTAATTTCTGAAAACTTTTTATCCTTTTCGTCTATATTTTTTAATTTATACTGGAATTATTTCATTCTAACAATCATTTTGATTCATCGAGTGAGATTGGAATGTTTATTCTATGAATGATCACAATACCCTGATTCAGATATAACAATATATTTCTTGGATTTTAATATTGTAAGTCTTTTATGAGTTATGGATTTCATATATTTTGATGTAGTAGTGAACGAAACACTTAAATTTCCAATCAATTTGTTATTATTACCAATGAATTTCTTTATTATATTTTTATGCTATAGAAGTGTCTCTAACAACTCATCATGTTTTATGTTTGAAACATTCTTATTCTAATCAATTGATGTTCGTTAGTATTGACACTCATTGGGCATAGTATATATTATCTTATCCATATGAATCTTACCATCAAGACCTTTCTCAATTATATACCAGAGTCTATTGACAATAGTGACAAATATTTGTGGAACATTTTATACAGGTTCTCCATAAAGAAACATAAAACCATGATATTCAGCTCCAAGCATAACTATTCTTGATTCAATTACCATGGATGTTCCAAATGGGTAACTTATAATTTATTCAATATTCTATTAGAATATTCACATGATGAAATGTGGATATATATGTTCCCAATAATATGGCATAATAACATTTTTTGTACCTTAAAGTTAATATTATACTATTATTTTTCATGATTGGTGAATTGTCTGATTTTTTCCAGGAATCATATAGTCACCAATAGATATATCAAAATTATCCAAAATGGAATAAATAATAAAATTATTCATCCAATATCTCTAGTATACATAGTCAATTCCATAAAAAAATTGGGGGTTTGGTAGGATTTGGATTTTATATTGATATATAATTCATTCATTTCATTCTTAAAAGAAATCCTTTTCTAGAAAAAGGATTAGTATCAAAATTTTATGAAGAAAAACATTATGAAAAACTTGAACAATTAATGTTTACTAAGAGTAAATGAGGAAGAGAAATTATATGCATGTAAGTATTTAAGAGACCTCATCTGATACCAATATAGGATTAAAATGTGTATGGATATTTCTCAATGTTAAGATGGTGGGTGAATTATAGGATTAAAAAAATAATTTTTACCCTTAGGAATATATATGTTCAAAAAATATTAAACAAGATGATTTCACAAGCCCTATTTTGTTCATAAAATGAAACTATATTTCTTTGGATCTGATAATATAGATCTGATATAGAAACGTAAACAAGTTTACTTCTTGAATCATTATTCTTTAAAGTATATAGATTATAAATGAGAGTTAGTACAAGAATAAGAGAGTGTTAGAATGATACACTTTATATCATTAACAAAATAAAGCAGAATTAAATCTTGTAATAGAATAAGACAAGTATAAAAAATTCTTTTAACCCCAAAATACGGGTATCCAACAACCATGTATAAATGAACCTTCATTTATTCTTTCAATAAAGTATATCTTACCCATACTAGGGTAATCCCTCAATACAATGATTAGTATCTATATTTCTATCCATACAAGTATTATATTCAGAAGATAATCGACACCTATGTCTTCCTTTCCCTAAAACCCCTTAATTTATAACAGCAACAACTCGATTTTCACTTGGTAGGATTAAAAAGTTTTTTCATGGTTTAGCAATATGTTCAAAACATTCGCATAAGGATGATTTTAGTATAATTTTGGTAGAGTATCTCTTCATTCCATAGATCAATTGATAAAACTACAGCTCTAACCTTATTCAAATGGCTTGGTAGGTATTGGATAAATATCTAACTATCAACATCGCCTGCAATAGTCATATATTTCAGTGAATTTTAGAGGGAAAAGTACATGTGGAACTCAGGAAACGATTATATTAAAACATATTAGACGACATCATTTTATATAACTATTTATGAGAAACATTGTTATTCTTAAGAAACATTATCACGTTTGGGATCTGATATTCCGAAATGATACATTAAGAATATATGATATCTATAAAAAAATAATGTAATAAGATACAAATGATAGTTTAATTCAATATCTAAAAATATTGACAATTTTATTCAGAAATAATAGAGAATCATATAGTGATTTTTGAAGAAATCATAGTTTTAATTCAGATGAATTCAGAGTCCAATTTAGGAATAAATCAGAGTCTGATTTCAAAATAAATTAGAGTCTATTTTAGGTAGAAATTGAAGTCTAATATCATATGATAATATTGTCTTATTTCAGTAGAAATCAGAGTATGAGATCAGAAAAAATCAGAGTCTGATTTTAGTAGAAAAAACAGTCTAATTTTAGAATAAATCACAGTTTTATTTATAGAGAAACAAGTGTTTAATTTCATGATATATCAGATTCTAAATACCTGAGAAATTAGATTCAAAGTAACTGTAAGGTTCTGAGTTAGATAATATCTGATTATTTGACATGAGGAAATCATGGTTAGGTTTAGTTTGAAAAAAAGTAGTTAAATCCTTGAATAGAATAGAAAAGTAAAATACATTGTTAGAGAAAGAAATTTTACCTTAATAAAATGTTTCTGAGAGAAAGACCATTTCCCATAAGAAAATGTGTTTTTGATTTTCAAAACATAATGGATAAAAAAATTCAAAAGGAAACTTATTGACTCCACACCATTATGTTTAGAAATCTTTGTAGATAAATGCACAAGTCTTTAATAACAATTAATAAAATATTACAACATATTTATTTTTGAAAATATCATTTATCAATCTAGTATACGAATGAATATGATTCATAGTAAACAACTTGGAGTCATTGAAAAAATGAATCAAAATAAGGGTGGGCATAATTTATCTATATTGCTTAATTAAAATGGAGGAAATAATTAATTAATGATCATAATCGATATCGAATGGTAAATAACTAAATGTACATTCCATGAAATAAATAAATTGATAAATAGGTTTGTAAATAATATGAAAATTTATATAATATAAAACTTATACCATTTATATAATATGAATATCTTGTTATGATAAAGATAAATCTACATGTAATGATAAATAGTGTAATTCACATGCCATTTAATCAATAAATTGAGAATTAAATATAACCGTAGATTTTTTCATAGTGAAACATTCATGAATAAAAACAAAAAAATTCTAAATATATGAAATTCTTATTTATTGGATTCTTTGATTCCCTGTTACATAGAATATTTACCATCTTGAGATTTCATAATACTGTTAAAAACATACTTTTTAAAAACCACATAACTATGGCTAGCCAAATGATTCATCCAGTGAGACTATTGATGCATCTATGAGATTATTTTAAATGGACCTCAACCTGTTTCATACTTTTATAAATCATT
Source organism: Viscum album (assembly GCA_963277665.1). Taxonomy (NCBI): domain Eukaryota; kingdom Viridiplantae; phylum Streptophyta; class Magnoliopsida; order Santalales; family Viscaceae; genus Viscum; species Viscum album. The sequence continues at coordinate 931,400,374 of OY728131.1, forward strand.
CCATATATTTTGAATAATCAATTTAACTCAAAATTATTTTTCTATATTGGATATTTTATTGATTAAAGTATACAAATTTATCAAAACATCACCAGTTAATAAATGAAAGTAAATGTAAGTAAAATCTACAAAAATGGTTTATAATTCATGAAATAAATGTATCCATGATAAATAATATTTAAATTTAGGTGAAATTTAATTTTTATAGGAATGTGTATAATTCAATGTAATGCTAATGCCATATAAAATCAATCAAGGATGTGAATTTCAATACCTTCCTTAGTAAAAGTTAGTATAAATCACCAATGAAAGGATTATGGATCATATCAATACAATATATAAAAATTTTGGAATGAATAAATGGATTTTTATCATTGATGAATAAAAATACCATTCATGATCTTTATGAACATTCATTTGGAAAATATAGTTTCATTTTGAAATTTATTTTGAAAATAATTTTATTTGAATATAAATGTTAAAAATAAAATATCATAATATTTTAAGAAAATAATTTTCATTGAATATAAACTTTTAAACCTTTAATAGATCCTTGAAAAAATTATTGGTTATGACGGCTAGAAATTCCTTTCTTTCCATACACGTTATAAGAATTATTCCTTTCACTTTTTCAGTAAAATCTAAAAAGAAAATGATTTCAAAATGACCAAAGAAAATTTAAAAAAAATATAAAATATAATAAAAGGTGAAATAGAATTTAATAAATCATATTCAATTGTATTTCAAAATTTTGAAATCATTTATTCGATAATATTGTTTTTTTAGGAAACCATAATTTTTACCAAAGCGGAAAATGAAGTAAGATTTGGTTGCAAACATTTTGTAAAAACATTTATCAACAATAGACTGAAAAAATGATTCTTTTACTTGGATGTGTGAATTAATATAAATAAATGAATACAATTTATGGATTTATTGGGTACTAGTAAAGTAATTCCCATCGTCTAATATTCAAGAAGAAAAATCATGATTAGAATGCTATTACGAAATAAAACCATAAAAAGGTCTTTATATTGAGGCGAAGATTATAAAATGAATCGATAATGTGTATCCAATTTTAATCCGCATAAATAAAGATTAAATAAAAAATTGTATAATAAAAATTTATTACACAAATAATATTAGTATTACATAATCAACAAAGTAAAAACATAACACAAGGAGGTGAAATTGTGTTATGAAATCCCTAACCAGATTGAAACTTTTAAGTCTAATACCCTTAGGTGAAAAAATCCAAATTGAAAACTCAAATTCAATGAAGAAAGAATTATTCATGATTTTATTGGTCATATTGGTATTATACACTTCATATAAATAAATTAGGTGTATAACTTAAAATATACTTCAATGAAATAAAATTGAGATGAAATCCCTTATATCACACTATCAATTTAGTAATACTTGATTTTACCACATGTATAGTGGTTATAAAATAGTTATTAAATTTTATTAGAACCATATTAATATTTTTTATATCATATATTAATTTTTATTACATCTTATCATCTATTTATTAAAAATATTTCATTATTTTCATTATTTTGGGTGTTAATTAGCATGTTTTTAGTGTGTTTTCAATTATCATTTTTACTCAAACAGTGTAACTGATTTCATCATATCTAGACTATAAAAAAGGATTTAAATATCATATGTATATATTATATATATCTTTATGTTTATCTATAATTTTTTTTGATATAAATGAAATAAACTGTTTATGCAGTTGGTAGGCTGTACACACGCATGGACACTTTTTCCATTTTATTATCATATTAAAAGAATATAATGAAAATTATTTACACACATATATATATATTATAATTATAGTATTGTATTTGTTATATATTTTTTAGATATTTTTATGAAAACTGTCTCCAATACATTTCATCTAATGAGTGATTGAGTGACATCACTTTGTGGGGCAGTAGTCCTCTATACACGTAAGAAACATTATCTTATTCCCACAAAATGGAAATAATGAATATTTGTGTAATATAATTAGAAAAGAAAAATAAATCCACTATAAATATCATATATATCATTTCTGAACAATAAATCCATCATAACTCGCAACCTTGAATGTGGGTAATGGAAGAACAAATGTCATTGGTTCGCGAAGCAGTAGCCCACCGTACTAATGAATGATGATTTAATAACCCATTTCATGGAAATATGTGAGGTTTTATGTCATATTATTAAAATAGAATGATCTTATTATATTAAAGAGACTGAGTTTATTTTATAATCATGTTATAATTGGATTTATGGAGGTGGATGAGGAAATAATAAAACAATGTTTTTAGAAGAACATTACCTCTTCTTCACATGTCCTACTTAGGTATATAATAAAACCATAAAAGGAATGAATTATGAAAAAAATTAAGGATTATAAGATGATCAGAGGAAATTGGTGGATTTATTTGGAATGATCATGGTTAATTCAATGGTTTGGGAGATGTGATGAAGGGGAAGAGTGAGAACCCTTTTATAGTTGAGGAGGAGTGGAATTCTTGTAAATAATCAAATTGATTCCCTATTGGGAAGTATAACACACCTCATGTGGATAAAATATAGATAATTAATGGTTTGAAATGATTATTTGGTCAATAAAAACCTCCACCACACAATATACCATATGTTTTAACAATTTTGTTCCATAACACCTAAGTTACATTATTATACAATTTCAGTTTTTTATTATGTTAAATGTTTTTCTAACAAAAGTAATTTATCTAGTATGATTAAGTTAGAGTGAGAAATATTTTATAATTTGGACCCTCAATTTATAGATATGATATATAATTTATAAAATATAAATCCCACATGTTCTGAAAAATTATTTGAACACAAGAAAATGCAAAGCAATGCTTTTATGGTAACCATACTAATCGACTTTTTAGTATTAAACTCTCAATATAGAAATTATAATAGAAAATTTGGTCCATTAATAGACCATAAATGTTATTTATTAATATTTAAAAATAACATCATGTAATATGTGGTTTTTTGTAATTTTAAATCTATTAATAAAATATATTATTTCATAAAATTACATTAATTTCAATTTTCCCATTACATATTTATTTTGAAAAAAAATTATCAAGAAAAATACAGATTTGAAATATATTTTCTTAAATTTTTTTTAAAAAATATACCCACTTAAAAAAATAATTTATTACAATAATTATTTCAAATTCGGTGGCTTTTAATATTTTTATTATAATTTAATTTATATTGTAATTTACTAAATAATTAATGCATTGGAGTTTCTCAAAAAAATTAAGTAATAATTTAATCTAAAAAATTTAAAATAAATTATAATTATAAGAAAAACTAATTTAAATTTTATATAAATATTCATTACCTAACATGTGATGTTTTTCCCATCCCAAAGTATTATATATGTTTAAATCAAGTAAGGTACACTTTTTGTCCTTTTATTTACTTAACATAATATATATGTCAATTTCAGTAAATAATGTCATAATAAAGGTCTAAATATGTCTAAAAAATATAGTGTGTAATTTTTTTATGTCATTTTAACATATTATATTCTAAGGTAAACCACTTTGTAAACTTTTTTTCTTTTTAATTGTTGTAATTAATTTTATTTTTTACTATTAATTTTGGTAAAAGAAACTGATCTAATTATAAAATATAAATTTTTCTAATTCAAAATATTGATTTTTTTTTTTCTTGAATTTGACTCAAAAAGTGGTATTTTTAATTTAAAAATAATTATGTAAACTGGATGAGAAAGTGGGATTTGGAACCCAAAATGATCAAAAGTTTGTAATGTTTTTATATCAATATTAAATATGAAATTGAATCTAATGAAAAAAATAATTTTATTAGTTTACAATTTTCCTAATTTTAATCGTAACCTAATTAAAAATTTAAATATAAATTATAAATAATTTAATCTAAAAGTTATTTTTCAATTAAAATTTATTAGTTTTCACTATTCATAAAAAAAATGTTTCCTAAAGAGAAAAATCCCTTTAAGATAATTTTGATATTTTAATTTCTAAAATTATATGTATTTTCTCATGTAAAGTTTCTAAATGTGTAATAATTAATTTTAAAAAATTTGTGCCAATAATTAAATATCCAACATTTATTAATATATAATTTTTTCAAAAACATTTCTTTACATTTATTTAATAATAATTATTATTTATAATCAATAGGTAGTTAAAATACATTTATAAACTGTGTATTTTATTATGTTATTTAATACTATTAATTTATTCCATTCTAATGGCCGATAAATAACTATCAAATTAAATAATAATAATAATAATTTATTATTATTTGTTAAAATCCTAGATTGTGTGCATCAAAGGATAAATTTGTGTTCCTGTAATGCAATATAAAATCAATGTTTTTAGCTGCATGCAATATTGAATAAGATTTTTTTTATTTTATAATTTCTGTGTTTTATATTCTCCCCACCATTACTAAATTGTTTAATCAAATTTCAATATTGATCTCAATAATCATGGTTTTTACATTTGAAAATAACATTGTTGGGAAACCCACATAGAAGAAGGGTTAACAAAAAATCATTTTAATAAGAGAAAATGGAATGTAAAAATTTCATATGAAATAATACATAATGTGTTTTCAATATAGGAGGAGATTTGTGGAATATGTAGATATAGACATGGAGGAAAATCATAAATATGTATACAGAGTGATTAATGTCCTTGATCAAATGAATGTGAATGGTTCATGTAATGTTAAGGGCCACAAATATATAAATATGTGATTTTATAAAAGAAAATATTATTCATGTTATAATAATATAATAAGATAATATTTTTTAAATATCATTTCCCAAAATATGGGGAATTATTTTACTATATAATTATATAATTAAATATACATACATTATAAACATATATTCCATAAATAAAATGTAATCATTGCATTTTTATTTCATCAATTTTCAATTCATCTCTTATTACATTAAATAAATATACATAATGTTTTTTTAAAACTAATGCACAAAAAAACTTTTAATAGATTATAAGATCCATAAAAGAGTGAAAATTCATTCCATATTTCTCTAACGATTTTCCAAAACTAATGGTTTTCAATATCATTAATCTTATGTCTATAAAAACTAAAGGTATTATTACTCATATATCTTTTTTACTAAAAATTAAACATTCTATTAGTTTGCCTAGAATGTCCTTAATATTGGTTGATGAAAATCACCTAAACACTTGAAAATGGTGTTTAATACATTGAACATATGATCAAATTTAAAATCATAAACCAATGATGGTTTTCATAGATATTAAGTTAATGAATTTAAAAATGATCATATAATATAAGACAATCATTATATTATTCATATTTATTATAACCAAAATACCCTGGTAAAATACATCTAAAATTTAATTTATGAATGACAATATATAAATACTTAATCTATTTTTTAATCATTAGTGATTTCTTTATCCAGGGTTTATCCATCATCATTTAGTGTTGTTATCCATTCAAATAATAACTAATTTTTTAAAATAAAATTCAAATTAACCAAATCATGTCCTCTAGTAGAGTAAAATCAGGTGAATTGCGAGGCCCCTTGTTATGTACTTAGTTATGCACGAGTCAAGCCTAACATTCCCTTTTATAGGTTATGAAACCTAGTTACATATGTTCTAGATATATCTCCACATGAAATATCTTTATAGGGTTGTATTTCATGGAATACCCACGCAAAATATACCTTACCAAAACATTATTCTGTTCTTCTAAACATATCCTCAAATTTAATTATAGGGTTATGTTCTCCAATAAATGTTTTCCTAAATCAAGTTCCCAAGGTTTCTAATAATCATTCTATGATACCAAATGTTGTGACCCTAACCCCAATATACATGTGTATGTGTCTCCTACCATTATATTCCAATTTGTTTCAAGGAATAACATCCCAAAGGTTCAATTGGTTTAGTTGTCCTGGAAAACGAGAGACATAAATTATTCTTGATTTAAAATTTTAATAAAGAATTAAAAATTATTTTTAAACAAATAAACATTATTCCATAAAGACTATCTATCCATATCAGTAATAGTTAATATTGGAAAATACTGGGGAAATGAAAAAAAATTAAGGGTGAGATCAAATATACATTATGTGTTAAATACAGTGGAAGCAATAATGAATCGATGAGATTAATCAATATGGAATGGTAAATAATTGAACACAAATTTCAGGTAATCAATAAACTGAGGAGGATGTAAATAAATAATATATCTAGGTAATTAACTAAAAACACATTCCATTTATATGGAATTAATATCATGATAATGTAGAATCAAATATGTAAAGGTAAATAACTAAAATAAAATTCCATTTAATCAACAAACTAAAAATGAAATACATCTATATATTTTTTCATAGTGAATCACTCATTGATAATAATAACAAAATTATAAATCCATAATATTCTTAATTATTGAATGTCTTATTTCCTATGTACATATTACCTATACTTTCATGGACTTTCACAAGGTGGTTTAATACATACTAGGTAAAAACCCACTAAAGTATGATCAAACAGCCATTTTGACACATGAGACTATAGATTACTTGAGAGGATTACATTAAATGGTCTACAACCCATGTCATACAAATAAAAATCATTCATCGTATATAGAATAATCGATTTAACACATAACAAATTATTCATATCAAATATATGTATAGGGTAAATTGTATTGATTTTTCAATATTTTCCTTGTTAATCAAGAAATATCAATGTAAACACCATATGTAAATTTGATATAAATTTTTAAAAATAATTGTATCATGATAAATAATTTTTACAATTTTATAAAATTTAAATCCCAAAATAATCCAAATAATTCAAGGTAATATTAATGAAAAAAAGAATAAAGGAAGTGAAATTAAATTATTTATTGAGTCAAACAGATCATAAACCATCCAATTTAATTTTAAGGATAGTGTTAATAAAACATATACCCACTCGGGTAATAATTAATGGTTGTTTCCATTAATTAACAAAAATATCATAAAATATCATTGTAATGACCCTTCCTCTAGGGCTCATGTCATGACTACCCCAATCATGCCTTCCATAGGAAAGAGAATATAGACAAGCACCAGAAAGGTATATCCCTATAATGGGAAGGTATTTCCTTTAAACCTGTACAAACACACAATCCAAGAACACAACAAAGAGGCAACCATGATGTAAACAGTTTTAGTAAAAAGTGTTTTGAATGTAAATGGGATAGAATACAAGACAAACATAAAAGTAAAACTACAACTGAAAAGAGAAAAAAACTCCAAGATTGTCCACCGAGGATCCTACCTAATTTATAGGTACAACTCGTGATAATTATTCATGTGTCACATCATGTCAAATGGTCCACCTCTGAGCACGGTCCAATCCTAGATCCCTCACCCTCAATAAATGTAGTCTATCGTCTGTAGAAGACACAACAAGGTGCGGGAGAAGCCTATACAGGGGTGGGTATAACAATACTCAATAGGAACCCCGAGATCCCCGATGGTCTCTGATATTTCGACAAAGGAAATTCCACAAAGCAAGACCCCAACTACAAAGCACAGAGCTATCAAAAACTCTACATAGGTATATGCCTCAATATATATCAATGTTATCAAGATATACTCATCTCATACATGAGGAAACATAAAGCTCCAACTTCTAAGACATTTTATCAACTGATCCACGAGGGAAGAATACCGCAAAGGCAACACCCCAAAGGTTACATAATGAAATTGAAAGTAACACAAAGATAAAACCACGAAGGTAACACCACGAAGGTAAAAGTACCACAAAGGTAACACCCTGAAGGTAACAGTACCGCACATTTAACACCACAAAGGTAACACGACGAAGGTGAATGCACCACAATGGTAACACCATGATGGTAAAAGAATAGGATAAAACTAGGTATATAACATAAGTGTAGACATACAGATGATTTGTTGTAAATGTAGATCATCTTATTCTAGAGAGAGGAACTACTACTAGCCCACACATGACCACTGACGGCTAACCCACATAGGATCCGACGAATATAGGATCGATATGTACTGAACCACAAAAAATCGCTGATATATGACCCACATAAGATCGATAGGTACTAAACCACATAGAATCTCTATTTATTCATCATGTAACCGCAAATATCTTTCGCCTCACTTCCAGCCACTATAATCCCTCTCATAGTAAGCCTGATTCTAGGAGAACCACTCCTCAAGCAATCAGTCGAATATAAACAGGCACGAAGGTCCATTAAAAAGTATCCCAATGGACCATAATGTCATAAGGGTTCTAACATGATAGATGACGCGTCAATCGAACACCCGTTCAGTGACATATATTCATTTTAGTGTCGATCACACTGTTGGATTTGGGGTTGATCCATCTCCACCATACTCCATCATTCTCTAAAACTCAAATTGGGTTTACCAAAAGGACCGTCTCACTCTAAGGGTCCTAGAACCACACATAGTTCATCAAATGGATGCTACATTTCATGTTATATAACTTTAAGTGAAGCAAGGTCTGGTTGGGTCAGGTTACGGTCTGAACCCATGGGACCGACCTGGCCCAGAACCACCCGACCCAATTTGGGACATCCTGAACCTGTCTGGGTCTGACCCAGCCTAGCCTGCCTAGGCAGTGCCGCCTGCTAGGCTAGCGCGGCCCAGCCTGCGACAAGTGCGGCCTTCTAGGCTCGCACAACCTGGCCCACAGAGGGGCGCAACCCACTAGAGGCGCAGACCAGAGTCTAATTATGGCCTGCTAGATGGGGCCCACCGTAGTTGTTGTGGGGGTATCGCCTCCCCCCATTCCCCAAGCAGATATGCCATTAAGGATGAGAAGCGGTGACACCACGTAGTGATGCTTGGTTGTCGTGGGACACACAGGGACATGTCCCTCCTCCTCAACCGTGGCTTCGAGTCGTGGCCATCTCCAATAGCACGCGATGGCACACTATTCCGCCTCCGTATGCGGCTGGTCGGTGTTGGCCACTGTTTTCCAGCATGACATCATTGCAACCGCCTTATCCGGCAACACATGAATGCACACTGCCATTTCATTCGTGGTCAACCATTGCTGGTTGTCACCTCACCATCCGTGACCTTCTTCACTAGTGGCACATGATGATGCGCCACCATCTCCTCTACAACCGGTCTTTTCTTCCTGCCACTGTCACCCATCATTCCGGGTTTCATTCAACCTGAATTAAATGATCACGAAGAACACACTAAATTTCAACAAAAAGGCTAAGAGTCTGGGCGTTGTTCGTTTGGCCAGCACCCTCCACCTTAGCTTGATTTCATGATGGGATTATAATATTAAAATATCTCTTGAAATTAAAAAAAGATAATTCGCTACATTATGGCCATTTGATAATTCCTGTGATTGAGGAATATTGAGTGTTCGTCATCCCTACCACAAGCTGCCAATGTTTCCCATCAATCATCAACCTTAGAAACATGATACGGTGTTTCTCATCACTTCTCTCCAGAACTGGTCCCATACTCCAATTTTTTGGCATCATGACACTTTATTAGAACTTCATCGCTTGGAGAAGTCGTGCCAAAACTCCTCCCCGAGCTCTATATAAATAAACGAGGGGGTGGGTGAGTAACACATGTGGATTTAATGAGGGTTCATTTAATAATAACCTTCCTAATTTAAATGGCTCTATTATAATGGATTTGAGGAGTCAGTACATTTAATGGCTTGACAAATTGTTGGTCCCGCCAGTGCCACTTGTCTGTTGGAGGAAAAGAAAATTAAGAAATAAAATAACAAGGATATTTAATTATTCTTTTAAAAAGTCAAAAATCTATCTTTTTATCCAGACCTATTGTGGTCGAAGTGAAGCCTTAATTAAGATAATCCATGCGTTGTTTATTTAACGATGCCTTCGGAATTTTAATCTGAGCACTAGTTCAAATAAATAAAATATTTTGCCCACGCGTTTACTGAACGTACCTTAAAAAAAGTATAAAAATTCATTCTGGGCACACCAGGATTGGGAAACGCATTACTTCTGTTTTAAAAAACACGTAATAATTACATATAATATAAAAATTTACATAGAAATTCCGGTTCATTACAATAATTAAAAAAATAAAGAAAAAAAATTCATATATTTTTTATTTTTTAAAAAATAATTTTCATTTAATATAACTTCTGAAACCAAAAGTTTAGAATTTTTTTGAAAAAAATTTATTTGGAAATATACATTGAATATTTTAATATAATATTGAAAATAATTGACTGGTCTTGACTACAAGAAATTCCATTCATTCTATACACATTAATAAAAGTTTTCCTTTAACTTTTTAATTGAAATATAGGCAATAATTATTTTAAAATTGACATAAGATTCTATTAAATACAATTTCTAATGAGTATAAATGAGTAAAAAAGAAATTAATAAATAATTTGTAAAATTTTTATAGATAATTTGAAAAACTTTTCCTAAAACATGGGTTTTAGAATAAAACATATTTCCAACCAAAGGGAGTATTGTAGTAAGATATTATTGAAAATTATTTCGAATGTATTTATGTAAAAATAATTAAAAATATTACTGTTAGATGAAGAGTTGATGAAAAATACTAGGAGAATAAAATTTAATGGATTATTAGGAAATGATCTCTTAATTTACTTCAACTGATATTCAAGGACAAGCAATGAAAATTTGAATGAGATTTTGAAATACACCCTTAAAATGATCATAGAGGTGAACTAAGAATTAATAAATGAATACATTATGTTTATCCATGGAAAATAAAAAATATATCTAGTGTAATTACAAAATTATATTATCAAAAATCACTAAAAAATTAATCATATCATGTCATAATCAACAACGTAGATAATAAACCATGGATTAGAAATTGAGTTAGGAAATACCTTTCCACATGGAAACTTTAATGTGAAATCCCATTAGATGAAATAATTCAAATTGAAATGTAAAATACAATAAATATAGAATTATTTGTGATATTACATGTCAAAGGGGTATTATATACACCATAGAAAAAATTAAGGGCATTATATATCAATATGCATCAATGAAATGAAATTTAGACGAAATTCCTTACCTCATGCTGCTATTTTTATTGTACATTCCTTAAATTGCTATATATTAGTTTCAAAAAGTTACTAACTTATAACAAATCCATATTAATATTAATGATATAATATATGATCCTTTTATAACATCTTTTCTGTTTGTTAATAATCATTCATTATTTTTGTTGTTTTGGGTGTTAATTGCCTTGTTTTTCGAGTATGTTTAAACCAGTTATTTTTTTGTTCCTCTTAATTAGATAATTATTTCACAATATATTTAATTTAAAATATAATATAAATATAATAAATATTAATTATATATGTTTTGATAGTAATTTATAAAATTTTGTGACAGGAAATCAAATTCAACATTCATGGATACGGTATGCATTATGTACGCCAGAACGTTGTTTCCATTTTCATGACATATAAAAAACGAAAAAAAAAATTATATATTTATATAATAATTACAGTATCATTATAATTTCATATATATCACATATTATTATTAAAAAATTCATTAATACATTCTATGTATGGCATAAAGGAATCACATCGCTTCATAAGGTGGAAATCTAACGTACACCCGTGCAATGTTATTATATTCCCACAATATGTATAGAATGAATATATGTGTAATATAAAAATTTTACAAGAAAAAAACATCATAAATATCATATAAGTCATTAGTAAACTATAAATACCTCATTATTTTAAACTATGAAATGTTGTAATGGAAAAATGAATCACTTTAATTCGTGAAGCGATAATCTTTCATACATACTAATGATGTTTTAATAAACCAATTTGAATAGAAGTGTGTGATTTTTTAGGTTGTTAATATAAAATTAAAAAATATTAGTATATGGAAGATATTATTGAAAAATTAAATCATTTTATAATATTAATTGAATGTGATGTGGGAGGAAAAAAATAAATCTGCATTTATAAGAACATTTATTCTTCTTCAGGTATGATCCTTAAAAATGAACAAAAACCATAAAAGGGTTTTATTTAATGAAAAACTAATGATTATTTTATGAATTTATGGAATTTTTGGGGTTATTTTGTTAGTTCATGTTTGAGAATAATGGATTGAATGGTGTGATGAATGTTGTAGCGTCAGTAACATTTTATAGTTGAGGAGGAGTGACATTATTTTAAATATTCAAATATATTCACTATTGGGAGGTCTTTTTTACCTAATGTGTCACCAATATTGACATTTAATGTGGTGGATGGATTATATGACTAATACAAACTGACACCACACAATAAAGTACATGTTTTAAATATCTTGATCCTTAACTCCTATGTTTCCTTATTTTACAATTTCTGTTTTTTATGTTAACTTGTTTTCTATCCAATGTAATTTATCCACTAAGACTAAATTATAGGGATAATTATTAGAACATTTTTACCCTCTGATTATAAATAAGGTATCAACCTGATATAATAAAATTCCAATTTTGAAAATTAAATTTATCACATGTGTGCGAAAAAATAAATCTTTAGTCGTAACTGTGCTAACTGAGTTTTCACTATTTAATAGCCAACATTGTAATTATAAAATTAAAATTTGTCCTTTTATGAAACATATATGATATTTATTAGTATTTATAAATCAATTTCCAAATGAGAGGATTTTTAGTAATTTAAAATTATTTAATAAACTATAATTTATCTTAAATTAACATTATTGTCAATTTTTTCTTCATTCATTTAAATTTAATTAATAATATATCAAGGTAATTATGGTGATAAAATATATTATTTTAACATCAATTTAACATGGTATATTAATATATAAAAATTAATTGAATACAATAAATCATTCAATTTATTTCACTTTTAATATTTTTGGTATCATTTGTCACATTTATTTATTAACTAAATAATTCATGCATTATCAATTATTAATAATTTAATGAAATCATTCAATAGGTAAAATTAAAATTGATTATCATGATAAATAAACTCATTTACCTTTCAATTTAATATTCATAATAAAAAATATGAATTTTATCTTTATCTTATTATATTGGTCACATTCATGGAATTATTTTTAGAATCATATAGAATTTAATCCTATATTCATTAGGGTCTAAATAGGGCCATAAATGTTTTTTGGGAAATGTTTTGGGTAAAATTTAGACCATATATTCTATATCTATCCACTTTGTATATTCTTTTTCTTATTAATCAATGTAATTAATTTTTAATATTTTCACAAATAATTAGGGTTAAATGTTAATTTGACCTCATTAGACATCATATATTATTATGAATCCAAATATGGAATCCATTTTTTCAAATTCAATTGACACAAGTGGAATAATTTTCTTCAAAATCAATCATGAAGATGAGATGAAAAAATAAGTATTTAGTGTGAAAATTTTCAAACTTTAAAAATTGTATTATATCCAAATTCAATATGAAAATAACAATAATGAACTAAATTGGTTTAATTGATATAATATTGAACAAATTTTTATTTAAACCCAATTCAAAATATTTATTAACATTATAAATAAAATTAAAAAAATTCAGTTTCTATTAAAAAAAATTATTTTTCTCTATTCATAAAAAAATGAACGTCTCAGAATAATAAACAAAATTAGCCATAAGATAATTTTGATATTAAAATAAAAAAATTAATTTAAATATATAATTTAAATTTTTAAAAAGTGTTAAAAAAAAATTTAATATTATGTGTTCCGAAAACCATTAAACACTTTTTTATAAAAATACAATTTGTATGAAAGCATTTATTTTTCTATTAAATGAACCTTATTATTATTTATAATCAATATATATCTAATATAAAATTGTAGAATATATATTTTCAAAATTTAGTTTATCAAATCCAGTCCCCCTATACCAACAGAATGGAAAATAACTATCATATTAATTAATAAATCAATTATATAGTGTAATTCAGTTAAACAAGTTCTTGTGTGCAACACAAGCTAACTCATTGTTCCATGTACCACAAGATGAAGTGAATTTTTTGAGAAAAAAAATATATTGAATATAATATTATTCCATTATAATTTAAGGGTCTTATACATATCATAATACGATATACATTTTTTGAAGACTCATGTATGGATTTTAATCAAAAAATAGATATATTTCTCCCAATAGTCAAGTCTCCATATATAACTCCATAAAACCACTCTCTGAACATTGGTTAAATACGTTTTTTTCTCAAAACCAATCCCCATAATCATGTAATTAATAAACTATATTCAATTTCTTATCCTATAGTTATAAATTATATAACTAAACTATTAGATATCTTGATCGGGTATCACATTTAGTAGAAAATGAATTATTTCATGAAATTATCATAGAGTAACACAATCACATATGATAACCACTTTTGATATTTTTATACTATATAATTCTGTAAAGACCCGGAAATTTAAAGGAATTTTTTTTTCATAAATTCTTTGGAATTTTACGAGTACACAGTATTTGACGACACCTGATTCTGAGGCCCGGTGTGCCCGGAATAATTTCGTGAAGTTTAGCTTGAGTAAGTTCAGTGAACGAACGAGTGGGTTTTTCTGTCTTTTGAACATGTGCTTGGAATTGAAATCCGAGGGCACTGATGAAACCGTAGTGCTGGTAATTTCTTAAGGGGACCTTTACCGCAGTTTCATTTTATGTGGGTTTGACTATATTTTGGACTTTAATCTTAAATTGAACAGAAATTGTGTTGCACACAATTTTTATTTTGAGTTGGTTATAACCTACAAGGGGGGGGGGATGGTGGTGGGGCCCACCCACACATAACCTCCTTTGAGAGGATATTAAGGGACGAGACCCACATGGGTCTTAAACTCCTTTAACCCCCCTTGAACCTATGAGCTTCCATTTAATGTTCCAACCCTCTTCATTAATGAACTAAACATTTTTTTAATTTTTTGGCACATTTTCATATTATCTTAAAATCATTATGCCAACTCTTTAATAAAGTGTTATACATTATTATTATTGGTGTTGGCATAATATCTAGTGGGGAGAGTCTTGATAGAGGGGATTTGGGAGGATTGAGAGGACTTATTTCCCCCATCGAAGAACGAGAATAATGTCGGTGCCAACCTCGACTTCTTCCTTCTCGACGTTGATGAAGCGACGCCGTCATCCTGGTACAACGTTATTGGAACAACGATAGCATCTCCATCCTTCTTCAAACGATCAACCTTCTTGGATTGAGGTAGGGGTTTAATTTTGAAGTATGATAATTATCACTATGTTAATTCCTCTTGTTCTTGAATCTCAATGAAGGTGGCCAAAAAAACATGGTCATCGATCCGCACATAGACCGTGAACCTTTCTGTTTTGTTCCTCATGCATTCTTTGTCGCCAAATAATTAAGCATGATAAAAACTCAATGTTACGTTGAGCGCGGCATATGTATGCAGATATCTTGACCTGAGGATCATGAATCTAAGATTGTCACAATTTTCGGGTTTTGAATAAAGATACAGCGACCCACGGAAGGGGAGACACAGTGGTGTGATTTTGGCATGTGTTCAAGGCATCACTTTGGGCGATTTAGGTGGTGCAACTACTGCGGTGGTCAGTGCGGATTCGGGCGAGAAAGGAAGCACGAAAAAGACAGTCTGGTGGTGTGCGGCGAGTCCGAGGCGGCTTCAACCGGTAGTTCGGGTGTGCAGCTGGTTACCAGGTCGGGGGGTACGTGAATATCGAAGGAGGACCACATCGCAAGGGTGGTTGGCGCGTGGCAGGCAAGCAGGGTAGGAGGTAGTATATTGGGCGGAAGAGGACATGACGTGAAGGGATGGCTGATAGGGTTTGGAGGCTTGGGTTGGAGGTGCTAAAACGTGATGGAAATTGATAGATTTGAGAGAGAAAGTTTATGTTGTTGATATAATAATAAAAAGTAAGGAAATAATTGATGATGTATGTTTCCAGCGCGTAATAAGGGCTCCAAAAAGACGTGGATTGATTTGTTGTTAGGAATAGTAAATAAATAAGTAATTAACCATAATAATAAAATATTGATGTTATTACTTTTTATGATAAAACATATTTTTGGCTGCAACTTCCTCGTACGACCTCGGTTTTACAAACCGTCTGCGGCAGTGCGACCCTGATTCCGAGATGGACATTCCGAGTCCATTATTGGATTTATTTTTTCAAGTTATTGGATCGGGTTCCCAAAACGCTCAAATAATAATAATATATTATTATTATTATTATTATTAAATCTTCAACCAGCCATAACACCTGTGTGCGACGTCTTATTGGCTTTCCATCAGTGGGGATATAATCCTGTCATTAATACGGTAGATTCATGACTAATTTTGGATACTAAATTCTGGTTCATGGCTCGGGTCCACGAAATACCCAATAATATTATTAATATTATTATTATGGGATATTGTATCCAACATACCTCCCTCATACTGTCTTGAAATGATGAATCGTACGAGGTGATAAAATCCTTGATACGAGGCAGTACTTTTTAGATACTCTAAGAGAGTTTTGGATGACTTTGGAAAATTTCCAGTTTTGAAACGAGCGTAATTCCAACCAGGCCCTTAGAGCGGAAACACCTATAAAATAAGGACCAGACATTCGATTGATGTGGCTTCAACTAAGTTGTATTATTCTTGGTGAGACGGTACTTTTTGCATACTCCACTTGAGGTTTGGATGTAGTTGGAGTACGGTCAGGTTGGTTTAGCTAATAACCCAACCATTCCCCTGGAACGGAAAATCCTATAACATTCAGACCAGAAGTCTGTTTGACGAACCTTCAGTGACATTGGTAATCTCGTTGAGAAACGATTCCTTTGAGTAGACCCCATGGGTGTTCAGGGCATAGTTGAGATACAGTCGGGTTTGTTTATACACGAAACCAACTGGGCCCCCGGGACGAAAAGGCTAATAACACACACACCGGGAGTCCGTTTGACGTGCCGTCTGTTGTGTTGAGATCCCTATGATGCGGAATACTTATTTGATACATCTTCATGGGACTTTGTGATACTTGGAGTATCGACCAGTATCTCGTGGTGCAGACCCTCCTGTAGACGAGCGTACGGAGTGTAGAGACCTAGTAGTTGTAGTCCTGACGACTGCTTGACTGATTCGACTTAGAGTGAGTTGACTAGCCTAGTGGACGGACCACTACTATGTTGGGCTGCGGACCCATGGTGGACGGGGCCCCTGGTAGTTGGCATCAGACCCACGGTACTCGACATGAGGAGTACCTTTTTAGGCTATTAGGGGAACCACGACTGTGTTTGGGCGGTAGACCCATGGCGGGGAGCACTACTGTGTTTGGGTGGCAGACCCGCGGTGCACGACAGGAGGAGTACCTCAGATGTCTAGGGTTATTGAGTAGCACCTCAGAGTCGTGACAGGACCACTGTACTCGACAGAGGAGGAGTTCTCCAGCAGCCGTGGTTTTGACATTATGACTAAAATCCTGGTTTGAGCTGAGTGAATGAACTTTGTGTTTACCTCATGATTGAGATGGGTTATATGATAACTTTGGTATATGTATGGGCATATAACTAAGTAGTGCTTATCCGTTGATTTCATAACCTTTGTGTTTCCTCATGATTGAGATGGGTTACTTGATAACATAGGTATAAGTATGCGATTATACCTATGTAAGGGTCATCGGATGAAATCCTTTTTTGTGGTTATCCTTGTTGGATTTAGTGAGACATTGAGGGTCTCGGGGTACCTATTGAGTATCGTTATACTCAACCCTGCTTGGGCTATGCCCGCACCTCGTTTTGTTGGATGCAAACGACGGAAAACGCTGATGGAGGCCGAGTGTTCGAGGACTGGACAACACCTGAAGATGGACATCATGACAAGTCGGTACCCGGAGGTGGACTTCATGAAGAGACAGTACTTGGAGGGGGTTTACAGATGAGAGATTTGAGGAGGCTATCTGTACCTACCCTTCATGTAGGATTCGTGGTGGACGACCCATGAGCTGCTACCATTTTTTGGTTGTTTTTCTTTTCTGTTGTACTTTCATTTAGTTGTAGCTGTAATTTTCAGTTGGGTTTCTATTCTGGCCCATTTACTTTTCAGAACTTGCTTTTGTACTTAGTGTGTATTTCATCTTGTACTCTATGGTGTTTTTTTATTTATAAAGGCAATGCCTTCCCTATTTATCAGGATTTACGCCTTTGGTGCTTGTCACCAGCCCCTGGCCTATGGAAGGCTGGCTTGGGGTAGTCACGACACGGGCCTCGAGGATGGATCTTGAAAAATTGGTATCAGAGGAGTCGGTTCCACCACAGAACTCAGAACTCTGATCATTATTTTTTGTGAAGAAATAGTGTTAAGTGTACCGAGTGTGGTCTTCAGTTCAGGGAGTCTAGTGTTGGTGCGGTGGACGACGTATCCATACACCAGGACCCTGGCTTCTGATTTCTGACTCAGTGCACGAAAACACCGATTGAATGTGTGTTTCCGAAAGGCTTCCTTAAGTCATCTCAACCAGCTCATCTCACCAGTTATAAATCGTTTGACCATGTCTCATCATTTTAGGATGTCTCCACATATAAAATCAGTTTGAATCTCGAGAGAGGGTACACGATGATGGATCACCGGGCGACGAGGCTCCGGTGTAGGGCCCTTTTTCAATGTTGTCACCTTCGGGTGGTGTACCAGCATCCCCACCACCCATTGGGCAGCAGATGCCACCAGCCATACTAGCGAAAAGTGCATTCTGACAAAGCACGTTTCACATGTTCTAGCAGTAGAGGCTTCAGAGGTTACGAGGTGAGCCAGATTCCCAGGCAGTAGAGGACTGGATGGAAGCAATTTCTAGAGTGTTCCGCCTAGTTGAGAAACAAGTAGAGTAGATGGTGGACATAGATACTAGTGTTTATTAGTGAGTGACCATGAGGTTGGTCCGTATAGTGATGAGGCTTCAGTACATGAAACGATGCCTGAGATTTTACCTTCGGGTAGTCTGTCAGCTATATCACTACCTATTGTTCAGCAGTTACAACCGGAGGTACCGGTA
The DNA here is from genome assembly GCA_963277665.1 of Viscum album. Taxonomy (NCBI): domain Eukaryota; kingdom Viridiplantae; phylum Streptophyta; class Magnoliopsida; order Santalales; family Viscaceae; genus Viscum; species Viscum album. The sequence continues at coordinate 931,419,537 of OY728131.1, forward strand.
GATGACACTTGTAGTATTAGTGCCTTACATGTGTTTCAGCACTAGATATCCCTCATGTTCCAAGGCAAGCCTGACTCAGAGGCAGCGGAGGACTAGCTTGAGGAGGTGGCTGAGAGTTTTCTAGAGCTTACACAGCTTCGGCAGGATGACATGTCGGAAGCTGAGAACTCAACAAGGCGTACCAATCATTCTGGGTACTTGATGACTACGATATGAATAGCACTTTAGAGAATGGACCTCTGAGCAAGGTTTGTTTAAGGATATCCGTGTAAGACCTCTTTCCTCTATTCATTCCTACTTATGTTATGTTGCTAGATAGAACCTTTGTGGTTGAATATACTTTGGCTGATCGGTTATAGCCAGTGAATGTTAGTAGTGGGAAGATGCAAATTGATTCCAGTATCAGAGACTTGGGCGTGTAAAATGTTTCAAGAATAGGAAGTGTTAAGGACAGATGAATCTGAAGAGAAGAAAATGTGGAAGAAGATCTTGGAGAGAAACATGAGGTGGTGTACATTTCGACATGTTACAACCACCCACCTTTGTTTTCCCCACCAGGCTCAGGGAGATGGATGGAAGGCGAAGAGAATAGATGCATGTGGTAATGGAGTGTGACCTAATGGCTCTAAAAATGATTTTAGGTATGATCTGTGTCTACTACAATTTTCCATATAAATAGACATAGGTACCAATCATTCCTTCCTTCCACAAATCTTTTCCTAGACCTAGTGTTTCCTGCAAAAACTGTTGACTTGACCCTCACGTCTATAGATAACATTGAGAGGAGACTCGATAAACACACTTAAGCCGAAAGGTGTGATCTGACCCTTGAGGCGAGAGTTTCGGTTGGATCCTCTTGGTGGAAGCGTCGAGGCCTTACGACATTAGTTTGGGTTTGGACTGGGAAACTACAGTTCATACACGGATTGATGGTACTAGGCAAAAAGGTTGTGGTTTATCTACGACGTTTGGATAGAGTTTCCCTTTGTCGGAGAAAAGGAAAACCCAGGAAGCACATGATGGACTTATACATAAGAGGGTGACGTCGATCACTCAGGTGTCGGCCAGACTTACCTTTGTGCCAGAATTCTCCAGAGTTTCAGCAACACTTCCAACAATGACAATGAAATGGAAATCGTTCATGTGGTTAGTTAGATGCCAGTAGAGCATTCTGGAGTTGAGGAATAGATGGATCACGACAGTTGGGAATTCATAGAAAAGACAAAATTCCTATGTTGATAGGATACATAGACCATTTGAGTTCAAGAATGGAGGCCATGTATTCTTATGGGTCTCACCACGATGAGGTCTAAAGAGATTTGGCCGGGGTAGAAAGTTGTATTTGAGTTTAATCGGACCTTTCTAGGTCCTCAGTGGTGTAGGAAATGTGGCTTACCACCTTTCCCTTCCACCTCAGTTGCACTGGGTGCATGACGTCTTCCATGTATCACAGTTGAGGAGATACTTTCACGACCCGACGCATATCATCGACCATAGGGAGCTAGATATCGATGATGGGGCGACATTTTCGGAGGTCCCCCTGGTGATCGAGGATCAACAGGATAGGGTCCTATGTAGATGGTCGAGTCCTCTGGTGCGCCTTCGTTGGCAGCACAAGAACTTTTAGTAGATCACATGGGAGTGAAAGGCTCAGATTCGTGATCAGTACCCTCATTTGTTACCCTGGTTTATGTTTTAGATTTACGAGGACGTAAATCCCTGAGGTGGGGGTAATGTAAAGTCCCATAAATTTCAAGAAATTATTTTTTCATAAATTCTTTGGAATTTTACGAGTACGCAGTCTCTGATAGCACCTGATTCGGAGGCCCGGTGTTCCCGGATGAATTTTCTGAATTTTAGCTCGGGTTTGTTCAGGAAACGAACAAGCGGGTTTTTCTATCTTTTGAACTAGGGATCAGAATTAAAATCTTAGGGCAATGATGAAACTGCAGTGCCAATAATTTCTCAAGGGGACATTTATCGTAGTTTTGTTTTATGCCGGTTTGACTTTATTTTTGAGTTTAATCTTAAATTGAACAAAAATTGTGTTGCACACAATTTTCCTTTGAGTTGGTTATATCCTTCAAGGGGGAGGTTGGTGGTGGAGCCCACCCACACTTAACCTCCTTTGACTGGATATTATAGGACGGGGCCTACAAGGGTATTAAACTCCTTTAACCCCCTTGAAACTATGAGCTTAAATTTAATGTGGCAACCCTCTTCATTAATAAACTAAACATTTTTTAAATTTTTGGAACGTTTTCAAATTCTCTTGAAATCATTATGCCAACTCTTTAATAAATTTTTATACTTTATAATTATGGGTGTTGGAATAATCTATAGTGGGGAGAGTCTTGAGAGAGGGGATTTGGGAGGATTGAGAGGACTTCCTTCCCTCGTCGAAGAACACGAAGAACGTTGGCGCCAACCTCGGCTTCTTCCTTCTCGACTTTGATGAAGCGACGCCATCATCCCGCGGAAACTTCAACAGAACAATGATAGCATCTCCTTCCTTCATCAAGTGATCAAACATCTTCAATAGAGGTAGGGGTTCAATTTTGAATTATGATAAATATCTCTTTGTTAATTCCTCTTGTTTTTTAATCTCAACGACGGTGGCCAAACAAAAATGGTCATCGATCCGAACATAAACCTTGAACCTTTCTATTTCGTTCCTCGTGAATTCTTCATTGCCAAATAATTAATCATGATAAAAACTCAATGTTACGTTAGGCGCGGCATACGTATTCGGAGATCTCGACCCAAGGATCACGAATCTGAGATTGTCACAATTTTTGGGTTTTGAACGAAGATACAACGACCCACGGAATAGGCGACGCGGCGGTGTGATTTAAGCGTGTGTTCAAGGCACGACATCAGGCGAGTTAGGTGGTGCGACTACTGCGGTGGTCAGTGCGGCTCCGGGCGAGCAAGGCATCACGACAAAGGCAGTCTGGCGGTGTGAGGAGAGTCTGATGCGGCTTCGGCCGGCAGTCCGGGTGTGCAACACGTGACCAGGCCGTGGGGTATGTGACTGTCGAAGGAGGACCACGTTGCAAGGGTGGTCGGCATGTGGCAGGCAAGAAAGGTTGGAGGAAGAAGATTGGGCAGAAGAGGACATGGCATGAAGGGCTGGCCGATAGGGTTTGGAGGATTGGGTTGGAGGCACTAGAATGTGAAAGAAATTGATAGATTGTAGAGAGAAAGTGTAATTTGTTGATATAATAATAAAAAGAAAGGAATTAATTGATGCTGTATGTTTCCAGAGCGCAATAAGATCTCCAAAAACATTGATTGATTTGGAGTTAGGAATAGTAAATAATAAAGTAATTAATAATAATAATAAAATATTGTTGTTATTACTTTTGATGATAATACACATTTTTGTCTGCAACTTCCCCGTACGACCTCAGTTTTACAAACCGTCTTTGGCGGTGCGACCCTAATTCCGAGACGGATATTCCGAGTCCAATATTGGATTTTTTTCGAGTTTTTGGATCGAGTACCCAAAATGATCAAATAATAATAATTTATTATTATTATTAATTCTTCGACCCACGATAACTCTTGTGTGTGATGTCCAATTGACTTGACGTCAGTGGTGATATAATCCTACCATTAATACGGTCGATTCATGTCTAATGTTGGATACTAAATTCTGGTTTGTCGCTCAGGTCCACGAAACACCCAATAATATTATTAATATTATTATTATGGGATCTTGTATATGATATACCTCCCTCATACGGTGTCGAAATGAAGAACAGTCTATGGTGATGAAATCCTGGAGATGAGGCAGTACTTTTTCAATACTCTAAAAGAGTTTTGGACGAATTTGGAAAATGGCCTAGTTTGAAACGAGTGTAATTCCTACAAGGCCCATGGAGTGGAAGCACTTATAACATAAGGACCAGATGTCTGATTGACATGTCATCAATTATATTAGATTCCTCTTGGTGAGACGGTTCATTTGGCATACTCCACATGAGGTTTGGATGCAGTTGGGGTACGGTCAGGTTGGTTTAGCTTATAACCCAACCGGGCCCCTCTAATGGAAAAGCTGATAACATTCAGACTGGATGTCCGTCTGATGAACTGTCAGCGGCGTTGGTTATCTCATTGAGAAACAGTTCCTTTGAGTAGACCCCATGGGAGTTCGGGGAATAGTTGAGATACAGTCGGGTTGGTTCGTACACGAAACCAACCGGGTCCTCGAGACGAAAAGGCTAATAACACACAGACTGGGCGTCTGTTTGATGCGCCGTCTATTGTGTTGAGATCCCTATGATGTGGCAAACTTTTTTGATACTTATTCGTTGGAATTTGTGATACTTGGAGTATCATTCAATAGATTGTATAGAAGACCCTCCTAGAGACGAGCGTACGGAGTGTAGAGACCTCGTAGTTGTAGACTTGAAAACTGCTTGACCGATTCGACTTGGAGTGAGTTGACTATCCAAGTGGGCAGAGCACTACTGTGTTGGGGTGCAGAACCACGGAGGACGGAGCGCCTGGTAGTTGGAAGCAGACCCGCGGTACTCGATAGGAGGAGTACCTCTGTAGGCTATTAGGGGAACTGCTACTGTGTTTGGGCGGAAGACCCATGGAGGGGAGCACTATTGTATTTGGGAGGCAGACCTGCGGTACTCGACAGGAGGAGTACCTCAGTAGTCTAGGGTTAGTGAGTATCACCTCAGAGTCATGACATTACCATTTTACTCGATAGAGGAGGAGTTCTCTAGCAGCCGTGGTTTTGACATCATGAATAAAATACTGGTTTGAGATGAGCCAATGACCGTTGTGTTTACCTCATGACTTAGATGGGTTACTTGATAACTTAGGTATATTTATGGGCATATACATAAGTAATGGTTATCCATTGATTTCACAACCTTTTTGTTTTCTCATGATTGATATGGGTTACTTGATAACTTAGGTATAAGTATTGACCTGTACCTAAGTAAGGGTTATCCGATGAAATCCTTCTTTGTGGTTATCCTTGTTGGATTTAGAGAGGCCTTGAGGGTCTCGGGGTCCCTACTAAGTATCATTATACTCACCCCTGCATGGTTTATGCATGTACCTTGTTGCGTTGGATGCAGATGACGGATAGTGCTGACGAAGGCTGAGTGTTTGAGGACTGGACGACACCTGGAGTTGGACCTCACGACGAGTCGGTACCCAGAGGTAGACTTCACGACGAGACATTACTCGGAGGAGGTTGACGAACGAGAGTGTTAAGGTGGCTATCTGTAACTACCCTTTAGGTAGGATTCGTGGTGGAAGACCCAGGAGCTACTACCCTTTTCCATCTTTTTATCTTTTCTTTTGTACTTTCATTCAGTTGTAGCTGTACTATTCAGTTGGGTTTGTATTCTGGCCCATTTACTTTTTTTCACTTCCTTTTGTACATAGTGTTTTTTTCCTACTTGTACTTTTTGGTGTTTGTTTACTTTATAAAGGAAATACCTTCCCTATTTATCGGGATGTATGCCTTTGGTTCTAGTATCCATCCCCAGGCCTATGGAAGGCGGGTTTGGGGTAGACACGGAATGGGCCCCGAGGACGGGTTGTGATAAATACTCATTGATTAGTTTCTATAACTTCATCATTGAATTTTATAAGGGTATATATCATTTTATATTTATGAAAATTTCATATTTTATGGTTCCAAAAATATAAAATAATATTCATTATGAGGAAATATAATTTATGTTTGACAATAGAAGAAATGTGTAAAGTTATTTCATGGTACAACTAAATAATGAGAAATTATTAATTGAGTTAAATAGTTTATAAAGTGGAGTATAACTAACCAAATAAAATCCCATGGGAGTGTCAATCTTATTTTGAAATTATTAGTCTTTGTTTTGTAATATGTGATGATTGAGTTAACACTTAACCAATATTTTCATGGTCATTACCCATAGGTGAATTTGTTCTAGAGCATGAATCCACTTTATTATATCTAGATAGGGAATCCATTTATTGAAAATACACACGATATTTATATTATTAATTGATCAGTAATTAATTAATTAATAATATAAATAATTTTTTATTTTGATAATCTATGTAATGATATTAATTAGTAATATAGATTAATAGTTTATAAAGAGAATGTTGATTAAATAATGCACATCACAGAAGTTTCAAAGAAGGTGCATAGTTAGGTTACTTTTTTGTTCTCGAAGTGATGATAGATTTAATACATAAAAAGAATTCTAAGATTTATTACCCTAGGGTGTATCAGTGCTAGAGCCCACATCTACTTATCTTTAACAAGAATGTGTCTTCATATCTCAAAAAAACCAGAATTTTTTTGCATTTTTAAGTCACTGATATTTATTTATTATATATAAAAATTAAGATATATTTATTATAAACTACAGTATGTTATTTTTTACCAATCCTTATTAATTTATAATTACACATTTTTATTAAACAATTATAAATTAGGAATTATGTAAAATATTTAAATTTGAATTAGTATATGTTTAATAAATATTATTAATATTTACAAATTAATTAAAATTTAATTATTAGTTAATAATTATCATTAATTATTATATATTTATTAGTTTTTAATTATATAGTAATATTTTATTAGTAGAATGATTATTTTTTATTAAATAATTATTAGTTAATAATATTCAATTGGTAATTATAAATTAGTTTTCATTAAATAATTAATAGTTAATAAATAAAAATAAGTTTTTAATATATAATTAATATATTATTAATAAATTATTAGTTATGAATTATTAAATAATAACTAGTTAATTTCTGTTTATTAATTAATTAGTAATGAAGCACTAGTTAATTAATAAATATAAAAAAAATGATAATTCAATTAATTGATTAATTTTAATTTATTAACTATTTTTATTGAGTATTAATAAATACTTTGTGATATTAAATATTAACCAATACATAATGACTATAAAATTACCAATGAATAATAAATATTTATTTATTAAAAATTAAAATAAATTTAGTAATAATTAATTACTTTCTTAATAGTAACTGTTATTTATAAATTTAATTTAATTATTTATAAACATATTTAAATAAAATATAAAATTAAAAATAAAATTAAAAACTATAAAGATATAAAAAATTTAAATATAGATAAAATACCTTAAAATGATGTTTGAAAAATTATTACCTCTATGAGGGATATTTAAAGAGTGTCTTCGACCTAAATACTTGATAATAAAGAAGAAATTTAGAGTGTGGGTAAGAGAGATAGAAAATACCATGATAATTGAGTGAGATTGGAGGGGTGGTAAGGTTTCATTTATAGGGGCAGAAGCAGAAGGCAGTGACACCCATCAATGGATTTTTTTATTAATTATAAAAAGGGAATTTCCACTCCCAATAGATTTGATGTAATAAAACATGAAATTACGTGAGTTAATCAACGAATTTTACATGTCATCGGTAAAATGAAAAGGAAATTTCTCCCTCAATGGCATTCGATCCCATTGTTATAAAAACTAAAACCTATAAGGATTTGAATTTTTTTTCTAAAAACAATAAATACAATGATCAAATGGATTGATGGGTTTCATTTATTATACTCATAGATTATTTAATTGATAGGATTTGAAGTTGAAAATGTAACATGTTTAAAATTTGAACCATATTTATATAGGGAAACTAATGAATCATGCGGAATGTTGTTTTCATGAATGTATGAATCATGTACTGCTCAAGAACCTCTTTGGACAATGGAAAAAATAAACAGTAAACTAATCTAGTGTGTATAAGATTCATGTCAGATAACAATAATACAATTATAAAATTCAAAAACATTCCAACTACATGATGGGATTGCGAACTTGATGATGAGAACTTGTATTTCATGGTTTTTTAAAAATAGACATTTCAAGTTGTATAATTTTATGTTTATCTAGTGTGTTATTAGACAATAATGTGGGTGAAATATTAACCTATTTAGACTCAGTGGATATCTGGGACATTTCATTTGTTTTTATCTCTATAATAATGTTTCAAATTAATATAATTAATGATAGTACAAATTATATATCTCATTTAGATTTTTTCACACACAAAAACTATTAATATATATTCATAATTACCTATTTTTATTTTTTTTGCATATCCAAAAATATATTTCATCATAATAAAATAATAATAATAAAACTTTTATTTTACTCAGATAATAATTATATTATTATTATTTCACACATTCTATAACATGACTAATAATATAGTAAAATTAATACATTAAAAATATTGATAGTATCACATATTATAATTATAAAAAACACAATTTAACAAATTATTATAAAAAATACTATCATTTAATTCAATACAAATCAATATCCATAATATTACTACTGTTTACAAGTAGGGAAAATAAAAAAAACCCCTCACACACCTGGGGAGGCTCAAACATGGGACCCCCACCATGGTAGGGGAAAACCACTTGATTGTGCCTCATGGGGACAATCAATAACTATAATATTAATATGATATGTTTAGGGCTATAAATTCCCAATTTCATTAAAATAATTAAAATAATTTTAAAAAGAAGATGTTATTAAGAGGACATAATAAAGATGTTCCATATTTCACCCCTATTTTCTGATACCATTAATAAAGAGAATGAATATGTGATTGTAAGGATTTATATCCTAGAAAAATACATATGTAATGAAATAAAAACTCTTATGTGGTAAAAATATTGATTTTACAATAATGTCACATTATCAAACACAAATAAACAGGACCACCCATGAACCAATCAAACATAACATGTTTTATAAGTAAACACAACCAAAAAATGGGTTCCTCTACCAAATCGGCGCCAAATTAAAGACTGGTCCCATATCACATATCTTGTCGAGCTATATAGCTCAACAATAAAAAATAGGGTCTTGACCCTTACCTCTTTGGGAAAACATTGTGTTTTCTTTGTCACCATGGTGATCATGCTGAGTGGGAGTAAACACTGTATGACACCACCAGTGGTGTACCTATAAGAGATAAACATATATAAATTTTCATAAACAATTTGATGTAACAATATTAAAAATACTATGCAATGACAGTAATCATAACTATTTCATAATGAGTTTTGATACAAAATGACTTCAGTGTTTCCAAACATGCTTCGACCCATTTTAGAGTTTCCCTAAATAAATATAAAAATTATAATTAGGAATCATGAACCAAGTCACATCAAATGGTAATATCATTCCATATTAATATTGTAATCAACTGAAATGCAATGTTTACTGATTAGTGAATCACAATAGTTGACGTATCATCCTATGATTCCATAGTAATCAACACAGGGGTAGTGCACCCCTATAATCAGTTCAAATCATTGATAATAAGTTAAATACCATAAAAATCTATTATGGGTATAGAATCTAATAGAAAACTTATTCAATATAAAAATATGACCCAATTACATCATCATGGAGTGAATAATGTCCCAAGAGATGTGCATAATCTTATTTGGGCATAAATTCTACAGTTTCATGCCACATTATATGAGAGGTAATCATATCCTGCAAGAAACCACCTATATATGGACATCACATCCCCATCCATGTAAGTATCATATTATGAATAAATGTCTCACTTCTAGTGTTAACATCAATTATATGGTTTTGTAACACATTTATTTTTTGTAAAATACATTTCTAATTAATTTAATATTATTGATATTTTTAATTTTACACAATCCTGAATATAGGTATCGTAATATGAAAAACACTATGCCTAGCTTGAATTTTTTAGAAAACCAAGTTGATATTTTTCTACTCGCAAAACTTAGATTATCTTTTAGTATATGAAACACTATTCTTGTCTTATGTGATACACAATGTCTAGTTATTTTGATAGCTTTCACTACACACTACATTAATTTTTTGAAAAAAAAAACTCTTTACCATTATAATTATTTAAACGAGATAGTTATAAAAAAGAAATAAAACATACAAATACGAATAGTAATAAGTAATTTTGACATTTTTTCAAATAAATAAAATATATTCTTTATGAAATGTTTAATATTTGGTAATGTTTTATATGATTTTAAATACTATTTTTTAATGCAACTTCTTTAGAGATCCTTACGTGAAAAATAGTAATATTAATTTTAAACACTACTATATTTTTAATTTGATAAAATATTAATCTTATTTGAATTTGGAATGTCAAAATTATGTTATGGTGACGTATTTTCAATTTTCTAGGAAATTTCATTTTTTATATAATAGGGAAAAATAATTCACTATATTAAAAAATGATTTTCATTTTAATAATTATTATAATTCAAATTTATTTTAAAAGTAATAATAGATAATTTATTCATATATAAATCTATTTAGGTTTCTGGAATCATTTATATATTTATATTGGATATAGAACCTTATTAAACATTTGAACGTTATTTTTACCCGCCTTCCTTCCAAATTTGTAGGTTTAGCGTTAAAAATAAATTTTTTGATTCTGTTAAATGAATTTCAGAAAAAATGGACTTCAAATTTGATAATCAGTAATATATTTAGGGTTTAACATGGTAAAATTAAAATTTTTGACATTATGAATATTAACTTTAGTAAATATTTATTTTAACATGGTTAAGGGTACATTCGATAAATAACATTTAAAATAATATTATAATATTATAAAAATACACTAAAACCCTTCTAAATTTTGTTGTTTAAGTGATTTTAGAATGAAACAAACCCAAGGATGACATTTTAACTTTTTAATCTCCTTGGGTAATAATATGAAATTTATTATATTTTATTTAATGATATATTAATGATGCCACAATCATATTTTTAATAGATATACTATTTTTAATATAGGTGTATAGAGAAGATAAATTCTACTAGAAATATCCTTTGTAGATCAAAAATTATTATCGACGTCAAGATAATTTATTTACAAAATTTAGTGATAAAGTAATTCACTTAAATGGTGAAATGATTATGAGGTAGTAACTGTCTAATTAATAGATGTATCAAATAAATGATTTTGAAAATATTAAAATAAATAAAATTTTAATTAAATAATTTTATTAATGGTTTATATAGGTCACTAGGACATGTTAAGATTGTATTAAATGGTTTGTTTGAAATGATATTGATGGTTGTATTTTATTTAATGAACAAGTTGGCAATAATTTCAAAATTTAAACTCATTATATTTTATAAAAATAATATTTTATTAATTTATTTAAAAATCATAAATATATTTCAAATAATTACAAATATATTTAGATAAGGTCAAAAATGTCACAATTTTCCTATTTATTTTAAATTGAACACCTAAAATTAATAATATATAAGCTATTAATGTTTGGAATGTTGTTACCACAATTAAAATTACAATAGTTTAATTGAGGGTAAATTAAAATTATAGCTTTTATAATAAAACCAAAACTTGTCAAAAAATTATTATATGAAGTGGATTCAACCGTTATCAGCATAATATAAAGTTATAGTTGTTTAATGGACACTTTTCCATGAAAATAACATTTAAATTATTTAAAGTCAATGATATTTACAAAATATCACTCATTTGTATTTACTATCTTTTATGTGTCCACATAGGGGAAAATCAAGAAATGAATGAATCTAAATATTTATTTTAATAATAATAAAGTTAATTTCATTTTTGATTTTTTTTAAATATTTTTAGAAGTTATATAATTACATTATATGCTACATCAATGTTAAAAAAAATATTAATTTAATTAACTGGGAATTTCAAAAATTTGTTTTATTAATATTAATTTTGATATATTTTTTATTAATTTAGGTATCTAAACTGTTTAATAGATAATTAAGATATATAAGAGATGTTTCAAACCATTATTTTCGAATTATCCCTTCTCATGATGTATTTAAATCCAAATTAAATGAATAATATCAAATTGGAAAATAATGATATTTTATTTAATTATTATATTATTAAATTATTTAAAAAATGATAAATAATCCCAAATGGGAAAACATATGATGAATAGATTAATAAATCATTCATATAAATATCATTTTAATTTTTTGTCTCTAGAATAGCCTTAGTGTATTTTCATATTTTGAGGATTTCAAATAACGCCCCTCAACTCAATTATAAAAGGGAACTTAATCCCTAACTTCCTCACACATCATCGAGCCTTAAATATTGAAATGAATCTGACCATTTACCTTATAATCATCCCTAGTAACATTCCAGAGGTTCTTGTAATCTCAAAAGACCAACTCTAGTGTCCCATAGAGGAGATCTAGAGGGAGAACGTCGAAGAAGAAGTAATCTATTTACTAACTCTTTCAAAAGAAATTCCTATGCTTCCTTGTCATGTGTTTGTAGAATTATAAAGTAATAAATCCAGTATAAACTATATTACTAGATTGTATTATGATTATATAACAACCATATTCCACCTTGTATGCATCCTATGAATGATGAAAGCACAACACGTGCAAACGTACAACCTAACATATCCACACCCTGGTGTAATCTTTTTTTCATCACTACATTATTTAGAAGTGTATAATGATGCATATAATGGATAAAAATGCTAAATAATATATTATATCGATTATTTAAAATTAATATATCTTTTAATTTATCACCCTTTTACCCTTTAGAGAATGATATCGTCGCTCAGGCATGGGTACGGCCTATAGTCTCCAAGATGAGGTGAGATTCATCTTCCACATTAACGGTTTCAATAATGATTATAAAATACTAATACAATAAATAAATATGAAATATATGACATTATAATGTTAATTTAATAATATAAATTTACATATCTGTCATTTACCTTCTTTCATTCAGTATAATAAGAAAACAAAAATTTCCTTTAGGTGTACGTACGACTTACCATCTCCATAAATGGCATCTTTCCAGTCATATATCTATATTATATATATATTTTTATACTAAAAATAATATGTTTATATTTATAACTGTTTTCTGATTCTATATATAATTATACCACGATCTATGTAATATGATCAATAATATCAAGTAAAACACATCTGATAAACAAAGTTGTTTTTAACTGAAACATTGTTTTCATTTTAAATTGTCAATAAATGAGTTACATAAAGTCATAAATAAATAATAAATGATATCATAAATATTATTATGATTTATTTATAAGTTAATAATTTTTTTAAAGCACTATACATGAGTTTCAGACACCTATGGAGGGAAGCAGACCTAAGGTAAGGGATTTTTATCTCACCATTACTTCTGTGAGACAATTTACACATAAAATAATTTCTAATTCTTTGTGGAGTATAAATATCCCAAGAATGTACATTATATTTATTAAACATAATTCAATGTTTTATTCATATCCATATAATTATTTTTATATCATGTGCTATATGATTTACTGATTAATAAGTTGTAAGGGTCAAATTCACAATCTAATAATTATTAGGGAATGATTATATAAGTATTTACTATATTATATTTATCATAAAAGTTCTTGTTTGTGAAAAATTTATTCCAATGTATTCTTACATTTTTTTACAATCATTTTAATTTTTTACCCCTTTTTGAATTTTTACTAAACCGTTCGAAATGAATCTTTTTCTATTTTCCCTCATGAGAATCTTCTTTGAGGTTTCTTAATTATGAGAAGAATGTTTTTTAATCATATAACGAATTAATAGATTTTTAAGCATTAATGAATCATTATTTCCTTTATGTTTCCCTTAAAATATGACACAGTTTTTTTTTCAATGAAACTCTTTTATTTTAAAATTGTGAGTAATTTCTTGTAAAGAAAATATTTTTTAACTGGAAAGGGTATATTCCTTAAGAATTTTTTTTTGCATATATATAAAAATTATTATCCATATATGTTAGCATTTTCTATGTAACTTTTGTTTTACTAGGTAGATTATTCCATGTTTTCATTCTTATTATTTATATGAATGATTGTGTTTATGATATAATGATATATTTGAAAACAATTTCATTATTTGGGTTATAATATGATAAAGGATTTATGATCATGTGGCACACATATGTATGATATCTTTATGTGACTTTGGGACATATATCTCACTAAAATTCAATGGATAGTGATTTATATGTCATGAGATAGACATAAAGGAACTCTTCGGCCAAGATTGTAATAGAAGTGAACCATGACTACGAGGATGGTAATGAGATTGATCCATGACTTCCAAGACGGTAATAGGAGTGAACTATGACCATGAAGATGGTATGGGGACTGAAACCATGCTACTAAGAAAGATTTGGAAGCAATACCTTGACTACTGTGGAAAGAATTTTGTATTCTTATGTGTCTCCAGTAAATTCCAAATCTTTTTTCAATTGTTATGATTAAATGGATTATGTTATTTATTTGTATATAATTTATGTCTTCTAAACATCCATTCATTATACAATTATTCCTATTCATGATCATTTATATGCATGGTATGATATTATATCATCATGATCATGTTCTCACCCCTTTATTCTCATGATCACGTACACATGTATACCTTCTATACCCTTACAAAACATTTGAGATCACTTTTTTATTATGTTATCTTTTCCCAAGGTTATAAAGAAAGGTTTCAGTTAGGGGTACAAAGGGGAATGGTTGTTTTGGTAGATGATGAATATCATTCACAAAATTACAAGTATATGTTCCATGTTTCAGAGGGCCCTAAAATAATACAGTATTTGGGTGTCTATTTTTTAATTTATTATGTAATTCGTAAAAATGATGTAATATCTGTGAATGTAAATCCTATGGTATTATAGTTGGTTTTCTATTAAAGGTTCAGTCATCCATTAGAAAATAGGATTAGAGAACATCAGTGATATCCCTTGGGTTATTTCTCAGGATATTTGTAGGTGTATCTATAATTAAAAGTATATGTATGAGTGAATGTTTAGAAAAATTTCCTATACTTTTTGAAATGGATAGAGTGAGTGGTTTTGAAGTAGTAAATCCCTATATGGATACTACAAGTTGATGGTGGTCTGAAATAAATGTACCTAGGGGTAAAAACACTAACATGTTGTGTCGATCTCGACTCAGTGTAACCTAGTACATGATAAAAGGCCTTGATGTAGACATGGTTTGTCCCTCCTGAGGGATATTATTTGCGAGTCCAAAAACTCATTACAAAACATCATAAAGGATTTAAACATATATTGGCTATTAATGACTTTTGACAAACCTATGATTCCACATATTATAATATGTGTGTCATGATTTAAACATCATTTAAGTGACTTTTCAGATTATTTGGATTCTCATTATGATAAGTGTTTCTCAACCAATGATTTATGGTTTTATCAAATAAAGAAAACTAGAACGAACTCAGTTTACATTAAATGTTTCAGATATAGATAGTATGGCTATTATATAAATTTATGTACAAATTGGAAACCTATTTGAGAGAATCGAGAATGAAGAATGAGTATTGGGTTTATGACTGTATATTAGGAGACTAAAAGAGAAATGTTAATGGTATGGGGTTTTCATCTATTATAATTTATATTAAATATAATAAGTATTATTAGATTGATGTTGATAAAGAATAATATATGATTCATATTTCATATTCTCGGAAATGTGTATTAAGGAATAATATGATGAATTATTGGTAATGGTTTTAGAATAATGGAAGATGATTGAATTGAAAGTCTTTTAAAATTTAAAGATTTTGTTATATGAATCTTGAATGATATAAGTATTGTTTTTAGAATATTTTCTTTAATGATTTTAAATAATGTGTAAGATGATATTGGTGACCTATACAACTAATTTAAGAGCAATGTTACATTAATGTAAGGTAACCATTAACATGTTCCCAAGGATGATAAAATGATATATTAAATGTGTACAGAGATGATGATAAGGATAAAGTAAATTGGATAGTATTTATGAAGTCATAAATAAGATGTTATTTGTTGAAAAAGTGATCTATGTTACTATGGATGATGTTAACAACTTCTTGATTTTAAATAATATAACTGGTAATCATATCAATAAGGAATCATGAATGTTTTCAAAAAGTATTTATGGTAATTTAGGTTATTACTAAGTTTCAAGAGAATATAAGATGATGATATTCACATGTTTCTAATTTGATACCCAACACCTATATTTGGATATAAGAGTTATCAATGTTAAATTGATATAGTTACCTTATTTTTAATGTTTGGGATTTTTAGCCTTTGGATTGGTTAAAAGGTTATAAATTTATGGAAATTTGTAGTTTTACTTCATATTATGTGAGTAATATTAATGTATTATATCATAATATGATGATTTATGCAAATTTTATAACATGTACTAAAATTTTCAATAGGATGAATTATCATTTTATTAATGGATCATATTATGTGTTATTACATTAGGAATGAAAATATCACTTTGATTTCATAGAAAAATAGATGAAGTCAAAATTAATCAGGTCATGGAAAGGGTGAGATTATGATTAAATCAATTAAGTATGTCTTTTCTTGAAAATTATTCAATATTAGAAAAATATTTCTAATGTAAATGGTTGTCCTGTTTTTGTTATTATTGATGATATCAATGGCATATTATAATATTTTTTGGTTTATGGTTTGGTGATTGTTATCATTTTTTATATCACCCACTTTCCTATAATCGATGATATTTTTCAATATATATGATCATTTATTATTTTCCTCCATTCAAAAATCATCATATATGTTCACTATTGTATAATATTATATATGATTTACATTTTGTAACCATTATTTGGTCCTTTGACATTTTAAAATAATAATTTATAATTATTTTTTACGATGTGGGTTTATATGAATGAAAGAATAAAGTACTAAACCTTTGGTAACACAGTTCAAATTCAGTGGAAAAAATAATTTTAAGGGGGTATAATGTAATACCTAGATATTTTGGGATGTATGTTTCGAATTAATTTATATTTTTTTGATATTTTTCATTTTACACAATATAGAATATATATTTCATAATAAAAAAATGCTATGTATTTCTTGAATTATATGAAACACGATTTTGAGATTATGCTACATGCGACAATTACATTATCTTTTGGTACATGCAATACTATTCTTGGATTACGTTACACACAACACCGTGTTTTTTTTGAATGCTTGAATTACATGAAACACTGAGTTTCTACAAAACTATACTTTACCATTATAATTATTTAAATTAGAAAATTATAATATATAAATTAAACATAGTAATGATATTAGTAGTAACTAAAATTACTACACATATAGCCTGTATCAGTGATAGAAATGCCGATTAATAGCACTAAAAAAGAATTGTAAATTTAGGTGAGGATAAAGGGGGTCCCTTTTATCAGTGCTCTGAAAAGAACTGATAACATGCCACTTTTATATGCACTTTTTTTAGCACTGATAAAAGTTGAAAAACTATTAAAAATATAAATAAAATATTTTTGTAATTTTGGGGGGCCTCCACAGCGCCCACCCCCATGGTAGCCCACGCACGCCCCAAACAAGATCCACCCAGCCCCACCCTCATTTAATAGAGCTAGGTAATTCCCCACACCTACGCACGTGACCTGCCTCCCCTAGGATTCGAACTCGATACCTCTTTCCTGCGTGCCTATGCCTTTACCACTCCACCATGTTGCTTTGCTTTTCATTTATTAATATATATATATATATATATATATTAATATTAATATATACATATATTTAATTATATTAATATATATATTGGTATATTAATATATATTTATATATATTTATACAAATATATTTACTTATAAATTTTTATCCATGTATTTATTTGTATATTAATATATATTTATAAGATTATATTTAAATACATTTATAAAATATGTTTTTATGTGTTTTTTATAAATAAATAAATAAATTTAGACATACATATATACAACACACACAAACCCACTAATATATATTATATGTATATCTGTAGGTATAATTATATATATTTTTATAAATTTACAAATATTATATATTAATACGTATATATAAAAGTGGTAGAAATGGGTTCTCGAAAAACCTAACAAATCACAGAGTCACTAAAAAAGTTATAACATCTTCTATGGGTGTCCGTTTCCGCTCTGTGAACAACCAAACTGAAGCTAATGGAACGAACTACGATAAAAAAAAGTGAGAGAGGCTGAACAGACACACAGATCAGAAGTTATGAGCGTTTTAATAAAACATTGATAGGGGTCCCAACACGGAAACAGAGTTTTAGAGGCATTTTGGTAGTTTTTTGAAAGTTTATTTTCTTATATGTGACTGCAACTACGTCTAAGTCAATCTTCTGCATATATATTTTCCCTTCCATCGATTTTATTTGTGGTAGAGCCCAAACGGACACCCTGAGAAAAGGTTTTTGGCCGTTTAAAGTTAGTGTTTTTTGGAGTTCTATAACTAACATATCATTCATTCCTCTGATCTTAAAATGATTTAGACTGGATGTGGTCCTCAATCATTTTGCAAGATTCAATTTGACTAGTCGCGGAGCTCAAACGGACAACTAGAGTAGAAGTTTTGTGCATTTTAGTGAGTTGTTGGTTTATTAGGTTTTTAAGAGATACGAGAGTTGCAAAACTTCAAATGACAATAACTGCTGCTCTAAGTGTCCGTTTTAGCTCTACCACTTATCAAATCGAATATTGAAAAATTTTACACACTCTGGTGTTCACCAAAACCCATTCTCATGTTCTTTGATGTTCAAAAAGGACCAAGGGGTCCGTTTTTCCATAACATCTGCTACGGGTGTCTCTTTTTCCTCAACCACATATCAAATCGAATCTTACAACCAGACCTACACTATGGTTACCATTTTAACACCTTATCATATTAGTCAAGGTACTAAATGGAACTTAATCCCTACAAAAGGCCATTATTTCTGCTATGGGGTATCCATTTTGGGTCTAAGACATATCAAATCGATATAGAACATATTTTAAAAAATATTTATTATATTTATATCAATATAAATACACTTATATATCAATATATTATTTTTTATGATGTTTGTATAAATATAAACATTTATTGGCACTAGGAAAATGTGCACTGATAAAACCCCCTTTATCAGCGCTATAAAAAAATGGATGATAAATGGGGCCACTTTTAACAGCGCTTTTTTAGCGCTCTTAAATGTTCCCTTTATCACCAATTGTTTTAGTGCTGATAAAGCCCCCCCCCCACTTTATCATCATTTTTTTATCAATGTTAAAGGGGCAGCTCTTACCTTCCCCCATTTTGTGGTACTGTAATTTTTAATTTTATCAAATAAATAAAAAAAATATAAATAAATGCATAATTTTTTGTAACGATGTTATATTTTCAAAATACTATAATCTTAAACGGAAATCATCTTATGTCCTACTATGAAAAATAATAGAAATAATTTTATAGACTCATAGAAATTGAAATTGATATAATAAACTATAAATTGTTCTTTTATATGTCAAAATTATTTAAGGGTGAATTTTTAGTATTTTTATGAGAATTTTCATTTTTTTGATGAATAGTTAAAATAATACATTGTAGTAAAAATTTTGTTTTTCTAGTTTGAATAATTATTCCACTTTAACTATATTTATAATGTTAAAATAGATAAATTTTACATATATTAATTTATTTTATGTCATTAGAATCAATTTTATATTGAAATTATATATAACAACTTACTGAACATTTGAATGTTCTTTTTACCCACCTTCTCACCACATTTGCAAGATTAGCGCTGAAATTTTTTATTTTGATTATTTAAATTGAATATAAAAATCTATTTAAATTTTGTTTATTCAATATGAAATATATTTTCTAATAGTATCAACTTCATTTTTTGGATATTATGAATAATATCTTAAGTATATATTTTTATTTTACCTCAATTAAGGGTAGATTGGACAATTAAAGGTAAAAATAACATTATAATATTGTCAAATTACCCTAAAATATTTCTTAATTTGATTGGATATGTTATTTTAGACTAGAATAAACCTTAAACTGTAATTCTATCCTTCTTGAGCCCAATGGGTAAGAATATGATACTTATTATATTTTATTTAAATATAGGTTAAAAATGGAATACTCATATTTTCAATAACTACATCATTTTGAATGTAGTGTAGTATAGAATATAGATTCTACTATAAATATTTATATAAATGATAAATTTTTTATATATATCATTATCAATTTTTTAAAATTTATTGTAATAATTTAATAAACATAAATAGTGACACAATGATGATGAAATAATTGTTTAATTAATAAATGGATTGAATAAATTGTATTAAAAATATAAATAAAAATAATATTGGAACTAATTAATCTGTTAAAATATGTTTATATGAGACAATGACATTATTGGAGTGTCTTAAATGGTTTGGTTTGACGTTATCTTCCACTTTGTATTTCCTTTAAATACATATTTGTGAATAGTGTTAAAAGTCACATCAATAATATTTTATAAAAATAATTTTTTATTAAATTAATTAAAAATCATAAAAATATTTTCAAAAAATCAAAATTGATCATTATAAGGTCTAAAAGTTAATAAATTGACCATTTATGAACAATTTACCCCATATAAGTTATAAATTATAACTTTTTAATATTTAAAATGTAGTTACCACAATTAAATATACAGTAGATTAATTAAGGGTAAATCAGAATGATAAGGTTTTAAATAATAATGAAAAACATTCCAAAAAATAATATTATAAGGTTTGTTTGGACCTTATTATTTTATGATCGAATTAGTGTTTTTAATGGATAGTAGTCCCTAAAAATAACTTTTATATTATTTAATGTCAAAGATGGTTTCAAAATACCAATCTCTTGTATTTAATAACTTTTGTGATCCCAAATAAGGAATAAATCATGAAATGAAAAAATATAAATGTATATTTTGGTAATAATGAAATTATTTTCATTAAATGATTTTATATAGAACTTTTATAAATTATATAATTTCTTTATTTTCTTATTCAACGTTAAAACAATATTGATTTAATTAACAAACACATTATATAATTGATTTTAATAATATTAATTTTCATATATTTTGGTTTAATTAACATGTATCAATAATTTACATATCAATAAGATATATTATATATGTTTAAACCATTATATTGAAATTACCGCTTTCTCTTGAAGTATTTAAAGTCAAATTAGATGAATAATATCAAATTTGTTAATAATTATGTTTTATTGAATTATTATAATATTAAATTATTTAGAAATTATAAATAACAAAAAAATGGATAGGATATGATCTATAACTTCAAAACCCATTCATTTATATCATATCTGGATGTTTTGGATCTAGAATATCCTTACAATATTTTAATATTTGATGGATTTCCAAAAGTGCCCCTCACTCTATCAATAAAAGTGCACCTACTTCCTCACATCCTCGCACCACATCCAGACATAAACCATCACCCTACCCTGAAAATCTCCCTTTTAAACATTATGATTTATATTCTAGAGATGTGGTTCTTCTAAAAAGACCACCTATAAGGTTCCTAATAGTAGATCTAGACAGATATCATCAAAGAAGATGTAATATCCTTTACGAATATTTCAAAATTGTTCCTTCTATACTTCCTATTCATGTGTTGGTTCAGTTATAAAGTATTAAACAAATTATAAAATATGTTCTTATATTATATTTTTATTATTTATCAACCATGTTACCCCATTTTATCTTCCTTCAAAAAATAATGTACCACACGTGCGTACATACGACCTATAATCTCTATGCCTTAGTGTAATTTTTTTCATCACTACATTATTTGGATGGTTATATTGATAGATATAAAGAATATAAATAATAAATATGTCCTGATATTTATTCTTTATACTTAATATAAAATATAATTCCTCTCCCTTTTAACATTAGGTGAATGATATCATCGCTCATGCGT
This sequence comes from Viscum album, assembly GCA_963277665.1. Taxonomy (NCBI): domain Eukaryota; kingdom Viridiplantae; phylum Streptophyta; class Magnoliopsida; order Santalales; family Viscaceae; genus Viscum; species Viscum album. Next base: position 931,441,493 of record OY728131.1, read on the forward strand.
ACGTACAACCTACCTTCATCACGACATGATGACATTCATCTCCCATGTTAACCATTTCAATAATTATTATTAAAAATTAAAATAATAATTTAATATAAAATATATGAAATAATATACCTAATTTAATAATATCTATAAACACATATAAGTTATTTACCTTTTCTTATTCAATATGATAATAAAACTAAAACAATAGTCACGCATACACACGACTTAACGTCACCATTAATGATGTTTCACATTTCATATATCTATCTTATATATATAAATATATATTTAGATAATAAATATATATGATATATAAATCACTTTTCACATTCAGAAAATGTGTAAATTATTATCTATGTAGTAGGATGACGATTTATAGGTCAAAATGTGTAATATAAACAATTCCGTTATTTCATGAAATGTTCCATTAACATTGAATTGTTAATAAATGTGTAATAAAACATATTAAAAGGATCATATATGATATAATTAATATTAGTTTGAATATTTTATAAGTTAAAATTATGTTTAAAACCAATATACTGTAGTTTCAAACACGTACAATGGGAATCAATCCAATGGTATGAGATTTTTGTCTCACCTATAATTCTATGAAACAAATGCATAGAACACTAATTGTTTCCTCTACGTGTTGTATATACTTCCCAGGAATATATTTTGTATGTATCAACCATAATATAATGGTATTTATATATACATATAATTTTTTTTTCATTTATGGGTTTACAGTTCTACTAATTATAAAGTGGTAAGTGTTAATTTGACAATGTCATAATTATATGTGATTATTTATATGTATCTATTCAATGGGGTATATTTACCTTCACTTTCATTGTTTCATAAAAAAGTATTCCGAAAATTTATTAATATTCTTTTTCTATTTTTAAATTCATTTTTACCTCATAATTAATTTTTAATAAACATTAAAATGAATTTTATTATTATTTTCCTCACGAGGAACTTTTCTGACTTTTCCTGAAAAAGTTTAAAAATAATGCTTTTATCTCATACGACATGAATGGATTTTTACAATTTCATGATTCTATATTTCTTTAGAGTTTAAATTATAATCATACATGTTTATAATCAAGTTAAAAATTTTCATTTAAAATTGAACAAAATTTCAAGGAATGAAAATTCTTTAAAGGAAGACAAGATAATTTCCCCGAGAATTGTTTTTAAGAGATCTCTAAAAAATGTTTTCAATATAAGATTATTTTTTGATTTTAATTATATTTTAATAGGTATATTCGTCAATTTTATATTTTTTATTATTTATATTAATTATTTTTTTATGTAATTATATTTTTCAAACCCATTTCATTCCATGGGTTCTGATCTAATAGATGATTTATAATATTGTGGAACACATATGAATGGTTTTATTATGTGATGGGAGGGACCTATATATCCATTCACTGCATTGGGTAAATATTTGTATCTTTTGAGATAGATATAAAGGTCCTTGTCAACCCAGATAGGTATAGGAGTGATCCATAACTACCCAAAATGTTATGTTAGTGAACCATGAATACCAAGATGGTTATGGGAGTAAGCCATGTCTAGCAAGACTCTATGGGAGTGAACCCATATTATAATTATGGACTTTTCATTAATTTCTTGACTACAATGGAAATCATTTTATATATTTATGTCATTGAAATATATTTCATGTTTTATTATTATGTTATGATTTCTTGGATTGTGTTCTTTTTTTCCTTAAGATTTATGCCTTATAAACTGCCATTTTTTATTCCTTGATTGATAATTATTATCCTTGATATATAGGGTATGATATTATATTTTCGGGATCATTTTCTCATACACTTATGATCTTTATTAAGTTTACATGTATCAATTGTTTACCATTGTTTAGCATCTGAGATCACCCATTTCATATGTTTTCTATTACATATCTTATAAATAATGGTTTTAGTTAGGGGTAAAAAAAGAGAATATATTTATAGAAAATATTGATGATATTTCGAAAAATTTTGTTAATGTGTTCCGAGTTTCAAAAGTAACAAAACTAATATTATATTTGGGAATCATTTTTTGAAATTTATTATGTATTATACATAAATGATGTAATATCCATGTATTTCACGCTTGGGTCATTATAGGTGTGGTCTCCCATACATAACATTATCAAGGTGACATGGGAATTTAATTGAATTAAATAGTGGTAATCACATCCCTTAAAAAAAGGCACAACATCCTTGTCATTTCCTAACTACATATTGTGTATAATGTCCCCCAATAACATTGAAAAAGGTAAATAGGAAACTTTTTACTGCTCAAAATATCATATGGAATTTAGGAAAAGTGTCCCATAATAAATTAATGAATAACTCATTGGGTAATTGTTTTTTATTCCATGAGCATCATATATGAATATATATGGAAATTTCAACATGGATAATTGAAAATTAAAGATTGAATAGGTAGTTCATCACATAACCAAAAAAATAATATACATGGGGTATCTCATCCAACAAATATAAATAGCAACTCAACTAGTTATAGTAACAAATCAATAATCACAATTCTTAAAGGGATAACTAGAATACCTATAAACCTAAATAATAAATGTTTAAATAGTTTTGTAAACCATTAAACTCAATTTATGTATAATCCAGGCTAATCTAAATATTCCCAAACTATAGATACATATATATATCTGTCATATAACCCACATGATTACTAAAAACAGGAAAAGGGATGAGAACTACCCCAATACATAAGTTGTATAATCCAAAGAGGAAAATTATAAGAATAATTTTCTATTTAAGTAAATCTGTAATCAAACCTCACGAACTTCACTAACCTCTTACTAAATCGGGGTTATGGTAAACTATTCTAGATTCTCTACAATATGGTATACCAAGAAAAAATTTCCATTTGTTTTAAAGTCCATAAATCATTATAGATTAATTTCTACGTATTCTTTATCATTGACCATTACATCAAGTTATATCAAATAGAATTAAATTAAATCCTTTATATCACATATTCTCTTAAAAAGATGGTAAATGACATAATCCATGAAATTACCCACACTACTCTCTATGAATTAAAAAACCCACCTATGTTTAAGGGATCCAAGGAACCAAATCATGGGCTTATTCAATAAAACGAATATCCATGAAATCTATAGTGGGGTTCCATTATTTAGTTGGTATTTTTTGTTTAATAAAACATTTGTCGACATTAATGGTATTATGAAATAAAAATTCATAGGGTCCATCATAGCCCAAAATGTCCTTACACTACATATATAAGTGAATAGAAAACAATTTGTTGCTAGTTAATTTACGTGGTTAGTGATATTTCATATCACATGTCACATAAAAAATGAAAAATCTGAGGAAAATGGTTAGTTACCTTTATCCATAAAAATTAATATTCCTCACAAGTGATTCATGGATACAATTCATATAAGAATATCTAATCCAATAATGATAATATATCATGTCTGTGAGACTATAGAAGTATCAAATATCATTTAAATCATTTTTAAATAAGTGAAAAATAATAAATAGAATTTCCTTATGTATAAACAATTGGGAAAATTTAGTTGATATCTTAAAGGATGGTACACGAATTGAAATGTTTTTTTCCCTACTGTGTGGGTTTCTCCTATCACACCCTTGGGATAAGTACTGACCAATTATCTAACAATAAACATTGATTCATTAATCAATTTTATTGCTATGAAATTTAAAATAAAAAATAAATTAAAAGAATAAGTTAAATTCAAAAAAACCTAGTGAATCCTCAATTGTTCATCCTCTCGAGTCTTCATCAATACATGACACAATGAACCCTGATCATCACGGACTTTTCACCCATACTTGGGTTTAATTGGTACCAAACCCCAAGTTCAAATGCACTAAAATCAATAGAGTATATGGAATAAGGTTACAAGATTAAGAGTGAAAATAGAACCCACCTTGATAAATGAATAAACCACCTCTATTAAACAAAGGAAAAATAAATAACAAAGGGGAGAACAGTGGAGCCATTATTAGCTCATAATTAATGGGTTGAAACTCCAAAAGAAGGATCCAATTTTTTTTAAATTAGAGACCATAAAATAGAAAAAAACTAGTACTCCGCCCGTGCGATGCACGACACTATAAAATAATTCTTATTATTATTTATAGATTACTATTTATAAAACATAATTGTATATATTAATATAGAATATATTTGAAAAAAATGACATACATAATTTGGAATAAAAGTTATAGAAATTGAGTAACAAAAATTAAATACTGAGCAGCCTTCTATATAAAATTAACAATGAAAGATCCAACGGTGAAACAGAATAAAAATTAATAAATAATATATTGAAATGTTAAATTTTCAAAAGAGTGATAGATAATATTGGAATACTTGTACAAGTTTATAAAACGTTATCACACAATTTATAATTAAAAAAATATATGAAAAATAATTCAATTTTATTTTTACCATTAAGAAATCATATATATAAAGTTACATACTATTCAAACAAGATTCAATAGTAATAAACATTGAAACAAGAACACATTAATTGTGAATGTCAACATAATGGAGATAATTTTTAAACAATGAAAATATAACAAATTGTTTACATAGAAGCATTATGTTGTGAATAGATGGGGATATGATGTAATAGCACCCACGATTTTTTAAAATCATTTGATGTTCCCAGTCGTACCAGCAGTGTACTGGATAGTCGTGTAGGTAAATCCATGAAATCCCAATTAGTAGACATTTTCATAGCATAACAGAACTTCTGAATGTTGGGTTGACACAAAAGACCATCCCTATAGTAGAAAATTCAGGTGAGAAAATTGAAAATGGGAATTCAGTTTAGTGTAAATGATAAAGGAATCAGAAAGGGAAATGGGATTACATTGTTGTAGACTTCAGTTTTAACATAAAAAAAACCAACTGAAATGTAAACTCCAGATGAAGTAAAACAATAAAATAACAGTTATTGCAAGGAGAATTAAAATGAACTGGAAGACCAAAACAATATACATATTTATGAACACCGTGTCACCTCCTCTGTTCCCATAACCTCCTCCTACCCCCATGCCCATCTCTACCCCTCCACTCCCCACTCGTCTTGTCCTGCCTCCCCTGCCCAACCCTTCCTCCCCCCACCCCACCCAGCTTGTAACCCCCCCAATTTCCTAGAACCTCCTCTTACCCCTTACCCAGCTCGACCCTCACCTCCCCACCTCCTCTACTTGTCCCCCACCCCCTCCTAGCACCTCCCCCTCCCACCTAAGCATTCCCACTACCCAGCCCCTTCCCCCACCACTCGCCCCCTGCTCAAACTCTTCCCCCACCAGCCTTCATCTTCCCCTCCCCTCCCCACCCCTCCCCTCCCCTCAAACCTGCCAAGTGATGACCAGCATCGCTGAAATGTAAATAATATCAAAAGAGGATATAACGAAAATAACAAAAATTAGATAAGAGAAAATATAAATTGACAAAAAGAAAGGATGTATAAAATACCTGATCCGTTGATCTAAAATAACAACCACTGGACATATAAAAATTCTCCAGAGTACCTGATCCAGTTTTAAAATACATGTATCATGAGTATTATACACTAAAAATAGAATAAACTATTAACTAAGAGAAAATAATATGATCCAATGATCCGGAAATCCCTACATGCTTCCATGTTTCATGGAGTCTATCGCTGCAATAAATGGTTTAAAATATTCATGAAAATACAGTATCTAGATTGTAGCATCAACAACAATTCTCACCCTCTGCATCAAGCACAGGTACAACCTGTACTTCTTAAACCCCCTTATGACTATAGAGACCCCATGGTAGCAAATCCATATGGAAACACGCGAAGATTCCCTTTTATACACAACAAAATGTTTTTAAATGATTTTAAACTATGTAAATTAAGAGAATAAAAATGAAATAGATAAATTCTAATAAACCTACTATATTATAATTTTATACATAAAAGATAGTGGGTTGGTTAAAATTGAAATATTTAAACATCCTAAATAAATCTATAAAGGAACCTGAGATAGAGTGGATAATTGGCATGTAGATAGGATGGATGTCTCCAGCATCCACATGAGAATATAGATGGTACTTATATTATTATAATCTCTATGAAAATGTTGTTTTTTTGATCTCCCTATTCAGATACTTTTGGTATGAGAGAAGCCTTTCTAAAAGAAACAGGAATAGTGTCAGGGAATGTAAGGAAAGTAATTCACATTGTGTCATGTTAAATAAATGATATTAGAATAGTACTTTTTCAAAATGTTAATTACTTTTCCATTGATTGAGAAAAAGGTAAATATATCTAAATGTTTACAAAAAAGACTTTGTATTAACATATGGTTGAGTACTGTAACCATCATTAGTGGTGTATCATCTTCATGGTTCACATTTCTCAATGATGCTTCATGTTAGGGAGGTTGTTGCACCCGATGTGGCAGACGTGGTTTTCAAGTGGATTTGTAGCGTCATATGAAAGATGAAGGCTTTCTACTATGGATTTCAAGAGTTTTAGATGTGATCTGCAGGTTCAATGGCTTCAAGATCATTTTAGTATCAATCAGAACTATGTTCAATTGAGCAGACAAAAACCATCATTAGTTAAGAATATTAATGCTTCATTTCAATGTATGTCCATATAGAGGGTTAATAAGTAAATGATGATATAAAATGGCAATAAAAATTGATAGATCTTTATTGAACATACTCCTCAGAATAATCAGCAAGTGTTATGTCAATACAATTACTATTCTAAAAATTAAGCTGGTTTTTTTGTAAAGAATACATTTATAGAAAGAAAATACTTGGAATATAAATTACTTGGGGACCTTATCAATGAAAAAAAGGAGACATAAAATAGAATGAAAATCCAGTATTTGTTATAATATGAAAAACAATGGAGGTGCCATATATAGTACGTTTTTTTAAAAAAGAATCTGTATAATTTTGAAAAAAAAAATTATGTGAAATATCCATTCTAAATCTACCTATATGATAGAATATGTTCACTGCATGCTAAAGTGGGATCTTAGGGAATGTGGATAGTGGATGGATATGAAAAACATGTGCCAAACTAAATAACTGTTAAAAAAATGGAATAAAAGTTAGTTAAACAAGAATGTATGTTATTGTGCATAACCAAAAATAATGGCTATTCCTTCTAATTCGAAAAAATGATTCCTAATTTTTAGAAAAACTAATTCTCGTAGTAGAAACATACCTTAAAATATATAGAAAACATTAGTTGATGATTTTTCATTGTTAAAAATCAAACTATTAGCGAATGGCACACCTTATAAGCTCCCATGAACAACCCTTTAGTCTCAGGTTGAGATCACTTTATGTTTTCACTCATCCCCTTGATCTGTTAACTTGATATACTACGAGCTAACACGCCTCCAGCAGTCTGGAGACGCAAAAACCCCAAAAATTTACTGTACCTTTCATCCAAAAGAAGATATGGGATGATATCATTAGATGAGATGTGATGGAAAAAAATAAATAAAACAATTTATATAAAAATTCTCTTAGCTCAAGAACATGAAAGATAATTAATGAACCTACCAATCAAGGCATCAGTCTAGAGATTAGGGACATAACCTTTGTTCGGGGAAAAACTATCAAAGTATAAACCATTACAATTGTTAGTCTGCAGTCACATAAAATAAAAAACATAGTGAAATATTCCATTAAGAATCACAGTGTTTATAAAATCATAAACACTAGAACACTAACAATGGGATTGGGGGAACACAACTTTTTTCGAGCTCTAGATCTATAGGGTTAGTGTGGACACAATGTTGTATAGTAATGGTGGTAGACCGAATAAAGTGGATATGTAATTTCAGAATCATGAATGAATATATAATATATACACTACAAAATATTTTTATTTTTCATGTACATAGTAACTATTAAAATAAAATCTTGGTAAATTGGAATGTGTATAGTGGATGGATATAAAGTACACATGTGAAACTAAAAAATTGTTAAAAAACCCAATCGAATAAATGTTGGGTAAACTCGATCGTATGTTACCGTACATAACCAAAAAAGATCACTATTAATTCCAATAGAAAAAATGATTCCTCTGTTTTAGAAAATGTAATTCTCTTATTTGACAGGTACCTTAAAATATTTGGAAAACATTATTTGATGATATTTCATTGATAAGAATCAAGAATTTGTCAAATGGAACACCTTATAATCTCCCCTGCGCAACCCTTCAGTCTCGTATTGAGATATCTTTATGTATTCTCTCATCTTCTTAATTTTTTTATTTGATATATTCTGAGCTGACAAGTCTTCAGCATGATGGAAAGGCACAACCCGTCAAAATTTAGTGTACGTTTAAACAAAAGGAAGAAGTGGGATAAGATTTTTGAATGATATTGGATGGAAAAAACTAAACTAAATAATTTATATGATTATTTCTATAGCTTAGGAACATGAAGGATAATTAATGTACCTGACACTCAAGGCTTCAGTCCAGAGATTGTGGTTGTAACCTTTGTTTGGGGAAAAACTATCAAATTATAAACCATTACAACTGTTATTATGAAATCACATAAAATAAAAAAACATTGGGAAATATTCCAATAGGAAACACATCGTTTATATAAATTATAAACATTTGAACACTAACAATGGGATTGGGGAGAACATGCATTTTTTCGAGCTCTGGATCTATATGGTTAGTGAGGACAGAAAGATGTATATTAATGGTTGTAGAACGAATGAAGTGGATCTTTTATTTATGATTTCTGAATGTAGATTTATTATATTACAGTAGTAAAAATTTGTATTAATATACTTAAATAAACAAATTTAGAGCGGAGAAAATAGTTAGTTCACTATGCATTAAGTCTAAGACATTTTAAAAAACATCAACAAACAGAACATGTAATCTTCATGAATGAAACTGGAAATGTTTATATTGAATGATATAATTAAGAAATTACAAAATTGTATGATGATTTTATGTTTCAGACGAAATTAATATCAACCGTGGAAAAAATTGAGATGATGTAAGCTTGGCCAAGCATAAGAAGGACATTCCAGAATTGGTATTGGAATAGGTGTTTTATAAAAATATTATTGAAAAATGTACGATTATACTGAAATTAATAAATGTTAGAGTGAAGGGAAATAATTTCCAAAAATTGAGATGAACACACCTTTGGTTTAGCTTTGGATCTGTAGGGTCCCAGAAGACACAAAATCATGTAACAATGGGGGAAGAACGAACGTCGTGGATGCATATTTTCTAATATGAGAATGCAGATGTATCATATTTCAGCATTTAAATTGGTATGAATAGAGTGAAATGTGAAACATTGTAATGAAGAAAAATGTTAGAGATTTTATGAATGAAATATTACAGTATGCGGGATCCGTCTGTAATAGGATGAATCTACAGTTTGGTCATATATTGACCCATTGGTGATATCTTCAAAGAAAAAGAAATATTTACTATTTCCATGATATTAGAAGAACATACCCATTTCATAGATATGGGTCTATAGGCCTTCTGGAGAATGTATCGATGATGGTAATGAGGTTCGCAAAGAGGTTGATGGGTGTCCACCATAACTGTTGATGGTGGAGCAAACAAAAAACAGCTGAATCAAATATAAATTTTAAAATGCACATAAAACACTATATTCTTAGAAGATGCAGCAAAATAATGTATCAAACAAATACTGATGTCAAACAACAAAATAACAAATGAAACATTATGAAAATGGAAATTGAAATAATAGTGAGAAACAATTTCCTTGAATCGTTGATATCATTACACTGAAAGAATGGAGATGGTGATAATTATACTTGAATCAAAGTAGACATGTAAAGTAATTCGACATCATTTCAATTTTCATTTAGTGTAGAATCAAAGTAGAGATCATGAATAATATTGAATTTGGAAGAACATGCATCAAAGAGTAAATTGGTGAATAAATACCATATAATAGAATGAAATAGATAGCATAGATTATAAGGTCCAACCATTTTCATTATAAAAAATTACGGGGATTAAAAAATATGTCAATGGTTATATGTTCCATGATGTTGTATTTCTCGAAAATCGTGTAATAAAGAAACCATGTAACATTGTATTCAGGTTCAAAAACCCAAATTAATACACTATATTGAATATATTGAAAGCTGTAATTAGTGGTATAAAATCTAGAAATAAAAGTAGACTACAAATATGAAGACAGTCAAGAGAGTATAAAGAATATCGGATAATTTCATTGTACAATTTTACTAAATCTTCAACCTGAATACCTTCTAGCATAGTCAAGAACTTATGTAGATAACATTTGAAAAATCTATAAAGATAATGTTTAAAAAATAGGGTATGTACTAATTAAATATAATAATAATAATGTATGCAGGACATGTCATATTTATTTCTACACATAATACATTTAGGAAAACATCCTGAAAATGGTCCACCTCTTAGGGGGGAAGAATATATAATTGTGATAGGATCCGTGGAAATAGCCTTACATTCCACATGCATTATAATTACTCCAATATGAATGATGTTGTGTCCTAATATACTTGCCTTCACATCATAATCTCACATAAGAACATACTCTCATCCCCTATGGGATCTGAAAGACAATTTCTTCTTCTAGAAATCATTTGAGATGAAAAAAAATAACTATCAATCCATATTAAAGATATAATAGAAGATCATTATATCAAGAATATGGCAGTCTAAAAAAAATTAAAGCCCTCAACCACTATGCTTTCATATAGGAATCTATGACCAGATATAGTCATTTAAAACAATATTTATTAGCCACCATCATACCTAGGAATAAATCCGCGCTCAACCCCTTCCCAGATCAAAATGAAGATGAAATAAAATAATAGGATTCTTTTATATGATGTAATAATTTAGAGTCAGAGAAATAAGAAGTTTACCTATGATGGTCAAATAAAATGTGTTCTTTATATAGGAAACTGATCCAAATTGTACGGAACATATATGAACAGATGTGAATAGAACACATGTAAACATCACCAGAAAACATCTCATACAGAACATATGTGAACAGATGTGATGAAGATGCATTAAATAAAAAATGTTTTAGCTATAAATAGTGGTGGTTATTTAAATAAACCGTAGCCAAAGAGAAACTGAAAAGAAAATAAGTTATGAGAAACAATGAGAAAACAAATACATAGTGCTTACCATGGAATAATGATGCATTTAGAAAGAATAAGAGGGTATTCTAAAGGTAGAGAGAGCACTGTCAAAGATATTCGTAGCTGATGGGATCTAAGAACCAACAATACAAGATAAACTCCCCATTTGTGTGGCTACAAATCACAAATGAAACTGTTAAAATATTATACCGTATCAAACTGAAGATTCAAAAATGACTAAAAATCATCAAATTAATTAAGGTAAATGATAAAGACAAATTATACTTTGAGTATTCAATAAAGATAAATTATAATGATATTTTCAATACCTTGTGTGAATATACAAAGAATATAACTATGAACACAAGGGATAAGTATCGCAGTATAGTAGTCAATCATACCTATTTCAGAAGGTATTGTCGAAGCAGAACAAACCAGACCCCGAGTTTACCGGAACAGTACATATATTTGGATTTTAGACAAAATCAAAGGGTCAGTTGGCAGTGGATGATTTCGGTGTGACAATATCAGAGTTAGACGAATAAACTAATGGCCGACTAAGATGGACTTGAAACCCTATATTTCAGACACAGAATAGAGCATCTTTAGAAACCCTAGTTTGCAGATATTTGAAGAGGTGAAGGCATTGTGTTGAAATTCATTGGCGGTCGTAGATTTCATAGAATGATCATGGTGAATATGTTGTATGATGATGAAGCCAAAAAATTTGGGGTTTTCAAGCCGATGAATCATAATAGCAAATTCGCAATGGGGAGGAGTTATGTAGTCGTGAAGAAGATGTAGAGAAGGAGAGATGAGGTATGGAGGAGCTGATGACTGTCATCAGTAGGGATCTGGATTAGTCGGAGAAGAGGAGGATCAGAATCGATGGGATATAGTACAACTGAAACCATTTAGGCAGAGGAAACTCGAGATCTGGAGGAGCCGATACCCTAGACGTCTAGGAGAGGATACTCGGGATGCTCGGGGTTGGGCATCGTCAAATATGGAGAAAAAAACCCGATCGGGGAGTCGTGGACTGTAGGGGAGAGTCGGTAATGGGAGAGGGATAGGGGATTCACGGACTGGGAGTGGGAACCCTAGCAGAAATGGGAGGAAAATCCCGATCAGGGGAAGCAGATCGTGAGTTTTTTTTGTTTTGGAGGTAGAAATCGGTCGTTTCCAATGACGTGGAATGATAGGAATGTGATACATAGGCAAAAAATAAGACATGTTTAGTATAAATAACTGATATTATATTTTTAAATAAACTAATTTGCGAAGAACTAGAATCCTGGTCCACAACCACTGGCTAGTCTATCATTTGATGGTTACATGATATTTAGAATTGGCCACCAACTGCTCTAGAGATTAAATTATGACTCTCTGAGAGCTCTACCAATTAACTGGTATAATCCAATTAGTTAAAAAATGGATCATAATATCCAAATATATACACATTTAATTTATGAGAATCCACGAAACTCATTTCATGCCTAGTCAATCTGAGCTACTATCTTTGAAATATCCACTTTGACAATTAAAAGATGTATATAAATTATAATTATCAATCTGAATTAAAAATTCAAATTATACCCAACTGTTAAATAAATGAAACTAATATTTTATCCATCCCCATCAACCTACATCAATTTTGGACAAAAAAAATCCCATGAATAACAATTCTCAGACCCAAGAAGTCTTCATTTTTTCATGAAATGCATCAGTTACTAAAAATTGAAGAACTATTCAAATTCAAAACTCACACTAGCTATGATCATATTGATAGATTTATCAATCTAGTGAAACTGCATATTTCCCAGTATACCTCATGCTCTAATCCATGTCCCACATCGGTCATTCCTTGAAATATTTCTTATAATAATCATTTGAGAAGTTCATACCCAACTAGACATGACACCTGCCATATTATCTCTCATAATAACAGCCAATCCAATCCTCTTGAACACTCTCAGTCTATGGTTATAACACTCGTCAGTAACCATATGAATATACCAAAACCTACAGACATTGACGATATCTCATTTCATCACCATTAAATAGTAAAAATAAGAGTCATTGTTCAAAACTATGTAAGTAGATGTCGAGAACTACACCTGGAAACCTCTAAAACATTAGTGCCTCCAACCCACAGTCTAACACATAAAACATATTCAAAACATAATATATCACCCTATTACACAATACCTTCAAGAACAAACATCCACAAACCCATTCAACTAACTAATCAAAAATCCATCTAATTGGACATTAATCATAATGAACTTCTAAAACATCATGACCCAATACCAAAATCTAGTGCTCTCCTACAAATCAGACATACAAACATACATACATACATAGATACATACATACATACATACATACATACATACATACATACATTCATTCATTCATACATACATACATACATACATACATACATACATACATACATACATACATACATACATACATACATACATACATACATACATACATACATACATACATACATACATACATACATACATACATACATACATACATACATACATACATACATACATACATACATACATACATACATACATACATACATACATACCTACATACATACATACATACATACATACATACATACATACATACATACATACATACATATATACATAGATTCATACATACATACATACATACATACATACATACATACATACATACATACATACATACATACATACATACATACATACATACATACATATATACATACATACCTACATACATACATACATACAAACGTACGTACATACATACATACATACATACGTACATACATATATACATGCATCCATCCATACATCCATACATACATACAAACATACATACATACATACATACATACCTACATACATACATACAAACATACATACATAAATACATACATACATACATACATACATACATACATACATACATACATACATACATACATACATACATACATACATACATACATACATACATACATACATACATACATACATACATACAGATACATTCATTCATTCATCTATACATACACACATACATACATAAATATATATACATACATACATATTTCCCAGTATACCTCATGCTCTAATCCATGTCCCACATCGGTCGTTCCTTGAAATATTTCTTATAATAATCATTTGAGAAGTTCATACCCAACTAGACATGACACCGGCCATATTATGTCTCATAACAACAGCCAATCCAATCCTCTTGAAAACTCTCAGTCTATGGTTATAACACTCGTCAGTAACAATATGAATATACCAAAACCTACAAACATTGACGATATCTCATTTCATCACCATTAAATATTAAAAATATGAGTCATTGTTCAAAACTATGTAAGTAGATGTCGAGAACTACACCTGGAAACCTCTAAAACATTAGTGCCTCCAACCCACAGTCTAACACATAAAACATATTCAAAACATAATATATCACCCTATTACACAATACCTTCCAGAACAAACATCCACAAACCCATTCAACTAACTAATCCAAAATCCATCTAATTGGACATTAATCATAATGAACTTCTAAAACATCATGACCCAATACCAAAATCTAGTGCTCTCCTACAAATCAGACATACAGACATACATACATACATACATACATACATACATACATACATACATACATAGATACATACATTTATACATACATACATACATACATACATACATACATACATACATACATACATACATACATACATACATACATACATACATACATACATACATACATACATACATACATACATACATACATACATACATACATACATACATACATACATACATACATACATACATACATACATACATACATACATACATACATACATACATACATACATACATACATACATACATACATACAAACATACATACATACATACATACATACATACATACATACATACATACATACATACATACATACATTCATTCATACATACATACATACATACATACATACATACATACATACATACATACATACATACATACATTCATACATACATACATACATACATACATACATACATACATACATACATACATACATACATACATACATACATACATACATACATTCATACATACATAAAAAATAAATAAATACATACATACATACATACATACATACAAACATACATACATACATACATACATACATACATACATACATACATACATACATACATACATACATACATACATACATACCTACATAAATACATACATACATACGTACGAACATACATACATACATACATACATATATACATACATATATACATGCATCCATCCATACATCCATACATACATACAAACATACATACATACATACATACATACCTACATACATACATACATACATACATACATAAATACATACATACATACATACATACATACATACATACATACATACATACATACATACCTACATACATACATACATACATACATACATACAGATTCATTCATTCATTCATCTATACATACACACATACATACATAAATATATATACATACATACATACATACTTATATTTGGCCTCTTATATCTAAGAACAAATTTGAAACCATTACCCATACCTATCAAGGTTCTCCATATGAATAATAATTGATGTCATGGCCTAAGACATAGGATCCCCACAATGATTGGGGGTAAGCATTGATTGATAACCCACTACCACCTCTTATATGTTAGGAATCAGATTTTCACACCAGGAATGAGTAAAAATCATATTATAGGACTTATCCTAGATATTTTGGAAGAGATAAAAACTACTAATCCAACATAAATACCATAAACACCTAAGATATGCATAATCAATAAAAAAGCAGAAAATGAATGAATATACAAACTAAAAATGTGATAAAATTTAATAAAGCTAAGGAAAAGGGTAATAAAAAAGGACCAAAAAATTGTGGTACAAATTTATACATCCACTAGGATAGGGGGATATCATTGTTCCATGTCATCCAATATATTGAGAACCATATCCAATGAAATTCACGAGACACACACATACCCTATATTAATTTGTTCTACCATCTTTATTAGCACCACCTTATTAAAAGAAACCAATGAAAAGTACACTATCAATATAGAACCACCAAGTGTGGGGCATAAATCCTATGAAGGTGTGAGTATGATAACATCAATTTGGACACCGTGCTAAAAAAAATGAATGCAAATCCAAGATAGAGTGAACATACTGGGCCCAACCATATAACATACCAATATATCCCAAAGGAATAAAAACTAAAATA
This sequence comes from Viscum album, assembly GCA_963277665.1. NCBI lineage: Eukaryota > Viridiplantae > Streptophyta > Magnoliopsida > Santalales > Viscaceae > Viscum > Viscum album. Next base: position 931,458,046 of record OY728131.1, read on the forward strand.
GAATTCATCACATAAATCCCACATATGATCAGTACCCTAATAAATAATTAGAATCTAGAAAAGAAAAATTTATCACTCATTTTATCCATGGATAAAACTTAAATATTTACCACACCACATGGGTACACACCTCCCTGTTCAAATTTTTTCCATAAGAGAACAGATTGATGGATCTAAAATGTAAAAATAATTACCAAACATATAGAATATGATAGGATCAATAGTTTATGAAGGGACAAAAATCCACGGACAATAAATTCCTCCCAAATATTTCCACCAATTATTAGGGTAATAAACCGAACCTAAATTTGTTCTATCATTCCCCAAATGAGGCCACTTTACATACTAATCTCACAAGAATACACATCTAAAAACAACTAGTGCATTTGGTACATTGAAAGTAATTAATCACTCAATACATCACTTAGTGGAATGAATGACTCATCCAAACTGCACAAAAGGAATCAACCTAATACCAAATACATACTCAAGTGCTAATGGAGAAAAATGTTCAGAAGAGTAACCAATATAGAAATTTATTACTCAGTAGAAAGAGAATAGTAAAATAATGAACAATAGAATATTTTCATGCTACAAGCCTCTGAGTTCAAAAGCAATCAATGTATGTTAGACAACATTGGCACTTATACATGTAATACAAAACAATCATGGGTTACCCAAATTGTAATGACTGAGAATTTTATCAATGAAATTTCCCTTCTTGTAATTATGTTATATGGTTTAAAACAGACTTATATCATATATAAAAAATAAAAAAAATATTGCCAAAATTAAATAATGTAAAAAAGAAGTATTGATAGAAATTAAGAAACCTATACTTATGGAATATGAACATAACCATGTGAACAAAAACAAGACCATTATGAATAGTAATTCAGCCAATAAAATAGTATCATCACTTGTTAAAGTATAAATTAAATTTACTTATGTTATAACAAAAAAATTTATATATTGATATCATCATATTTGTAAATAAATGTTTTAAAAATTATAAATTACGATTTAGTAATTTAATAAATAAATTATTTAAAATTTTATAACTAATATATTAATTTAAAATAATATTTATTATTATAAAAATTATTCATAAATTATTATAAATTATTATTATATTTATAATATAATTTTAGAATACCTAATTGTTTTATTCATATGGTCAAAAAATCCATTATAATATTAAAATCAGCACTTTTCGAATAAATGTTGATTTTATATAAAAATTATATTTCAAAAATATAGAATATTATTTTCATAAAACATATTCCAATTTTAAAATCTAAACATTGATAATTTTTTTGGGTAGATTTTTTGGATTTTTCAAAAATAGTTCATTTTTTGGTGAATAGTGAAATACTGTAATTTAAGTTGTAAGCTAAATAAATGATTTTTTGAGTCATGGATGATGTATTTATGATGTAATAACCATAATATATATATATTCATTGTTATATTATATTTTTAGTGATAATTATCAATGCTATTTAGAGTTTTGAGATAAAAAATTACACTAATAAATATAATATTAATAAATATCCCCACTGCTTATAAACACCACCCTCGCCACCACTTCTCCTCACAACATAAAAGGAATGTATCATGTTTAAATTCAGTACACTTTCCATTCCTAACCCCTTATCCAAATCCAATATCTACTGGTATTAACAAAATAACATTCCCAAGTTCCTTAAAGAAGTTCTCAATGAGAATATATACAAGAGGAAAAATCCTCATTCATTCTCATTTTAATTTCATATATTTTATTATGTTATCCTCACCTCCCATATTAAAAGTTGCATGATAACTAAATTATCATATATATTAATTCTTAATTCTATCAATGAAATATACATAACCTAACCTCTAATCCTCTCCTTTTATTTTAAAAATGAAAACTTCATTTGTGATGTGTCGATTCATCGCTTTCAAGGACAAAAAATTTATTTTTCAATTATCACCTTAAAGGATGGACATAATATCCTTCTTATGGTTGTAAAATATTTTAATATGAGTATTATAATATTTTTAATTTTCAATAACTAATTTATAAACATAATATTTAATAAAATAAAATTGTTTCATGATTGATGGAAAAACCAGAAAAAAAAACTACAAATTTATCATTAGTATTTAATCTAATGAATCATCCTCATATAAAATAAAAAATGAGATATAAGACCATTTAAAATTATGAATATTCATAAATAAAATCTAAATTCAAATGTAGAGAATTATTCACATTTTACACGAATATCCATACATGAATTCCTGTGAACTGATCATGAAAACCAAGAAAATGAACACTTCTATACTGAAGAAATTAAACTCTATCACTAATCCAAATGGCTATAAAATAACATAATAAAATTATAAAAAAAATAAATTTATAACGAGTTATTTATTTTTTTAAACAATGATTCAAACTTAATTTCCCTGGATATTAAAGTACAGAACACATTTAGACATAATATAAGAGGATTCTCAAACCCAACTCCCTTTGGGGTTTCCATTATTTTCATACATTGTTGTTTGGATATTCTATTATTTTTCCTCCAATATAATTAAACTTATAATGACCCTTATTTTATAGTATATAATTGTTTCTATCATGGTTTTATATCTATTAATAGATTTTAAAAAATAAATAATCATTACAAAACACATCTGGACTCCTCTTGATTTGGTTTCTTCATTAGTCAAGATTGATTATTATTATACAAAGTATGTTTTACATTTTTTTATTTGGGAATCCCAATTTTTATTCATTAATATATGATTTATGAAATTCTTATAAAACCCATTCATTTCCATATGTTATTTTATGACTATGACTATTATAATTTCTTTGTGAAATTCATTATTATGTAAATTGTATGATGTGAGAGGTGGGGCCAGAATTATATAGTCATCCAATGAATTGGGTAATGTGAAGTACCTCATGAGATAATGTGAAATATGAATAAATATGACTATATATTTGTTCATAATAATTTTGTTATGGTTATGCACATATGTTATTCATTAATATTACGATAGATTTGTTCCCATCTATGTGAGGTATTTGACCATTATAACAGGGTTTTTCATTATTATGAATTTCTAAATTCCATTCCTTTATCTAAAGCTTTATTTCATGGTTATTATGATGGAAAAAACACTTATTTTATAATGACGATGATTATACTCACTTGTGTTATATAGAATCATTTCCTTATTATTCCACTTACTAGGATTTTATATCACCCATTTATTTTATATATATCCATAGGTGACTATAAGTAGTAAGAAGGATGTGAGATTTATTAGGATAAAAAAGTTTTTTTAAATAAATGTTTATGTTTTATTATGTAAAATTTATGTATTCTCCTAATTTTTTCATGATACTAAACCATTTCATCCTATATTTGTAACTCTATAATGTTTTTATCTTAAAAGTTCTGTAATTATCATATAAGAAAAGGTATTTTTTTTAGAGTTGGAATCATAGAGTGGCATAGTTAATTTTAGAAATAGGATTAGAGAACATTAGTGAAAATTATTAGTATAATACTAATTATCAATAAACGTATATGAATCTTTGTTTTAGAAAAATTATAAACATATGGATCCTATAATATATTCCCTCAGATTAAATTTAAGTAATTAATAAATTACTTATTCAGCCTTTGTTTACATACCGTTTTATTAAACCATTTGTATTTTAGAAAATGGTGGGAACTAGGAGAAACTCGGATAAATCTCATGTGAGGGACACTAAAATTACTTCCCGAATTAAATCCCTAATTCCATTGGAGGTGTACTTTAAAACATCACAGTGATGCATTAACAAATATTTTATGCAAAGAATAATAATACAAACCAGGTAAAAGATCCACCATCTCCCATGAAAGTGAAAATAACCATCGTGTCCTTCATGTGGAAACATACAATAAAATTAAGTGGGTCTAAGGATACACTTTTTGAGGAAAAATGTGTTTCTTCAATGGACAATATCATTTCTATGCTCCACTATTTGGAGAAGGAGAAGGTTAATGTAGATATTTATCATTTAGATACATAGGTCATTCAATGGTGGGAGTTGATAAAGAACACCATTCTAATTGATAAAATAGAAGCAATGGAGTGGGAATACATTATGAAAATATTTCCTTACATTTTTTTACCATGAACATATTGTACAAATATAGAGGGATAATTAATAGAGTTGATGAAAAAGGAAGGATAATATATCATGACATGCAATGAAAATTTTACAAGGATTTTAGGGGAAACATAAGGATTTTATATCAGTATGGATGGAAAAATATATTGATTATTTAGTATTTTAAAACCACACCTTTGAAAGGGTCTAGATATTTGTGTGTTTTGGAATTATGAATAAGTTACTCAATGTGCTATCAATGCGGAGATAGAGTTTGAGAAATGGACCCATGGTTGTGGAGATAAGAAATGATTGATGGATACTCATGATGGATGATAAAATGAAAAAGGTGGAAAGAAAGCTCAACCACTCACATGAAACAAATTTTGGAACAAGAATTATGGGAAATGCCTCAATGGGATATTGAAATGCTTTAGGGGTGGTAGAGTAGGACACAAATATCATTATTGTTCAATAGACATGAAGAAGATGTCCACTGTGATGTAGGAAGTGAGATAACTACCTATGGTTAAATGATTCAACTATATAGATATGGGGAACTATGAAATCTATAACACTAATCCAAAATTTCATGAGGTTAATCAGCATTATATTCCTCCAAATACAATAGTGCAAGTGAAAGATTATTCCATCACTACTATTGAAGTGGAGGATGAAAATAAGGTTCTACAAGGTACAAATTCTATTTACTCATGAATGAAAAAAGTTTTATTTGATTTATTTTATACTCATTTAATTATATCTGAAAATATTTCTATGACTTTTTAATCAAAACCATGATAACATGATATAGGGATATCCATAAAAACACCACGTTGTGTGATTATTGCAACCCATGTGTGACACTATTCTCTTATTGGTATATGTGGGAATATTCTTCAAGGGAATCTCATTATACATCCCTTATAGTACATAGATGCAATATTGGGCATATATTGGACCTCATTAAATATAATAAACATCAACTATTGGGAAAAAAGTATCTATTCATATTACCATTGATCCCATGCTCATCTACCAATTTTGGGAAGACAATGATTCTCCATTGGAAATCCATCAATGGTGTGGGTGTTTATAACATATAAAGAAAAATATATTGCTCAAATAATTGATTCAAGGGAAGGTATCAACCATATGAAAATTCCCATTGTGAGGAAATACAATTATGTATTTACCTATGAGTTACCCTGACACCCCCCATCATTTTGAGGTAAATTTCTCATTAGAGCTCATACCCAGATCCTCTATTATCTCAAAATGATCATAAAATATTGCCCAAATTGAATTATAGGTTTTAAAGAAGTAGTTATAATAGAATTTTGAAAAATGGTTCATAGGACATTGGGCATCACCTTGGGGTGCACCATTGCACCTTGAAAATAAAAAGTATAGATCAATGAAATTGTGTTTTGATTACCAAGAACTAAATAATATCACTATATAGAAAAAGTTTTCTCTTCCAAGATTGAGAACTTTATAGATAAACTATGGGCAGATCAGTAATTTTAAATGGTGGATCTTTATTGTAGATATCATCAAATAAAGGCGAAGAATGATAATATCTATAAAAATTCCTTCCAATGAAGGTATGTGAATTAATATTTAATAGTTTATTCCCATAGGATATATTAATTCCCCTACAATATTCATGGATTTAATGAATAAAATATTTAGAGAAAACCATGAATGATTTTTCGTAATTGATATTTAAATTATTCACTTCTACAAAAAGAGAATAGTGGAACATTATGTACATATATATTTTGTGATTGAAAAATTGATTAAGTAAAAATTGTATAAAATGTTCCATATGTGTGACTATTGGTTGTAGATGGTAACATTCTTTCAGAAAATGATAATATGTTTGAAATTTTTTGTGCCCCATTCGAAAATAATGGAAACAACTGAATGCCCTTTAAAAACTAGTTTCACGAAAATCCATAGATTTATTGTCTTGATTTGGTACTACCAATTATTTTTGATAAATTTTTATGATTTTCTAAAATACTAACTATGTTAACAAAAAATGTTTAAATGTATGTATGGATGAATTAATTTAAATAAATCATTAAGGAGATCATGAAATGGATCATCATGACACATGTATTCACAATACCAACAAGTGGAGATGGTTTTTTATATACAATTATACTTAAAAGAATTTATTGGGGGTGTTTAATCAATAATAATGATAATGTGATAGCCTACACCTCAATGTAATTGAATATCCCGTAGAAGAAATTACTGACACAAGAATTAGTTCTAGAAGCTATGATCTTTTCCATCATTTTTTTGGCACTGCCTCTATGGTGATAAGTGTGAAATATATAATTATCAAAAGAGTATAATGTATATACTAACACAAAAATAGATAAAAATTTATTCAAGGGTGGTTTTTAGAGAAAATGAAAGACTATGATTTCTATATTCATTACAATCCATGAATGGAAAACAATGTAGCAAATGCTTTTAGAAGAAAAAATCTACTACTCTATCGATGATGTTGATTGATAAATACCCCATATTTTGGATATTAAAAGGATGTATTTGTAATTATTAATGATAGTGACAAAATCCTACCTTTCCCAGATGATTTCTAAATCACCTAGGCATGATATGATCATGGAGGCACAAAGGGAAGATCTGGAGATATAAACAAATGTTAAAGTTATAAAGGAAGGGGAGATAAAAGAGATATATATCAATTATGATTGTGTGGATTGGTTTTGAATAAGGATTTTCTTTCATTCATCACCATAGATAAATAAGGATAAATTGTATATTTCACATATCTCATTTTTCTTTATCCATAATAGAATTACACAGATGTACCTTGATATTCAAGAACATTTCTGGTGGGATAATATAGAGAAGGATATTGTAATGTATATCTCAAGGTTATATGTATAATATATCGTTAAAGAATTGTGATATAAGTATAAAAGAATTATAAAAACATTTCCTATACCCACATGGAAAATGGAGAATATCACTATAGAATTTTACACTGGTCTCCAAAAAACATCCAAAAAATGAAATTTGGATTGTGGTGGATTGAATAACGAAGACTGGACAATTTATTTCAATTCATGAAGATTTAACTCTTGAAAAAAATTAAATGTTATATTTTAAGAGTGTAGTGAGGTAAATGGGGTTCCTCATTCTATTATATCTAATACAAATACAATAGTCAAATCAAAATTGAAGAGAATTATTGAACATGCTTTGAGTATTGAATTGAATTTTCGCATAGCCTATCTCTTCCATATAGATGGCCAGTATAATAGTAATATTCATATTATTGATGAAATGATGAGATCTTATTAAATGTAATTGAAAGGGGAATGGGATCAAAATATCCAATTGGTTGAGTTCTGGTACCAAAATATCCTCCACTCGAGTATTTTGATGGATCCTATTAATATCTCTATGGATAGTGATGTAGAACTCCAATTTTTTGTTGTAGAGATGGACAACGATATCTATTAAGACCTAATATTGTGTAATAGATGAACAATAATGTATGTTAAATCCAAAAACATATCAATGTTTCTCAGATTCAAAAAAAAGAGCTACGCTGACAGTCGTCGAATGGACATGGAGTTTAATGTTGGAGGAATAATCTTCCTTTAAATATCCCCAATGAAGAGACTAATGGGGTTTGAAAAGAAGTGCAATCAAATCATAAGGTACATTGTACCCATTGAGATCCTTTATCTCAGAGGAGTAGTGGCCTATCAACTTTCACTCCCACCAAATATGGCTAATGTTCATCACACATTCCATGATTCTATCACAGGGATGTACATACCTAACCCTTCACATGCATTGAATTCATAAGTTGTACAATAATTGAGAATTTATTATCTTAACAATATCCAACTAATTTGTTTAAATTTTATGATCAAAGATACCCTTGTTTTCATTATTGATGAAATTACATTAACTATTTTTCAGGAATAAATATTTTATGATGATTATCTTATTTATGAGTTAAAATATTTTTTAGTTTATTTTGAAAGTGATTAGGTATTCTAGAAAAACTATTCATATCGTAATTTAGTATGTTTATTTATAACTAATGGTTAAAAATCCCTATGATTGAAATAACATGAATGGATCATGTACCTTACATTTTAGAAAAATTAATTTTATTGACCCTATATTTTGTTGGAACCCTACTTTTGAGAAAATAAAATGTTTGGGAAAAGAACCTTAAATTTGTATGAAAAACAACATTTGAGGAAATAAATGTATAACACATCAACCATAATATTTTTATTTACCATATATTTTCAACCCTATATTTGGAGTTTTTTGTAACATGTAGAAAACCAATGTTTTACTATTCAAAGACAGAATTTAAATTATTGATATTTTCTATGATTTTTGTAATTGTCTCGATTATAGTAAATATCATGTCAAAGAAATTTTATAAATGATTTAATGTCTTATATTCAATGGAGTAAATATATCTAATTTTAAAGGTATGTTACAACACGCTTAAATGATTGAAAATTTGAATGATTGTAATCTATCACGTAAATATTTTGGTTCTATGTAACTGAATTGAATACAAGTGACATATATATATATATCCAAGGCATTTTAACTATTGATTTAATCATGTGTGGGAATATATCTAACTAAAATTAATATTTTCAATAGAAACAAAAGGGAAAAAACTATACAATAATGAAGAAGCAACAATTTAAAGACATAAATGAATATACATTATTCAGTGTAACTTCTACTGTTTGTTTTTGTCTCTTTTTATTGAATTTTATTTGAATCATTATATATTAAAAAATATTATTTATTAATGACAATTATATTTGATGATGAATATTTTTAATCTAAAATTTTCTACTGAAAATGTGAACAAGAACTGAAATTTTAAATCAATTTAATTGATTTCGATTTATTGATGTCTCAGCTATTCAGACACAGTCATGTCAGAGTATCAGCTTCTCAGAAAAATCTATGGATTTATGGTTCCATTTAAAAGTTCCATAAGAATCTCTAAATCCATATTATAAAGGTTTAAACTTCCTTCCCTCAATTTTTGATGGGCTTTTGATAATAGAACATTTCTAGTGAAATGCAACATGTGTATAGAGAGATCATTAGTATATTAGACTATGGGATCTTTGTGTCTCAACCATCTATTAAAATAGATGTCTTCTTCTTTACTGTTTTTCTACATATAAAAATATTTACAAAAGAGAATGATTTTTATCCCTATAAATCATAATGATATCTAAAATATGAAATCTAAAATTTTTATAAAAAATCGATCCCCTCTTGTGGATCTCTGTATTATTCAAACACATACATTTTTATCAGTACATAAGTTTTCTGAATAAATAAGATAAGCTCTAGAATGATCAATGTGTAAGTTAAATATAAATGTGGATGTAAATGGATGATCCTAGATATGGTATGTTAATTATTCATTCCCCATATATGAATGGTGATAATTATGAATGATGGAAATATCATATGATAAAATATATGAAAAATATAGGATTTAAATTATATATGATGATTATCATTCCGTATGAAAGTCCTAAAAAAATTAGAAAAAATGGATTCTTCCTAATAATACGAGTATGTAAATAACTCAGAAGAAATGAATACTATTATTTATAGGAATGTTCAATAAAATTTCAAGTGACTATCTAAATTTTATACAATTTATGAAATGTGGTAGACCATTGCTATTGCATATGAAGAAACTGATAATATTAAATATCTAAGGAATGCTACTACAAAATAGAAGTTTGAAACCATCAAAATTTATTATGCTGAATGAATCACCAAAATTTATTGGAGGATTATAGAAATTTTCAATGATGTTGTGTTTTCAGGAACCAAATATACACATTATAATCAAACACTAAAAGTACTCACAGTAATACCCTCAAATAAGAATGGAATATCTAGTTATATAAGATTACCAATACCTGTTAAATATTTAAGCAATGTAATAATTTATTTAAACCTAGATTATATAAAAAATCTAGATTAAATATGAAGCTAATATCATAAGATAACAAAAAACGAAAATAACACCCTTAAATTTTCATCTTTGAAACCAAAATTTTTTAATAAGATGTAAAAATCTCAAAACTTAAAACCCCTTGAACGAGATTCTAGGAAAAAAACATTTTAAACTAGAAAAATGTAGAATATGAAGAAATGGATAAAAATAAATTTTATATCAATATTATTTTGTACCAAGATCTAAAAATTATACCTAATTATATTTTGTAATAACAGGAAATTATTCTAAAAAATATTGTAAAATAAATCCTTAGATATGTGTAATTAAGAAGTATTTTATTTCCAAAAACAATTTCAATATATTTAATGTATTTTATGGGAAAAGATGAAAAATCTAAACTCCTAGATCATTTTATACTGACACAGATGGACCCAATACAATATAGAAACCAATACAAAGTATTGTTTAAATATCGTTGTAGGAAAAATACCATAAAAACAAAAAATATATACTCTATATGGATAGAATGTTTTCATGAATCTTGATTGTAAAATATTTATAGTTATTTAAATGTGAAAAACTAGTTGGAGGACTAGTAACCTTTGGATAAAATTCTACAGGAAAGTTAATTAGTGTTTGGTCAATAGGAAATATGAAGTCAATAACAATCTATAATGTGGTATATGTTCAAAAGAAAAAACATAACCTGATAAGTGTATCTCCAATTTGTAATGATAAAATTTAGTTTGATTTCTATAACAATTCATACTCATTTTTAAAGATAAATTTTATTAATTTATTTCACCTATAAATGAAAATGAGTGTACATTGGATCTTTATTTCTTATGAAAACAAAATTTTAGTTGATTAATAGATGAACCAAATGAGTCCAGGATTTGGAATTAAAGACATAGATACTACAATGTATTTACATTGTATAAAATTTATAAGAAACAATTAGTTTCTGATCTTCTTAGTATAATATTTGATAATAATAGATTCTGCGATGAATTCCAAATTAGAAAAACACAAGTAATAATTCAAATCATTTAACATTGTTCCAACATCTAAACTACTAGGAAATATCTACAAAGATTTTATTGGATCAACAAGGGTATTTATTTTTGTAAAATCATATTTTATGTATCAGATATGGATTTTTAATTATTTACATGGGTTTATTTTCAAAAACATAAAAGTGTTGATTTCAATATTTTATGAAATGTTTCGCAACAATTTTAAAATTGAAATTTTTATAACTAATTTCATTAATTGGAGGTCATGGAAGAGAATTTTTGAATAAATATTTTAATTCATTTATATCATACTATGTTTTTAAATACACCTTATCTACACTATAAAATCGCCAAAAATCGTAATTTCAAAATGATGGAATAATACTATCCTTGAGATGGAAAGGACTATGTTAAATGAATATATCATTTCTACATATTTTCTTGGGAGAATATATAAATACTTTTTTCTATATCTTAAATTTTGATTTAATATGAATTATTATTAAAAATTACCCTATAAAATTTAGAACAACATAAACCTAAATTAATATACAATAATGTATTTGGATGAAAGGTGAATACGATGAATAAGAAAGAAAATCCATGGTAAATTTGATCCAATGGATGATGAATGAGTCTTTTTTGTATATTCTAATACTTATAAAGACTATAGATAGATTAATAAAAAATTCAAGAATTATTGATGAGTCACTTCATATGATGATTGATAAATGTGATCCTTTTGGTAAATGTAAATATCCTATTGATGCAATTTTTTACTCTTTTGAGAACATGAGGCTTAAATCGCCTAAGAGTAATTTTGAAACATTAAAAAATGAAATGTGGTCTAATCTAGAAGAACATGAAGAATATGAATTTTACCATGTCATACATAGACAATCAAAAATAATAGAGGATCATATTTTATAAACTGTTATAGGATATTTGGATACCTGTTTAAAAACAAAATGAAATGTAGAAATCATAGATGAATTTATTCCAGTCCTGTCACAATTATAACCTATCACTATACAATACTATTTAAATGGTGAAACATTTTTATTAGATATCCAATAAAAACTTAATCAATTAAATATAAGTAATGCACTATTATTAGTTGAATGACTAACCAATTTTCCAGTAATAGGACCAAAATGGGCTTTATAAGAATACATAAAATGATATGGGGATAATTACAAAAAATAAAGAAAGATTACTATTAAAATGATACAACCAAGATGTAAGGATAGAATATTATGAATCATTTGAACATTTTACTAGATTATAAGAAATGATGGTCTATAAATATTATCAATATTATATGAATTTTAAATTATATCAAATGATCATAAAATAGGATCTTTAAATGGATATTTAGTGGAGGAAGTTTATAATAAACCGCCACCATGTTCTGAAAAACTACATCTACCAAATTCTATTTTTAAACATACTAATGCTCAGTATGGACTGCGACATGCACTGGTACCATGATATGAAAGAATAAACACTTTTTTTCATGGAAAATGGATTTTTTGTCGCTTTATAAAATATTATTATTTTTAAGAAAGCTTCTTGTTTTAATATACAATTACTATCTATTGATACATTTTGTTTTATTTTTGGTTCAAAAAATAAAAAACTTTGTAATAATTTATCAAGCCTTATGAGATGATAATTTGAAATAAGTATGATGGGAGAATTAAATTATATTCTAGGATTTTAAATTTATCAAAGAAAATATGGAGATATTTTAAATAAAATTAAATACATTATTTATTTATGAAATAAGTTCAGACTAGAAAATAGTAATACCTATAAAAATCCCATTTGTAATAATTTTAAAAATGATTTAGATAAAGTTGGAAATCTATTTGACAACAAGTTATCAGGAGGTATGATTGGTAGTTTATTATATAGTACTGTAATAATATGAGACATAATTTTTTCTATATGTTTTTGTTCTAGATTAAGTAAAACCCAAAAGTATACAATCTTTATGCTATTAAATTAATATTTAGATATCCGAGAAGAACTATTTTTTAATCTCTACATTACCCAAAAATCTATGATTTAAATTTAATTTCATATTTATATTATGATTTTTAAGGATTTATATTAGATAGATAAATAACATCAAGAAAATGTAACTTTTTAGTAAAATATTTACTGTCATGGTTGAGAAAGAAAAAACTGATAGTTTTTTGTCAATAGATGAGGCATAATATGTATCTACATGAAGTTGTTGTGCATAATTGTTGAGTATGAAACTCACCTTATAGACTTTTGACATAATTGTATTAACATACCTATTTTATATGATAACTCAAGTCTAATAAATATTTCTAAAAATCCTACGTGTCATTCACGAACCAAACATATTTTTTTAAAAGTCATATTCCATGAGATCTTGTTCTTAAAAACGATATATATTTATAATTTGTTAATACATGATATCAACCTCTTGATAGTTTTACTAAACAATTTTTCACTATTTATTTCCATTTTATTTTTAGAGATTTAGGAATAAAAAATTTTAAATAAATATTCTTTAGATTCTATATTGAATTTTTTATTTATTCTGTTAGTATTTATTATATAAAATGATACTTTATTTATTTTCTGAAAAATAGTGTATTTTAGAAATATAATTGGATAATTGTTATACTGAGTAATTGTATTAAGAAAATAGATTTATGTCAGAAAAACCATCATAAAACTCTCTCTCCCTTTCAATTTCTCTCTTACTCTCTAGAATGGAACAATTCCAACTTATAGAGCTCTAGTATTAAATTTTAAACCCTTGAATCAAAATGATCCACGCTCAAATTAACTAGACTGTCGATTAATAAGAGAATATATGAAGGAAAAAAGGTATAATGGAGTGACCGACTCTCTTTTACTAAATTTTTTTAGGAATGGTAATAAATTTTTTTGGGATCTGTTGGAAAACTTTTCTTTTAAAGAATTATCTACTGTTTACGAACTAGAATATCTTATTTACAGGAGGAAACATAGATATTATATTTGTTATATAAGTAAAAGAGTTCTTAAAAAAATGTTCCATTCAGTTTTGGTGACACAAAGGATATCATCATATCTTGAGTAAAATATATGTATTTTTATATCTTTTTAGTCTAAATAGGTATTTTTTTTATGTCTCCCCATGAAGGGTATTTTCATTTAGATATTCACCTAATAAAAATCATAAAACATAAATTAGTGGATATTATTTCATTTCTCTTCGGATCCACCCAAATAAAAATAATTCTTGATAAGTATTTCTAATCTTACCAAAAAGTAATTGTCATATTTGTATAGTAAAAAATAATTCCAAGAACAACTAAACTCAAAAACATTCTTTATCCAGACATGTATATGTTGTTTTTAATGATGAGTGATATTATTTCTACTTTCGTATGATAAATGTTAATGTACCTGTATAACTGTTTCCTATAAGAGGAAAAATATATTATTATCCTTATAGGTGGTTTGTTTCAGTGGTTCTATAAAAAAGAGGTGTGATTACAGATGAATAAATGATCCCCAATGATCAAGATAATAATATTTTAAATTATGGACCGCTAAAAAGATATGATTATTCTGGGGTAAAACATAAGGAAAGTTTCAAATTATTCATACAAAAGACTAACAAAGGTTTGGTCCTCATTCTGATGGGGAGAAAATAATTTTAGGATCTATTTAGATAGTCATATTAAAGAAGACGAAGTTTATGAATGTTGAATAGATGACATAGTTCAAAAAAAGATATCTTGAATTTGATATAATGTCACTGATCTAATTTATGGAAGATATATCCCTCAATATCATGAAGAAAATAAGGAAGATTAAAGAGATGAGTCCCTTGAAATCCTTCCTAAAAAAAGGGAAGAACCATCAGCCTCTCCTATTATAGTTTAGGCACAATAAGTAGAGGATAATTCACCTATTGAATTTTCACAACCAATAGTAGATGGGACTACCAAGTTAGCTAGAATCAATAAAATATTTTTATAGTTTTTTCCCCAAAAAAAAAAATTATAATTCTATAGAGACCGCAATGGTTCTTTAGGATAGATTCACTACCTCTAGTGAAAAAATCCATGAAAAATATTTAACCTTGATTGATAGAGGACAACCATCTCATGTTCAAGAAAAAGAATCTCCTGATTCTTTAAACACTCAAATTGAACATTTTATGTTCATTTTTATAAGAAATAAGAATAAAATTTATGTTAGAAAAGTGAACTAGTGACTATAAGAAAATATTTGAACGATTTAGCATGTTCATCTATTCCCAAATATGAATTTGGTTTTTTTTAGAAAAATTGACCAATCATAGAGTATGTTTAGCTTCATGAAGAGATTTTGATGACTTTCATAGGGAAATGGATGATCAGTTTAGAAATCTCCAAATAGAGTTTATTTCAAAAATTAATTCCAAATATTTGAAAAAAATTTGTGGAGTAAATTTAAATCTCTCAAAATTAGTTCAAATCTGTACAGAGCATATACGTATTAACCTAAAACATATCCATATTTAGTAAACTATTATTATGAAATCATAGATTTAATTTCCACATTAAATGTTTTTATTCATAAATTATAGTGTGAATGTGAACCATTAAATGTTTTGATTGAAAAATCATGAGATATCATTGAGAAGCTATCTTTAGAATAGTCCGACATCAGGACTCTTCTTAGTTAGTTTGATACAATTCTATCTCAGTTTTTTAGGTAAATGAAACAATTTATTAATTTATGAAAGTTAATTTGGTTAAAATTTTCAATATTGGTCCTGATTAAATGCTTTTAATGAGATAGTTGGATGACTATATTATTTAAATCTTAAGAAGAGATATGGTAACACTATTTGAAGTTATTCAAGCTGTTTCTGTTTCACTAAAATATGTCACCTCTTCTGAACTACCCTCTCAAATTCATCTATCCCTCATTTCTAAAAATTTCTCATAATTTGTTTTAGTAATTATATGAATATCTTTAAAGATTTATTTTTTCTATTATTATTTATGTTTATCATTTCTTCTATTTGGTTCATCTTCCAGAAGACACGCATATTTGTTTTTGTAGGAAGAATGTTCCGTTTATTTAAAATTTATCTACCCCATTAAATTTATTTTAATCCATTTTTATCTACATTATTTTTTATATCACAAAAGGGGAGTAAATTTGGTAGACGCACCATCTTTATTATATTATTCAATTATCATATTTTATTATAAATTAAAAAAATGAATTTTCCTGATAAATTGTTTTTAAAATAACTATAATCTCTATATATTTTTAGTGAACTTATTTCATCATTGTTTACAATTCCTATATTTTCTATAAGTTATTTTATGGGTTTTTGGATCATAAAAATTGTGAGATTTTTAAGAATATATTTTCCCAATAATAAAATTTAAATCTTGATTATTTTTATGCCACCAAATACCCATATTTTTTGGAATAATTAAATTACATTATGTTTTTTTTCAAGAATATATTCATTGTAAAGATTAAAATATTTTAGTTTTATTATATTATTGAAAGTATTCTGAAATTTTTTATGTAATTTAGAAACACTATTCATACCCAACATTTGTATGTGTTAGCCTAACGTACGGTTCAAAAACCGAATGTTTGAAATAACACTTTTGTATCATTTACCATACACTGTTGGAAAAGTATTTTTTATCAACCCTATGTTTTTATAGAACACTACATTTGTAAAGAAGGGAAAGTATATATTAACAAACCAATGTGTTTTTGGAACCCTACATTTGATGAAAAAATCATATGTCACATCCACCCTACTTTTCTAATGAAATTTGTGTTTCCAACCCTGTATTTTGAGTTTTTTTTGCTATGTGAAGGAACCGTATGTTTGACAACTCAAAGATATAATTTAAATTATATACATTTTTCATAACTATTTCATGGTCTTAATAAAATTAAAATCATGATAATGTAAATGTTCAACTAATTTGAAGCATCTTATTTTTCAAATTAAATTGCTCTTTTTATAAGGGAAGTTAAAACTCTCTTAAATGATTTAAATATTAAAAATTGTGTTCGGTTTGGTGACATTATTGAATCTACTAATCCAAATTATATATAGGTTATATATATATATCAAAATTATTTTCCCTTTAGATATAATCACATGTGTGCATATATCATTTTAAAATACAATAACAATGTAAAAAAAATAAAAACAAATTTTCTCATTTTGAAGAGGCTAAGCATTGAAGGAATATATGTTTTAAACTTAATCATTGTAATTACTATTTCTTTTTTTACTGTTATTATTATATATTATTTTAAAATAGTATCTATTTAATGGTATTCTTCAATGATGAAATTTATCATTAAAGAAGATGGTCAATATTCTATTAGTTGATACTGCAACTATGTACCAAAACTGATTTATTCAACGAAATGAAACTCCTTTAATTTATACTAGTTTATATTTCTCAACCTTAATCATGGTAAGGTATCAGCTTGTTTGACTATGTTATGGCTTTATGGTTCCCTGTTAATGAACGAAAATGCTATGTAAGGCTTATTTGTAAAGGATTCAGCTTCTTGAACTCAACTTGTAAGGTCTTGTGATAGGGGTACCTTTATCGTAAAAATCACCTTTCTCAAAGAGTGTGCATCGTTTGAGTGGACTAGGATATATTTGTTTCCAAAACCACTATTAAAATTGTTTTTCTATTCTTCTATAAAATATACCACCTGCTCAAACGAAATACAAAATAGAAAATTGTATGTATTTTTAAAATGAAAAGAATGAAAAAATCCCAAATCATTCATGATTATACAAAAATCACTATCCCCCCCTTGTGTTTCTTTATATAATTCTGACCTAACAATAACTAGATACCAACCTATCATATAAACAGTAGCTGGTGAAGATCATGGACCAGAGAGGAAAATTTCAACACAACAAGATGAATAATATTTTCAATGTGTTGTGGATATCCCATAAGTTTGTAGTGGTGACATGTGATCTATATGAAACTATGATGGATAAATACCCTCGCATGTTTTCACATTCGTTTGTAAAATGAAATCTTGAGGATTACGTTTTTAAATGGTGAAAGAATGTAATGAACATAGATTTTATTAGTGAAACTTAACTTCTTATAATCCTTTTATATGTTATAAAACACATGTGTCGCATTGAATACCCAATAATAACATTATTTTTATAAATACAGAATGAAATAACACCTATTTATAGAAATTTTGGATCCTATACCAATTGAATAGAAACATGACCACTGTAATAGTAATATAAACATTAGGAATAGTAACCCAGTCAATAGAATAGCAACCTTGCCTATTAATGTATAAATAAAATTTAGATATCTTATTAATGAATATATGATATATTTATATCGTGGTATATATAAATAAATTTCTTTAATATCATAAAATTAGCATTAGAAATTTTATAAAACATAAATTTGTATTTATAATTTAAAAATTAATATTAATTTTTTAATAAAAAATTATTTTCATAAAATATATTCATAAATTAATATTATATTTTATAATAATTATAATATATTTTTTATAAGACCCTAATTATTTTATCCAATTGTCAGAAAATATATTACAATTTTTAAATCATAATTATCAAAATAGTTGATAATTTTATATAACAATAAAATTTACAAACTTTTGAGAATTATTTTAATAAATTGTAGTCTATTTATGAAATATACATGGGAAAAAATGGTTATGTTTTTTTTAAATGGATGAATTTATGGAGAATAGTGAAAAACAATAATTTATGGTATAATATAAATAGATGAATTTTTTAGGAATGGATGATATATAGATTATGTAAGCACTGTAATGTCAATACATGCTTAATTTATTAATATATTTATTGATAATGATCAAATCTAATTATATTCATGATAAAAAATAATAAACTAACGAATATAATAATAAAATATTACTCTATCCTCCCCCTATAATTACCACACCTTACTACCAATATTGCTCTCAACATAGAGGCCTTTAGTTTGTCTAAATTATTCCAAATTCCCATCATAAGAATCATACCCATTTTCAAGAGCTTATATTATAAAAAATACAAAAACCATGTTCATTATGTGGGTTCTCATGTAGAATATATTGTAGAGGTAAAATCCTCCTCTCTTCCCTTTTAATTTAATTTCTTTTCTTATTATATCCTCTCATACCAAATAAAAAGACAAATTATAATTCCAATATCATATATATTTTATTAAAATATTGTGTTAATGGAATATGAAACATAAAACCACTTCTCCTCTCCTTTTATTTTAAAAATAAAAAACATCATCGGTGATATGACGATTCAATGCCTTCATGGATGACCCATTTTCATTTTTTATTACCACATTCAATAGTGGACACAAAACTATTATAATGGTTAAAATAGATTTTAATATTAATATTATAACTATTTTAATTTTATGTAACTAATTTATAAACATAATATTTAATAAAATGTAATTGTTTCTTGTGGTATGGAAAAAAGGACAAAATAAACTAAATATTTATCATTAGCCTTTCATATAATTAATCATCCTCATATAAAAATGATATAAAATCCCCTTTAAAAATATATAAGTTCTTTAATTACATATAATTTCAATTATGGAAAGCTATTTCTATTTTATATGAACTCCTATACTTTAATACATGTGAGTTGATCATGAAAACCAAGAAAATGAACACTTCAAGAATGATTCAATTAAAATCAATAAATCATCCAAAATGTACATAAACGAACCTAATAAAAATATAATTAATCATATAAAAGTAAAATAGGTCTTGGATTTATTCAATAAATAATATATCCTAACTAATTAGGATATTAATGTGCAGAACACATTCAGACATAACGTAAAGAGGTTCTCAAACCCATCTCCCTCGCTTTGGGTCATCCCCCGTTCACAAAAATTTCAATGTGGATATTTTCAAATGTTTAAAAAACATAATACCATTATAATTAAAGTTTTAAATTCTATTATATACATGTTTGAAACATGGTTATATGAAAAAAAAATAATTTTATAAGAAAACATTTCTTTCAAAAACATATTGTCACCAATTTAGATGGTTTCATATTTAGTAGAGATTAATGATTCTTATAATGGGTATGATTTTTGTTTCTTCATTTAGGTACTCAAAAACTTATTAATTAATGTTTTATTTATGAATTTATTATGAAACCCATTCCTTTCCATGTGTTATTTTATAACAGATGATTATTATAAGTGTTATTTGTCATGCATGATTATGTAAATGTTATGATGTGACGGGTGGGAAGAGAATTATATAGCCCTCAAATGCATTGTGTAGTGAAATGTATCTCATTATATAATATGAAATATTCCTTTTAATTATGATATATTTGTTCACAATGATTATGATATGGTAATAAATATATGTAATTCATGAAAATCGTGCTAGCTTTGCTCACAACTATATGTGCTATTTGAACAGTAATACAAGATTCTTCATTTTAATGCATTTCCACATACCATACCTTTATCTATGGTTTTCTATCATTATTTTTATAATGATACAACCATTATTTTTAGTTGATGATTTTTATGTTCTGTCATGTTAGATTAAATCTGGTCCTTTTTAATCCTCTTACAGAGATTTTAACTTACACCTTTCTTTGATGTATCTCCTTAGGTGACTACATGTACTAAGTAGTACATGAGATTTATATGGATAAAAAATGTTTTAGTTAAATTTTTATGTTTTATTATTTACATGTTATGTATGATCCTAATTTTCCTAATACACTAATCCTTGGGATCCTATATTTTTAAAGATATATTATTTTTATCATTAAAATTATATTATAACAATGTAATTAAATATAGTGATTATCTATACAATATGAAGGTACATAAAACCTAGACATGGTGTATCAACCTCATACATTGATCCATCTAGTGTGAACAACCACACCCCACATCGATCCAACACTATAACAATATCAATGAACTTTTTTCATGCCAAAGATGATATCCTCAATATAGATTACCCCCTCCATCCATGAAATAACAAACCATGCCTCATGAGTGGGTGTTCTATGTGATCAAATTCAATCATAGAGAATCCAATCCCTACCCTAATGGGTGATACCAAATCCATGAAAAAAGGAACTGCAAAAGGCCTGACTAGACACCAAGACTCATAGAAAGTATATTATTCCAGATTCTACAATCCTACCACTCCATCGACATAAAATATGAAGGTCTAAGAATATGAGCCAATTATAATTCCCCAATGGTATTTTTCTATATCCCATGGTTATAACTTAAGGGATATTGTGGAAAATAGGTGATATATACCATCTGAATGAAGATTGGATGTAGAGGTCCTCTCGATTATGGAGTGAATACCCAACACCACTATCATATGAACCCCGAGCCACATAAACTAAAAAGAACTCTATGATGATTAGATACAATGATGAAATTTTTCAATAGTAGAACATTTGTAACACATACTGAACAATTCAATTAAAATGAATATACCTATCATTCCTAGTCAAACATTGACAACAGAATCTATTTGTACATCAATAATTCCACAAAACCCACAAAAACTCAGAGTTTACTGATCACTAAATCATAAAAGGGTCATATTCCCAGTATCCAAATGCACCTTGGGAAGTCCAATAACCCTCACACCAATTCTGCTCCAACATCAAGACCCCTTCTTCCCCACCTTGGGATTAATATCCACGTCGAATATCAAGTCATATGACCACCAACCAGTAATAGTATAGAGGATCCCACCATCACACTCTATATAGAATGATAGATGAAAAATTCACATATTATGTCCAAATATGGATCCAAGGTTGGTAGAAGTTCAAAATCATGGATATGGGGAAGTAAATGATCTGTACATGGAGAATGTCGCATGCAAAAAAAAATTCCTTGAGATTGTACTTCAATTATTGATGGGGCATCTATACCAAATTAAACATGTTGAGTAAAAGGGTACCTAGCCAAGTAACTTATACCATGATGTGTTTTTATCTTGATATGACAAGTTCAAGTATGTGTAATGTACCTAACATGGGGTTTCTAGTAGTGTGAATGATTAGACCCTATTTCATGAATCAAATGGATATACACTAAATGTTCATATGGTAATCATGAAATGTGTATATTATCTCCAAAACGATACACATAGACTAACTACATGTAATTTTTTATCCATAACATAGAATTTTTAGGTAGTATTCTATAATGAAAACTCATGTGATCTTCCCATATCCATACAAAAAAAATCAGAAATCTATATAAATCAAAAAGTAAGATAAAACATCATAAATCTATATCCTATAATAAAATTAAAAAGAAATGTTCGAATCAAAATGACCTGTAATAGAAATAGTGATCCCTACTAAGTGGTAGATCATCAGATCATCAAAACTAAACAATATTTACTTTGAATCCATGATTTTTGAAACAATATCTATGATTGGTTTATCGAAAAATGATTATTTTTCTAGTTATCCCCTCTTCATGGATTTACAATGTCAATATAGAGAGAAAGAGGATCCTTTATATAAAAATAAGGGGAGTGGGGTGAGGAATATTTTATTTTAATAAAACAAATAAATTACATTAAATACACAATTAATGTTATTAACCAATGACTGAAACAACAATGAGAATTATAACCCACCTTGGTAAAATAAAACATTTTAAATTCAACTGTTGAGTTATAATTTTACTTTTGAGGTTATTTTAGTATATATTAATGATTAATGAAATGAAAACAATTAATATTTATTCAATACATAATAAATATATTGAATAAATAATCACATATAGAATCACAATAAATTTATTCCCTAGATTAAATGAAATATTTTAGAGTGAACGGAACAATTGAAATTTTTTATCAAATAATTTTCAAAAGTAAATTATCATTTTAGCATTCGAAAAGTCTTGTAGTTGTGAACCATAAAAACATGTAAATTATTTCATGTGAAAAAAGCTCAAATAATTATATTCTACCCGTTTCTAGACCATTCATCCTAAAAAATGGAACAACCCTATGTTTCATCTAATAATCAATATAGCTTACTTCATATGAAAAAGAACAATGAAAAATGAGGTCCTCTATCAAAAAAGTGAATCACATTCAGGGGTTCCAAATAGATCCCACATAAGATTGAATCAAATCCTAAAACCATGACTAGAGATACTATTTCCAATATTTTCTCCATCACCAACAATCCAATAACCATCACATGGAATGATTTCAACCCACATTAAACGAACATTTTGAAAACTTTCTAAGGATTCCAACGAATGGCCTTTATCCTTTTTATAATGGGACTCCCAAAAGCCCATAGCACATTGTTAAGTCAAGAACCAAATTTATATAACTGATAAACTTTTTCTGCAAACTTATTCATAGGGGTGTTAGGCTCTCTAATATAAGAGGGGGAACTCCAAGACCGTCTCATAGAGGAAATAAAATCCCACCAACCATCTATCCATGGTGGATCAATAGAATCATCATACCACCTAATAAGATCGGATCACTACATATTCTAAACAGTAGTTAGCTCAATCACAATCATATATTACTTTTAGGCACTATGGTATAATCCACCCACTAATATTTTCTACATGAATTAATATAGAGATGAAACTTTAACAACAATGCCCTTAAATGGGTCCTCATACAATACAGACATACTGATCAATCCACTCTGGAAAACAAAGATAACAATAACTCAATATCAAAACTCCATGATAAAACTAGTAAAATAGTGTAGAATACCTACATCCTGTAATTGGTTACAAGTAACCTCTACAAAAAATCATACAAAAATCAACATAGAAGAGAACATAATAATGAAGAGTTACTATTACCTTGACAGATACATGCAACTACAAAAACCCAAATGGCATAACATGAATCCACTTAGGTAAATTTCAATCCCAATTATAAGTGAATAATTGAAAACTAAACATGTGGAACTTTTCATGGGATGATGAAAAAAAAAGATTAAATAAAAGAATGATTTAATACCTCATAATTATTATAATATGTTGAAAGCCATGTTTTTAAACCCATGATGTAACTTGTAAGAGCCTCTGTGGGTTGGTCCCACTAACCTGATAAGTCCCACAAAAATTGATGTGGATCACAATCCATATTCTGGATTTCCACAAAATGGCACAAAACTAGTAACACACTAAAATACAATATGTTGGTGAATATACATTTTCATGAAAATTAAACATTGTATCCCTATTTTTTTGGAGGAATCATAAGAGAAATCACCTCCAACATTATATCTCATATATTGTGTAAATGAGCATAAACTTCACCATATATTAGATACCATTGGGCATACTACACTAGTCTGGGGGCCCTATATAGACCTATGACTCCATGATGAAAATTTAAATGTTGATATAAATGAATAAATGATAAACAATGAACACATGAATCTTAAAAAAGGATATATTTATCTCTTAAACCTCATAAAAACAGTCTTGTCAATCATTTCATGGATCAGATAATGAATAAATCATTATGTTGATTACCATTCATTAATTTACTACAATTTATCAGACAAGTATCAATAAAATTGATACACCATAAACATGTGGGGAGAAAAAATCTAACTAGGGTTCCCAAAAATTAAATCATTCTCATCATATTATTCATTATTTGATCAAAACACCTTCTCAAGAAACATCGTGATGAATTAAGGATCACCACTAGATAATGATAACATATAGGGGATCATTAATTAACATTTAACTCCATAAGACACGCAATGATCACTATTCCATAGTTAAGAACCTATACCATTTTGTGTTCTTATTGATAGTTTAAGAGGATAAGTATTTCACATGTGGTAGATCTCAAACCATAAATCATGGAGAAAGTACCACTATCAGAATGGTATACTGATCACACCCTATATGTCATCATATTTTAACCACAAAAAATAATGGACCCAATCCCTATCTATAAAATAAACCACCCACACTATAATCTAAGGGACATACTACAAATAAAGAATCAAGGGTATACCAAACTCATGTCCGAGCACAATGTTCATCAGTTGAGGGAGGCCTCCAACATCAATAGATGAAATAACTCCACCATTTCTCATTATAGAAAATATCCTATATAAACAGATGACCCATTCCCTACTCAAGATGGTGTTCCAATCCATCTATACAAAATAGGGGTGCCACCCTCCTTAGAATCTATGGGGTATATACCTCATTTATGAATGAAGAACCTATTCCCTGAGAATGGTAGTCCTCACCCTTGTTTATGTTAAGGGACACCGAACAACACACATTTATAAGGGGGACCAATTCATCAACAATAATCACATGATTATAGAAGGGGGTTCAACCAAAAAGAGGATTCCTTCCCCATAAAAACCATATAGAAAAGTCGAATAATGATTCCATAAGTATTTTATACCACAACAATAAATAAAACATGATGGGGGAATTTAATGCCCTTAACACCAAGTATTTTATACAGTGTTGATACCACATACATTAAAAAGTGGATTGGATACAAATTATACACTCATATGTAATCATACCTTAATTATATTAAATTGTTTTATTATTTTAATTATAAAATTCAAAATATATTTAAGGATTATATTTTTAGTTGATTTGGAAAAACTGATAGCTAAAAAAGCCCTTTTAATTCTCATCAAATAGATATTTCTCAATCTAAAATTAGAAACTGAATATTCTTTAATAAGTCATAAAATTCTCCTAAAAATTGTTCAAACATGTAATTTTTATAGAAATATCATCTGTAATAATTTTTTCATTACCAAGTGAAAATTATGCCTCAGAAAAATGAGATAAAACAATAAAAAAGGAAATCATATATTAGAATAATTCATGGAATGAATAATAAAAATCACTAAACAATAGTGTAATAATTCCCTACAACTGAACACAAGACCATAAAATAAATTCTAGGATGAAAAAACAATATAATTATTCAAATGTATTACAAAAACTATGATCATGGTAAAATAATAAATAATTCAAGACCTCATTTTATATTAATTCCACCACGATAACATTATTCAATACATTAATCCCAAAACTAGGAAATATTATTTCCTTCATGTTCACAATCATTATATCAGGATTTCCTTCGGTAGGAATACAACAAAATACCAAAACCACTTTTCACATGATACTAACTAATTAATTGAGGGGATATATAATAATATGACCCAAAAACTAATTATTTATGTCTAATGTATCACTATATGATAAATATGAATAATAATACCATGAATAATCATATTAAAATCATCAAAAATCTATTTTATAATAATAAAATAAGGAATTCCAATACTTTATGTAAATAAAATAGATAAACTGATCACAACACACCTATTGAAATAATTTGAATGATGAATATAAATATAATCAACATTACTGAGTAAATAATAAAAATTTTTATTAGAATAAGAAATATGAAAATTTTCAATACTTTCAATATTAATTAATGGAATAGCTTTATATGTATGAATACCTCAAACATACACTATATAGAAAATGGGGTAAACTATTGATTTAATAATTTTACTAATAAATCAAAGAGTGGAATCTATGTTAAGTACCTTTATACCACAAAATGATATATATTATATCCATAAAATAATTGAATTTAATGGAAAATCGTGTCTATAATATATGGTGACTTCAAAAAACAGAGGAAGTGGTGGATCTCTAGGAGTTTAATATCATAATTTAATTTACGTTAATTGAAATGGTAATTCATAAGAGAATATTTTAAAGAAATTAAATCATTTTGAGATAATGTTAAAAATTAATGTGAAAATATAAAATAATTTTCATAGTTTTTTAAAATTTTCATAAATGAAGATGTGATAGGTCACAATTAATATTCAATTTTTAAAAGATAAACTAAAAAAATGAAAAAATATATATATTTAAATATTATAAAATTCATTTATAAATTTTTTAGAATTCATACATTGTATCAAAAGAAATGTGATATGTAATAGAAAAAATTGGACAATGAAATATTGAAAATATATTTTATCATTCTGAATTGTCTTTGTTGAAATCCAAAATCATAAAAAGTACAATAAAAATTCATTTTAAAAATATTAGATGGGAGATATATAGGTCACATGAGATAAAAAATAATTTTTATTCTAATTATAATGTAGAATATATGTTGTATGGTAAAATATTGACAATGAGGGGGAACCATCATCAAAGAAGATAAAAAATCTTCTTAAAAATTATATAAATTTTTTTGGAAGTGATTCAAGGTAATAATTTTTAAATAATAAATATTATTTATAAATAATAATATAATGTACAGTAAAATAAAATCATTGGGAGGAACAATTTTTTTAGATAAATAATCCCAATAAAATAAAATCGTATCTCAATGAAGGGGATGAGAAAACAAAATTAATTAAAACAGCAGAAACATGAGAATCCATGAAAATAAGAGGGCACCATGAAATAGAATTTATTTTATAATTAATTAATTTTATTTTTTTATATGAAGTAAATGGTTCATTTAATACATTATATTAGGGTAATTATGGCATTTAATGTGAAATATGTCTCATTAATTTGAAAATGAGACATATACAAACTTACATTGATTCTATACATTGTCAAATCTGTTATATCCTATTATAAAAAACATAACAAGAGTAATATTCTTTTTAATAACCACATTGATCACTATAACCTTTTATGAAAATCATTTATAATTATTCTCTTCATTTACATTATTTAGTTATTATCTAATTTAAATATTGGGTGACCGTAATATTGTCCATTTTGAACTAGTTTTAAAATATGGACTTTTTATTTGTCATTATCAAATAGTTCATCATTAATACATAATACATGTTTATGGGATTTATGTTTTATATTTTTTTATAATGTTATAAATTCACTGTGTGGTATTTTTATTTTTTATAATTAAAGACGAAATTTTTAATGAGCATGTTTTGGGGATCTTTCACGAACATGTATTGGTATATTAATTAATGTGTCTAAAATTACTTTCACCATTGAAAATATTCCTTATTTGTTTATTTATAACATATATTTTTAGTGGGTATGTATTCATAGTCATCCAAGATATTATTTTATGTTATTGTTCAACTATGTGGTTTGGCCAACCCAAACATGAAAAAACTATAATTAATGGATGATTTCGATTATGAAAGTGGATTATTTTGATCGTAATATCATTTTAAAAAAATATTAATGAAATTATTTAGATAATTTTAAGGTGGTGAATTATAATTAATTAGGGATTAATAAATAAGATTTAAACTATGAGGAAAAAGATATATGTTAATTCGTGGTGGTAATAGTCCTCAAAACACATTGTCAAAATTTTCATTTCCTCAAGAGTGGGAGTGAAATATTGTGATTTACAATTTACCTATTCATTATCATAATTATATTATGAATTCTATATTTACTAATCTATTAAACTAAAATTACTAGCTAAGAGATTTTGTGGGGGGAAACTGACTTAGTTGACTCATGGAGGCGATAGTCTACAGAACACACAAGTAACCCATTCCTTCTTCTTAACAGAAAACAGAAAAGTGGTAAATATATTATCCCATATAATAACACTATTTATTATAAAAACAATAATTATTTCATTATATAGTAATTAGAATTTTTTTCAGAAATTAAGATAGTATTCACAATAACTATGAAAAACATAATTATCATGTTGAGGGCATGAGTATTCTAGTGGGAAATTCCTTAGAAATGGAGGTATTAGGATAAATTATCATGTAAGAAAGTTAAATAGAGTGAAAAAGAAGTATATGGGGTTTAAAAAGGCTATAATTCTAATAGGAAACAATAATTTGTGCGTAGTATTGAATGGGTGGTGAGGGTCCCCGTTTATAATTGGTGAGAATGAATTTTTTTCTACTAAATATAAATAATGAACATGTTTTCGAAGTTAATGGGACTAATAAATGGAAAATATTTATACTTGTGATGATAGAAGGTTTCAATTTATTCATGAATCTCCCAATAAAATTTCTCATGTACCAGTGTAGATAGTAGGAGGATAGTGACTTCCTAGGTCCCTACTCTTGTAGGCCCCAAGAATGAAACTAGATTTAAATGTATATCATAAATATAAATAGGACTCATTTCCCTCAAAGGGAGTCATGTAAAATATATTGATAATGGTGATACACCAATAAACATCTTCTCATAATGTTAAAAGAACTAAAAATTACATACATGTAATGTCATACCAGACAACAAAAACTGGAATTAATACTACACATACCAAGATGCTAATATCGGCTAGGACCACAAATATCAAATGTGATCACGAAAAACCAGATGATAGAAATATCACAATAAATATAAAATCTTCTCCTACTAACTTGAAAAAAATATAATTATATACCTAGGTTGAGGATAACTGTATACTCAGTTATATCCTCTTAATAGCCTACAATTCAAAAGATAAATAAATATTACTAATTACCAAAAAAAATTGTAAAACTAACTCATCACCAAAACATATAAAATATGTTACCAGCTAAATAATAGATATCCCCCATAAAGTATCTCATAAAAGATAAATCAAATATTATTTTTGAAAATCAAAATGGCACCCAACTATTGCTTCCATGTTATTTTTCTATTGTGCCCCAACATCGTATATCCTATGTAAATCACTCTCTATATGTAATCTAGTATAAAGATAGTATTGATAACTGTCACAACATGAATATTGTGTGTCATATAATCTCATAATACTATATCACATCAATATATGGTAACCAAGTAGTTTCTCAGATCCACCGAATCATATATTACTTTTTCCATACATAAACTATTATACCTCAATCCGTCACAGCCCTTACAATGAGTAACATACCAGAAGCAATCATAGCCTATAAACATCATGCCTATAACAATCCTTAAGAAACTATATCTGATGAAAATGTGTATGAAATAATAAAAAAACATTACATCCCTCTACACACATATATATAAATTTAACCACTCTGAATACAAGGATGTAATACTACTATGATACAAGAGTGTGCCAGAGGGGGTAGTGAGCTTTTTATCCTCACTATCATGCTGTTGGGGAAAACACCCTCCCAGTGTCCATAAGGTGTCATTCACCCTATTGACATGGGTGGGGTATAATATGAAATCAAAAAACATATAAGATATGATATATCTCAGAACCACTATATGTGTATGTACTTGTTCCAGGATCAACTACAACTATTTTCACTTAGACACCCGAACTCCTCTTATAGAGAGAATACATATTATAAGAAGACATGAATTTATGAAGCAATATTATATTATGTTTTTTAAAAAAGTCACCTTATTTTCCTCAATTAATTATCCATTAATTAACATTATTTTTATTACATTTAATTATCCATCTATGTTAATTCAGTTACCTCTAGGAATAATCCATATGAGTCCCCAGTTTCATAAGATTAACATTAAATATTTTATTCTATCAAGAACCTACCCCATGGGTTAAAAATTTATAAATAATTATTACCATTTTATAATTCCATGTATATTAGGAAAAATTCTTAATTTATCATCAAGAGAAAAAATGAACACATCCAACTGCCCAAGATGTGGGAGATGAAATTTAGATTAGTCAATTAAACATGTCATTTGGACATTGAAATGATTCATTACTAGTAATAATCCAGCATAAGCACAGAAATGGATTATCCCAACTTCATCTTGTTCCTTAATCTCTTGTGGAATCTCGAATACCCATATGTATATCACCAGGAATAATTCCATCACAGGAGTAAATTTCTGACACCACCATGGGGTTCCTAGCCCATATCCCATCTGTAATCCTAAGATCACATCAAGTAACTTATAAAGGCTCGTATCCAAATCATGTAGAAGGTGAGAAACAAAAAAACTTATTAAATATAGAATATATGACCTAAAATAAGGCATTTAGCATTTACAAGAAAGAAATATCTCACATCCTCCAACACAGGGCATCCATAATTTATAAATATTTGTTATTGTCAATCCTAATAATTTATATTTAGAAAAAAATAGTTTTTATTCTATCATGAGTTAAAAAAATAAATATTATTGGTTAATACTATCATTAACCTATGGGATCAAATATAACAAGTTATAAATTCAATTAAACATTCTTGAAACCATTTCACATTTTTAATAATCTTTAGAGAAGATAATTTCTCATTTAACATGCCTTTAATAATTAAAATCATCAACAAGTATTCCATTATTATGTTCTTTTATAATTAAATTAATTCATGGAATAACACATTCAATTAATCATGTATACATTCCTCAATTTAGTTACCATAAAATTATGAGAAACACTAGATTTTCTAAACATACCTCTTCATTATTTCTTTATCGAAATAAATATTTACCGTATTTATGTTCGATATAAAATTTCATCTATTTAAACATGAGTAAAATAGAATAATTACACTCTATAAAAATTATATTATATATTTCACCATATCCCTAAAAACTATTGTAAACCCATTAGCACAGTGGTAAGAAACAACAGGTGAGTAGTAAACATATAATGAGTCCGTTATTTAATATGGTTAAATATTTATTAGGATAATGGAACTTCTATAAAATGAGATATATGATGTCTGATTTAATATATGATATAAATATAAATGAGAATAAACATATACCCTACATCAAATATTCTATGTTCTTGAAATGGAAATGGTACTTTTACGACGATATCCAATCAGTTCACCCAAAGGTAAAATATGATGTCCTAAAAAATCCCAAAATAAACAAAAAAGATTATGAAAAATGGAACTCCAATATAATGGTGAATATCAAACTCAAGTACATGGAAATGGATAGTTGGAGAAAAATGAGATCAATAAGAGAGAAACCACTTTAAAAATAATGAATATCCAACCTCTAATCACCCAAGATTGATCTATGGATGATGGCATATGATCCATATCAAAATGGGGATTCAATGAATTAAAAACCCACACGTCTAAGAATAGGGTTTGGGGATATTTTTGTAGTAAAAGTGGGGTCAAGGGACTCATGGATATGTATTGGAAAACTAATTATTATAATACTATATCCTATACCCTTGGACCATGTTGTAGAACTTCCTAACATTGGGTTTAGTATAGAACAACTCAATGGACCAAACTACATCCACTTGGACAAATAACATGTTTGAGTAACATGGAATTGATATATAATTATCTTATTTAATATTATTGTTGGAATTTAACAGAACCTATCATTTATAGGACATCAACCAATAATGTGGAAGAACTACCCAAATCCCATGCACCATAGACAACTCACTCCATGATGCAGTGCTCAACATTAGGGAAGGGCCTACGCCACACATATCTACCATGGTGTAGATACCCCAAAAGTAAATTATCAATAATTTTCATCCATAATTACTTCTATATATAAACAAGAAATTTCATGTTTTTTCATCATGTATTGTGTCCCTACCCAAGGATACATGCCACATCCTTCCATGAAATGGTAATGGCAGCCCATTTCCCCTATTTACCGTAAATGCTCATTGAAACCTTTTACATGAACCTCAATTGATAGAAACACTCTAATTATGTTCTACAACATTCTGATCCATTACATTATATACCTCTAAAACTATTCATATCATTGTGATTTCTAATCTCAAACTATAGTGAAGTGATTAAAAGAGGGTTTTTTAAACAACCACAAAAGAAGATACCACTAAAGGGCCATTCCATAATAGGATCACAACCACCTCAATTTGAGAAGCAATGTGAAAACCCAAAAAACCACAACAGTGAAATACTAATCATTATATCAATGTGAGATACCTCTCTAATGAAATAAAATATATAATAATGAAAAAAATATAAAAAAACTATCAAACAAAACAAGATTAAATTCCACAATAGTCATTTTAAAAATATAACTGGTAAACAAAAAACAAATTGGGTAATGAGCATGTATTTGGGATATATGATCCCAATAGATCCCTTTTATGCCATCATAATTTCTTAAGACACTAACTAATGGAATAACATGCCATATCTGGTAGACATGGATCTCTATAGAACAATTATCAATGGTCACATCATCATCAATATCAATCATGTCCCAATTGACTATGTGAGAGTTTTCATGAAGGTATATTTGAAGTTGTGGCATATGGATGATTACAAGTATCTAATTTATATATAGTGGTCATGATATCAAATACCCCACATTCCCAACACGATATAACACCTTCAAGGTCCCAACAACCTAGGGAGAAATATTATTCAAATGACCAAACCCATTGATTCCCATGATGAGAAGTCAGTGTCAAAACCACATGATCTCTATTTTAAAACTCATAAGTTCTCCACCTATGATCAATAAATGAAATATAATGATCCAACAAAACATTAGTTCCTTCATGAATTTCAAAAACCATATTTTTCATGTTATTCACTAGATATGACCTGAGAATTTCAAACTCTTCATCGTAGTATTGAATAAAAAATAATAGAATACTTAGATGTACAAAGCTTCCAATGTTTCTAGGGAAACATTGGAATGAAAATTATTATTGTAAATAATCATAGAAAATGGAAGGTTCATCATCCATGAATCTCAAAAATACTAGACATAGGAGCTCAACATTCATCTTTTCATGGAAATTTTTTATGAATGAACATCCATATATATATATTAAAAAAGTATCAAGGAATAATTGAGATAAAAAAATCATGATGGAGTCCTCTATAAAGCCTTGACATAAAATAGAGTATACGGTAGAAGACAGTCATCCTCAGGGCTCTGCGTAGAATATCATATTCTTCATATGCCACCTCAACAAAAACTACCCCGAGTTAAACTACTTAATAGCTATAATGTGGGATGATTTCATAAAATGAATCACTACCGCCAATATACAATAAAATCCTCCCTAATCTCTAGGTAAATATGAAATGACGTTGATTTGGATATCATCCATCATCCATTGAGGAATGTCAAATGACTATAGAAAACAACCAAGAACATGGTTTTTGGCATTATCCATCTAGTAGACCAAAAATAATGGTGAAATATTTACAACTAAATGTTACAACCCAATACACTAAAAAAATACCCATAACACGACACATCACCCTCATGTTAAGATGTACCACCAAGTATGAGCAATGTAACTTAAATAGAACTATCATAAATATCACCAAAGGGATGAATGTCTCACATTATAACAAAAAACAATTTATCTATCATCAAAACAACTATCAAGGATAGAATTGAAAAAAATTGTTTTTTCCTGACATCCACCTTAGAATCCCCTAGATCAGACTCCTCCACCCCCTACATCGAAGATGAATTCACTACCATATTGAAAATATGTCCTCTACCTCAATCCACTCCCATACTAAAATACATATTTGGGAGTTCTTCCATCACTTTCTAGGAATATCTGGATTCTCCCAAAACATCACTATATGGTGTCTTTCTTGGAGAATCATCCCTAAAATATCAATATTTTGGTGTATATAAATCATCAATGTAATAATCCCACATTAATGTAATCATACTTCATTGTATGATGTTTAAATAACATTGTTATGATGCATACCTTATTCTATTGTGATCAGTAAAAACTGAAAAAATGTTCGCTGATGAGGTTATGTCACCACAAGATCAAGGAAACAAAAATTGCTGCCAACTCAAGATAATGGGTATCCTAGTTATTCTCATGGGGATGTAACATTCAAGACCAATAAGAAACAACCTATCTAGAATACATCAGACCACAACTTGAACCATGATGTGAATCTTAACAACATACCTTTAACAAAAATCCCACTACAGAAAAAAAAGGATTAGATCACTGATCAAATTATCATTAATGTTAATGAATGTTTCCAAACACCATTTATTTAACAATAAATCATGATCCTTTCTAGTCAATAAATTAATATGTTTTCTATCATAAGAAAAATTATCTTAGAGCCTCTTTGAAGATCCTAAAAGACCCTGGAAACACTTCATATCTCAACTAGTATTCTGGTTTACCCATGAAACACCCTCCTCTATCTTTGAAAGATCCAAAATTATTGTTGTGACAAAACATGACATCGTAAAAAAAATCATAAGACTAGAAATCACACTTAAAAAAATTCTTGAATAGAAGATGATGATGATGAAATTCAGAAATATCATACATATATACTACATGATCCTCCACATAAAGGAAGTACACAAGGATTTCATTAATGAAATAAACCATGAACTAATCCAAATACTCCCAAAAAAATTTGTTCATTATACCCTTTAACATGGATATTGAATTCATCACACCATATGTAATCATAATGAACTCATAATTCCCATGATGATGTTGGAAAGTACTTTTAAAATATCCTCATACTTCTCCCACATCTAACGATATCGTGACCACTGTTCAACCATTGATAACTAAATAACTCCATTTATCTAATCATGTAAATAATCAATTTGTGGATGGGGTATTAGTTCCTTATCATCACCAAGTATATGTGATTTTAAATGATAAAAATATAAAGGCTTCCATTGTAATTTATCATGAAAACCCATAGTACACAAAAAGGAAAAATAATTTACTATATAAAACCTCACTATAAAATTTTATTAATCTATAATCATAGAACTATAAATATAGACTACTCCATTGTATATGAAGATATCAATATATGTGAAACACATGATTATAGATCAATCCTAATTTCGATCTCCCATGGCGGGGGTAACACCACATCCTCCACATTAAAAAACATTAGGGTATTATTTCTAAAACCATGGAAACACCTTCAATATAATCTCTGATGAAATCATCATCAGATAGACTATCATGGTAGTGATGGAAGAAACACCCCATAAGCCCATATTAGGGTCTCACTCACCAACTTAGACTATTGGATATCTATAAACATCATAGAACACAACCTATATCATGATATAGTCCATAAAGGGACTACATTAATTACATTTAGTAGATACCAATGGTGATGATGTATGATTGTATAAGTAAAAAAGGAAATATCCCAAAGATCTAATTTTCCCACTATTTTCTAACAATATCTAATTTGTTTTGAAAAATAATATTGTCCTCCAAATGGATTTATCAATAGCAATGGAAATATAAGACTCTTTACCTCGATTCCCAAATAACATACTAGATATCGTTATATGATGGAGTTTGTAGCTCTAAAATCAATCAAATCATATACCCATGAAGAATACAAGAATAGGGTACCTAAGATGATGTTTGGCTCAATCGGTACTGGATATTCTATAACAAAACGCTACTAACATATTTCTACACTACATATATAACCCTGATTATGAACACCCCTAATTTCATTCTATACTATATATATAGAAATATCATCTCAATGATAACATTTTCCCACCCTGCCCCCACTCCGTTGATCCTAAGATGGGGTTTCTTGCTGATGATGCCTCAACTGAAAAGAAAATCAATAGAGGAACCCAATGTAGAACACCTGGTATATGCAATCTAATAAGAAAGGTGGATCACTATCACCACTAACTACCAAAAATCATTATGAAAACACATGTACGATCCCATAGAAAATGAAGAAGAGATATCACCCCTGATGAAATATGATGATGAATGATGGGACCCACCACAAGATGATTGATAAATATTTTTTACAAGAAACAATGGTCCCCAAAAATTAGATTTAATTCTTTAGAAATCCTGATTAATCCCCTCTCATGATGAGGCGGGTCTACCAAGTTTCCCCTCAATGACCTCATCCCTGTATATCATCTAAATCTAAGTAAAAAAATAATTTTTTGAATAGATGTTATATCTATTGATGAAAAGCCACTATAAAATGCCTCTTCAAGGAATCCTCATATGGAAAGGGGTCTTAGAAAATCATTGAATGATCCTAAAACAGATACTGAACTACTATATGTGAAAGCTCCCATACTGAAGGGTAATTAGCTCCTGGTGAAATGAAACACTCTCAATCAATGAAATTAAATCTTTTCATAACTAGTATGTGAACTTCTTCCACGAGACATCCAAATTTGGGAGATCTATATGTAATAAGATCCCCTACTACCTCACATCCCCAAACAACATTCTCACATACAACCAAACCCATTACACCTTAAAACAATATACAATATTGAAAGTTATCTCAACATACACCAACTGGCCTTTTGTGATTGTGTTTGAAATAAGGGGCCCATTAGTCTACAGACTCCACCATTGGAAATCTCATTGTGACATCATCTATGTTTCATCATCATCTACCTATACTCTATTGTGTTATTATTGTAGATCTTGTTTTCAATTTTTAGTGAAAACATACAACCATTTTTTTCAATGAAATAATTTTTAGAGACACATAAACCAGGAATATGAAATATTTATGGTTAATTAATTATGATTTTAATTTATATTATTATTTAAATGTTATTTAAAATCAATGCCGACACATTTAAAATAAAGGCACATAGAAGAATGATTCATGATCCTTTGACAGGACACTACCCCTCAAGTAGTTCCACATTTAATACTAGGCTATATAAAATTAATTTTCTAGGAATTAGTTCATATGGGCCCTAAATACCCATTTATCTCATGGCCTCCTATCTTCACATTAATTAGTAAATATAAAAGACGATATTGACCATGTAACCCATTAAGTAATAACATGTTCCAATCCACAAACTCCATAATATTCCTCAAACTATACCATTGATACCACTAAGTCACTCTCCCTCCCCCTAAATAGTAACCCTTTTATTCTGGAAATGAGATAAGGATGATATTTACTACATATGTCCTACCACTATTGGGACCTGGGTTTGCCTCATGAATGTACCATATATCAAACATATTATTTGAATACATTACCCTTTATGTGAAAAATGTTGAAGAGATATATTATACATATACACTAATAAAAATATTCTCATAAAGATAACAAAAATCTCAAGTACATACATGTATTTCATAAAAAAAAAAAAATTGGAAGAAAACCGAAATACAAAAATGTAATATTTTCAATTGATATGAATCCCAAGAAACAATTATAAAACCATGATAGAGTAATATCTTTCCAAATATAAAATATACTCTTACTAACCCAAAATGAAATTTATATATGCATTAGGTGAACAATAATATATACTTAGGAGGATACTCCCTAAAGGAAATCATGAAAAATATAAAGAAATTATACTAAATAATAGTGAAAAAAGTGAAACTATGTCCTCTCATAAACGGGTATAGTCTGTTCCCGGAATCCACATTTATATCTATCACCAAGTATTTCATAAATGATTTATCATTTATTATAATAATAATTTAACATGGGTACCCCACTAATGATTCCCCAATGGTTTTACACTCCTCACAAAAGTTTTAAATCATAAGCCATATCTCTCTAAAAAATGTTATCCCAAACACAGATATGTTATGTATCAAAAAATGAATCTCATGCATCACATAATATCATCTTACAATATCACACCACCACATAGTTACTATATAGTTTTATGGATCCCCCACATATTCTATGACATCTATAATAAATTGGCTATTATATCTCATGCCTTCACAACCCATACACCAAGTAAAATAACTCAATCCATAATAGTATATACATGTCATACATATAATAATCATCTAGATAATAAATCTAGACATATATGTTACAGAAATAACCACAATACATTATTTTCATATACACACACATATATATATATGGGATATTGGCTAACACACATTCTTGTATATAATACGACCAAGGGAAGAGAGCGGGGCTAGAGGGGGTAGTCAGACATCTATCCAAACCACA
This sequence comes from Viscum album, assembly GCA_963277665.1. NCBI lineage: Eukaryota > Viridiplantae > Streptophyta > Magnoliopsida > Santalales > Viscaceae > Viscum > Viscum album. The sequence goes on from OY728131.1 coordinate 931,497,228, forward strand.
TAGATTTTGTGAAAACACAATCCTAGTTTCCCCAATTTTCCAGTCTCCCTATCCACATTGGATTGGTGTCATTTCAAATATAAAAAATTCATGATATAATATTTCTCACCAGTACACATAGGTCATAACCTAGTCATAGTCTCAACTGAAACTATAATCACATGTACACATGGATTTCACTACTATGCAGTATAAATAATATATTCAAAAATTATTTTAAGGATATACATTATGTGCATTATTTTATTTGAACATTTCAAATTATGATAAATAAGTAATTAACCATTAAATTAAAATATTCAAATTGCATTTCTTCAACCATTTCACTGAAGCCAATGAACTTCAGATATAATCCAACCGAGTCCATGGTTTATTAGGAATTACACTAACATTTAATTACCAGAAAGAACCAACCCCATTTATTAATAATTAATTAAACATTATTACTATTACATATTTTGAGGTAATATGTGAAAACATTCTATACTCCCATCAATATATTTAGATACACACATCTAGATGCCTAAGGTAGTGGGGAAAAGAAAATAGATAAAACTAGAAACCCATCAATCCATTATTTAAATAAATTCATTAAAAAAGAATTTAGCCTATGAAAAATAATGGAAAAGAAAATATTCATATTTTTCCATCATATACAGTTCCATAACTGACGCCCTCATGCATTTCAACATACATTTTTCCTTCACACAAATCACTTACTTATACAACGATATGCCTTGCCTCCCATATCAAACTGATCATCGTAAATAGAAATCATATCTCTCTATATGGATCATATGTAGAGAACACATGTGAAAAAAATAGAAAACATAAATAGGGAATCATGGCCCTAAGACATTGAATTTAGACATTACATGAAAATAGGCTTTCAAGGACCCCAACATAAGGCATCCATCATTTATAAACAACAGGAAATCTGACCATAAGAAATAATTTTCATCAAAAACCCATTTTATTTCATAATGAATTAAATTATTCAATTAATAATGGTCACAACCATGTGTAACCTTAGACATAATTTGTTACTACACATTAAGTCAATTAAAAATGCTTCCTATCATTTTTCATATTTAACACACTTTAGAGAAGATCAATTTTCATTTAACACGCCTTTAATAATTAATCTCCTCCAAAAGTATTCCAAATTATTGTTCATTATATAATTCCAATAACCCAAAGAATAATACATTCAATTAAACATAAATTTCTTCACTAATTTGATTAGCATATAATTTTGAGAAACACACGATTTCGTAATCATGACTCTTATTTAATTTTGTATCCAACTGAAAAATTATTTTTGAAATTATGTTCTTTTTATATTTTCATCAATTTCATCATGATAAAAAATTAATAACATCATGATTTTCAAATGATAACATATATAGCTAAATATTTAGAAAAATGGTAGGAGAACTGTTATCATTTTTGTAACCTATAATATACAGTCACTAATCATAACTCTAATCCATTATTTAATATTGTTTGATAATTTTTTTGTATAATTATACCATTATCCCAAGGGAGAATCCATTTTCAATTTTCATATAAGAGTAAATAAATATGAGAAGCTGTGAATATTATACCTCATATATATGATATTATGGATATGATGATGGAACACCAGTGTAGATATTCCATCACAAACATCATAAGGAAACCATGATCCTCTATTGATGGTATGCCATGAACACAACATATAATGAAAAAGGAAACTCCATTTGTATGATGGGGACTAAAATCACTAGATTTGAAAGAAAATATAATTGAAAATGAGATCAAATATAGGGAAAAAACTTGAAATGAAGGTAGAACCTACCTCGAATCTACAAAGACTGTTCTCTTGAAGTCGAGGCTTCTTCCCTAACAAAAGGTGGCTTCAAAGACATAAATAACTTCCCATTCATTCCTTGTGTGTTTTAGATATGTTTGGGAGAAAAATTTGTTCAAGAGACATTATATTATTCATAGGAAAAATAAACTTTTATAAGACCATCATGAAACCATTAGGACCACAGCTCCAAACCGTCGATCAAAGAGTATACTATGACACAATACAAGTGGGCGTACCACAACCACCTAGGTCTATGTGTGTGACTGAGGTACCTGAGGTAGATATATCCAGATCCAATTTAACAAGTTAGAGGTACTATGGTGAATTGTACATTTCATATCTTTTCCACCTTAATTTGGAAAAACTACCCAAATCCCTAATACCATAGTTTCGTTGCTCCACACATCAGTGCTCAACATTAGGAAAGGGACCTCATATATCCAACCACCATATCACAACAACACCCCAAAAATATAACAGCCACAATTTTTCACCCCAATAGCTCCTATGAGACAACATGAACCTTCATGACAGAAAATCAAGGCCTTCAACATATCACAATGTTCCACTTAATAGCCTTTCAAAATATGACGACACACAAATTGTCCCAATCTAACTTCCAAACAAATGGAAACCTTATCTAGGAACCTATAATGCCAAAAAATCATAGTGGAAGGTCTAATTTGATCTGGGATCATATAAAATCACTTATCCATCCATTTTTCACACATGATTCAGACATTTTATTATGTTTCTTACTCTTATAATTTTTACTATTTGATGTTTTTTCCTTGGTAGGAACGTTTTACCTTCGTAATTTATATTTAATGAAGAAAATAAAATCGAACATATAATATAAATTTTAACTAATGATTAATAATAATAACTCAATTTTATCAGATGAAATATACATGTTGAAGAAAAATCAATTTTAACGGTAGTGAAAGTAATGCATACAACCGAGTTTTAAAAGAAGTGTATTTTTAAGCATAATATATATATAGGATAAAATTATCAATGTATTTAATTTTCATTATATAAAAATTTATTTCATAAAAAATAATTTTTTTCATTACATGTAACCGAAAATGAGTTCTTAAAAAATAACAATTAATTAAATGATAAGAAATACACAATTTCTTTTATAGGAAAATGTTACTTATGTTATTTAATATAGGATTTTTATATTCAAATTATTATATTAAATTGTATATTTCCACTCTATAAAACATATTTGATGATGAAAAATGTTTATAATGGTTTTTAATCTACACTTAATTCTTTATATAGTCATAAATGTTATGATTTGTGTACAAACGTTATTTTCACTATTAATATTAAAATCTAATATTTTCCAAAAAAAAATTCATAAATTCAGTTAGGGATACCATAAAAATGTGGAAATAGAAAATAAATTTAAATTTTATAGTTAATATTATAAAATTCATAATTTTATCTTTTAAATAGAAATTCATTATATAATGAAAAAATCATTTTGTAATGGAATTCGTAAAAATTTAATGTTCTCAACATCATTAAATTAAAATTAATATATTTAAAATTTTAAGATATTAGTTGATTAAAATTTTATATATGATAAAAAAATAATTTATGATTTTTATCTTTAATGTGTTAATACTATAAATATTTATATGTGAATGGACAACCATATTTTTTATATATCAATTAAACATATGAATTTTTAATTGGTTAAAATCATGTTATTTAATTAGGGTTTCATTATTACTATAATATTTTTTGATATTATTCAAATAATATTTGGTGACGAGTTTTATTTCATAATTTCATGTATGTAATTCTAAAAAATAATTTAGATTTATTTAAAAGAAAGATATATATTAAAATCATGGGGCATTAACTCCTTACCCATAAATAAATTTTTTCCTCATAATTTTAATTATCACTTACTAATAATATTACATGACAACATCTAATGATAATAATGAATGGATTTATAAATCTAAAGAGACACATAAATTTTTATAGTATGGCAGGATATGTAACTGATCTTTTTCTACATATATTTATATCCTGGGCCATTTATTCGAAATTAAATTTTTATCAATTTCTTAATCGTTTTATAGGAATACATTCCACTGCTCTATTTTCAAGATCCAACTTCCAAAAATATAATAAAATAATTTTTATGATAGTTATGACACACTAAAAAATTAGTTTAAAATATTTACAAGCTCATTTTATTTCTTTTCATGCAACACCTAGCTTTATAAGAGTTGTGAAATATGATTAAATTATTATAATTTAAATGTGACTATTATAACCTACTAATTAATTTTTAGGTTTGAATATATATAAAAACACTATTGAAGATATTCATATTTGTTTTAATTACATAATTTTTTTATTCATAATAAATAAGTAATCACTTATTAGGGATGTGATTTTATGCTTGAAAACAACATTTCATCTACATTTTTTTTCAATTTATTGTGTAAAAATTAATATTATTTTATATCATATTTAATAAATTTAATTTTGGAAATTAATATTTTTATTATAACAATATCAATATTATCGTATGGTAATTGTTTTTAAATATTCTAAAAATTGTTATTTTGAATTGAATATTGAATAATGAACTTATTTTGAAAACTATCATTTCATTACGTAAAATAATTTTATATAAAATTACCATTATTTTTTAATTGATATTATGTTAATAAAATTATCCTTTAATTACACATATTCTCATTAATTGAAATATAATTAGAATGATAATTAATTTTCGTATAAGCTCATTTTTAGGAATAAATCACATTTTTCTAAAACTGTTTTTCACTGTGATATACACATTTATATTAAAATTGATTTATTCCCAGTCTAGAAATGGATTATAGAAAAATAGATTCAATATTATAAATAATGATATAATAGTCGGTAAATATAATCCTTTTATTTTTTACCAATATTATTGGTAACTATGGTATATATTTATAACCCTAGTAAGGATAAAATGGGAAAAATAAGGTTAAATCTTTTAGATGGGAACTAAAAAACTCCCAAAACATGCCTATATTTCAGGTTATGACTGTAATTAAAACATGGCCATCTTATATTCTAATATTATTCAATTATTTGTCTTTTCATTGATTATATATATTATATTATTTTATGTAATGACTAAATACTAAACACAAATCCCACTCTTTAAAAATATATAGAATATAGATCAGGACAAACAGATGATTATAATAGATATAATTGTTTTTTTAATGAATGAATTGATTTTTTTGATATTAATATATTTTTAATTTTCCATTGTTGTATAATTAGCATAAATGCTTATGCAACGCCAATACAACGCTAGTGATAAAAGTATGAAAATTAGGATAAATGATTTTTAACCTAATAAAATATTTAAAATTCTGATTAACTGTAGTATTAAATAAATTTAATATGTAACTAAAATTATAATTACTATTAAAAATGATTATCTTTGAATTCCATTTTTTATGTCATTGAAGTCAAATTAAATTAATACTCCCAAAAATGAATAGAATGATATTTTATGACATATTATTTAATTAAATGTTATAAAAAATTAAAAATATGAACATTGGTATAAAATATTTAAAAAAAATTCCACCAATGGAGAATTTATGAGACTCTAACCCACATAGAATTAAATTTGTCACCCTTAAAGACTACAAAATCCATTACCACAGTTAAGGATAAAAATGGTTGGCCATAGAGATAAACATAATGTTAATGTTTAAAAAGAAATAGAAACATGTATAAATTTTATTGGTTGAAGATATTTAGACATCATATTACTTTATAATATATTTCATTTTTTATTTTTTGTAACATTCACAACAAAATGAATTGATATTATTTAAATCATTTATCTAATTCAATGTTTGTCTCTCCCTTCGAATGTAAAAGGTCACCTATTCCGCTATCATATTAACAAAAATTGATCACTAAATATTAGTAAATAGGTACCAAAATAGTTTTTGATCCATTTCATTCATTCTTGTAATTTTTTTATTCAGTTAAGACCAAAATAATAAGTCTTCGTGGTTAAGATAATGGAGGCATCTCAATGATGAGGTAACCATCTATTAATTTTTTTAAGGTAATTTTTTATTATAATAAATATTAATATAATTTAACCATACAATAATAATTAATCTAGTGTAATTAATAAATCATGTAGCTATTATTAATATGAAACAACAATTGTTTACCTCATTTTAATCTCATAAAAGATGATAACATCACTCGTGAGTATATATGACCTACATCTCCATGTAGTTGTGTAATTTTTTTCATCACTACTTCACATAAATTCTTATAAAGATTTCATTAATGATTATATATTATACTTATGAAAAAATTATGATTTTGGAAGTAATATACCTTTACCTTCTTACCCATACACCTATTAAAAAAGACAACATCGGTCCTGCATACATGTGGACAACCACACACACACAAAAAAGGGATTCATTTTTTATGTCCTCATTTCATATATGATTATAAAAATGTATATAATGATTAAATATGAAAAATATATCATTATTAAAATTCTACATATTATGAAAAAATTATCATGATTCAAGGACTATAACATTCAAATTGTATTGTATAAGAAAAGAAAAAGAGTTATCCTTAGGTTAAAGGATTTTAATAAAGAATTATTTACAAAAGGGATGTAATATGTTATATGTAAATCATATATGTTATTATAATTATTATAATGATTTCATTATATATTTATAACAAATTTAAATTAATTATATATTATATTAAAATAATATATGCGCAGTGTTAGACTTGAGGTATCGTTTATTTATCTCAATTTTAAATCATCGATAATTAAGCTAAATTATAGACCTAATTTATGTTATAGGGAAGATATGCATAACCATTGAAATGTTATATTATGTATTCATCTTCATTTATGGAATTTTATGTTTCTATTCATGTTTATATTTTAGAAATTTATGAATGAAAAGTTATTAAATCTATAATGGTTTATTTCACAATGTCATCCTTATTTGGGATGTTTATTTTCATGTTTCCATTAAAGGAATTATAATATTTTTTATCTTAATAATAATATATTTTATTCTCATCTAGTTATTTCTATAAATTACACATTTTCATTTCATCTTCCTCTTTTATGTACATAAATGGGTGAACGTATGATTTTTTTGGAAAACTAACTTTAGTTTTCTATTTAGTATTAAATGTTTTTATTCCATGAAAATATTTTATTTAAAATATTTTCAAGAAATTTTTTTCTATTATATAATGATATATTTACGTCATTTTTACCCTTTTTAAAATTATATAAAACTGGTTTAAAATTAATCTTGTCATTGTTTTCAGAATGAAGAAATTTTTACCAAAGGTATGAAAGAAATATTTGGTTTAATGATTATGGCACCATTTCTTTCCCATCATAAGGACTATTATTTTACGTGAGGATCCTATTAAATTTTTACATGATATTCTAAAAAATATTATTTACAAATATTTTGTAAGTTTTAGATTTTAAATAAGTTGTTTTCAAATGAAAAAGTTATTTCCCTATGATATGTTCAATTGATATTTTAAATGTACATACATCTATATAAACATCCTTTAATTAATTTCACGCTTTATTAGGGATAAAATATAGTCATACCTTCTAACATATTAATTTGAATATCTTATGATCAAATTTATCTAGTGATTTAATGGAAAAAATATTAACATTTCATATTCTTTTTTTTCAATACCAATTTTTATATTGATTTTTATTTAAATTTTATACATTTATATTAAATTATGAATATATTAGTCTATATGAGTGATGGGAGGCTCCCACTATATCCCTTCAATGAATATGTATGTTTCATGATATATATTATGTTGAGTATTTGTTATATTCCACTATTATTTTTTTATGGTTTCACGGTAAAATCATTACATGTTAGATTATGATTCCAAAAGAATTAATTCAATAATTATAGAACACATTATGGATTTCTAGGTGATTAATATTTTTATTATTTCATACATGGAAATATTCATATTTTATTTTATTATTTATATACTCTATTTGATTATTTTTTATCTATTGCATATTACCAATTTTTTTTTCATAATTTCTTTTGTTATACAATTTATCTTACTAAGAATCAGAGTTGACCTTTTATTATCTTTTCCTCTCACTATGATATCAATAAGGTATATATGAATGATTTTAATGATATATAATATGAAATAAAAAATATCTCAAATATTTTTTCATTTTTAGTTTCTTCTTTTAAAATTTATTTTGAGAATAATTTCTATATCTAGTGTAACACCCCCAGTGTCATTTATATAACCTTTTATATATGATTTTTAAGAATATTAAGTGTATAGGTGAAGCATTATTGGGATTGAAAAAAATTTGGAAATTTTTAGAGATTTTATAATGGGGAATTATTGGTTAACAATAAGTATAAATTGTGAAACTCCTATAGGAATTTTTTCACAATGAATCATGGTAAAATAGTAAGATGCATGTGTATGCAATTTATTTTTACAAGAGTTGTGTCCACTAAGGGGAAACTATGCTTTGGGGGATAATGGGATTTTTTAGGGATGATGAATAATTTCTCTAATCATGCAATCCAATAATGCAAGGTAATCTTTAATATAGAGACTAGTTCATGTTTATCACATGATTATTTAAATAAGTGAATACTCGTACACAGGTTAACGATTATATCCTTAAAAGGCATGTATAAAAACATTTAGGATCCAAATCCCTTATATTTTCTACAAATAGAATATAAATCAAATTTTATCCCTTATATTGGCTAAGGAAACTTCACCCATTGCTGAAGGGAAAATTTGAATGTGTTTCTTTGTGAGTTGATGAATGATTCTCATTGAAAGTCATCAATTAAGGTAGTTTTTAGTGGTTTTTCATTGATCTACCTTCCAATATATCTCAAATTATTAAATATATTCCAATATTGATTGATATAATGTTTTTTTATTAAAAAAAGGATTATATTTAGCCTTTTTTATATTAGAGGAAGTGATCTAAGCTGGGTTTTTGGAGATTCAACCCATTTTTTCCCAATTTAAGTGTCATTCGTAATTTTTTCCATAAATCATGAGGTAGGTTGCTTCACTATCAAATCCTATATTAAGAACATGAATGAGTGATTTCAAATTGGTTTTTTTGAATAAATTTTGAATTGGTTATGTAATTACTTCAATACTGACAATTTATGGATTTTTTTTGAAATCGGGTGTTATTGGAAAAGGTGAAATTGATAACATGATTTTTAAATGATTATTTTGACATTGTTATTTGGATTTGATTCATGTAATCTTTTTCAAAAAAAGTTGTTTTATTTTGAATGGTTTATTGAAAAAAGAGTTTTTGATAAAAGGTTGGTTTTATTGGAATGGTTTGTTGTTATGTTTCTCAATAATGGCGTGGAATTGTCGAAATGATTTAATTAGTTTGAATAGGATGTATTAGAATGTGGTTGGATTAAATTGTTCTTCATGAATACAATAGTGTGGATAATGGTAGTGAACATTCCATTATCTGAGGTATGAGTTATGGATGTGAAAGTTACATTGTCAATGGTATCAATGAGATTGCCTTTATGAGTGTGTGTGGCTATGTGATATAGACTAGGTAATGCTAATTAGATTAAGGAAACTTCCTCTTTGGTTTCAATCCGAAGAACTTTGTGTTTCAGTGATAAAACTATTTTACCATAGAAGTTGTTTTATATTTTGATAAAAACTATTTTCAATTGCTTTATATAAATTTCATAACACAATAAACCATAATAGAGTTAGTAGGGATGTCCTCATGGGAAAGCATAATGAGTTTGATTACTCATACCTAATTTGGAACATTTATGATTTTGTAGATATCTCTTTTCAGGAAATGGGGAAAGGTAATGTATCACACTTATATAGTTTTTCAGAGTGATAATTGAGATGTATTGTGGATTTGGGAATGTATCATGGTTGGAGAATGGAGTTTGGTTTCATATTATTTGGATTTTGCTGGCTATGTCATTATATTTTTACTTTCATTTTTTGTAGTCTTATTATATAGTAATCAATTGTCTTCTAGTTTTGATATTACATGTAATGGATTTATTTGTTTTACATTTTTATAATCTATTAGTTACTGGTTTATTTTTTATGTATTTTTCGGTCAAGTGGTTTTATTTCTTAATGGGAATATCATCCCCCAATTTTATTGAATCCCTTGGCCTTTATTTCCATCCTTTGGCACCATAAGAATGTCTCTTAGGCCCATGAAATGTACTTCCTCTTCAAGAAAATGTGTATAGAATGGATGACACAAGTAGTATCTGTCATGGACTTTCTAGATATCATTTTATAATAAATGGTATCAACTTGTTTGATCCTCAAATAACATGTAGTGTTCGTTTCTCTTAGTATAGGAGTTGAAATTCATTCTAGACTCTTCATTTTTATGGGAAAATACATATGATAATAATATCCAAGACATAAAATATATAGGTTAAAAGGATTAACTAACCATTTTATGTTGATCATCAAGTTACCATTGATTTGGGTATATAAGTTTTTTGGAGACACTTATAGAATTTGAAATCCAATTTTCATGAATTTAGCTGATGCGATGATCATCAGATGAATTGTAGATGTGTCTTACCACTATGAGTTCATATTTAAATTTTCGTAATGATTTATGATTTGTAATGAATGTATTGATTTTTGAAAATTGTTAATGTTTTTATTGAATGTGATATTTTTAGAAGGCATGAAATGGTTATTTTGAAAATAGTTTGATATTCAAAACTATGGTTAAATTTTTAAAAATTATTGATTATCGAAATATTCAGTGTTAAAAAATAGTGTTTTGATAGAATGATGTTGTGTAATTTAAATTGTTAAGACATCTATTTCTAGAGAGTGAGAATGAAGACGTTTGTAGTGTTTTATGAAAAAATGGAACCCATTAGGAATTGTATGAACCATCTAGAGGAATTGGGTGAAAATACGGTTGAAATTGATCCACAAGTGAACAAACAACATTTTCAGAGTATATTCCAATATTTTTAGGATTTGGACAAGGGGAATTAAATAATTGAACCAAGGAAATGGGATCATTATGTACAGTTCAAGAAGAAGAATCCACTAATCATTATGGGTGATTCAGAACACAAGAAAGAGGAGGTGTGGATAAAAAGGATGAATCATATCTTCCATTTCCATGGAACTCTAGCAGCATTAAAAGTAAACATTGGGATATATATACTGGAGTATATTGAATGAAAATGGTGGGATTTAAAATTCCAGGAAAATTTGGAGCAATGACCTACATTGGATGATTTTAAAGAATTTCACAACAAAAACTTATTTCTACGTAGGTTCAAGATTTTACAAATGACATATTTCATTATATTGAAGTATGAAAGCCTCATAGTGAATGATTATGCTACTAAATTCATGAATTTAGATATACTTTCACCTAAATTTTATGCTACTGCTTCTTTGAAGGCACACATATTTGAATTGGGGATGTGGTAGGAAATTCAATCCATGAATGTCATCCTAGGTATAAACAATTATACTGATATGGTTAATAGAGTGATAATGGTATAAAGTGACATCTCAGGATTTATTAGTGGAGAAAGAATGTTGATACTTATGGGGATGAGTGGAAACACTAATTATAGGAGTAAATGGAAGAGGGAGATCTATTTCCAAGGTAGTGGGATGACTCCGAATCAGGTAGTTGGATCAGTGAATCTTAACTAAAGACCCAAAAGAAAGATATGATGATTACATTATGGTTATATTAGTCCCATTAAGTTAGATTCTATGACACAAGCTAAAGTATATTCAAATTTCAACCAGATAGGTTATCCCCAATTCTATTGTCATAGTTCCTTGAGGTTAGGTGTTTAAAATATTTCTCAGGTGTCACAAACCGCGTATTCTTTGATGGGATTAGTGCAGTTGAATACCTCTTATCATCAAAATAGAGCAATACATGGTGATTCTTGGGACATGATTAATCCTCAACATGGGGAATATAAATATGTAAATAAGTAATAATGTGTTATGAGAAATAAATTATATGGAGCTGAATAGGTTATTCTAGATGATCAATCCAGACCATCCATAGTGTGACATACAATTATTTTGTATTCTACCCATAGAAATATTTTCATGATATACGTGAATCCAAATTGAGTATTTATTCTCATATAAATTGTTTCCTATCTTTAGTTATTGATATGATGGATTATGTTTTAAAACATCATACTCCTCTTGGAAAAAAATGTAGATCCATTATATTTAGGGAATGTTCCATAACTATTGATAGAGACAAGATAATATGAAATTTATTGATGGTTGGAATGAATTTCTATGATATAATATTGGGTATATATTGCTAGAAAAAGTTTTAGGTTCACATCGACTGTTATAACATAACAGTTAGTTTCACAACTGAGAATGGCATTGAGCATCTATTTAGAGGTGATAGGAAAGTAAAGGCAAGTGAACATAGATTTTTGGAATCATTATATTGAACAATCTCACACTAGTTGTTTGATTTGACTTTTTAATTGATGGAATGGAATGAGAATAGTAGTTTCCAAGAACTGCTTGATTTTTTTTGGTTTATTTCTCAAGAATTTATCAGGGTTTCCACCTAAAAGTGAGGAGGAGTGTATGATTGATCTCTTTATAGGGACACATGCTATTTCAATTCCATCTTATAATATCACACAAAAGAATTAAGGGAACTGAAAGTGATGTATTAAGAGATGGAATGAAAATGGTTCATTCATCCTAGCTTGACTATGTGGAAATCATTCATCTTGTTTTTCCAAAAGGTGGATGGAACTTTTTAGTTGTGTGTTTATTATAGTCTGACAAAAAATCTATGATAAAGAACATGTATCAAAACCCAAGCATTGATGATCTATTAAAACAATTAATGGGAGCCCTATGGTTCCCTCTGATGGACTTACGGTCATGATATCAGCATTTATGGGTTCAAAATGAGGATATTCCAATGACAGATTTCATTAGTAGATATGGTAACTATGAATATTTATTAATTCCTTTATGTATCACTAATTCACCTGTGGTTTTTAAGGCATTGATAAATAATATATTTTAATGTTTTCTAGATTCTGTTGTTGTGGTCTTTATGGATGACATATTGGTTTATTCGATGAAAATGTTGAGTGTTATCAACACATGGTGATTATTTTGGGAATCATAAGGGATCATCAGTTTTATGAAAAACTATAAAAGTGTGATTATTTTGTATAACTGTTATGGTTATATGGAAATTTAATCTCTAAAAAAGTTATTTATGTGGATCTAAATAAGATTAAGGTGGTTATCTATTGAAAGCCACCGAATAATTTCATCTAGATTCATATTTTCGTTGTTCTAGTTGGTCATTATCTATAATTTTTTCATGATTTTTAATGAATGGAATCACCTATTACATCTTTAAAAATGATTAATGTTTTATTATAGTGGACTGAAAAATTTCAGGAGTTTTTTAATCCTCTTAATATTCACATTACAACAACACATATCTAGATATTGTTGGAATGAGGATAATGGTATGTTGGGTATTATGAGGCTTCAGGATATGGGTTTATATTTGTTCTCATATAGGGAGATCATGTTACTTGTTATGGCTTGGGATAGTTATGGTTTCAAGATAAGAACTACCCAAAACACGATTTAGATTAAGCTATCACATTTCATGCTTTGATGAAATGGAATAATTACCACTTTGGGGATAAATTTACTTTGTTTACAGATCATAAGAGGTTGAAACATATATTCACACAAAGGGTTTTGAATTTCAGACAAATAATATTTATGGAGTATCTCCAAATGTTTGAATTTAATGTGATGTATACATTGGGTAAAGGAATTATAGTTGTATATTAATTAAGAAGAAAGTCATATACTTAGTTGTAAAAAAGGATTCTGTAGAGTGGTAGTTGATGTCTGTCCAAGCCAATATAAACTTTGATTTTGATGACTGGGGGAGTACATTAGTTTTCATTCAAGTGTTGGAGGATATTGATTTGATGAAGATGGATACAGGGGCACATACATATAATTCTGAATTCATTACATCAACATCGAAACAAAATGGTTTGGATACCACTATAGTCTATAGGTTGGATGCGAGTTTAGTTTTGTTGTTTCTAAATATGATGGTCGTAACTATGGATTTTAATGTACAAATTCTTCATGAAACTTGAATTCAATATGGGTTTTTTATCTAGTGATAGAAAAATTTTATATGGCATTGAAATAATAGTTTCAAAGGATCGTTTAAAAAAAGAAGGTTGTTGAGTTAGTTTAGAGATGATATGATTGTATTTAAGTTATGGAACAAAATTAGTGACCATCTGATATATTACAGTTTATAACTATTCAAATTTGGAAATGGGAGATCATAGTTATGGATTCTATAATTGGTCCCCCAAAATGATTCAGAAAAATGATGCCATATGGTTGATAGCGTATATGAATAAAAATCATCTCATTTCATCCATATTCATGAATATAATATAGTGGAATACATGAAAAAAATTTATATTCAATAAGTTGTAAAGAGGCATGGAATAAGAATTTCAATTGTGTTAGAAAGAGATATAAGGTTTATATATTATTTTGCACATCCTTACAAAATTACCTTGAGACATGGTTGACTATTAGTACACAATATCATCCATAGAATTATGGGAAATCTAAAAGGATGACATAAAAATTAGATGAAATGAAGAATGATTATGTAATGGGATTTGGTGGCTCTTGGGAAGAGAATATACCATTAGTGGTGTTCGAGTATTACAAAAGTTATCCTACCCTGATATATTGGATCCTTTTGAAGAATTTTATGGGCATCCTAGTCATTTTACACTTTGTTGGTTGAAAACTGGGGATAGTTCAGTTGTTGGGCTGATATTTGACTAGGAAATAATAGAGAAGATTCAATTGATCAGGAAATGGATGCAGATGGAATAGAGTATCCTAAAATCGTATGCAGATTAACATCGATGGCCATTTCCATTTAGGTGAGTAGGCATACGTTTCTTATAAGGTGTCGAAGGCTTGTACATCATTGGTTTGGAAAACAGTGAATGTTATATTTTTAATAAATTGGCCCTTTTTAGTTAATGGAATGGGTTGGAGATGTAGAATATCGGTTGGCATTACCACTACTATTCAATGTAGTGCATAATGTGTTCCATGTATCATAGATGATAAAGTATCACCCTTATACTGACCATGTGATTTGATGGGATCATGTTCACATAGATCTGGATGCATTGTTGATTCATATACCAGTGAGGAATTTGGATATTCATGATGATGTCATTCATTGCAAAAGCATCGGTGTAGTTCATGTTTTCGACAAATACAGTCAAATTATTGAAGGGTCTTAGAAACATGACAATGAAATGAAATAGTGTTTATAAATCTATCATAGAAATTATAGATTTCATTTTTATTGGTTTTGAAAGGCCAATGGTGAGGAGAATGTAGAACCAATCGTTTCATGTTAATAATCCTTTATTTATGGTTTTTGTTTATATGAAGTGTATGGGTGATGTTTGGGAGGGTTTGGAAAAACTTTTGAATGTTTGGGGGGGGGGGTTTATAAAGGTTAAAGGATGGTGCATGGTTAGTGGAAACCATTAATCTCTGATAAGAAACCATGCACAATGAGATCAGGGATAATGTGACGGCAAACGATTTGTCCAACCCTTGTGGCCACTAAGGAGAAACCATGAAAACTGGGTATTTGTACTTTTCATGGTTGATCCATAGTTTATCTGATTGTGGGAGAAATATGTGCAAGTTCCTCATTGATTCATATACTATAGCACAATAAGATCACAGTTTTTCAAAACCATGTAACTAACTGTGCACGGGTTAAAGATTATATACGTAAAAAGTTGATCAATCACTTTTTTACATCTAACTCCAACATTTTTTCTTTAAATCGTTCCTAAATCAATATTTATCCCTCTAAAGGGCTGTAGATTAGTTCCCCATTGATCCAGATATAATATGAAGACATTTCATGGTGCATTGAAACATGAATCGCACGATATGTCATCATTTATGGTAGTTTTTGGTAGTTTTTATTAGATCTACTCCCTTTCCACTCTCAGATTCTTATATATACTCTTTTGTGGATAGAACAATGATTTTAATTACAATCACTATTTTATCAGTTAATTTTTATTGTATTAAAAGTGATCTATGTTGTTTTTTGGAGATTCAACCTAGTTTTGTTGGTGTATTACCATCATTCATCATTTTGTCTATAAATACTCAGGTTAGTGGCTTCAGTCACGACTCTTTTATTTAGAACATGAATTATTTTTTAAAAATTGGACGTTTTTTGGTTGAAGTAATTTTGTATTATTTGAGTGATGATTTGTATAATCTATCTTTGCTAACAGTTTATAGAATTTCATGAAATTGGGTGTTTTGGAAAAAGGTTAATATAGTAACATGATTTTAAAAAGATTACATTAAAATAGTTATTTGGATTTAATGTTTCGAAAAGTGTATTCAATAAAGGTTTTGTTTTATTGGAATGGTTTGTTGAAAAAAGTGTTTCTGATAAAAGGATGGATTTAATGAAATCGTTTGTTATTATAGTTATCAATAACGGTGTGGTTTCGTTGATATGATATAATTGGTATATAAAATTTTGTATTGGCATGTTGTTGGATTAAATGGTTAATCATGGATGTAATAGGGTGGATAATGGTCATTAAAGTACCTCTTTCAATGAGAGGGGATATGGATGGGATAGTGCTAACATCAATGGGAATACCAAGCTTGCATGTATGGGTGTGTGTGTATATGTGATATGGAATGGGTAATTTGAATGTTATTAATAAGATGATTTGTTTGGTTTCATTCCTTGGAAGATGGCATTGCTTTGAGAGAACTATTTTACCAAGGTACTGATTTTATATTAGGATATAAAATATTTTCAATTTATTATATAAATTAGTTTTTCTAAATGTTATAACATTTTATATCCTAGTAGTGTGAGTAGGGAATTCATTTCTAGAAAGGTTATTGAGTTCATTACTTACCATTTATTAGGAACATTTGTTCATTTAAAGATATCAATTATCTGGAAAAGAAAAATTTTAATGTTTCACACTTCAGTAGTGGTTAATAGTGATATAAAGTGGAGCATAGGGAATGTTTGGATCGTGGAGTTTTTTTTGGAGACATGGATATTTTTTGGTTACATCTTCTATTATTTACTATGATGTTTTATAGACATCCACAATAGTACACTATTTTAGTCTAGTATTTATATCAATGGCATAACCATAATGTTTTTTACCTTATTATCATGCATAATGTATTGCTATATATTGTTAAGGAATGTTTGGTTGAGTGGTTTATTTATTAATGGTGAAATCATCATCAAATTGTATTGAAGCCCTTGGAATTTATTTCCACCCTTTTTCACCTCAGGGATGTTTCTTAAGTCCAATTCATTTCCATCATATTTCTTAATACAACCCTATGGGGTGAAATGTATCATCTATTATCGTAAGTCTACTAAATTCATTGATCCTATCAGATTCAATCTCCTTTATCCAATTCAACTGTAGTACAAAGACTACAAGGTGTGTGTTACTAGAGTTGTGTATATTTCAGTTGGTATAAGAACATATTTAATAAGACTTGTGGGAACTATATTTAGTTAATCATATATTATGAAACATAACTTTATGATAAAATATGAGGATTAGTTTTAGTATACTATAATGTCACAATGTTTTTTAAATTATAGATTGTGTGGTTTTATTATAAAAATAATCAATTCATAGATACAATTAATTTGATATGGTTGTGGAACATATTCACCAAGTGGAAAAAAATAGGAATGTGGAAGATTGGGTATTAACCTAATCATTACATGTCACGAACCAGGCCGGGTCCCGACCCGGTCCACGGTAAGGCCCAAAGGGCGTTCCCGATCCCCACGGGCTGGCACAAGTGCCCGGGTACCAAGAGTAACAAGTGGGAATGATTTACCTGAAATAAAAGACAGAAAAACATCTAGCAAGATAAATAAACAAAAACTTGAAGTAGACAACCAAACACGCCTTTAAATTATAAACAGGTTTAAAGTCTACAACATGATCAAATAGAAAAAAAAGAAAATACGACAGCAGAAACTAAAATTCTAACCCAAATCTGTCGGAAAAGGAGAGGCCACCTCAACCCCATTCTGCATGAGAAGACCAACAGCAACCAGAACCACCCACGCTGAGCACGATGTCACAACCTGAAATACACAAGAAACAAAATCTACATACACCCAAAGGTGTTTATAGGGTGTGATCCAAAAGCCCAGCAGGACATCACCCAATAAAAAGCTTCCATGCCACAACATCAAAAAGAAAATTTAATGTGCTTATTCAAAATTATAACATCAATATTATTTTTAAAGAAAACATTTACAAGCTAAAAGATAAATGAAAAAAACTAAAAAGAACTCGTTTCAAAAACACGATTTTTAAAGTGGAAGAGAAAAGTTCATTATGGGCACACACACACATACTCACACACACACACACACACATACTCCCACACACACACACTCACTCACCCACACCCTAGTGGTCCTCCATATGCCGATGGAAGGCACCAGGCCATAGATGGTAGAGCACTATTGGTATATCCCCTAAGGTTCATCTAGCTTGAGTGGGACCCTAGAACCTCATGTCTCTGTGAAACGTGGCTTAGAAACCACGAACCACCGTAACGTGGCTTAGAAGACCATGACCCTCCAAAAACATGGCTTAGGAGGCCACGACCCTCATTCATCATATGTTTAGTTAGTGTTGTAATCGTCAATCCAGCTAAGTGAGACAGGGACGATACCCATCCGGCTCACTAGCACACTAGTTCTAGTCCGCCCACCTAGATACCCAGGGTTTTCTCTTGTGCTCAATCAAGTTTCACATTCACATTATGTATATCTCTTTCACATATCCCGAACCAAACAAAATATTACACATACACGTCACCATTTGCATACCCAAACACCATAAAAAAAACACGCACACCAAAACCATTTTATAACATAGTTGAGATCACTTGCGTGACTTGATAAACCATTTTTTACAATTTGAATAACATTTCAAAATAGCACAATAAGAGTTTTCACATGAGACATTTCCAATTTCACATGTAATAATACCTTTAAAAACTTAACGCACACATAATTCTGTCAAACACAACTCCCGCGCTCCATATATAATTTAATAAGTGCAACTAACAATTTATTAAACACTTAAAATTAGAAATAAAATGTTTGCACCAGAACGAAGAACTCGATTTCATATACGAACGTCACATTAAAACCAAAGGTGCATCTTATACAAACTAAAACTTGTTTTCCCATTGTCCAAAAAATTTTCAATTAAATTCCAAAAGTACGCAACACGGGAAACACACCCAAAGTGATTCATTTTCATTGAAAATCTACATTTAATTACACAGACACCTCAAAGAACATGAACACACATTTCGCACCTACCAAACAACCCCGAAAACCTTCCCAACCATATTCCGCATCTCATATGACACTTAATTAAACAATTTCTCAATTAATAAAGCATCACATATGCATACCACAAGGCCTCAATTTAAAACACAAAAATTTTAAATTCCTGAACCATTTGAAAATCAATTTCACATCCCAACCCTTCTAAAACCTCATTCGCACCCCTAAAAGATACTCAAGGTTCATAATAAAAATTAACACATCAAAATAGTTTACCTTATATTGAAAAACTCAGTTTAATATCATTCGTACCTCAAGCATTATTGAAAACACAATTTTCACACCCTAAATAATTAACTATAACACGTCTGAAAATTTCAACAACACAATGCACATGAAAAACGTTGGCATTTACTTAAAAAAAACTCAAATTCATCAATATTCATATCGAAGCACATCTAAAAAAAATTTCTCACCACACAATTTATCACTAGAACATATTATAATTTAATTAATGAGCAATTAAAGTATCTAAAGATGGTATGACATGGATCCACCTACCTCGGACCAAAAGGATTCTGAAAAAATGGCGTGTAACCCTATTCGCACCTTGACCACATAGCAATCCCACAAGAGTGAGTGTAATACATTAACCTTGGACCCTAAAAACAAGAATAATCCTTGTAATAGAGATCCTGCCCACTGAAAAAAAGAAACAGACAGAACAAGACTCAAACAAATATAGGGATGGACCTATCCGAAAGGGGGTGCGGCGTGCATAAGGTAAGCAGGGCGCCGAAGGTGTTGCCGGCCAGCATGGGGAGGTCAGAGTTCAAGGGGGTCGCACTTCCAGCCGGCTGAGAGGGAGGGTGAGGGCTGCCGGCGCAGCAGCCTCCCGGGAGCGGCGGTGCGTGCAGCCGATCAGGAGGGGGGGCGCGAGCCAAGTCAAGGGCAGGGGTGCATCGTGCATGGTGGATCCGGAAGGTTGAGGCAAAACCAGATGGAGGCGCGGTGCGACGCGGTGGGTTGGAGGCTGAACAGGAGGGGCAGGGGTGCGGTCCGGTGAGGGTAGGGGTGCAGTGCACAAGTCGGAGTGGCTTTGTGAGGGGATTTTGGTGTAAGGCAAGGGCTGGCCATGGAGGGGATGAGGCGACGATGAGAGGGGGGAAGGCCTATGGGCGACGAGCGGGCAAGCGACTATGGGGGGTTGGGAGGCAGCGTGAAGGGGAAGGGGAGGACTCGGTCGCGGCACATAGAAAAAAAGGGAAGAAAACCCTAGAAAAAGAAAAAGAAAAGAAAAAGAAATCCCAAAAATAAAATGGAGTTAAAATAAAATAAAAAAGGAAAATCAAAAATCAATCCCATAATATTACTATTATTATTATAGTTATTACTAATATATTTAAAATGAAACCTTGACAATAATAATATTATTATCATTAAGACGCAATTCATTAAATTATTAACACGCTCATCTCATTTTATTTACTTATTTTTATTCATCCACACATTTAATTTATTTTCATTATCATAATTAACTCATTTATTTAATTAGTTGACCATCGAGAAGGGTAATACAATAGACCTGGTGAAGCCGCATGGCTCTGCAATTATTCTTCACTTGCGCGTCGCATGATGACAAGCCCCGAAAACTCATTTAATTTTATTTGTTTATTATTAATTCCTTTTTATTTAATTAGTTTCACAAAGGGCAGGTGAGCGGGGAACCGAGCGAGGTCGCACGGTGACCCAAGCAAGGTCACGCGATTTCGACAGTGGCGCGCTAAATTCTGAACAGGCCAGAAAGTGCGTTTCTAAATATGAAATCAAAATAATAATAATAATAATAATAAGTCGGGCCTCGTACCGAACTATCTGATGTCCAATAATGAAATAAAATAAATAATATAAAAAAGGACGGGTGTGACAATTCTCCCCACCATAAAGCTTTCCATCCCCGGAAAGCCACAACTAAGGCTGAGACCCAAAGCAGGAAATGACACCCCATTGGGGATCAGGAGGTACCCCCATGAAAAGAAAGTGAAAACAGGCAAACACACCGTGCTCATAGATAGCGACTCAAATGAAAACCTCAAGGAACCCGTAAAACACTTTTTGTTAACTGTCACCTGCACCAGAGCGCAAGAACACCTCCAGTTGATTTCTTGAGGAAAGGAACTCTCGCACCCACAGAAACCAACTTCACAAGCCGAAACACCTCAAGCACTATTAAACCGAAACCACACCATTTGGCTTGAATGAACAAACAAGGTGAAACCATTTCCACGGAACACTCCTATCACTTATCACCAAGCCGTATTTAAAAACAGAAGCAAAAGATCAACATGGGGAGGACCGAGGGCTCCCCACCATTAGGAACTTTCCAACACCCAAGACGAGACTAGAAAAACAACATGGGGAGGTTCGGGCGGACTCCCCACCATTAAGGAAAGACCAAAAATGATTTATTCCAGAGACCTTTAGGCGAGACCTATCGTGGGTCTCACCGCCATTAGAACGAATAGAGGATATAAGACTTTGAAAATTCTTGATGGTGACCAAACACCCCACCACAAGGGGAGGGGAGGGAGGGACCCGACTACCGGGGCGTCAAAAGCATTACCCAAGACAAACCAGCATTTCCACATTCCTGGATGAGAATTATTCAAATTTGAGACAGTTTTACCCAACAGACTCCCATAAGAACCATTAAGTGATTGCATCCAGTGGGACACAACCCCCAAGACTTTAAGACGTCGAGGCGAACATGCCTCTGCATAGACACTGAAACCTTATGCAGCCAGACGGTTCATTCTACATGAAACAACCATAGAAAAAAATTTAATATGCTTCCACTTTCAACACCGATGACAGAAATGAAATCGGGGTTTCATACAATCCCGGGGTTCCTGACCATGTGCCAGCTTCACTCCAAGGCCTATGGCTGGAGCCCTGATGTTGGAAGCATCTCCTACCTCGCAGTCAGGATTTGAAGACTCCTGAACGGAGCTTCTTCTTTTGGTGTCACATTCAACCACACTACAACTGAGGAAACACGAGCAACCACAACACATTACGAAATCAACCTGATCATACACGGAACATTCACGAACACAAGAGCTGAAATGGTGTATGCACATCACCCTTTGTCACACTGGATGAGAACACAACACCACAAATAGTTACCAGAACATGACCATTTCTGTTGAGAGGAACATTATACAGAGAGGGACTTCAAACTGAGTCTTAAACAACACGAGATTCCTGCAGTTGACCGTAGCATCCCCATGTGACTAGTTCTGCCACACTAGTGGTCTAACGTAGACCCTTTCTTAAACGAAACCAACAAAGGACCAAAGGTCATTTAGAATAGTGGCCCACACCGACCACTCTAGGCCGCTTCCACCTTTTCCCCACTGGATTCACCTTTACCGTTTCCAAACAGAACCGTCAAATTAATGAGGACAAACTTCACCCTTGACAATCAAAGAGAACTTTCACTGCAAGGCGTCACCGAACATGACCCTTGCAACAGATGAAAATACCACAAATCCATTCAAGACACTGGTCAACACCGAGAATAATGAACCAGCTTCAACATTCCCTGCTGAAATTTCTTTCACTACTTCCAAGGGGACCTTTAGACACAATGATGTTAACTTCATACCCAACGAGTCAGACAACTCAAAAAGTCATAAACTCTCTTCAGCTCCCCTCGTATCTGTCATTCCACTTTGAGAGGATCCGCTTAACTAAAGGAGAAAGGAATAGACTTAGCATTTTCACTAAAAAGGAAGAGTCCTTACTTTAGTCAACTGGAGGGTCGGCCAACAGCGAACCATCTTTGGTCACACGTCATTCGCACATTAATTATTTATTGGGGGCGTACACTAGCCATGAAAGAAAACCGTGGACCCAATCAAACTGGTCCAATGGTCAAGACATACCACAAGTGAACACCAAATGTGCAGGGGGAACCACAGGAAGGGCTTCCCGAAACACTTTTCGAAAGAAACCATTTACTACACATTTTCACACCAACTCATGAATAAGAATTCAAACTCAAGACACAAATCATCTAAAAATGATTCTCGGCTCGAAACTCCTCACATCCAACCTTTCAAAAATACAAGGACACGCCACACCATCACCGGTTATTTAAAAGCGCAAAATTTTCCTTTAACAAAACATTTTTGAAAATAAGCAAATCCAGTGGGTTACACAAACACCAATGGTGTTCCATGGGCCTCACACATTCATGTTCTCGTGCCACACTGGCACCCACCTCATATTCATCCAGGCACTCATCATCTTGTGCCATTAACCCTTTCTCTTTCCATATACACTCATGCATGTGGTTTCCCACGAGAACACCAAGGATAAAAACAAATGATTTCTTTCTTTTTAAAAACCACAACATCAAACACACACTTTTCAAACCTCATACCTCATTTTCTTTTTAAAATGCTTTATTTGAAAACATTTTCCAAAAAAAATTCGAAGACCAAATCACTTTTACTTAAAAATTAAATGTACACAATTTCCAAAACAATGAAACGAGGAACAATGCAAGAGAAAACTAGTGTCAACGGGTGACTAGAACATATGGTTGGCAGCCATACGCCAATCACGCCACTGCCACGGAGGGTATTCTAGGATAGCGTCCCCGGCTCCACATGGCTTTCCGGACCCTACAAGCTCACTAGGACCACTTTACTTACCCCTTTTTCATTTCCCTTAGACAAGATTAACCGCAAGGACCCAGAAACTCAGACAAACCCTAACATACTTTGGTAACTTGAGTCCCGCCATGAGGTGTGCTGTCCAGGAACCTTACTCGTAGCCATAAAATCAAGTGCTAACAACTTTAACTCATGTCAACCGTGACTCTATCCCAAAAGAAAACGACCCAAGAGAGCAACCCTCTCCCTCTGATACCATTTTGTCACAAACCAGGCCGGGTCCCGACCCGGTCCACAGCAAGTCCCGAAGGGCGTTCCTGATCCCCACGGGCTGGCACAAGTGCCCGGGTACCAAGAGTAATAAGTGGGAACGATTTACCCGAAATAAAATACAGAAAAACAACTAGCAAGATAAATAAACTAAAACTGGAAGTATACAACCAACACGCCTTTAAACTATAAACAGGTTTAAAGTATACAACATGAACCAATAGTTAAAAAGAAAAGACGACACAGGGAACTAAAACTCTGACCCAAATCTTCCGGAAAAGGAGTGGCCATCTCAACCCCATTCTGCATGAGAAGACCAATAGAAACCAGAACCACCAATGCTGAGCACGATGTCACAACCTGGAATACACAAGAAACAAAATCTACATACACCCAAAGGTGTATGTAGGGTGTGAGCCAAAATCCTAGTAGGACATCACCCAATAAAAAGGTTTCATTCCACAACATCAAAAAGACAATTTAATGTGCTTATTCAAAATTATAATTTCAAAATTCTTTTTAAAGAAAACATTTACAAGCTAAAAGGTAAAGGAACAACACTAAAAAGAACTCGTTTCAAAAACACGACTTTTAAAGAGGAAGAGAAAAGTTCATTATGGGCACACACACACACATACTCACACACACACACACACACATACTCCCACACACACACACACTCACTCACCCACACGCTAGTGGTCCTCCAAATGCCGACGGAAGGGACCACGCCATAGATGGTATAGCACTATGGGTACATCCCCTAAGGTTCATCTAGCTCGAGAGGTACCCTAGAACCTCGTGTCTCAGTGAAACGTGTCTTACAAACCACGACCCTCAGAAACGTGTCTTAGAAGACCACGAACCTCAGAAAACGTGGCTTAGAAGGCCACGAACCTCAGTCATAATATGTTTAGTTAGTGTTGTAATCATCAATCCAGCTAAGTGAGAAAAGGACGATACCCATCCGGCTCACTAGCGCACTAGTTCTAGTCTACCCACCTAGATACCTAGGTTTTTCCCTTGTGCTCAATCAAGTTTCACATTCACATAATGTATTTCGCTTTCACATATCCCGAACCAAAAAAAAACAGTACACATACACGTAACTGTT
Organism: Viscum album; assembly: GCA_963277665.1. Lineage (NCBI taxonomy): Eukaryota > Viridiplantae > Streptophyta > Magnoliopsida > Santalales > Viscaceae > Viscum > Viscum album. Next base: position 931,522,751 of record OY728131.1, read on the forward strand.
TGCATACCCAAACACCATAAAAAAACACACGCACACCAAATCCATTTTATAACATAGTTCAGATCACTTGCGTGACTTGATAAACTATTTAAACAATTTGAAGAACATTTCAAAATAGCACAATAAGAGTTTCCACATGAGACATGTCCAATTTCACATGTAATAATACCTTTAAAAACTTAACGCACACATAATTCTATCAAACAAAACTCTCGTGCTCCACATATAATTTAATAAGTGCAATTAACAATTTATAAAACACTTAAAATTAGAAAGCAAAGGTTTTCACCAGAACGACGAACTCTATTTCATATACGAACGTCACTTTAAAACCAAAGGTGCATCTTATACAAACTAAAACATGTTTTCTCATTGTCCATCCAATTTTCAATTAAATTCCAAAAGTACGCAACACGGAAAACACACCCAAAGTGACTCATTTTCATTGAAAATCTACATTTATTTACAAACACACCTCAATGAACTTGAAAACACATTTCGCACCTACCAAACAACCCCGAAAACCTTCCCATCTATATTCCGCATCTCAAACGACACTTAATTAAACAATTTCTCAATTAATAAAACATCACATATGCATACCACAAGGCCTCACTTCAAAACACACAAATTTTAAATGCCAGAACCATTTGAAAATCAATTGCACATCCCAACCATTATAAAACCTCATTTGCACACATAAAAGATACTCAAGGTTCATAATAAAAATTAACATGTCAAAATAGTTTACCTTATATTGAAAAACTCAGTTTAATATCATCCGTACCTCAAGCATTCTTGAAAATACAATTTTCACACCCTAAAAAATTAACTATAACGCGTCTGAAAATTCCAACAACACAACACACATGAAAAACGTTGGCATTTTCTTAAAAATAACTCAAATTCATAAATATGCATATCAAAGCATCTCCAAAAATAAAATTCTCATCACGCAATTTATCACTAGAACACATTATAATTTAATTAATGAGAAATTAAATTATCTAAAGAAGGTATGGCATGGAACCACCTACCTCGGACCAAGAGGATTCTGAAAAAATGGTGTGAAACCCTATTCGCACCTCGACCGCATAGTAATCCCACCAGAGTGAGTGTAATAAATTAACCTTGGACCCTAAAAACAAGAATAATCTTTTTAATAGAGATCATGCCCGCTGAAAAAAAGAAACAGACATAACAAGACTCAAAAAAATATAGGGATGGACCAATCCGAAAGGGGGTGCGGCGTGCGGAAGGTAGCGAGGGCGCCGAAGGTGTTGCCGGCCAACAAGGGGAGGTTAGAGTTCAAGGGGGGTCGCACTTACAGCCGGCCGAGAGGGAGGGTGCGGGCTGCCGGGGTAGCCGCCTCCCCGGAGCGGCGGTGCGTGCAGCCGATCGGGAGGGGGGGCGCGAGCTGGGTCAAGGGCAGGGGTGCAGCGCGCAGGGTGGATCCGGGAGGATGAGGCAACATCGGATAGAGGCGCGGCGCGGCGTGGTGGGCTGGAGGCGGAATAGGAGGGGCAGGGACGCGGTCCAACGAGGGTAGGGGTGCAACGCACAAGTCGGAGCAGCTTTGTGAGGGGATTTTGGCGCAAGGCATGGGCTGGCCATGGAGGGGAAGAGGCGACGGCGATAGGGGGGGAAGGCCTGTGGGCGACGAGCGGGAAAGCAGCCATGGGGGGTTGGGAGGCGGCGTGAAGGGGAAGGGGAGGACTCGATCATGGCGCATAGAACAAAAGGGAAGAAAACCCTAGAAAAAGAAAAAGAAAAGAAAAATAAATCCCAAAAATAAAATCGAGTGAAAATAAAATAAAAAAGGAAAATCAAAAATTAAACCCATTATAATACTATTATTATTATAGTTATTACTAATATCCATAAAATGAAACCTTGACAATAATAATATTATTATCATTAAGACGCAATTCATTAAATTATTAACACGTTCATCTCATTTTATTTAATTATTTTTATTCATCAATGCATTTAATTTAATTTCATTATCATTATTAACTCATTTATTTAATTAGTTGACCATCGAACGGGGTCATACAAAAGACCTGGTGAAGCCACATGGATCTGTAATTATGTTTCGCTTGCACGTCGCATGATGACAAGCCCCGAAAACTAATTTAATTTTATTTGTTTATTATTAATTAATTTTTATTTAATTAGTTGCACAAAGGGCAGGCGAGCGGGGAACCGAGCGAGGTCGCGCGGTGACCCAAGCAAGGTCACGCGATTTCCACAACAGCGCGCTAAATGCCGAAAAGGCTAGAAAGTGCGTTTCCAAATATGAACTAAAAAATAATAATAATAATATGTCGGGCCTCGACCCGAACTATCTGATGTTCAATAAAGCAATAAAATAAATAATATAAAAAAGGAAGGGTGTGACATTACATGTGCTTGATGAGTGGGACCATGATTTCATGTCGGATAATACATTCCTGATGGGTATGATTTGTTTTTTTCACATTCAAATTATGATCAATTATAATATACTTTAGGATATTTTTATCCTTTTATGATATTCCAAAAGATACTAAATTTTTTATTATATAAATATCAATGCATAAGTTCTCAATTTTCATATAGTGTTGTTCTATATTTGGAATTATATAGAATGACTTAAAAATGATAATTTTTTTAGATAAATTAAGGTAATCAATTATATAGAGAAGGATCTTTGGGAAAGGGATGCAAAAATTATCAAAACCTATTGATGATTTAGGGTTTACATCGCTGAGGATGCCAATATAAAGAGTGTTGGAACTGATAATATCTTGTAAGTATTAGGGAATTTTTTTAGGTTATGATTAATATTCTTTCTTACATGGATAAAAAATAGTGGAAAAGTTGTAATGATGTAACTTATGATTATTACAAGCCTGCTATCATGAGATAAAACTTACATTATGAACATAACTAAATGTCCTGAAAAACAAAATTATAGAAAAAGTGAGTTTCATGGATGTTCAGATGATAAATACCTTGAAATGAAAAAATATTCATCGAACAACATGTCACGAATAGGGTTATAATAATTTGGGTAACTGCTTATTCAGAATGACATTTTATTATATATTTGTATAAAAAGGTTATCATGGACACAATATGAAATCCTTGAAAGATTCTATTAGTGACATTTTGATTAACTATAAATAGATGGATAATTATGAAAAAAAATTCCCTAATCATCTAGAAATACCCTGATAATAATATTATAGTATTTACAGTTGATATATTATGATATAGTAATGGTTATGAAGGATATGGGATTCAATTGGGATTAATTTTTAAAAATTTAGATTAAATGAGGTTTCATTATAAATTTAGTAAATGTTGATGTTTATTTTCTGAGGATTATTTTCATGGAAATTTTTTCTCTAGATGGTTGAAATATATATTTATATTTATAATACCAAAGGAAATAAATGAAAAACCTACATGGATAAATTTAACATTAAGAGATTCTGATTTATTGAAACTATAGATATTTTCCATATTACATGATAATGTAATATGAATAACTGGTATGTATGAGTTATTAATTTTATTTAATGATTAATTCTATGTTGATCTTGTATGAATATGTTATCATATAATTAGAATATTTTAGTGTTAGTTTTTTATGTATTGAATATTTCAAAGTGTTTTATGTTTAGTTAATTTTGGAATTATTTATGTTGAACATTGGGTGTTATTATTGAGGATATTGATATTAATTTATTATCTCTTCATATGAAGGTTGATTCATATTAGATATTATCCCAACATGATCTAACAATATATTTTTTTTCAATAGATATTTTGAATATCTTATTTTACTTTAAGGGAAATTATAATTCACTAAAAGTTTATTTTAGTTGTTTAGGAAGGAGAAATACATCATTTGCATTCATTTCTAGGAGTATAATATAATATAGAAATGGAAATTGATAGAAGAATAGAAATATAATGAAATTATTATTATAAAATAGGAAAAATAAATTAAGTATATTTTCACATGTTATCCATTTTAAAAGTAAAAAGTCCCCTCATTATAGGAAAATGATGTTGAAATAAAAGTTATATCATATGGACTTAATTAACAAATAATTTATAGTCAAATTTATCCCTTACATATTTTTGGTTATGTGGTTTCTAACTTTGTCATGATAATATTATATGTCACTCTTATTTATTACTCAGGTTTTAGTTTTATCCCACTATGTTCATATTTTTTATTTTACACCAATTTTCCCTTTATCTAGGAACCTGATTATGTTTCATTTCATGTATACATTATGTTTCCCACTACACCATTTCAACGGATTTTTTATTATTCCTTTGTATAATGTGGGTATTCAACAGAAGAATTTAAAAATATTTACCCCTTAAATAATTATATTAAAGAAATTACAAGGAATATATATATTAAGGGGGAGAATTCTTCATGATAAAGAATTTACTTTAAATGAATATTAATCTTGATTTCTCCCTCGACGCACAACACCAAGCTATAAGTGAAAATTAAAATACTATAAAAATATTATAATTTAATCTTGATCATTATAACCTAATCATTAATGTAATGAGATTAATAGGAATTTCCACATAATGAAAAAATATTTTTAATGTATTTAAATTACTGAAATGTATTTATAATTACCTAAAAAAGTACTTAGGTTTAAATAATGAGTTTTTATGAATAAAAACCACATCTTCTTCAAATATGGAATTTGTTTCATTTTGGATGCATAAATTAAAAAAAAATCTTCTATTTTTAATAAATTTATTTTATTAAATCAATATAATTTCTAGAATTAGCATTTCAATGTTATAATAAGTTGATTTTTTTGGAATTTTTTAAATAGGTTTTTTTTGTTAAAATATAAAAAAATGTTAATTTTTGAAAAACTGTGATTTTTTATTTATTTATGCTAATTTACAAGTCAAATTTTGTTTTTTATTTGGCCATAAATTATCATTATACTCCTTAAATTATAAATAATCAAATTAATTAAATAATAATTAAAATAATATTTATTTTTTGTATATGCTCACTTTTCATCTTAAAACACCATTTTACGAAGAATTTTATTTCCTTGAATTTTACCCATTTATATTAATTGATTTAATATTATTTACTTATTTTAAATTTGATAAAATGATTCATTATGTGTAATTATGTGTTTTACTTTTTTTATATAGGACCCCTCAATTTTTAGTAATTTTTAATTGTAATCATGATAAATATTCGTCACCTCTTAAGGGATATCATGTAAAACAATTATAAAATTTTCAGTTAAAACATAAATATATGCATAATATTATTTTATTCAACATAATGTTTTTCATTCTATATGTAAAATGTAATATTCTAATATTTTGAATAGAAAATTAATTTTCCTTTGAATTGATCTTTTATATTATTTTATGTAAGTATTATATGAAAAAATGTAAATATATTTTATTTAATATATCTGGTATATATTGATTTGTGGAAAATTAATTTATTTTCACATATAAATGATTAATTCTAAAATTAATATATTATTTTTATGATATCAATTTTATTTTAATTTTTAGTGATGGTATTATTAACATATACACTTACGCAAAGCCAATAGAGTTATTATGCAAACAATAATAAAATCAAGATAAATGATTTTAAAATTAATAGAAGTAATATATTTCAGATTATTTTTTGTATTATAATAATTAAAAATGTATTTATAAAGTAAAATTAATGGTAAATGAGTTTATATTCAAATTTCAATTCCATATTTATATCATCGAAGTTAGATTAATGAAAATTATGAAAAATGATTTAGTAATTTCTAATGATAAAAAATAATTTACAAAATGAATGTAATGTATGGACTATTTTTTGGCCTCTTTCAATCTAATAGGTAAATTTATGACCCTTAAGTGATAATTTTTTATCACTGTTAATGTTAAAAAGGGTTAGTTAGGGGAATAAACCAAAATATAACTATTTAAAATAAACGTAACATTTAAAAATAACATTTTTTTAAGATTCTTATAGAGTATATTAAATGAAAAATTATTCCATGGCCATTTTTTCTTATTGAAAAGAAAATACCATTTCATTATTTAAATCTATAACATGATTCTATGTGTGTCCCTACCCTGACATATAAAAGGGATCCTTTTCTCTTCTCGTGTTTGTAATAAGTGATCACTCTATCACATCCAATAACTACCCAAAAACCTTCATAGATTCTACCGCTTATTTATTGGCTATCTATTAATCTCATAAATTCATCATATTATAGATTATGCTGTAATCCAAAGGCTTTCAAACAAAGAATAGGTAATCATCCTTTCTGACACTTTTAATGTTTATTTTTTTTACACCCTATAAATACATTATTCCATTCCTAAATGAAATAATATATTATCATAAATATATTAAGATTTTATTATGAATATGAGGTATCTGTTTTCCACCTCCTTCTATCATATGAAAAATGAAAACATCACTTATCAGTATGTTTGACTTATCATCTACATGTAGTGCTGTAATTCATTTTTCATCCCCATATTAAATGGAACATATTTTCCCAGGATTTTCATACATAAATATTTCAGTTTTTTAGATTAGTATTCAATATAAATAAAAGTAAAAACATGTGAAATATAATTGTTATATATCCTTTGGACACTAGTTGCACATTCTCTTATTTTGGTGAGTGATCTTCAGAATCTTATATATAGATCATCTAATTTAGTAATCTTCTAAAAAATAACATACCTGAATAATTTCATCATAACATTTGTAAAGAAAACATAAGAATGGGTAATCACAAATTATCAACTATGTCAAACTAAGACGATATGTACGTATAACATGAGTATAATGCTATGATAACATTATAATGACATTGAAAAACCATACCCATTATATAAATGATTATAAACATGAATCATGAAATAAATATTTGATGTTAATAAGAAAGAATCATAGGTACATAAAAGAACATGGGTCCTGAGAGAATAAATATTCCATAAAAAATATAATTGTGGCATACACGCAAGCACACAAAATATTATCACAATGCAACCCACCGAGGCATTCAAATCATTTTTTACTAGGGATAACCAACTATGTACATGCATTATACATGGGTTGACCCCCCATGTACCAAAATTCACAAGATTGGGATGACAAACTATGTACCCCCTATTTCATGATTGTGATGGACACCCATATAAACTCTTATCTCATATAGAATTTATCATTACCCAAATCATTTTAGTGTGATATAGGTCTCACCAATCACATAATGAAAATAATATTTATGTATTCCACAAGATCATAAATATTCATTAAATAACAACCCATGAAAAAAATTGGGTATCATAAATTTGTCATGATATCATAACCTATAGAAAGGTTAAAGGTTTCATAATAATTTTATCATATAATAACAAGTGAAAAGAGAGGGTTTCATAAGAATTATATAATGTTAAAGAATGTTGAAAAGAAATTATTTTCATAAGCATTATTCCATCAATACATAAACCATTCAGGTAAATAACATCAATCGTATCCTGAAATCATGTCCCTATAAAATCCTAAATTATAAAAAGGGACGTAATATTATATAGAGAAGTATTTTGAAATATCACATTGAAAATTTATTAAATAAAATGACTTTAGATTTTAAGTCACTTTCATAAAACAGTTTCCATAATATTTTATTTGAAAATAACCTTTGAAACATATAATGGAATCTTTGAAAACTCCATTAATTTTTTAAGGAAAATATTCATTCCACATTGAATTTTTTGTAAATGTTAAAAAAAATTAATTTTTTCCTTGAAATATCAATGAAGACTTATAAAGTAACACTTAATAATCATCAAAAAAAATTTCTAAAATATAAATAATTTTCCATGATTTTTCCATTGAAAATAGCCTAGAAATATTATAAAGAAACATTTAAAAATATTTTAAAACACATAATATATTTTCAAAAATTTATTTTAAGATGAACTCAAAATTTCTTTTAAAATATTTTATATAACATTTCTAGAAAACATTGTTTTTAATGAAAACAAACATTCGAATGAAGAGAGAAAAAATGTCATATTTTATTAAAAAACGTTTCTAAATTATATTGAGTAGCAATGAGTGGAAAATATTATAACATTACATTGATATATCATTAGTAATAAAAGTAGAATGACATTCATGAGAATTATTTAGTGTTAGATAATGACATTTCATCCATAGAGACATAATCATAAAAAATCCCAAAAATGATGAGATTATAAAAATTAAATTTCTAACACATTGGATACATTGAACCATATACCTCATGAAAGAACAACCTAATAATAAATGTATGATATCACACATATGAATAAATTCATGATATTAAATTTTAATGGGGATGTATATAAACCCTGTGAATGTGTATAGTTTTGACATATTTCTCGAAGAAGAAAAATTGATACAAAAAAACCCTTACCGATTTGGTAACTCGTGAATTGTAAACAAAATAAAACTGAGATCATAAAATGGAAATTTAAAACCCAATAAATATTATTTTATTAATAATAAGAAAAATTAATGGTACGCATACATTTCAGAGAAATAATCTATGTGGTGAAAATGACTAGTGTCTCATAGAAAATAAATATGGGATAAAAATTCACACACTACATGAGTAACTTTTGGATCATGATATTTGTGAAATAATAAAATCAATGGAAAAAATTAATATCTTAAAAAATGGAATTCATGATATTACATGTCATTGGTTATCATATAATCCAAACAAAATAAACCTATGGAGAATATAACATAAATATCAATGAAAAAATAGTGAAACTAGAAGCCCCATTAAATTAAGTCTTAAAATATGTTTTACAAATTTAAAATAATTTATTATGAATTTAAGATTATAATACATCGATTTAATATATGTATTAATATGTACCACACCTCTATGATTTTATTATAATTTTTTATTTTTAGAACCCATGTTCTTAGAACGGGTCAGAATCTCGACCATGTTTGAATTTTTGACTTATTTCTGAGGAAACTATAGAAAATGGGCAGTTTCTAGAAATTTCCATACTACATGACATGTACTTTTATGTACATGCCGTGTATATGTTAGGTTAGTACCGGCCAAGTGCTCACCGAGTACATTCCGTGTGATGGCCGGTAAAAATTTCTTACTACACGGCGTGTAGTTTTTGACAAGTTGTGTACCCTTGACCGTGTGGGGGCCATACATGGCGTGTAGGCCTATTGGCCAGGTAGATTTAGTAAACCAAGTACATGGAATTTCATTCTTGGACACACTGTGTAGTCTGGAATTTTATGAGATAAATTCATTGCTTGTGGGTTAGTCGGCGAGGAAGAGAAGGAAAACCAAGTACAAGCTATGTACCCCTAGGTACATGTCCTGTCCTCATGTCGGTAGGTTCTGGAATGTAAGTTGGCAGAATTCCATCCTCTATATAAATAGTTAAATGATATACATGGCTTGTAGTCAAAAAGTACACACCGTGTAATTGTTTTCACTAAAATGGGAATTAGCCGAGTTTTTGAGGTAGAACTAATTTTTTTGGTCGGGTTTCACGAATCAAGCCGGCTGAGACTTCAAAACCCTCCTAGATATTTACTCAAACCCCGATCCAATAACCGAATGATGCGTTGGAACCCCCTTGGAAAGGGCTCGATTCCACATGAGTCGTTTTGTTTGATTTCGGTTCTAGAACGAGTTATAGGGGTTTGAGTGGTTTTGACTCTTTTGTAGATCTACCACATTTTAGAAAAAATTGGAGACAATTACTGGAGGAGTAGCATCAGGTGGGTCTCAGGATGGTGGTGCATACCTCATTTTTTCTTTTCATGGTCATTTGGGTGGTGCGGCCTTCGGAAAATTTTTGGATATTTTGAGTGGGACCCATTTTTTCTGATTTTCTATATTACAGTGTTTATGGACCAATGGGATTCCTTTGGGTATGCCATGTTACAAGTATTTCTTGAGTGGGTCTAGGTTAGGGGTCATTGATCATCAGTTTATTTTGGTAGGGGGATGCAAAAATGGTTATATTAGAATTACAATGTTTTAAACTGTTGAGTTTTGTTTATTGAACATGATATAAATTCGTTAGAGGTGTTCAAGACCTTAGTGTTGTTGATTGTTAACAATTGGGTTAGGGAAATTCAATTGTATAGAATGCTTTTCTTATTTATGTTTTCTGTTTAAATATGTTATATATGTAATTGCTGAATTTCATGTGATGCAAACTTTGGGTTGTGTTGGGAATGACCCGGATATTATTAAGTGATGTTGATCATGGGTTGGGAATTTCCCTGGTTACTGGGATGTCGATTCCGTCAGACTTCAGAGAAATGGTCTCAAAGACATGTGGTGTCAGAGACGTGGTGTCTTGGGGTACTATTTTGGTGATTACCGCACACCCTGTAACAACCCTACTTTTATTACAAACATAAACATGATTTATAACAAAAAATATTCACTTGATAAAACATGGAAGATCCAGAGGTCCAGTGTATTTGGTGCTTAAGATCAATACATAACCACTTAAAACATGAAATACAACATCTTTATTAAAAACATCCTTTACATGACCACTACATTCCCTCGTACATAGCATTGTATGGGATAACCCGAGGACATGCATAAGAAAAGGGGTGAGCTATAAAGCCCAGTAAGAGAATAAACATGAAATACATGAGTAGTACAATACATGTTAGACAATAGGCATATCAATAGAGCATAAGAGAAACATGAACATAAAGGCATGATACAACATGAAAATCATAACATGGAAATGTGGCAACAAAACATAACATGGAAATAGCATGAGCCAAGGATCATTGCACATGGAGCATGAGTAAATCCTCATTGCACATGAAGAAATATTTAACCCTCGTTGAAATGGAATTAGAATGATTCAACACTCATTGCACTTGACATATCATTATACTATACTTTACCAAATGCAATGGAGCGCTATAAGGGCGCACCCTTCTTAAACATTTTATTTCATGTATAAGTGTGCCACATGGATCATTAATAATGGATTCATAAAAAATAATCATTTATTCCATGATAAAGGAATGTGGAAGAAAACATTATAATCAATAAGTAAATGTTCATGAAGGAGAATACCCTTTATGGATAAATGGGAATGGGATTCACTACACAATGGCATTGGCTTAGAAAATCGGCGGAATTTCGGAAGCGTAACGGCGTGATATAAGAATTTATAAAAATGGTTGATGGGAGAGAAAGGGGTGTCTCATAATATATACATGAAATGAACCATAAGGACAGTTATTTAGATACGTGTCCCAACTATTTTAATGGAATTTAGATACATGATACAAAAGTATTGCTTGAATGTAATGATGCGAGAGAAGTTCCTTTCGGAATTTTGGCATAGTAACAGGTGTACATGGGAGTCATTTAATGAGAGAGAAATGGGTCTCCCATCATTAAAACAATAATAGGGAAGTATAGGGGAGGTGCGAAACCATACCCCAGAATTTATAAATGAAATTAAAAGTGCATAACAATACTAAGAAAATTGGACAAAAAAGTGAAAGGAAGAAAAACCCTTACTTGGAAGTGTGCTTCCAATGGCTAGAGAGATGCTTGAGAGAGGCTTATTGGTAGCTTGGGGCACCTTGGGAGGATTCTAGAGAGAGTAGGGAAGAGTTTTGATGAAATCCAAAGGTTGTGAGTGAGGAGGAAGTGGGAGCTTGGTTGGGTTTATATAAGAAAGGTGAGTGAATTATTTATTATTTAGGTTTGGGATCACTTACATTAAACTAATTCAAACCACAAATAATATCATTGTTTTTTCCCATTGTTTTTGGAAAAGGGGAGAGGAAAATAATATTTTATAAGGTCAAAGTACGAACATCTTAAAACAATGGGGTTGCTTATGTGGAGGTGAGTCACATTCCCATGGAAATTAATTTAAAAAGACAAGATGTTTAATAAGTCTTGAGGGGTCCATTAATTCTTTGTAAAAAAAGTCAAAAAAACCCTAAATCGAATTATATTAATTTTAAAACATATATTGTCCGAAAATAAAGCTTATAGTATTTTATTACATCATAATTGGGTCATTATGATGTCATAAAACACATTATATATTTAAACGGTATTTAATTTTTACCCAAAAACTTGACTGTCTCAGAAAATTATGAAAAATTTTCAGTTGGATAATTTCAACATCCTGATTCCAGAAATAACATTTATTTTATCTAAACAATTTTCTAAATATGTTAATTTTCACTTTTAAATTAAAAACCAACATTTATCGAAAATTCACAGGTTTTGACAAAAATGGCTTTCAAACCTTAATAAAAATTACAATTGCATTCATAAAATTATAAGATCATTTAAATTTAATAAAAATTAATATAATAAAAAAATAATATATTATTAATATATTATTTATCTCAAAAATCCATTAATTTAATAAAATATAATATTTAATGAAATAATAAATAAAAAGACTATTTGTACATTAAAAACTATTTACAATGTATCAATAATGACAAGAAATAATATTCATCATTATATACAAAAATAATGTACATGAACATAATACTAGATATTTGTTACATAACCCCTTAAACATCTGTATAATACCTAAGGGTAAGGTGTGCGATGGTGACAGACTCCTGGGGTGGCTCATATAAAATCACTTGAGTGGTAATCTTTATCAACTTCCACTTTTCCCGTAGACGGTCCTGTTCGATCTTGACATGATGAAGCTCAGCTTGGGCTTGGTCAAGAAAAAATCCCAATGACGCCACCTCTTTTCTGAGCTTCGACAAATGGCATTCGTATGGATCAATTCTACTGGATGAGGCCATCTCTTCTTTTGTCTGAGTAAATTGGGGGTCTTAAATCCATATATTTATACTAATCATATGATCACTGTTCAACATCTATAAAAGTATCGGTCACAATTCTTAACAAAAAAAGAAAGAAGTTTACATTTTATATAAACATTTTACATAAAGATACATTTATTTAGATCAATAGGGATTTCCATTAATGAAAATTTAGGTCGTTACAATATTCCCCCACAAACAAATTTCACCCTCGAAATTTTCTTTTCCCACACTAAAACAGAAGTGGGTAACTCAGACTCATCATTTTCTCTGATTCCCAAGTCACTTTTTCAAACTTGTGGTTTTTCCACAACACCTTGACAAGGAGCATTGTCTTATTTCGTAGAACGTTTTCTCTACGATCTAAGATCTTCACTAGTTGATCCTCATAAGAAATATCATCCTTCAACTGTACCACCTCAGAAGAGAGTACATGTGAAGGGTCAGGTATGTACTTCCTTAAGAGGGATACATGAAAGACATCATGTACTTTGGCCATGGTAGGTGTAATTTCTAGTCGATAGGCCAGAACCCCAATACGATCAAGAATCTCGAAGGGTCCGATGTACCTTGGACTTAACCTCCCTTTCCTTCCAAACCTCGTGACCTTATTCCATGAGGATATCCGTAGAAAAACAATGTCTCCAATATTAAACTCAAGGACTCATTGACGGTTATCTGCATAACTCTTCTGATGACTCTGGGATACCTTAATATTCTACCGAATGGTTTTCACCTTCTCCACTATTTCTTCGACCATTTCTGGTCCATGCAGCTTATGTTCACCGACCTCATCCCAACATGCTGGTGTTCTGCACCTTTTCCCATACAGGGCTTCATATGGTGCCATTTGGATGCTCAAGTGAAAATTATTATTTTAAGAGAACTCAACCAGAGGAAGATGTTGATCCCATCCTCCTTTAATGTCCATTGAGCATGGTCTCAACATGTCCTCAAGTGTTTGGATAGTCCGCTCGGATTGGCCATCAGTTTTAGGATGATATGTCGTACTGTAGTTAAATTCAGTATCCAGAGCATGCTGAAGACTCTTCCAGAACATAGAGGTGATTCTTGGATCTCGGTCAGACACAATAGATAGAGGTACTCCATGCAGCCTTACCACTTCCCTGATATATATCTATGCTAGTTGATCCAATGAGAAATCCTCCCAAATAGAAATGAATTGTGCAGTCTTTGTAAGATGATCCACCACAACCCAGATTGCATTGTTTCCTTTGGATGTCCTCGGAAGTCCTGTGACAAAGTCCATGGTGATGTTCTCCCATTTCCATTTCTGGTATGTGCAATGGTTTCATCATCCCCTTAGACTTCTTCCTCTCAGCCTTCACTTACTGGCACACCAGGCACTTTGATATATAATCAGCGATCTCCTTCTTCATATTATCCCACTAAAAGTTTTCTAGGAGACTTTGATACATCATTGTGGTCCCTGGGTGAATAGAGAAATTTTAACTATGTGCATCATCCAAAAGTTCCTTCTTCAGCTCTGGACATGATGGAACACATAGTCTTTTCCCAAATCGCACAATTCCTTCTTCATTAACATTAAAATCCAAGTATATCCCTTTTTCGATAGCTTCCACTTTTTCATGAATTCCCACATCATCCTTTTGAGCATCCTTTAACCTTTCCAAAATAAACGGTTGTGAAATATTTTGTGAAATGATTTATGATGTTATCTTCATTATGATTCACATGTCCATCTTCATCAAGTCCATGAAGATTGGATCCTTCTCAATTCTCATCATTGATAGAATCACTGGCTCTTTTCTACTTTGGGAATCTGCCACCTTGTTTGCTTTCCCAGGGTTGTAATGTATTGAACATTCATAATCCTTGATGAGCTCTATCCATCTTCTCTGGCGCATATTAAGCTCTTTCTGTGTGAATATATATTTAAGACTCTTCGGTTTGGTATATATCTCACATTTCTCCCCATAGATATAATTCTGACAGATTTTCAAGGCAAAGATCACGGCCGCCAACTCCAGATCATGCATTGGATAGTTTCTCTCATTGATTTTCAACTGCCTTGAGGCATAGGATATCACTTTGTCATTCTGCATCAACACACAGCCTAAGCCCTTCTTCTAAGCATCATTGAATACCACAAAATGTTCCCCACTTATGGGTAAAGTGAGCGCGGGCACAGTGATAAGCCTCCTTTTCAACTCCTTGAATCTTTCTTCGCATTCATCATTCCATGAAAATTTTACTCTCTTTCGAGTTAGCTTGGTAAGAGGGTTGGACAATCGTGAGAAATTTCTCACAAATCGTCGATAATATCCAGCTAACCCCAAGAAGCTACAGATATTCGTTACCGATTTTGGCATCATCCATCCCTCAATTGCATAATTTTTGGAGGGTTCCACAGATATCCCATTGCTTGGGATGATATGGCCCATGAATGAAACTTCCTTCAACCAGAAATCACCCTTGCAGTACTTTTCATAGATCTTAACCTTGTGCAAAGTCTCCAGTGCAATTCTTAAATGCTCCTCCTGATCCTCCTTGGTTTTGGAGTATATTAGAATATCATCTATAAAGACTACCACAAATTTTCCTAGGAAATCTCTAAAAACACTATTCATCAAGTCCATGAATATTTTTGGAGCATTGGTGAGTTCAAAAAGCATTACTATGAATTGATAGTGCCAGTATTTTTAAGAAAAGCAGTCTTGGGGACATCTTCTTTCTTCACCCTTACTTGATAATATCCCAACCGCAAATATACCTTGTAGAAGTATTGTGCTCCATGCAGTTGATCGAAAAATTCATCGATCAATGGCAGAGGTTACTGGTTCTTTATCGTGATTTTGTTAAGTTCTCGATAATCGATTCAATGTCGCATTAACCCATCCTTCTTCTTGATGAAGAGAACAGCTACACCCCATGGTGAATCACTTGGGCATATAAACCCTTTATCCATATTCTCTGGTAGTTGTTTCTTCATCTCTTCAAGCTCCATGACATCCATTATATATGGAGTCTTGGATATTGGTAGCGCCCCTGGTATAAGTTCAATTGAGAATTCAACATATTTTATAGGAGAAAGACCAAGCAGTTCCTCAGGAAACACTTTAGCGAATTCCCTCACAATATGAATTTCTTCAAGGATGGTTTCATCCCTGGACTCAATAATCTGACCCAAATATGTGTGCTCATAGGGCAGTAATATCCATGCTTGAGATGATGGTGCTAAAGGAGATTCATCTTCATCCTTACACTTGTAAAGAATCTGGGGTTGATTCTCCATATGGAGTGTGATTTCCCTCCCCCGATAATTTATGTTGGCTCTATATAAGGAAATAAAATCCATGCCACGAATTGCATCAAATTCCACCAGAGGGAGTATGATGAGGTTCTCGGTGAAATTCAATCAATAGATTACAATAGGGGAGGACTTATATTCCTGGGATGCAATTACTGCCCCATTTTTCGTACTCACCGACATCTTCACATCTATGATTTGTGGTGGTGCTGGGATTTTTCTAATAAATATTCGAGATATAAAAGAATGTGTAGAACCTAAATCAAAAAGTAAGTTTACTATTCTTTAATGAATAACTAGTGTACCTATCACCACTTCATTGTCGGGGTTCACTTTGGCAGGAGTGATGGAAAAAGATCTTCCTTTCTACCTTGGAGGTTGTTGGTTGCATCTAAAACTCGTTGGATTAGGGCACTGATTTGCATGATTCACCGGTTCTTTGCAGTTGTAGCAATGAACAACTCGATGAGGTTCGAACGGAGCATTCCTCTCCTCTATTGCAGCTGCGGGTCTTTCTTGCTGACAGTTAATAGCTAGGTTCCCTTCTCTTCCACACCTAAATCATTTCCTTGCCCCCTTTAGGTAATTTCTAAGGATCTTCATTCCACACTTTTGGGAAGTGGGGTGCTGGATCTTCTTAGCACCGTTGGATTTATCCATCCAACCGCCAGCATTGAAGTCCACCTTATGATTTGTGCCCCATGATACCCCTGTGATTCCCCGATCTCCATTTCAACCTTGATTGAACATCAGACAATTTCCTCATAGCTATCAAAGTCACAGATCGCTATTGCATTTCGCAGGCTAGGCTTCATCCCACCAAAGAAGTGGTCAACCTTGAATTCGGGGGTATCGACAAGCCAAAAGCATATCGTGTAAGCCTTTTGAAGTTTTCCTCGTACGCTCCAATAGATTCTTCTTCTTTTTACATGTGGGAAACAAAGTCCCTTTCCATCATAAGCCGGAGGGTTCTAGGAAAATATTTATCAAAAAACATATTCTGGAAATCCTTCCATTCCAACACCTCGATCTCCTCCTCAGGCTTCGTATTTTTTATCAACATCCACCATTGACCAGCTTCACCCTCTATATGATAAGCCTCCTGGAGAACCATATCTTGTTAATAACATTGAATAATGGAGAAGATCTTTTCAATGGAGTTGATCCATTGTTCAGCGATCGTGGGATCCGACGATCTACTAAAAGTATGAGGCCTTTGTCTCATGAATCTCTCAATAGTGACTTGTTCCTTCTCAGGGGGGTTTGGAAGTTCCTCTTGACCCGTGTTTCTATTCAATTCTTGAGTTAGTTGAGAGAGAAGCGTGACAAATTTATCGATTCCTGCTCTCATTGGATTGGGCATCTCATTAGTACAGTCATCACACTGATCTTCACATCGATTGTTAGCTCGAGTCCTCCTATTACCGGACATTGGCTGGAATAAAAGGAATGTTATGGGGGTAACACATAAAGGGTAATCCAAAGAAAAAAGTTGAGGACTTATAAATAAACTCTTATTTCCTTAACTCATGAGTCTAAAGGGTTCTATTTAGGCTTTTTATGATCTACTTTCAAACATATATTCTTAGGGGAATTTTTTTAATTCCCTTAATAAGGTTTCATACTAATCTTGTGAATTTATCAAAACATATCCCCCAGGAGTGTCATAACCAAGAGTGAAACAAGGCCTGTTGTCGTGCACCTGTTCCCGTTTGAGTCTAGCTCAAAGTGGTGTTTTCAGGTTTTACCGCTAGGATACATTTGTGCCAGAGCCGCCTCTACCTACTCGTATCCAGATAGGGATGTATTTGTTTGATAAACCTATTTCTCAGTACATACAAAAACATAGGGATTTTTTTATTATACTTATTCTTTTCTATAAGTCATTACAAGGGTTTTATAATCCTAATCCCAAAAATAACTAAACCTATCCTCTAATACCAACTGTGACAACCCTGCTTTTATTACAAACTTAAACATGATTTATAACATAAACTATTCACTTGATACAACATGGAAGATTGAGAGTTCTAGTGACATTGGGGCTGAGGATCATTACATAACAACTTAAAACATTAAATACAAGATCATTATTGAAAACATCCTTTAAATGACCACTATATTCCCTCGTACATAGCATTGCATGGGATATCCTGAGGACATGCATAAATAAAGGTGTTAGCTATAAATCCCAGTAAGGGAATAAACATGGAATACATTGAGGAGTACAATACACGTTGGAAAATAGGTATATCAATAGATCATAAGAGAAACATGAACATAAAGGCATGATAAAGCATGACAATAATTACATGGAAATGTTGCAACAACACTTAACATGGAATTAGAATGTGCCAAGGCTCGTTGCACATAGAGCATGAGTAAATCCTCATTGCACATGAAGCACGAGTAAACCCTCGTATCACTTTAATTAGCATGAGTCAACAATCATTGCTCATGATTTATCATGATACTATACTTTACCCAATGCATTGGAGCACTATAAGGGCACACCCTTCATAAACATTTCATTGCATGCATAAGTGTCCCACATGGATCATTAAACATGGATTCATAAAAAATATTCATTTATTCCATGAAAAATGTATGTGGAATGAAACATTATAATCAAAAGGAATATTTTCATGAATTTGAATACCATTGATGGAGAAATGGGCATGGTATTCACTACTCAATGGCATTGTCTTAGAAAATCAGTGCAATTTCGGAAGCGTAACAGCGTGATATAAGAATTAAAAAAATGGTTGATGATTGAGAAATGGGTGTCTCATCATATTTACATGAAATGGAGAGTAATGGGGTTCATATAGATAAATGTCCCATAAATTTTAATGGAATTTAGATTGATGATAAAAAAAGTATTTCTTGAATGTAAATGAGGAGAAAGAAGTTCCTTTCAGAATTTCAGCATAATAACGAGTGTACATGAGAGGCATTTAATGAGAGAGAAAGGGGTCTCCCATCATTAAAACAATAAGAGGGATATATGGGGGAGGTACAAAACTATACCCCAACATTTATAATTGAAATTATGAGGGAATAACAATACTAAGAAAATTGGACAAAAAAGTGAAAGGAAGAAAACCCCTTACTTGGAAGTGTGCTTAGAAAGGCTTGAGAGAGGCTTGAGAGAGGATTCTTGGGAGCTTGGGTCACCATGGTAGGATTCTAGAGATAGTAGGGCATATTTTGGACGAACTCCAAATGCTTTGAGTGAGGATGAAGTGGGATATTGGGTGGGTTTATATAGGAAAGGTGAATGAATTCTTTATTATTTAGGTTTTGGACCCCTAACATTAAACTAATTCAAACCACAAATAAGCTCATGGTTTTTGACCAAGGTTTTTGGGAAAAGGGGAGAGGAAAAAATTATTTTATATCTACAAAGTCATAACTTCTTAAATTAATGGTGTTTATTATGTGGAGGTGAGTCACACTCACATGGAAAATAATTTAAAAAGACAAGATGTTTAATAAGTCTTGAGGGGTCCATTAATGCATTTTAAAATAAGTCAAACAAACCCAAAATCACATTATTTTAATGGTAAAACATATATTGGCCTAACATAAATCTTATAGTATTTTATTACATCACTATTATGTCATTATGATGTCATAAAACAGATTATATATTTAAACGGTATTTAATTTTTACCCAAAAAATTTACTGTCTCAGAAAATTTTGAAAAATTCACCGCTGGATAATTTTGAAATCCGGATTTCAGAAATAACATTTATTTTATCTAAATAATTTCATAAATATGTTAATTTTCACTTTTAAAATAAAAACCAACATTTATAAAAAATTCACGGGTTTTGACAAAAATGGCTTTCAAACCTTAATAAAAATTACAATTGCATTCATAAAATTATATTATCATTTATATGTAATAAAAATTAATTTAATATTAATATTAATATTTTATTAAAATATTATTTAAATTAAAAATCAATTAATTTAATAAAATAGAATTCTTAATTAAATAATTACTAAAAACACTATTTGTACTTTAAAAACTATTTACATTGTATCAATAATGGCAAGAAAGTATATTCATTATTATATACAAAAATAATTTACATGAACATATTACTAGAAATTTGTTACATAACCCCTTAAAATTGTCGCATAAGACCTATGGGTAAGGTGTGCGACGGTGATAGACTCTTGGGGTGGCACAGATAACATCGCTCGAGTGGTAATCTCCATCAACTTCCTCTTCTACCATAGATGGTCCCATTCAAGCTTGACATTATGAAGTTCAGAATGGGCTTGGTCAAGAGTGAATCCCAAAGATGCCACCTCTTTTACGAGATCTTCCAAATGGGCTTCGTGTGGAGCAATTCTATTGGCTGAGGCCATCGCTTCGTTTGTCTGAGTAAATTGGGTTTGTTAAAGCATTATATTTATACTAATCATGTGATCATTATTAAACGAATATAAACGTAACGATCACAATTTTTAACATAAAAACAATGAAGATGACATTTTATATAAACATTTTACATAAAGAGATATTTAATTAGATCAAGAGGGATTTCCATTCATGAAACTCTGGGTCGTTACACACCAGGAAACATTGAGTTGTGTGCATATAGAGAGACTCTGTGATGAGGTGGTTTTGACCACTCGTGTGGGTAGATTCCCCCGTTAGATGTGGTTTAGGTACAACTGGTTTGGAGGTTCTTGTCCTAGGAAGACACATGGAAGGTGAGGAGAATTCAGGGAATAGAATTTAGGATATCGGGTTGGGGAAGAGGCTCAGAGTTATTTGGGGGAAGATGTCGTTGTCCCTCCGGATACGTTATTTGAGGGCATACATTTCTGTCCCTTTGGGTACTTTATTTGAGGGAAGACATTGTTATCCCTCCGGTTACGTTATTTGAGGGCAGACATCTCTATCCCCCCAGTACATATTTTTGGATAGACTTCATTGTTGCTTTAGGGTACTACTGTTGGGAGTTCCTTCGGGACGTCAGTACATGAGACACGCGGTGTCAGGGGGCACATGGTGTCAGGTTACATGACAGAGATTCCAGCATTAGCCGAAGTAGGGGGAACTCCATGGTGGCTGCTGAGAACCAGTGGAGTTTGTGTTTATTTGTGCATCGTTATGTTTACTGATTTCCTTATAAATGAATTCCTTCTTAAACAATTATATTAGGTATGCACAGTTTGATGGTATCCTACTAATATTTGTCTCACACCCTGCACATGAACTTCAGGACACGTGCATACTTTATGGATTTATGTGAAGGAAAGAGGCCAGATTCATGAGATGGGCTACATTAGATGTTTCATGGAGATGGTATGGACTATGAGGTCTTACCTAGCTGGAGTTACTCTATTTTGTTTTCTTTTCCTTATCAGCATGCTTACTTGTTTTCAGTTACAGTTGGTTAGCCATTGGTGCCCTTAGATTTAGATATGTATGACCTACTTTGGATGAATTTCTTATTGTTCAGTTGTTGTTACAAGTGATCAGCATTCTGTTGTGTTTATTTCCACTACTATTGTTTATATTTATTGATTATGCTATAAATTGATATTAAGTGTGCTTCCGCTCTACAGGTCTAGTTTGAGTCTACATTGTCATTTATTCTACTGCATATTTATTGTTATACCCATACCAGTACTGTTATTATTATCCTTCGAGAGGGTATAGCCTCCCCACTATACCCATAAGACCCTTGCTTCTAGTCAGCATCCATTGGAGTTTGTTGAGGTGTTCCTAAGGTAGTAGCACCCGACCCATTTAGCACTGTTCGGGAGGCGTTTTGGGTCTTGGCCATTAATAAGTGGTAGCAGAGGAGTTCTTGACAGGGATTTAGTAGCAACGTTTTACTGGATACTAATGAGATTTAAGCTTCTCTTTTGTTTCTGTTGGTTTTACTATTTTGGATATGGTAGACTGGGGATAAGTTGTTTTTGGAACTTGGTTTCTAGCTTGTTCTAGGGTACCTGTATCCCCAGGTAAGAGGGATGGGCCAAGTTTCCTTGTATGGGAATTTTTGTAGTGATATTTTCTCAGATTATAGTTTATATTACTTCCTCCTTGTAGGGATCACATGGTGTGTGAGGTTTTTTATTATTATATCTAACCCTTGAACCGGTGTGGAAATGGATAAATGGACCTTGCCCCAGTATTGCAAGGCTTGTTTCCTGGGTTTTGATAGGCCCATTTTTAGGGTATTTCAATTTCATAACTACATGTATGCTTTCTGAAGTGACAATACCATGTGAATAAAATAAATTTCCATGATTTGTATGCTTTGAAATGTGAATAGGTGAAATCCCTGATAGAATTGAATGTTGTTTCAATGTATATGCAAGGGTTTATATTTTTGTAGAATTGCATGTGACAGGGTATTTGGGTTTGGATCTTTTATGAACAGGCATGCACTATTGGTTGAGGTGATTTTGATCACCAGGATTGGGCAACTCCGTAATCAGTTTGAGGCAATGTTAGTTGTCAGGACGGGCATGGTCCGAGAAACTTTTGGTACCTGGCTTTGTTAGGGGCGGGTAAGGAGGCCATGAGGCCGAGATGATGTGGAGAATGGTTGCGGTGGGGGAGAGTAAGGCAAGTTTCTATGAACTTCCTTTTATTGCTTTTCTAATCTTCATATATGGGTTGTCTAACCATTTATGGTATTTAGTGAGTTCCTTTTTGGGTGACTCAAATGGAGGGTCAGACGGGAGATGACACAGAGTCGTCGGTGCAGGATCTGGCTCAAGATATGGAGTAGGCAGAGCTAGAGCTGTGGGTACAGGCTCAGGGATAGTATTAGGTTCAAGATCCAGTGCAGGTAAGACATCAGTCGGGTTTGATAGCGTTTGGACCATGGATCGACAAGCAGCTCTGAGCTAGCCTAGTTCATGTCTTGTAGGGGATCGATAGAGGCACACAAATTACAGATCCATCTATGGAATATCTGATGCGGGAGTTCCAGTCGCAGCACCCATCAATTTTTTAGGCTGGGTTCTATTTCAGAGGTAGTGAATCGGGTGCACATAACGGAGAGAAACCAGTGGGATAGCCTTAGGTTGGCTAGATGACGGATTCAGTTGAATGTTTGGATAGTAGGAAGCGAGGACCAGATGCGTTTCAGCAGGGCATTCAGGCCAAGAGCTCAGCTAGACCACCTCATAGCAATTTTTCAGTGGTTTCCCTTCATGTGGACAACTAGGGAATATTCGAACTCAGTGCGATAGGCCTCTAAAGAAGTGTCGGGCATGTGGATAGGTCGGGAACCTTGAGAGGTATTGCAAGAAACCTTTTCAGACAACCGATAGGTAGGGACCAGGATAGATGGTGGCATCTAGAGTTGGTTCAATTTCGGTACCGGGAGAGGGTATCCAAGGATTAGTTTCACGTGGAGGACGCGATAGAGACATCGGGATCCAGCTGAGGGGTCAGTGGCCGGTGGCTAGAGCAGCACCATAGGGAGGTCAGGCATAAATCAGTCATACTTATCGCTAGGTGCATGCTGTGGTGATTCCGGAGGCTGAGTAGGCTGGTGAGCTGACAATGGTTAGAGGTACACCACTGGTGTGGCCGTGATTTCCATGTTTTCTTTTGGCATGACCTCTTAAGGCATGTCCGTTTTGAGTGCCTGTGGTGCAAATGATCTATGTGGATAGACTAGATTCTAGTCATTAGGAATTCCACCATATCGAGTGAGTGATATATTTATATATATATATGAGATGTGTAGCATCAAGGTAATTGAGGATGTGGGTTACTTGAGGTGTCGTGGGCATCAAGGCATCGAGGAATCGAGTAACATGATGGTTCGTGGGAATCGAGGCATTGTGGATGTGTGTTACATGAGGTGCTAGGCACCAGGACCTCGTGTAGGCAGACAACGATGCGGTGCGGGATACGTTGGGAGTCAGGAATGACATAGAAGCACAAATGAGGCGTAGGGGTGACGATGCATCATGGAAGGACTTTGCGTCCGGAAACCAGGTTAGTAAACCTTGTTGGTTTTGTGTTTTGTCATGTTGAGACAGAGTTAGGCGATTCCTAAGGTGGGAAGCCCCATTGATAAATTTAGTCGGGACCATTGAGACTGGGGAAATCTAGGTTACTTTAATCAGGGTGGTATGTCGGTACTGTCTCCGGGATTCGTTTGACAGCTCGGGGATGATCTATGTTAAGGTGGGGAGATTCTAAGAACCCGAGTTTTTAGAATGGGTCAAAATCCCTACCCTGTTTGATTTTTTTACATGTTTCTGAGGAAACTAGCTAAAATATGCAGTTTTGGAAATTTCCAAACTACACGCCATGTACTTTCAAGTACACACTATCAATATGTTAGGCGAGTACCAGTCATGAGCTCGCCGATTACTTTCTGTGTGATGAAAGATAAAATTTCTTACTACATGGCGTGTAGTTTTTGACACGTTGTGTACCGTTTACCATGTGGAGGTCATACACGCCGTGTAGGCCTGTTGGCTGGGTAGAATCGGTAAACCATGTACACGCAATGTCATTCTTGGACACGTCGTGTAGTCTGGCTGTGTATGAGAGCAATACAGGTCGTGTGGGATAGTTGGCGAGGAAGAGAAGGAAAACCAAGTACACGTCGTGTACCCTAAGGAACACGTAGTGTCCCCATGTCAGCAGGTTCTGGAAAATAAGTCGTCGGAATTCCAGCCGTCATATGAATAGTTGAATGATATACATGGCATGTAGACATGAAGTACACACCGTGTACTTTCTTTTTATTTCGCTAAAACGTGCAGTATCCTTGTTTTTTTGGCAGAACTTTTTTTTTCAGGTTTCACGTACCAAGTCGGTCATGACATAAAAAACCTCCCGAATCTTCATCCAAACCACGATCCAATCGTCCAAAGATGCATTGGAACCCCCTCGGTGAGGCCTCGATTCCCCTTGAGTCATTTTGTTTGATTTATGTTCTAGAATGAGTTATAGGGGTTTGATTAGTTTTGAATCTTTTGTAGATCTACCATGTTTTAGACTTAATTAGAGGTTGTTACTGGAGGAGTAACATCGTACGAATCTCATGTAAGTGTTGCATAAATCTTTTGGTGTTTTCGTGGTCATTTGGTGGTGCGACCTTCGACGGATTTTTGGGTATTTTGAGCGGGACCCTGTTTTATCTGATATTGCATTTTACATTGTTTATAGACCTATGGTATGCCATTAGGGAATCCCCTGTTACCAGTTTTTCTTGAGCGTGGCCATGTTAGGGGTCATTGCTCATTGGGGCATTTTGGACGGAGGATGCCAAAATGGTTATATTTGAATTATAATGTTTTAAAATATTGAGTTTAGTTTATTGAACATGATATAAATTTGTTAGAGGCATTCTAAACCTCAGTACTGTTGATTAATAACCGTTGGGTTAGTTAGAGGCATTCAAGTCCTCAGTGCTATTGATTGTTAACCATTCGGTTAGGGCAATTCACTTGTTTAAAATGTTTTGGTTGTTTATGTTTTTTGTTTAAATATGTTATATATATAATTGCTGAATTGCATGTGATTGAAGATTTGGGTTGTGTTGGGAATGGACCCGATATTCTTGAGTGATGTTGATCACAGGATGGGCTTGGCCCAGGGTTACGTTGGGTGGTTCCTACCATGGGATTGGGTGTCATGGACGTCCATTTGAGGCAGGATGATTGTCAGGTTGGGCATGGCCTGGGTTACTAGGATGGCGATGCCATCAGACATGAGGGGCATGGTTGTAGGGACACGAGGTTTCAGAGATATGGTGGTTGGGTACTATTTAGGTGATTACCGCTCACCCATAAACTTTGAGTAATGTGCACACAGAGAGACTCCATGATAAGGTGGTTTTAACCACTCGTATGGGTAGAGGCCCTCGTTAGTTGTGGTTGATGTCCTATTGGTTTCAGGGTTATTTCCTTAGGTATCCACATGTAAGGTGATGAGCCTTTAGGGGATAGCATTGAGGGTATCGGGTTTGGGGCAGAGGCTCGCCATTATTTGAGGGCAGAGATCATTTTCCCTCTGGATATGTTATTTGAGGGCAGACATCACTGTTCCTCCAGGTGCTCCATTTGAGGGCATACATCGCTCTCCCTCTAGTTACGTTATTTGATGGATGAAATCTCTTTCAATCAAGTTTTTATTTGAGGACAAACATCACTTTTCCACCAGGTTACTACTGTTGGGAGTGCCTTTGGGACATTGGTACATGAGACAGGTAGTGTCAAGGGACACATGGTGTCTGGTTACAAGACAGAAATTACAGCATTGGCCGAAGCAGATGACACTCCATCGTTGATGATGATCACCTATGGAGTTTGTGTTTATTTTTACGTAGTTCTATTTACTTATTTTCTTTATGAATGCATGCTTCTATAAACACTTATATTAGGTACACACCGTTGGGTGGTATCCTACTGAGATTTGTCTCACACCCTGTAAGGGTCCTTTGGGATGCCTGCAGAGTTTATGTATTTTCATGCAAGAAAGAGGACAGCTTCAGGAGCTAGGCTGCGTTAGATGTTTCATGGAGATGGTATGGACCATGAGGACTTTCCTAGCTGGAGTTACTCTGTTTTGTTTTCTTTTATGTATCAGCATGATTACTTGTTTTCAGTTACAGTTGGTTAGCCATAGGTTCCCTTATATTTAGATATGTATGACCTGCTTTGGATGCATGTATTATTGTTCAGTAGTAGTTACTAGTGATCATAGAGCTATTGTGTTTATTTCTGTTGTTGTTTATATTTATTACTTCTGATGTTTATTGATGTTAAGTGTGCTTTCGCTCTGCGGGTCTGGTTCGAGTCTGTGGTGTCATTTATTCTGTTGCATCTTTATTGTTTTACATAGACCAGCGCTGTTATTATTATCCTTCGAGAGGGTATAGCCTCCCCACTATACCTATAAGACCCTCACTACTAGTCGACAATCTTTGGAGTTTGGGGACATGCCCCAAATGTAGTAGCACCCGGCCCGTTTAGCACTGTTCGGGTGGTTGTTCAGTTCTGGGTCGTTACAAAGTGGTATTAGTGGTGTTTTTGATAGGGATTTAGTAGTAGATTTTTATTGGATACTAATGACATTGAGACTTCTCTTTTATTTCTGCTAGTTTTACTATTTGGGATGTGGTATACTGGAGATAGGTTGTTACTGTAATTGATTTTCTAGTTTGTTCATGGGTGCATGTAGCCCCAGGTACGAGGGATGGACCAAGTTTCATTGGGTGTGAATTTCTGTTGTGCTTTTTTCTTAGAATACAGTTAATTTTATTTCAACCTTGGTGGCTCACTTTGTGTGTGAGGTTATTGGTTGTGATATGTAACCCTTGACCCATTGTGGTAAGGGAGAATTGGACCTTGGCCCAGTATTGAAAGGCTTGTTTCTTGGCTTTTGATAGGCACATTTTTAGGGAATTTCAATTTCATAACTTCACATATGCATTGTGAAGTGATAAATCCATGTAAATAAAATCATTTTCCTTGCTGGGTATGCTTTGAAATGTTAATAGGTGAAATTCCTGATAGAATTTCTTGTTGTTGCAATGTGTACGCCATGCTATATATTTTTGTATAATTTCATGTGAAAAGGTATTTGGGTCTGGATCTTGTACGAGTAGGAAGGTACTATCGGTTGAGGTGATTTTGATCACCAGGATTGGGAGACCCAGTCGTCGGTTTGAGGCAACATTAATTGTCAGGACAGAAATGGCCTGAGGTACTTTTGATACTTGGATCTGTTAGGGGCGGGTAAGGAGGCCATGAGGCCATGATTCTGTGGTGCACGATTGCGGTGGGGGAGAGTAAGTGCAGTATCTATGCACATCCATTTACATATTGCTTTACCTTCATATATGGGTTGTCTGACCATTTATGGTATCCAGCGGGGTCCTTTTTGGGCGACTCAGATAGAGCGTCAGACAGGAGATGACATAGTACCGCTGGTGCTGGATCAGGTTCAGGATCTGGTGCAGGCAAAGCAGGAGCCATGGGTACATGCTCAGGGATTTGATCAGGTTCATGATCCAGTGCAGGAAGGACAGTAGTCAGGTTTGGAAGCATTAAGAACATGGCTCGACGAGCATCTCTGAGCAATCCTAGTGTGTGTCTTATAAGGGATTGACAGATGCACGTAGGGTACAGATCCATCTATAGCATACCTGACGTGGGCATTTCCGTCACATCACCCACCACTTTTTACGGCAGGGTTCTTTTTCAGAGGGTTGAATCGGGCGCTCATAGAGAAGGGAAACCAGTTGGATAGGCCTCAGGTTGGCCGGAAGGCGACTTCATGTGAGTGTTTGGACAATATGAAGCGAGGAAAAGATGAGTTCTAGTAGGGCATTCAGGCCAAGGACTTAGCTAGACCACCTTGTTACAGTTATTTAGTGGATTTCATTCAGTTTGGACAACCAGAGCATATTCGGACTCCGTGCCATAGGCCTCGAAAGGAGTGACAGGCATGTGGATAGGTCGGGCACCATGAGAGGTTTTGTAGGAAGCCTTCTCAGATAGCTGGAAGGTAGGGACCAGGAAAGAATGCGTAATCTGGAGTTGGTTCAGGTTTGGTACTAGGAGAGGGAAGTCTAGGTTCAGGTGTACGTGGAGGACGTGACAGAGACAACATGATTCAGGTGAGAGGTCAGTGGCCAATTGCTGGAGCAGCACCGCAGGAAGGTGAGGCATCAGGAAACAATACTTCAGGCCAACTGCACGGTGTGGAGCTGCTAGAGGATAAGCAAGATGGTGATCAGATGACAGTTAGAGGTACACCACGTGTGTGGTTGTGATTTCCATGTTTCCTTTTGGCCTGACCTGTAGAGGCATGTCCATTTTGAGTGCACATGGTGCACAAGATCTATGTACACTGCCTAGACGCTAGTCAGTGGGGTTGGCCCCACATCAAGTGCATGATATATTTATATATATGTAATAGATGTGTAGCATCAAGGTTATAGATGATGCGTGTTACTTGGGGTGTCGTGGGCATCAGGGCATCAATGATGTAGGTTACATGTGGTATCATGGGCATTAGGGCATCAAGGATGATGGTTACTTGAGGTGCTAAGCACCAAGACCTCGTGGAGGCAGACACAGATGCATTGCGGCATACATTGGGTGCTAGGAATGACACAGAAGAACTAATGAGGAGTAGGGGTGATGATGCATTACGGAAGGACTATGTGTCTGTAAAATAGGTTAATAAACCTTGTTTGTTTTGAGTTTTGTCGTGTTGAGACGGAGTTAGGGGATTCCTAATTTGGGGAGCCCCTTGAGATATTTATCCAGGACCATTGAGACTAGGGATGTCTGGGTTACATTAATTAGGGTGGTATGTCCGTACCATCTCAATTTTTTGTTTGATAGCTCTGAGACGAGCTATGATAAAATGGGGAGATTGTAAGATCCTTGGTTTTAAGAACGGGTCAAAATCCCTACCGTGTTTGAATTTTTGACGTATTTTTGAGGAAACGTGAGAAAATGGGCAGTTTCATGAAATTTCAAGAATACACGCCATGAAATTTCAAGTACACACTGTGTATATGTTAGTTTAGTACTGGCCATGTGCTCGCCGACTACATGTCCTGTGATGACTGGTAGAAATTTCTTTCTACACGGCATGTAGGTTTTTCCACGCTGTGTACCCTTGACTATGTGGAGGCCATACATGGCGTATAGGCCTTTTGGCCGAGTAGAATATGTTAACCAAGTACACTCTATGTCATTCTAGGACACGCTACGTAGTCTGGCTATATAGAAGAGAAATACACGGTGTGTGGGTTAGTCAGCGAGAAAGATAAGGAAAACCAAGTATACGCCATGTACCACTAGGTACACATCGTATCCTCATGTAGGCAGGTTCTAGAATGTAAATCGGAAAAATTCTAGACACCATATGAACAGTTAAATGATATACATGGCGTTTAGTCATGATGTACACGCCGTGTAATTTCTATTTTTCGCAAAAATTGGTTGTAGCCTTGTTTTTTTGGCAGAAATCATTTTTTTGTCCTGGTTTCATAAATCTAGCCAGTCGACATTTCAAAACCATCCCATATCTTCGTCCAAATCCCAATCCAATCGTTGAAAGATGCATTGGAACTCCCTCGGTGAGGCCTCAATTCCTATTGTGTCGTTTTGTTTGATTTCTGTTCTAGAACGAGTTATAGGGGTTTGAGCGGTTTTGAATATTTTGTAGATCTACCACGTTTTGTGCCTAATTAGAGGAGGTTACCATTGGAGTATCATCATACGAGTCTCAAGTAGGTGGGGCATACCATTTTTTGTGTTTTCATGGTCATTTGGGTGGCGCGGCCTTCGGTGTGTTTTTGGTTATTTTGAGCGGGACCCATTTTTATCTGATATTGCATATTACATTGTTTATGGACCTATGTGATGCCTTTTGGTATGCCTTGTTACCAGTTTTTCTTGAGCAAGGATGGGTGAGGGGTCATTTCTCATCGGGGAATTTTTTCTGGGAGATGCAAAAATGGTTATATTTGAATTATAATGTTTTAAACTGATGAGTTTAGTTTATTTTACATGATATAAATTTGTTAGAGGAATTAATGACCTAAGTGATGTTGATTAATAACTGTTGGGTTAGTTAGAGGCATTCAAGAGCTCAGTGCTATTGATTGTTAACCATTGTGTTAGGGAAATTCAACTGTTTAGAATTTTTTTCCTGTTTATGTTTTTTCTTTAAATATGTTATATATGTGATTACTAAATTACATGTTATAGAACCTTTGGGTTGTGTTGGGAATGGCCCAGATATTCTTGGGTGATGCTGATCACAGGTTGGGCTTGGTCCGGGTTTACGTTGGGTGGTTCTGACCATGGGGTTGGGTGTCATGGATGTCGATTTGAGACAGGATGACTGTCAGGTTCGGCATGGCTCGGGTTACTGGGATGACGATTCCATCAGACATGAGTGACATGGTCGCAAGAACATGAGGTGTCAGAGACGTGGTGTCTTGGGTAATATTTTGGTGATTACCACTCACCCAGAAACTTTGTGTAGTGTTCACACAACAAGACTCCATGATGAAGTGGATTTGACCACTTGTTTGGAAATATGCCCCAATTAGTTGCGGTTTAGGTACTATTGGTTTGGGGGTGCTTGCCGTAGGAAGTCATGTGAAAGGTGATGAGCCTTCATGGGATATCATTGAGGCTATCTGGTTGGGGATATAGGCTCACCATTATTTGAGGGTAGATGTCACTGTCCCTCTAGATACATTATTTGAGGGTAGATATTGTTTTCCCTCTGGGTACTTTATTTGAGGGAAGACAACGCTATCCCTACTATTATATTATTTGATAGCAGACATCAATGTCCCTCCGGTATTTATTTGAGGACAGACATCGTTGTTCCTCAGGGTTACTTCTGTTGGGAGTGCCTTTGGGACGTCAGTACATGAGGCACACGGTGTCAGGGGGCACATGGTACCGGGTTTCATGACAGAGATTCTGGCGTTGGCTGAAGCAGGTGACACTCTATGGTGGCTACTGAGCACCAGTGGAGTTTGTGTTTATTTGTGAATCGTTCTGTTTACTTCTTTCCTTATAAATTCATTCTTTCTTAAACACTTATATTAGATACACACTGTTGGGTGGTATCCTATTTAGATTTTTCTCACACCCTGCACGGGGCCTTCGGGACACGTGCAGACTTTATGGATTTGCATACAGGAAAGAGGCCATCTTCAGGAGTTGGGCGTCGTTAGATGTTTCATGGAGATGGTATGGACCAAGAGGTATTACCTTGATGGATTTAATCTATTTTGTTTTCTTTACTGTATCAGCATGCTTACTTGTTTGCAGTTACAGTTGGTTAGCCATTGGTGCCCTTATATATAGATATGTATGACCAGATTTGGATGTTTGTCTTATTGTTCAGTAGTCTTTACAAGGGATCAACATTTTGTTGTGTTTATTTCCACTACCATTGTTTATATTTTTTTCTTATGTTGTTTATTGATATTGAGCGTGCTTCCGCTCTGTGGGTCTGGTTCAAGTCTGCTGAGTCATTGATTTTGTTTCCTCTTTATTTTTATACATGGAAAAATACCACTATTACTATGTTCTGAGAGGGTATAGCCTCCACACTATACCTATAAGACCCTCGCTACTAGTTGGAAGCCTTTGGAATTCTAAGAGGTGCACCTAAGGTAGTAGGACCCGACCCGTATAGCACTGTTTTTTGTGGATGTTCGGGTCCGAGTCGTTATAAAGTTGTATCAGAGGAGTTATTGATATAGATTTAGTAGAATCGTTTTATTGAATACTAATGAGATTTCAATTTATGTTTTTATTTTTCTATTTTTACTATTTGCGATATGGTAGACTAGAGACAAGTTGTTACTCGAACTGGGTTTAAAGCTTGTGCATGGGTGCCTGTAGCCCCAGATACGAGGTATGGACCCAGTTTCCTTGGTTGGGAATTGCTATTGTCATTTTTGAACAGATTAAAGTTTATATGATTTCCACCATGGTGGATCACTTGGTGTGTGAGGTTATTGATTACAATATGTAACCCTTGACTGGATGTGGTAAATTAGAATTGGACCTTGGCCTGGTATGGCAAGGCTTGTTTCTTGGATTTTGATAGGAACATTTTTAGGGTATTTCAATTTCATAATTGCATGCATTATTTGCGAAGTGATAATACCATGTGAATAAAATCAATTGACTTTCTTTTTATGCGTTTAAATGTGAATTGGTTAAATTACTAATTTAATTTCTTGTTATTGCAATGTGTCTTACACGCTTTATATTTTTGTATAATTGCATGTGATAGGGTATTTTGGTCTGGCTCTTGTACGAGCAGGTTGGTACTATCAGTTGAGGTGATTTTGACCACCCAGATTGGGTGACTCAGTCATAGATTTGAGGCAAAGTTAGTTTTCAGGAAATACATGGCTTGAGATACTTTTGATACTTGGTTCTGTTAGGGTCGGGTAAGGAGGCCATGAGGCCGGGACACCTTGGGGCATCATTGCGGTGGGGGAGAGTAAGGGTAGTAGTTATGCACTACCTTTTACTACTTTCCATATCTGCGTATATGGGATGTCTGACCATTTATGGTATTCAGTGGGTTCATTTTTGGGCGACTCAAATTGAGCATCAGACAGGAGATGAAATAGTGCCAGAGGTGCAGGATCAGGTTCAGGATCTAGTGCAGGAAGAGCAGGAACAACGGGTACAGGCTTAGGGATAGGATCAGGATCAGGATCCAGTGATGGTAGGACATCTGTCAGGTTTGGCAGTGTTTGGATTATGGCTCGATGAGCAGCTCTGAGCTAGCCTAGTGTGTGTCTTGCTGGGGATCGAAAAAGGTGTGTAGGGTATAGATCCATCTATCGAATAACTAATGTGAGAGTTCCAGTCACAGCACCTGACACTTTTTCAAGCTAGGGTTTTTCAGAGGAGTTGAATCAGGTGCTCATATAGGAGGCAAACATATGGGATATTCCTCAAGTTGGCTGGATGACTGCTTCAGGTGAGGGTTCAGACAGCAGGAAGCAAGGACATGAAGAGTTCCAGTAGAGTAGTCATTCCGAGGACAATGTTGTACCACCTCATAGAAATTCTTCAAGGGTTTTCTTTTAGTGTGGACAACCAGAGCATGTTCAGACTCAGTGTGATAGGCCTCCAAAAAAGTATCGGGCATTTGGACAGGTCGGGCACCATGAAAGGTTTTGAAGGCAGCCTTCTCAGACTATCGATAGGCAGGGAGCAGGACAAACGGTGGCATCTAGAGTTGTTTCAGGTTCAGTTCTAGGAGAGGGCAGTCAAGGTTCAACTGCACGTGAAGGAAGAGACAGAGACAATGGGATCCAACTGAGGAGTCCATGGTCATTGTTCGGAGCAGCACCGCAGGGAGGTCAGGCATCAGGAAGCCATACTTCATGCCAGGTGCACACTGTAGAGCTGCCAGAGGTTGAGCAGGCTGGTGAGTCAATGACGGTTAGAGGTACACCAGAGGTTTGGATGTGATTTCCATGTTTCCTTTTGGCATGACCTGTAGAGGCATGTCTGATTTGAGTGCACATGGTGCACATGATCTATGTGTATTGACTAGATGCTAGTCAGTGGGATTGGAACCATATCAGGTGCTTAATATATTTATATATATGTATAAGATGTGTAGCATCAGGGGGATCGAGGATGCGAGGTACTTGAGGTGTCATGGGCATCAGGGAATCGATGATGCAGGTTACATGAGGTTTTGTGGGAATCAGGGCATCAAGAATGCGAGTTACATGAGGTTCTAGGCACTAGAACATCATATAGACGGAAACTGATGCGGTGCGGGATACGTTGGGTGTCAGGATCGACACAAGAGCACTAACGAGGCACAACGGTGACGATGCGTCACTGAATGACTATGTATCCAGAAAATAGGTTACTAAACCTTGTTTGTATTGAGTTTTGTCTTGTTGAGTATGAGTTAGGAAATTCCTAAGGTAGGGATCCCCCTTGAGGAATTTAGCCAGGACCATTGAGACTGGGGATGTCTGGTTTACTTTAATCAGGGTGGTATGTCGGTACCATCTCCGGGTTTCGTTTGATAGCTCGGGGACGAGCTATGTTAAGGTGGGGGATATTGTGTGAGCCGGGGTTTGTAGAACAGGTCAAAATCCTGACCCTATATAGATTTTTGACTTGTTTCTCAGGAAACTAAAGAAAATAGGCAGTTTCTAGAAATTTCCAGACTGCACACCATGTACATAAAAGTACACGCCATGTCTATGTTAGGCGAGTACTGTCTGTGTGATCTCCAAGTACATGCCGTGTGATGACCGGTAGAAACTTCTTACTAAACGGCATGAAGTTTTTGAAATGCAGTGTACCCTTGACCGTGTAGAGGCCATACATGGCGTGTAATCTAATTGGCCAAGTAGAATCGGTTAACTAAGTAAACGTTGTTTCATTATTGGACAGGCTGTGTTGTCTGGCTGTGTGTGAGGGAAATACATGGCATGTGGGTTAGTCAGCGAGGAAGAGAAGGAAAACCAAGTACTCGCTGTGTACCCCTAGGTACACACCATGTCCTAATGTCGGCAGGTTCATGAAAGTATGTTGGTGGAATTCCAGCCACCATTTGAACAGTTAAATGATATACATGGTGTTTAGTCTTGACGTACACACCGTGTACCTTCTTTTTTTTCACTAAAATGGGAAGTAGCCTCCTTTTTGAGGAAAAACTCATTTGTTTGGCTGGGTTTCGCAATCCAAGATGTCCGGGACTTCAAAACCCTCCCAAATCTTCTTCTGAACCTCGATCCAATCGCCAACAGATGCATTGGAACCCCCTCAGTAAGGCCTCAATTACACTTGAGTTGTTTTGTTTGATTTCAATTATAGATAGAGTTATAGGGGTTTGAGCTGTTTTGACTCTTTCGTAGATCTACATTTTTTTAGACTTAATTGGAGGCTTTTACCAGAGGAGTAGCATCATAGAAGTATCAGGTAGGTTGTGCATACCTATTTTTGTGTTTTCATGGTCATTTGGGTGACGCGGCCTTCGGCGTGTTTTTTGGTATTTTGAGAGGGACACAGTTTTATATGATATTGCATATTACATTTTTTATGGACTTCTGTGATGCTTTTGGGTATGCCATGTTACCATTTTTGCTTGAGTAGGGCTGGTGAGGGGTCATTGCTCATTGGGGCATTTTGGTTGGGGGATGCAAAAATGGTTATATTTGAATTATAATGTTTCAAACTATTGGGATTAGTTTATTTAAAATGATATAAATTTGTTAGAGGCATTCAAGACCTCAGTGCTATTGATTAATAACAATTGGGTTAGTTAGAGGCATTCAAGTCCTCGTGCTGTGGATTTCGAACTATGGGGTTAGGTCCATTCAACTGTTAGAATGTTTTACATGTTTATGTTTTATGTTTAAATATGTTATATATGTAATTTCTAAATTAAATTTTCTAGAATCTTTGGGTTTTGTTGGGCATGGACCAGATATTCTAGAGTGATGTTGATCATAGGTTGGACTTGGCCAGGGGATACGTAGGGTGGTTCTGACCATGGGATTGGGCATCAGGGATGTCGGTTTGAGGCAGGATGACTATCAGGTTGGGCATGGCCTGGGTTACTGGGATGGTGATGCCATCAGACTTGAGCGACATGGTTGTAGTGACACGAGGTGTGAGAGACGTGGGGGCTTGGGTACTATTTTGGTGACTACCGCTCACCTGGATACTTTGAGTAGTGTGCACACAGAGAGACTCTGTGATGAGGTGGTTTTGACCACTCGTGTGGGTAGAGGCCACCATTAGTTGGTGTTTAGGAACTATTGTTTTAGGGGAGCTTTCCGTAGGAATCCACGTGGAAGGTGAGGATACTTCAGCGGATAACATTGAGGCTATCAGGTTGCGGGCAGAGGCATACCATTATTTGAGGGCAGATATCAATGTCCCTCTGGATATGTTATTTGAGGGTAGACGTAGATATCCCTCTAGTTACATTATTTGAGGGCAGACATCGATGTCCCTACAGTTAGGTTATTTGATGGTAGGAATTGTTGTCCCTCCGGTACTTATTTGAGGACAAACATCGTTGTTCCTCTGGGTTACTACTGTTGGGCATGCCTTCGAAACGATGATACATGAGACATGCGGTGTCAGGGGTCACATGGTGCCGGGTTACATGACAGAGATTCCAGCGTTGCCTGAAGTAGGTGACACTCCATGGTGGAAGCTGAGCACCAGTAGAGTTTGTGTTTATTTGTGTATCGTTCTGTTTAATGCTTTCCATATAAATACATGCATGTTTAAACACATATATTAGGTATTCAACATTGGGTGGTATCCTACAGAGATTTGTCTCACACCCTGCACAAGCCCTCAGGGATGCATGCAGATTTTATTGATTTACGTGCAGTAAAGAGGCCAACATCACGAGCTAGGATGCATTAGATGTTGCATGGAGATGATATGGACCTTGAGGTTTTACATAGCTGGAGTTACTCTGTCTTTTTATTTTCTGTATCAGTATGTTTAATTGTTTGTAGTTACAGTTTTTTAGCCATTGGCGGCCTTTTATTTAGATATGTATGATGTGCTTTGGATGCATGTCTTATATTTAAGTAGTAGTTACAAGTTATTAGAATGCTACTGTGTTTATTTCCACTTCAGTTGTTTATATTTATTACTTCCACTATTTATTGATATTGTGTTTGCTTCCGCTCTGCGGGTCTTGTTCGAGTCTGCTAAGTCATTTATTCTGGGGCGTCTTTATTGTTATACATGGACCAGTACCATTATTGTTATCCTCCGAGAGGGTATAGCCTCCCCACTATACCTATATGACCCTCGCTGCTAGTCGGCAGCCTTTGGCGTTCGGGGAGGTGTGCCTAATGTAGTAGCACCCAACCCGTTTAACACTATTTGGGTGGCTATTCGGGTTCGGGTCGTTACATTTATAACCTGTTTAATAAAAATATCATGTAAAGTAATGTTTTGGGTAATAACAACGTTGTTTTTTTATATTTTTTCATTTATTATTTTGAGTCTACTTAATTTGATCATTTTTAATCATATACATAATGTAATAGATGATATTAATATCATATATATTTCATATATATATATATATATATTTATTTTAGTTCATAAAAATTGGTTATAGGAAATGAAATACACTACTCATTGAGACGGTAGGTCATACGTACTCATTAGAATTGTTTCCATTTTCAGAACATATTGAAAGAATGATAGTTAAATTATATAGAGATATATTATCATTAAGTTAAATTTTTTATTTTTTATATGTATTTATATTTAACAAGACCATACAACATTAGATGTATATGATAAATGAATGACATCACCTCTTGAGGTGATAGTACGTCGTACACACGGACAACATTATTATATTCCAACAAAATGGAAATAATGAAGTTATGTGTTATATAATTTTCCATAATAATAAGTAAATCATATATATCATATATATCATATATAAACTTTATCTACATCATTATTCTCAACCTCTAAATGTGTTAATGGAAAAAAGATATGACATTGGTTCGTTAAGCGGTATTCCACCATACACATAAATGATTATTTAGTAACCCATTTGTTGGAAGTGTGTGTGATTTAAGCTCAAAAAATTGACATAATAAAATAAAATTATATTTATTATACTTATTATGTTATATAATAAATAAACTACAATAATTTATTGGGTTTGCAAAAGAAATAAAACAAAAACGTTTGTTGGTGAATGTTACATCTTCTTCAGGTATATCATTTTGGATTGCATCAAATCCTTCCTTGGCTGGATTTATTCAAAAAATAAGGATTAATGGATTATATCAAGTAATTTAATATGTTTTTGGGCGGGTACTAGTCTAACCAATTGGTTTTTAACTTGCGCTGATCGGTGGAGAGGGGGTGGGATTTTATAAGGGAGTTGAGTGGCACTATTATAATTTTTTGAAAAGTGAGAATTACACCCATGTTTTAAAAATGTAATGTTTCCCCAATAGTGTAACAATATCTATACCATAGTTTATATGGTCTCAATAATTACATTAAATGGGTGATTCACACGTTTCAAGGTCCTTTTTATATTAAATAGTAATGTTTAATCCCTTGGTAAACTTTTTTATCTCTAAATCGTCCTGATTAATATTAATAACATTCATTAATCATTATGACCAAAAATAATTTTTTTCATCATATAAATGATAAATTATTCTAATTCAAAATATGGAATTCATTTTCCCAAATTCTATTCACATAACTGGAAACATTAATTCAATATTAATCCCATATACATGATGAGAAAATGGTTTTTTAATACACAAATGGTCAAATATTTTCAATGTTTTTATATTCATTTTCAACATGAAATTGATAATAATTACCTAAATAGGGTTAATAGATTTATAATTGAACATATTTTACATTAAATAAAATTTAAAATACATTTTTTCTTTATAAATAAATTAAATGAAAATATTGGTTTCATTTAAAATTGAGTATTTTTCACTACTCATCAAAAAATGAATCTTCTCAAGAAAAATCTAAAAATTCACCAAAAGATAATTTCTGTATTGATATATAAAAATTTCTATTTTTTGTCAAATTTATTTGCAAAAAGGGAAAGAAATTTAATTAATTATGTCATTAAAACATAACAAAACTAGTTTTCGAAGTATTCATTTTTAAGTGTAAAACAATTTTTATTCATATCACTTTAATAGAAAAATTATTAAATGAATTTTAAGTAATATAAAAAACAAATATATTTCATTAACATAATCATATAAAACTTATTTGGTTAAATTTTATATATAAAACAAATTTTTGTGTATAAAAATTGTTTTTTCGGTGAAATATTTCATTTAATTTTCAGAAGAGTTTTATTTTCATTTCTAATTTATTGGTCACCAAATAATTCCTTATATAAACATATTTAAACCATATAATTTAGTTAATCGTATTCATACATCTTATTAAAAATTTTAGTGGATTACCATCTATTTAAATAATGATATTTAAATAGTATGTCCTGTCTGTTTTTAAACTCGATGTAGCATGTGACTTATGCTAAACTTGAAATTGTGTGTTACATAAGCATGATATAGTGTTGTTTGTAAAAAATATAACCATTATGTTTCACATAATATAAAACATAAATATATTTTAAATATATTTGAAAAAAATAAAAAATAACTTGGTGTTACATTCTACCCTACTTAAAATTCAATCTTCCATCAAAAATCATATCAGTCATCAAGGGTTTAACAATAAAAAATTGCTTCATTAAAACAAACATTGCACAAATGAATAATAAAAATTCATTTAAAACCCCAGATCTTGTTTTCCAAGTATGTTTTCCTTTTTCTGGTGTTTTTTAGGAAAAGAGGAGTGTGTGGAAATTTCATAAGTACAGGTTGTGTGCTTTATGAGTACACACCGGGTACTCGGTTACCGTGGGTTGTCGGGTGTTGGACGCATAACATCCTTGCACATAGCTATGTGTGGAGACCTGTATACCTCTTAATGAGGGGGTCAGTGATAGTAAATTACACGTACTATAATTACAAAGTACACATTGTGTACATTTTTTTGTTTAATTTAACACACCGGGGACGCGTCTAATTGTCAAAAGCCCTCCTTCTAGGTCTGGTTCATCCGAGAAAGGGTACGGATGTGATCCTTCTTTGAGTTTCCAACCAATCATTTGTTCTTTGAATTGACCGTCATTGATTTCCTTGGGATTTCCTAAGTATGCTCTCCTTTTACTAGAGTTTAGTTTACTAATTCCTCCTCTTTCAAGAGTTATCACCGGATGAGTGTTTTGAACGTTTTTGAAGATCTATGGTGTTCATGGGAAATTCCTGGCATGAATTTCACATATAACTATCCAACAACACCTAGGTAGGTGGTTTGTGCTTTTCCATTGAAATTCTTTGAGTTATATGTGCAAAAGTTTTCAATACCATTGAACGGGGTATTGCGTGTTTACGGTTTTAGCCCTGTTAATTGCCCGCTATGCTTTTATGATGAAATAGTGGTTAATTGGATTGGAATATGGTTAATTGATATTATTTTAATTTTTTTACCCATGTATATTTTGTTTTTGACTATTTGGTATAGTTTTCCTGTTTTGTTATTTTTTTCTTTCCATGCCTAGTATTGTATGATGGATTTATTTTGTTTAACTGCCATGCTGTTATTCTATATACTATTTCCCATGTAGTTCTTGAGTTTTACTTTGGTTTCTATTCATTTATATGCTTGTTTTACTTACATAGGGCCATGTGAACCAGGTGTAGTGAACCATAGGGAGAATAGATGTTAGGATTTCTCCAGAGTGTCTGTAATTATTATTTTTTAGCATGCTGCGAGACCATAGGGGGGATTGATGTTGAGTGCCCCCTTAGAGGGTCTATATTTACATTACAAGGCCATAAGAGTAATTGTGGTTGATTGATCCCTCATAATACCTGTAGTTTCCATTAAGTGACTATATGGGGAATTTATGGTGAGTTCTTCCTCAGAGAGTCTTTAATCATACCTAGCTATAATGGGAATTAAAGTTGAGTGCTTCCTCAGAGAGCCTTTACAAAAGATGAACCAGAGCGGTTTGATAGTGTATACATCCCAAAAGGTTGCTTTTGATTTATAGGGAGGACCAGAGGGTATTAGGATATGAGAACATCCCTAAGGGTTACCTATTGGTGATTATCTGTTTACTTCCGATGTGGAATTGAATTCTTTGAAACTGTGGGAATGTTTACTGATGAGTACTTCCTTGTTTACTTCTTTTTTTTACATTTTTCCTATCATATTTATTCATTGACTATTAGGCATATATCTTTTGATTATTACTTACATGGATTAGTCTCGCATTCTCTTTTGGACCATGCTTTTGTGCCCAAACAGATTATATTGTTGCAGCTATAAATAAGGGAAAGCACCCTTCTACGTCTGGTACTTGACTGCTTTGGAGATGGAGAGCATGGGACCAAACTGAGGCTTGCAATGCTGAGGATATGTTTACTTGTTTACTTGTACATTGGTTTAGTTATGTATTTTATCATTGTGGCATGTTTGGATGCTTT
Organism: Viscum album; assembly: GCA_963277665.1. NCBI lineage: Eukaryota > Viridiplantae > Streptophyta > Magnoliopsida > Santalales > Viscaceae > Viscum > Viscum album. The sequence goes on from OY728131.1 coordinate 931,564,564, forward strand.
CATAGACATATGTATCATGCATCATTTATATATATGTGCTCCATCTGGTTATTACTTTCAGTCTTCTGTTGTTTACTATTGTACACTATTATTACATCTTATGCTATTGTATATCTATTACTCTTCTACTATGATACTCTTCCAATAAGGGCATAGTTTCTACACTATCAAACCAAAGGCCCTCAATGTAGTCATTAGACTCTAGCATTTGTGGAAATGCACTTGAGGACATGTGACAAACCAGGTACAGGGCACCTCTGGGTGGCTTCCGAAATCGGTACGTTACAAAGCTATACTAGAGGGAGTTTTAGATCCTCTGACATGTGGGTTACGGGCCCACATGGACTGGAATTTGGTGATTCATTGTCCTGTTTTACTTGTATATGACATGTATAAGATGTCATGCTTTGATTCTCATGGCGTATGGTCCCTCAAGGATCATTATTTGATGCTTTAATGATTGTTTCAGTGTTTTTCAGGCCTCTAGAGTAGTTTCTAAGGATTACTGTCTAGAAAAACCCACAATACACAATATGTAATGATGAATAAACACCATGTGTTCTTCTTTTTAGGAAGAAACTTTTTTTAAGTAAACGCTATGTAACATTTGTACACGTCATGTAGTCTCTAACTGTGTCTCAGACATTGTGCGAAGAGACACGGGGTTAAGCAGTCATTGATAGAACTCGCCGTGTATCGGATGTACATGTGCTATTGAAGAACTGTCAATCCGGTTGTGCCACTAACAGAAAGGGTCAGAAAAATCTTCCAAGTACATGATGTTTCTATCACAAGCACGCCTTGTAGTGTGATCCATGTATCCGACCATCTCACTAACATCACGGGTTGGTGAATCTTGTCCAGTACACACCATGTTTGGCACAAATACATCATGTAGTCTTTTTCTAAGAGAAAAATGTGGCATAGACGTGTTAGAAATCTCGGTTAGGGGAAGAGCATTCAAGTACACACCGTGTGTTAGTACAACATGTCGTGTATAGGGTGTTACATGATCGGGGTTGGCAGAGGTACACGCCCATGTGAATGGATTAAAGGAACATTATGTGTAGTCAAATCTACATGTCGTGTATCCATGTTTTAAAAAACATGAATGATTTATTTCTCCTTTTCCCTACTTACTCTCTTGTTTTCAATCCTTGATAATCTTGATCTGAGGTGTGCGCTTAACCTTACAGAGTCATGCCACCTAGACGTCCTACTATTGTACGCCAGTTATAGGGCAAAGATCATACATTGAACATGGTTGATCAAGGGCTTCTGGAAGATCCTCCTATAGTTCCATTCTTACACCAACCATCATTCCAGACACCGGTGCAGATGCAATGTTTGGAGAGGTATTTATGAGGTTTTTGTAGACCTTCTGAGGAGTACCGTCTCCTCCCCTGCCGATGGATGAATTGACGCGAGTCTTTCAGCATCAGCATCCTCCCACCTTCTTATGGGGTGGAGGAACTTACGATACGAAGTCATGGTTATAAGAAACGCTTACAATAATCGATAATCTGGAGAATCATCTAGAGAGGAGGGTCAAGCTCGCTACGTACATGCTTCAGGATTCCGTCAAGAGATGGTTGGATGTGATCTCACAGGTGGGATGCCAACATGATATGGCTTGGGAGGAGATTTAGTGTACCTTATACAATTAATTCTATCAAGAGACTTTGAGGGCCTATTGATCCTGAGAGTTCATGAGTTTGGAGTAGAGTACTCTTTGTGTTATAGAGTACACTTCTCGCTTTACCGAGATGCAATGGTTTACACTCTTTCTAGGAGGAGATGGGTTGATCCTAGCAGGGAAGTTTGAGGATGATCTGAGGCATGGAATTTGATCACAGGTGAACATCATCAGGTTGACTTCTATATCTTATATCATCAACCAGGCACTGATCACCGAGCGTAACTTGAGGGATTCTGGATCTATAAACCAGGGCGGTTCGACATCCAAATTTAGAGCTTTGTCGGTAGATAGATGGAAGCATCGTAGGGAGACTACTCATGGAGATCTGAGTAGAAGGGATGCACCTTCAGGTAGCCATGTGGTATGATACCTATGAGGGAAGGTCAGGCATATGAGGTCACATTATTCAAGAGACCCAGTGGAGTGCCGATCTTGTAGAAAGATTGGTCATCTTCAGAATTTCTGTCAGATCTTTTCTCAAAGAGATTGTGGAAGGGGGTCTTCTATGACTCCTCATTCAAGAGTAGCACCACCAGTTTCTCATCATCCTGGGAACTGGAGTTCTAACGGACGTTTAAGCTGAGATGGAGTTCATGACCGTGGTAGTCATTCACCAGGCTTTCAGCGATAGTAGGGTGGATCAGCTCAGAGTGGTCAGGCAGGGCCACAGGGCTACGGTGCCTGTCAGAATTTTTCGGTGGATCAGACCAACCAGGAGTTGGATCCCAGACCCACAACAGTTCGACGTACAATCTTAGTTGCGTCAGTTTAAGCTTCTTCACTTTTCGATAAAGGGGATTCCCATAGCTTCATATCTGTTGCTGTTTATGAGATCCTTGGACTTTGTATCTTTAATTATACTGATGTATTTATGTTGAACACACCATTTGGGACTAGAATGATTAGTGAATGTCAGTGCAAAGAGTTCACTCTTGAGGTTGGTGGGTGTCACTTATTATGGGACCTTTATGTCCAAGAGATGACATGATATGATGTCATTCTTAGAAAGGACTGGTTAGTTCCCTTCTAGGATATTGTTGATTTTTATCGCTGTAGGGTTAGTTTCAAATCACCAGAGGGTAGATCGTTCCTTCATAAGGGTGAATGGGATGTCCAGGTGAGGAGAGCGAGAACAAAGCATCATGGGTTGAGAGGAGTAACAACCCAGATTTCTATTCTATATTTCGATGACCAGGGAACTTCATAGATAGACATTCCCCTAGTGGTGGATCATTTAAGGGAAGTCATTGAATGGGAATTTTTAGTTTTTCTTACAGAGCTAGAGGTATACTTTTTCTATTGAGCTCATTCCTGGAGTAGCACCGATGTCCATTCCTCCTTATAGGATGGCTACCCCAAAGTTGAATGTGCTCAAGAAGTAGTTGGAGGAGTTACAAGCTAAGGGTTTCATCCAACCCAGTACTTCTCCTTGGGGTGCACCTGCCCTGTTGGCGAAGAAGGCAGACGGTACCCTAAGACATTGCGTGGATTATCGAAAGTTGAACCAGTTGATGGTAGAGAAATGATATCCCTTACTGAGGATTGATGATCTCTTTGATTAGCTTCGAGGAGCCCGGGTTTTCTTGAAGAATTACTTGATATCTGGTTACCATTAATTTGCACGTTAGAACATATAAAAAATATATAACATCTTTTCGGAGTAGGTATGGTCTATAAGAATATGTGGTTATGTCATTCGGTCTCACGAACGCGACTACTATTATCATGGCACTGATAAACTGAGTGTTTCATCCAAACATGGATTCTTTCATGGTGGTTTTCATGGACTATGTCTTGGTGTACTCACACACTTGGAACGACCATGCTTTCCATATTGATATTGTTTTGAGTACACCGCGAGGGCATCAGTTATATGTTAATCTCTAAATATGTCACTTTTGGATCGATCATATTCGCATCTTGGATCATGTTAAATCAGAGATAGATGTATCAATAGACCCAATGAAAGTGAGAGTTATAGTTTCATGGGAGAATCTGAAGAACGTCATTGAGATACGATGTTTCCTTGGGCTGGTTGGATATAATAGACATATCATACTGGACTATTCAAGCTTAGCAGTGCCACAGACGGGCCTAACTAAGAAGGGTGAAATGTTCTTGTGGTCAGATTCTTGTGTGGCAGCCTTTCATGAGCTTAAAGGGAGGTTGACTTCATCTCGGATACTAGTATTCCCAGAGCTAGGAAATCACTATATAGTGTGGTGTGATGCTTCAGGTATCGGGCTTGTAGTAGTGCTCGTGATGGATGAAGAAGTCATTTTGTAAGGGTCTCGGTTGTTGAGGCCACAAGAGAGGAATTACTCGATGTATGATCTTGAGTTGGATGCATTTGTTCATGACTTACGCTATTGGAAACATTATCTTATGGGATATAATTTTGTGGTTTTCATTGAACACAATAGTATCAAGTATATCTTCACACAGTGTGACCTGAATTAGAGACAAAGAAGGTGGGTTGAGTACCTTCAGTCTTTTGACTTTGATCTTGCCTACACATCAGGGAAAGGGAATGCAGTGGCTGATGCACTAAGTAGGAGGACTCAGATACTTACAGTTCAGGATGCTAGCAGTGAGTGGAAGCTTATATCTCTCTTCTATGAGATCATTTGGAGGTTCAAGACATGTCGGGGAAAACTATTCTTTCTTATGTAGTTGTTACCTCAACTCTTCTTGATCGAGTGCGAATGAGGAAAATATCAGATTCTGAATCCCTAGTCCCATGAGAAAGCATGTCAGGAGTGGACCCTATACCTGGATGGTCCATAATCATGGATGAGATCTTGCATTTTCATGGGTGCATATAGCTGTCAGCACACATACGTGAGGAGTTGATGTGGGACTTTCATTATTCAGTTTGGGAAGTCCATCTTGGTGTCACCAAGATGTATCATGATCTACACCATCAATAGTGGTGGCCATGTATAAAGAGAGATGTTGCTAGTTTTTTCATGAGTTGTTCCACCTGTTAGTGGGTGAAGGCGGAGAAATAATGACCATCTGGGCTTTTTCCATAGTTACCCATTGCCGAGTGGAAGTGGAATGATTTCATGATGGATTTCGTGATAGGTTTGTTGAGGTCCCCTTGTGGGAATGTTGTTTTATGGGTTGTCATTTATATAATCACGAAGGTTTCTAATTTCTTGCCGATCAAGGAGACTTTCAGTGTTGATGTGTTGGGACAGTTTTATATCTGTGAGATCTTACGTCTACATAGAGTTCCACACTCCATTGTTTCGAACATGGTTACATATTTTACTTCTCTGGCCTGGAAGGGGATTCAGTGGGTGTTGGGTACATAAGTAATTCTAAGTACATCTTACCACCCTTAGACAGATGGCACGTCTGAGCGTACGATTTAGGTTCTTGAGGATATGCCTCATGCATGCATCCTGTATTTGGAGGTTCTTGGGAGAAGCAAAAACCTATTGTGGAGTTTTCCTACATCAATAGGTTTCAAACAACTATTCATATGGAACCTTATGATTCTTTGTATGGTAGGCCAAGATGATCACCTTTATTTTGGATAGAGGCAGGAGAGGCAGCTATGCTAGGACCTCGTCTTGTCCTGGAGACCACAGAGTAGATAGAGTTGATTCGGAAGAGGATAGCTACAATACATTCTCGACCGAAGTCTTATGCTAATCGGCAGAGATGACCTCTGGAGTTCAAGGTTAGGGATCATGTTTTCTTGTGTGTCACACTGAGGATAGGGAACATGACGATTATGATATGGCATATGTATTCACTGTGGTACATCAGGCCGTTTGAGGTTTTGGAGAGAGTTGGGATGGTTTCCTATCAGTTGAAGTTACCTCAGAGGTACCGGGCTATGCATGATGTCTTCTATGTTTCTCAACTCCGAAGTTACTTCTCAGACCCGTCTCTTGTTTTTCAACCTGATGAGGTTTAGTTAGATGTGGACACCTAGTTCGAGGAGCATCCTATCCGTATTGTTGATCATAGTACGATGGTTCTCCACGGCTGGTTTGTTCCTTTCGTACAAGTGCTACGGTAGCACGGGTGTGTATAGAATGAGACATGGGAGATGGAGGCCGATGTATGATCATAGAGGCAACAGATATTTGAGGATTCTTCTTCTACATCCCCTTGCTAGGTAAATTTGGGGATGAAATTAATTACGGGGGAAGTTTGTAATAACCCAAATCTTTTTTTCAGGTATGTCTTCCTTTTTCTGGTGTCTTTGGGGAAAACTAGAGCTTTTGGAAATTTATTAAGTACATAACATGTAATTTATGAGTACACGCCGTGTACTCAGCTACCACGGGTAGTTGGGTGCTGTCTGTATTGCATCCACACAGAAAACCATGTAATTTATGAGTACATGTCGTGTACATTCTTTTTATTTCATTTAACTCATCGGGGTCATGTCTAATTGGCAGAAATCCCTCCTTCTAGGTCTGGTTCATCTGAGAGCGAGGGTAATAATATGATCCTTCTCTGAGCTTCCAATCGATCTTCTATTCTCAGAATCGACAAACGTTGATTGCATTGGGATCGCCTTGGAAAGCTCTTCCTTACAATAGAGCTTCATTTCCTGATTCCTACTCTTTCAAGAGTTATCATCGATTGATAGTTTTGAATGTTTTGGTAGATATATGTTGTTCTTGCATGATTAATGGTTTGAGGTTCACGTATAACGATCCTACAATCGCGAGGTTGGTGGTTAGTGCCTTTCTGTTGAATGTCTTTAAATTATATGTGAAACAGTTCCCAATACCCTTGAATGAGGTATTTCATGTTTACGGTTTCTACCCTGTTAATTTCTTGATATGCTTTTATGATGGAATAGTGGTTAATTGAATATGAATGGGGTTAATAACTATGGATTGGAAGTGTTTACCCATGAATAATTTGTTTGTGAATGTTTGTTATTGTTTTCCTATTAGGCTGCTGTTTTCTTTCTACGCCCAGTATTATAAGATAGAGTGATTTTGTTTATCTACCATGATGTTTTGTTTTAGACTGTTAGTCAAGTAGTTTTTGAGATTTACTTTGGCCGCATTTAATTTCTATGCTTGTTTCACTTACACTATTCCATGAGAACATAGTGTAGTGGACCATAGAGAGAATTGACGTAAGGGAATATGTAGAGTGTCCGTTTTAATTTTTTATCATAATGCGAGGGCATATGGGGGATGACATTGAGTGCATCCTCAAAAGAGTCCATAGTTAAGTTTAGACACCACATGAGGAATTAACATTTAGTGATTCCTCAGAGTGCCTATAGTTTCTATTAAAAGACTATAGGGGAATTAATGGTGAGTGCTTCCTCAGAGAGTCTTTAATCATACATGGCAATACGGGGAATTGACGTTGAGTGCTTATTCAGAGAGCCTTTACAAAAGCTGAACCAGAGGGGTTAGACTGTGTGAACTTCCCAGAGGGTTGCTTGTGTTTTCTAGTGATGACCATAGGGGATTAGGCTGTGAGAACATCTCAAAGGGTTACCTGTTTTTGATTTTCAGTTTACTTACGATTTGGATTTGAATTCTTTGAAACTGTGGGAATGTTTACTGCTGACAACATCCTTTTTTGTAGCTTTTTTACTTATTTCTTGCCATATATAGTCACTGAATGTTAGGAACATATATTTTAGTGGTTTCCTACTGGGATTAGTCTCACACCCTATTTTGGTCATGCTTTTGGGCCTAAATAGATTATATTACGGCATGTATAGATAAGGGAAATCACTCTTATACTTCCGTTACATGACTAGTTTGGAGCTGGAGACTATGGGACTATACTGCAGCTTGTAATGTTGAGGAGCCTATTACTTGTTTTCTTGTACTTTGGTTTAGTTATTTTTTTTTTCATTGTGAATTTTTTGGCTAATTTCCTAGAAATATTTATCATGAATGATTTATATATATGTGCTCCAGCTGCTTATTACTTTCAGTCTTCCAATGTTTACTATTGTACGCTATAATTTCTACTTATGCTATTGTATATCTGTTTCTCTTCCGCTATGTTACACAGCCAATGAGGGCATAGTTTCCCACTATCTCACCCAAGGCCCTCACTGCTAGTTGGAATCCTCTTGAGTTCGTGGAAATGTTCTTGAGGCCAGGTGACTAGCCGGGTATGGGGCGCCTCTGGGTGGCTTCCAGGACTGGGATGTAACAATTCCCTTCAAAATCATATCTTTAAAATATAATGGTTACCAAAATTAACTCATAACTGTACTTCTTCATATGACCACATACGTGGGAAGGGTATATTTTGACATCAGGGGAAAGCATAAACAATTATAGAGCATGGTAATGATAAATGAACACTTGAAAGTGGGTGATACAGAGGAGGATAACAACCAAAAAACTAAAAATCAACGACATTTGTAAATGTAAGTGATATCAACAAGAATGATGATGATAAGATAACATTTAATTTAGGAACCTTTTCATAAAGTTGAAATTTCTTCACAAGATGATATACATACTTTATTACCTGTTATTTCATTAGAAAAATATCACTTTTGGGTTATTCCTTTATAAATTTCTATGTCATATCTTACATTAATAAATATAGATATTGTTTTTATTCCTTTAGAACTAATAGATAATACGATCCAGAAATATAATGATAACTATTTCTTTCTATATTTAGTAATAATTGCACCAAAATGAATAGAACAAGAGATCAAATTTACATAATTGTTTATATGGATAAATATTTTATTAATTTCTTAAATATCATTCAATGTTCAATATGAACAATTTCACATATGGTAAAACTTTTGAACATTAAATAGATTTAAATACTAAACACTAGAAACAACTTCATCAATCTTTAAAAATGAACATGTAATTAATCCCCATAAACCATTAAGTGGCTCATTACTGTCACATTCTAAACATTTGAATAACTTCATCATTTATTCTCATAAAACATATTAATTACCAAAAATATAATAAAATATTATTGAATTTTTTAACCTCCATATTATTAAAATCAACAATTATTTGATATATTGATTAATTAATAACATGCTATAAACTATATCCATGATGTCATAAACCGCTTTTTCAACAAACTATTAATTTATTATAATGTAATCAGATTGATTTATATATTATTTCAAATCATTAACATAAAACATAAACACAAAATTACTTATATATTTCATAATTTATAAAACAAAATATTTTAATTCCAATACATAAATACTTCATTAACACATCACTCTTATTAAACAATTATATATGTTTCATTATCCTATTTTTTTTACACTTCGTTCGGTTAACCTACCAATTTTATTCACTTCATCATCAAAAATATAACCATTAATCATACCTCTATATAATTCTCTTAACAATATTCCCCTAAAGAACATTGATTTTCATAAATCCCATACATTAGAAATTTATAGAATTCATCCAATGATAATACCTTTGGGAAACCAATATTCATATTCCTTGTGTAAACTTAACTCTTTATATTACAATTATAGTTACTTAATTTGTTTCATTCTTTTCCATATTAAAAACATTTTTATATTCCTCCAAGACATCCACATTAGTGTTTCTTTCTAAATTGTTAACACATATAAAATTGAATTTTGTTTTTTATGTGGTCTCTTCTATTCGAACTCTCAGTGATCTCCTTCCTTCTCTCCATTAGTGAGTTTTGGAGTAGGTTAAGTTATACATTGTTTGTTTGTTTTAGGAAAAAAATTCATGAATAAATATATCTTTCGTTACTCCATTAATAATTCCATTTGTATTCTCATTAGAATATCACCCATAATATTCAAATTTTATCCACTTCATCATGGTTCTAATCAACGTCTAAATCTCAAATGAATATTGTATGTGACAATAATCGTAGTGGAGAACAACATAATCTTAAAAAATTACAAGACAGTTTTCTAAATCTTGACCCCTTGTTTAATCTATGAAACATTAGTAATATGATATGTTATTAATATAAATCAAATATTTAAATACATAATAATTTTTATAATGTTTTTTAAAGCATATCCCTACGAAGTGTAAAACTAGTTGTGCAACAATGCCAATTATCATGATCCAATTCTTGATTTATCCTAGCTCAATATTGAATTTTTATGGTTATTACCATTACATAATTCTATGCCAGAACCACATCCATTTTTAGTTTCGAGACATGGATATAATTTTTTGGGAACTACATGCTCTATCATTTACCAAAATTTAAAGACATTTTTCTATGCTTTGACTCATCCTTATACTTATTATTAGACACACCCTTAGGGATTCCAATAATATGTTCTCATCCTATTTTCAAAATATTAAATAACCCTTTCATCTGATACTAACTATAGAGACCTAGACATTTCATACAGAGATATTCCATATTTTTAGATGAATATTTTATACATTAAAAAAGTGTGTTCCTAAAGATAGTAATTATTTAGTGCCTTCGGAGACATTATATGAAATCCTCTAACTCAGTTAAGGATCTTTATCATATCACATAGTAAAATTCACCTATAGTACTCCTCACAAAAATACCCTACATAAAACCTTTCTTTATAACACAAGGAATGAAAAAATAATAAATGTTTGACTCAAAAACTCAGAAAGGGTAAGCAAGAAAGATTAGTAAAAATAGTATGAGAAAAGGGTAGGTGAATATGAGTATAATATTGGAAAACCAAACCATTGATATAAAATAACATAAAATTGAATCCTAGGATAAATATTTGAGGTTAATAATACAAGAATCATAAGAAAATAAAATAACATTATCCATAAAAGAATAACATTGGAATAAAACATAGAATTCTCATATACACACAATAATAGAAAAATATATGTCAAGGATACCAAAAAATACATTCATAACATGTCTATTTTGAGAAAACCACAAGTGTATCCGCTTAAGGAATGGGATGACCACATTTGTACCATCCTTTATGTGATTCGGATTACCACCTTTGTACCCTCCTTTTCAGTATTGGAATGACCCCACATGTACCCTCTAATCTTGTTTAACATTAAAATTTACTTGTTTAATTATCAAGAGATATATGTCACAGTCTTCAAATAATTATAACCTCATTTATTTGTGCGACATAATAAAAAAACCACCATATCATAACCCAAGAAATTAAATAGGCATCATAAAAATTTCACCATATCATAAACTATGGAAAAGAGATAGGTTTCATAATAATTTTATCTGAGCATAACCCTTGAAAAAAACGAGCTCATACTAAATTTATAATTTTATATCATGTGGTTGTTAAATTGGTTTTGCAAATATCATTCCTTCTAAACATAAAAAAAAATCAATGATATATTATGAATGGTTTTGATAGATCGTATCCAATGTAAATCATAAATTATATAAATGGATATCATCTAAGAGATAGATGTATTTTGAAATATCACTAGGAATTATCTTAACGAAAAAAACCATTAATTGAAAATCACATGCTGAATATATTTTTAAAATCTATTTAGTTGAAGAAAACATATGAAACATAAAAAAAGTATTTGAAAATTCATTTCAAATATTTATAAAGGAGAATATCTTTTCTTCTTTTAAAAATTATTTTCAAAATCGAAAACTTTTTTAATTGATAATAACAATGATAAAATATAATTTAATCATAAAAAATCATGTAAAACACTTTTAAAAAAATAAAATATATTCAATTCAATTTTCATTTAAAAAACAGAAAAAACATCTAACGAGATTTTTGAAATTAATTTAAAAAACCTGAAATATTTTGGAAATTCATTTCATTAAAAATTACCTTTAAATATAATTAAAAACATTTTTATACACATTTATAGAAATTATTATTTTACAACAAAATTTATATCAATAGAAAAGGGGAATGAAGTCATATTTTATTAATACTATTTATTTATTATCTTATATAGAATAGAGTGAAAAAATGGTACCATTAAATGGTTATATAATTAATGAAAAAGTGAGATTAAATTTAATGAAATTTTTTGATAGGTTGATCATGAGATTTCACATTTTAGACATAGTCATAATAAACCTAGATAAATGATGATATTATAAAATTAAATTTCTACCTCTCTGGTAACATTGTATCATAAGACCCTTGAATGAATGTCATATAATGAAACTTAAAATATCATGATTATCAATAAACTCATGATACTAATGGGAAAATAGTATATATATACACCTCATGGAAGTGTATAGGTGCATCACATAACATGAATCTCAAGGAAGGAAAAATGAGAAAAAAATCCATTATATATTTGGTAACTCTTGAACCAAAATACCAATAAAAATATAAATCCCAAAATGGGAATTTCAATTCCAATTTTTTTTGTAAATGATTCACAAAATAAATTTATGGGTAGTATAAAAACCAAATAAAATAAATAATTTCTTAAAATAGATTGTCTCTCATGGAAAAAAGTGATACAGAAATTACCATACTACGTGACTAACATTTCAATTATATGATACATGAAATAAAAAAACAATTGAAACAATAAATATCACGAAATAAATTAAATTTATTATATAACATGACATATGAAATTATACACACAACAGAATTTAAATGAGTTGAAAATATGGAATAAGTATCAAAAAACTAAAAATTGAGAACATAAATCCTTTTATCTTATGTATTGTCCACTGTCATACACATTCAATCCTCTAGTTTAATAAAAGTACATCTATAATAATATTACATAGAAACAAATTCATATATTTCATTCCATATATTATTTTATTATGAATTTTATAACCCTTTTTTTAATAATTCTTTGTTAATGTTTCATTTTGGAAAATAACTGCTTGGTTTTTTGTATAGGTTTTGGTTAGTTATTTTTATTCCTATTACATTAATCATGATTTAAAAATATACATAATGAAAAAAATTATATTAATATAATCTATTTTCTATATATATTTATTTCTGTTATTCCATATAATTTGGTGATTGGAAATGAAATACATCGTTCGTGGAGATGGTAGGATGTATGTACAGATGAACGTTGTTTACATTTTCATATAATTTAGAAAGAAATAAATGTAAATGAAATTTATATAAATATATAATTATATATATATATTCATTCAATTTGTTTTTTTATGTCACATATATCACATACTTTATTTTAACCCATTCTCAATACATTCACTGTATATCGTGAACGAATCACATTACACCGTGTGGGAGTAGTCCACCATACACCAGAACGACATTATCATATTCCAACAAAATTGAAATCATGACGGTATTTGTTATATAATAATATAATTAGAATAATAACATCATTAAATTTATATATATAATAAATATAATGTATTTTCAACATTATTCCCAACCGTGATAGGTGGTAATGGAAAAATGAACAACATAATGTCACCAGGAAGTAGTCTGTTGTACCCACAAATGATGATTTCATAACCAATTTTTTGTACGATTGGGTGCTTTTATATTTTAAAAATTAGCATAAAATTATATAATTATATGTAATATACTGAGGTATTTATATTATCAGGGTTAAAAAAAATTGTTATATTTTGGAGGATGAAATAAAAGAAAAATGATTGTTGATTAACATAATCTATTATTCAGGTATCTCATTTTAGTTTGCACCAATAGCCTTCCATGGTTATATTTATGAACAATTTAAGGATTATAAGATGATATTAGGGAATTTGAAATTTTATTTTAATAGTTTAAATCCAAACTTATTCATTTTGAATGTCTGATAAGAGGGGTAGAGGTGGTGGCCTTTTATAAGTGAGATGACCGCCACTCTTCTAATTTTTTGAAAAGAGAACTTCCACCCGTGTTTTATCCATTTCATGTTGATAATATACTAATAAATTGAAGATAATAGAATTAAAAATGTATATATATAAGGGATTTCTGACATGTATGTATGCCATTTTCCCTTCAGTTTAATATTTGGTTCCTTGGTAAAATCATTTTTCTCTTAATGATTATGATTAATTATACATGTTTTCATTAATAATAAAGAAAAGTAGTTATGTTTAAAATATTATAAATTATAAATTATTATGATTCCAAATATGGAATAATTTTTTAAAAAATTCAATTTATCTAATTGGAAAAAACAAATTTAAAATATATCCGACAAATGTGAAGAAAAAGACTAGTTTTTAAAGCAAAAGTATTGCATACAATAAAAAAATTTATAATCAATTTAAATATTACATTGTTTCTAATATATTAAATTCAATTAATATTAGAATAATTGAACTAAGTATCCTTTAACATAAATTTAAAATAAAATTCATCTTTTTAATAAATTAATTTGAATTGCATGTTTTAAAAAAAGTATTTTATATTAATCATCTAACAATACAAAATTTTCTAAAAGTACAAAAAATGAACAATGAAATTATTTTTAAATTATTAATTCATAAATTAATATTATTTTATAAAATTAAATTTCTAAATGTGGAAAAAAAATTGTATTAAAATAATTATGCCATAACAAGGCAATGAGACCGGTTTTTAAAAAAATATGAATTTATTTTAAAATTTGGTTTATTCATATATAAATTATAGATAACATATAATATGGATTTTATAATTTTAATTTAGTTTATATTTCATTAAAATCATTAACCAAATTTGATTTAATTAGTTTATTGATATAAAATACACTTATGTGCAAGAGAATATTATTTTTTCAGAAAATGATCTCAATTAATTTATAAAGCGGTTTTATTTTCATTTCGAATTATTTTTTCCCCAAATAAATAATTATATAAATGTGTGAAAAAATATAATTTAGTTAATCATATTAAAACACTCTATTCTATTTACCAGTTGGTTACTATCATATCAAATAATAATATTTAAATAGTATGCCAGGTTTGTATTAAAATCAGTGTTGCATGTGATGTTAGATAAACATGTGATTGTGTCAAATAAAATACGAACATATTATTTTAGTTAACTATTTCTAAACATAGTGTTTCATGTAATGTAAAATATCAAAATTATTAAATGTATTTGAAAAAAAATTCACAATGTTTCGGGATGTTACATAGATGTTATAAAGACGCAAATAATATATATATATATATATTATTTATGGAAAATTTATAATTTGGAAATGAAGATATTTTTTTACCTTTTTATGAATCCACTTGTTAAAAAATAATAATACTGCTTGTGCGTACATGTGTATTACAACCTCCACGAAGCCATGTGAATCGTTTTTCAGGATTTCATTTAATATATGATTATAAATATGTTATAAAAGAATATTTATGGTATATATATCATTATCAATATTATAGTGAAAATGAAACATTGATCTAGACCTAATGAATATAATCGATGAATCAAAACATATATGGAAAATGAAGTAGCTATCCTCTAGAATAATGAATTTAATAATGAATTGTTAAACAATTTATGATAAGATGTTATATGTGAACCATATATAGGATTATAAGTAAGGAATTGATTCTGGTATAAAAGTATAACAAATATTAATTTACTATATAGGAGTTTAATGTATCTTATGATGTAATTAGAACACAAGGTACCACTTTTTTATCTCAACATCACCTCAATTAGACTTACGTTATATTAATTTCCTAATTTTTAAATGGTTTATATATAATCCATTAAAAATATAATATTATAGAATAATCGTTTTTCATGATATTTTATGTTTACATTAAATTTTTATCTTTTAATGTGTTTTGATTGAATGTTTATTAATCCCGTAAAGATTTCTTTCATAATGCCATCCTACATTATAATTTTATATATTTATGTTTCGATTGGATGTATTTTATTATATTATTATCATAAATCCATTAAATTTATATTATAAAATTTTAATTTATTGCAATTAATTGATTTTATTTAATTGTTTCCTCTCTACATACATGACATTCTGAAAAAAATACTTTTATGAAATACCTAATTTTTTTCTATTTAACCAAAAAAAATTCTAAATTGCTAATATCTTAATTAAAATGTTTCCAAAATTTTATCTATTATCTTATGATTTATTAATGTAATTTTTTTACATGTTTTATTTTATTTTAAGATTTTTTAAGGAATATTATTTATTTTGAATAATGAAATTTATAATAATCATGTGGAAAATATTTATTTTAGCACTTACCATATGAAAAATTTACACATCATTCTGACTATTATTTTACATGTAGATTCTTTTATAATTTTCCATATATCTTTGCAAATAAGGTGGTTTAACCAATATTTTGGATTTTTTAAATTTTAAAAATGTAATTATAAAATTAAAATGGTATTGTCTTCATGAAATGGTCTAGTTATATTTTCAATGAATATTTAACTTTCCCAATATCCATTATGTAATCCTACGATTTAATTGTGATATATTATAATAATAAAATCCCTCATATTTCTTTTAATGACTTATGATCATATTTATATAGTGAATAATTGTCGAAAATATAAACATTTCATATTCTTGTATTTAATATTAATTTTTATAAAGATTATGTATTGAATTTTTATTCATTTTTTATAATACTGTGTCATTATACTTTATATGTGATGTATAGTGGAAAATAATTCCCATCTATATATCAGGATGTCACATGAGATAAATTAAAAAATCTATTTAGAATTTTTCATTCTTATTTATGTATAGTATCTTGGGTGAAAACATTTATTGTAAAATTATATTTCTGGAAATATATATTCTATCATTATGAAACTAGTTATTTATATCCATTTGAAAATTTAAGTTATTATTCCAACTACGTATATATTCCCCTTTTATGGTATTAGTTATATATAATATTTTATTTTTGATTACCTTTTCTATATTATTCATTCATTATTTATTTTATGATAGTTATTATTTTATACTTTCTCTTATTTAGCATCTCAACTTATCCACTATGATGTTTTTCCCCAAGATACCACTAATGGATGTATGAATGATTTCCGAAGATACAATAAAATATAATATTTTTTTGGTAATTTTATTATTTTATTTGACATCTTAAAATGTAATTGATAATATATAATGTGTCTAGTCTCCCAAAAGTACAATATTATTCAATATTGTTAGATTAAACCTCTTATATCTTATGAATTCGTAGGATAATTATCATTTGATCTATTTTAATGGAGTTGAGGTGTTGAAAATTTAACTATTATTTATTAAATAATTATATGAATACTGAATCTCAATCCTAAAATGTCTTCGAAAAAAATATTTCATTGTGCCATATAATACATTGATTTGAAAAATTTAACACTTGGTTTAAAATATAATACACTTTTTCAACCTTGGATATATTAGGTAGTGTTCTCTCATAATGAATAAGTTAATTTTCTAATATAATAAATCATTCATAATGGATTTCAAGGATATTTTTATTAACAAAAGAATATCGATAGAGCATCTCTATCTAGGTTTGCAGTAATATGACCACTCATCATGAACTACAGTGAACATATATTTTACACTCATTTATCATTTTTTAAAGTGATTAACTCATGGTATATCTATATCGTATCTACATCCACTTTCTAGTATTGAAATATGTATTTCATTTCATGAGAAGCTATATACTACGTATTGTACTAAAATAAATGGATGTTATTATATAAATTGACTCACCTCTAGGGATTTGTCTAAAATTCTCTTATCTCAATCAATTTAATATTTATACTTACCAAAACAAACCAAAAGTGTTATATATTAATTTTAAATTATGAACAATCATTAATTATCTACAAATAAATTATTCTCAAATAACATCATAATATCCAAATTTATATAAAATACACACTAAAACCTATAGTGATGCATGAGAACTATACTCCCATTTCCAATGTTGATAACACATACATTAAATATTTTCTTTGATAATAACCACAATGTCTAGATGTAACTATGTGATAATTTCATGACATTTAAAAAATATTTGTTTCCATACAATTTTAATATTGATTATTATTATAGTTTTTGAGGATCAACACAACATAGTAACATAAATATCGTATGCCTTTCTTATCCTAAGGATTTTTTTCTACTAAAAAATAGAAACTAATTAATTTGAAATAATTCTAAAACATATCACACAAGTTATCTACACATTCTAATTTCTTCTATATATATCATATATCATACTTTTCTTCACAAACCATAAAAATAGAAACATAAGATGTATGATCTCAAATACTCATTAAAGGAAATACATATTAGAATATTTTATGGGATAAATTGTATGGTAATATTTAATAAGAATCAAATGGTTCCATATAACTAAACACATGAGATTGAGACTAAACCCTGGATTACATAACAATACAAACAATTACATTAGTAAAAAAATACTAGAATCATGGTGATGGAATAAAAATAACAAAAATATTTTACATTTAATGGTCTATTAATGGAAATATCTATAATATCCATGCCAAAACTAAATAATATTTTTTAGTCAATGTCGTAATAAAAAGTCACACATTAATTGGACCAGCATAGATCAAATAACCATAATTTTATCTCTTGAAACTAACCAATTAATCAGGGGACTATATATTATTGATCCCCACCCATAAATTCTATAATTTTAATTCATTCACCATATAAATTAAAGGAATAATAGAAACAAAAAAAATCAACTTTCAATTATGAATATATTCATTGGAATAACTATATATTAAAATTCATTAATATTTTCCATGCTAATAAATTGAATAAAATGATCATAACTCATCTTGAAAATTATCATTGATAGTTAAACAATACTTAATAAACTTTTTGATGTTATTGATTCAGAATCCTTAATATGGGGATATATTCTTTTTTATTAAAGAAGTCATGGTATAAATGTGTAAATAGATTATGAAGGATCTACTTGGGACCGAAGTTCCTTATGTTTCGGTTTCATGGTTTTATATGGAAAAATTGGTTGAGTGCTACCTGCTCGGATGATTGACATCATGAATGGGTTACACGATGTGAATATTTTATGGGATATTTTTCCTTCGACACATGCATGTCTTGAAAATTTTTCTGTCTATGAGTCCATTTCATGACATGAAAATATTGATCAATATTAACATTATTTTCTTGCGATTTTTTGTTTGGTTTATTTTTAATATATGTGATTTCATATCATGAATGATATTATTTATGTGAAATCTTCAGAACCATATGATTCCAAAAAAACATCATGGATGACTCTTTTTCATTTTGGGTGAATGATTAAATCTTGAACCATAAATGGATTTTTTTTCAAAATTCGGGTGATATCCCTTTTTGGATCACTTCGTTTGGTGTTTCAATAATGGGGAGGTTTTGTTTCATATCCCTTGTAAGTTGTATTCATAATTGATCATTTCCTTTGGTCATTGTGGTGGAATTGGTTACCTTTTGGGTTTATATAAATCATCAATTGGTGTTTTCTAATGACCCATTTCAGTTTATTCTCATTACTTTTATTTCAGAGGCTGATTTGTGGGTTTTAAACATCTAAATTTGGGGGAAGATATGTTTCTAGTATTGTTGAGGTATTTGTATCTATGGAAGGTTTTCTAGTTCATGAATTCATATATTTGGTTTTTTATCCATTTGGGTTTTTAACTGAAATATATATTATTTAGTGTAAAATTGGTTTTATTAATGGTGATCTTGTATTTTGGACTTGATCCATTGGTGCATCAGGAAATGGAAATAAGTTTCTAGAGTGTGTTTGGTTCCACAAGGTTTTATCATCACGAGGTCGAAATACTATGGAATGACTCTATATCGAATAGAGAAAAACATTTGTCTGGTTTAACTTTCTTTTATGTCTATTATGCACTCTCACGGGCTATAGCTCAAAAGGTGTGTTTTTTAGATGGTTTATCACATAATGAATTATTTCATGGATATTTTCTCCCATGTTTAGTTTATTATTTTTTATATTATACATTATGTGTTCATAGATTTGTTGAATATGGTTTCCTTTTGTAGAAAAAAATATTTACAAATGGTTTAATTAATGCAATTTATTTATACGATGGATTTCATTTTAATGGTAAATCTTGTGAATTATTTATATTGGAACTTTTATAGACTCATTAGTGATAACATACTAGGCTCTGTCTATACACCCTACTTTTTTCTTTTGGAGGTCGTAGACCTTGTTATGTATAACTTGGAGAATGGGAAGAGGATAATTTAGCATACCCATTTCTCTTATCTCACATCAACCTTGCAGTGGGATGGTCTGGTGGTAATGTATGGATACCTAGAGTCTTGTTTTATTTGTTCATTATTATCTTGTTATATTGGTGGTGTGGCTTGAATTTTTATGTATCATGTATATTTATTTCCTTCTTCAATATTTTACATTGATATTTATTCAGTATTACAAGAGACGTGTGGTTTTTTCTACATCTCACTTTGTGTTATACCACATTGGGTCAATTTTCTAGTTGAAATAGGATAGTTATATAAAAATTGGTATCAAATATAATACCTTGATTGATTATTTATTAACATACTCTGGGTGGGGTTTGTTATCCTTTTAGATAGGTGTTAGTACCTTCATAATTTAGATACTAAATTCATAAAAGTTTCTTTTCTAGATCACTCTCTAGACTGAATAAGAGTTACAATTGGTGGTCAAGGATTTTTTTCCCAATATTAAGATTTGTTGTTCGGGTTAACTAAATGAACCAGATATCGGGTATCATTAAATGGACTTGTTCTTTTCAAAAGGAAGATCATTAGTTTAGTGATTAATTTTATTAATTATTATTAATTTAATGTAATGTTATTGATACATGATGTTGGTATTATGATTTTTGAATGTACTCATTACTTATTTTTTATTATCTAGTTATATTTAGAAAATGAAACACAGAAGTGATCTTAAAAATCTGAGTGATGAGTAAATGAGAAAGGATTCACATTGGAATCCTCTATTGGAACCTTTTTTGGAAGAAATTATATACTACAAAATTCAAACATTGGGTCAAACTAGTTTTAGGAACCCCAAATGAACCCTGGATCATGTCTCCCAATTTAAAAAGTAGTATCCACCAACCTTCCATGGTGACAAAATAAAAATAAATCTGAATAATGGATTGATAAAATTGAGTGGATCTTAATATTTATGAATATTTTTTGAGGACTATAAGCGATGTTTATAAATTTATATTCATGAATGACCAAGAAGGAGATAGTGGAACTCTATTTTGCATGAAACGATATACATAGATATTACCTGGGTATCTTTTATGAAAATCATCACCCAATGGTTTTTTCCTGAGACATTTCATGGGGAAAACTATAAGAGTTTTAACATTATATAAGAGAGAGAATAAAATTATAGTTTATTCCAACCATTTTTTTAGTTGGTAAACATGGTACAAAAGAAAGTCCCCAATGATTATTTGAAGGCTTATAGGATTGGGTTAGGGTTTAGGATCAATATTTGGTCAATTTTTATTCTCATGTTCCCCCAAAAAATTTAAATGTTAGTCAATAAATAAACATTGAGAAATTATAAAATTTATGAATGATTCGTGTTGGGGCATCATTATTTGGTTATATAATTAACTAGGTTGTATCTTCTAGTCCAAAAAGGAAGATCAAAATTTTCAGGATTTCATTATATCCATTTTTAGGGATTTATCTGTTTAATAATATAATTTTCAATCATTGAATATGAAATAATTATTCCAAGCCTATTTGTGTAGAAACTCCATTGACTTTTCATAATTTTGGAGTATATATTCATATGAATCCATTGTTTGAAAGGATATACATTTGAAGTGAGGCAGCATACTATTCACTAATGGCTCGTAGGTTCGTTATGAGTCCTCAATGGGTGGTTGGAATTATCCTATTGGTGAGGTAGAAATTCATGTGGCTATGAAATCCCTATGAGGAGATAGGACTTGACATCTTCCTACAATGTCTTATTCACTAGAAGAATTATATTTTGGGCCGGTCACAAATAGTGGTATGGTGTTCATATGATCCTCTATATTGCTAACAATATTTGATACAGGTGATACTCATTTATTTATATCATTTTATCTAGTAGATTTTAGGGAATTTATTTAGATTAGATAATTATTATTGGATATTTCCATGCCATTGGGAATGATGTATGAATAAAATTTTAGGTACCCATTAAGTCAATTAATAATATTAGACCATGAACGGGTGTGGTACTTCTTAAGTATCGATATTATAATCTACAAAATGGTTTTTATAATGGATTTAATTATATGTTCTACATACTTTATATAATGTTATCACCATCGTCGTCAGTTATTATCTTCTTATGGGGACATTGATGTTTTTCTAGGTGAGTAGGGATCTAAATCTCGAGGTCGAGACCTATTGTTCATTAGGATGGGGTAATCATCTTCCACTTGATTGATATTTATCACAATATTGATGACTCATTTTTCAATATTCATCTATCCAAGATGGTGTGTACATACCCACAGGTCTTTACAAATGGGTTTATTAGTTTACCACCCCGGATATTGGTTGAGTTTACCAATGACCTAATACATTGTGGAGCACCCATTTTTATGCCATCTTACTATATAGTTCCTAGAGAGTTGGGAGATAAATATGATATAGATTTGGGATCACAATGATATCGTATTTATTCATCCATGTGTGTCACTGCGGGATTTACCATTCCTCTTCTCTATGAAGTAATATGGGAGCTATAGAATTTTGTTTTGAATATAAGATTCTAAATCAGTTGACCATCCAGAAAAAATAACTTCTGACAAGGATTGACGATCAATTTTAATAATTTATAGGGTTTCACTAGTTTTAAATTATTGACCAATGATTAGAGTACCACCAGTTGAGATTTTCATAAGATAATATACTTAATATATTTTTTAGAAGATGATATTGGTATTTTGAGTTATTGGTTCTTCCTTTTAGACTATCTAACACCACTGTGGTGTTTATAGAATTGATGAATCAGATCCCTAGTCAGTTCTTGGACCCTATATTTTTTATTTATGGATGATATTTTGGTTTACTACAAGTCATAAGAGGAGCACCAAGACCATTGGGATAACATTCACAGAACATTGAATGAATATTTTCAGTATGGTGACATCTCAAAATGTAATTATTGGATTCAATAATTAATTTTTATAGGACACGATATATCTAATAGGGGAATATTAGTGGATACTAATATGGTACATCTAGTAAAGTAATGGGAGAATCCTAGAAATGTGATTTAGATATGATGCTTCTTGGGGATGGATGGTTCTAATAAGAGGGTTTTCCATGAAATATCTAATCATACATCCATGATAAAATCTTAAAACCATAAGGGTATATACATTGAGTGAAATGATTTTTTTTAAATATCATACGAGGAACTGAAGGGGATATTTATTTCAGCTCTATTTTTTATTTATCCTGAACATGGTACATGTTATTAGGTTATATATGATTATTCTCGATCAGGTTTGTGGTGTGTTTAGATTTAGGAAAGATAAGTGGTTGACTCTGCCTCTCGATAGTTACACAATATTGGGAATAACTATCCAACTCACAATATTGAGTAGTCAGTGGTAAATCCTACACTAAAAGCTAGGAAT
This sequence comes from Viscum album, assembly GCA_963277665.1. Lineage (NCBI taxonomy): Eukaryota > Viridiplantae > Streptophyta > Magnoliopsida > Santalales > Viscaceae > Viscum > Viscum album. The sequence continues at coordinate 931,587,876 of OY728131.1, forward strand.
AACTACCTCTTTGGTGAATGGTTTATTATATATTATGATCATAAATTCCAAAGTTAAATTTTCACTCAGTGGGACCTAAACTTTCTGCAGAGACTGTTGGTGGTGTATCACTAGAAATTTGATTTTGATATTTCTTATTATCCTAGACTAGAGAATGTGGTCACTAATGCACTGATCATGAAATTACCGACATGGTAAGTAAAAGAATCAATGGAAATCATATCTTGAGGAATATTTTTGTGAATTTTATATTATTAATGGATGATGTTGGTGGGAATGTATGATAGGTTTTAATGATGTATGATTTCTTATTTGGTGAATATGTTCATCTTGAGCTGATGATTAACCTTGAGTGTAAGAGATTTAGTGAAACCCTTTATGATAGGGAGACCCTGGGTTAATGGTTTATGTCTCCGAGTGATGCTTTTATTTTAGAGAAATGTTTTTTGTTCATTTTTTCCTAGGGTAAGAGTTTATGTATAATAAAAACCATTATTATTGTTCCAAAAAAATTGGTACCACCAATATAAATCATTATTAGAGATATTTGTATTGGGGGATAAGGGTGTAAGATATTATTATAGATTTTTTATTCTAGTGTCCCACATCTTAGGGAAATAAGTAAGAACACCCGAGACATGACAGTTTGTTGCAACCCTTTCCCTTTTCAGTATTCCAATGGGATGGTATCTATATAGAGTATTTAATAGGTGTGTCATGGACTCCTACTGGGATGGATTTGGTTCGGGTGATCATATATTGACTCTTGAAATCAGTGCACTTCCAACAAATCAAGAGGGTAGACATGGTGGAATAATATGGGTAGTTGTATGTCCAAGAGATTGTATGACATCATGGGGTTCCCCTACGGTTGTTTCTGAGAGGGACGTATGGTCCACATCATGGATTTGGAATTTTTTAAAAGTGTTGATTGGTTCCCAATTTAAATCGCTCCAGGAAATGAATCTATATATGGATGGAAAAACAAAGAGAGTTATATTAGTTTTTAAGGATATGCATTGGGCTTCTTTTTTTAATTAAATTGGTTGTTGGGAAATTCATTTTCTGTTAGTTGAGTTTTCCTATAACAATTATAATCATTACTGTATCAAAAGGTAGTACTTCCTTGTTTTTTGGGAGGCCATATAGATATCCCTTGTGTTGGGATGATTTCATTGTGATTTACTTGTTTGGGTTGAGCCTTGATTAGTTGATGATAGGGAGGGTGATGGTTATCCAAAATAGATTGATCGTGAAACTGAGTCCTCACAAATATTATGTGGACTATCTACACCATCATATGGATATTGCAGTTGGTGATTGTGTCTTTATTGGTGTTTTAATAAGCATGGTACATCATCAGTTAGATATGTATGGTATGTTATAACAATGGATTGTGGATCCTATTGTGATCGTTGGATTAATGGAAATGGTGGAATGTCATTTGGACATATCTTATTAAGAAAATTATATCAATTAAATGTTTCATGTTTCCCACCTAATGAGGAATTGACTAGATCCTTACAATGTGAAATAGTGATAGGATATCAATCTAGATCCCAAAATCATGGTTGATGAAAAACCAGTTCAAAATATGGATTTTAAAGAGATGGTGTTAAATAATAAATTTTTTCTATTGGGTCGTGTATTGTGGTAGTTTGGATGGGATAACAATGATTCAAGGGAGTATGAATTATTGATAAGTTAGTATAGGCCTTCACTTTTTCTTATTCCATGTTATTTGAGTCATTTATAGGTTATTAATTATTCATGTTGGGGAGATTATAACACCAAATTACTTTTCTTTTAGGTATTCTCTAACTCTAGTTATTGAATATATTTTTCTCTGGGCAGCATTTTAGGATTATCAGGAATTTATAGAAATTACTATAAATCCTATTGATTTATGTTTTCTTATGTTAATGGTTTCTAGGTATAAATGTGTAAATGGATTAGTAGGTCCTTCTTTTTACATGATATCATTATGTTTTGGTTTCGATGATTTCTATAGAAAATGGGGAAGATCACTTCTTGATCGGAACATTCATGTCATGAATAGTTAAACAATGAGAATCTAATTTAGGAAGACAAAGAGTCTAGTTCAAGGCATGAAATGTTAAAAACCTTGAATCCATTACATGAAATTAAAACATCAATCAATATTTAATTTTATCCAATGTGATCACATTTTTGAACTATATTAAATTCTCAGTAATTCACTCTATAAAAAGGATTCTTGACATGAATTACTCAGGTCAAGTAGTTTTAAACAAATTAAAACCTAAGCATTTTTTAATTTGGTGCATATGATTTCACCTAAAATCCTAATGTCATTTTATAATATTTTGGGTGATCTCCATCTTTCAAAATAATTTCATTCAGTGTTTGAATAATGGAGTTGTTGCGTCTCATATCCCCAGTAAATGGTATTCTAGGTTCTTCATTGACATTGGTTGTAGCTGTAGTTTTGGATACATTTATGATTAATAATAATGATAACTTTTTTCATGAATAATACATTTTTTATTATCAGTCTTTTTAATTTTTATGGAAATTCATGGCTTTTTTATCTCCTTTACTGATGTATAATATGTTTTTATCATTCTTGTGGTATTTTAATCTATGAAAGTGTTTCTAATTCATGAAATTCAATATTTTATTATTTGTCCCTTTGGAGTTTTAATTTAAATAGACATTTTTTTTGTGTAGGAATGGTTTTTATTAAATGAAAACATTGATTTTGGAAGAAAAATAGAAAAAATTATCACATTGGGAACCATGGGTGTTTCATGAAATTGAAATAGGTAACCATAGTGTGTGTAAAACCAGTTGGGGTTTCTGTTTTGATATTGATAGAATCTGGAAAGACTTAATTTTAGTAGGAAGAAACATATTCTTTGGTTTGGTTTCATTACTCTCGAGTATGTATTCTCATAGGCTGGTTCACAAATGAAAATATTTGTCTTTTATATCTTCTTTATCACGTGATAGTTTATTTCATTGATATTTTATCACTTATTTAGTTTACTTATATTTATTTTGTATCTGATATATTCATATATTTGGTGAATATGGTATGAATTAATGAAAAAATATATATTTAGAAATAGTTTTTATAAGAATTTTTTATAAACATAATTTCATTTTAATGTTAGAACTTCTACATTATATACATTAGAATGCGTGAACATTATTTGGTGATACATTCTGGGATCTATGATAACCCCCAAAATTTACCATTATCTGGTTTTTAGACCTATTATGATAAACTTAGTGAAATGTAAGGGAATTGTGTAGTATTACTAGTTCTCTTATCTCATATCGCCTTCACCGTGGGATGGATAGGTGTGACATATGGTCTCATGGAGACTTGTTTAATTTTTTTGGGTATGTATTTTTGGTCTGGCTTGTGTGAATTGACTTTTTATGTCTTGTGGATTCATATTTATTACATATATATTTTAATTTTACATATATTCAGTTTAATATGATAATTTTCTATTTTTTATATATCTCACAATGTTGTGTACCATATTAGTGAAATGTATTATAGATACAACTTAGTTATAAATTCATAATAAAATTCATTCTTGGATTATTAATAACTTATAGAATTTGACCAATCATAAACTAATAAATCCCATGTTCTTTCCCAACTATTGGGTAGTTCTTCAATTATATAACATACATCATAATCAATAATATGTCATTAGTGTCCCCTAAAAATAAATCACACATGATACTTTAATTATCATAATATGTTAAATAAATTTTTTCCAAATCCAAGGATATAGAAACATAAGAAGGGGTGAGATCAAATTCTTAGTAAGTGAAAACATACATCTAATATGATAATGTCATAAACATGGAATAAATATAACAGTGGGAATAAGTAAACAATAGTAATCCATAATTAATGAAAAATAAGATCAAGATATACCAATAATAATAAATGAAAACATTTATATCAATAATCAATGATTTTATATTGTTAGAACACATACTGTAAGACATCAAAACATTTTATCAAGGCCTTTTTCCAAGACACTATCTTGCTTTAGGGAGAGGTATACACCAAAACTTAACTTGTTTTCCTTATGAATCTTATCATGGAATCAAGGGGATATATAATTCTTGGTCCTAACCATAACCATATTAAGTCTAATTAATTACACTTTTGAGCCAAAAAGAACTATCATACCACAACCTAAGAAGATTTTAGCTGAATAAATACATGTTTATCCATATAATGAAGAATAAATAAATCTACACATCATTAACATAAGTTAATCGTCAATAATCATCGTGAATGTTAATAATTTTCCTTATTTTAATAATAGGTATAACATGATCATAACCATCTTGAGAAATATTTTAGATGGTTATACAATATTTAAACAACTTTCTAATAACCATTCATCGTGTAATATCAATATACAATAAACCAATAGTTTTCCCCATGTAAACGGTGGGGATTATATTATAATAACCCATCTAGAGAATAAAGGTTGACATTCAAAAAATTACATATCCTTATAGTATTAGTGGATAACTAAGAGGATGATTACATAGATGAAAACATAATTTTAAAAGAATACATGAATAACACCACCCAAGAATGGATTACGATTTTTGTTGCCCATTACTTTGAGATGATTCCCCTAAAATATCAATATATATTAGAATTTAAATATTGAAACATTAACCATATTAGTATATATAATTTCAGAAATGAAAAATGTAAATAAGAGTGAAAACATAAAACATCTTTTTGATTTTTTAATGTTGATGTAAACTAATAATATTTATGCTTCACATAAGGAATATTATGAAATTGTGACATAATATTTAGAAAATGTTAAATTTTTAAAGAGTATATAATAATAATATACCATAGAAAATAAAATAATGTTTTCCCATAATAAATTTATATATAAAAAGGTAAAACAATTGATTTTGAAAAGGAATTTTTAGGTATGTGAAGTTACATTTTTTGAAAACTAACATTGTAAAATAGAATAAAAACCATTAATTTGAATTATAAAATCATTCTCAAAAATGGGATTATAAAATATTAAAAAATAAAATATTAATGAGTGTGAATCCAATCATGGAATAATGATGTTCATGATGAAACAATGTGACACAAGGAATGATAGCACAATATATTAATATCCCACATGACAATATAATCATGGATGCAAGAATCATTTGAAAAGGGTTTTATGTGGTAAAAATGTAAATGATGATATAATATGACAGAATTTAACCAAATTATTTAATGTATCCAAATTATATGAATTAATATCAATAAAAATTTCAATAACTAAATAAAATAATGTTGACTTTCTTGAATGCCTTGCTACTAGGGAAAAAACTAAATAAATTTCCACATTAACAAGGAAAAAAGAATTTTCTAGTAAACCCGGTGAAATAAAAAGTTTATGATAAAAAACTATGTCCAAGTAAATTTAATAAAACAAAAAAAAAATGGTTCACAAAATTTAATATGCCTCAACCAATCAGAATTGAGATGAAGAGAAGCCTTTTTTACTCGAGTAACATCTTAAGCAAAACACCTTGAAATAGTGGTGTTGTGAATGAAATAGGAAAATTATTATAAATATATAATTCATGATTTGATATCTCAAATAGGTATTATATAAACCAAATAAATGGAATTACATGAATAATAACAAATATGTCTCAAAGAGATTAATTTTAGATGAAAATACATACCTCAAGTATGATTCACTATAAACATACACCAAATATCTAGATTAATAAAATTATGTTCATTAAATAAAAACCCAATAACATATTTACTAAATATAAAACTTTATAATAAAATGTTATTTTCATTATATATATTCATATATATATATATATATATATATATATTATTTGTTATGCATTTTAAACACTTTGTGTAAGTAATCATTATCACATGGAACAAGTTTCTCAAAAAATAATGTTTATATACTTTATTTTAAAAATAAATAAATCCTTATTTAATATTAAAATTTTATTGAATATATTTTCCAAATTCTTAATGTAGATATATTATCATTCCATGATTGTTATTATAAACCATGAATAATAAGCTAGAGATGATCATGTTCTTGTGAATCTTATCAAACGAAAATCATTTTTCTAGTTAATTTTTTATATAATGACATAACCTTACTAAAAAACTTATTCTTATATTTATATCATCTCATTCCAATAAAAATTTCATCATTGTCAACCATTATATAAATTCATATTATTGTTCATGATGGTTGTTAAACTGAATCAAAAATAAATATACTATGATTAATAGACAATTATGAAGTGATTAATTTGTAATGTCATTACACCATATGAAAAAAATATTATTATATTCGTATATTTGTGATATATAAATTTTTTAAATTAATATATAAATAATATAATTTATATATAGTGATTACCAAGAAATAATAGAACATTTTCCTCTTAGGTGGATTCTTTTAAACAATTAAATTAATTATACATTTTTTTAGTAATATCATTAATCTGTTCTCAAATTTTTATTAAATAATGTTTATTATATAATAAATATCATATCTATACTTTAGTAAAATATTAATGAAAATATATGTTTGGTAGTTATGATAACAGAAATGAAAATAAATCATTCCATGGAGGTGGTTGTCCAGACATACATATGGATGCCAATTTTGTTTTCTTTATAGTGGGAGAAACATGTAATATAGTGTGTGAATTGAAACTGATGAAAATGATACAACTAAAATAAATATTTAGTAAATTAAAATTTTAGATCATCCATATTTGGTTGGTAAGGAAAATCAAATTATGATGTGTCAAAGTGGTGGCTATCCGCATAATACACAAATGATGGTTTTGTTTTTCTTAATAGAAATGGACAATGTAGCTAATTCATATAACATATTTACAATAACATACCAATATTCTAATTATAATAATTTTGTAATTTTAATGTGGTGTAATTTATATTTAGAAAGAATAGGTGTGAATTTTAAAAATAGATAATGATATTCAATGCTAGAAATTTATACCCCAATTTCTATATTATCACCATTACAAAGGGGGACAAATTTAACACCCCAAGCTTCAATGGTACTCTCCTCTTTGAATAATAGAGCAGCGTGTGTTGTACGCAACCGTGAGTTCTAACACAACGTGACTAATAAAAGTAGCAGTTATAAATATTAATACCCACATTTTGAAATTATATAAATTTAATATTTCAAAATGGACTTCATTTTTGGATTCGGAATATCGAAATTAGCCTATGTTGAATTTTTGGAATTTTTCTGAGAACTTCCAATTTTTGATGAATAGTGAAAAATACTTAAAAACAACTTTTTTAATCAAAATAATTTATAGTGATAAATTATAAAATTAAGTGGTTCTGAAGTAAAATTAGATTATATTTTTACCATTTTATCCAATGGTGGTCATTAGAATTAATTTTACATTGATATTGGACATAAACAATTGTCAATATTTTGATATATATTGTTTCTTAAAAACACGCTATTTGTTGTAACAACGGGAATTTATTATTAAATAAATTAATCAAACTTATATGTTTTTAATTTTTTAAAATAGAAATCATTTTTGAATTTGGAATATCAAATATAGCTTAGAGTGAATTTTTGGTATTTTTCGGAAAAAAATCAATTTTTGATGAATAGTGAAACCACTAAGTGGTAGTTAAAAAACTGATTTTTCGTTTAAATAAAATTTTACCACCTCTGTGATTTTAATTTAAAAAATCCTACATACATAATTTTCATTAGGAAGTAAAATTTGGTTCAATGGGATTGAAATAATTTTTGGTGAATAGTAACTTTTTATGTTCAATTAATCGCGATTAAAGGTAATTAGTGTAACTTAAAGTAAATAAAATGTTATAATAATATGAAATTACCTTTCCACTTGTCCTACCCTTATTGGATGAGTCATGGCCGACCAAGACAATCCATGCGTCAACTTGGGGACTGCATGGATCCACTTCGGTAAGAAAATGACATTAATATCTTTTTATTTAAAGTAAAAATAAAATTGTCACAAACATGTGTTGTTTTACTAAAATATTTATTACATTGTGTTATATAAGTTAAACGTTAGACTATAAATATTCATTGGAAAGATAAAACTATTTCCTACATCATTATATTTTTTTTAATTTCTAGACATTAGATATATTAAATTTATTATGACACAATGATGATGCAGCGATTACCTCATTAATTAACAATTTAAAACAAATGAAAATATAATGTAAAATCTAAGATTACACTTGTCAAAAACATATTGGATGAGTATATTTTATACCTTTATCAACTTATCCTATAAATATATCATTTTGGGACCTCTAAAATCCGAAAATCATTTCATAATAATGTTATATTTCACGACTTTCCAAAAGTGCCCCTCGTCTCCTCTTATAAAAGGCATCCACCTCTACCACCTTATTCACACCATCAGAGCCATTTGGATCGGCCGAACTCTGCCCAAATACTCTCTCAAATTTCTTCTCTTACTTCTAGAAGCCTCACTTTTGGCAGAATTCTTCCCAAGGAATCCTTTGGATCAAATCAAAAAGAGTTACCCGATTTTAAGGTAATGTCTTCTCTAATGTCCTTTTGTTTTATTTTGCTTCTCCAACCCCCTAAAATATTTTTATTTATTTCATTTGTAACAACACCAGTACCTTCAATATAATAGGGTTTTTTTAGGATAAGTATTTGATTTAAACTTACATAGACCTTCGCCTAATGGTTAATGAACATACTGTTTCTGTGGGTGGTGAAATACTGCCTCACAAAACAATGATTGTTCAATATTCTTTTAACACCCCTCATGGTGGCCATTATGATGAAACTATTTTCATATATGATATATATATTATGTTTATTTTTTCCTTATGCTTCTATATTTCTCATTTATGGCATACCTTTATGATTTCCATTATGGGTAAACACGATAATTTCATTTTAAGAAGTGTGAACTACCGCCCCCTCAATGTGATTTGAATCGTTAATTCCATATGTGGGATGTATAAAGGATTGAGTAAGTGATATTATATATGATATTGGAATTATAATATACCTTTATATCATTATGATTTCATCCATTATATATGAAATAGAAATGAAAGTAGTGTCCATGCGTACGTACGGCTTACCGTCTCCATGAACGGTGCATTTCATTTCATACCTCTTAATGTGACATAAAATTATGAATGAATGTATATAATGGATATATATGATATATATGATATATCTGATATTTAAATCATGAATATAATTCTGGAGATAATGGATATTCTACCACATAAAAAACTTGTAATTATAAGAAGTTTATTGTTGACCGAAGTACCAAAGATCGACAAAACGACCGTTATAAACTTAAATGACTAAATAATTTTCGTAACATTGTAATAAGAGATATTAAAGGGATAATGAACTTGAGAAAGGTACTTAAGAAAGTAGAGATTAAATCTAGATTATTATTCAGGAGATTAAAGAACGGTCGAGTGAAGTCAGACACGAGGTAAGGGAACTTCTTAACCCAATTTCTATTCTTTGGGTTAATCTCCTACGTTCAAATTATGTCATGATATTATTATTTCCTATCTTGTATTTGTACTTTATTTATGTTTACTTATAGTGAATACTCATAATAGATTTATTTTATTTTAAAAAACTGATCTTTGTAAGGGAATTCGTCTCAATCTCCTTTCATTGAGGCATATTTTGTTTTATACACAACTTTCCTTTATACATTGTATAAACCCCTTTGACATTTACGTTTATTCAAACGGAATATTTTTCATTTGAATAATTTTACTAAAAGACAAAAGGGAATGTTTTTATGTCGTACTTATGCGGCGACAACGACTTCTCCGCCCACGTGACCATTATTTGAGTTTCGGCTTCCTCTACAAACCATAACTTTTTTTAAATGAAAAATAATTACAAAGTTTAAATTTTCATTTATTTTGGTATTGAAAATGGGTTTGAAAGTGTTTTTTTTATATCAATGTGTTGTATTGATGTGTTGTATTGATGTGTTGTGATTGAAATGTAGAAATGTTATGTTTTCTTTATGTATGTTTTATGTGATATGATTGTGTTATGGTTTATGATATGTTTAAACCTTTTCATATAAGGATTTCATTGGACTTAATAAGTGACGTGTGGAGCCCGCTATAGTTTCTTGATGCATCGACATGTCTCATGAGACAAACTAGTGTCTTGGCACGAGGCCTTGACCAAATCTTATTTGTATTTTTGGCACAAGGCCTTGGATACGTGGTTATGATAGTCTGGCATTATGCATTCAATCATTATGAAAGTGGTTATTGATATTGCATGTGATTATTCGACTAGTATAATATCCATGTGAATAAGTAAATAACATTATTTCATTTTACTTTTTCCATATTATGCTGAAGTTCAAGTTTAGAAGGTTTTTGTTTTAGTTATACATTTACTTAAATGTTTATGTTTATTTATGAAAGCTTCCGCTATACTGTTATCCATACTGAGCATCTGAGCTCACCACTTTCAATGTTTTAATATTTTTTAGGATGTGAAGAAGTATTGTATGAATAAACCGCAGGGATAGTCAGAAGATGATATGAGTGTGGACTATGGATACTATGTTATTTTAGTTTTTCACTTTATGATCTAACGTAACTTTTATAAATTATTCTAGTGTTTCCAAGGCTACTAAACTAATCGGTATTTCGAGACTTGATCTTTTGTGATCATGCCAATGTTACATAATAATGCACCGACTCTAGGTAACTGGGGTCGGGGAGTTACAATTGGTATCAGAGGCAGTTTAGTACTAACTTTGGAAGCTAGATTTAGAAAAACTCTGATTAGAGCACGTAGCCCTACAATAGACTTTGAAGATTAGTATAGAAGAAATTACTAGAATTTTGGTATTATAGAGATTTTGTGAGTTTTATGAGAAAACATCACTGTCTGGATACGAGCAGGTAGAGGCGATTCTGGAACAGATGTACCTAGGGGTAAAAACCAAAAACACTGCTTTGATCTAGACTTGAATGGGAACTAGTGCACAATAAAGGGCCTTGTTTCACCCTTGGTTAGGACTCTCTCGGGGGATATAATTAGGATAATTATCATTTTATTTACAAACCATTATGAAGGGTGTATGAGTATATACATCCACAAAGAAAAAAAACATTATTATTATGGATTATATCCATAAACCGTTTATTTTATGTTAAACATTTTACAATTTTGGAATTATTCTTTGCAATTCATAAACTGACCTAGTTTATGCCATTATATAGAAAAGGCACCCAGTAGAAGGAATGTGAACTCCAGAAATACATATGATCCAAAGAGTAAGAAGGATCATATATTTAATGGAATTAAGCTGACATTTAGATGGGAAATAGTATCCCATGTGTTCTCAACATATAAAGAAATAGTAACCTGTGTTAATAAGATAAGTAAAGAATTTTATGAAACCTATGGATTTGAAGGTAAGCAAGACAAGAAAATGATGGAAGATAGAAAGATGGATAAAGGGAAGAGGGAAAATAAGAATTTTCCAATATGTGATAACTATGGGAAGAAACACCTTGGAACTTTCCTGAAAAGAATGGGAGTTTTTTATAAGTGTGGAGAAAAAGGTCACCAAGTGTGTGACTGCAAGGATAAGAAAAAAGGTTTCAAATGTACAATGCTTCATTTGCATAGAGTGGGGACACTATGAAAACCAATGTCCAAATCATTGGAGTTTGCCCCAAATGATGCTATTGGATAATAATCACGTTATGATACTACCACAGATGAGGGGGAATGATTAGAGTTCTTATGTTGTTATTAAAGAATTATGTCATTTGAGTGTTGTATCAACGATGTACTGGTTATTAGAATTGTGTGATATATATAAGGATTTTAATGTAGTACTTTTTGTTTTCATTAATGTTTTAATATAATGAAGGTAATAATATTTTTAGTATGTGAAAATAAGAGATACTTTACATTGTTTGGGGAATCTGATGTTACAATTGATTTTGGAATTTAGAGACCATTTAGAGAAAGTCTGGACATAGGTATTTTGGATAGCTATAAAGGTTGGAATAGATTATATTTTACATTGGATACTATTGTTAAGGTTATATTTGGATATTTATAAAAAGTACAACACGCAGACCGTGTGATAACCCATCGCGTCGGACAAAGCTGCAGGAATCGAACCCAAAACCATAGTGCGACAGGCCTTTATTACCTACCACTAGCCTGCAGGATGTCCGTGGTTATTATAAAATAGTTTTCCTAATCTAAATGGTATGTGTTAATATTTTTAACCTTGTACGATTAAGGTAAATATAATATTTTTGAGTTCTATTACCTTTTGGAGTGAAAGATGAGTTTGTGGTAGAAATTAGTTGAAGGTTGAAAATATACTTGTCATGTATATATATATACACCACTATCTTATTCTATGAATAAATTAATTCTTAAACATTATTAATGGGATATTAAAAAAATGTGTTATCCTTATACCTTATGTTTTGTTGAACTGATGATATTTTAAATCACCATATATTGAAGGATTTGAGGCCCTCAATTTTATACTTGTTTGTGATTGATGACCTCAATCACTCCCTACAAATATTTACATTTTTCCACCAATTATTAGTCTCTAATTTCCACCAATGTTCTCCTAATCGAGATCATAATTTGGTGGTGACTTTTTATTTCCATTTCCCTCTTATTAAGGATAATTTTTATTAACCTTATATCCGATGTGGGTTTTCCACAAAGGTATTTTCTATTTTAAACATTTTATTTTAAAAGAAAAATTTTAAATTGAGAGGAAAAAATTTATTGAAAGAGGGGAGAATGTAACACCCCAAGCTTCCATGGTACACTCCTCTTTTAATAATAGACCAATGTGTGTTGTACGCAACCTCGAGTTCTAACACACCGCGACTAATAAAAGTAGCAGTTATGAATAGTAATACCCACTTTTTGAAATTATATAAATTTCATATTTCAAAATAGACTTCATTATTTGATTTGGAATATTGAAATTAGCCTATGTTGAATTTTTGGTATTTTTCTGAGAACTTCACATTTTTTATGAATAGTGAAAAATACTTAAAAACAACTTTTTTAATCAAAATAATTTAAAGTGATAAATTATACAATTGAGTGGTTTTATAGTTTAATTATAATATATTTTTCCATTTTATTCAATGGTGGTCATTATATTTAATTTCACTTTGAAATTAGACATAAACAATTGTCAATCTTTTGATATATATTGTTTCTTAAAAACACGCTATTTTTTGTGACAACGGGAATTAATTATTAAATTAATTAATCCAACTTATATGTTGTGAATTTTGTAAAATAGACATCATTTTTGAATTTGGAATATCAAATATATCTTAGAGTGAATTTTTGGTATTTTTCTGAAAAACTTCAATTTTTTATGAATAGTTAATCCACTAAGTGGTAGTTAAAAAACTGATTTTTCGTTTAAATAAAATTTTACCACCTCCGTGATTTGAATTTCTAAAATCTTATATACATCATTGTAATTAAGAAGAAAAATTTGGTTCAATGGGATTAAAATTATTTTTGGCGAATAGTATCTTTTAAGTTCTATTAATCGTGATTAAAGGTAATTAGTCTAACTTAAGGTTAATATAATGTTTTAATAATATGAAATTACCTTTACCCTTGTCCTACCCTTATTGGATGAGTCATGTCCGACCAAAAAAATAAATGGGTCAACTTGGGGACCCCATGGAGCCACTTGGGTAAGAAAATGACATTAATAACTTTTTATTTAAAGTAAAAATAAAATTGTCACAAACATGTGTTGTTTTACTAAAACAATTATTACATGGGGATATATAAGATAAAATTTCGTCTATAAATATTCATTGGAAAGATAAAAATAGTTCATACATCATTATAATTTTTTTTATAATTTTTATACATTAAATATATTAAATTATTTATGACACAATGATGATGCAAGGATTATCTCATTAATTAACGATTTAAATAAAATGAAAAGATAATGTAAAATAAAAGACTTACACTTGAAAAAAACATAATGTATGGGTAAATTTAGAACCCTTATCACCTTATCCTCCAAATATATCATTTTTGGACCTCTAAAATGCGAAAATAATTTCATAATAATGTAATATTTCATGACATTCCAAGAGTGCCCCACCTCTCCTCTTACAAATGGCCCCCCAACCTCTACCACCTTATTAACACCATAAAAGCCATTTGTCTTGGCCAAAATCTGGCCAAATAATCTCTCAACATCCTTCTCTTACTCCTAGAAGCCTCACTTTGGGATGAATTCTTCCCAAGGAAGCCTTTTTCTCAAATCAAAAAGAGTTACCCGATTTTAAGGTACTGTCTTCTCTAATGTCCTTTTGTTTTTATTTTCTTCTCCAACCCCATAAACACTTTTTATTTATTTATTTTCTAACAAAACCAGTATATTAAATATAATAGTATGTTGTTATGTGAAGGATTTGATTTATACTTACACACACTTTCATCAAATGATTAATGAACATACTGTTCTTGTGGGTGGCGAAATACTGCATCACGAAACGATGATTGTTCAATCTTCTTTTAAAACCTCTCATGGTGTCCAATATGATGAAACTATTTTCATATATGATATATATATTATGTTTATTTTTCCCTTATTCTTCATTATTTCTCATTTATGACATACCTTTATGATTTCCATTATGGGTAAACGAGATAATTTCATTTTAGGTAGTGCGGACTACCGCCCCCTCAAAGTGATTTGAATCGTTAATGCCACATGTGGGATGTATAAAGGATGGAGTAAATTATATTATTTATGATATTGGAATTATAATATACCTTTATATAATTATGATTTCATTCCATTAAATACGAAATAGAAATGAAAGTACCGTTAATGCGTACATACGGCTTACCGTGTCCATGAACAGTGAATTTCATTTCTTACCTCTAAATGTTATGTAATATTATGAATGAATGTATATACTGGATATATATGACATATATTATATCCAAATCATGAATATAAATCTGGAGATAATTTATATTATTCCACATAAACAACTTGTATTTATAAGAAGTTTATTGTAGACTCAAGTACCAAAGATCGACAAAACGACCGTTATTAACTTAAATGACTACATAATTTTCGTAACATTGTAATAAGTGATATAAAAGGGATAATGGACAAGAAAAAGGTTTTTAAGAAAGTAGAAATTAACTCTAGTTTATTATTTAGTAGATTAAAGAAAATTCGAGTGAAGTCGGACACGAGGTAAGGGAACTTCTTAACCCAATTTCTATTCTTTGGGTTAATCTCCTACTTTCAAATTATGTCATGATATTATTTTGTCATATATTTTATTTGTATGTTCTTTATGTGTACTAATATTTATTACACATTATATATTAATTTTATTTTAAAAAAATGATCTTTGTAAGGAACTTCATGTCAATCTCCTTTCATTGAGGCATATTTTGTTTTATACACAACTTTCTTTTATACGTTGTATAAACCCCTTTGACTTTTACGTTTATTCAAAAGGAATATTTTTATACGAATAATTTTACTAAACGACAAAAGGGAATGTTTTTATTTGTCGTACGTATGCGGCAACAAGGAATTCTTCACCGCCGTGACCATTATTTGAGTTTCGGCTTCCTCTACAAGCCATAACTTTTTTAAATGAAAAATAATTATAATGTTTTAATTTTATTTTATTTTGGTATTCAAAGTGGTTTTGGAAGTGTTTTTTTATATCAATGTGTTGTCTTGATGTCTTATGATTGAAATTTTGAAATGTTATGTTTCCTTTATTCATGTTTTATGCGATATTACTATGTTATGGTTTATGATATGTTTAAACCTTTTCATATAAGGAATGCATTGGACTTAATAAGTGACGATTGGAGTCCGCTATAGCTCATCGATGCATCGGCAGGTCCCATGAGACAAACTAGTGTCTTGGCACGAGGCCTTGAAAAAATCTTATTTGTAGTCTTGGCATGAGGCCTTGGCTATGTGGTTATGATAGTCTGGCATTATGCAATCCAACATTATGAAAGTAGTTATTGATATTGCATTTGATTATTCGACTAGTAGAATATCCATGTGAATATGTAAATTGAATTATTTCATTTTACTTTTTCCATATTATGCTGAAGTTCAAGTTTAAATTGTAACACCCCAAGATTTTATGAAAAATATTCTTTTAATTTCATTAATGTCTTGTGTTGTATTCTACACCAAGATTACCTTGCGCTATACGCAACACCGTATTATCTTGCAGTATACGCAACACTATTCCTGGATCGTGTTAGACACAATTTTGATAATAGTTATTCTTCGCAACATTGAGTATATATATATATATATATATTCAATGTATAAATGAAATATGGTTGGATATTTGTTATACGAAACAACGAAGGATTATTTCACAACACGCAACCCTGACTTGGCTTGCATTACACGCAATCGCGACCTTCCTCGATAGCGTGTGTTGTACGCAATACCGGGTTTTAATAAACAATGATATATTATTATAATATTGTCATGAACTAGCCATTATGAATAGTATTAACTAAATATTTAATTTTATAACATTATTATTCATCTTACACATTTTCTAGAACATGG
This sequence comes from Viscum album, assembly GCA_963277665.1. Taxonomy (NCBI): domain Eukaryota; kingdom Viridiplantae; phylum Streptophyta; class Magnoliopsida; order Santalales; family Viscaceae; genus Viscum; species Viscum album. The sequence continues at coordinate 931,604,613 of OY728131.1, forward strand.
TATAAGAACAAAATAAATTTTTCGGTAAAATAAGTATTTTTAAAAAAATGCAGTTTTGCCGCCTTTTGATGGTGCACCCACATTAAATCTAGTTTTTGACATGTTTATATGCTGAATTTGACAAAATAAAATTTTTCTTTTGAATCAGGATATAAAAATTTACATTAGATAATGTTTTGATATTTTTCCGATAACTTTCATATTTTAATGAATCGTAAAAACACGCTATATTTTAATTAAAAACAACTTTTTTCATCGTAATATCTTATGTGGTTAAATTATAATATTTAATGTTTTTAAAGTATAAATAGAATATATTTTTACAATTTAATATAATGTATGTCATTATCATTGATTTTACCTTGAATTCGTAGGTTAAATCAATTTAATCTTTTGTAATGTTTTAAAGAAAAACCTGTTTTCTTTCGACAATGGGATTAATTTTAATTTAATTTCTGCATCTTATGTATTGAATTTGAAAAAATGGATTCCAAATTTGGAATCAGTGGGTCCAAATTATGTTAATATGATACTTTTTATTTTTGGGCATTGTGAATAGTAACTACGGTAAATTTTATTTACTATAGTTAAAGGTAAATCGGGTAATTAAGGGAAAATATTAGATTATAAAATTACCCTAACACTTGGAAAAATCCTATTGGATTGCTAAAAGTAGACCCATATAACCTATGGGTCTGATTAGATTCATTTTATGGACTTTTTTCCATGAAAATAATTTAATTATTATTAAAACCAAAGAATGTGACAACATGTCACTTTCTTAAATATTATAAGTATAATAATTTTAATTTAGTGATAAACTTCATGAAACTTCTAAAATGAATAGTCTCCAGAAATCTAATAAAATTATCTACATCATAGGAATTTATTTATAATTTTTAGGTATTAAATAATTATCATTTATTATGACACATAGATGATGTAGTAATTGTATTATTAATGAAATATTGACATAATTGATGTTATAAATGCCCAAATAAATGTAATTGGAGACTTTTTATGACTTAAATTAATTTTATAGGTTAATATGACATTTTAATGTTGATATAAGTAACTTGGTTTGAACTTATCATTCTGTTATGAATTTCATAAAAATCATGTACCAAATAGTGTCAAAATTGACATAAATTAGTTTTTAAAACAAATATTATATTATTAATTGTTATTTAATTTTTAAAAATATAAGGATTGGACAGATGACTTAAATAAGGATAGATATATTAATAATAAACAACTTGGGGTTCGTTTGGCTTGTTATGGTATGTTTATTAACCATATAGTGTAAGAAAACAAAAAGACACGGTAAAAGATAAATTATTTAACTTAGAGTTAAATATAATTGATAAGGTTAAAATAAAAACCTAAACTTGTCTACATCATATTGGATGAGAGTATTTCGACCCACCACCACTTTATATTCGAAATACGACCCTTTGTAACCATTATAAACCGAATTTGACCTTAATATAAAATAATATTTTGAGATTTTCCTAAGGTGCCCCTCTCCTCCCTTATAAAAAGGAACCTCCTCCCTCTCCTCCTCACACCAATTTGATCATTCAAGCTCGGCCAACCCCAGCCAAAATCTCTTCTCCACTTCCCTAGTATCATCCTAGAGGTCCTGGTCTTCTTCAAATACCATCCTTACTTCGTTAAGTGTAGTTTAAGAAAAGGCGCGTCAAAAAGAGGAGGTTCAGACACTTACGAAGCAAATCAGACTTAAGGTAAGGGAAATATCACAATCTCATTTTTATCCTAGATTGTTTGTACTTTGGTATTTAATGGGGTGTATTTTATCATCCAAATCCATGTTTCCTCAATATGTGATATTAATATACTTCTACAATAGTTAATATCCAATTTTACCCTTCGGTGAGTTTTTAGTAAAAGATATGAAAGGAATCTTTTGTCATTTTTCGTACGAGGTACATTTTTACTTTTCCGACAAAAGTACGAAGAATGTTTTATTTAACATATACGGCATGAATGGATTTTTAAAACATTATTTCCAAGAAGCTTCCTTTACAATTTTTCATGTTTATTTTTAATCAACTTCTTTTAGTTTAAAATTGTATGACATGTTAATAAAGGAAAATGTTTTTGAAGTAGAAAGGATATTTTCCTTAAGAATGGAGTTCAAGTGTTTTATCAAAATTATTTTCCATCTAAGATAATATAGGGTTCTGTTTCTATCCCAATTATAACATTTAATTGATTATGTTGTGATGGAAATATTTTTATGAATTCCTTTATCTTATATGAATTTTTTTATGATAACATTCCCATTTTTATTACATGGGTTATGAAATGATGTATGATTTATGATTTTGTGGAACACATAAGAATGGTATCATTATGAGATGGGTGGGACCTATATCTCCCTCCAATGCATTGGGTAAAGATTTTATATCTCATGAGATAGACATGGCTGGAACGGTAGGTTATACCGGTTCAGTGAAACAGGACTGAAACGAGGAGTGAACTCGGTTCAGAAAGGGACTTTGTCCACTAAGATAGTCTTGGAAATGAGTCTTGACTAATAAGAAATGATTCTATATGATTATTTGTGTATTACACAAAGTTTCATGTTTTATGTTATGATTATTGGGATTACATTTCACTACTATGATTTATCCCATGTTATGAAATTATGATCTCTTTTGCAGGTTAAGATTTCCAAAAGATATGTTCTTATGAATATGACGTGATTGATATTTTTTTGTTTACCCTTACTGAGCATTTGAGCCCACCCTTTTATGTTTTCTTTTCCCCAGGACATAAATAAAGGATTTAGGTTTAGAAAAAAAAAAGAAGATCTTTATGGGAGATGTTGAAGATCTTTCACCACGATTAGAAGATTATATTCCGAGTTTCCAAAGACACTAAACTATTACGGTCCTTGTGTGTGTGTTTTTGTTATGTAATAAGTATTCCACAAAAGTAATGTAATGTCCATGTACGTCAGGCTTCGGGTCTCTACAGTTGGTATCAGAGGGAGGTTTAGTCAACCTTAGGAAACTAGGATGTGAAAACATTAGTGAGATTCCTAGAGATATTTCTAAGGTATGTCTAGGGATGTCCCTAAGGATAAGTATACGTATAGTATAAATTCCTAGAACTATGGTAACGATATTAGATTAAACCAAAGATGTTATATATTGAAGTTACTCCCCCTTAATTATGATTTTTGCCTCTCACACTATTCATTTTGGGTTTTAGGAAATGGCTGAGAACAAGATGATTCACGATAATAAAGGATATGATGGACAATGGAATGATATTCTTCATGAGAAACCAAATGAAATGGGATTTGGAGGTCCAAACATCATTATTATGCTGAATCAGCAATCTCATAATATGATCAATAAAGTAAAATTCGGTGAGTTTCCTGACTCGGCTAATAAGAGAAAGATGGAGTTTCATGATGATCATAGAGGAAAGAAAGTTCAATTTCCCCTATGTAAATCATGTGGGAAGAGGCATCAAGGAGAATGTTTCAAAGGAACTAGAAGATGCTTTGGGTGTGGAAAAGAAGGACACAAAGCCAGTAAGTGCAAAGGAAAAGGTCCAGTTAACACCAGGGATGAGGATAATGGTATTGGTACGACCTCACCAATGGTTAAATGTTTTAAATGTGGAATGTACGGGCATTATGCAAACCAATTCCCTAAGATAAAGTCTCATGAAGAGAATCAGTATGGTCGTATGGGTAGTATTTATGTTGATGATGATGATGAGACTACAAATGATATGTGATATGAAAGAATTGTTGAAGTTCGTTCAATGGTTTAAGAATGTAGTGGAATGATTACATGTTTATCAAGTGTAATGTTGTATAAGAAATCTCATGGTACTATGGAATAAAGAGACATATAAGGATTGTTACACTGTTGTCTTTCCTTATGTTATGAAAGTATGTGATGAATGGTACCAGTATTTTTGGAAATTAGATGATATGCACATAATGAAGGGATAAGGAGAAAATTAAATGTTTGATAGTATTCATGAGCTCATGACTGATATAAGGAGAAGGTTATATCATGGTTTGACTATATAGAATTTTTGGAGTTTGGTATCTGGAATGAGTTAACCTTTGACAGCATTCATGTTTTCACTAAGGTTTAATGGGAATTCATTTTTTAAGAAAATACATGATTACAGTATTCAAATGATTGGAATGTGACCAACAAGATAATGGGAGATAAATGATGGTTGGTAGATGACATTTCAAGTAATCATTTTCTTTATACTATGAGCTTGGACCGAAGTATTTTAGATAAGCCTAAAGATTGGAATGGATTATGATGGAAATAAGTTAGGATAGAACTTTTTTCGATATTATTTATGGGATGTTATAGTAATATAGCTTTAGAAAAAGGAAAACCTGCAGGATGGGCGACAACCCATCGCGTCGGACAAGGCTGTGGGAATCGAACCCACAACTGAAGTGGGACTGGCCTTTATCGCCTACCACTGTCCTACAAGAAGTCCCTGTTTAGTAGAAACTAGTTTTATTTTATTATGCGGTATGATATATGAAGTATAGGTTCATTCTTGGAATCGTATATGACTAACCTCACTATAGATGGACTTATGTTTATTTGATAACTTTTTCTAACCTTTTGATTGAAACAGATGGAATGACCCATCATTCTATCACATGATCAATTAGCACTTCATGAATAACAAATTCAACTTCATTTCATTAATAGATGAAGTGGAAATTGTTCAAAGTACGAACAACAGTGAGATTGTACCAAAATAAAGTAAGTATTTATTCTAATTCAAATTCTTCAACTTTAGGGAAATAATTTTTAAAACCAAAAATGTTATCCTAGTGATCTTATATCTGATGAATCGGATGATACCCTAGATCATCACAAATTTATGGCTTTGCGATTGTTGGCTTTTTCATAGCCATGTTCTCTACCACTCTCCATCAGAACTTGATGGTTAGATTTTTCTTCCATATCCATATTTTCTCATACGTGGAAACCCAGTGAGGAGTTAATTTGGGTAACCGTTACATTTCATACTTTAGTTTTTAAAGCCATATTTTGGTATTCCTTTTTATGATGTGGGTTTTTATTAAACAAACTTTCGATTAGTAATCCATTTATAACCCCGTCGAATTTCGAGGGAGAAATTAATTTTAAGGGGGGTAGAATGTAATACCCCAAGATTTTATGAAAAATATTCTTTTAATTTCATTAATTTCTTCTGTTGTATTCTACACCAAGATTACCTTGCGCTATAAGCAACACTGTATTAGGTTGCAGTATACCAAACACTATTCTTGGATCGTGTTACACATAATTTTGATAATAGTTATTCTACGCAACATTGAGTATATATATATATATATATATTCAATGTATAAATGAAATATGGTTGGATTCTGTTATAAAAAACAACGAAGGATTCTTTCACAACACGCAACCCTGACCTGGCTTGCATTACATACAATCGTGACCTTCCTCGATACCGTGTGTTGTACGCAATACTGGGTTTTAAGAAACAATGATATAATATTATAATATTGTCATGAACTAGTAGTTATGAATAGTATTAACTAAATATTTAATTTTATAACATTATTATTCACCTTACACATTTTCTAGAGCATGGTATAAGAACAAAATAAATTTTTTGTGTAAAATAAGTATTTTTCAAAAAATGCAGTTTTGCTGCCTTTTGATGGCGCACCCACATTAAATCTAGTTTTTGACATGTTTATATGTTCAATTTCAAAAAATAAAATTTTTCTTTTGAATCAGGATATAAAAATTTACATTAGATAAAGTTTTGATATTTTTCCGATAACTTTCATATTTTAATGAATAGTAAAAACACGCTATATTTTAATTAAAAACAACTTTTTTCATCATAATATCTTATGTGGTTAAATTATAATATTGAATGGTTTTAAAGTATAAATAGAATATATATTTACCATTTATTATAATGTATGTCATTAGCATTTATTTTACCTTGAATTCGTAGGTTAAATCAATTCAATCTTTTGCAATGTTTTGAAGAAAACCCATTTTCTTTTGACAACGGGATTAATTTTAATTTAATTTTTGCATATTTTGTGTATTTAATTTGGAAAAATGGATTCCATATTTGGAATCAGTGGGTCCAAATTATGTTAATAAGCTACTTTTTATTTTTGGGCATTGTGAATAGTAACTACAGTAAATTTTATTTACTATAGATAAAGGTAAATCGGGTAATTAAGGGTAAATATAAGATTATAAAATTACCCTAACACTTGGAAAAATCATATTGGATGGCTAGAAGTAGTCCCATATAACCTAAGGGTCGGATTAGATTAATTTTATGGACTTTTGGCCAATAAAATAATTTAATTTTTATTAAAACCAAAGAATGTGACAACATGTCACTTTCTTAAATCTTATAAGTATAATAATTCTAATTTAGTGGTAAACTTCATGAAACATTGAACATGAATAGTCTCCAGAAATATAATACAATTATCTACATCATAGGAATTTATTTAGAATTTTTAGAGATTAAATAATTATCATTTATTATGACACAAAGATGATGCAGTAATTGTCTTATTAATGAAATATTGACATAATTGATGTTATAAATGCCCAAATAAATGTAATTTGAGACTTTTTATGAATTACATTAATTATATAGGTTAATATGACATGTTATTGTTGATATAAGTAACTTTTTTTGAACTTATCATTCTGTTATGAATTTCATAAAAATCATGTACCAAATAGTGTCAAAATTGACATAAATTAGTTTTTAAAACAAATATTATATTATTAATTGTTATTTAATTCCTAAAAATCTAAGGGTCAGACAGATGACTTAGATAAAGATAGATATATTAATAATAAACCACTTGGGGTTCGTTTGGCTTGTTATTGTAAGTTTATTAACCATATAGTGTAAGAAAACAAAAAGACACGGTAAAAGTTAAATTATTTAACTTAGAGTTAAATCTAATTGATAAGGTTAAATTAATAACCTAAACTTGTCTAAATCCTATTGGATGAGTGTGTTTCGACCCATCACCACTTTATCTTCGAAATAAGACCCTTTGGAACCATTATAAACCGAATTTGACCTTAATATAAAATAATATTTTGAGATTTTCCAAAGGTGACCCTCTCCTCCCTTATAAAAGGGAACCTCCTCCCTCTCCTCCTCACACCAATTTGAGCATTCAAGCTCGGAAAACCCCTGCCAAAATCTCTTCTCCACTTACCTAGTATCATCCTAGAGGTCCTGGTCTTCTTCAAAGACCATCCTTAGTTCTTTAAGTGGAGGTTAAGAAAAGGCGCGTCAAAAAGAGGAGGTTCGGACACTTACAAAGCTAATCAGACTTAAGGTAAGGGAAATATCACAATCTCATTTTTATCCGTGATTGTTTGTACTTTGGTATTTACTGGGGTTTATTTTATCATCCACATCCATGTTTCCTCAATATGTGATATTAATATACTTCTACAATAGTTAATATCCAATTTTACCCTTCGGTGAGTTTTTAGTAAAAGATATGAAAGGAATATTTTGTCGTTTTTCTAACGAGGTACTTTTTTACTTTTCCGAAAAAAGTACGAAGAATGTTTTTTTGAAATATACGGAATGAATGTATTTTTAAAACATTATTTCCAAGAAGCTTCCTTTACAAGTTTTCATTTTTATTTTTAATAAACTTCTTTTAGTTTAATATTTTATGACATGTTAATAAAGGAAAATGTTTTTGAAGTAGAAAGGATATTTTCCTCAAGAATGGGGTTCAAGTGTTTTATCAAAATTATTTTCCATATAAGATAATATAGGGTACTGTTTCTATCCCTTTTATTACATTTACTTGATTATGTTGTGATGGAAATATTTTTATGAATTCATTTGTCCTATATGAATTTTTTTATGATGTCATTCCCATTTTTATTACATGGGTTATGAAATGATGTATGATTTATGATTTTGTGGCACACAAAAGAATGGTATCATTATGAGATTGGTGGGACCTATATCTCCCTCCAATTCATTGGGTAAAGATTTTATATCTCATGAGATAAACATGGCTGGAACGGTAGGTTATACCAGTTCAGTGAAACAGGACTGAAACGAGGAGTGAACTCGGTTCAGAAAGGGACTTTGTCCACTAAGATAGTCTTGGCAATGACTCTTGACTAATAAGAAATGGTTTTCTATGATTATGTGTGTATTACACAAAGTTTAATGTTTTATGTTATGATTATTGGGATTACATTTCACTAGTATGATTTATCCCATGTTATGAAATTATGATCTCTTTTGCAGGTTATGATTTCCAAAAGATATGTTCTTATGAATATGACGTGATTGATATTTCTTTTGTTTACCCTTAATGAGAATTTGAGCTCACCCTTTTATGTTTTCTTTTCCCCAGGACATAAATAAAGGATTTAGGTTTAGAAAAAAAAGAATATCTTTATAGGAGATGTTGAAGATCGTTCACCACGATTAGAAGATTATATTCCGAGATTCCAAAGACACTAAACTATTATAGTCCTTGTGTGTGTGTTTTTGTTATTTACTAAGTATTCCGAAAAAGTAATGTAATGTCCACGTACGTCGGGCTTCAGGTCTCTACATAAATGGTTTTTGTTTTAGTTATAAATTTCCTTAAATGTTTATGTTTATTTATGAAAGATTCCGCTATATTATTATCCTTTCTGAGCGTCTGAGCTCAACCCTTTCAATGTTTTAATATTTTCCAGGCTGTGAAGAAGTATTGTATGAATGACCCATAGGGCAAGTCGGAAGGGGATATGAGTATGGACTATGGAGACCATGTTATTGTAGTTTTTTACTTTATGATGTAATGTAACTTTTATTAATGTATCTAGTGTTTCCTAGGATACTAAACTAATCGGTCTTTCGAGAATTGATCTTTTGTGATCATGCCAATGTTACGTAATAATGTACCGACTCTGGGTAACGGGGGTCACAGCGTTACAAGAAACAATTTTAGAGATTTAAAATTGTGAAGTCAATAAACTAATTAATATGGAAAGGCGTGTTGAAGAGGTTATTAGGTAGTTTTTTGGCTGAAGAAACGGGTTTTTCCTTTAATGATAAGTGAGGATTGGAGTGCCTCACTTAGAAGTGAGAATGGATAATTTTTTTTTTTGTAAATACCCAACTGGTTTTGATAATGGGGCGTCACCCCAAGATATGTGGCTCAAAAATTTATAAGTAATGGATTATATAAGTTATAATTTTGATCAAGGACTCAATATATACTTACCACACATGTTATAAATATGTTTTCATACTTCTACAATTAGATTCTTTAATTTTTCCATTTAATATTTTACATTGGTAACTAGTTTTTACCTGTGGGGATTAATCCATATGCCTAAAAATGATGTTTTTCTCACAAGATAATTGCATCTATATTTTTCCTATGTATAAATTCATATCATTTTATACAATTTATATGATTTATGGACAATTGTTTTAAATTTAAAAGGTATAATGTATTAAAATCTATTTTATTGTGAAAATATTACCTATGTTCTAAAATATCAATTATTTGTTTGTAAATAGAAAAATTATAATTACAAATTAAATTTTTAAATAATTATTTTCTAGTAGAAATGGTTTTATTAATTTTTAATTCATACTTACATAGTAAAAATTTAATAATTGGCTTTTTATTTTTAAACATTATATTTATCACAGTTCACCTGAAACCCATTATTTTTATAAAAATACAAAAAAAATTCTGAATATTAAATTATTATTATTCATCAAAAAGTATTTTCATTTTTTTTCCAAATTAATTTAAAAAATTCTATAATTTAATATTTAAATAAAATCCTAAAATATTGCAGCAACTATTCATACTTTAAAATAAAGTCTTATAATAAAAATTATTCATTATTCTTATTTTATATCCATTATGATTTAAATAATTTTCACATTATTATTCATATTATAAATAAATTTTATCACTGTCTAACCAAAATTTACATATTTTATTGAACTAAAATATTAGTTCTTTTAAATATACTATTACTAATAATATAATTTTCATTGTTTTTATTTCGAAACTAATTGAATTTCATTCATATTAAATATAGAAATTAACTTCATAAAATAAATATATTATAAAGTGGTTACTCTATTTAATTTCCTCATGTTCAATGAAAATATTTAAATGGTCATAAATAATATTTACACTATTATCAATCTAAAACGAAGTTTTGATTCAGTTTGCTATGTCCTTTGGAGAAAGATATTGAACAGATTGAATTATTTAATGGTCCAAATATATTAAAATTTTGTGATTCTACAAAATTTCTTGAGTGGTTAATAAATATCCATATTTAAATAATTTTTTTTTCAAAAAAATTCCAAAATAAATAAATGGATGATATTACTATATAAGTGTATGATTCTAGATTTTTGATGAGGTATAAATTATTTTATTTTTTTATTAAACTAATTTTGTGTTCTATTTTTTTATTAGACCCTAGAATTGGGACCATGAGCTTGTTGGGTTGTTTTTAAGGAATAAATAAGGGGGGATGATGTATGGTTGTTGGTTGAGTACACAACACATATTTCGAATACACAAAATGTACTCAATACATGATGTGTATTGGTCTAGGTAGTCCAATTCACGATATGTGATTATCCTTTAATAAAATGGACAAATAAAGATTTACACAATGTGAAATACATTTATATGATAGTAAATGCTCATGATTGTTTTTTAAATTTAGATTCATGGACTCTTTTTTCGATTTAATCCAACCCATACTTTTCCCTCCCACAAGAGAACTACATAAGAAGTTCATTTCATTACTATATACATGATTTTCCATATCTATATGATCTAGACTCTGTTTTGAGAATATTCCATCACATTGGATAGCTAACAATAATATCGCCACATCATAGATTCCTTTTTTCATTTTTATTTCTATTGAAGTTATTATTTTTATCAAAATGATATGCCCTATTTTCAGGATATTAATTTACTTTTTCAATGTTCTCCTATTTTAGCTTAATCAATGGATCGATACTAGACAAGTGTTCCACCATATTCATTAGGGAGGGGATATATATTTTTCGAGAAATCATCCATTTGTTTTATAGTTATTTTTCATTATGTTTCATGTTAGATATTCTAGGTGTTTCTCCAAAATTAATTAAATTAAATAATTAAATTGATTGTATCCTTGAAATGTTACCTACTTAGCACTATGATATGATTAGAGTTTGGAAAACAAAACCTTGATTACCCATGATCATTGTTTATGTTTCTTATCCACATTATACCTCCCACTGGGGTGTGTGTCATCCAACCATCTTAGTGGGAGCCTTAAAGAATTAAATGTGATATGAGAAAAAGGTTTTCACTGCCTTTCCATGTGATAACATGATATTAAAATGGTTAAATGATTTAAATTTAAAATGGAAAATTATTTGGATGAATTCTTAGCTTGTGTATGAAATATATTGGATCACGAAATAGGGAAAACGATAAATGGGATAGTTAAGGAATGCCACTGGATTTCTATATATGATCATTTTTATGGTAGATGAGACATTATGTCACAAAATACTTAATTGGATTACAAATAAATTTTATACTCCACTGATCCGGATAATATTGGTACTCAAGGACATTTGAACTCCATGGGTTATGATTAATTTGGATTATTTGGAAATTTCCACTCCTTGTATTTGGTTTGTAGGGATAGTAAAAAAAATTCTTCTCATTGGATCCAATTGGAAGGGGTGACATAGAAATTTCTACTACGTGGATCATTCTTACATTGGTTGTAAAAGAAAAATTATACTCATTTGATTCAAAATTCTTGGACTGACTTGGAAATTCTTAGTTTACATACTCCTTTAGATCCACTAATGTTATTTTAAATTTTTATATGGAGATTATCCATGGAATTTGGTGGGATGAAGTTGAACTTTTATACATTGTATTTGGACCATATATTACTGATACTAGTATACTCTACAATGTCTATTTTGGGATTTTGTCATGATTTAAGGATAACCATTGGTATGGAATTCTAATTACAGTTGTTAGACATGACAATATCACACTATCTTAGCCATTGATTATAGTTGGCACATGATTATGGATCATTATTTATATTAATCCTTGGTAGGATGAATAGCATCAAAATCACAATATCAAATTAATTGTGTTCTATATTTCTGAATAAATTATCTTATACAAATATAATGGACATGTTATAGACACTATTGGTGGCGACCAACATAGAGTTTTCTTAAAAGTTTTTTGGGCCATGTGTGGGTGCCTAAAAAGAATTGAAGACTGCATATAGGGACAAGAGTAAGATCCCAACTCACGATTCTTGATAGTTTTTCATAGAGAGGGGATGAAAAAACAAATATATGATCATGATGATTTCGAGAGATGATTCTTTTTGTTTTTTTCTTTTGATACAAGAATTTTACTATATTTCCATTTCCATGTATTTACATCCTTTTTATATTGAGGCATGACATATTCATCATATTGTATATGAAAATGATTATTTTTTTCAATATTTGTATTCTATTATAAATTATTATCTTTTATTAAGGACTCATATTATCCTTATGAAAATATATTCACTTATGATACCTCTACATTATTATGAACATGAGGGTATAGTCTACCCACCGTACCATTAAATACCCTCAGTGCATTTCATTATCCCTTGGAATACATATAGATATTTATGATAACATATGACCTACCCACTTTGGGGACTTCTTATTTACTCCATGGTTAAGAGGTTACAAATTTATGTGATGGTTTTTTTCATTTCATTAATAATTTGATATAATATATAGTACATTAGAATATAATTTTAAAATGGGTATAAGACGTGACTAGGTGTAGCTAACACAGATTCGGGGTGATTACCAAGTGTCCTATATTGATGAATTTTTGTTATAAACTTTTTCTATAACATTTAATTTGTTTACACCATTGGGTGATGCACAAAATATGTGGTGGAATTACTTATATGATTGAAGAATTTTTTTTATACTTGGACTGATATTCCAAGGATTCAAGAATCATGAATCATTTTAGTAACCTTACCATATTCACATGCCATGCATATTCCATGCTATATAGGATGATTTTCTTGAATTAATGGAAATTATTTTGTGTTCATTGTGGGATATAATTCTATTTGGATATCATTTCATGTAGTATATTTTTAATAATAATAGTAACATAATGTGAGTTATATAATATAAACAATGTTTTCTTTCTTAAGTTACAACACACACCTTAAGTAGTCAGTTATGGAATGTTGATTCATTAAAATTTGGTCACATGCTCTGAAACATGTTATGGTTAGAATTAAATGAATGAAACACATCAATTTATATGTTTCGTGGTCCTTTATTAATTGTAAATGGTATTCTTTATAATTTAATTGTTTAAATAGAATTGTAATATAAATATAAATTTAAATTAAATGGAAATTTTGAGATGGAATGGTGGAAGTTAAATGAAGTTTAAATTTACATTTGATAGTCCATATAATGATACATGTTCTATTAAATATAGAGCTTGCCAAATACATGACTTTAGTAGTGTGAATTATGATGTGTCTCTAGTTCTCTATATGACTGTTCTTGTTACCTAGTCTTAGATTTATGAACAGGTGAAGGGGCTTGTCTTGGTTCAAAGAAATACTTTAATTAACCTATGTTTGTATATGGGATCTAGCTATTATCGAATCCATTTAAAGATTTATATGTTTAGTTTTTTAAAATAAATGAAAAACTAATGGAATCCAGTCATTGGGAAAGATGGTTGTGATGACCACGATCTATCGGTGGTGGGACCTGAGCCACAAGTATGACCTCAAAAAGTTCAACATGGAGCACCACCAGTTTTTCCAAATAAGAGTGATGATAACTTGTTATTATAAGAATTACTATAGTTTATGAAGACTTTTCAAGGGTCCATGTATCCTTCAATGTTTATAGAAGAGTTAACACAAGTGTTCCAGTTGTAATATCCACCCACATTATAGGTGGACGATAGTCCCTGGGATAGTAAGATGTGGATTCATAATTTTTTATCGATATTTGTTCTTATGGAGACACCTCCTGAGTCAAGGGATAATATCATTACATATATTATGTGGGGAGACACTAAGAAATAGTTGTATGATCATAAGTATCCTTAAAGAGATTCAGTTCTTTTTTTCTATATATCTTATTGAAGATCCATCTTGGAATAGACCCTTTCATGATGGTCTCATGACTTAAATTACATAATATGTTGTTGTACATTGGGTGAATATTATAATTGAGATAGTAAATAAGGAATCATAATAATGAATGTATCCAAAGTGATGCTAGGGTACCAAAGTAGTTCATCATAGATTATTGACATACTATTTCAATGATAGATAGAATAAAGCCTTTTCAGGCTTCTCATTAGTGGAATACAGGTGTGGGTGTTTGTACAGGTACTTCAATATTATTCCATTAGTGTTCAAGGTGAGGAAACATGAGGCTCTATATAGATAAGGACTAGTCAAATGTCAAGCATATAGTAGGATGGGTCCTAAATGATTGTTATATAGGACAAATTAACTAGTGTCCTGTGAGACGCCATCAACACCAAATTTATGTCTGGTAGTGGGACTCACAGCTCCATGCCAGGATGGGAGAGAGATTATTATTCGGAATTGAGGTTTTGAAGGTATTCATGGCTAGGGAATCCAAAAACAAGTAGTAGCTGGATAATAGAGTTGTCTTGGTCTAGGTAGTCAGGCTGTTTCGTAGGGAAACAATTTAGAATGGATGAACATAGTACTGCCTAAACAACAGCATCATAGAGTTGAACCTTCTATAGTGATAGGTACAATATTATTATCTACTACTATAGTGTATTCCCTGTTTTATATAGGTGTTTCCCATTCATTCACAATTGTGCCGATTTTCGTGAGACAATATCCCAATGTGCAGTTTTATGATTGTGTCATGACACTCTTTACTCCATTGGGAATTTGATCACAGTATATATTCTAGTGTATGGATATTCACTTGAGATAGGTGGTTATAAATTTAAATATAATATCTTTATCCTTGATAGGATGGGATTTTAAATAACTCATAGGATTGATTGGTTCCTCTTTATCAGGACTATGTCAATGGTTATTGCTAGATGGTTACCTTTACTTCACTAGTGGGTAGTTGGTATATCAAAAAGAGTGTGTGGGATGACTAGGATAGTAGATCTAGAACAGATCATCATGGGATGGGTGTCATGATAGCATAGATTTCAAGCCTTCATCTGGATTATCAAGAAATGTGATAGGATGAATTCCTTATAGTACTAGATCATTTCAAGGATGTATTCTCAGATAACATTTCTAGTTTACTTATTCAGATAGAGGATCATTTCTATATTGATCTGCTTCTATGAGCTACAGTGGTATCCATTATTTCTTATATGATAACTATTATTGAGATACATGAGCTCAAGAGATTGTTAGATGACTTGGATGTGAATGGATATATAAGACCTAATACTTCTCTATGGATTTTTCCAATTAATTTTTTTTCAAACAGTATATGTAACCCATATGATATAATTATATTACAAAAAATTGTTTTATATTATTGTTTAAAATCAGTATCATCTACCTCTAGTAGCTAAAATTTTTATCATCTCAATGTATATTAGTTTTTCTGAAAAAATATTTATGTTCAGGTTATCACTAGGTTAGTGTCAAACTGATAGATATACCACATAGAGAATTTCATAGAACGTATTTACATTATTATTATTTGGTTATGCTTTGTGATCTCACAAATGTGCAAAAAGTTTTCATGGATTTGATGAATTGGGGTTTCAAACCATATGTAGAATCTTTCAGGGCTGTTTTTGTGGATGAAATCTTTCAGTATTATCAGACTCGACATGATCATTTCAAACACATTGACATCATTATGAGTAAACAGGTAGAGAATAAGATGCATCTGATGATTGAAATATGTCAGTTCTTGATAGAAAATATTCAAATCTAGTTTCCCAAAATATTCGAGAAAGTAGTTTCATTAGAACTCGAGAAGTTGACTACTATGTTTTTTAGGTGTATCCCATGAACATATTTCATATTCAGATATTCTTAGTATTGGATAGTTATTAAAGGTGCATCATCTTGATCTTTTCATGTCTATCTATGTATTTTATGGGATTGACCATGAAGGGGTGAATTTTTTATGTTTAGATGAATGTGAAAAATATTTTTAGGATCTTGATGTTATGATGACTTTAGCGCAAATCTGGATTCTAAAAAAACCTAATAGAAATTTAATGGTTTATTTTAATTCATTAGGAATTGGTCTTGGAGCTATTCTAATGAAGGGGGAGAGGTGCATGGAATACATGCCCTTCCAGTTGAGAACTTATGAGAAGAATTACCTGATGCACATTCTCAATTTGGTTGACAAGGTTAATGCCTTTCATTGTTTGAGACACTATTTTCATGGAGATCATTTTATGATGTACACAAACAATAAAATCTACATGTACATATTTGTGAAAAATTAAATGAACACTTAATAGAAATGGTAGGTTGAGTGTCTCCAGTCATATGATTTTGGGCTGTCATATAATCCATGTAAAGGAAATGATGTTGGTGAAACTTTCAGCTAGATGACTCAAAGATAAGTAGTTCAAGAGGATAACAGTGATTGTAAATGGATGTCCTTATTATCTAGGATGCACACAAAGATGAAGGATGGTCATGGAAATATTTTTACTCTCATTTGTGGCATGACTTCCAATCTTATGGATGGGGTAAGGATGAGATAGATTTCATATTCTAATGGCCTAGTCCTATAAGAGAGTGTATAAGGTTCATTACTACCTCAAGGTTGGACAATTGTATTGTTTGAAATTCTACAGGATCATGGTCATGTATGGGTTTCAAGAGATATACTAAAGTTTTTGATTCTAGAATTCCATGACATTGCTTGGGAAGTACATCAACACATCCTGAATATGTATTGATACTTATGTAAAATTAGTTAGTGTCCAGGTATGAAAAATGATGTATCAAATGTTTTCACGAAGTCTTTCACCTATCTCTATTTGAAAGCAGAATACCAGAGTCAGTTGAGGATTTTATAGAAGTTTCACATTCCAATTATGTAATGGGATGATGTTGTGGGGTATTTTGTTACCTTGTTTCCAAGGTAACCTCAAGGTAGTTATATAGTATGGGTTTTTGTAGATATTCTCACAAATTTCACCCATTTCATTTTAATATGAGGGACCTTCTCAGAATATCAACTGGGTTGTATTTTTATATCTGAGATTGTGAACCTTCATGGGGTTCCTCATACCGTTTTATCAGATAGGGAAACCGAATTTAGAACCAGGTTTCAGAATATCTTATATAGGGAGTGGGTCTAAATAAGAGTTTTTAATCATAGAATATCATCCTCAGATACATGGAAATCATGTGTACACTATACAGGTCTTAAAAGACGGGGGTCGATAATGTGCCCTTGATTTTGGGGGTTCTTGTGAGAGGTATATAGACTTGGTTGACTTCACCTAAAATAATAGAAATAAGGACACTATAAAGATGGAACCATATGAGGATTTTTATGGTTTGTAATTCTGATAAATTTTCTGATAGTTAGAGAATGGGGAGGCAGTGTTGATTGGACCTCATCTAGTTCCAGAAACATCAGACTATGTCCATTTTATCAGGAATCATATGGATACTTCTCAACCAAGTGATAAATACAATGTCAGTTTCTATCAATGTCCTATAGATTATGTGGGTGACGATCAGGACATTCTACATATCTCATTAATGATAAGGCACAAACAGATTTAGATATAGGTTAAGATCTCATAATGTTAAGTCAATCCTTTCAGGATTTTGGAGATTTTTGGGATGGTTTTATATCAGTTTATCTTACCTCAAAGGCATTGATCAATGCACAACATCATAAATGTATCTCAGATACATCATTATCTCATAGACCCATCTCATACCCTTCAACAAGATGAGATTGGGTTTTATGTAGATGTATTCTTATAGGATCATTGTAACTCCCTGACCCCAGCTACCCTGAGTCGGTGCATTACTTCATAACATTGGCATGATCACAAAAGATCAAGTCTAGAATGACCGATTAGTTTAGTAGCCTTGGAAACACTAGATACATTCGTAAACGTTACATTACATCATAAAGTAAGAAACTACAATAACAAAATCTCCATAGTCCACACTCATATCCTCTTCTTACTATCCCTGCAGGTCATTCATAAAATACATCTTCATATCCTGGAAAATATTAAAACATTGAAAGGGGTGAGCTCAAATGCTCTGTAAGGATAACAATATAGCGGAAGCTTTCATAAATAAACATTAACATTTAAGGCAATTATAACTAAAACAAAAGCCTTTTAAAAATGAACTTCAACATAATATGGCAAAAGTAAAATGAGATAATGACATTTACTTATTCACATGGATATTCTACTGGTCGAATAATCACATGCAATATCAATAACCACTTTCATAATAACGGAATGCATAATGCCAGACTATCATAACCACGTAGCCAAGGCCTCGTGACAAGACCACAAATAAGATTTTGTCAAGGCCTCGTGCCAAGACACTAGTTTGTCTCATGAGACCTGCCGATGCATCGAGGAGCTATAGCGGGCTCCACCCGTCACTTATTAAGTCCAATGAATTCCTCATATGAATAGGTTTAAACATATCATAAACCATAACATAATCGTATCACATAAAACATGCATAAAGGAAACATAACATTTCCACATATCAATCACAAGATATCAATAAAACACACTGATATAATAAAAACGCTTTCAAAACCATTTTCAATACCAAAATAAAATAAAGTTAAAACTTTGTATTTATTTTTCATTAAAAAAAGTGATGGCTTGTAGAGGAAACCGAAACTCAAATAATGGTCACGGCGACGTAGAAGTCGTTGTCGCCGCATATGTACGGAAAGAAAAACATTCCCTTTTTGTCATTTAGTATAAAACTTAGTATAAAAAAGATTCCTTTTGAATAAACGTAAAATTCTAAGGGGTTTATACACTGTATAAAAGAAGGTTGTGTATAAAACAAAATATGCCTCAAAGAAAGGAGATTGAGACGAAGTCCCATACAAAGATAATTTTTTTTAAATAAAATAGATCTATTATGTGTATTCACTATAATTACACATAAATAAAGTAAAAATACAAGATAGGACATAATAATATCATGACGTAATTTGAAAGTAGGAGATTAACCAACAGAATGGAAATTGGGTTAAGAAATTCCCTTACCTCGTGTCCTACTCGACTCAACCGTTCTTTAACCTCCTTAAAATCGGGTAACTCTTTTTGATTTGAGCCAAAGGCTTCCTTGGGAAGACTTATTCCCAAGTTGAGGCTTCTAACAGTAAGGGAAGGAATTTGAGAGAGTATTTGGGCAGAGGTTGGCCAAGCCAAAAGGCTTGAAAGTGTGAATGAGGTGGTAGAGGTGGGGGCCTTTTATTAGAGGAGAGGAGGGGCACTCTTGGAAAGTAAGGAAATGTTACATTATTATACAATAATTTTCGGATTCCAAAGGTCCCACACTTATATAATTATAGGATAAGGTGATAAGGGTTAGAAATATACTCATCCAATAGGTTTTTGACAAGTGTATGCCTTGGATTTTACATTATCTTTTTATTTTATTTAAATCGTTAAATAATGAGGTCATCGCTGCATCATCATGATGTCATATATAATTTAATTTATTTAATGTCTAAAAATTATAAAAAAATTCTATGATGTAGGAAATCTTTTTATCTTTCCAATTACTATTTATAGTCAAAAATATGACTTGTATAACCCCATGTAAAAATTGTTTTAGTAAAAAATTTCATTTTTGTGTCATTTTTTTTACTTTAACATTAAATAAAAGGTATTTATGTCATTTTCCAACTAAAGTGGCTCCATGGGGTCCCGAAGTTGACCCATGGATTTTCTTGGTTGGCCATTTCACATCCAATGAGGGTAGGACATGTGTCAAGCTCATCTCATATTATTAAAACATTATTTTTACCTTAAACTACACTAATTACCTCTAATCGCGATTAAGAACTTAAAAGTTACTATTCACCAAAAAATTATTTTAATCCCATTGAACCACATTTTACTTCATAATGACAACCGTGTATGTCAGATTTTTTAAATTCAAATCACAGAAGTGGTAATGTTTCATTTTAACGAAAAATCAGTTTTTTAACAACCACTTAGTGGTTTCACTATTCATCAAAAATTGAAGTTTTTCAGAATAATGCCAAAATTTCACCCTAATATATAATTGATATTTCGAATTCAAAAATGATGTCTATTTTAAAAAATTCCAAACATATAAGTTGCATTAATTAATTTTATAATTAATTCCCTCTGTTACAACAAATAGCGTGTTTTTAAGAAACAATTTATATCAAAAGATTGGCAATTGTTTATGTCCAATTTCAATGTTAAATTAATTATAATAACCACCATTGGAGAAAATAGTAAAAATATATTATAATTATACTTTAAAACCACTATATAGTATAATTTATCACTATAAAATATTTTTATTAAAAAAGTTGTTTTTAAGTATTTTTCACTATTCATAAAAATTTAGAAGTTCTCAGAAAAATACCAAAAATTCAACATTGGATAATTTCGATATTACGAATCCAAAAATGAATTCCATTTTGAAATATAAAATTTCTATAATTTTAAAAAGTGGTTATTACTATTCATAACGGCTACTTTCATTAGTCGCGGTGTGTTAGAACTCGAACTTGCGTACAATGCAAGCTATTACATTATTGAAAGAGAGGCGTATCATGGAAGCTCGGGGTGTTACATTCTCTCCTCCTTCAATAAATTGTGTCCTCGCAATTTGAAAATTTTATTTGAAAATAAAAGGTTGAAAATAGAGAATACCTTTGTGGAAAACCCACATCGGAGATAAGGTTAATAAAATTTAACCTTAATAAGAGGGAAATGGAAATGAAAAAGTCACCAACAAATTATGATCTCGATAAGGAGAAAATTGGTGGAAATTAGAGACATATAATTGGAGGAAAAATGTAAATATTTGTAGGGAGTGATTGAGGTCATCAATCACAAACAAGTGTAAAATTGAGGACCTCAAAGCCTTCAATCTATGTTGATTTAAAATATTATCAGTTCAACAAGACATAAGGTATTAGGATAACATATTTTTTTGTTTTAATATCCATTTAATAATGTTTAAGAATTAATTTATTCATAGAATAAGATATAGGTATATATATATATATATATATTTATTCTTGACAAGTAAAGTTTCAACCTTCAACTAATTTCTACCACAAACTTATCTTTCACTCAAAAAGATAATAGAACTCAAAAATATTCTATTTATCCTAATTCTATAAGGTTCCAAATATTAACACTTACCTTTTAGATTAGTAAAACTATTTTGTAATAACCAGGGACTTCCTGTAGGCTAGTGGTAGGTAATAAAGGCCTGTCGCACTATAGTTGTGGGTTTGATTCCTGTAGCTTTGTCCGACGCAACGGGTTATTCCCCACACTGCAGGTTTTCCTTTTCCTAAAACTATAGTATTATAATACTCCAAAAATAATCTTCATAAATGTTTTAACCTTAAACAATACTATCCAAGGTTCAACTTAATCCATTCCAACCTATATTGTTTTCCAAAATACCTCTGTCCAGACTTTCTCTAAAGGGTCCTTAAATTCCAAAATCAATTGTAACATTAGATTCCATAAACAAAGTAAAGTTTATATTATTGTCACATACTAAAAATATGATTTCCTTCATCATATTAAAACCTTAATGATAAAAACAAGTACTGCAGTGCAATCCTTATATATATCACATTATTTTTATAACCAGAATATAATCCATGAGTCCAAAAGCACCAATACATTAATTATTCTTCTTCAACTGTAGTCGCGGCATAAGATTGGCCTTGATCCCTTGGCCTTTTTGAGGTATGTTTCCCTGACGCTTAGGACATTCATTTGCATAATGACCCATTTCCCTACAATTGTAGCATTCAACATTGATAGCCTCTTTCTTTACCTTACAATCACAAGCCTGGTGACCTTTTTCTCTACATTTGTAACAAACTCCCATTCCTTTTAGGCAAGTACCAGGGTTATTCTTCCCACAATTATCACATAATGGAAAATCCTTCTTTCCCTTTTTTCCTTTATCCGTCTCTTTTTCCACCGTTCTCTTCTTCTCTTTCTTTACTTTGTTGTCATAAGACTTAGAGAATTCCTTTTCTGTCTTGATAGCACACGAGACAATATCTTCATACGATGAGAAGGATTGTGATACTAATGCTCGATGGAGAAATTGTTTTAACCCATCAAAGAAATGATCAATCTTACTTCTTGGGTTACGTATATAATCTGTAGAATGTATTGCTAACCTTGTAAACTTGTCCTCATACTTTGCGACATTCTCATCCTCCTTTTGCCTCAGACTCAGAAATTGCCTTTCCATATCTGCTCGATGGTCACGAGGAAAGTATTTTTCTATGAAAATCTCTTTGAACTCCCTCCATTCCATATTAGACAATTCATCATCTTCCTTTGTGTTTTGAATCAATGACCACCATTGATCAACATCACCAGTGTGGAGGTAAACTGTCATAATGACCTTTCCCCTTTCACTACTCCCTAAGGCATGGAATATTTTCTCTAAGGAGTTTATCCATTTCTCAGCTACTAATGTATTTGTACCCCCATTAAATGTTGGCGGTTGTTGCCTCATGAAGCGGTCTAACATTGATCCTCCATGTTGTGGATCAGGGGGATCCATACGAGTAAGGTTATTATTCATAACCTGAGTGAGTTGTCCTAGTATGGTAATAAGTTGATCAGCACCAGTTGTATCTCCAGATCCACAATAATTATCTTGAGCAGGAGGGAAATCCCTACACGGAGTGCATACATTGATACAGTTTCCATTCCTTCTACTAGGAGCCATTTCTAAACAAAGGCATAAACTAGATTAGTTTATGAATCAAAATACATAATTCCATACTTGTAAAATACATAACATAAATTGAACTATTTATGGATATAATCCATAATCATAAAAAAAGTTATCTTTGAGGAAGTCTATACTCATAACCCTTCATAGTGGTTTGTACAAAAAATGAGAATTATCCTAAGCATATCCCCCGGGAGTGTCGTAACCAAGAGTGCAGCAAGGCCCGTTGTCGTGCACCAGTTCCCGTTCGAGTCTAGCTCAAAGAGGGTTTTTCAGGTTTTACCCCTAGGTACATCTGTGCCAGAGCCGCCTCTACCTGCTCGTATCTAGACATGTATGTATTGCTATGAAAACTCAAAAAATTTCTATAATACCAAAATTCTAGGAAGTTTTTCTATACTAATCCTCAAAGTCTATCTTCGGGCTTTGTGCTCTAATTAGAGTTTATCTAAATCTAGCTTCCAAGGTTAGTACTAAACTGCCTTTGATACCAACTGTAACGACCTGACCCCAGCTACCCGGAGTCGGTGCATTACTTCGTAACATTGTCATGATCACAAAAGATCATGTCTCGAATG
The DNA here is from genome assembly GCA_963277665.1 of Viscum album. NCBI lineage: Eukaryota > Viridiplantae > Streptophyta > Magnoliopsida > Santalales > Viscaceae > Viscum > Viscum album. The sequence continues at coordinate 931,628,323 of OY728131.1, forward strand.
ACCGATTAGTTTAGTAGCCTTGGAAACACTAGATACATTCATAAACGTTACATTACATCATAATGTGAAAAACTACAATAACAAAATCTCCATAGTCCACACTCATACCCTGTTCTGGCTATCCCTACAGTTCATTCATAAAATACTTATTCACATCTTGGAAAATATTAAAACATTGAAAGGGGTGAGCTCAGATGCTCAGTAAGGATAACAATATAGCGGAAGCTTTCATAAATAAACATTAACATTTAAGGAAATTATAACTAAAACAAAAGCCTTTTAAACATGAACTTCAACATAATATGGCAAAAGTAAAATGAGATAATGCCATTTACTTATTCACATGGATATTCTACTGGTCGAATAATCACATGAAATATCAATAACCACTTTCATAATGATGGAATGCATAATGCCAGACTATCATAACCACGTAGCCAAGGCCTCGTGCCAAGACCACAAATAAGATATTGTCAAGGCCTCGTGCCAAGACACTAGTTTGTCTCATGAGACCTGCCGATGCATCGAGGAGCTATAGCGGGCTCCACCTGTCACTTATTATGTCCAATGCATTCCTCATATGAATAGGTTTAAACATATCATAAACCATAACATAATCGTATCACATAAAACATGCATAAAGGAAACATAACATTTCCACATATCAATCACAAGATATCAATAAAACACATTGATATAATAAAAACGCTTTCAAATCCATTTCAAATACCAAAATAAAATAAAGTTTAAACTTTGTATTTATTTTTCATTAAAAAAAGTGATGGCTTGTAGAGGAAGCCGGAACTCAAATAATGGTCATGGCAGTGGAGAAGTTGTTCTCGCTGCATATGTACGGAAAGAAAAACATTCCATTTTTGTCGTTTAGTAAAATGCTTCATATAAAAAAGATTCCTTTTGAATAAACATAAAAGTCTAAGGGGTTTATACACCGTATAAATGAAGGTTGTGTATAAAACAAAATATTCCTCAAAGAAAGGAGATTGAGACGAAGTCCCATACAAAGATCATTTTTTTAAATAAAATAGATCTATTATGTGTATTTACTATAATTACACATAAAGAAAGTAAAAATACAATATAGGACATAATAATATCATGACGTAATTTGAATTTAGGAGATTAATTTAAAGAATTGAAATTGGGTTAAGAAATTCCCTTACCTCGTGTCCGACTTGACTCAACCGTTCTTTAACCTCCTTATAATCGGGTAACTCTTTTTGATTTGAGCCAAAGGCTTCCTTGGGAAGACTTATGCCCATGGTGAGGCTTCTAGGAGTAAGGGAGGGAAGTTGGGAGAGTATTTGTGCAGAGGTTGGCCGAGTCAAAAGGCTCGAAAGTGTGAATGAGGTAGTAGAGGTGGGGGCCTTTTATAAGAGGAGAGGAGGGGCACTCTTGGAATGTAAGGAAATGTTACATTATTATGCAATGCTTTTCAGATTACAAAGGTCCAACACTAATATAATTCAAGGATAAGGTGATAAGGGTTATAAATATACTCATCCAATAGGTTTTCGACAAGTGTATGACTTGGATTTTATATTATATTTTTATTTTATTTAAATTGTTAAATAATGAGGTCATCGCTGCATCATCATGATGTCATAAATAATTTAATTTATATAATGTCTAAAAATTATAAAAAAATACTATGATGTAGGAAATCGTTTTATCTTTCAAATGACTATTTATAGTCAAAAATATGACTTGTATAACCCCATGTAAAATTTGTTTTAGTAAAATATTTCATGTTTGTGTCATTTTTTTACTTTAACATTAAATAAAAGTTATTTATGTCATTTTCCAACTAAAGTGGCTCCATGGGGTCCCCAAGTTGACCCATGGATTGTCTTTGTCAGCCATGGCACATCCAATGAGGGTAGGACATGTGTCAAGCTCATCTCATATTATTAAAACATTATTTTTACCTTAAACTACACTAATTACCTCTAATCACGATTAAGAACTTAAAAGTTACTATTCACCAAAAAATTATTTTAATCTCATTGAACCACATTTTACTTTCTAATGAAAACCATGTATGTCGGATTTTTTAAATTCAAATCAAAGAAGTGGTAATGTTTCATTTTAACGAAAAATCAGTTTTTTAACAACCACTTAGTGGTTTCACTATTCATCAAAAATTGAAGTTTTTCAGAATAATGCCAAAATTTCACCCTAAGCTATAATTGATATTCCGAATTCAAAAATTATGTCTATTTTACAAAATTACAAACATATAAGTTGCATTAATTAATTTTATAATTAATTCCCGCTGTTACAACAAATAGCGTGTTTTAAAGAAATAATTTATATCAAAAGATTGGTAATTGTTTATGTCCAATTTCAATGTTAAATTAATTATAATGACCACCATTGGATAAAATAGTAAAAATATATTCTAATTATACTTTTAAACCCGTAAATAGTATAATTTATCACTATAAAATATTTTGATTAAAAAAGTTGTTTTTAAGTATTTATCACTATTCATAAAAATTTAGAAGTTCTCAGAAAAATACCAAAAATTCAACATAGGCTAATTTCGATATTCCGAATCCAAAAAATGAAGTCCATTTTGAAATATAAAATTTCTATAATTTTAAAAATTGGTTATTACTATTCATAACGACTACTTTGATTAGTCGCGGTGTGTTGGAACTCGAACATGCATACAATGCAAGAGATTGCATTATTGAAAGAGAGGCGTATCGTGGAAGCTCGGGGTGTTACAATCAACATATTTGTTTTTTTGTTGGAGGAGAAATTCTCTATGAGGTATATCATTTCCATTGATTTGGGTGCTATGTAAACACAATCTTGTATATGATGAGACCTTTGAGTGTGAGGCATATAAATGTGATGAGTGGCCAAAACCCAATTTAAATGACTTACCACCCCCATAATAGAAACTCAAGGACAAGTTGTCTTAATAATTATAGATTGTATGATTCTAGGTTATTTATGAGATATGGATTCATTTATTTTCCTATTAAACCATTATTGATGTTAATTTTATTATTAGACCATAACAATCCGCCCGTGGTATGACTTTTTTGTTTCAGAAGGAAGGATATTGGGGGATAAATCCAAGATGTAGGACAACAACATGATATGTATTTGGAATAAAAAATGTGTACTCAATGCAGGATGTGTATTAACCTAGGAAGAACTGTTCATGACATGTAATGATATTTCAAAAAAAATGAAAGAAAGAAATTTAAATGACGTGTAATTAAATTACACTCGATATAAATTCTAAGGGATAGTTTTTAGAAGATGATGAATGGATACATTTTTTCGATTGAATCCAACCCCCATTTTGTATCTCCAACATAAGGACCACCAGAAGAGGTCCTTTGAAGTATACACCTTGTATTCTATATATATCTATGACCTAGATACTATATCAGGTATCATTTATCTCATTAGAGAACTACTTGTAAGCTCTACACACCATATGCACTTTTCTCATGTTCTATCTACTAAAAATGTTTTATGGTGTAAGCTACTATTCCTTATTTTAATGTTATTCCCTTATTTTACAATTTTCTTTTTCTTTGCTTGATATAAGGGCCAATACTAGATGTGTTTCCTACAATGGTAATAGAGTCAGTTATCTATAACCTTCCCTAAAATTTGTAGTTGTTTTATATCAAATTGATAATGTTTTGATTGTCAGACCATGAATACACTTCTGATTAATTAATTAAATGCATTAATTAAATTTATTTGAACCTTGAATGGTTTCCCACTTATTTATATGATATGATTGAATGTTTCCAGCCTCATATCAAAAAATTTGTGTGGCATGTTTCTGTATCTTCCCATGATATACCACCCCATTGGGTGTGTATGAGATCCCCATCATAGTGATTGCCTTAATGAAATGAATGAGGTATTTCAAGAGAGTTTATGCATCGTTTCCATATAATACATGATATTATGATTTTCAAATGGTAAAAATGGAAATTTTTGTATGATTTGGAAGAACTAATGGATATTTTATGAAAATAAATGGATTATGAGATTGGTTTAAAGAAAAAGGGGTTAGTAAATGAGTGAACTTTGATTTCTAAATATGATCATGTTTATGATGGATGGATCAGTATAACACAAAAGACAGATTTAGATTCCATTAAAATTTAATCCCCATGCATAATGATTATATTTTATTCCATTGACAATTATACTCAATAGATCCTGATTAATATGGATTCCATGGACATTTATTCTCCCTATATCCGACTGTGTGGGATTCCAAGGACATTTCTACTCCTCAAATATTGATGGTATGGATATCATGAAAAATTATTCACTTTGGATCCTAACTACACTGTATTCCAGGGACATTTTAACTCCTTTGATATTACATTCATTGACCACTATGTTCAATCTTATTGGGATCTATTAACATATTTATAGAGTTTTCTATGGAGACAATTCATTGACTCGATCATATTCCTTTGTCATTTTACACCCTATATCTAGCTCATATAAGAATAAAACACGATTAATCATCCTATGATGTATTGGATATTTGTTCGAAATTAATGATATCCTTTCAAATTAATATTTCATTAGGGTTCTTAGAGAAAGATGTATCATTACTAATTCATCATGCATTAGAATTAGCCCATGTTTATAGATTCTTATTTATAGTGATCAGTGGTAGGCTATATTGTATAAAATATAAATATATCACTATATTCCAATTTAATATATTATACACTACTTCATCTTATACTCATAGACTGGACTTGGTATAAACATTGTTGATGGTATCCCATTAAGTTTTATCCCACTTCTTGTGAGAGCCACACTTAGTTTCTCATATAGGAATTATCGATAAGTATAGGTATGGGTCTAGGAAACGTCTTCATGGTTCTTGATTATGTATTCATAAGATAAGGCGACCATAGGACCAATCATGACTTGTAATTCTATCTAGATACTTTTTTTTGTTATTTTTAAGTTTTGATACATGTATTGAAGGGGATTTATATTTTAATGTATTTCATACTATTTTTATAGAGAAATTACATTAATATGATATTTTATATGACACAACTTTTTGTTTTGGTTATTATTTCTATATTTTGGATAATTATATCCTTTCAATAATTTATATTATGATTCCTCTTATTTATTGACCTATGATACCACTCCGTTTCTCTGATCATGAGCTCATAGTCTCCCCACTATACCAATACAAATACTCGCTTCTACTCGGTAACCCAAGGAATACAGGGAGCGCCACTTCAGCACATGTGGACCCCTAGATTTGGGAACCATTTAGTCTCTCTCAGGTTGGGATGTTTTAGTAAGCATCCATTAAAATAAAACCATATATATAATGGAGTATACAGTTCAGTTAATAATTCCAAAAAGAAATAAAAATTTGGAAAATAGTTGAACAATATCATATTAGTGGAAGAAAATATATAGTTTTTATAGAGGAATGTTTTTGGTTGAAAATAATATTTATAATATATTATGACATGAAAAAACTAGGCAGTGATGCATCAAAAAGTTTTTTATATCCAAAAATTATATTGTATAATTTTGATGGTAATTCATGAAGGTAAATTTCCAGGAGAAAAGACTTTTTTAGATGAAGTGGAAAATGGAGGTTATACCAAAATACTATTTTAAATTAAAACATAAACATTGTAATTAAATAAGATGTTACCAGCCACATTATAAATTAATATTTAAAATGGTGAAGTAAAATATTTGTGACACATTTAACATTTAAAAAGACAAAATTTAATAACAAATCCATAAAAATATATATAGTTTATATAAAATAAATTTGGGGATTAAGATAAAACATTTAGTTTTGAAAGGATATAATACTATTTAATCATTATGAAATATATATATTTAAATCCAAAATCATAAAAATAATAAAAAATTAATTTTTGAAAACTAGAGAATAGAAATATAGAGGTCACATGAGATAACACAAAATTAGTTTTCATGTTATAAAGGATAACACTAATGGGAAATTAAAATACAGAGACGAAAGAGAAACTATCATTTAAGATAATATTTATTAAATTTATTAATGGTTTATGTATTTGGGGAAGTTATTAATCAAGGTGTAATCATTATATTAAATAGAAATTCTCCAAATATGGGAATAAAAATTAATAAGAAATAAATTTATAGGGATGATGAAACACGTATAATAGTAATATGTTTAAGAGGATACATTTTAACTCAAATAAGGGAGTAGAGTTTACAAAAATTCTTACTGTAATGATTATGGAATAATCAGTGATCCTATGAGGGATACCATGAAATGAAGATATAATTTTAATGAAATGAATTTTATTAGTAATAATCGATTTAATTGTTTATTTAATACATTATATATTTGAATTTATGGTAAGTAATTCTAGAAATGTGTCACGTATTTGAAAAATATATAAAGAATCCCTTATTCTGTTCCTCCACATAGTCCAATGTACTCTAACATATTCAATAAAAACCATAAATATATTAATATTATATTTCATAACCATATAAATATCTATATATTTGTATAATCATCATTTTCAATTAGTCTCTTTTTGTGTATTAGTTAGTTATTATCTATTTTCAATATCGGGAGTGAGTAATCGTGATTGTTTCAAAATATTTTATTAATATCCATGTCCTACCTCATTCCTCTCCCAAATTTCATCATTATAATATCATAAAAGGTAGTATAATTGATGTTTTATAATTATTTATTATGATATGTTTTCATTCTATGGGATTTTTTGAAATCCATAAAGATAATGTCTTCAATATGATTGTTTCCGTGATTTTTTCAAGATGATACAATGGTCTATGATTTAAAGTGTTTAAAATTTATATTACCATTTCATACCAATAAAAAAAATATTTATTTACTTATTTTAATAAGATATTATAATTATTTATATATGGCCCGCACTTAAACATTACTTAATATTGAATTAAATCAACAATTCACAATGAGGATATTTTTAGGTTTAGAGTTTTAGAGAATTAGGACAAAAATATTACATCTCAAAAGATTACAAATTAGACACTTCTACAAAGTTTCCTTTTTTTCAAAACATGAACTATTGAAAAAGAAGATTCATTTCTAGTTCCATGTTTAAGATAGCATGACTTTTCCTTGATCCCATCCTTGACCCTATTCCACATTATGTCCTGTGAAAAACATTTCAAAAAACATTGGATGAGAATAAAATGCTCAGTAAGGGATACACAAAGAAGTAAAACTGTTAGTTTTTCATAACAACAAGTAAACCATGAATACTTTATCAAAGTAATACTTTTCACCTTTACGATGTAGTAAAAAATCTTCACTGAATAAAATATCATTACTTACCCTTTATTAACCAAAAGATTACCATTAAACCTATATAAAGAACACAAAACATATAAAGGTAACTTGGGACATAAACATACTTAAATGGAATAAACATACGGTCGACTTCCACACATATCACTAAATGGAGTAGCCATACGGCTGACTTCCATACCCAATGCATTAGAGGTTATAATGTAACCACCCATCCTGGTATTCACGGCACGACCATTCATATGGTTTATCACGTAACCACCCATAAAATTTCCACGTACCATTATAAAATCATAACACATAAAACAAATATAATGGAAAGAAAACATATCTACATTTCGATCACAATATATCACTTGAGTATATTGACATAAAAAATCCATTACAACACATTGATATAATAAAAACATTTTCAATACCAAAATAAAATAAAGGTAAAACATGGTATTTATTTATTATTTAAAAAATGTTATGGCTTGTAGAGGAAGCCAAAACTCATATAATGGTCCCGGCGGCGAAGAAGTCGTTGTCACTGCATACGTACGATAGAAAAACATTTATTTTTGTCGTTTAGTAAAACTCTTCGTATAAAAATATTACTTTTGAATAAACATAAAAGTAAAAGGGGTTTATACACCATATAAAAGTAAGTTGTGTATAAAACAAAGCATGCCTCAATGAAAGGAGATTGAGACGAAGACCCTTACCTCGTTTCCGACATGACTTGATTGCTCTTTAATCTCATGAATAATAAACTAGTGTTAATTTCTACTTGCTTAAGAACCTTTATCAAGCTTATAATAACTTTTATATCACTTATTACCATGTTATAAACATTATGTAATCATTTAAGTTAATAATGTTCGTTTTCTCGATATATGGTACTTAAGTCAAAAATGGACTTCTTACAATTACATGTTGTTCATGTGGTCAAAGGTTCATTATATCAAGAATTATATTCATGATTTGCATATCATATATATCATATATATCCATCATATACATGTATTTATAATAGTACATAACATTTAGAGGTAAGAAATGAAAGGCACCGTTCATGGAGACGGTAAGCTGTACGTACGAATGAACGCTACTTCCATTTCTATGTCATATTTAATGGAGTGAAATAATAATTATATAAAGGTATATAATAATTCCATTATAATATCATATATAATATAATTTACTCCATCCTTTATACATCCCATTTATGGCATTAACGAATCAAATCACTTTGAGGGGGCGGTAGTCTGCACTTCCTAAAATGAAGATATCATGTTTACCCATAATGGAAACCATAAAGGTATCAAATAAATGAAAAATAAAGATGCATTTATAAAAAATAAACATAATTTATATAATATATAAATAGAGTGAAATCTTAATTTTTACCATGAAAGGTGTTAAAAGAAGATCGAACAATCATCATTTCGTGTGGCAGAAATTCTCCAACCACAGAAACAGTAAGTTATTTAACCATTAAACAGAGGTGTGTGTAATGTTAGCTCGAATACTTCTCATAACAACATCCTCGTATATTTTAGATACTGGTTTTGTTACAAAATGAAGGAATAGAAATAGTTTAGTGGGTTGGAGAAGCAAAATAAAACAAAAGAACACAAGTGAATACATTACCTTTAAATCGGGTAATTTACTTTGGTTTGAAAAAAAAGGGTTTCTTGAAGAGATTTATTCCTAAGGTAAGGTTTCTAATATGAGTAGAGTTATGTGGATAGATACAATGAGCAGATCGTGGCCGATCCAATGGCTTGATATGTGTGGGTAAGGTGGTAGAGGTGGGGGCCTTTTATAAGAGGGAGGAGGGGCACTCTTGGAATGTTATAAAATGTTACATTATTATATAATGAGTTTCGTATTTTAAAGGTCTCAAAATTATATATTTCTAGGATAAGGTGATTATATTTCTAAATCCACCAATACAATAGGTTTTTGACAATTTTAGGTTTTATATTTTACATTATCTATTCATTTTATTTAAATCGTTAAATAATGAGATAATCCATGCATCATCATGGTGTCATAAATAATTTAATTTATATAATGTCTAAAAGATATATAAAATATATCATGATTTAGGAAATCTTTTTATCTTTCTAATGAATATTTATAGCCCAAAATATGACTTGTATAACCCCATGTAAAAATTGTTTTAGTAAACAATACATGTTTGTGACATTTTTATTTTTAACTTAAAACAAAAAGTTATTCAAGTCATTTTCTTACCCAACTGCCTCCATGGGGTCCCCAATATGACCCATGGATTTTCATGGTCTGCCATGACTCATCCAATAAGGGTAGGACATGTGTCAAGGTAATTTATTATTATTATAACATTATTTTTACCTTAAATTACACTAATTATCTTTTATCGCGATTAATAAAACTTAAAAGTTACTATTCACCAAAAAATTATTTTAATCCCATCAAACAAAATTTTACTTCCTAATTACAACCATGATTGTAATATTTTTGAAATTAAATACACAAAGGTGGTAAAATTTCATTTAAATGAAAAATCAGTTTTTAACTACCACTTAGTGGTTTCACTATTCATAAAAAATTGATGTTTTTCAGAAAAATACAAAAAATTAACCATAAGCTATATTTGATATTACGAATTCAAAAATGATGTCTATTTTAAAAAATTAAAAACATATTAGTTTCATTAATTAATTTATTAATTAATTACCGTTGTCAAAACAAATAGCATGTGTTTTTATGAAACAATATATATGAAAATATTGACACTAGTTTAAGTCCAATTTTAAAGTGAAATTAATTATAATGACCACCATTGGATTAAATGGTAAAAATATATTCTAATTGAACTTTAAAAAAAATTCACAAGATAATCTAATCATATAAATAAATTAGTTTAAAAAGAGGTTTTGAATTAAAATACAACATTTTTCACTTATTCATTAAAGATGAACTTTATCATAAAAATAACAGACACATACACAAAGTATATTTTGATGTCCCGATTATAAAGAAATATTTTATTTGGTCCAATAGAATTTATAAGAATGACCAGAACTAGTTTTAAAGAGGGTTTGCCATCAAAAGGCGATAAATCGACCTATTAGTGAATAATAGAGTATATATGCCTAAAATTGAATTCTTTTCTTATTTTAATCCTTAATCATTTATTGAATAAATGTAAAAAAATTTGAAACCATATATAATCATATTTTAATTATTTCTATTCATTCCCGCCAAAAAAAATAGCTACTTGTTAACTACCATTTAAAATAATATTATTATATTACTAGTGTGCAACGTAAGATTTCAAAGAAACTCTTTGTTGCATATCGGGTACGGTATCGAACATATCAACCCCTTTAATGTAAAATTAATATTTAATTCTCAAATATTAATAAATATGAAAATGTATTATTCTTTATTTAACTATAATGTTACATCCTTCCCCCCTTTTGGGAATTGCGTCCTCACAATTTTATTCACTTATCAAAATAAGTGGGGGTATTTATCCCTCATAGCATTTTCTGATTCCCACGTTGCCTCTTCAACCATATGGTTTTTCCACAAAACCTTTACCTGGTGAATTACTTTATTCTACAACACTTGCTCACTACAGCCACAAATCTAGACTCTTTGTTCTTCATAAGAGAGATTCTTTTCCAACTAAACTACCCCTCGACTCAAAACATGAGATGGATCTGGCATATACTTTCTCAACATCGAAACATGAAAAACATTGTGTACCTGAGATAAACTCAGAGGTAAAGCCACTCATTAAGCAACTGATCCAAATCTCTCCAAAATTTCATATGGTTCAGTGTACCTTGGAATCAACTTTCCTTTCTTACCAAATCACATCAAACTTTTCCATGGTGAATCTTTGAGAAAAACATCATCACCTACCATGAAAGATAGATCCTTCCTCCAGTTATCCACATAACTTTTCTGCCTGCTCTGAGCTATTTTCATGTGTTTCTTGAATCAACTGAACTTTTTCTTCCATATCTTCTACCAATTCTGGTCGCATCAGCTTCATTTCCCCTACTCCATCCCAAAAATTTGGAGTTTGACACCTTTTACCATATAATACTTCAAACAAAGCCATATGTATACTGGAATGAAAACTGTTATTATATAAAAATTCAACCAAAGAAAGATGTTGGTCCCAACTTCCCTAATAATATATCGAGCAAGCACGTAGCATATCCTCCAATGTCTGATTTTTTCGTTCTGACTTCCCATCTCATTGAAGATGAAAAGTTGTACTAAAATTTAATTCAGTACTCAACGACTTCTGAAGGCCCTTCCAAATGTTAGAAGTGAACCTGGGGTCACGATCAGATACAATGGACAGGGGAACTCCATGAAACCTGACTATCTTTTTAAGATACAATCGAGAATGTTGATCTAGAGAGAATGAATCTCAAATAGGAAGGAAATGAGAAGATTTAGTCAATCGATCAACAATAACCCATATTGCATTATTATCTCGAGATGTCTTCGGTAATCCCACAACAAAGTCCATGGATATATTTTCCCATTTCCACTCTGGCACCGATAATGACAGAAGCATCCCTTTCTGTAACTGCCACTCTGCTTCAACCTACTGAAAATTCAAACGCTTCATAGTAAAATAAGCAATATCTCTTTTCATTCCATCCCACCAGTAATACTCTTGCAGATCTCTATACATCTTAGTACTGCCAGGATGAACTGAAAATAGGGAACTATGATCCCTACATAACAACTCATTCTTCAACTGTGAATCATAAGGCACACATAGTCTCTTCCCAAACTTCAAAACACAATCATTATCAATGTAAAAATAAGGCAACTTACCCTACTGAACTAGCTCTACCTTTTTCTGTAACTCACTATCATTCTTCTGCGCTTGCTTAATTCTATCTGATAGAGATGGTCTCACTGACACCTGAAATAAAACAGAAGATCTTCCTGCACAAAAACATCTATTCCAAAGTTCATCAAATCAAAAACCAAAGGATCTCGTTCCAAACGTAGCATGGTTAATGAAGCATTACTTTTTCGACTCAAAGCATCAGCCACATTATTTGCTTTTCCCTGATGGTAATTAATTGTACAATCAGAATCCTTGATTAATTCTAGCCATCTACCTTGTCTCAGGTTAAATTTTTTATGAGTGAATATATACTTTAAACTTTTGTGATCAGTATATATTTTACACTTTACACCATACAAATGATGCCTCCAAATTTTTAGAGCAAAAACAACAGCATCTAATTCCAAATCATGTGTAGGGTAATTTACCTCATGAGTTTTCAACAGACGTGAATCATAAGCAAATACCTAATCATTCTGCATAAGGACACAACTAATTCCCTTCAACGAAGCATCACTGTAGATAACAAACTCACCATTCCTGGAAGGAAGTACCAAAACTGGAGAACTCAACAATCTTCTTTTCAATTCCTGAAAAAAGTCATCACATTATTTTCTCCAGATAAACTTAACACCCTTCTGAGTTAGATTAGTCATTGGACTAGATAACCGTGAAAACTTTTCAACAAACCTTCGGTAATAACCTTCCAAAACAAGAAAACTAAGAATCTAGATTACATTTTGGGTTCTTGGCCATTATTCAACAACTTTTGTTTTATCAGGAGCCACAATTATGCCATTTTTTGAAACAATGTGTCCAAGGAAGGATATTTGTTGTAACCAAAACTCACACTTGTTGAATTTTCCATACAGTTTCTTTTCTTTTAAGGTTTCCAAGATAACCCTTAAATGACTTTAATGCTCCTGTTTACTTTTAGAAAACATCCAAATATCATTAATGAAAACAATAACAAACTTATCCAAGAACTCGTGGAAAATTCTATTTATAAGGTCCATGAATACATCAGGTGCATTGGTTATCCCAAAAGGCATAACTACAAATTCATAATGGCCATATCTAGTACAGAATTCAGTCTTCGGAATTTCTTCTTCTTTTACTTTCAACTGAATGTACCCCGATCTAAAATCAATCTTCGAAAAATACTGAGCTCCCTAGAGCTGATCAAACAAATCATTGGTATGAGGAAAATGATACTTGTTCTAAACAGTGATGTTATTCAAGGCTCTATAATCAATGAAAAGTCTCATTTAACCATCTTTCTTTTTAACAAACAAGACATGATAACCCCATGGTGATGTGCTAGGTCAAATTAAACCTTTATCTAATAACTCCTGCAATTGCTTCTTTAACTCTAAAAGTTCAACTTGAGCCATTCGATAAGTTGGTTTTTAAATTAGATTAGAATCAGGAACTAAGTCAACAGTAAATTCAACTTCCCGATCATGAATAATACCAGGCATCTCATCAGGAAAAACATTAAGATACTCATTTACCACTGGCACATCATTAATCTGAACAGTTCCGTTATTTTCAAAAATATTTTCAAGGTAACATTCATTTCCATCTTTTACTAGTTTCTCAACTTCTGATATGTTATTAAATTCAATGGTTCATTCTTGTACACAAACTGAAAATATTTCTGAAAATAAAACACTTTAGCTCTGCAGTAAATCTTAACATGATACACAGAAATCCAATCCATACCCAAAATAACATGAAACTCTACTAGAGGCAAAAAAATACGGTTTGAAAGTATATTCTTTCCGAACACAAGGATAGGAAGGTTCTTATAATATCTTTTTGTCTCAAGGTTTCATCCAGGTGTTTTTACCATAAGTTCATGATTCATATCTTGAGTTTGAATTCCTAATTTTCTAGAAAACTTCTCATAAATGAAAGAATGTGTAGACCCTGAATCAAACAACACATTGGCATAATCTGAACAAACAAACAATATACATGATACTACTTAATTTGATGGCCCAACATCTGCTGAAGTAGTTGCTAAGGATTTCACCACCCCTTTCTGCTTGCAGTCTGGCTTATTTCCCCCAGTTGAGTTCTTCTTTAGACACTCATTTGCATAATGACCCATTTTATTACACTTAAAACATCTCACCACTGGATTTTCATTGCCTTCTTGATCATCTTCCTTACAGTTATGAGCAATATGAGCAGACTTACCACACCGAAAGCGCTTTGCAGACTTGGATAAGCATTCTCCATGATGCATTTTACAAAAATTCTCACAGGATGTATATTTGGTTTTCTTACCTCCTTGCTTGTTTAATGAATTCTTCCACTTTTCCTGCCAAATGGAACTCTTATTCTGTTTTTTTAAAAGAACGCATGATCATCGGCAAACTCCATTTCCACCTTCTCCACACATCGAAAAAGATTTTCATAAATTTTGAACTCATGAGAATTTAAATAACTTTGATACATTGGCTTTATACCTGAGTAAAAACGGTTGATTTTACTATCAAAATCTCATATGAAATTTAGAGCATACCTTTCCAGTCGAGTGAACATTGCTTCATAAGAAGCCACAGAGTCATCCTCCTGCCTCAATTCTAGGAATAGTTTTTCCTTCCTAAGACGAACCACCTTAGGAAAATATTTCTCAAGAAACATACCTTTGAATTTATCATAGTGAAGATCATCAATCTCATCACTATCCCTAATATTTTTCATCTTCGACCACCACTGATCTGCTTCACCTTCAAAACCATAAACAGCAAGAATAACCTTTTTATGTTCTGAACACCCCATGACATAAAAAATCTTCTCTAGTGCTTTAATCCACCCTTTAGCTAGCACAGGGCCAGATGATCCTCTAAATGATGGGGGATGTTGCCTAATGAAATGTTCCACCACTGACATGTTCCACTCTGGTTGATCTAGCTGATCTCGTGCATGGATACCACCACCATTTATAGCTTGAGTCAATGGTTCCATCACTGCAACAAATTGTTCAGTTCCAATTCTGACCATATCAGGTTGCTGATTTGGAAGGTTGTCTTCTTCCTGATGTCTTCCCAATATAGTTCCCTTGTTTCATTTGTGGAAAACCATTCTGAACATAGAAATATCTTAGGATAAGAAACATGGTAATCATTAAATGCTATGTCAATTCAATAATACCATAAATTAACTTATAAATTTAACAATTTTCTAACTTATAAAGTTTTCTAAACCGACCTATGATACCAACTATAAGGCCTCGGCCTTAAAAATTACTTAATATTGAATTAAATGAATAATTCACATTGAGGATCCTTTCAGGTTTAGTGTTTTAGAGAATTAGGACATAACTATTACATCTCAAAAGTTTACAAAGTAGAAACATCAACATAGTTTCCTTTTTTTTCAAAACATGAACTCTTAATAAAAAAAGAGTCATGTCTAGTTCCATGTTTAAGACAACATGACTTTTCCTTGATCTCATCCTTGACCCTATTCTACATTATGTCTTGTGAAAAAAATTTCAAAAAACTTGGGATGTGCATAAAAAGCCCAGTAAGGGATACACAAAGAAGGAAAACTGATAGTTTTTCAAAACAAAAAGTAAACCATGAATAATTTATCAAAGTAATAATTTTCACCTTTATGAAGTATTAAAAACTCTTCACTAAATAAAACATCATTAAATACCATTTTATAACCAAAAAATCACCATAAATCCCATATAAATAACACATAACATATAAAGGTATCTTGGGATATAAACATACTTAAATATAATAACCATATGGTTGACTTCCACACATATCACTAAATGGAATTGCCATACGGTTCACTTCCATACTCAATGAATTAGAGGTTATAATGTAACCACACATCATAGTATTCATAGCACCACCCATCATATGGTTTATCACGTTACCACCCATCAAATGTCCAAGTACCATTATAGAATCATAAGACATAAAACAAATATAATTGAAAGAAAACATTTCCACATTTTGATGACAATATATCACTTGAATATATTAACATAACAAATCCATTACAACACATTAATATAATAAAACCATTTTCAAAACCAAAATAAAATAAAGAAAAAACATGGTATTTATTTTTCAACTTTAAAAAAAAGTTATGGCTTGTAGAGGAGGACGAAACTCAAATAATGGTCACGGCGGCGGAGAAGCCGTTGTCGCCGCATTCGTTCGACAAAAAAACCATTAATTTTTTCGTTTAGTAAAGTGATTCATATAAAAATATTCCTTTTGAATAAACGTGAAAGTCAAATTGGTTTTTACACCGTATAAAAGTATGTTTTGTATAAAACAATGTATGCCTCAATGAAAGGAGATTGAGACGAAGTCCCTTACCTCGTGTCTGACGTGACTTGATTGCTCTTTAATATCATGAATAATAAAATAGTGTTAATTTATACTTTCTTAAAAACATTTTTCAAGCTTATTATTCATTTTATATCACTTATTTCCACTTTATAAACATTATTTAATCATTTAAGTTAGTAATGTTCGTTTTGTCAATATTTGGTACTGAAGTCAAAAATGGACTTCTTATAATTACATGTTGTTCATGTGGTCAAAGGTTCATTATATACAGAATTATATTCATTATTTGGTTATCATATATATCATATATATCCAGCATATACATGTATTTATAATAGTACATAACATTTAGAGCTAAGAAATGAAATGCACCGTTCATGGAGACGGTAAGCAGTACTTACGCATGAACGCTACATTCATTTCTATTTCATATTTAGTGGAGTAAAATCACAATTATATAAAGGTATATTATAATTCCAGTATAATATCATATATAATTTCATTAACTCCATCCTTTATACGTCCCACATATGGAATTAACGAATCAAATCACTTTGAGGGGCGGTAGTCCGCACTTCCTAAAATGAAGATATCGCGTTTACCCATAATGGAAACAATAATGTTATGCCATAAATGAAAAATACAGAAGCATATGTAAAAAATAAACATAATATATATCATATATAAATATAGTGACACCTTAATGGCCACCATGAAAGGTGTTAAAAGAATATTGAACAATCATCATTTTGTGAGGAAGAAATTCGCCAACCACAGAAACAGTATGTTATTTAACCATTAGACAGAGGAGTGTGTAAGTGTAGCTTGAATACATATCATAAAAACATCCCAGTATATTATAGATATTGGTCTTATTACAAAATAAAGGAATAGAAACAGTTTAGGGGGTTGGAGAAGCAAAATAAAACAAAAGAACACAAGTGAAGACATTGCCTTTAAATTAGGTAACTCCCTTTGGTTTAAACCAAAAGTGTTTCTTGATGAGATTTCTGCCTACGGTAAGGCTTATATAATGAGGAGATGGATGTAGAGAGATAAAATGTGTAGTGATTGGCTGAGACAATGGCTTGAGAGGTGTGGGTAAGGTTGTATAGGTGGGGGCCTTTTATAAGAGGGAGGAGGGGCACTCTTGGAATGTTATAAAATGTTACTTTATTATATAATGATTTTATGATTTTAAAGGTCCCAAAATTAAATATTTAGACGATAAGGTGATAAGAGTTTGAAATAAACCCATCCAATAGGTTTTTTACAAGTGTAGGTCTTAGATTTTACATTATCGGTTCATTTTAATTAAATCGGTAAATAATGAGGTAATCATTGCATCATCCTTGTGTCATCAATAATTTAATTTATATAATGTGTAAAAATTATAAAAAAACTATCATGATTTAGGAAATCGTTTTAGATTTCTAATGAATATTTATAGTAAAAAATATGACTTGTATAACCCCATGTACAAATTGTTTTAGTAAAACAATACATGTTTGTGACATTTTTATTTTAACTTTAAACAAAAAGTTATTAATGTCATTTTCATACCCAAGTGGTTCCATGTGGTCCCCAAGTTGACCCATGGATTTTATTGGTCACCCATGACTCATATAATATGGGTAGTAAATGTTCAAGGTAATTTAATATTATTATAACATTATTTTTACCTTAAATTACACTAATTACCATTAATCGCGATTAACAAAACTTAAAAGTTACTATTCACAAAAAAATTATTTTAATCCCATTGCACAAAATTTTACTTCCTAACGAAAACCATTTATGTCGGATTTTTTGAAATTCAAAACACAGAGGTGGTAAAATTTCATTTAAACGAAAAATTAGTTGTTTAACTACCACTTAGTGGGTTCACTATTTATCAAAAATTGAAGTTTTATCAGAAAAATACCAAAAATTCACCCTATGATATATTTGATATTCAAAATTCAAAAATGATTTCTATTTTACAAAATTGAAAACATATAAGTTGAAATAATTAATTTAATAATTAATTCCCGTTGTCAAAACAAATAGCGTGTTTTTATGAAACAATATATATCAAAAGATTGACACTAGTTTAAGTCCAATATCAAAGTGAAATTAATTCTAATGACCACAATTGGATTAAATGGTAAAAATATATTCTAATTGAACTTTAAAAACAATTGATAAGATAATATAATCATATAAATAAATTATTTTAAAAATAGGCTTTGAATTAAAATACAACATTTTTCACTTATTCATTAAAAATGATCTTTATCGGTAAAATAACAAAAACATACAAAAAGTAAATTTGGATGTCTCAATTCTAAACAAATATTTAATTTGTCCAATGTAATGTATAAGAGTGACCAAAACTATTTTTAAAGAGGTTTCTCCATCAAAAGGCAATAAATCGGCCTTTTAGTGAATATTAGAGTATCTATGCCTAGAAATTAATTCTTTTCTTATTTTAAGCATTATTATTTTATTGGATAAATGTAAAAACATTTAAAAAACATATATAATCATATTTAGATATTTATATTGATTCCCGCCAATGAAATAGCTACGTGGTAACTACCATTTGAAATAATATTATTATATTACTAGTGTGCAACATAAGATTTCAAAGAAACTCTTTGTTGCGTATTGGGTACGCTATTGAGCATTGAAACCCATTTAATATAAAATTAATATTTAATTTGGAAATATTAATAAATATGAAAGTGACTTGTTCTTTATTTACCTGGGATATTACAAATTATGTCTTCATAGATCTCTATGATATTATTTTATGTAATTTTTCTTGTATGCTGTTAGACCGAACCAAACATGAGCATACCATAATTAGTCGATGATTATAACTATAAAAATTGTTTTTTAGGAATTATATCATTATTATAGATGAATAATGATATTATTTTTTTATTTTATAGGTTTGTGTTAATTTTTATGTATTTTGAATAAATAATAGATAAACTATATAAGAAATAATACACATTACTTTGTTAAGATGGTAGTCCGCACAACACATGATTCACATTTTAATTTATCAAATAATGAGAGGTAAATAATGTGGATTAACATTTATTTATTCATAATAATAATTATATTATATATTTCACATTTTGTCTTCAATTTAACCATTATATGTATCTAACATAGGTGGTGGTTAAAAATAAAATTCATTGCTCTATGGAGGTTGTAGTGCACCCAATGTATGAATAACAATTTTTTTCTTAATAAAAATGTTGGAATGTGGGGAAAAGTAATTTCCATATCATAATACAAATATTTATAAAATAATTTATTGTTAAATTATATTTTAATTAGAAATTTTATTTGTTAAATTATTATAGAAAATAAATGTAGTTAAGAAAAGAATTACCCATGTTGAGAAGGTGAGTTTTCCCTTTGAGGAATCCTTACAAATGGTTGTATTAAGATAAATTATAGCCAAAAGATGATAAATTATGTTATATTTAATTCCCAAATAATAATTGAGATATATTTTCAATATAAACCTTAATATTATTCAAGGCCTTAAAGGGAATGGTATGAGGCCAATTTTATAAGTGGTGATATTGTCATTTTGTAAATATTTTAACACAGTATAAAGATAGAACATATTTAACATGTAAAGTACACTCAGAAAAAGGATGATAATGTGGTGGTGTATTATATAATGTTTTTTGTCACATAAAAATTCATTTTCATACATGTTTTGATCATTGTTTCCATCCTTTTGTCATAGAATTCCACCTTTTTCATTTTTTGTTTTATCATGTTAACAAATATTTACCAAAGTAAATAAATTTTAATACCTAAAAATAAAATAAAAATTATTCAATAATATGTACCTATTAGATTAAAATAATAAAAACATTTCATAATTTTTTATTTATTTATTTAAGAAAAATCATTTTTAACATCAGTGAAAATAACGTAAAAAACCCCATGTTGAGAAAAACTTTATTTTGAAACTAATAATTTATGTGAAGGAAAAAATTATCAATGTATTAAATTTTGATAATATTTACTAGTTTATTATAAAATATAATTCTTATTTATATTTAAATGAAATAAAAAATTCAATTTTAAAAAATAATATATAATTAAAAAGAACCACAAAACAATTTCTTTCATGGGAAAAAATAACTTGCATTTTAAAACATAGGTTTTCTAAATTCATGATAGTATTTTAAAATTTACAGATTTTCTTTTAATATATTTGTGGTCATGAAAATAGTTTTTTACATTTTTATGATACAATTACTTATTAATTTAATTGTAAACATTATGATTTTATTAAAAATGGTTTTTTTTCAAAATTCACTGAAAAAACAATTTTTTCAGATAAAAACCAAATAATCACCATAAAATAATATTTTTATGTCAATTAAAAAATGAGTATAATTTTTAAAATTAAAATATTAAAATTCTAAAATTTATATTTATAAATAATATTGCAAAATGTACAGAAATAATGTTTTTTCTATGAAATTTCATTCTCAAACATTATGTGTTCCCAAATTTATTTCATAATGAATTATAGTTTAAATAATATTATAATATTTGTTATTTGAAAGATTATAAATTATCATAATGGCCATTAAAATGTGGTTAATTTTATACATTAATACATTTAACAATAATTTTTTAAAAAATAACTGATTATATATCCATAAAATATAAGAATTTTTATTTTATAAATATAGGTTTATTTACAATATGATTTATTATTCTAGTAATTTACATGAAAATATTCATTTAGTATGTTTTAGATCAATTTTGTGCAATGTTTCCTGTGGACTATGCTATCAAAAACATTAGTTTTATTTCAATAAAATATATACAATTAAAATTATGGTGTGTTGATGGGATACACCAACACTATCTAAAGATGGTATCGACCATATTTTTATTAAGATATATTATCAACGAAAGTGAATACATATATGCGTAGTATTGAGGTCTCTTATTATCCATATAAGGTCCAATTTTTACCTCTATATAAATAATTGCTTTAGGGGGAAATCAAAAACATTATTTCATAACATGAACATTGAATATAGAATGTGACACTGTGAAATTAGTAGACACATATCCCTCTACATTATGAATTTAACCAAAAAAACCTATGGAAAATTCTATTTAAACTCAAGATAATTATCCATATTATTAGAGTCCTCATGTATGATTGAATCAGCCTCTACACCCATGCTTTTTCCTCTATTATGAAAATCAATACTAAGAACCAGAATCATTATCTCACACCTTGCAATGAACCAAAATCATGATAAATCTATCTCCATAATCCATCCCTACAAGCAAACACCATCATATAACCCAACCCATTGCGGCCCCACCTAGACCTTCATTATACTAGACCGACAATAAAATGGTAGTTCCCGCCTAATACCTCCGACAATATGTTAGGGGATATGACTAACACTAAGAACGAATAAAAATATTTGTATAAGTGTTTCTAATTAACTAAAAATTTAAAACATAAATATTTATTTAAAATAAATTCTAATATTATAAACATTTTGAATCATTACACTCTTATCCAATAAACCAAATAATTATAATTCAATTGATGAAACCCCTTAACTATTGGATTAGTGTTCCTCAATAACATAGAAATCATTTAGTTTATAAGTGGATATAAATTTTTATTATTAAAAATTTATGAACATGGAGTTTAGGGTAACATGGTAAATGAAAAATATTATAGCAAATAAACATAATTTATTAATGAGTCTCTTTTTATCAACAGAATAACATTAATAACTATATGTATTTTTGGTTAAATATTCGTAATCACCAAAAAACAGTATATCATTCTAAATACGAAAATTTAAATAAGTATTAAAATTCAAAGGTTATGTTGTTTTTTTTCTACGCCATGTTTCCTCTTATCTATAATATTATTGTTTTAATAACTTTTTAAGAATATTTATAAATATTAATCAAAATATTTGGTGTGAAATTTGTAGGTTTGGTTGAAACCACCAAACCAATAACAATAATAATAACATTATTATTAAAAATAAAACAATCGGAGGTTTTATCGTTAAAAAAAAACTTAATTGAAATGTTTTTTCTTTGTACTATAAAACTATTTTGTGCTCTGTACTATACTATATCTGATATAAAGAATTGGATTGAATTATAGATTGAAACATTAACTCAAACCCATTGTGTAAGATCTAAAATTATGTATACATTATTAGAGATTAGAGTTTGGTTAAAAAACATAGTTTCAAGTTGTAGGATAATTCATTTTTTAGAAGGAAACACTAATAGAATATTAAAATTCTAGATTGTATTTTAAATATGTTCATTAAGATTAATATAGTTCACTTTCATGGTTGAAAAGATGAGATATGTTATTATTGGTCATGAAGCTTGATAATATAATGAAAAATTAAAACATAATGAACCAAATACTTATCCAACATATGAAAATCCACTTACCACAAATCTAAGGTGAATTCCAAATAACTCTATGATTTTATAAATTCCAATGGTATTCGAGTTGAAAAATGTGATTAATTTATGATATATAGACTCTAAGGAATAAGTGATTGTAAAATAGGCACATCAATAGAGAAAATATAAATCCCTCTAAACATAAAAATGAACTATTGGAGGAAATTAAACGAGATTCAAAAAAATTAATATAAATATATTGACAAACCTAAAATAAAAATATTTAATATCTCATTGTTAATCACAACATCCACTACATGAAACCAACTTTATAGTTTCTTCATTGAGGAATGTTCAAATAATTATAAAAAATGATTTGCACACATTTATTTATTATTAAAAATCTATATAGTTTTTCCCCAATGTTGTACATATAGATAATGGGCTAAAATCTCTATAGGATGTAACCATTATGTTGTGAAAATTTGATTAAGAAAACAAAAAACATAATACATGTTTGAAAGACAAGTATTAATGAACCACTTCACATATTTTTAAAAAGAAATAATAATATATTATAACATTCAAAAATTAATTTTATAACTATAGAGGTTATGGAAGATAAATAAAATAAATTTTCTAAAGAAAAATAAAATATAAATGAATACTGAGATGAAATAAATTGTATAATTTAAATTACAAAAAGATATACCGTATGAAGGTGAAATCAAATTAAAATTAAAAAATATACCTGCAGAATAAATGTACATTTTATGAATTTAATAGAAATTAACCATTATGAAATTATAAATTGGGGAATTCAAGAATTAAAAGAATCAGTAAAGTAAATATAATTAATGATCATATGTCACATATCCTGGAACTAATGCCTAGGTTCAAAAGAGAAAATCTACGAGGTAATAATGTTGAAATTCATCCATTAACTAGGTGATAAGATAATAACACAACATACACCTAGTTTTATCTCGCATATCCACTGAGGGTAGTAAACCACCTATCCCATATGGGATCATACACCAGTGTTACACTATCAAAAATTGAATAATCAACTTTTGTGTAACTTTCCACTCAAATGGTCACTTCCAAAACAAAATTATCACATTTTTCTTTATAATGTTATAGAGAAATATTCTCAATAAGTATCATTATACCATTATAATTAATATTCTCTACTATCACATCTGAATACTCATCAAATAAATATCTCTTTTCACAATAATATATAAAAACTACCAAAAAATAAATCATACCATAGCCTATAGTTTACATTATTGAATCCAATGGGAATATCCTTAAGGGTTTAAAATAAGTAAAAGTTAATTAATTCAAGTATAAGTGTCATATAAGGCATAATACTTGGATAAAAATAAAAAATTAAAAGTTCTTAGATTTTATAGTTCAATATCAAACATTTTATAAAATTTAAAATAGGTAAGAGTAATATATATATACCACAAATAGTAAATCAAATATAATGTTTCCAGAAACAGAATTATTTTTTTTAAAAAATACTGAAATCTAGATATTAATATATTATAAATCTTATAAAATAATTTAATAAAATTAATTATATTTTTATCATAATAAAACATTCCAACAAATTTATTACATTGTAGGCAGATAGATTCCTTCGAAATAATGATTTTTATTTTGAAAATTTATATATTGAAAATTGAATTTTATGTCAACTTAATATTGAATTAAACACATGAAATTCCTAATAAAACTATTTTAGATGGTTAATATGATTTTTTTAGATAAAATGTCATCAAAATATCATAATTCTATATTTATGAAAACAGAAGGAATGAACTACTAGTATTTCATTCTAGCCTCAACACCTTCACCAAAAATGGTATGAATAGGGATATAATATAGGTTTACATCACCAAAAAAATCAAAATCCTATTGAAATTATAAGGGTTTTACATTTAGTTAACAAACCCCAAATTTTACATGATCCATCATGCTGCGAATGTATTGTCTCAACAATAGTCTATATTTTATGTGGATTTTGGTTCTCACAAACACAATTGTTTGACATATAATAATGATTGTTATGTTTCTTTTATAATAATTCACATTCAATTTATAGAAATTTAGAATTATGGGATTTATATTAGAAGAACTATTCTTATCCTTGTATAACCATGAAAAATAATGTCTTGGTATTATATCAACACTATGTTACGATGAAGAGTTTTATTTTGGATCATCATCATTACATTCAAAAATCAAAATTTTTATGGATCAGTAACCCTACATTGGTGTTTGTATTTACTTTTCATAACCTATATCTAGGAATATTGACTGTATGGTTAATCAATGCTATGTTCGGGATTTTATGGTGACATAGATAATGGTATGGATCATCATCCCTATACGACTGTGTCCCCTATGATACATAAAGATAAAATTATTGTTAAATAACCATATTTTCTTAACATCTATACACTGTGTGATGGAACCCTACACTATGAAAAAGGAACCCAGTGCTATGCATCTGAAAACTACTTTGTGTTCTCAATGGTGAGGTTCTTTAATCCATGTTTTAAATTGATGATTTCTGCAAAAATCGTGTTAAAATTAATCAATAATCCAATGATAGATTTTATTGTATTAAATAACATTGTTCATCCGTGAAAATATATCCTATTTCTATGGGATTTTATAAATCTAATGAAAAATTGAAATTGAAATTTATGTATTCAATTATGCCTTTATTATGGATCTGTAAATATAATGTTGGATATTTTCATTATATATTTTATCAGTGTATCAATTTTATATATGGTATTATTAAAAGAGTCCTATATTCTTTATATACAATCATTCTGGAAAAAAAATTTCTACAGTGCTACATGAAATGAACAACTCTGATAAAAACCTATATTATGGAGATATATATGTTCTATCTTGTTCTACTGTATGTTTTTGACAACTATATTTTGTAGACGATTTTAAATGTAATATCTATGTGAAAATTGGATCACATCATACTCATTATCTATTGAATAATATTATTTTAAAATAATAAGATCCATCTACAGTCAATTTCTGCTACAACAATTATGAACTTCAACCATTATCATCAAATCTATATCTTTTTATTTATTAGAGATTCAAATGCTCATACTCAGTTGTGGTAGAGTATCATCTTCTCTATCTATGCTATAGATAATACATTTTCTGTTATAAAACCATTGGTATTTATATTTACTATTATAAAGGATTCATCATCCTACATTCAATTTTGGATTCTTAATCTTGTAATAATAATACCATTATATTGAAATTTACAAATCTTGCAGAGATAGTGATTGACAGAGTGGACTAGGGGATCTTTCTACCACTAACCACTATATAAAGTTATGTTCTTTATTTCTTCTTTTCAACTGCATATTTTTATATTGAAAAAAAACACTACATATCCCCATAAATTATAGAGGGTATTCTAATCTAGAATTGTGATGAATTTGAAAAGACAAAATTCAACCTACTCTTTTGTGTTACCTTGTATATTTTGACCAGAAAATTTATATAAAAGGAGAGCTTTATGATAAAGCTATAACAAGATAAAAAGTACATGGTCTATAAAAAGTTATAAATGACTGATCCTATATAAGTAATGTCAATGGTAAATGCTCCGTACTTCAATGGTAAAAATTATAGTTGTTGGAAATCATGGATGATTATCCATCTTAAAAATATTGGATTCAGATTTTACACAAAGATCATTACCCCATATGCATTCATAAGAAAATAGAAATACAAGACACTAAAATAGAAAAAAAATATTATATAAATTCTAAATATTTTAATGCTATTATTTTTGGTCTTGAACCCGATGAGATCAATCATGTATTATAATGTCCAACAGTATATGAGATGTGGCAATCGATGGAAGATTCCTATAATGAAATATATAATCTAATATATAAGTGTTATGAACCAGAAATTCTCACTTTTCACACCTTTAGAATGTTTTATGGAAAAACCATTAATCATATTATTGGAAGGAACACAAAAAAATCAACAATATTACAATATTATGATTAACCATAAAACAAGGTGATTAGGATTTGAATGTAATTAGAGTAATACGCTCAAAATGGAATGTCATATCTATTGTTATTCTCCAATTTAAACTTGTAAAAGAATTCACAATTAAAGTAATAACTGAGGAATTAATGATTTATAAAGAATAAATGAAGGATAAATCTCAAGATAATACAATTATAGTAAATAAAGAAAATACTTCTTTGAAATTTACAACTCAGAAACATAGCAGAAGATCAATGTTGAATGTCAGAGGAGGAAAAAATTCAGATTCCTCATATTTTGAAACGTAAATGGCTCATCTAGATAGGAAGTGGAGCATGTTAAATATATAGAACAAAGGATTTTGGAAATATATCAAAGGGTATGTCAAATAATCGATATAAGTTAAATGTTTTGAATTCGAGAAATTAAGTCATATCAGACCAGATTTTCATTCACAAAAAGTTGAAAAATGATATAAAAGATGTATTATATGAACCATAATCGAGAGAAAAAATGTAAATGAGGGATGATAGATACATCTAGTGTATATGAAGACATTAGAATTAATTTAATGTTTGATTTAGAAAAAAAACAATAAAATATAAAATCTAATATGTGCTTTATGTCTAAAGAAGATGAAGAATATGTAGATAATAATTATACTTATAATTTTGATACTAGTAGTTTCTCAAATGATAAACTTGATACCTTCTGATAAATGTTAGAAAAAAATTCTTATTCTCTAATAAAGAATAAAATAACTTTATAAAATATTTATAATGTTGTTATAAGTGAAAAAGACACTCTGTTAAAACAATATGAAGAGTTAATCCATAAATTCAACCCATCTATAACAAATCGTTCTGATCATGAAAATAGGATCAGTTCATCATAAGATGAAGATGAAACTTATTAATGTTATGACATTTTTTACTAAAGAATAAAATATCGTAAATTAAATTCTTGTAAATATTGTCATTAAAAAGGAATAAAATATAATAGGAAGAATATGTGATAAATAAAAAATGTATAAAACTATTGTATACC
Source organism: Viscum album (assembly GCA_963277665.1). Lineage (NCBI taxonomy): Eukaryota > Viridiplantae > Streptophyta > Magnoliopsida > Santalales > Viscaceae > Viscum > Viscum album. The sequence goes on from OY728131.1 coordinate 931,656,425, forward strand.
CAATTCTAAATATGCAACATGTTGTCATTGTTGAAAAAATTCCATGTCAAAATTATTATTTTACGTAAAAATCATAAAATTAGTGTAAATAAAAAATATTTTCTTTAAAAATATTATATGAAACAAAATATATGAGTTACATAGAGGAAAATTAGATCTGGATTCCCAAAAATTTAAAGCTAAAACCGTTGTACCCAATAAAATATGTGTACCAAAACAGACATCTGCTTAAATGATTTTGTAAGAAACAAGTCACATGAAAAAAATGATATATGTTATATAGATAGTTTTTGTTCTAGAGTATGATTGGATATCCATAAAAAAATCATATTATTACTCCAATTGATGGTGGATTACTCTCTTTTGGTGGCAATGCAAAAGGAAAAATAATTGGGGTTGGAACTATTCGATATCTAAATATTATCTCAATCAAAAAAGTAGTATATGTGATACGGTTAAAGCACAATATGATGAGTATTTCTCACCACTGTGATGATGGATTTTATGTTGATTTATCTAACAATTCATGAGTTGTGTTTAATGAAATGTTTCTTATAATTATTTCATGATGAACCAACAATGTTTATTTTTGGATTTAAATTCCTCCTGTTAACAAAAAGTTAATTGTTTAACGGTTAAAAAAATATTCATGGTTTTGGAATAGAATTCATAGACAATATAATATATATTTTTTACATAAGTTTTCGATGAAAAATTTAGATTTATATTTTCCTAGTCTTACATTTGACAATTACATATTCAATGATGCAAGCCCTATTGGCATGTAGAACAAATATTATTTCAAATCTATTTAAAAAATTACTATATCTAAAATGTTATAACATATAATAATGGATTTTTTGGACTATTAGAGATATTGATTTTGGGTAGAAATTTATATTTTAATCTTTTAGTAGATGATAATACTAGATTTAATTAGATTTGTTTTCCAAAACGCAATAGTGATGTTTTTAATGTATTTGAATTTTTTCATAATGTTGGTCAAAATGATGAAGGTTTTAAATTATTTTCATTAAAAAATTATCATTGTGGAGAACATTATAATAAATAATTAAATTATATTTCTCACATATATATATTGAACACTCATTCTCTAAACCAAGAACACCTCATCAAAATGGAATTATTTAAAGGAGAAATCAAACTATTCGAGAAATTGGTAGGGCAATGCTGAATGAATACAGTATTCCTAACTATCTTTGTGAAGAATATGTAAGCAAAAAATTCTATATCATGAATAAATTTTTATTTCTGGATGTTTTCAAAAAGACACTTTATGAAATTTTAAATAATTAAAAACCAAAAGTAATGTACTTTAATTAATTTGGATGTAAGTTTTACATCTTGAAAACTATGGGCATCCATGATATCTTCGGTTTAATAGATGATGAAGGAATATTTTTTTTGGAATTATAATACCTCTAAATCATAAAGTTTGTTAAATAATTAGTCAAGGATTGTTGAATAATTAGTTCAGGAGAAGTTTGATTCAAGTGACCCTTTTATTAACGATTATGATCAAACTAATGATGCTACAGACTCTTTTGATAAAATTTGACTTGAACCCCTTAAAATGATTTTAATAATTATTTTAATGAATAAAATTCTAGTTCAAGAAGATCATGATACCAAATAACCGAAAAGTGTCTTTCCTAGAATGTCTACATCCCAAAATAACCTTCCTTTAGAAACTTTTGTTAGAGACACATACATAGGAAATGAAACTAGAAAAAATTTATGTAACCATGCTGAATTTTCTACCTTTATATCTCAATTAGAACCTATCACTATTAAAGAAGACATAAAAGGTGAGAGTTGGTTGTTATCTATTCAAAAAGAGATAAACAATGTTAAAAGAAATGATGTTCGACAAATATTTGAGAGGCTAACCAATTATCTTGTTATAAGAACTATGCGGGTCTTTTTAAATAAACAGGATGATCAATGGATCATAACCTAAAATAAATCCAGATTAATAGCTAAAAGATATAATTAAGAAGAAGGAATAGATTATGATGAATGATTTTACCATGTAGTTGAATTAGAATCCATTAGAATATTTTTATCTTATGAATCTCAAATGAATTTTAAATTATATGAAATGGATATTAAAAATTTATTCATAAATGATTATTCAATGGAGGATTTTTAGATTGATAAACCCCACAGTTTTGAAAATCTTGAAAAAATGTAATCTATTAATAAACGTAATAAATATATCTATAGAAATAAACAAACACCTAGATCTTGGTATAAATTATTATGTTCTTTTCCTTTGAATAAAGGATTTAATATTGGTTTGGATGATCCAATAATTTTGTTATTAAAAAAAATTAAATTTTAAAAAAAATTAGTAGTCAAAATTTATTTTGATGACGTTATATTTCATCAACAATTAAAAATACTTTTAATTATTTTTTAAATATAATGAAAAAATAATTTTTAATGAGTATAATGTGATAACAAAAATTCTTTTTAGGATTTCATATTTTTCAAAAATGTTCTGGAAATTTTTTAAATCAATATAGGTATTTTATTGATTTATTGCATATTTTTGGTCTTGAGAACCCCATGACATATACAACTCCTATGTGTACTAATATAAATTAATGATATGGATGAAGCTGTAGAACAATTTGACATCAAGTTATATAGATTTATAATTGGAAGATTATCATATATTACTACTAGAAGACCACACATGATGTTTTCAGTATTTATTTGTGCTAGATTTCAATCAAATCCAAAATAAACCCATTTTACAACTGTTATTTTTTTAATATTTAATATGAACTTTTTTTCAATACCTTCTTCATCCCAAAAATTCGAATTTTAATCTAATTTACTATTCATAAGCTCACAATAGTTGTTTCAGATTAGATAGAAAATGTACATCAGGAACATATAGATTTTTTGGAAAATAATTAGTTTCATGGTCTAGAAAGGAACCACACTCAGTTTCATTGTCAACCGCCGAGGTAGAATATGTGTCTATTATTAATTGTTGTGCCCAAGTATTGTGAATGAAAAAGACTCTACTTGACATTGAAAAAAAAGTATTCCAATTTTAAGGGATAATACTTGTTCTATTAATATTTTTTAAAACCCTTAAAGTCATTATAATACTAAGCACATTTTTATAAGGCATCATTTTGTAATTAAAATGAAATTTCTTTAAAATTTGTTAATACCGAATATCAATTAGCATATTTTTACAAAATCACAACCCAGTGATGGTTTTGATTATAATAAGGGGTTATAAATATTTGAGTTTATCTAATTGTTTATTAATTTATTTTTAGTTGTTCTATTTCATTTTTGTAAATTTTAATTTCTTATTTTAATTTGATTTCAATTTTTTTAAATAAATTCATTAATATTTTATTGTTGTTTTCTTTTCTGAATGAAAAACATAATGAGTAAATCCTCAATCAGAGTGATCAAACATTTTTCCTTATTCATGACTCTTTCTTCTCTCCTACACATCCTTATAGTTTATATATCTTCTATCGATTCATTTCTAGTGAATCCCTAAACCTTCAAAATCTACAGTAAAAAAACATTCAAAGAAGGAAACATTATACTGATCTATGGATAATGAGTTGGATAAACATATATATGCTTTAGGTAATGTTCACAAGGTGTTGTAGTGAAATGTAATATATTTTATATATCAGGATTCAAAAAATCTATCTCTCAATGAAGCGATGTGTTTTTCGGTCCAGGTTTATGAATTTTTTTATGATAGCATGCCAATGGTTTAAGAAATAGAGGTGAATAATTTATTAAGGAATGCTTTAATCATTATTCATTTTGATGAACATACTATTATCTCTTTGATGGATAATAAATAATTTTTTTATCCTCTGTGGAAATAGAAGATATGATCTATTGTATCTATGAGGTAGAGTTTCAATTTGATATAAGCCATATCAGTAATAAAATACATACATCTATGGGTGTTATTTTTAATTTTTTTGGAACAAGAATTTTCAAGAAAGTGTTTATGAAATAACTATATTCTGACAACCACATGAAGATGATGTTAATTCAATATGGGATCTTACCTAGGTCTACTGAACTTGAGAATGTCCTTTACCCAAATATGTATATCATGTTTTTTCTTCTAAATACATTTATGTTTGGTTTTTTTGGTTCATGATAAAATATCTAAACCACTGATATCATGTATATGCATTGATGGGATATTGTCCATATTGTAAGATTATTTCTTACTTTATTTGAAGGAAATATAGGTTTGGGAATGTGATTTTTGGTTGATCTTGTAATCACAACAATACTTTGAATGGTAGAATAGTGAATAAGAATTATTTTTCCTAAAGAAACCATTACAATAGTTTTCTACTAGTTAGTGCAGATCTACAACACAAGTTGTAGGCAGCTTCTGAGGGAGATAAAATGGCCATCCCATTATTTTGAACAGTTCTTCAGTGGCCAAATGAAGAAGTCACTTAGAGAGTAGATGGATCTATTGTTCAGAAAAGAAGATGAATTCTAGTAAATGTTACAATTTTTTTTGATGAATCCCCAGTTTTTGGAGTGGATGTAACTCTACATAGTGAAAATGAGAAGCTAGGAGTGAGGGTCAATTTAATGAGTAAGTTGAGAAGGAATAAAAAAAGTCATGAACAACATAGGGATGATATGCATGACATTTGAAATCAAATTGTCCTTGATCCTAGTGTTTTTGGAGGATCTGAGATGGGAAAAAAACCATAAGAAGCTGATGTTCCAAGCCTCACTTTAGTTGATGTTGATCAAGAAGAATCTAATTTTCATGAATCTTTTGATTAATATGATAATTCCCATGTATTAAAAATACAGTTGTTGGAAGCTCAAAATTTGTTTCTCGGATAATAGTTGGAATTTGAGAAGAAAAAATTTGATTATGAAAATGATGTTTCAGAACTGAGATCATAGTATGATCTCAGAAGCCAAATTTGAGAGAGTTCAAATAAAATATCATTTTAGTTGGAGATCATATGGAGATTATTCCCATGATTTTAAGAGAATTATATTTGTTAAATCATAAGTTTGTAAAGAAGTTAGTGTTTGATGAATTTTATTTTATAATGGGGATTAAATGTCTCTCTCTTATATGACGTAATCAAGCATATACATCTTCTCTATAGACACTTCCCGGATTTATTTGGAATATAGAACACATAAATCTATAATGACTAAGGTTAATTATAGGCTACACACTCTTCTATGTGATATCATTCCCTTTAATGTATTGGTCGTCAATCAATGGAATCTAATTAGTCAACTGACATTGAGTGAATCCTAGTTGGGACAAGTTATTTATCAAGTTTATGACAAGTTGATCTCTTTAATTTTGACTAAAGAAGTTATGAATGTATTCGTAATGGTTAATTTTGTTGAATGTTTTAAGGATGAAAATAATTTGAGGAATCTACATCAACACTGGAGAGAAGTGTTCAACAACCATTTCCATAGCATGTTGCTGATGCTGGTAGATATTAGAAATGTAGTTCAAGACCTTCCTTGTCCTGATGAACCCTATATCCCTTCAAAAACTGAACATTATCCATTCATTTTTGAGACCTTTATTGATTTTGGATTGTACTGTAATTTCTCACTCATTTCAAATTATGTTTAAATTCTGTAAAATTATATTTAGATATATTTATTTTTTATTTTTGTTTAACATTTCACATCAAATCATAAACTTATTATTATTATTACAGACTTCATCATTATTCATATGTAGTTCTGTTCGATTTTAAATGTGGTTTATTTCATTTATTATTTCAAAACATCTTTTTGATATCACAAAAAAGGTAGTAGAAATAAGTTTAAGGAAATAATATCTTGGGGATATGCGGATAATATTTTCAACCAAAACATTTTATTTTGAAAATTTCTTTATTGAAATAATTCATTGAAATAATATCATTGAAAAAATATATATGTACTTTTGTGTTTTATAGATCCTATATTATCATTATTTTTTGTAATGGATTAGGTTATCAGTTCTATGATCATTAAGAGGTAGTAGATTGTAGGGATGTATTTCCTTGAAAATATTATATATTTTATGATGATTTTTATGTTCAAAAATACACTTTTTTTGTATTCAAATAATGTTTTTAAGTGATTTTTATAAGAATTTACATTCTATATAAAGAAACTTAGCATTACCAAAATAATTATGGAAAAACTGTTTTCTTCCATACGTTACGTTGTAAAGATACCGTTTGTGTATGGTAACAACCCTATGTTATGCTAAAGAGTTTTTTTTGGTTCATTATCTTTATATTCATAAAATTGAGATGCATATGGATCTGCAACCGTACATTGGAGTATGGATTTACTGTTCATACCATTTGTTCGAGAATGTTGAACATATTGTTAATCATTGCTAAATTTGTGATTTGATGCTAACAAGGATAAATGTATATATCATCATACCTAATAAAATTTGTTCCCTACATTACGTAAATATGAAATTATGGATAAGGAACCATACATTTAAAGTAACCCTATGCTATATAAAATAACCATACAATACACAACGGAACCATATACTACACAGATCAACCCAACATTCTGTTCTCAATGATCAGGTTCATTAAGATGAATTTTCAATCAAACATTTATACAATGTTTGAGTTAGAATTAAATAAAAATATAGGACCACTTTTTATGTTCATAGAACCATGTTAATCGGAGAAAATCTTCCCAATTACTATAAGATGTTAGAAAGATCCTAGAAAATAGATATCTGAATTTCCATGATCAATTATGCATCTCATGTGGATCATTAATTTTAATGTTGGCTATTTTATGTATATATTCTATATGTGTATCAATTTTATTTATTGGGGTTTTGAAAGAGACCTATATTATTTATATAAAATCATTCTGGTAAAAATAATCTTAAAATGATATAGAAAATCAAAAAATCTGATAATGGAATACATTATGGAGATACTCATGTTTTAGGTTCATATAATGTAATTTTGCAACTCATCTATTTTTTTCTGCATTTGAATTGAATATCTATGTTCTATATGGATCTCTTCACACCCATTATCCTAAATACTATTATTTCTGAAGTCTAATATCCATCTACTATCATTTATAGTGGCAGAAATTATAATTTCCATAAGGTTTCAATAAATCAATCTATTTTTATTAATTGGAGTTTCAAGTGCTCGTACTTATATGTGGTAGAGTATCATCTTCTTGATCTATGTTGTGGGTAATCATTTACCTATTATATAACTAGGAGGCTTTGAATTTAGTCTTGTAAATGTGTTAACTTCCTACATTCAGTTGTGAATTATTTTCCTTGTGATAAGAGGACAATTCTAGTGAAATTTATGACAATCAATGAGATAGTTATTAGTATAGTGGACTAGGGGATCTTTGTGCCCTAAACATCTATAAAATTCTTTGTTCATTATTTCTTTTTTCTCACTGCATATTTTTATATGGAAGAAAAACACTGAATATTCTTATAAATTACATAGGGTGTCAAAAGCCAAAATAGTGGAATACATTGAAAAAACACAAATCACCCCTTCTTGTGTGTTAATTTGTATATTCCGACATAACTCATAGGTTGTTAAAAAATTTGTCAAGGAGAATGATTTGTAGAGGAGGAAATAAATGTGAGTGGAAAAAATATAAATGTATTTCTACTCTGAATATCCTATAGTGGAACTAGGAGAGGATGAGGAATGAGTGCCCTAAATCCCATGGGTAATGGATTTATCCAAAATATAGATAAGGGGTGAGGATTTATCCTTTTGATTCTAAGTTAATATAATAACAATAATATTGAAATAATAATAATAATTCATTGGATGTTTTTTGAAAAAAAATTAATGTCATACTCGGTCAGTAAAAATATAACAAATCCCTATTTCATTGATTTGAATTATTTTATAAAATAATGGGACAATAAATAAATTAAATTATACAATATATACTTTAAACATATATATTTTATAAAAAATTACATTAAAATTGAAATAAAATTCATAACATTTATATTAATAATAATTAGTAAAAGAATAATTTTATCATTCCAAAAATAAATAATGATAGATCTAATGATATTGGTAAAGGAAAAATAATTTTTCATGTTGGCTCATATAAGTATATGATTATTATACAATGATTCAAAAAACAATCTCTAACTATTCATAACTCGGTATCTTAAATATATTGACACTCCATTGATAACTTTCATTGTTTTCCAAACCTTGCAAAAACTTTGCATCACATATAAAAATTTAATATTTTTAATGATTTCAACTTTATTTTTATAAAAAAAGTTATATAATAAAAATTAAAAAAAGCGTTGTTTCATAATTTTGACCATGATAATAAATGTTTCCTCTCTCATAATTTAACCATATAATACTTCATCAACGATAATTACTCATTTTAATAAAAAATAACTTATCAATTTTTTTAAAATATTAAAAATATTAAAAAATATTTTTTTTTGAGAAAAAATTATTTTCAAATTAATTCCCTCAATATATCATTATTATGTGGGTAAAAGCCACTATATTTTATAACTATATACACTAAAATACTCAACATTGCACTACCCAATCTGAATAATAATCCAAATTTCATTCCATTTCAATAACCATGAAATCGTAAATTTTCAATATCCATTTTTATCAAAAAATTAATTTATTTGGTCATAATAATTTTTTTAAAAAGAATAGAATTCATATTAAAAATTTAAATATATATACAAAATTAGGAAGAATATTAAAAAACATGATAAAATAAAAATAAAAATACAATAAAAAACATTTTTAAATTATTTTTAACTAAAATTTCAACATAACATTAAAAATTGAGCATCCCAACAACCAAATAATTTTTAGATGTCTTAGAGAACAATTTTTTATATTAAAATATATAAACAGGGTACCCTAGAATAATATGTTGTAAATATATTCATAATATTTGATTTGATATCTCATGAATCACAAATAGATACCCCAAAATAATGTATTGGGTTTTTCATGTTTAATTATAAATTTAAGCTTCATTGAAAAAATTTAACATATATAAGGAACAAAATGAAATAATAAAAGAGTTACAAGGGTAAAATGATTTTAGGAAAAATTAAATTTACTCATATTTTATAATTCAAGGTTACTATGAATTTATTCCTAACCGTGTGACAATAAATCCATTGATTTTTGATGTTTTTTGATATGAATATTTACAATAAGTGTTTTTCACAACCATGAATAGACCATTCATTTTTTCAAAAAAAAAAACCCATTGGTTTTTTTAAATGGAATTATAATGATTTATTTTCATATTTTAATCCCAAACTAAATTTAAACACTTAAAATTAAAATACATAAGTATTATATACCTATTTTATATTTTTGGAATATGTTTTAATGATTTTTCCTATTTTCTTTACTCATTTGTTTACAAAATATCATAAACCAAATAAATCCAATGGAAATTCAAAAACTAGTCATCTCATTTCAACATTTAAAATTAAAAATTGGTCTTACCAAATCTAAAGAGTCATATATATAAAAAATTATGACGGTTGAAATTTAATTTTTCACTATTGAATCCATCTAATGCTCCATTAATCCTGTACTTTTAAAATATTAAAAAACCCCTAAAAGAAAGAAATTTAAAGCAATTTCAACATTCCAAACAAATCCATATTAAAGATTCATAAATATAATATAAAAAATAAATAAAGTAAACTAAATTATTATAAATGAAGGAAATCATCACCGAAAAATATTAACATAATACCAAACCACCAAAAACAATTATACAAACTCAAACAAAAGAGGTGTGTAATTTAATAAAAAAAACTTTAATCATAAATAAGTTATCATTATATATATTTCTATGGATGTATTAATATTAATTAATAAATAAACTTATGAAAGCATGTAAATTATCTAAATAGTTTGATATAAAAAAAATTTGACATCAAATCCATTTTTATAAAATCAGAAAACTATTCTATTCAATAAAATATATCCTAGAACTACATAGTTACATTAAAAACACAAGAAAATATGTCTCATGGTCTGATATAAAATTACAGCAACACCCTACGTGTGTTCTATAATATTTAAGAAAGATAAGTTTGTTCAATGTGATAATAGAATTCATTTCTGAATGAATTTTCCGCACATAATAAACAAAATACATAATGAAATAATAATTTTTTCATTTAAAATAAAAACCATAATTAATACCACATTTAATTTAAACTAAAAGACAATGAGACTACGGAATAAAATAAAAAAGAATTATATTCAAATTTTTCATGAAAACCATAAATATAATTCATATAAAAAATAAATTTGTCAAATTATTCTCTAATTTATAGGCAGAAACCAACATTTTCATCATTAGCATTTCTACTATGATATATTTCCCATTAATATTAGAGTCCTTCCCCCATTCACATCATGAAATGACACCTCTATATCTACACTAATAGTTGTAGTTAGTTTGAGTACAATATCAAACTGAATTTTTAAAGATTATCATGAAGATCCAAGTAGGAATATTATCAACTATGAAAACTATGTCATTGAAAATATGTTAGATCAATTAAAAGAAGAACAATTATGAAAAGACTATATTAATCAAATCTTATAGATTAAAAATAAATTAACTAACTCTTCTCTTAGTAATGGTTACCCTTTCATGTTATACCCTATAAGATTTCCTATATGTAACCGATATAACCAAAAGAGACAAAATAAATAGAAACCAGCATCATAAATTCATACTTATGATCATAATGTATAAAAAGTTTAGATTATTATCCCCATGAGTGGGTTGAAGATTTTTTTGAACATCCCATATATATCAATGATAAAATTTTAAATTATTTATAATATAAAAAACCCTAGCCATCCAACCATAATCAACAATTATTGGTCATTATTATAATCAATGACCATATTTAACCAGGCCAATTTTACCTCATGAATATTATTTTCCAAAAAAGCCAATTTAAACCCAGTATTAAATTTATCCAATTTAGGAAACCCAAAACACATATTTATAACCCATATTTAGAACCAATATACCTTGATTTAATTAAAAAAATAAAAAATATACTTGCATTATATTATTCATATTTCACCAATTATAAAATTAATTTATATAATATTTTGAAAATCAAACCAATAGGAAACATTCCTAAAAGTATATAACTGGTTGAATAGATAATAATAATCTATTATGAGGAAATAATAGAACAATACTTTAGATAATGTAACATAATTATCCTTGAATCTTATATTTATTTTCATTTATTTTGTTTTAATAGAAAAAACAATAGGAATAAGAAAAAAATTATGAATTCCTCAATTCATGATACAAAATCTATAATTCAAATACACTAATATAATTAAATGAAATATAACCATTCAAAGAGAATAAATATACAAGGATATTAGTGATGTGTATATTTTTTTGATCATTAGTATCAAACCTCATTTCCATTGGAATTTTGATAACTCTTATGGGTAATAGATTTTTCATATGTATTGGAATCTTGAAGTTCTCTCCCAAGGAACCATAATTCCATACCAAGTCAAGTTATAATGTCTATGGATGATTATGATTGAATAATTATGTTTTTAATGTAAAACATTTTAATGAAACAATTATTTCATGAACATTCTACATGATCATCCAAAACAATATTTTGACCATCTATGCACATATACCCAAAAATCTAGTATTACATGGTCATTCTATATATTCACCCTTGACCATTTAGTCACCACTGACTCACCTCAACTGATTTGTATGGTACCATATAAATTATACATGGTATTATAAATCCTATAAATTCTATGTTTAGTGATCCTTCAAAAACTAAAAATCAAAACTGAGAATCACAAAGACAACAAAAGAACTACCTATCAAACCGAATATATCACAATTCTCACCACGATAAGAAAATGTAACATAAATATTTCACCATGATAGGTTATTCTCAAACAATGCCTATTATTTCTACCAAATATAATCCATTCAAACCCATGTTTACTCAAGCATTAGGCTAACATTACATCATTATCTCACATGAGGAATACTCTACCTATAAAAAATACTTTCCATCCTCTCCCCAAAGGCTGTATCTAGTTCCCAATCCACAACATCATAAGTGTTAATTTGATACATCGTTAATTGATAATTCTTTACTTGACATGCATTGAAATAATTTTGAATTATATAATACTTTTATAGAAACACTAAATTGTAATCCAAATTTAATATTCGTTTGTTAATTACAAATATATCCCCATAATGGGGAAAAACATTTCTCTTCTTCATTATTTTTATATGACCCAATCAAAATATCACTTAAAATATGACTGAATCCAAAATATAAAACTATAGAATCTATCTATGATCAATAGTATATGTTTTTGTCATGTATGATCCATAAGTAAGATATTTGGGATTTAGTGAACAATATCATTTCTATCATATACTGAGTGTGTCCCTACAAGAGATAAATTTCCCTGTTCTTCCAAATATAATGGTGATTGACATAATAATCAATAGAAAATTTTGAAAGGATCCATAAAAAATTATATTTTATAATTAGAAATGTTTAATAACTCTAAAAAAGATATATTATCCTCACACAACATCCCTAAATATAATATAAAATATTGAAGAATTTACCCAAATATATTTTGGTCTATTTAATAAGTAATTTTAATAAGGGTGATATGAGATACTCACATTTAGATGAATACCCATAATATTATTCAACACTCTAAAAAATATCCTACTAAATTGAGGATCTGTTTCATAGAGGGTAGATGAGGGTTCTTTATGGGTCCTAATAACCTCATTAATATATATTTCATAACTAGATATTTAATTGATAATATCTCTTAAGTAGTCAATAATTGGGAATAAATATGAAATTGAATCAAAATCAATCTTGTTATAAAATCAACAGAGAACTCAACTTATATCTATAGGGGATATCAATAGATGGATTCCATAATCATGTCCATGAAATATTTCCCTTCCACTATTCAATTATATAAATATATTGATTATACTTATCCAGAACCATCTTTATAACATACTTTTAATATCATTGAGGTATTTAACTATTAGTATGGCATGAAAATATTTAATGTCCCGCCACATTTAATATGTAAAAAAAATATTATTATGTGTTCTAATGGATTCCATAACATAATTTTTGTCAACAAGGATTATGAACCTTACTCTATTATAAAAAATTATAATAATATCCAATTTTTCCATCTATAGAACAAATATGTTAGTTAATATGTCAACTTCAATGATAATAATGGATAAATACATTCATAAAGACCCTTAATCTACCCTTTCTCCAAGAAGATACTTGTTATTCATGGAATATAAAATTAGATACACATGAAAATTATGTTTATCTATCACTCATATAGATTTGAATAAATTATAATAACTCATATATAACATTTTAGAGACTATAATAGAATGAATATAAATATTTAAATCATCATCATAGGGCCTACCTCAAACACTTAAAGAACATTCTATATAGAAAATTATTATCCTTAAAAATTATCATATGAAAGTGATTAATATATACATAAATAACCACATTCAATTCAACTCCATCATGATTTAGATTATTCATGTAGACCATTGAGCCCATTTTTAGTTTAGAACCACCATCACTTGATCTATACCATCAATAGAAAAAAACCATCATATTTTTATGCTACCAATAATGATGAAATTTTATAAGAATATAAGGACAATACCTTTCTAGGTGTGACATGTATCCAAAATGTTTACACCCAAAATCGATTCACTCTTTATAAGGAACCAAGATCACATATTTCTTATAGTGACATCCCTACATAGAGTCATCCCTCTCACTCATTTTCTATTTCGAAAAATAATTAGCACCATCAGACATGAGAATAAAAGTAATCACACCATTTTCATCAATTATTTCTTTTTAACTTACATTATATTATTTACCACTATATAATATATAGATAAATAATGTTGGATTACCATTGATCATATATTATATTAATAATTGATATTGTACGATCAGTACATAATAGTAAAATTGGTAATAGACTCTAGCATAAAGTGCACCATGTCTATAAGGTGACCAACATACTATAGTACTATCATGTTTCACTACTGTTGATCTATAATATATCAATATTATTTTATCTTCATCATGTTTATTTAAAATTATGTATTAAAAACATTTAACGTTGAAGACATGGACGATTCTCACATAGGTTCACTTAAATAGTCACCTCCCACTACTTATGATATACTATATTGAGTATGTTTTTTCGTACTACTAGTTCATGGTATCAGGGTTAGGTTTGAGAATTATTTTTTCATTCAATTTATATGAAACATCGTTATATCATATTATATTAACATCACCCAAATATATAAGAAACATTATGTCCCTTCCTACATCAAGACGTATTCCACTACATTTGGTTGTTACTGATATTTACGCTTATAAATGACTCAAAACCTTAAACCAACATGCTATAGAGTTTGGATGAACTATCGATATTAATATACCCTTACAAGAACAAATTAAAACCTACTATATTCCTAGAATATTCCTTATAAATAGTCTCTCAATATGGAAGCATAATTATACCACAAAACCACAGGAGAAAATTACACAAGGCTGTAAGAAAAAATCCCCTCTTCAGGAATTGAAAAACAGGAAACTCAAGATCTCAATTATACTTATGAATTTATTTATTCCCAAAAAAATTTATTCATTTATATATAAATATAATTCAAGCATAAAAAAATAATTTCATCCTAGTTTTGTTAAAATCCACACATTCAAAACCATTTCGAAACCAACTTTAAAACCAGAAGATATTTTTTGAAACCCAATAGACACATATGTCAATACAAAAAAATCCTATTATTTTGCATGAAATACCACCTATTCCAAACCATCATCAATGGAAACAAATATAGGGAACAAAAAACCAAATTCAAATAATGGATCCTTCTAATAACTTTTCCAACTAAAACGAATTTGTCACAAAGTTTTCAATCTAAAAATGTTAATTGTGACTTTTTTAGGTATGCCTAATGAGTTACAACTAGACTAGTCTCTATTTTATAAAAAACCCCAAGAATAATCCATCAAAACCATGATTTGATTCCATATTTTATAACAATAACCAATGAGGCCTCTTTCTAAGGTAAAATTTGGTATCAATATTGTGCTTGAGGATGATTCTGTAATCACTAGAGGCTAGAAACTAGTATTGGTAGACAATAATAATTATTAGTGACTAAATTTCCCAAGGTGTAAAACCAACTATATAAGGTTAGAATTAAACGTTAATGTAAATTCTTTCTTCAGGGTTATCACAAACACAATAAGAAGAGAAACCATACATTTTATTTAAAAATATTTTACAAATAAATGAAATAACAAAGTCAATAATATTCACATAAATGAAAAATTAATAAATTTTTCACATAAAAAGACTCTTTTTCAATAAAAAAGTTATAAAATAACTCAAACAACACGTATTTCCTATCACTTATTTGAATTCATTTTTTATGAATTACTTATCATTATTTTAATGATGTACGAGTATCACCTGCATCATGATGTAATATTTTATGAAAATAGAGTCAATAAGCACAAAAATTTATATACACTACTAGATAAAAAAAAGAAAACATACTCAATGAATTATAATAATTTAAAAGAAATTAAAATTTTATAACACATACCCAAATAACTATTATTACATCTCTTAAATATTATAAATGAAACATGAAAAATACCAATAATATAAACATCAATGGTCTTATCCTTTATTATTTTCTGGAAAGGTTTTATTTTATTTTTACAATATTATCAAATTAAAATTCATTCTATATAAAATCCATGTCAATAAAAACTCAAGCCTATTAAATAAAAATATGCAACAACAAAATACATTCTTAGAATAAATATAAATAGATATATATCATTAAATTCTAAAACAAGTTAAAATTAAATTTGATTTTTTAAAAATATATATCAAATTAAAAAACACTATATAAAATATTTTATCAAAACAATTTAATCAAATTCATCACATTGATTAAAAATACAACTAAAAATAAAATCCTTAACCCATATTAATTTTCAAATATTTTTTAAACAATAAAGTAACTCAACCAAAATTTATACTATCCAGAAAACACACTAAGAGGAATTCTTAAATTCCTTCACAAACATTATAATATAAATAAATAAAAATGTTCACATATAAAAAATATCGATATAAATACATAAATATTTCAACTGATAAATCATATCACAAATAATAGAATAAAAAAAGAAATCAAATCATGAGACTTCTAAAATTCATAATCAATATAATTACCACTTATAATAATTTGGATGGAAATGATAAATGATTAAAATAGTAATTCCAGAAAAATTAAACAAATTTCAATACATGAAATATTTAATAGTGTTACACGTCTTGACCAATGATTAAATATACAACCCACTATTGTAACATAAAATAATATAATCATAATTCTTTATTTAATAGAAAATAATCAAAATGATAATACATTGGTAATAGGTGTTTCCTCAATAAATGGGCAGATCAAAAATATTCATGGATTTATTCTTATGTCCTAACAATCTTATACATACCAATCACTAACCCATATTCCTAATCACTCTATGATATCATTTTAAAACATACAACCCCAAAAACAATGATTACATACTGAAACCGGAATATCATAAACAAATTACACTTTCTTGATAACCCGAGGCTTCCATAAGTAAATATGGTTTTATGGGAGAGTAATGTGAAGAAGTTACCAATTACAAGATATAAGAAAATGAGACTATTATAGGTATATCCAATAAAAAATATACCTTTATATACACATTGAAACATGTTACAAATAGACTACATTATGGTGATCCCTGACTATTGATATGAACATCCCAAAATAACTAAAATTTATATTTTTAATAACATCATGTTATGTATGAATTTATTTTTCCACCATCAACTTTAGAGACACACAACTTGAAATAGTATATAAATCATTTTATGATAATAAAAATAGGTAATAGTAATATAGATATAGTTAACCAAATAAATCAATATAAATTTCACCAAATAATCTCTGTTACTTTTTGAAACATAAAAAATAAAATATATTTACCTTTAATAAATCATATGTAAAGATTTTATAAAATAAATTATAAATTATTATTGATAAAACTTATTGAAATTTTATAAAACACCATGTTCACATTAATTCAATTAAAATAGAGCTCTAACATTTTTATTTTGAAAAAACCATCCTTATAAAACATATTAGATAGGAGACACATGAAATCATTAAGTATAACTAATGAGAATTATTTTTTCTAAAATAATCATAGAAAATATCAAGGATACATGTTGTTGAGAAAACTAGAGTATTCTTATTGAAGTAACTACCTAGAATTTGATTAAACCTTAATGTTTTCACATACTACGGTAGGAATGGGATTTTAAAATAGATCTGAATATATAAAACAACAATATGTCAATGAAATTCATGAATGTATACATGATAAAAAAAATAAAAATCATTGATAAGTAAAATCTATATAAAAAACATGAAATAGAGATGAGTATGAATAACAAGAGTGAATTGACAGAGAAAAACTTACCTAAGATCATATTCTATAGGTCTATGATAGTGAATTAATAGGATGCTGATTCAAGAGTCTACTATACCTCTTGGTTTATGATTTTCAGTAGAAATAGAGAGGAAAATTTATTTTTCCCCATTTAGGTGAAATTATTATTATTTTGATAGTGGTGGTGGTTGTGGTGAGAGGGAAGATGGTCATGGTTTTGATGCTTTATAATCGTGATAAGGGTATTGGTCATGATGATGATGGGGATATTGATGATGATAATGAGAATTAGGAAAAAAAATTATAAAAACTTAAATTTTATACTCCTTTCTAGAATCGACATATTTTGTTTCATGGAAAGTAACATATAACATAAAAATATCATTTTAATTAATATCTTATATTTTTTTAAAAGGAAAATAACATTAAAAAAATTATAATTCATAACATTTCCACTATAAATATATTTTATAAGTACAGAAATTGAAAATTGAAATAAAATCATAATTATTATTACAATTAAAAATAGTAAAGAAATCATTATATTAATCAATAAATTAATTAAAAATGGTCTCATATGGTTGGTTTCATGTCCCATCTTTGTAAGACAATTTTAGGAATGAGAAATTTATCTAGGCATCAAGGGTCCTCCCTAATCACCAGAGGATGGAAACTATAATTGAGGGTCATTAGATATCCCTCAGTGGAATATTACCAATATTGTAATTGATGAAATAATAAGAGAAATATATCCCAACAACATAACATATTTCCAAAAATAAATCTTGACTTTGTCCCATTTGTTGGAAATGAAATAGAAAATATAATATAATAATATATTAGTATAATGTATTTTCAATGACTGAACAAAAAAAAGATAAGAAATATTATTTATAAGCTCAGACCCTACTGTAAATCCATAATTAATGGATCCAATCACAAACACTTTGCTACATATTATCATTCCCCTTTCCTATATGATCAACTATAAAAATAATATACTCATATGTTGTGAATATAACAAGTGTTATATATGTATATTAACTATGACTCTAAAAAATCATTAGAGTTTACTTATGAATCCATGAGATGTATGATATATAATATATCAAAATAAAAAAATCTATACAATATAAATAAAAAAAATGTAATTTTTCCGAGATCTAACATTCCACACAGACATTTATTAATTACTTCTAAAATTATTATTTGGTTGTTGATACATATATCTAAATATCACCAAGACATCACATGTAAATATAAACCTATACACTCAATGAATAACATATATTTTCATATGGCCATTTTCTAACTAACCCCAAAATAACTACTACACATAACATCATGATATATCAGGATTCTATGTACATATTGTATCAACTCTCACCCACCAACCCAATGTAACTTCATGGAATATATTTGGGTAGAGTTCATATGTGGTCGACTACCGCATTCACAACTAGTTGCAAGTGATAACATGTAATGGAATATCATGGTGTATTATGGTATATCATGAAATTTAATGGAATATTAATTTCTATATCATATAAAACTCAATACAAATTTTCCTAACAACCTTAAATCAAATAAAAAATAATCATGTTATTATTTTGGGACACCATCTCATTGAATCATCCATAGTCATAAGGACATGTCAAAAAATTAAAATTGTGATATATCATAATTATTTTAAATGAGAATTTTAACAAACAATATTAATGAAAGTAGTTCTTCAATAGTTCAAGGTATTAATTAAATATTAATTTCTTAAATTTAGTATTACTCAACAAAACCTTAATTTACATTTTCAATTTTTTTAATATTATCAATAATAACTAGTCATATAACAAAAATCATAAGTTTAAAACAAAATCTTTTCTCAGAAAAATATTTTAATATTTAATTAAATCAATGAAAAACCAAAATGTCAAAAGATAAACATGTAATATATAATGAAAAATAAAAATAAAATATCTAATCACAAAATTGAATTTTTATAGTCGATTTTTTTTAAATGTTTTCACAAATGATATCAAAATTATCCCAAACACCATCTAATTTCTCATAATAAATTACCATTTTAAAATGACAAATAAACCAACATTTACAATCTGGAAATTTGGTTAACATATACCATACTAGAGTATGTAACATTTCAATTTAATGAAAAATACAAACTCATTTAATGGAAATTTATTCTCCAACCCGTAGAAGTCAATAAAATTAAAATATATTCAACTCATCATATAAATTGAAATGTAAATATTTTTTATGTTCCAAATTGTTTGGTAATTTTATAAACATTACATTAGAAACCTTACATTCATGTTTTTTAATTAATAATGCTTTATTAGGATTAACACCATTTCTCCTCCATTAACATGTTAAATTTTAGATTATTTCACAGACCATACATACATACAAAAAATTTTGATTTCTCAATATATCTAGAAAATAACCAAGATTACCAAAATTTAATATATATATATATATATATATATATATTAAAATATTTTTTAATAAAAGTACTTTCCACTAAAATTATATACATTAAGACTAAAAAATCATTTTAATATACACTAAATCACATAATATCATAATGTACCCAAAAATAAAGGTCTCTTTTTTACATACCAGATATTAAATGTTAATTATGAACTAGGTGGTGATACTAATGAAATCTCTAATCATTTGAATAATTATACCATGAAAATATAATAATATGATTTTAATTAAATAAATATATAATTATTACCTTGTTGTAAATATAACTATGTAAATTAAAATATTAAGTTCTCTAAATGGTTAATATCGTGGTTAACAAACACAATGACATGTTAGGTGTTGGTAAAACCTATATTTTTTATTAGCATAATAAAAGTACTGATAAAATCACATTAAATTAGTTCTAAATTTTTTGAACATAATTAACCTTTTCATTTCATTTTTCAAAATTATAATAATGGATTTTATCAAAAAACATTTAGCACTAATATTTTGTGACATTATCATTAATAAAACTAGAGATGATAAAAACATAATAGTTATTGTAGATCTACTATATCCATACAATCACTATATTGGAAGTAAAACCTAATTATATTTAATAAAAATTATATTATTGAAAAAATTATTCTAAAAATACAACAATGAAAATATATTACAACTTAAAAAAGACATAATTCAAATATTAATAATACACAAAATTAATAAAGTAAAAATATAACAATATTGTATATTAAAAAAACAAATAAATATATATATTTCACCATTATAAAATTCACAATACACCATCATTTAAATTAAAATATTACATTATCTAATTTTACAATAACAAGATTATGATGAGGTAAAATTAAATTAAAATTGAAACTGAATGAAAATAATACAAAAAAAATCTCTTGACATGACTTATGTCACTATCTACCGAACCACTTAAAAAAGCATGTGCTTGCAATAAAAACAATTAAAATTTTATTAATATCATATAAGAAATATAAAAATGTTTAACTATAATTTTATATATTCTACGTTAAATTTCATGCAAACTTTTTCATAAAATAAAACATTAAATCATACATGAATCATTTGGTATCAAATAGATGCCCAGTTGATTCCTATAGATTATAATTGAATCTAAGATCATTATCCTATGTTTTGAAAACAATATGTGTTTTTATATTAGTCATGATTCCTACACATGTGAAATTTATTTTACTAAGAAATATTAATAATATGAAATAATAGTTTACATTATATCAGACAACTGGAGTATAAGAATGATTCAATTTGATTCTTATAGATTACAAATGATTTCAGGATAATTTTGAAAACTATTCATTTCTATCAAAATATGTATACTCATTTTTGACAACTACAATGGTCATGTTAGTATTTCATATTCAATGAGTTTTTTTTCACCATATTTTTAAATTTACAGTTGTTGAACCCACATAGTATCCTTCAAAACTCATGGATTTCACTTATCGCTTAAGATCCCAGGGTTTCTTCAACGAATTCCCCTCGAACTCTCACATCGGGAATTTTTGGATATCAAACACTTTTGTTGGCATTTTCTCTTCATCAAATCAATTGACCTATTACAAAATATTAGTGGGAGGTAATTAGACCCTTATATTAATTGATTGTGCTAAATGTGAATCAAAAACTGGGGAGTCTTATTGAGATGATCTCATATCTCATAACCCATGGGATTCTACAAGGATATTAGTAGGGACTTCAACATCATGGCCAATCCTGAGGAAAAAAAAGGGATTTTCCTCCACCCCTGAAGAGAGATCCAATAATTTGCGTATTTTAGGGATAGAAAAGGCCTCATGGATGCCGGATTTTCAGTGGATCCATTTACTTGGTGCAATGATCAGTTTGAGAGCTAGTGCACTTTCCACCACCTAGATCATTGTCTCATTAATGAAGTAGATATTTCATCCATCCCTTAAATGAATGTCTCTCACCAAGTTTGTGGACATTAATACCATTCCCCCTTTCGTATTTCCTTGTAGGATAGGATTTATTAAGAGTATTTCATCAATATTTCTTCTTCATGGGATATAATTCTGAATTCGTTGACAATGTGGGGGATTTTGTTTCAATATTTTGGAGGGATCCCCTATACGTCATTTCGTAAAAATATAATGTATCTCAAAGAAAATTTTCAAACATGGATTATGGGATATCATTCTAGTGAAAATAGTATAGAAAAATTGATCATGTACATTCAATGTGTGGAGTTTAGTATGAACAATAATTAGCGGGATGATGTTTCTATTGATTTTAGATGAAAAAAATAATCTATAGTAGATATGTTGTTAGAAAAGTAATGAGTTTCTTAAAAAAATTCTCTTCTCAATTGTATTTTTGAAAGGGATATCAACTCGCGGTATTTTCATGCATTTCTTATAGGAAAATATAGGTTCAAATATCTAAACATAAAGGTAGAGGATGGTTTTATTCTAAAAAATTGATTTTTATGTGAGTATAGAGGATATCTACTTCACATATATATTTTCGTCTCACAACCCACGCATTATGGGTGGTTATTAGTAAGGATTATATGTTATTTTTTATCTTATTCCATGTTCTTTGAATGGTGATGTGAATGAATAGATGAGGGCTATCCGTAATGAGGAAGAAATCTATGAGGTGATGTTATCCATTTACCAAGTCAGTTCACCCATGCCAAATGGTTTCCTAGATTCTTTCTATAGTATCTCTTAGTAAAATGTGATGACAATATTGATATGTGTGGAACATTCCTTTTTTCAAGGTTGTAATCTTCCTAGTGTCGCATGTGATACTATGATTTTTTAAGTGACCAAATTCAATGAACCCCATTATTTGAATCATTGTTATCATATTATCTTGTTTAATATACCCTATCATGTTCCTGTTGAAATCCTTAACAAAAGGCTCACTCCCTTCATTCCATGTTCGGTTGCTGAAGAGAAACATGGCTTTGAAAAAGGTAGGTCTATTCAGGAGGATACTACATTGACCCATGAAGTTATATGTAACATCGACCAGAAGTCCTTTAGTAGAAATGTGGCCGTAATATTAGATATGATCAAGTCCCATTATATATTTTTATTGTGATTTATAAATAGGTTCCTTTTATGTTTAGAATTCTTAGTGCGTGATATTGATCTTTTCTTATTTTGCTTTATATTTCCATCAATGGACACTACTTTAACGAGAAACTACTTTGGGTTTTTAAAAGACATTATAGGATTTAGGTTGGGTGTTTCTTTTTTTATCATCCTCCTTTATCTTTTCTTTGGATATCCCCATCCATAACATTAATCATTTTACAGAAATGGGGAAGGTGAATCCATAGTAAAAAAAATGGATGGGGGTCTCTCTAAAATCATGATTGATGATGATAAAAATGTATATATAAGTGGTAGTAGTAGATCCATTCATGGGGTTTATAAAGATTTAGTTTTTTATTGTGCATAGAGAGGGAATGTTGTCAAATTTTAAAAGATTAATTTCTTGGTCCCAAATAAATGCCCAGAAAGGGGGATAAAGACTTTGGGCACCATTTTGGGAATGAGAGAATAGTTTTTTTCTATGGAATACTTGGGAACCAAAAGGTCCCATATCACCCTTCAAATCAAACACATTGATATAGTTGTTAATAAAATCATGGGTCACATTTTCAATTGGAAAATTAGGTTCTTATCATTTATAGGGAATATTACCTTGGTCAAATTTGTATTCTCTTATATATACATTCATATGTTTTCAACTATGAAGGTTACAAAGAGGGTAATTTCTAATACTACGTGCACACATATTTCCTTTTTATGTAATAGTAAATTTCAATGTTAGGAATATTGGGATTATTTGTGAAAAGTAGATAAAAACCATAATGAGGTGGGTCTTAATCTAAAAACGGTCTCTGCTACTATTAATAGTTTTCATGAAAAACTTTCTTGGGGGCTTCTTGATGTGAAAACATTATAGGGAAAAACACATGAATAGTATTTATAGATTTAATGGGATATCGTCCAAATTGAAACCCTCTTCTATATAGATGATTATGAAGCCTTATATTCCTTTTCTTCAACCTCATAACATTTTGATAATAGGAAAGAGAGAGATTAGTTATTGGAATCCCAACCGGTGTTGCGATTCCTTCAATTTTGGAATTTCGAAGCTCTGAACATCACATTTAGGATGGCATGTGAGAATCCTTCCTTTATATAGGCCACCATGAATAATGATTAGAGGAGTATTTTTGATAGAATTGAGAATGTCAGTGACTGAAATAAGAGTGTATTCATAGGTTCTAATGGTGGTACCTTTTCTATTGGTGACTTTATCAAAATCCAATATACTACTTATCCTCAAGACCACTAGAGTGAAACCTTGTGGCATAAGGAATATCATTAAATATTTTATTTCATGGTTTCGCATATCTAGAACAATGATATTCCTTTTGATTAGAATATAAAATGGAGTGGATTTAGTATTGTTGGGAGAGGTCCATAGTACAGGGAATTGCAAGCAGAATCCTCAAAGTACTTGTTCTTCTACAGTGAATAGATAAAGGGTATTTGGAGTAAATTTTCTCTAGTTTACGAGATGGTCTGATCAGATGTACTTAGCTATGAATTTCATTCATCATTGGATTTATGGTGTAGAAATAAATATATTTGAGGTAAGGTTTGGGAAACTTATATACATATAAGGTATATGTATTCTCTAGAAGCCCATAAATGAAAGAAGGCATTAGTCCTCACTAAATCCCATCACATCGTAATTTTTCAACACCAATAATTTAATTGAAGACTTATCCATGTGATGAAAATGCATGATGATAGTTATGTTCTTCATAAATATTGTTCCCAAAAAATTCTTCCCCAAAGTCATCACTTCCACCCATGGAAAATGGATTTGTTGGAGGCCTCCCCTCTTGGGTTAAATACATAACACAAATGGATCTTGTTGTATAGGATTTCTGTATTTAGGAAGAGTTATTAGAGACCTCAAATAGTTGGATGTTGATTTTTATACCTTATTTGGGAATGGGGATTCTGCTAATGTGGAATAACATTCCATGCTCACAAGGAAACTCCTTTGTAACCCGAGGAAAACAACTATAAAGGAGATTGTGACTGGTTCCCTCGTAATCGTCATCAAAAAATCATCTAAATTCCCCTCTCCCAAAAATATTTAATAAAACATCCAGATATAAAAGATAATTATTGAGAATCCCATGACCATTCATCACTCATGGATAGAGAGAAATGTTATGATAGACATTCTTGCATATAATGAACCCCATAGTCTTCAGCACCTTATCATTTCTAGCCATGGGTACTATCTATTTGATGATTCCCACTTTGTTTGGGTTGAAACTCTTGGGATCTATTATTTTATACCCCCTTAATTGTTTCCATATATAATCTTCATCCTTTTTCATTTTAGTAAATGAAATGGCCTTTTCTGGTCAAATGATTTAAGTGGTTTCAATCAATGATTTCATGGTAATCCAAAATTATTTTCTCTATTTTGAACCATTTTAAGAATCCTAAAACTATAATAACTATATGATGGAAAAATTAAAAATTAATTAATATAATTTTTTTGATTATTTATTGATTTTCATTTGATTTATATAGATCCTTAATGTATTTAAGATCATTGTTCAATTATTATCCCCAATACGAACACGTTTTCTTAGTTTTGACAACCTCATATATGATTTATTATTTCTTATTATTTTTTAATGATTTCTAATATTATTATCCCTAATAATGCGAAATAAAGTCAGTATATTAATGAATTAATGATTCAAATAGATAAAAAATCATTATATGATTATTTATATATCTTTATTTGAAAATATGTACATGACTTCTTGAATTTTCCCCTTGACCGGAGATATGTGATGTTAGTAAAAATATGGTAAAATTATAATTTGGATCATAACTAGAAATATGATCACTGGATTGATTCACAATTTTTTCATACAAATAAAAATTGAATCAAGTATCATTTTTCTATGATTTCACCACAATATAAACTATTTTTTTAGTTTTTACCCCATGATGGTTGATATTTATTTTTAATAAAATAATCTAAGGGAAACAGTACATTAGATAATACATAGATATATGAAAATCAGATGGATTATAGATTAATTCATTCAAATAAGAAATTTATCATGGATTATTCCCCTTATTTTCCCTGGAAATACAAACTCATTTTCTTGGTTTTGACCCCTTTTAAGTGATTTATTACTTTAATAACATTCTTAAGGTGACCAAGACATTTGATGACCACAATCACATTAGGTAATTGATTGATGAGTGGTTTAATCCAAAAAATAAGAAATTAAGTAAGGTTTATTACCTTACATTTCATTCCAAATTTGAGATTATTTGATCAGTTATGACCCCTACACATGTCATTCTTCATTTATTAACAATTGGTAACAATATAAAATAATTTTACCCATCATATCATAAAATCCATGCATCAAATTTATGAAAGGATTCTTCCCATAGATAAAAAATTATTTTACAATCCTTTTACAATGTTTTCACATCAATATAATCTTTTCTATCAATTTTAAACCCATGACGTGTGACATGTTATTTTAATAAAAATTGAAAGGTGAAATAGTTCTTGGATCATATACCAAAATAAATGAAACATATTTTCTTACGTTTAATATATATATATATATAATTTATTTTTCGAACATCCATATATAATTTTATAGTAACCTAAAATTGGATTTTTAGTTTTGACCCATTTTAGATAAACTAACACTAATAAAAATAGGAAGATAAAAAACATTTGATCATACCAAAAACATTTCGATGTAGGATTGTCAATGGTTTAATTCTTATATATCTGAACTGAATTGAATAACATGTTTCTATTTTTTCACTAATATGTAAAAATTTCTCATTTTTTTACTGATACACTGGTAATTTTATTTTTTATTAAAAATTATTACACATTTGAAATCATATTTTAAGTCAATCTATCAAATTAAATCATTTGATTTATATACATAGTATTCTTACTGGAAAATTTTTTTTAAGGAGCACAACCCTATAGTTCTATGCTAATACAAACACACTTTTTTGTATCCCTTTGTTAGTAATATTTAATTTTAATAAAAATAAAAATATAAAAATTTACAGTTGATAATACAATGAAATATTAGCATTATATTGATACTATATTGATTACTATTGAAAAAAATGGAGGATCATTTTCCAAAAAATAATGTTTAATAGGGTGTTTTTTATTATTTTTACCCCCTTGATGGGTGATAGTACATTTAAAAAAAATATAATGGTGACATTATAATTTGGATCATATCGAGAAATTTAATAATTACATTGACACACAGTTTTTTTGTAAAACATATTTCCCAAGTATCATTCATATATTTTTTTTCAGGGAAATAATTAATCATTTTCTCATATTTGACTATTTTTTCATTAAATTTTACTTTAATAACTATTTGAATGTGAAATAACATATTCAATCATGCTTATCAGCTCATCTAGATATTTACGAATTAAAATCAAAATTATTAACGTAACAAGTAATTAAATCATTATTATTTTAAAAAATAGTCTAATACCATATACTCTACAACCAAATTTCTAAACAAATCCACATTTTCAAATATAAAAACAATTGAAAATACTGACAGTGATGAAAAAATATAGAGAAAAAAATGTTAAAAAATATTTTAAATTGAATTGTAATTAATTTTGGGAATTAAATTTTATGGATCATAATTTTTTAATGGAATATGATATATTTATTAAAATTTAAAATATAAAATTCATAATCATTGCCATTTTTTTTCAAAAACACAAAAACATTGGGAAATAAGTATTTTTTTATATGTGTTATCATTTTTAAATTTGTTTATATGTACACTAATATATATCCATGTGTAGAAATATGTAGTCTTCATTATTATAATTACCATCCTCATACCATGATTTTATTCATACATGAATATCTCATTACAATAAATTAATTCTCATTAAATCATAGAATAAAACACATAATTTTAAGTCTATGAGTAAAATTTTGACTATAGTTCTTTATAAATTAACATTGGAAATCAAGTGATGAATTTTTTTTGGATGTACATTTTTTTCATTTACAAAAAAACCTTTAGAATAAATAAATTCAATTTAGTGATTATCTACTATTTTTTAAACAACAAATAAAGTATGAAAAAAAAATTCTGATTATATTTTAATGTTTTATCCTTATTTTTTAGGAATCTAAAATACGAAATTTTATATTATTTTAAGATTAATCTTTAAGACTAGTTCAAATATTTTTTTATAATGACTCCTATATCAAGGAAATGATATTCTATGAAATGGTTGCATAATTAAGGAGTCAAATTTTTTCATTGAAGGGTTTTCCCTTTATATATTTTTGATATATATTCATAGAGAAAATATGAATATTTTTATACTATAATTATCATAATATATCAATTATTTTAGAAATAGATTATGAAAATTTACTTCATGAAAACATTCCAAATTGCGTCTCCTCTATATTCATGATTTCAAATTTCATTTATACTCTCATGTACAATCACATATAGAATGAAAAATTCGTCCTTTTTATATTTAAATTCACTATAGGATATATTTATATCATTAATTATTATATCAATGATAGATTTTAATTTTTATATATGTGATAGTCCAATTGGTAGGGGGTGGGAGTGTGCCCTAAAAATTCTTTTTTTCATAGTTGATCTATTTGGATTCTTTGAATCAACCAGTAATTCCATATATCATTCATCATTAGTAATAACATACATTAATTTATAATTTTTTTGATCAGTTTATTATGATTTTATATTTTTGAAATTTTATTAATGAAAACCAAAATTTTTATGATATATTATTATAATATAAAATTACCAAGTTATAAATTTTCCAATAGCATGTTCAACTATGTTAACTTCCAAGAAATTAAAGTAAACATTAAGGTTGGGGCTAAAAACACGACGTACCTGAATCCCTACATTTATGTGATCTTTGTGAGATTGTTATCTAGAATTTTTCCATAGATATTTTACATTGTACCCTTCAAAATAATGTGATGGTTGGGAGATTCTAGATTTCAATGAATATCATTTTCACATTGTATAATTTTTGAATTTTAATATTTTTAGTATTTTTTGATTTATATTTGGTAAAAAACATTTATTGTAAAATTAATTACGTCTAGTATGATAGTTTATTGAGGGGAATATATATTCTAAAATATATTTGAGTATGGTTCTTCGTATATTAGTTGTAGTTTAATTTTTTGTTCCCTTTTTCAGCTTTATAGATATTGTTTCATCTAATAAGAAATGATAATAATTTTATTTAGTGAAAATTTGGGTGCATGTATGTCTTTAAATTTCCCATTTTTATTACATAATGTTTATTATTTATAAAAATATGATTTAGGTGACACTCCAAATCCCAACACTCTTATATCAAGATACTATCCTACCCTTTTCAATGCTACTCAATGTGACATCCAGACCTGAGTGCCACTAAATGGTGGCCCGAGCTAGTTGGCCACATGCCCTCATGTGTGTATCCATATATGCCAGAGGGTGATGACTAGCAGTGAGGGTATGGTATTCCAGACTTGGGGAGAAAATACCTACATTTATATGAAACACTAACAAAATTAAAAAACAATAACCAGGTGTAGAAGTGTATAAATTACTAGAATAAGACCATGCCATATGATATTCAAAACAAGAAAATACCACACTCAACTACTTGATAAAACATGATATGACAATGTGAATGTCATGTTTATATAATGTAACTAAAAATAAAGACACAACGACTCTCTTGTCGGTCACAAACCCCATCAGCTTCCCTCTCCAATGTTATATTCTCAAATAGAAACTTATCTCAAGTCCATTCCTTTATCCTGTCTTGAAACAAAAAAGTCTACTCAGGTGCCGATTAGGAGGCCTCAATAGGGTGTGAGTAAAACTCATTAGGTCACCACCAATGGTGTCTAAAACAAGACCAATATAAATATTGTGTGTTCATATTTATAATTTAATAAACACAATGCAAAATTAACTAGTTATCACAATGTCATTTAATATTTATTCATTACATTAGGGCATGTTTCAATTGATGTTTTCCATTTGAATCATCATTCATTATTATCATTCATTAGTTTTTGAAAGTCATGTCATGAACCCCAAGTTTCATTTATTGTAGGTCACCATCCCTATCACTACATATTTCATGCGGTGTAAGTCGTCATTCCTAGATCCCCAAAATCTCAATCTTGGATAATGATTAGGGAGGAGGAACATGTCCATGTCACAACTTGTAAAAATTTTAGAACACCATTTCTAGAACAAACAAATATTATCCATTTAATCATTATTTAATTCAAAATAATTAGCCACATCATTCCATTACTAATCGAATTATTAGTTAAACATTTCAAAGTCCATTAGTTAAGTCAACAATTTACTAAGCACATCACCCATTAATTAATTCATCTATTAATTAATCAGTCAACACAATTCTTAATCCATAATTAATTCATCATAATTAATTATACATATAAAATCTCAACATGTCAATGTTAATTCCTATTATTAATTTCCATTGATCATTTTCATGGAACGTAATAATTTTTCACAATTAATTATCATACATATCCATACAAGATTTCATAATTAATTTATGCCAATTAATTTTCTTTATAACAATCAATTAAATATCTCATATACAATATCTCAACCCATAATCAATATCCAAAACAAAAATCTATTTGGTAACACCCTCAACCCCCATCATTTGTTCCACGAATCAATTGCCAATTAATCACCAAGGAAATCACAAGTCAATTCCACATTTTTAATTATGCCAATTTATGAATTATTCTATCAAGGGATGCTATAAAATCTATAAACTCAAATTAAAATTTCAAATCCATGACTATGGGAGTTTGATTTAGTTCATCTACCTCGGTTTATTTATGGATGTTAGCCCAACGGAAATACCCAAAATCCGACCGACACAATTTCTTTGATGATGCTCCGGATCTAAATCCCGAAACCAAAATTAAGTTCAATGGCATCAAGATCATGCAAATACATATCTATATCCATTATCCTTGATCTAGATCTCAATGAATAGGTTTCTATCCATGTAAAATGTTGATATATTCCATGAAAATATCAATGAAATATAGAGTAATGATTAGGAGAAGCAATGAGATGAAATACACTTACCAGAAAGAGATGGGATCATTAAACCTGTATGTTGATCTCGTAGAGCGATGTTCAGATCACCTAGGAATCCTTCCAGAAGTATTTGGGATCACCTATATTTTTTCATGCTTGATCCTAGTTCTAAATATGGGTGTCTCAGTGGTTCGGGTGGTTTTAAAAATGATTTCCAGATAATTAATCATGTGTGCACGGTTTCCTAGGTAGGGGTGCATGTTTACATAAAACCATATGCCAACCGTGTAGACTACACTATCCAGGTTTTCATGGTCGACACAGATTGGTCGCATGGTTTTTCAAACCAGGTGCAAACTGTGCGGACCTATCTTTCCATGTTTGCAGGCTTGGCAAGGATTAGTCGCACGGTTTTTCAAACCATGCACAAATCATGCAAAACACATTGTCCTTTATTTTTTTCTTAAATGTTTAGCCAAATGCATTACATGACACTACTCCAAAACAATGATACAAAAAGTCCTAAAAAAGTACCATAAAACGTGCTCAATATGACTGTAGAAAAGTACGGGGTCTTACAATCTCCCCAACATATCACAACTCATCCTCCAGAAAAACTCTATAACATCTCTATGATATTGAGCCAAAAATATTGGTCCATTGATACCTTATATATTCTTCCCATTCCCATATTGTTTCTTGAAAACCTCCATGATTCCATAAAACATGAACTAACGACATGATCTTTCCTCATAACACTTTCTCACTGTGACCTAGCACACGTATCAGATGCTCCTCAAAGGACTCTTCTATTTGGTGGTCATCCTTTTCCACAACAATTACATGAAAAGTATCATGTTGATACTACCATAGTTGTGAAACTAGGAAAACATCATGCACAACCTCGAATTTCAGAAGAAGGGATTTTCAGTATACCACTGGACTAATACACTCTGTCACCTTAAATGGTCTTACAAACCCGGGATCCAACTTTCCATACCTCTGTATCCTACGGTGAACCTATCTAGGTGATACCTAAAGGAATAAAAGTTCTCCCTTTGTAATATATAGTTTTCTTCTCCACATATCATCATATGTCTTATGCCTACTCTGAGCCATATCCATACATTTCTGAATCAACTCTTCCTGCTCTAATGTCTTCTGATCGAGACTCAGCCACAACAGCTCTGACTTAGTTGCCTGTAAACTAAATAGAGGTGATCTACAAGGTCTACCATAAATTAAATCATCTAGTTCTATGTGTGTAGTTTCCAGGTAACTGTTATTATATGAAAACTCAACTAAATCCACGTGCATCTCTAAAGAACCACCAAAGTCACACAGAAGCACAAAACATATCATTGAACACCTGAATGGAACGCTATGACTGCCCATTTATATGTGGATGGAAGGTTGTACTTAAAAAAACTATATACCAAGAGCCTTTGGTAAGCCCTGCCAGAAGTGTGATGTAAAGCGTGAACTGCAATCTAAAACTGTAGTATGTGGAACCCCATTCAAACTAAATACATCTCGTACATACGATTCTCCAAACTATTCTACTATAAATGTTTCCCCGATAGAAAATAATTTCTTAACCGTCTTTAGTAGATCCACAATGACCCAAATATCATCATTATTATTATGATTAATTGAAATTCCTACCATGAAATCCATAATCATGTCATCTCACTTTCATTACAAACTACAAAATGACTATTATAGGCTTCTAGGTCATTGATGCTTATCCTTCACCTTATCATAGTTGAATCATCCTGTTATGAACCCTATTATATCCTTTTTAATGCTTGGACCCCAAAACTATCATCATAGGTCATGGTATGTTTTAGTCACACCAGGATGTACCGCCCAAATTGGCACATGAAATTATTGTGTGAGTCCATATCACATTCTTATAGGCACAAAAACTCAATTTTTCACATATATGATCTCATCATCATCTATTATTCAGTATTAAGGTGTCTACCAAACTTCAGCGCATTCCCTTATGGGTAGAAATGATAGATCTTCATACTGCATGTTTTTGATCCATCTCAAGAGTGTAGACACCACAACTACAGAAACCAGAGTTATCCTATACCAAAATTCTGGAACTAAAACATGCATTTACATAAGAAAATCCATGATCTTCCACTCTAAACATGACTCATATACCCAACTAGTCTTACTTTTCCTTCCTAGGGAATCATCCACACAATTACTCTTCTCGGGAGTATATGCAAGTTCAAAATCAAAGGATTGCATATATTATACAAATATTCACTGTAGAAGATTCATGTAGTGTTGTGAAAATGATATACTTCAAGATTTTTTGATCTGTAAAAACAATAAAATATTCACCCAAAATATAGTGTCGCAGACACTAAAGAGTGTAAACCACTACTTCCAACTCGAGGTCATGCGTAGGGTAATTCGGTTAATGTTTCTTCAACTACTGGCACTTGTAAGAAATTAATAGATCCCCTTGAATCAACATAGCTCAGTTTCTAGTCCCTAAAGAGTCACAATACCCATAATACTCCTCAGCTGACTTAAAGATCAAAATTTGTGCCATTGCGAAGAGTTTCTTCAAATCCTGGAAATTATTATTTCATTATTCTATTCAATCAAACATTATTCCTCTCTTTGTCAAACCTAAATATGGTGCTTCTAATCAGTAAAATTCTTTGATGAACCTCTTGTAATAAACATCTTAACCCTAAAATATTCAGATATCAAAAACATTCTTAGGATTTTCCCAATAAATAAATTCATGTACAATTTTAGGGTCCAGTAACACACCCACATCCAAGATGATATGCCCTAAAAAATATACCCTGTTTATCCAAAACTAACATTTATATATCTTGGCATATAGAAGATACTCTCTCAGTGGACATGAAATGATTTAAAGATGTTTCTCACGATATTAATTAGTCTTAGAGTACACTATTATGTCGTCCATAATCCCCAACACAAAATGGTATATGTACTGATGAACATTGATGTTCATCAAGGCCAAAAACACTGCTGAAGATATTTTCTACCCAAATGGAATTACAACAAACTCATAAAATTCATACCTACTTCTAAAAGCAGTTCATGGTGTATTAGAGGAAGAACACTCACATGATGATACCCTGATCTCAGAGAAAACCTGGAGAACACACAAGCCCCCCACAACTGGTCAAACAGATCATTGATATGTGGAAGAGGATACCAATTCTTCATAATCATTTAATTAAGCATCCGTTAATCAAAAAAAAATCTAAACTCATGTTATCCTTTTTTGTAAACAAGACCGGTGATCCCCAAGGTGATGTACATGGATGGATAAACCCTTTATCCTCCAACTGTGTTTTGAGCTCTTGAAGCTCAGTTGGTTCCATTATGTACGGAAGAATAGATATTGTAATATCCTCTAACGCGAGTTCAATTGTGAATATCACTTATCTCTCAGGTGGAAATCCTGAAAATTATTTAGGAGAGACATCCTAAAATAGTTCTATTACTGGTGGAAGAATGTCCTACCTACCACTCCCATCACCCATCAATATACTAGAAACATGGGAAATGAAATCTTCTAGTGGCTATGTAAGTGTCACAACTCAGCCTACTTGGATATCCCATTCTCCATGATGAATATACTGGTCACCCTTAGGCTATACAATGGTCACTCTTCTAGGGTAACAATTTATGTGGGTTCATTATGTGACTAGCTATTCCATACTGATAATTAGGTCAAATATTATTATATCAAGGACAAAGATATCCCAAAGAAAATGTTACTCTTCGATCTCGAGAGAAAATACCTTGCATAAATAGATATACCTAGTCCATGTTTCCAATTATTTATTGATATTCATCACCCTACCTAAGAACACCACCTCTAGGTTCAATTAATTAACAATATTTTCATATATTAAAGAATGAGAGGCACCAGTATAAAAAATGCCACAACTAAGGTCGAAGAAACTAAATAGTACCTCTCACTATCAATAGACCAGCCTCCCTCTCCTCAAGTGTAGGTTGAACTACATGTATCTGGTTTTCCCTTCTCCATATTTTGTCTTCTGACTCCGTTGAGTAGAACCATTCTAAATATATGGGTGATGATACCCTAAAAGACAAAGTCCACTACCTCTACCACATATTCATGTAGAGATCCAACTGCAAGACCTATATGGTGTTGGAGACCCCCTTCACACAATGTGACTCTATGTAGATTCTCCCACAGCACCAGCTTTTCGCTGCATCCTGCAGAACTCTTTTAGGGGGCCCATATTGCCACAAAACCAGCACTCCAATTGTGGTCATGGAAAATGTGTACAATAGTGTTCTTGCTGACCGCATTGGTGGTAGAGAACATGAGTAAGATCTAGTGAAACTATTAATCCAGGTTTCCACCTTGATTTCCATTTTTCAGACTAAGTATCTTTTAAATACACTTCCTCTTCATAGAACACACACTCCATTTTCGTTTAGTGACAGCTACCTATGCAGTATTGGAATCCTCCTTCAAGTTCCCCTCGAAAATGACAGCCTGATTAACCACTTCTAATAATTTTTTCAACCTAAAAATATTTACATGGAACTTAATTTCACACCTATGTCTGTCCTAAAATCATTTTTCTTGAAGAAGCAACATTTCCTGCCAAAGAAAGAGAAAATCGCTGTAAATATGTGAAACGTTCATTATAATCCATTAAGGACTTGATTCCTTAGGTCAGATGCATAAACTATGAATCCTTCTCATGTCTCAGTGTCTCTAGATAGAAGTGATATAATAATTTCTCTAGAATATCTATCCATAACATATTATTAGTCTATCTAGATCGCACCTAAACATCCCACCAGTGCTTTGTTGAACCACATAGCATATAAGCATCCAACATGTCCCTCCTCCAAGCTAGAGTCTCAAAATGGTATTGTATCATCTAAATGGATTCACTATAGAATTCATCTCACTCAAGTCCACCCAATCAAGTAAAAGTAGGATGGAGATGTAGCTGATACTCCCTGTTCAACTCATACATTGTTTTCAGAACCACTTAGGTCTCTCTCCATGAATTGAAGAGAACATGAAAATTTCCCGTAAAATTTTTTTCGCTCCTCCTCATCTTGCACCAATGATGCATTATGTACCCTGTCTGGACGTTCCTTCTAGGATATACCCCTCGGTCTCTCACTCAATAAACAATATGGAGGCATATCTCTGTAAATCCAATCACACATCATTG
Organism: Viscum album; assembly: GCA_963277665.1. NCBI lineage: Eukaryota > Viridiplantae > Streptophyta > Magnoliopsida > Santalales > Viscaceae > Viscum > Viscum album. The sequence goes on from OY728131.1 coordinate 931,693,173, forward strand.
GTATCATAATGCAACCTTATATCATTAACATAAGAATATAAACTAACAGAACAAGTTTCAACATGTCTGTTCCCATTTTTTTCACATGTTCAACAATGTGGGATTATCACTACCTTTAACCATCAAACTGAAAGGTCTTGGTTAACAAGGGTATATACCATCTCATTAATTAATTCAACCACTAATTAACCACATTAAGTCAAATTAATTAATTCAATAATTAATTAATTAATTATACTGATTTCATCAATCATGGTTCTCATTACACACTAATTTATATTAATTTTGCATCCTTATTTCAATCACTACACAAGCAAAAAATTTCATGTTTTACAACATACCCATAACCCATTTTCCCATTAGTGCATAGAATGATGCATGTCGCCAATACCCAAAGTTCTTATAATGATGCATGAAAACTCATGTTGCATTTATCTTTAGTCCATGAATCAAAATATAACAACTGCGAAAACAAATATCACTTCACACCACAAGTTTATCACTCGTGGTGAAATAATATACAACTGTAACAACAAACAACAGTCACATCAATCCCACATGGAGTACTTATATTTTTTTTCCCATACATGGGTTTGCAACTCCCATGCAAGATATCATTACCAAGGTTTGACTCTTCTTAGTCTCATATCTACCTTTCCCCAAATAGTAATACAAAATAAGAATAAATAACAAATAACTCATTTGATACCACTTAGGTTACATCCCGACCCTGGTGCCAATAAATATAGCCATTAGCTAGTTGGCCACATGCCCTCATGTGCGCCACCCAGTAAGCTAGTGGGTGATGACTTGTTGCGAGGGTATGGTATGTCAGTTTTGGTGAAACTATACCATATTTTATTAGAAAAAAACTCTAAACAAAGAAAAAAAACAAAAACCATGTCCAGATGTGAATAAATAACCAGAAAATGACCATACCATAAGATATTCAAATCAAAAAAATACAACACTCAAGTGAAATGTAAAATATTCTATGACAATGTGAATGTGAAGTGCCATCAATTAACCGAAATATAAAAACACAAAAACTCACAAGTGGTCCCAAACCATGTCTGGTTTCCTCTCCCATGCTTCAATCCCAATCTACAATCTATCCCCGGGTCTTTCACATATCCTATCCGGCAACCACAATTTCTACTCAGGTTCCAATCAGTTAACCCAAACCAAGTGTGAATACAACTCAGTATGCCACCACCAATGGAATCTAAAATAAGTCCAGTAAAAAGATAGTGTATGTAGTTTTATGGAGAAATATATACAATGCATAATTAACTAGTAATCACATTATCATTTATACTTTAATCATCACATTAGGTCTAGATTCAATTCATGTTCCCCATTTGAATAATCATTCATTATTATAATTCATTTGGTGTTGAACGTCATGTGAACACCAAAAATCTCATTCAGTGTAGTTTGCTATGCATATCATTCCATATTTTATTATGTGTTGGTTTTCATGCCTAATACCCCAAAATCTCAAGCTTTGATAACTATTGGGGAGGATCCCCATGGCCAATTCCACACTTTTAATCAGTCTAGAATACCTCATCTAGAAAAAAAATCTCATCCATTTAATCACATTTTTATTTCAAAAGTATTAGACGTAACATTCCATTACTAATCCTATGATGAGATCAAAATTTCCATGGCCATTAGTTAACTCAAGAATTAACGAAACACATTACCCATTAATTAAATAATCTATTAATTAATCAACCCACACAATTCTCATTCCATAATTAATTCTTCACAATTAATTATCTATATAAAATATCAACTTCTCACAATTAATTCTCATAATTAATCATATTTGATCAACATCAATGCACATAATTATTTCTCAATATTATTTACCTTACATAGCCAATAATCATCTTATAATAATTTTCCCACAATCAATTTTCTTAACACAATATATTCAATATCTCATTTTCAATACATCAACCCATAACTAATGTCCAAAACAAATATATATTTAGGAACCCCACCACCTATTTTGTTTCATGATTTAATAGTCAATTAATTATCAAGCTAATCACATGTCACATCAACAATCCTATTTACTCAAATTTTGGAATTCAATTACCAAGGGAATATATAATATCCATAAATTCACTTTAAAATATCAAATCCATGAATATGGGAGTTTGAGTTTGACCACCCATGTTAGTTTATCAAATGATATTAGCCCAATGGAAATCCCCAAAATCTGAGTCACACAACATCGTCAATAAAAGCGCCGAATCAAAATCCCTAAACTTGAATTATGATCTAAGCCATTAAGATCATTAAAATATAGATCTAGATCCAAAATCTTGGATACAGATCTTAAATCACATGTTTATATCAATTGAAATACAGTATATCTACCATGGAAATATCAATGAACAATAGTGAAAAAAAATAAGAAAAAAATGGGATAAAATCAATAAACCTGGGAAGAGAGAGGATCTTCAAACTAGGATTTCGATCTCAACGAATGATGTTCGAATCACCATAGAATCCCTCCATATGGCTTTGGTGTCATATTGAAGTTTTTCCCCGACCCAAGGTCAACATATTGGGGTATCAAGGTTTTTGGTTGGTATTAAAAATTATTTTCGGATAATTAATCCTGTATGCAGCGTTTCCTGGGTAGGGGTGCAGAGTTTGGGAAAACTATGTGCTATCCATGTTGAGCTCTCTGTCTAGGTTTGTATAGTTGTCATGGTTTGGCCACATGGGTTTTTAAACTATGTAAAAATTTTCAGAAACTCTCTATCTATGTTATTAAGCTTGGAATGGTTTAGTCACACCATTTTGTAGACCACTCACAAACCGTGGAAATCCCAATTTCTGTTATTTTTTCTTAAAAGTTCAACCAAACGCACCCCAAAAAACTACTCCAAAATAATGGTGCATAAAAAAAATCAAAATATACTTAAAAAAAGTCATGATATGACTCTAAAAAGGGTGGTATTTTACACTCTAGGTAGTCATTGTTGTCGTAAAACCAATAATGAATCTTATATTTAATCTATACAATAAATATACAAACATTGGTAAAAGTTATTATTTAAAACTATTGTAAATCATAATAATTATTAGGATGTCCTACTTATACATGATTCCCAATCATGTTATGTGTTTTTATCTACTATTTTTCCTTTTTAATTTACAGGATCCTCCTTCTACAGTACATTACATGTGATGAAAAATTAATTTTTTTTAAAATTTAATATAAATAAATTAATATATTTCTATTCATGCATTATAAATCATAAAAAAATTTAATATAATATACATACCATTTTTTCATTGTGAAACAAATCCCATGCATGTTTTACAGTTGGAATATGTTCATTTAGATGGATAATATTAATTTCAAGAACACCATTATTGTAAAATATATTTAAAAATCATTACAAAGTGGATAAAATAAATAATTTTGGATAAAATATTACCAATTTCAATGAACATGATATGATTAATGATTCTGGAGACCGATTACATGAATCCATATTTCTTATTTTATCATATGTGGGAAAAAATTGGTGGGTGCGGGTTTACATTCCTCTTAGAATCCCTAATATTTCAATTCATAAGATGGGTACAGTAAGATATATTATCCTTTATAGTGACCATTAATAAATTATTATTATGTAATTCTTAAAAAATAAATTTATTATCTATGTGATTATTAAAGTTAAAAGAATTTTTTATTATATATTATATAAATTGGAGAAATTATATCAATAAATTACCATAATGTCATCCCAAATGGTTGTCTTCAATTAAATAAATTTGTTTTATTTTAATTATATCAATAACCACAAGAGTTTGAGTAACCATTACATTGTAAATATTGGAAATCAACTTGATTTTTTCAACCATTTCTTTAAATTAATTCAACTAATCCTAAAGAATTTATCCATTTATTTTTTTCACTAATATAATTTTTTAATATAGTGATACTATTCCTCTTGTTTTTTAATCCACATATTGTTGACCGCATAATAATTCCTTGAATTAAACATCATCAGTATATTGTTCATTAATTTAGTTAAATCAAAGGTTGGAGGGTCCATTTTTTATATTATTAGTTAAATATTAAATTAATAATATATTACTTTAGTTGTCAAAACATAATATTATGAGGAAAATAACAGTACATTAAAAATAACATTAGAATATTCATTAAAACAACATTTTTAAATTTATTAAGGTATTTTTATCCACTATCATGAATCCAAATCCACTATATTTCATCCCCTCGAAAATAAAATTTAGTGTATTTAATTGGATCACTACGTAAATATTATGATGCCCTAATGATAGTGCCATCTTGAGTTGAATTTTCTTATGGACCTATAGTTGTTTTACATTCCAATAGAATAGTTGAAAAATTTATCTTTGGAGGGTATAAGGCATAATATAATTTCACTCTCTATGATTCCATTATGATTGGATTTTACCATTCCATACAAAAATAATCTTTCAAAAATCCCAATTCATCGAATTTAATTGAACTATATTGTGAACACATTTTAAATAGGAAAGTGTTGCAAGAAATGATATATAATTGAAATTTTATATTTTTTGATGAGGAAAAATTATGAAAAATTAATAAAAATTTCATTTATTTCCTTGGTACCATATACATGAATATATTTCACTATATTTTTAACTCCACTGTTTTTCAATATACTATCTTCCACCTTTTAATTTCTATGAAATTCAAAACTACGGATCCCATAATAACTATATGATAGTAAATGTACAGTTGTTCCTCTTGATAGACATAAAAGTCATTCTATAATTGAATTATTATTTATAGATAAATCCTTAAATATATATTCATGAAACCACACTATTCATTTTAGGTAATATTAATTTGATATCCATCATTAAACCATTGATGCATTCAAATTTATACGATTTAAATTATGGGAATCAATATACCGAAATAATTCTATTGTGTTATAAATAATTTTAATGTGTATTCTCTCTTACTCTGTAATGATAATAAAAAGGTCTCTTTCAAATAACCATTTTCCCATAAGGAATCTATTATTATGGATTTCTTGGGACCAATTATTTTAACATTAAACTAGTAGTCAATATTAAGAGCATCATCTTCTTCAAAAAAGCATCATAATATATTATTACTACTTTATTCCAAAAATTTAATATTTTAATAAGAAGAAAAATCATATTTACAAGTTTCTAATAAATAATTTGTTTTATAAATGTTATATATATTTTTTGGGAAGATTTGGAAATTTTAATATGTCGAGAAAAGCCTGTAGAATAAGGAAAGCAACAGTGAGTTATAGAAAATTATCTGAGATCTCAAGTGATATTGAAAAAATTATCAAATAATGGATGATTTTCTATAAATAAATGAATTAAAATTATGAAAGTATTATTTATCAAGATAAAAATATCCCAAATTAATCATGAAACTGCAAGAACAATTATAGTGACAACAATTGTCTTAGATTTTTTAACAAGGGTTATATTGGCCACCTGACAAAGTGGATCACCCATATTCTTAGATGATTGACCATGGAAGAATTATCATAAAATAAAAAACTAATCATACGGTTGAGGGATGTTACAATATTCTATTTCAACTGTTCATATTGTATATTTTTTCATTATTGAAATTACATAGAATTGTAAGGAACACACATTACATCCAATAAACCAACTGATGATGGAAGGATACCATATAACAATGTTGTGATTTTATGAAAATTTAATAGATGTCATATGCCATCATGAAATAAAAAAATTGAAGTAAAGTGACCACATTAGAACGTTGATAAACATTAAACTATTGGATAAACAAAAAATTTAGAGAAAGTTACTGCGTGAAATATCAAAATGAATCCAACTAGAATATTTGCTAAATTTTTGAGCTACCATGCATGATCATACATGGAACACTTCATAAAACCTGGTCTAAAAGTGGGAATTAAATTTTAATATAATATAATCGAAAAAAATTATTACCCCAAATTTAATTCATCATTAGGGTAAATTAATTAATCTAGGTTTTTTATAGTATGGTGATTCATAATGATGGGTTTCCAATGGAAATTTTTGAAGGATGAATTTTTTTTATGAGACACATATTAAATAATGGAATGGAATCAATTACAAGTGAAAAACATTAACTCGTTTTATATTATCATTAATACAATACAATATTTTCATTTAAACTTTAACTTGATATCTTAGAATACATTCATGTCATTGTATCTCATCTCAGAACTAAAGGACACCGAGAAGAGAGGATACATTATCAGATAAACCAATCATTGATCACTTACTACAACATATTTCACCTCTCTCTCAAAATATGTTTATATATTAATAAATTTGAGTATGTAATTAATAATTTTTAAATATATTCATGAAAAAATACCATTTAGTCATAGAATACTACTCAAATAATCTTTCATAGTTTTTATCATATTAGTACTCTCATAGAAACTTTGTAAGAGAATATGTATTATCCTAGATATCCATGTGCACTTTTATTGATTTAGGTTGTAGACTATATATATTTTTATTCAACCAGAATGGTAGTTGGTGAATGTTATGTGAAGAGTATTAGGTCTTTTAATGATACTAAAACTTTTTTTTATCAAATTCTTTTGTGAGATATAATTTTTTTACTCTATTATTACTTTTTTTGTAAAGTGCCTTTTAAACACATGTACATTGATAAATATATTTTACTTTTGATCATTATAGTGATTAATATAAGTAGGTTAATCTACAAATATGAATTTAATTTTAATATTAATCTATCTGAGTTATTATCAAACTTTCAAGAGGTTATTTAAATGAAAAAAAATTAAAAAAATTTACTAGTTAACAGGGTGAATTCCTAGCTGTGGATTTTGTTTTATAATTTATTAATTATATATTATTATGTGATATTTTATTCCTATCCACTTGGTTTATCAACTATTTACACCATTTAGAATCAATGGTTTTTATTTGTCTCTTACTTTTATAAATCTTGTTTTAATATGGAATAGTTTTGTAACCAAATGATCTATTTTTTTATTAAATCTAAATTTATTTATTTTTGTATAATAATATATTTCAGAGGAATGGTAAAAAAAATCGATAATATTTTAATAGTATAAAAAATTTTCAAATGAAAATTTAAATGAAAATAAATCTTTAATGTATGGGTTTTGTTATTTGGAATCAAATTGAAAATCCAAATGAAAAAATAAATATCTAGATTTCAATAGAGTAATTACAATAGATATTATAATAAATATTTTAGTTAAAATATGAATTGATTATATTTTATAGTTGGATATGAAAAATTCTACATAATATCTTCATGTTATATAGATGTTAAAATATGGTATACCTTATTTCTTTCTCATGCAGGAAAATCAAATGTTAAAGAAATGTGTTTATAAATTATAATATTTAATATGTTATGATTAAAATGAATATATCTGAATGTGTTTCTCAAATTTATGTCATGATTATTGATACTACAAATATAAAGTACACACAAGATAGTATTATTGATGGAATGTCTCAACTGATGAGGATTCTAATATATTTACCTAACAAATGGAGAGTAATTACCATATACATACAAGAGTAATGTCTTGTGGTAAAATACCAATATAGTAGATGTTATTAAAATTAAATACCTAAGATGAATAACTTAATGTAAATCTTGATTATATTGAACCCAATAAATTTGTATAATTGAATGTGACTTATTCAAAATGAAAAGTTATAATCCAATAACCGATAACTATTGGAAGTGATTGTGATTATAATAGTGATGAAGAAATGGACATTTTCATAATAATGTTTAATAAATTATATTCCAAAAATAAAAATTTACCAGAAAATATGATAAGGATACTAGAAGAATAAAAAAAATTAAGAAAAATTTTATGAGTTTAAATGGAAAGGACACATAAAAATTTATTTTCCATGGATTATATACCATTAAATGTATGATAACCAAGAGAAAAAATAATCAAAAACATTAAAGGCCACATGTAGTGATTTTTATGATAGATCAAGTGTCTAAGATGCTATAAAATAATATGTAAGTGATAAAAATCAATTCCTCATTGAAACTATACTTATGGTATACTCTATTTCTTTTTCTCATATTTCATATATCACAAATTATGAAAATCATGCTGAAAGTGAAATGTCTTATAAATATATCATTGAGTTATGAAACATGATAGAAGATACCATTTATTAGTCTAAGGATAAATATATGAATTTGATGAAATATAATTCTATGTCTAATATTGTCAAATCTGATTATTCAGTTGAAAATGAATGTATAAAACTTGTAATCGAAGAAAATAATAAAATTAAATCGGTCATCAAGAATCTATATTTATTCATTGAGGATTTCTCATTTGGAACTAACCCCTTTAATAAAATTTTGGGGAGTTATTAACTATATAAACTAAGATATGGTTTTAGTTTTCCACCAGAATTAAAACGGAAACACTATAAAACTGTTTCATTCCTATTTTATATGTTGACAATAAATATATAATAAATAATATAGTTGTAACTTATAAATTTGGAATAATATAGTTTGGAACAAAGTGTAACTAAATTTCCATTTCATTTACGTCTGTTTACAGATTTGTGAAATATTCTGAAAAATATATACGGATTTCAAACGCATTGATTTCTAATATGTCTTCGAACAAATAGATATAAGTATCCAAATCAGTGTGTAATTGAGTTACTGCTTGAAACCAAATAAAAATATCATTGATTATGTAATGGAATCAAGATAATATGGTTTCAAGACTGGTGAATGGGGAATTCTCATGATTTCAATGTTTTAACAAAGTAAATGGTGGTGATATCACCTTTAGTGACAATGTATAATGAAAAATTATTAGAGTTTTCTATATTTGTTCTTATAAATAATTCTTAATTTTGTTTTTTTATTTATAAAATAATAATATTCTAATCATATATAGATTATTTGATGATGATTTTAATGTTATGTTTCGGAATAATTGTTCTATGATTTATTATTATATTTTTATTTTTTTTATACTTTTTAAGAAATTTAAATGACTATATAATAGTTTTTAATTTTATTTCATAAAATGTTTCTTATATAAATGATTTTAATGATGGATCTTTTTTATGGCCTACAAGGATATAATATTGAAATATATGATATCATTTATTTATTTTAAAATTTTATTTAGTCAAGGATCTACCTAAACTATATTTCAAAAAATGAAAAGAGTTAAATCTGTATCATAAGGGAAAGAAACATAGAAATTAATTTAAACCAAAAAATTGTCTATAACTCTAAATCATTACCACTGGTTCACATGGAATTTTTAGGGCCATATATTTTTTTATTTTTCAATGTAAAACATTATCATTAAGTGAATTTTTATGGAAATCCATGGTTTTTATGGGCTTATATCTTGACTCAAAAAACTTATTCTGGTAGATTTGATTTGAGACAATGAATTTTTTTTAATGAAGTATATGTTGATTTTAATTAAATTTCAGAACATGGATCATATCCATGAGTTTTAAAATCAAAATTTTGAAGAAATATACTCACAACATGGATATAATAATAATTTCTATGCTCTGTGAACACATCAAAAAAATTCTACAAGTTTATTTTTTTGTGTTGAAGCTATAAAAATTACTTGTTATGAAAATTACATAGACTTGATAAGAAAACATTTATAGAAAAAATCGATATGAATTATGAATTTTTGGAAAGAGTATGGTAATTTATTTGAATTATTTTGGTAGAAATTATTATTTTCATAACACAAACTATAATCTCTATAAATATTCATAAAAAATAAATTAGATAATTTTCATGGGTTTTAAATATCAATTAATGCCAATAGAGTTTCAAAATTGAGAAATGTTTGTGGAATAATAGGTTTATATCTAATTTTATGATACAAATCAACAGAAATAGATTGTTTCCTTATAAAACCTGGAGATTGATTTTTATAATATAAACAACAATAACTCCTTATAGAATAATGATCAAGATGATAATTTAATTAAAAAATATCCTATAAAACAATATTTTGTAGAAAAATATACTGAGGAAATCCAAAAAGAATCATTCATACCTATAACCATTTAAACCCATAGATATATGCCATTATATGGTGTTATTGGAGATATAAATAGATTCGTTGAACTTAATGAGTCACATAAAAATTGGTTTGAAAAAAACCATTTTCATCAAAGCATGAACCCAATAACATTAATGAGGCAATTAGTGATGATCATTGGAATATTCCTATGTAAGAAGAATTGAATAAATATGAAATTAACAGATTATGATAAATATTTTAGATACCCAGTTACTATTTTACTATTTATAATAAATGGATTTATTAAAATAGGACCGATGAATCTGAAAATGTCATTATAAATAAAGTAATATTTGTGGAAAATATTATAATCAAGAAGAAGGTATTGACTATGATGATACCATTAGTCCATTATCTCAACATGAATCCAAAAGGGAAATTATTTTTTATTCATTAAATATAAATTTCTAATTATATCTAATGGATTTTAAGATCAATTTTATAAATGGTTAGTTTAATGAGGATGTATTTTTTATAAAAACCCATATATTTTAAAATATTTATTTACCAAATCATTATTTTAATCATTTCAGGTTCTACAAGAAATTATTTTCATATTATATATTCAAAACTAATGAAAAATGATATTAAAATGATTATAATGGGTAAGATAATATATACTCTTTTTTTAATAAAATCATGAGAAATAATTAATTAAATTCTATAAACCAAATAAAATAAAATAAATATATTTTAAAAACATTTAGAATGGATATCTCCAAAGGAACTTATACCCTAATGATCACCAATAGTATGTTTCTTATTGAAGAATCTAGAAAACCAGTTGACCAAACCATTTATATAGGTGTAATTGCGAAAATAACTTACATAAGGGCTAGTCAACCTAACATAATGTTTAGTGTGTGTGTGTGTCTATTTTCAATTAAATCCTATTGATTTTCCTATAAATGTTATGTAAATAAATGTTTTATTACATCAAAATTACAACGCATTTATTAGTTTTGTTTCAAGAGGAAATTATTTTGATTTAATTTGATATCATGATATTGATTATTTTGGATTTAATTTAGATTAAAAAAAGAAAATAGAGAACATGTTATTTGTTGTGTTTTTCCCAAAAAAACCTAGTGTAGTTGATAATAAGAATATTTTTTTCATTTTTTTCCATTTATACTTAGAATATATATGATGGAAGTTTCAATGAAAAAATTCAATAGATTATATACGACATGGTAAACTAAAGATATGAATTTATACTTGTTCTTATATACTATGACAACATAAATGTTATTATTATTTCATAAAATCCTTTATTTAATTTTATGAAAAATCTCAATGATATAAAACATAATTTTTTGGGATATTAAGTTAATAAAGGGATTTTAATCTCTAAATTAATTTAAATAGACCATAGTCTTGTAAAATATTTTAAAAAGACTATATATAATGAGAAGTTAGATTATATTAGACATGAGTTGGGTATAATAAATTAAGATTTATTATTTTATTTGGTATATATTTAATTTTTTCATTTATTATATATATTCAATTAATATGTAATGATAATTAATTATAATATTTAATATTTAATTTACTATTTTTATTTTTATATAATATTTTTATATATGTTTTTATGTAATATATATATTTTATATTTTTATAGGTTTAACCATGCATCAGTACCTAAATGATTTTAGTATCGCAAAATAGAATCTAACTCGTATTGTTCCGTTTCCAACCCTGGATGCACCCTTATTCAACACACCCATTATAGAAACCATTTATTTATGATTACAAAATATTTTTAGTTTGTGGTCAATATTAAGAAATATTTTGTGGATGAATCTCCAAATGACTATGATTCACCCAAAGGATGCAATTTAATAAAATGTTAATCTATAAAACAATAGAAACCACATATTTTTTCTTGCAAAGTTGGTCGAGAGAGAGAAGTTGGTGTTGAATGGTTTAGGGAATTTAGTTTTATATTTTGTAGAATCATTCTTTGACAAGGAATGATCAACTAGTTCCTAGAAAATAATAAACCTTTTAATATTTGGATAGTGAAGGAGTTTTTAGATAATATGGTTATTGATGGCGGAGATCAGTTAGATCTCATTGAAACCATTATTCAATGTCATGTATGTAAATTTTCATTAACTTTATCAGATGAGATATTAAAAGTACCACAACATCAAGGTGATTGTGAGGATTTATAAATTTTTTTATCATTTATATAATATAGATATTGAGATTGTAAATGATTTAATGGAATTAAATGGTGATATAACCTATCAAAGGCAATGTACTTGTTAATTAAATGTAGTATTTAAGTTATTTATAATGTTTATATAGCATAAAATCAACCCTAGAAATGGGAATTTTGTAACTATTTTTCATCAAGACCACTTATTTATATATATGATGGAGAATGAGATCTAGAGAACCCTTCATATAATTTTTATGAATCCTATGAAATAGGTGATTAATACATTCTCTGTATTTAATACTTTTCCTTGCCCTATGTTTATTTCATATCTACTATAATAGAATAGGAAAATTTCTAATATAGTAGAAAATCAACACTCTTATATAGTATTTTTCTTACTGAAACCACTTGAACTATGACATAAATTATCTACAATCCATGGTAAAAGACATAGGTAGTATATGGGGATAAGGTTTATAGGTGTTTTAATTCTATAATGTAGCTTACCAGACCATTGGATATAATAGATCATGGGGTGGATCATTACCAGATAATCGAAGATGACTATTCAACTGATTAAAATGGATCCCAGGCTACTACTGACTATGATAAAGAGACCAAAATAGCTTATTAAGATAACATGGAATCCTCACTAGTTCTAAAATATTAAAAAGATCCAAAAGTCCTAAAAGGTATAAATTAGTACGGGGATGGGAAAGAATTACATAGTGGAAAAGGACCCTAGTTCTATGTTATATGGACCAAAAATTACTAATTATTAGAGTGATAGTTTTTAGAATATAGCTAAAGATAGTCATCCCATGTTTGAGACATGTGTAGAACTTATTTATTAGTCTACACCTCCCAAATCACCATTGATTAACATAAACCATCCATATCATGTTGATGATGTGGATTATAATGACAATGATATTCCAAAGAAACATAATAAACTACTTATTTTTACTATATAAAATTCTTCATATGATGTTGAGAAGACATTTTTCTTGCCTACTCACCTTGATTATAGTCATAGTGATCTTCCATTAGAACTATTTAACTGTACTCCTTATCAACGGTCTCTACCTTTTTCTCCCATAAATGACTCAAATAACATTTCCAAGTTGATACCATTTATGAATCATCTTCTAGGACTGATTCTTTACTCATTAATGATTAACATAGTTGATTTCAATGTATGGAGAAGCTATTGTATGAATATTCAGATAATGATGTCTATATGTTGAGACCTTCTACATTAGAGATCACTAAATCAACTCCAAATACTATTCCTACATTTTATCCCTAATAAAAATATTCAAAAACTCAACCAACTATATCTTCATGGACTATAATCATTACCACAACTAATTTTATTAAATTCAAGAATGATCTTTTGAAGGAATTGATATATATTTTCTTATTATGCGTAGTTCCAAAAAATATGATAGTTCATAAAGGGATTATTTACTACTGAGAGTGTGGTTTCTAATAAAAATACCATGATATTTCTAAAATTACAACATATGGATCTTGATTAAGGAATTTTTAGATAAAATATGGAAGGTTTCCAAGAAAATATTAGTTCCCTTCTTAAAAACAGGATATATATTCTAGCTATTATGGATATGATTTATAGCACTATAATGACTAGTCCTTCCATGACTTATAATTTTTATTATACTAATTCTTCATATCATTCTATGGATAAGTATCTTATTAAAATATTTGGGAACGAGTAAATGAATGGTATATTTTCAAATGATAAGGATATATGAAATAACTTATAGATGGATGTTTGTTCCCATGGTGAGAATATTAAAGAAATGGTAGAGAAATAAATATTTTAGATTATAAAGGATGAATATGTTATTAATATACCTATAAAGTATTATCTCGATTTTATTTTCACAAAAAAATATATCTAAAAATAGAGTTTAGTTCATTATCCTAATATCATAAGATGTATCCCGTAATCATAGCATTCATACCTTCTTTGGAAAAGAGTAATATCTTAGAACCTATCGGAGTAAAGTTTATGGTGAAGAATATTGTTTTCTTGTAGTTAATAGGGAATGGATATTGAGACTTATCAGGAATAATGACACTCACATATCCCTACATGTATTTTTCAATACTTTATTAATAACACCTTAAGCTCTTATTAAACCCAGCATACCTCAATATCCTCCCAAACTTCCAATTGTTGCCTCTACTCTTGATTTTAATGTTACACATAATTTTTCATTCCATAGTTCACTTATTGAACCCCCTATAACACTTATTTTGTAAAATCTAACCTCATTCCCTTTATTAGATCTACCATATTTCTATGACCTTGATGATTCTAGGAGCTACCTCTACTCCTCTCCCTACACCTTCTCCTAATCTAATTATTGGAAAATTAAATTACTACATTGACCCTTTAATTATTGTGGACCATGATTACATAGATTGTGTTTAATCACTCAAATATGGGCTTATGAAAAAAAATATTATTTATAATATTAATGAAAACTATTTTACCAACTTCCTGAATCATTCTTTTCTGCAATTTCCTTCGTCAAAATATCCCTTCAATTTCTCACCCATTAATCAATCATTTTAATAATCTTAAAAGGTGAAGTAAAGTATATAATAATAGAAATATATATAATTTTATGTTAAATTAGTTATATTCATGTATGTTATATAATACTGTAATACGTAATTGAATTATTAGTGCAATTATTGTATTTATTTATTTCATGCTTTTTTATAATCAAAAGGGGGATATCATTTTCATAGTCTATAATTTCCTTTTTTTAATAATAAAAACCCTTGTTTTTTTTATGTAATTAATTAAATGTTTTATTGAATTTGAATCATTTTCTATAAATTTTTTGAAATTTTCCAATGTATAGAAGCAACCATAATACTAGGAATGTGACTGTGAGTTGAAAAAATCTTTTAAGAGCTAATTTGATCATAAGGACTTGATTGACCTCTTAAAAAATTTAAATTTACCATATGAAGGAATCAAGATAATCCAAATTCCCCATATTCGTAGAATGAATACATGATAAATGCATCAATTGTATGACCATCAGATCGACTATGACTAAAATATTGTAAAATTATCATCAAACCATATGAAAAATCAATGTGAAAACAAATAGAACATAATATTTATTATTGGTTTAACACACCACACAATGAAGATGATCATACACATACCCATTCGATTGAGCATGGTTTATATCTCATAAACTCTTCAACTAGCCATAATTCCAAGTGAGGTGATGTCGTGTTTTTTCAATTGAATTAAGGGAATTTAATTTCATTGAGGAATTCAAAAACTATTTTAAAGACTACTACATCCATTTGGCTAAATTATTATGCAATGAAACCAAAATAAAATTTTTTGTTTTAAAAAAGTGTCAGATATTCTATCTGATATCAAAGTAGATGTTGTATAAGTGAAGAGACAGTATAAGAATGTTGAATATTGGCTTTGTATTGGATTGACAATGATTTTAGAGTGAGAATTTTTATGAACTATCAATGGAATCCAACTCAAATTTATTAATGTTTTGGAGCTACATTGAATTATCTAATGTGGTACACTTCAAATGAATGTGTCAATAATTATGAATTATATTTTAATATAATATATTTTATCTATATTTTGTGATGAATTAAATTATTTGAAAAATAAATTCAATGAATTTGTATTTTATGCTGATTATGATGATTTTTAATGATGTCTTTCCAATAGAAATTTTGGAAAAATTTCTTCTTTTATGGAATATTGAAGTTAGAGAACGAAAAGGAATAGATTAATAGTGAACAATTTGAAAAACATCTATATGATAAAAAAACCCCCATTTTCATATAAAAATCACACAATAAATTGAAATCACATCCCATTAATAACATATCTTCTCCAACTTGAAGGAAAACACCATAAAGAGAAGATATATTGACAGAATAATTGAACATCATGCTTCTTCTGCATAGAGCATTCACTTCACTATATTTATTTTTATTACTTATAAATTGTTTATAAATTTTCTATAATTTTTAGGAATTATAAATTCTTATAGATCCATTTATAGTTATAAAATAATCTAACAATGTTTCCATAATATTTTTACTCCCATAGAGATTGTGGAAGATGATGTGTACTTTACTGGACATGCTTATGAACAATAGTAATCTATACTATACCTAGTTTTTGAATCATCAATTTATTTTTAATAGACATTCATTGAAATGGGTGACTATCATGAGGATAGAAATACTTCTTGGCTTGAGACTTAACCTCTAATATTTTTAAATACCACTATAAATCTTAATGTATTTCATAAAATATTTTTAAAATTGATTCTAATGTCACCATTGTGAAACTGTACTTTTATAGAAATTCATTATATGTAATATTTCTTATTTTCATTGTAATTAGAGTACCCTAAATGGGTTAAGAGAATTTTAATATTATACTACATTATTTTTTGTAAATAATTATAGTGATTATTTATAGGAATTAAATAATATATTCATACTATATTAGTTATTCTTTTGAATTTCATACTATGTTATTTTTTTATAATTTTTTTGAATATATATATTTTTTTGATACTCCATTCACCACCACTGTTGTGTACTCATCCTTAACAATTAATAAAATTATGGTAAAATTCAATTCATGAAATACCCTTTCAATGTAAAATTATATCATCAATGGTGTTTATCCATTGATATTATATTGGAACACATATTCAAATATCCCAAACAAAGTAAACAATCAGGTTTTCCAATATATCAAAGAATACTGATGGCATGAACATATCCAATTCACAAGATATGACTAAAATTTATTTATTTATGTTTTCCCAATTCATTTTCAATATAAATTTACTGAATATAGATTTTCAATAGAATAAAATAATTATTAATTTTTTCAGATATTGTTTAGTGTAATTCAATTTTAATAAAATGAACTTATATTTTTCATTAATATATGATTTTATTGTGATTTTATACCATTTAACATATAATTATTCATTGAAAAAAATTTATTGAAATTTTATGAATACCTCCCTAGAGTCTTTACACCATTAATCAATTTTTAAAATTGAAAATTTTCTTCCCTATATAAAATGTAAGACTATAGAAGAAGAAATTTATATATTTCACCCTCTAATATGTCGAAATCTTCCCTTATCCCCAATTCAATCATATCCAGCAAAACATTATTTTATTATTCTGTTTTTTCAGGTGCATTTAGAAACATGAAAATAACACCATCACATACATTTAATTCTATTTTAATGAAATTATGAAAATAACTAATTTATAAACTATTTATGTATGGTAATTATGAAAAATGGATCAATTTTTTAAACACAATTTTATGATGATTTTTTGAAATGTTTACTGAATGAAATTTCAACATCCTTTATGTTTATGAACAATTCATCACTCATTAATAGTGAAAATGTTTCATCTTATTCTATATTTCTAAAAAATGATTGTATAAAATATTAATATTTATGTTATCAGGGTAAAAAAAATTGAGGTCCTAAAACATTGTCTCCCAAGAATGTTTCAACGTAACTGAGTGTGTATGTTTTTTATATATGGAGAACCACATCATTTTTTAAGGTAATATCATAATAAATATCCATAATTAAGAAATAAAAATATCATCTCATGCAATATATCCCTAAATTTAAAATATTCTATTATTAGAGGATCATAAATTATAATACATGTATCCCACATTAATTTGAAATCTCAAATCAATGGTTCAAAATAAATTTCAATATCTCTACCTTGTTGATATGATATATATATTAATATAGAAAATATATTATATTTGAATAGGATTCATAACCATGATGTCATGTTACCAGCATAACCATACATATATATAATTGAAAAGATTTACAAAAAAGAGAATTATTACATTTTTTTGGTAATATAAGACAATGGTTTCTCACATCATTCAAAATTTAAGGATACTCATGATCATTTTTATTTCAAATAAAATCTTACAATGCATGACATAGTTTACCATCATAAATTCTATTATTTTTTACCATATATATTTTATAATGGTCTCATTGCCTCCATATTATTGTATTAACATTGAAATTATAGGAACCTACTATAAAATTTTTGAAGGAAATAATTCATCATTCATCTATGAAGTCATATAACACAAAGAGATATTTTCAGTGATTTATAATTGTTGTGAAAAAATATACAGTCACCTAGAAAAACATAAATACTTTTTACATCACACCCTTTAAACATATCCTTCAATAGTAATAATATTTACAACATGTAATCACATTTTCTTCAGGTAAAATATCATTATAGAGACTAAGTTATTCTTGGAAGATGGTGTCGATCCATCATTCTCTAACATTCATATTACATTGAATTGGTATGAATGATACGTTTATATATTAAATAAAACCTATGTATAATTGTATCTACCCCCTTTAAACTCCCTTGCACTTAATGTGCCAAAACCCCTCAAATTCCTAACTCCTTAAACTCCTTAACTCCCTTGAACCCCCCCCCCCCCCAATTAAATGTGACTCTTCACTTCCACCTTCATTAATTTTGGAGCCTCTCCACCCATTAATGAAGGATGTAACTTAATGAATTTGAATTATTTTGAATTCATTAAGCTAACACTATAATAAGGTGTGTTGTTTTATTGTTTGGGGTTGGCTAAATCTTTGTGATAGAGTCATGGAAGGATTGAAGAGAATTCCACCCTCGACGAAGAACATGAAGGACATCTCCAAACATGGAACAACGTCTTCTCGACGAAGAATGCCTTTTCCAAAGAAGAACGTGAAGTTTCCAACGTCGATCCCTTCTTGGATGCCTCCTTCCCACTCCTTCCAGAATAATGAAGGGAGCGCCTTTCACGAAGAACGCCGACGTCGTCAACGGCTTCTCTTTTCCGATGTCGACGAATCGCCGCCGCCTTTCCGCGACTTCGTCAACACATAACGAAAAGCGAGGTAGGGGTTTGTTGTTGCTTTATTTAATTATTTTCCGTTCTTGGTTCTAGCATGAAAAACTTGAGGATGAACGTTTAAGTGTTATCGTCTAACGAGAGGGGGACCGGAACGCACAAACACGGCCGAAATCCCCTCCTTTGTTCTTGAATGTTTCTTGCGGATGAAACGAGATAACGTGGTGCCGTCGCACCACGCGGGAATCACACAGAAATTATTGTGCGGCGTTGTGGAAAGAATTATCATGAACACGACGTCATCGCGCCGCGTCGAAGGAAACCGAAGACGCCGCGGCCGGAGCGGGGCCGCGGCGGAGGGGCGCGGTGCCGTCGCACCGCGCCGGATGACGAAGGCCGCAGCCGGTTCGGGCCGTGGCAGATCGTGATGACCTGCGGCTAGCCGGGCCGCCGGTGCCGGAAGACGGAAGAGGACCGGCCCTTGCCGGTCCTGTTGACAAGAAGCCGGCCGGGTTGGTGGAAACTGGGGGAATTTAATTCCCCCGGGCAGTTATTTGGCACACCATTATGAGGGGGGCCGGTTTCACAAAAGGGGGGGGGGGGCAGGCGGCACCCCGTTTCCAGCAAGCTCCGCCTTCGGCCAAGCTGGCAGCGCGCCCGGCGCGCTGCCTTGCGCCGAACCGGCGCGCGTGGCCGGTTCGCCGCGCCGAGCCACGCTGGGCCGGGCCGCGCCGCGCCGGGCTGGGCCGCGCCGCGCCGGTCCGGGCTGTGCCGGGCAGGGTTGACCCCGTCCGGGGCGGGTCGACCCGGTTCGGGCCATCCGGGGGGTCTCGGGCCGGGACGGCCTGGGCCCGAAACCCCCATTACCAAGCGGTTTGGTCAAATGCCCGTATCTTCGGCTACAGGCCTCCAAACGACTCGTCGTTAGCGGCAACGCGATCCTTGGATCGAGACAGTCGTTTCGGTATACTATACTCAAGGTGCACCTTCCTTTTCTGGAGCCTACGTGGTTAAAACTCCGTAGTTAAGCGTGCTTGGCCTAGAGTAGTGATCAGGATGGGTGACCTCCAGAGAAGTTTTCCAAGGTGAGTGTGAGACGAAAAAGCCAATAACTCTCAGACCGGGCGTCCGATTGACGCGCCGTCTGTTGCGTTGAGTTCCTGTTGACGATACGGAACATTTGGCATCTTCCGCCCGAGTTTTGGATGCAGATGGATAGTGGACAGGTTGGATCGCACCGAAATCCAATCGGGCCCCTGGAACAGAAAAGCTGATATCTTTCTGACAGAACATCCGTTCGACGAACCGTCAACGGCTTTGGAGATCGCGTTGTGAAACGGTCCCTATGAGTTTACCCTATGAGAGTTCGGGGTACATTTGAGATACGGCCGGGTTTGGTTTGCTCACGAAACCAACCGGGCCCCTGGGACGAAAAGGCTAATAACTCACAGACCGGGCGTCCGATTGATGCGCCGTCTGTTGCGTTGAGACCCCTATGACGTGGCGGTCCTTTGAGATACTTCTTCATGGGACTTTGAGATACTTGGAGTATCGACCTGTAGCTCGTGGAGCGGACCCTCCCAGTGACGAGCGTGCGGAGTACGGAGACCGTGTAGCTGGCTGAGACCCGACGACTGCTGATCGAACGAGTCGGAGTGTTACAGAGGTGTGCTTGGTTGTAGCGGCACATGGGAGCACTTGGTTGTAGCGGCATACCCACGACAGAGGTGCGCTTGGTTGTAGCGGCACATGGGAGCGCTTGGTTGTAGTGGCAGACCCACGACAGAGTTGTGCTTGGTTGTAGCAGCACATGGGAGCGCTGGGTTGTAGCGGCATACCCACGACAGAGTTGCGTTTGGTTGTAGCGGCACATGGGAGCGCTTGGTTGTAGCAGCATACCCACGACAGAGTTGCGCTTGGTTGTAGCGGCACATGGGATCGCTTGGTTGTAGCGGCATACCCACGACAGAGGTGCACTTGGTTGTAGTGGCACATGGGAGCGCTTGGTTGTAGCGGCAGACCCACGACAGAGGTGCGCTTGGTTGTAGCGGCACATGGGAGCGCTTGGTTGTAGCAGCTGGCCCGCAGTACTCAATGGGTGGAGTTCTTCAACAGTCTTAGGTTAGTGAGCAGTACCTCGGAGTCGTGACAGGAGCACTGTACACTCCAGAGACGGAGCTCTTCAGCAGTTACGGTTTCGATAATGAAAATCCTGGTTTGAGCTGAGACTTTTGACCTTGTGTATACCTCATGATTGAGATGGGTCACTTGCTAACTTAGGTATGTGTGTGGGCATATACCCGGGTAGTGGTTATCCGTTGATTTCACAATCCTTGTGTTTCCTCATGATTGAGATGGGTTACTTGATAACTTAGGTATATGTATGGGCATATATCTAAGTAGAGGTTATCTGTTGAGATCTTCTTTGTGGTTATCCTTGTTGGTTTAGTGAGAGCTTGAGGTTCTCGGGGTCCCTACTGAGTATCGTTATACTCACCCCTGCACGGGCTATGCCCGCACCTCGTTGTGTTGGTTGCAGACGACGGGCAGTGCTGACAGAAGCCGAGTGTTCGAGGACTGGACAGTACCTGGAGGTGGACTATACGAAGAGATGGTACCCGGAGGAGGACCTCACGACGAGGCGGTACCCAGAGGTGGACGTGATGACGAGGCGGTACCCGGAGGTGGACCACTGGGCGAGACATACTCGGAGCGGACGGTGGGACCTGAGGAGCAGAGGAGCTATCTGTACCCACCCTTCAGGTGGGATTTCCAGTGGACAGCTCGGCCTAGCAGCTTTACTTTTCAGTTGTTGTTTTCCCTTTCGAGTTGTACTTTACAGTTGTGCTTGTATTTCCGGCCCCTTTTTACTTTCCGCACTTACTGTTGTACTCAGTTTTTAATTAGTGTTTACTTCTTCCGCTTGTACTCTGTGGTGCTTGTTTTCTTTTATAAAGGCAATGCCTTCCCAGTTATCGGGATTTTATGCCTTTGGTGCTAGTCGCCAGCCCCTGGCCTATGGAAGGCAGGCTTGGGGTAGTCACGACATGGGCCCCGAGGACGGGTCGTGACAAATTGGTATCAGAGGAGTTCGGTTCTACCGCAGAACTTATAACTCTGATGTATCTTTCTGTGAAGAAATAGTGTTAAGGGTACCGAGTGTGGTTTTCAGTTCAGGGAGTCCAGTGTTGGTGCGGCGGCCGACGTATCCGTACACCAGGACCCTGACTACTGATTTCCGACTTTGTACACAAAGAAACTGATTGCGTGTGTGTTTCCAAAGTTTTAAAGTCAGCTCAAACTAGGTCAGCTCACCAGGTATAAGACGTTGACCGTGTCGCATCTGTTTAGGATGTATCCACGCAGACAGTCAGTTGGAGTTCCGAGAGAGTACTTGATGACGGCTCACCGAGCGACGAGGCTCTGGTGCAGGGCCCTTTTTACTATGTTGGCACCCTCGGGTGGTGTACTAGTACATCACCACCTGCTGGGCAGCAGATTCCAACAGCTATACTAGCAAACTGTGCACGCTGGCGGAGCGCATTGCACGAGTTCCACCAGTAGAAGTCTCAGAAGTTACGAGGCGAGGCAGATTTCCAGACAGCAGAGCAGTGGCTGGAGGCGATTTTTAGAGTTTTCCGCCTAGCTGAGACATCAGTAGAGTGGATGGTGGACTTGGCCACTAGTGTTTTCCAGTGAATGACCATGAGGATGGTCCGCATAGTTATGAGGCTTCGGTACGTGAACCGATGCCTGAGATAGTGCCTTTGGGTAGTGTGTCAGCTATACATCACTACCTGTTGGTCAGCAGTTACAACCGGCGGTACCGGTAGGTGACACATGTTAGTTTACTGCCTTACATGTGTTCTAACTTCAGATACCCTCATGTTCTGAGGTGAACCTGACTCATAGGCGGCTGAGGACTGGCTTGAGGAGGTGGCTGATAATTTTCTAGAACTTTTACAGTTTCGGCGGGACGACGTGTTGATAGCTGAGAATTCATCGAGGCGTACCGAACATATAGGTTACTCGATGGAAGCGTTTCAATCAGTGCAATAGAGGTTGGACCTCTGAGAATGGTATGTTTAAGGGCTTCCGAGCCAGCAAATTTTCTCTATGCGTTTCTACTTAGGCTAGAGTGCTAAAAGGAACCTTTGTGGTTGAGAATTCTTTGCTGATCGAATACAGCCAGAGAATGTTAGAAGTTTGGAAAGAAGGAAACTGACACCGGTCTCGTAGACTTGGGCATGTAAAATGTTTCAAGAAGAGGAAATGTTAAGGACAGATGAATCTGCAGAGCAGCAGACATGGAGGCAGAGCTTGGAGAGCAGCTCATGGTGGTGTACATTTCAACATGTTACCATCACCCGCCATTGTAGTCCCCGCTAGACTCAGGGAGTTGGAGAGCAGGGAAAGAGGGTAGCTGCTTACGGTCATGGAGTGCGACCAAAAAGGGGCTCTAAGGATGATTCGAAGTGCGGAATTTATCTTCTACTAGCGGCCGTAGCCACAAGCATCGAAACGAATCATCCCTTCCTTCCATGAATCTCGTCCCAGACCTAGAGATTCCGGTTAAGCCATTGACTTGACCCTCACGTCTTGAGATACCTTTGGGAGGAGACTCGATAGTCACACTTACGACGATGGTGTGATCTGACCCTTGAGGCGAGAGTCTCGGTTAGGACCTCTTGGTGGCAGCGTCGAGGCCTTACGACGTTAGTTTGAGTATGTATTTGGAAATCACTGTTCATACTCAAATTGACGGTATTAGGCAAATGTTGGGATGGGTTTTCCTTGGTCGGCGAAAAGGAAACCCTGGGCAGCACAAGATAAACTCGTGCATGGGAGGGTGTAGCCGATCATTTTTGGGTCGTCCAACCTTACCCTCGTGGCAGCAGGCGTTTTGAGTTTCAGTTCTATCCTAAAATGGGAGACCTTTAGAGTTCGAGGATGGCGACCACGTTCTTATACAGGTCTCACCTCGACGAGGTTTACAGAGATGTAGCCGAGGCGGCAAGAGATCTCCGAGGTTCAATAGACCTTTCTAGGACCCCAGCAGGGTAGGCGAGGTGGTTTATCGCTTGACCCATCCACCTCAGTTGCACCAGGTGCATGATGACATTCACGTAACTCAATTGAGGAGATACGTGCTTGATCCTTCACACATCATCGACCTCAGGGAGTTGGACGTCGATGATAGAGCGACATGCACAGAGGTTCCAGTGGGGATCAAGAATAGACAGGAGCAGATCCTACGAGGATGATCGATTCCTTGGGTGCACTTCCTTTGACAGTACGGGAACCTCCAGGTGAGGACATGGGAGCGGAAGGCTCAGATGCGTGCTTTGTACCTCTTTTGTGACCCTAGTTTGTGATGAAGCTTTACGGGGACGTAAAGCCCTGAGGTGGGAGTAATGTAAAGACCCGAAAATTTCAAGGAAATTTTTTTCTTAATTTTCTTTGGAATTTTACAAGAACACAGTTTCTAACAGCGCCTGATTCCGAGGCCCGGTGTGCCCAGAATCAATTTCCAAAGTTTGGCTCGGGTACGTTCAGTGAACGAATGAGCGGGAATTTCTAACTTTTGAACCGGTGCCCGGAATCAAATTCCGAGGGAACCGATGGAACCGTAGCGCCGGTTTTTGCTTAGGAATGCCTTTCCTGGAGTTGCGTTTGCTTGGGAGCAGTTGTTTATTAAGGTTGTGGTTTAAGTGTAAAGAAAAATAAAATTTGTGTTACAAATTTTATTTATCTTCTTAAGTGGTTATATCCTAAGTGTGGGAGTTGGGGTGGAATCACAAGTTCCTAACTAACCAAGTGAGGATTAAGGTGAGGTGGGGCCCACACAAGCCCCAACCCTTCACCGTCCCCTTAACTCTCTTCTACCCCCTTTAAACTCCCTTGCACTTAATGTGCCAAAACCCCTCAAATTCCTAACTCCGTAAACTCCTTAACTCCCTTGAACCCCCCCCCCCACAATTAAATGTGACTCTTCACTTCCCCCTTCATTAATTTTGGAGCCTCTCCACCCATTAATGAAGGATGTAACTTAATGAATTTGAATTATTTTGAATTCATTAAGCTAACACTATAATAAGGTATGTTGTTTTATTGTTTGGGGTTGGCTAAATCTTTGTGATAGAGTCAGGGAAGGATTGAAGAGAATTCCACCCTCGACGAAGAACACGAAGGACATCTCCAAACATGGAACAACGTCTTCTCGACGAAAAATGCCTTTTCCAAAGAAGAACGTGAAGTTTCCAACGTCGATCCCTTCTTGGATGCCTCCTTCCCACTCCTTCCGGAATAAGAAGGGAGCGCCTTTCACGAAGAACGCCGACGTCGTCAATGGCTTCTCTTTTCCGATGTCGACGAATCGCCGCCGCCTTTCCGTGACTTCGTCATCACATAACGAAAAGCGAGGTAGGGGTTTGTTGTTGCTTTATGTAATTATTTTCCATTCTTGGTTCTAGCATGACAAACTTGAGGATGAACGTTTAAGTGTTATCGTCTAACGAGAGGGGGACCGGAACGCACAAACACGGCCGAAACCCCCTCCTTTGTTCTTGAATGTTTCTTACGGATGAAACGAGATAACGTGGTGCCGTCGCACCACGCGGGAATCACATGGAAATTATTGCGTGGCGCCGTCGCGCCGCGCCGTGGAAAGAATTATCATGAACACGACGCTGTCGCGCCGCGTCGAAGGAAACCGAAGACGCCGCGGCCAGAGCGGGGCCGCGGCGGAGGGGCGCGGTGCCGTCGCACCGCGCCGGATGACGAAGGCCACAACCGGTTCCGGGCCGCGGCGGATCGTGATGACCGGTGGCCAGCCGGGCCGCCGGTGCCGGAAGACGGAAGAGGACCGGCCCTTGCCGGTCCTGTTGACAAGAAGCCGGCCGGCCAGGTCGGGCCGGCCGGGTTGGTGGAAACCGGGGGAATTTAATTCCCCGGGCAGTTATTTGGCCCCCCATTATGAGGGGGGCCGGTTTCACAAAGGGGGGGGGGGGGCAGGCGGCCCCCCGTTTCCAGCAAGCTCGGCCTTCGGCCAAGCTGGCAGCGCGCCCGGCGCGCTGCCTTGCGCCGAACCGGCGCGCCTGGCCGGTTCGCCGCGCCGGGCCACGCCGGGCTGGGCCGCGCCGGGCTGGGCCGGGCCGCGCCGCGCCGCGCCGGGCCGGGCCGCGTCGCGCCGGGCCGGGCCGCGCCAGGCCGGTCCGGGCTGTGCCGGGCCGGGTCGACCCTGTCCGGGGCGGGTCGACCCGGTTCGGGCCATCCGGGGGGTCTCGGGCCGGGACGGCCCGGGCCCGAAACCCCCGTTACCGAGCGGTTTGGTCAAATGCCTGTATCTTCGGCTACAGGCCTCCAAACGACTCGTCGTTAGCGGCAACGCGATCTTTGGATCGAGACGGTCGTTTCGGTATACTATACTCAAGGTGCACCTTCCTTTTCGGGAGCCTATGTGGTTAGAACTCCGTAGTTAAGCGTGCTTGGCCTAGAGTAGTGATCAGGATGGGTGACCTCCTGGGAAGTTTCCCAAGGTGAGTGTGAGACGAAAAAGCCAATAACTCTCAGACCGGGTGTCCGATTGACGTGCCGTCTGTTGCGTTGAGTTTCTGTTGACGATACGGAACTTTTGGCATCCTCCGCCTGAGTTTTGGATGCAGATGGATAGTGGCCGGGTTGGATCGCACCGAAATCCAACCGGGCCCCTGGAACGGAAAAGCTGATATCTTTCTGACAGAACGTCCGTTTGACGAACTGTCAGCGGCTTTGGTGATCGCATTGAGAAACAGTCCCTATGAGTTTACCCTATGAGATTTCGGGGTACATTTGAGATACGGCCGGGTTTGGTTTGCTCACGAAACCTACCGGGCCCCTAGGACGAAAAGGCTAATAACTCACAGACCGGGCGTCCGATTAACGTGCCGTCTGTTGCGTTGAGACCCCTATGACGTGGCGGTCCTTTGAGATACTTCTTCATGGGACTTTGAGATACTTGGAGTATCGACCTGTAGCTCATGGAGCGGACCCTCCTAGTGACGAGCGTGCGGAGTACGGAGACCGTGTAGCTGGCTGAGACCCGACGATTGCTGATCGAACGACTCAGAGTGTTACAGAGGTGCGCTTGGTTGTAGCGGCACATGGGAGCGCTTGGTTGTAGCGGCATACCCACGACAGAGGTGCGCTTGGTTTTAGCGGCACATGGGAGCGCTTGGTTGTAGCGGCAGACCCACGACAGAGTTGCGCTTGGTTGTAGCGGCACATGGGAGCGCTTGGTTGTAGCGGCAGACCCAGGACAGAGTTGCGCTTGGTTGTAGCGGCACATGGGAGTGCTTGGTTGTAGCGGCATACCCACGATAGAGTTGCGCTTGGTTGTAGCGGCACATGAGAGTGCTTGGTTGTAGCGGCATACCCACGACAGAGGTGCGCTTGGTTGTAGCGGCACATGGGAGCGCTTGGTTGTAGCGGCAGACCCACGACAGAGGTGCACTTGGTTGTAGCGGCACATGGGAGCGCTTGGTTGTAGCAGCTGGCCCACAGTACTCGATGGGTGGAGTTCTTCAGCAGTCTTAGGTTATTGAGCAGTACCTCGGAGTCGTGACAGGACCACTGTACACTCCAGAGACGGAGCTCTTCAGCAGTTACGGTTTCGATAATGAAAATTCTGGTTTGAGCTGAGACTTTTGACCTTGTGTTTACCTCATGATTGAGATGGGTCACTTGCTAACTTAGGTATATGTATGGGCATATACCCGGGTAGTGGTTATCCGTTGATTTCACAATCCTTGTGTTTCCTCATGATTGATATGGGTTACTTGATAACTTAGGTATATGTATGGGCATATATCTAAGTAGAGGTTATCTGTTGAGATCTTCTTTGTGGTTATCCTTGTTGGTTTAGTGAGACCATGATGTTCTCGAGGTCCCTACTAAGTATCGTTATACTCACCCCTGCATGGGCTATGCCCGCACCTCGTTGTGTTGGTTGCAGACGACGGGAAGTGCTGACAGAAGCCGAGTGTTCGAGGACTGGACAGTACCTGGAGGTGGACTATATGAAGAGATGGTACCCGGAGGAGGACCTCACGACGAGGCGGTACCCAGAGGTGGACGTGAGGCTGAGGCGGTACCCGGAGGTGGACAACTGGGCGAGACATACTCGGAGCGGACGGTGGGACCTGAGGAGCAGAGGAGCTATCTGTACCCACCCTTCAGGTGGGATTTCCAGTGGACAGCTCGGCCTAGCAGCTTTACTTTTCAGTTGTTGTTTTCCCTTTCGAGTTGTACTTTACAGTTGGGCTTGTATTTCCGGCCCCTTTTTACTTTCCGCACTTACTGTTGTACTCAGTTTTTACTTAGTGTTTACTTCTTCCGCTTGTACTCTGTGGTGCTTGTTTTCTTTTATAAAGGCAATGCCTTCCCAGTTATCGGGATTTTACGCCTTTGGTGCTAGTCGCCAGCCCCTGGCCTATGGAAGGCGGGCTTGGGGTAGTCATGGCACGGGCCCCGAGGATGGGTCATGACACTTCGATTCTATAGTTCTAGCAATCATGCAAGATATAAAGGAATGCGTAGAACCATAATCAAATAAGACTTTTTTCATTCATGAGTGAATAGGAAGTGTACCTTGTATGACTTCATTATCATGTTCCACCTCCGTAGTAGTGATGGAATAAGACTTCCCTTGTTCCTTTGGAATTGGTGGTTGTTGGTGCTGATTACCCTCAAGAGCTCGAGGTTTAGTGCACTGGTTTGAATAGTGCCCTAGCTCCCTACACTTTTAGCATTGAACCACGAGTGGTTCTCTCCTTTCATCGGCTACATTATCCTTCCTTTTCATGTCTTTTCGATACTTGTGAGCTTGGTGTCCTTCCTTCCCACACTTAAAGCATTTCGCCGTACCATTGAGGTAGTTCCCAAGGTGCAACTTCCCACATTTTTGGCATGTGGGTCGTTGTGTTTTCTTCCCATCTTTATCACTAGATCCACCAGCTTGAAACTCTATCTTTCTATTCTTATCACCATAGCCATGGGACCATTCTCCAAACTCCATCTGCACTTTGAGAGCACACCGAACAACTTCTTCATAACTCCCAAAGTCGCGAATTGCAAGATCCTTTCGAAGATGTGGTTTTAATCCAGTAAAGAATCTATCAATTTTTCTATCATTGTTGATAACAAAACCCGAAGCACACCTTGCGAGCCTTGTGAAATTTTCTTCATAGGTTGTGATTGATTCTCCTTCTTTTTG
Organism: Viscum album; assembly: GCA_963277665.1. Classification (NCBI taxonomy): domain Eukaryota; kingdom Viridiplantae; phylum Streptophyta; class Magnoliopsida; order Santalales; family Viscaceae; genus Viscum; species Viscum album. The sequence goes on from OY728131.1 coordinate 931,722,764, forward strand.
CTTGAGCTATAAGAATTACCTCCCCATCTTCGTGCGAAGAGTTCTTGGGAAGTACTTATTAAGAAACATTATCTTAATGTCTTCCCATTCCATCTCTTCAATTTCCTCCCTTGGCTTGGTGTTTTTAATCAAAGACCAACATTGATCAGCTTATCCATCTAGACGATAAACGGCTAGAGTCACCTTCTCCATCTCAGAACAATGAAGAACATAAAATATCTTCTCCATGGAGTTGACCCATTTTTCCGCAACTAGTGGATCCGAAGATCCACAAAACGTCGGTGGTCGTTGGCGCATAAAACATTCGATAGCTAGTTGTTCCCTCTTTGGTGAAGGAGGACGTTCCCCATTATTATGGTTATTATTCATAACCCTAGATAATTGGGTAATTATCTCCACGAATTTTTGAACTCCACCTCCAAAATCATTGGGGATGTTGTTCGGGAAATCGTTGCATTGGTCCTCGCAAGAGTTGTTGGCCTGATTTCTCCTGGTTCCCACCATTTTCTAAAATAGAAAAGGTTAGAACAAAACATAAGTAACAATTCATGAATAACTTATCCATTTAAATAATTATACCAAAAACATAACATATGGGATCCCTAGGTAAATATCCTTGTATGCATACTTGTACTTAGTCTCAGGTTGTAGGTTTTCTCTAGGGTTCACTAATCCTAATCCCCAAATTAACTAAACCTTTCCTCTGATACCAACTATAAAGACCCAACCTTTTCTTACATTACTATTACATAATTTGAAAGATAAACAACATAATAGTATTACACATGGAGGATCCAGAGGTTTAGTGTCTTGGGCAAACTAGGACCATACATAACAAATACAACTTTAAGCATAAACATTCATTTAATTTCTTCTTCTATTGCTTCTTATTGGCACTTGTCCTCTCCTTAGTACATGTAGCCACCTAAGGATATACACAAAAAGGGGTGAGCTAAAAGCCCAGTAAGAGGATAGACAAGAACTATATAGCATGAGGTGAGAATAATCATGACATAGGCAAAAGATCATGAACATGATTGGAGCATAAATAAAAGATTTGAAATGTGGCAATGCATAAAAATGAAACATCATGTCTTAGTGGTTAACTAACACACATACTTGTGAACAAATCTAGCATCATTTTCACACATCATTTCACATTTACTCATGAGATTCATCACTTTACCCAATGCATTGGAGTGATATATTATTCCGGGCTCACCCGTCACATTTAAACATTCATATTGCGCTATATAATTCCGGGCACACCCGTCACATCATAACATTATCATTATCATGATTTCCACATAGAAAACATATCAAAAATGTACATAAATAACACATGGAAAGTAATGAGTTTCATCTCATAATAACACATTCATAAGCTTTGGGTTCCCAAAATAAAGAGGGAACAACATACTTGATACAAGAACCATCAACCTTGAATGAGAGGTAAAATGTGAGATCTTGAAAGAAGAGTTCTTTTGGAAAACATTTTGATGGACATAAAAACCAGTGAAAAACATGTATATCCTAGAAAATTAAAGGAAATGGTGAAAAAAATGATCTTTTAGGAGTAACCATATAAAAAATGGAGTGAAAGAGGGAGAACCCGAAAGAAGAAAATTGGGTTCGAGATCTCCCCTTACCTTGTACTCGAATGCCTCCTTCTCTTTAATGTCCTGTATAATGACATTATATTCATTAATTAGAAATTCCAGAACCTTTTATAAATTAATAGGGTTCATTCTGGTTTCATTATTTCATATTATGTTCCTTTGGATGACCTATAGAGTTTAAAAACTTTGTTCGGGGATGTTCGTTTTTATGGTTTTCTTGAACGGTCCACTTGTATTCTTAAATTGATGTTTGGGTTGATCATGGGTAAACATCCAGAACTGATACTACATGTTATTAATGATATTACAGTAGCTTTAATAATTTTATAGTGAATTATATTATATCCAAGTGGACGAATCTTTAGATAAAAATTTAATGATGGTTATTTGGGTTAATTTACACGGTTTTTGGATCACAATGATCTTGTTTTAACATTTAACATAGTAATATGGCCATAGGTTATTTCCAGAACATAAAATAGAACATAATACATATAAAATATTCTGGTTCAACCATAAAATGGTTTCATGACCAGATTGAAGGTAGAAATGGAAGAGGAGAACATGTCGTTTTTGAAGGTGATAAATTTAACACCTCATGAACAACGTTCTCTTTAATAAAAAATAATTGGAAGAGGGAAAGGGTGTGGGGTGATATAATATAACATTAGGATCATAATATTACAGTATATATATAATACTATATTTACAGAACAATTTGGATGAACATAGGTACGGATAGATCAAGAAAGGAACTTGAACATGAAAGGAAATTAAAGGAGATGAGAGAGAAAAATTACCTTTAGAATCTTCCTCTTGAGAACCTCCTTAAAAAATCTAGTCTTGGTCTTTTTATGAGACCAGAAGCTTTTGGACGTGGGGGAGGGGATAGGGAAGGTGTTTGGGCAGAGTTTAGATAAGTATTGGAGCTTGAGAGGTGGGAGGAAAATAGGGAGTGAAGGGTGTCTTTTATAGTGGAGGGGAGAGGGGTTTCCTTAATATAAAATTGATTAGTTTATTAATATCACAAAAGACAAGGAATAGTGAGTCTTGGATGACTAAGAATAGTAAAAAGGCATGTGAGTTCGGGATTTGTGTGCTTACATCACTTGTGATGTCAGGAATAGTGGGTTTTAATTAAAATGTATTTATATGGTAAATTAATGTAATCTACTATTCACCAAAAATTCAAGTGTCTCAGAAAAATCCCAAAAATTTACCCCAACCATTTTTCGACGTGTAGAATCCAAAAATGAAGTCCATTTTTTAATAATAATTTTCTAAATATTATTAATTTAATATTTAAATAAAATCATAATTTACTTAAAAATACAATTTTTAGGATTAAAACGGATTTTATAGTTCATTCAAAAATTACATAGGGTCTTATAAAATTATCTAAAAACTATTAGTCATTGATTCAATAATTTATGAATATATTTCAGGAAAATAAATAATAATTTAAATTAATTAATTATTTAAAATTAATTATTTATGACTTATAAAATACCAAAAAACTTTTACTAAGGTCAAATTGTCACTTTCTAAGATGTCTAAATTTCATTTTATTATTCATAGGTAATGTTACTCTTATTTACTATTCAAAAGGGTAATATTACTATTCATAAGGGTAGGTTACTATTTATAAGGGTAGGTTACTATTCATAAGGGTAGGTTAGTATTCACCAAAAATTATTTTTGTTTCATTAGACTCCAAAAACTGTCCTGAACACAACTGTGTATGTCGGATTTTAAAAATTCCAAACATAGGGGTGAGAAAATTATGTTTAAAGGTCACTTATCACTTAGTAGTTCATTATTTTGTGTTTTTATGACATATATATAAGAAGGGAATTTTCAATTGATATACTTTGGTTCGTTACAGAATATGATCGATATCGAACATTTACCTCTATGTTCTAGAAAAGTCTCCAAAATGATCTAAATACTATATTGAACCTCAACCGGAATCATCACCTTCAAAATGATGTCCAATATAGAAATATATTCCAAACACTTCATGACATGTTGAGGAAATTCAATCAAAGGATCATGAGATTAAAATCATCTTCTAGTTGAGTACACATGAAATAGTAGTTTCAACTAAATCATCCACATTGTCCAATATTATTACATTTATGGGAAGAGCTATAAAACACCAGCTTTCTAGAATGAATCTGATGAACAAAAACTACTACCTCTTGAAATAGTCATAGAAATTGTCGAAATGGTCAAGGCCATTTAGTAGAACATCATGGATTCTCAGAGTTGATAGAAGATTTATACTAGAAATCATTCGTGAGATCTTTAATTCATGTTTTTAGATAATTTATTCCTCCACATATGTCTAGGGAATAAATTTATGTTATTTTGGAAGAGGGGAATGCTTTTTAAAAGATACAGATGTCCCTTTGAGGTTCTTGGCCATGTTAGAGTGGTATCCTATCGACAAGAACTACCACCTAGCTTATTCCGTGTACAGGATTTTTTCCATGAATCTATCTTTAATATGTATATTCTAGGACCCTCAGATGTGCTGAACCAAAGGTGGTACCATGGAATAATTATCTCTTCTATGAGGAGTAGTGTGGTAATATATTAGATGAATGAGATAATGTGAAGAAATATAAAATAATTTACAATGTCAAGGTGCTATAGAGAAACCAAATGTTTGAGGAAACGATGTGGAAATTGGAGGAGGAGATGAAACCGAATGACACTCATACTTTTTACAGCCTGAATTAAAATTTGTAGGGTGAAATTTTTGAAGGGGGATATTTTAATGAAAAGAAATTTTATAAATAAAATAAACATTGTGATATAATTAAATGAATTTTTATGTGTTATGGTTATAGAAAACACCAGATTATATTAGGATTTATTATATCTAATTGGATTTAAAATACAATTCAGAATCATATCCATTGATAACATAGGATTGTAATAGGGACCTTATTATTAGTAAAAATATATGTTTTTGGAAAATCCAATTGTCACAAACAATGTATGATGGCCTCCAAAAGTAAGATCATAGCCTATTAAAACAATTTATCCGAGATTACAAGGGAGATTTATGCATTGAGATTAGCACTTGACCTTATCCATGCTAAGATCCCACAAGTAAAGTAGGAGAAAAACAAATTAATAGATAATTTCATGCTCATCAGGATCATGACTGAATCCATGTACACCAAATCCCCCATTCAAAGTCTCACACTCACACACCATAACCCTATGATATTTTCTAGAATAATAATGGGTTATGTATCAAGACCCTAATAATGTGAATAAATTTATTTTATAGAATAAGGTATATATTTTATTATCATGATATTTCATGTATGGTGTGTATGAGGTTACCCTAATCACACTATGTTTTGTTTTCTTGATTTTTAATCAAGACATATAATTATGATGTCATGTTTAATGTTTTCTCCACATTCTCATGTTACCATTATGTATTACTTCTATATCATGGATAATTATTCATGTTTATGATTCTCACCCATTTTATGTCCAACTGATATCATATTATCTGACATTTAATACCATCTTTGTGTTATGTTTTTTTATTACCATACTATGTTTTATAGCTTTTCCCTTTATTATGTAGGATTGGAGGTTATCCCATTTAGTTTTATGGGTGATATAATATTATGATCATATTAAGGAAATTTTCAATAATGGAAATGTACCACATGTATTAAGTTGTTATCTATTATACATAATTACAATAATAAACAATATTCATAGATCATTGAGGTATTATTATGTGTAATAATTTCTAATAATTCAGGAAATAATGTGTTATAATGACATGTGTTTTAATATGACCCAAACCATAACCCAATACAAAATGACAAAATTAGTATACTAAATAAATGAAATTTAGAAAAAAGATTATATCATGAAATAGGAATACTAATAAATTCATTATAAAATCCCAAAGAATAATATTTTCTCAATTTACATTTAAAAGTCAAACACTCATTCGTAAAAAAATTATTTTTTAATTAAACATTACACACTCCATTTATTTACCACCTAATTTACTAAATAATTATTCTAAATATTCTCACCAATTTTAATTAATCAATAAAAACCATTTTCATTCTTTTGATCTCCATTTAAAATTTTAATTCTTATCAAATATTTTTTTAATTATTATATTTGGAATACCTATCAATAGTCGATATTTACAAATAAAAATAATAATAACAATCCAAAAGTCAAGAAAATTATGCATGATCGGTAAAAATAAATATAAATCCACATGAAAAGATTGATTTGTCTAAAAAATATGGATAAAAAAAATAAAAATATATTTATATATGAATATTTAGTGTAAAAACCAATACGAATAATCATTAAAAAATTAACTCAACATATAATGAATAAATCATCAATGATTGAATGGAAATAAAAAAAAGTTTATAATATCATACCATCAGTTTTAAGTAATGATTTTTAAAAAATCTACATTAACTACATATTAGTATCAGTTCATCATGTAATTGAATGTGGAATGAGGAGAAATGTGATATGATAAGGTTCTTTTTTAGAGATATGAATAGTTTTATCATCATTAACCCAAAAAGCACTGATAAATCCCCATTTTATATTTTCTAAATGAATAGGAATTCATTGGAAATATCTTATCATTAGTTTTTTGGTACTGATAAATCAATAATTGTATCAATTATTAAAATAACTTCTAAAATAATTATTTATGAAGACTTATTTTATAGTGGTAATAAAATATTCTTGTAATAAAATGTTATATAACTTTGAACAAACTGATAAAAAATGAAAAAAGTAAATTAAAAGGTTGAAATAAATAATAATTATTATATTAATAAAACTTATGACTATTAAATCTTGTTTATTTAAAAAACAAAAATTTTACAATAAAGAAATTTTAAAAAATTATCATATAAATTCAAAACATATTAAAATTTAAAAACATTAAAAATATAAATGAATAAGTATTAATAAAATAAATTATAAAATTAATAATCAAATTTAATATTAAAGAACATATATGTGTATATAATTTTAAAAAAACAGTTAAGTTGAAAAAATATTAAAAGTTAAGAAATGATAAAATGAGTAATTAATATTAAATTAATGAATATTAAAAATATTAATTAAAATTGAATATATTAAAATAATTTAAAAAATGTGATATTATAACATTAATTAACTAAATTAAAATAAATAAAAATGAATAAAAATTATGGATAAAAAATATATAAATATATAAATAAAAAAATTATTAAGAATGTATCTATTAAAATTTTTAAGTACAAAAAATATAAAAAATTGTTTCTAAATAGATAAACTGAATTAATTTCTGTGACTTTACAAATAAAAAACATAATAAATAAAAGTTAATAAATATTAAACATTCCTGTAGCTAACATATTAAAAATATTAGAACATAATAAATACATATTTATAATAAGATATGAAGTCAATCGGTTTCATCTCCAGCTCCGACCTCCTTAAAAGAAAATAATGACATTACTCAACATACCAATGGGAAGGTGATAATTCAAGTGTTTATATGTAGTTCATTTGAATTTCTTGGTCAAGACTCTATTATTCGAAGTAAAAAATTCGGATTCTGTTATTTATATTATGACTAACAATCTGGTGACGGTGACTTCCAATACCGATAACCTCTCTAACATGGAAAATTCATATGATTAATCAAATCAATGGTAACCTATTAAAACATAGAGTCGAGGCTAACACCCTCATGGTCGTGGAGGTCATGTGGCCAACCACAACACGATCCTTCCATCTCCCACTTAGTTTTAGGGGATCTTTAACGTTGTTGAAGGGATTTGAAAATTTTATGTTTCATATTGTATTTCATGGATGTTTTTATTGTTTTAATTCTTTTCTCTATTAATGTGGTATTTATTTTGGAATAAGGTCATAAATGTATTGTATAACCCCATACTCTCCCACCTTTTTCCTACATTCCCTAATAAAGGGTCTTTGACTGAAGCATTTTTCATATATTGTAAAAAAACTTATTAATAAATCTATTAATTAATTTATTGGTTATAATTATACATAATTTTATTTATATTTATGATTAAATTTTATGTAAATATATTATTAATATTCATCTATAAAAAGTTGTATAATGTGTAAATTCTTTTCTTTATATTAAATTTATATTAATAGTATAAAATTAAATATAAAAATTTTAATAGTTATATTTAAATTTAAATAAAAATTATATAGATTTATTTTATTATAAATAATTATAGACCTATGTATTTTACTAATTATATAGAATATTATAATTATTTAATATCTTTTATTCATTTTAATTATAATTAATAATGTTATTATTTAATTTTTTGTGTTAATATTTCTATATAAGAATAATATTTAAATAATAAATTTCAAAAAATATATGGTTAAAAAAATTCATGAAATTTAACATTATAATTTGAATTCAATTAAATATTTAAAGATTCATTTTTTCTCCAATTACACACACACACACACACACACACACATATATATATATATATTAAAATATTCATCAAATATTTCAATAGGGTGTATGCCACATGAGTGGCGGGCTCGGTAAATATTTGATGACTAACCACCACGAATTTAGGAAATAAATAGTCCCATCATTCATTCTCTCAATCTAATTCACATCATTATTTGTTTCTACCTAGTTACAGTGAACATAATTAATGGAAATATATTTTTAAATAATAATTAAATAATATATATAAGTATATAAACATATATGAAATTTTAGAAAAATTTACTTATTATTGTATAAATAATATTTAAGAATATAAAAATAGTAATAAATTAATTTAATTTTTCATAGTTTATTTAATAATTTCTGATAAATGGAATCAATTATTAGTTCTCAATGATCTCAAATAAAGGTCATCCAATTATCAATACTAAAAAACACTGATAAAATTATTTCTTTTCTGATTCCTTTTACCAACACTAATAAAATATAATATTTATCAGTTCATTAAAATAGCATTGTTATAAATCAACCATTATCATAACATTTTGGTGTAACTAATAAAATACACCTCTAAAAAATTTTAATTTGTTCATGTTATTTTAAATATACATAAGATATACCTTCTACGTGACAAAATGATGAAAATAACTAAACATTTTTTCCTTGGATGAGTACTGATGAAGATATAGAAGACATATTTAATTCATAATCTTGAGAGAAAATATGTGGAGAATGATCCCATCTTTGACAATGATATTTTTTTTAAAAGAAAAAATTATAGACACCAATATCATTAATTTATTAAAAATAATTTAATAATATTTCCTTGAAAAATTACACTGACAAGAATGTTGAAGGAATCCCATGTTCAACCTCATTTAAAATTTAAAATTTCATTTCCTTTTTTATATTTTAATTAATAATTACTTATGAAGACAATGACCCATGATGACTATAATTTTTACCCACCTTCTCCACATTCATCCACATTCACATTACACACTTCATTTTTATAATCAAAACATTTTTTATTTATTATCTCCCAAATACAATATCCTTCATAAAAACCACATACACAACACAATGTTTCCATTGACGTCTTATTGGAAACCATGTATTCGAATCCACCACCCACCATCATACAGTTCAAATTATTATAGTTATTGTTAATTTCTATATATTATAAAAGTTGTTGGGGTGAGAGACCCTTTTGATAATGAAAAAACTGGGAGGAGATACAAGGTGGATGGGGAAGACAATATTATACTTCTACCATTCCAAAAAATACAAAATAAAAGGGAAAAAATAAAATGTATATTGTTACAACCCCATAATTCCCTCAAATTACTAAAATAGACATTGGGCCATGATCCATTAAAAGTACATTTATAGTTTTCCATTCAATTCCTTGTGAATACCAATGATTTTACAAAAATATATAGTATCCGAAGAGAATAGTGGAATAATATTATATTCTCACCAAACCCCGTTCAGTAAGGTTGTCTTCCACATCCCAAATATTTTACAAGCTCCCATGGAAGACTAGTTTCATCACCCAAATTCTTCTCCTCCAAAATTTCATAAATGAAAGACTTTGGTTGAGAAATACCCTTTCTGGTTATGTCTATAGTGTCCATCCAACGTTAATATTTTTATTCATGAAGGGAAAAAAGGGGGGAGCATGAAGGTTCAACCAAACAAACAACCCATATCATGGTGGTCAGAAATAATGGAGCCCAAGGGCATCTCACTGTAAAATATTCACCCCCTCCAGTTTTATACCAGACACATTAGTAAGACACGACAACCATATACTAGGAACCACAATAGAAGCCATATAGTCTGCCACTTTGTTCCCCTCACGCAATGTGTGCGTAATACTAAGTATGTCGTTTAATATAGACTTACACCGTCTAATTGTATAGAGGATAGACCAAGGGGTGGTTCCTCTACCTAGAAGGTCATTGTGTATAATCATAGAGTCTATTTCCATGTGGGTAATGTAAATACCCTTGATATGGCATAAGGATTGGCCTGTCAAGACCGCCATTGCTTCTGCCCGTGTTGATGATTCACTACCATAGTAAGCCGACAAGGCCAACACTAGGCTCCCTTTGGAGTCTCGAATAACTCCACCTCCCCTCATGTCACCCAAGACATAAGATCCATCAATGTTAAGCTTAAGCCCTTCGGTTGGGGGGCTCCAGTGAATCCATCTTCCTTATTCTGCCCCACCATTCCGTGTGACACTCCTCAGTGGATCCTGCAGCGCACACCTGGATGACCAATCTCTCCCAAGGCCCATGGTGCCAATTAAGTCGATTATCATGCATCGGGTACATGCCACTACAGACCTACCAGTGTCACTTCTCCCCTCATATTTTTCCATCTTTCTGGATTTCCATAAGCTCCAGCATACCGCAATGAAAACGGCGGCTCGCACCTTGGAATACTCTGCTGAAACACATTCTTCCTAGAACCAGCGCTCCATAAACAACTCCATGTTACCCCCCTATGCATGGTATCCTGGGTGGATACCAAAGAACCACCACACATGCCGAGCCCATTCTACTTAAAAAAATGTGATCCATGGTTTCTTCACTTTTGTTACCGCAACATTGGCAACACGATGCAAGACTGATTCCATGTCTTTTGATATGGTCATCAGAGGGGATAGATTTATTACGTATCCTCTAGGAAAGGAAATTGAGTTTTGTTGGGATGTTGTGGCACCATTCCATGCTTTTCCACCTATCAGTTTTCCCATGTATACCGTTCGTTCTACGGAAGTCTTTGGTATTGAACCTCCCCGAAATGGAAGGGGTATATACACATCTGTCCTGCTCGGAGTTCATTACAACAGAGTCAAATATTTCTTGATGGGATGCTTCCAGGAGCGATCTGTAGAACAGGGGGTATGATCTTGCCTCCCTCAAGGATATAAAGGGGGTCAGACAACCCAGGTCACCAAGAACTTCCCCGACCTAGTTATGTTGCCAAAACATAATGCTCCCTTCCTCGACAATCCATCAAGATAGAGGGAGGAGAGTTGGAATGATGTTAAACACTGAGGTCCACAACGCCGACCCCCTAGCAGACCGATAAACCGTATCGTTATTATATCTCTGGAACTTATGTTTCCCCCACAATGTGAAAGCTTCAATTGACTCCCATTCCAGCTTCGCATGCATGAAGTGCATTTTATCCACCATACTCCTGACATTGATTCCCCCTTTAAAAATTTGCTGAGCCATCATTCCCCACGAAACCCACAGTCTCATTCCCTCACCTGACGCGTCCCAAATGAAGCATGCAAGAATCCCATCAATAGACCTTTTGACTCCCTTAGGCACACACTTGGAGGCTAGGGAATACACTAGGATTGCAGAGAGAACATTATTCACTAGTGTGATCCATCCTCCGAAGGAGAGAAAGTGATTTTTCCAGTTCAGGATGTGATCCGTATTGCTGTTAACCACTTTGTCAAAATCTCCGTTTCGCAGCTGACCTGCCGAGACATGGACACCAAGGTACTCCATGGAGAACGTGCCTCTCCCCATACCCTACACAATCCCCATCCTGGCCACCCTTCTCAGATTTCATGAGGCAGGGACATATAATTTTCTCTTCTCCCTGTTGATGAGTTTTCCACTCCACATGCAGTATTCTGCGAGTATCCAATTCAACACCTACAGAGACCTCCAACCAACATTCATGAACCCAATGGAATCATCCCCAACCATCAAATTCGATAGAGTGGGAAGGCCGAGCTTCCTCCTGTATGGCCTTCTGGCTCCTTCCTCAACGCCTTTGTTGATCATCCTGCTCAGAATGTTTTACATTATAATAAATAAACTTGGGGATAGCGGATCACCTTTCCGAAGACCCGAACGGTTTTAAACAAGCCCTGTTATCTCCCCATAAATGACACTGCCATCCACGGTTATTAGATTCACCTGAAAATAAGATCATAGGGCCAGTTCGATACACCCATAATTGTGAGGACTCGATTAATGAAACCCCATTCCAACCTTTCATAAGCTTTGTTCATGTCTATCTTTACTGCTACATTGGAGCCATGAGATAGATTATTAATATCTCTTAACATCTCTTGTGTCAGCGCCACGGATCCCTGGATCGATCTACCTTTGACAAAGCCATGATTTTCCTAGGAAATCCACCGTGGAAGGAAGCTGGCCATCCACCTATTGAGAATGCTAACCAGGACCTTGTAGGGAAAATTAAACATGATCACAAGACGGTAGTGGGAGAGGGAGGAAGGATATTTCATCTTTGGTCGGAGGACCAGCGTAGTCACAAACACTATCCGTGGAAGGCCACCCCCATGGAAGAAATCCTATATGGAAAAAATAAGGTCACTTTTCACCTCCAACCAAGAGTCCCTGTAGAAGGAGACCGAGAAACCATCATGTCCTACCGCGCTATTAGGGTTCAAATGCCACACCGCCTCGTGAAATTACCCTTTGTCTGTGATGCCTTCAAATAGTCCATTCTCAAGCGTAGAGACGGTATTAGAAATCCATTCCCAAAGCTCAGCCTCCCCCGAAGGGTACCCTCGAGGCATGTTCACATTTGTACCCACCAGGAGATCTTTGAATAACGCGCATTCCAGTCCCTCGACCACATCCGGATCATTCGAAAACGAGCCATCCTATATCGCAAGGTTGTGTTTCACAACACGCCTCTTCTCGCAAATGAATGCATGGAAGTACGCGGTGTTATTTCCCCCTTCCTTCAGCCACATGACTCTAGACCGATCCCTCGCTTTCCACTCCAGAGAGAGAACCATAACCTCCAAAGAGCTCTTCAAATCCACAAGACTACCAAAACTCCCTTCGTCCCATCTCTTCTCAAGCCTGGCCTTCAAGTTTTGGATTCCCTGTTTTCACGCTGCCAGCTCTTGGTCTGGGGGAGGACGAGACCTTTCCCATTACAAGTGATCTTTCTTTAAGAATCTCAACTTGTGGTGGATGGCCACCCATGCGTGGCCACTAGGGGGATCTCTCCAGCTTATCTTCACCACTCGGGGATACTCCGGAATTCTCTCCCATTGGCTGGAGAAATTGAATTTCTACTACACAACTTTTGATCTTCATGGAGTCACCAGGAGCGGCGAATGATCTGAGATACTACGAGTTAGGTGATTGACCTTCACATTCGGGTATTTGGAAATGGCGTGGACATTGGCCAAGCACTAGTCCAACCTGCTCCAACTTCGACTCCCACCCCTTCAGTTGTTGTACTAGGTAAACGGATCACCTGAATATCCCAGGTCCATTAACCCCTTCCCTGCCGCGAACTTCACAAATGACATACTTTTCTACCTTGTGAAATCTCCACTCCCCTTTCTCTCATCCGACTGCAAAATAATGTTGAAGTCCCCTCCCACCACCCAGGGTTGGGTCCCTAGATCGAAACTGTTTGGCTCATACCATAGAACCTCTCGCTGTTGGGTGTCGCAGCTGCCATAAACCACAGAAACATATAGCTCTTCTCCACCACTCGACACCTTCGTCGTGATGTGCTGATACCCATCTTGCATCAGTTCCATTGTGACTTCCCTCTTCCAGAATAACCATATGTGATTGTTCGTCGGAGCTACATGAATGGACGCATGCGTTTTAAGAATATGGGTGAACTACTGGATCTTAGAACAGTTATTCTTATGTTAAATAATCGCCACCATCATGGCCTTGTGGTTACCCCCTTCTGATACCATGAAATCTGTATTCACCCTCTCCCCAATCCCTCGGGCATTCCAGAATATCATAGGAAACATTAAAACGAACCTGTCCTGGCTTTGGCCCCAGGACCAGTGGTCAATTCCATCAGAACATTGTAGCTCTCCCCCTCCTGAAGTTTCCTCTTCATCTATCTGGTACACACTCCTGGGCTCGAGATCGGTAAGGCTAGTGCAGGGAGAGGAGGAGAGAGAGAGGCCTGCGATGAGAACCCACCCGCCGCCTTGGCAATCCGGGCCGGAGTCTCCTCCCCCGCATAATCACAAACCCCAGAAAGAACCCTGATCACACACCCTTTCCTAATGGACGAGGAGCTGGCCTCCAAAAGCGGATGATCTCTAGTAGAGAGACCTCGTGCACTTGGAGTATCAAGGGACAACAACCTAGGGCCATTGAAGAGGTCCCCCATTAAGGGGCATGCCCCTTGGACTCCATCCTCCAAAAACAGCGGGGCCTCATTTGAACTGGTGACCAAGGACAAACCCGGGATCCGCCATGCAGAGGAGACCATGCCCTTGGGAACTCTCAGGTGAAAATATAGAAACCCATCTCTCATCTGCAGTAGCTCTGGAAGGCACGATCACTCGTACGTATAAACTGGCAACATCTGGGGATAAGGGGATAGGGAACATCCAGAGGTTCGAGAGACCAAAAGCGAACCCGAAGACGAGGCCGACCCATGGCGAGACACAGGAGAATAGTGAGTGCCTTAATGCCAATGGCAGCGCGATGGCACCCATCGAGAAGTCACGTACGGCGGTTCTGAAGCGAATGACCTTACAACAAACAATACGATCAGTACATGGGAAACACCGGGTACACGATATCCTAGTCCCAGACCACCGACTCCGAAACTTTCTGAGAGACCTTCTACGAAACCGGTAGGGAGAGATCCAGATCCATGAAAATCCGCGCCATCAGGACATCCTCACCATGGCGAGTGCATTCATCCGAGCATAGAAAGTCTCCCAACACGTCCCCAATGGCCTTAAAGAACACACAATTCTGAACAGGGCAGGGGAGACCTAGAATACTGACCCACACTGCTGAACTGGGGAATTCCTTCCCTTTGTGAGCCTCCATCGACCAACAAGACTAACTGAAGCGCCACCGGGCCACAGACCTAAGGGCGAAACTCCATGAATGAATGAAGTCCGACTCAGAGTATAGCATTAAGCAGAACGAGTTCCTATGGAGCACCGATACTGGAGCCTCACCTTGAATCCCCCAGGATCTCATGAAGTGATTACAAACTGGGATGGGGGGTTTCTCAGCACCAAAACAAGCCACGAGAGTCCATTTCATGCCAGCAGAAGCTTCGACGAATGTCGTCACTGGCGCCACCAGTGACACCCACGATCCCTCCCTCACCACCAAGTGATAGAAAGAACCAATATCTGAGATCCACAGGCACGAATCATCCTGACCCTGTCCGCAAAGGACATCCCTGATGGAACACACCGAGTGACCCTCCCTAGGAGGGGCCTCCACGGACCCCCTTACAGGATCATCCAGTGGGGAAACAGAGCTAAGGGCGGCCACCGGCAGAACCGAAACCACCGCGGCTAGATGGAAAAAAAGGGAGTAACGGTCAGAAAATTTTGAAAACCACACAACGTGTGGGGCGCGTTCTCTGAAATTCGCATCACTCCCTACCCAGTTATGAAGGGTTCTATAGTGTTAATCACTTTTAATGAATGGTTATATATAACCCTATGTCTCAACTATATACATAAACTATTGTTTTATAACATTGAAATTTCTGAAGATATATCATTCCCTAAATTAATTTTTATCTCTCGAAGATCACCCATTTCCAGCAACATGTGAAAAAGATTCAGTACCTAAAACTAATTCCATTCCTTTAGTTGGTCCTAATAAATCTATAGAATCTCACTAATTGTTTTATAGTAATATATTGTTATATTATTTATCATTTGATTATATTATCCAACAAATATTAAATTCAAACCGAACTTCATCGTAAATTAAAAATGGGGGAGAATTAAAATCTAACTTCTTTTTCATAGAGGATACCAAATCTAGTAGCTTAAATGAATACCTATAGCTAGAAAACTGAATAATTTATCAAAAGTATCATACATGAATATAAAATATGCTTCAGTGTGTATCACCCTGATATATATTTCCACTAGATCGGTTCATAGGTGACTATGCAACTGGTTCTTATGAGTGCCTTCCCATATGCTAATGGAAACAGACTAGCAGTGAGTGTGTAACTAAGTTATAGTTGGGACACTATACCCTCTGGAAATTATAAAAACATTGGTATATGTATTTAATGAGGAGTATAAAACTAATAAGATAACCCTGGACTAGTAATACATAGTAAAATCGTAACAAAAATAAAATACCCAATGAATAAATGAACCAAACATACCATTTTTAGAATAAAAAACATTAGAATAAACATGAATAAAAGTCATGTCATTAAAACCAATAAATCGAAGTGTATCCCACAGAGGACCACATTGGATACATATATAATAACATGTTGATAGAGAATAGAAATAAAAGTAAACTCATATTGATTCAAGAACCTCCAACATCCCTTAACATCCATCCCATGAAAAAGGGCTGACATCACTAAGGTCATGCTCTTGAGATTGGTCCATTACATATCGCAAGAGCCTAAAATATACACAATTCTCAAAGGGAATATGTATGGTGTGACAAAAATAACTTTTGAACACCAAAAATGTGTTCTTATCTTACATTAGTGATAATGACAGAGTTCTAAATATTAAATAAAATAACACATGCTCATCATACAAATAACCTTCTTATCTTATGCCCTGTAACCATAATTAAATTATCACTTTCTTCATCGACCATCTATTACCATGTCCCCACAGTTATACATATATACTACAACATGTGTCATCATATATAAAAATTTAGTGTTGATGATCCTTATAAAAAATTTCAAGTCATCCCCTAATGAGTAACGAGCAAGAGATCCATCAAGAATCTTCTATATAAGTATCAAAAGTACCATCTACCCTCCAACACCTCCCATGTCATGTTCAAATAAATGAAATACCAATGAAATGACCAAAAATGTACATGGTCCCTCAATATCACCTCATTACATCATCATTTTATTGAAGAATGATATTTTTGGAACAATGATGTTTTCCTACAAACAATAAACATTATAGGCTCAAGAGCTGATATCCAAAAGAAAAATAATATACATCCTCCCAAAATATCCAAACAAAATAGCCTCAACATATAGTGATCATCAACCACCAACCAATTTTCTCATCTCAATAAATTTATGGATCATCACAAACACCATTTTTTTCAATTGATGGAACCTCCAACTTCATTGATAGAAAAAACAATCCTAATATGCATGTAATAGAGGCCTATACCCACATTAGTGGTCAACACCGCATCCCCATCCTATTATTATCTATGAACACATGACTCCAATCGTGTGGCATACAATATCATTGAGATTAAATCACAAATAATGTACCAAATCCATATCATCCGAACACCTCGTTCCCTTGAGACTATATATCGCTCAACGTGATGGTCAATACTATCACAAAATAGACGAACCATTCTTGTAAACCGACGACTTAATCTTATCAGTCGATCAACAATGTTTTTACACCTAGTGATCAATATCAACTCAATTATCTAGGAGCAGACCAATTTTATTATTTCATTTCCTTAAACTATGTGCTAATCACCACCTCAATCAACAATTCAATGCCATAATGTTCCCATGGATACCTCACAAATAGAATATATAATTCAATTGAATTTAATTAAAATTACCCACTATACATAATCTTACGATTTTTTATAAAGCCTTTCACCTAGATTAAACCATTATTAGTCATGGTGGATCATGTTAATAGGCTTATCACATTTTCTATTTACTAAATAAATGATAAAAATTAAATTCTTAGGGCCCATCTTACATAATCAAATGTTGAACTCAAGAACCCACCCACAAGAACACTGCAAAATCAAAGGGAAGGCTATAAACTACCTACCTCATACTAGTATAATATTTATCATCAAATATTATCCTCTAAATTAATATGTTTTTCATGGAATCAATTTTTTAGATGAACACCCTGATAATAGGGTAAAACAACTCACATGGATTTAGATCTCTGTATGGTGAGGAAAGAGATAAAAGGAAAAAAATGACTTGATACATTACCGACCTAGAGCCAATTAGTTATTTAAATATAAAAAAGGGGTAAAACACAGATGATGGATCATATGAAATGGGGTATAAGAAATTAAGGTTCTCCCATATGTGCATAGTAGGAAGAAGAAGAAAGGAGGAGGAACAACTAATAAAGGATGTTTGAAAATTTTTGTCCTTTCACACTTTTAATTTACCCACATATTTGGTTGTATGATTTGGATAAAAGTGCACCAACTATAGGGAAAAACAACTTAGGCAATGTACCACACATGATTTACCCACATGGTTGTGAATAAACATGCAGACCTTAGTCACGGTTACTACCAAAGTGTCACAATGTTTGTGGGAATGGCTGGACTATTTTGAAAAACATTCCCAAAAAATTCAAACCCAAAATGAAAACCTACCAACCCTCAAAAACATGACTATAGGGGTAACATGGTTATATCAAATAGTTCCCCTTTGAAAAAAAATTCATGTTTGACGACGCGCAGTTGGAATGATGTTTTTTAACCATGCACCTTAGCCTTCCTTCCTCGAAACATGTTTTTTTGCCTATGGCACACCTGAAAAACAACTAAATCCATGAAGCACTTGAAGAGAATTAAAAATCATATCAAAAGGTTCATGGTTCAAAGAAAATCCTTGAATTAATTCTAAATATCAAAATTCAAATTGATGTTGTCAAAAAACAAGAAAATTCATAAAGGATGAGTATATCGACTACTCTGAAACCCCAAGATGTTACAATCTCCCCAGTATAACACAGATCATCCTTGATATATCATGACATAGCATGAGATGCTACCAAACATGTCCATGTTATTAAAATCAACCCAGTTTAACCTGATCCGTATTTTCATTGGTTAACTCCCTCATGGTGATCCACAACTTACGAGTTACCTACCCCCATTCTCTTCCCAACCTAAAATAGAAATAATCCAATGGTCCATCGACAATCCATAGACTCAAAATTACTCTTGGGACACATCATCGCTCATTCAGATCATCATGTTCCCAAGTAAAGTTCTTGTCACATTTGAAACCCATAATGTACTACCACTCATATATTTCTCAGTGTGTGTTCATGCCTCAATTGTTACCAATTAGGTTACACATCTCCTCAGATTCCAAAAACCATCTCTCAATCCTTGCACCTCACATAAATCCCACATTGCATCGATTCACAGATGCCAATACACTTCAAAGAAAACATACACTACATCAATTCCCAAAAATAATATCGGTTCCAAAAACAAAATATATAAATGTATATATATCATATGTCATAGAAGATTCCAAATGGCTAATCAACATCTAATTAGTCCAAAAAAACCCATGCACCTCATGCACCCAAATCTAGAAATTCCAAAAAAATGGGCCATGAAAAAATATAAAATATTTCCCACCATTCCCATGGAATTTCTCAAACTATATACGTATACCAACGTTTCATAGAATCTAGTCGTTCTATTACGTACAGTTGGCCTGAAGCCCTAATACATGAGACATGGCCTCCCTTTAGAGCAGCACCTGCTACCAGCCACTAATTCCACAACTAGTTCATACATTCTCTTCCATGACATCAACATGAAACTGGGTCTTGCCTACCAGATCATAGTAGCTCTCCTAGTCTGACATCAAACACATATGTATTTTTTGGTTCGTGACTACTAATTGTTAGAGAAGTATTCATGAAGAACAACTTGAGATTCCCAACCAATATATATGGTCGTCACTTCTTGAGTTCCTAATCACACTATCTCTCTATATGACCCAACATACCACAATAGAATCACTCTAGAAAATACCAACTACTAATTGGTCTACTCACGTCTATAGACTAATTTTTTTTCCTATGACTCTTCAAGGACTTGATTAATGTTTTATAAAGAATCTCCACTGAAATCTCCTAATGTCATCACCGAGCTCGAGTATGATCCGACCATCAATTTCTTGTCATCCATTTACATCGGAATCATGACATCCAATAATGAGGATAGATGAATATTTATACATGAACCCTGTCGGTGTGAAATATACCATCTTATAAATGTCTCACCTTTTGGATTTAATCACCCACCATAACGAGTGTGAAATTAGAGAGGTCAATGTATGTTGCTACATTTTCAATGAAATAATATCTCTCTATTTTATGATTAGGAAGTACTGTTATTTTTCAACCCATAGTGTCTCTAAGAAGAACTGATCGATGAACCTTGACTTGATGTCCTTCAGGGTCAGTCCCTTGTGGCTACCTTCCTATACCATTATGTCCCACTGCATGTTTTTTGTCTCTTTTAGCACATACATTTTCAAATTAACCCACCATCCTATGAGTGTATCAGCCCGGTTTAGAATGGTATAAACTACCTTTATATAATTCATATCCACCTATGGTCCACCCACACCCTAAAATAGTTATGGGTATGGTGATTGGAACTCCTAAATAAAGTGTTCCAAGGACTCATACACTCCCTAAGCGCCTCAATAAATCACATAGACGAACTGAACCTTTCTCTCCCTAAGGATCTTATTAAGCCATGATCAAAAAGTTGAAAAATCATGTAGTTAACCTTCCTGTACTAGAGCCTTCACCTATTCTAGTACCTTTATATCATGATTATCCATGAATTGTTTTCCCTAATCTAAACCCTTAGGGGCCCCATACTATGCAAGATCATGAGGAACCAAATCACCACCCACATAATGCTTCACTAGATCTCATATCAGTGGAATACCATTTAATACCTAACAAATGATCCAACGTCTATAATATATATATAACTCATAAATGAGAATCTATAACAAGTAGCACAATCTCACTAACCTTACAATCCCTCATCACAACCTTGTTACATGAAATATGACCATATGGACCCCCACCTACCCATATCAGAGTAAGTTGACACAAGTATCTTGACCTCATGTCCATATTTAAATCCATATCAATGTTATAAATAATGTATTATTCAGCCACATTCCCCCTCTTGTTCACATAACTGAGAAATACATAACATAACATCTGTGGTAGCAGAGTATAATTCTAGTAAAGAGAATATATGTAAGAAAACACTATTTAACATCCTCTATTGTCATTTTAAACTATTAACCCCCAATCATCATCCCATCATGCTCTTATCAGATCTATTATAAAATATATTGATATCACAAGAATATAGTAACATCACATACCAACAATCATAGATATCATTTCAACAACAGTCCAACGTTCAATGTGTACAATGACACTATATAGAGGACGAGCTAAAAACACTTTTATCTTCATCTGTTGATACATTATACAAGCCAAACCCTTAGAGTACAATCCAGGTTCTCAATGAAAAACCCAATTAATTCAATAAAAAACACACACACACACCCAGATATATATATACATATAAAATCCGTTGTGCCTAGAATTAATGAATAAATAATCATCCTTTACAATTCTTGAAAAAGGATATCACATAAAAAAATATTATATTCACACCCATGCATGACGCTTGAGGTAGAAATCATATCAACTATAAAAGAGAAAAGTAGTAAAATTATTTCCCAACCTAGGAAACTTCTTCTCCCAACCCTATATGGGGAATTAGAAACCCAAACATGAGTTTTATACCGATTTCTGACTACGATAGTGTCCAGTCTACTATAACTCAAATAATGAGAATAAAAAAAGAATGAACATTTGATATCATTAGTATCATCTTATGGGGTTTTACTAATTTCCAATCATGATATGCTTGTATAAAACTTCTAGCTCCCCTACCCATATATGCACCTGAATTGTGTTTTGGGGAATTGTGCTTCTAGGGATAAAAAATTCCACTGTAAACCCCAAAGTTCCATGAACTTAAAGGATGGAGTGAAGAGATGATCGTGGGAAACTCTAAACTCATGTGGTGATAATAATGATGGTCTACTTATATAATAAGAATCAAAATAGAAAGACTGTAACGTTTGACCAATAACCAACCATAGTGTAGGAATAACAAGAAATTGATGAATTAATGAATACAAGTACAAAAAATACCATTTTTAGAACAAAAACCATTTCTAGAGACTTGCATATAAGTAAGGACATTCAATGAAATACATATAAGGGTATCATGTGGTCGACCTCATTATATACATATATAATAGCATGTTGATTAAATAAATAAATATATCTAAAATCTAAAATATGAAAGAAACTCCATGGTCCCTTTCTATTTGTCCAATGAAAAATTTATTACATGATCACTATGTTATAACTCCTGAGATCAGTCCCCAACCTTCTTTCAAGAGCCTAAAACGTACACACATCATAATGATCCCATGTAGGGTGTGACAATAATCTCAATACGACACAACCAATGTGTTCCAATATTATATCTATGATAAATTATGTTTTCTAAATATAAAATAAAATTGAACATGGACATCAAATAAATAACATTTTTTTCTTATTCATATCAATTAGAAGGAAGCAATCACCTTCATTGACCATCATCAATATCCACATGATCCATGTTATATATACAGAATACAAAATGTGTACGTATATTTATAACTATAAGGGAAATTATCCTTATAATTTATCCCATGGAATCCCCTAATGAATAATGAGATGCAGAGCCCATAGACACCTCCAACAAATGTATCGTAGGAACCTAGTTCCCTCTGACACCACCCATGTCATAATCAAATAACTGATGTCTCAAAGGGATTCACAAATATGTACCTTGTCCCTCATTCCAATGATGAGAATATCCCCATTTTCAGGACGACCGACATACCAGGTATATCAATGCCTTTCATTCACACAATTATCACTATCGGTAAAAAATCAAACGATCTGGGAAACAATGATATATAACCTCCCAAAAAATATCATGCCAATGTCCTAAACATATGGCGATACTCGTCCCCCCAACTGACTATCTCATCACCATCAACTGATGGATCCTCACCATCCCTGTGTATTTGTATGATAAGAATTTCCAACCTCAGTGATGGTAAAAACCATCCTACGTTTCAACTAATGAAGGATTATACACAAATAAGTGGCCAACCCCACATAATCATATAATTCTTATCTATGTGAACAAGACTCCAATTGAAGGTCATCCAATAATTGTAAACAACAATAAAAAAATGTACATAATCCATATCATCCCTGTACATTTTCCCTTATAACTGTGTCTCTAAACCTAATTGTCAACACAATCTATTATCACATGGTTTCTGACTACTACATCATGACATCTTCACCTTAATCAGATGAAAAGTCGTCCAACTAAGGGATAAATATCACCGCATTTATTTAGGTCAATCCCAACCTAATGATCACACAACCTCAAACTAGGTGGTCTTCACCACCCAAATACTTAGTCCTTTCCCATCATGTTCCATTGGAACCATCACAAGCAATTATATAATTAAATTTAATTAATTTAAAATAATCCCCAACATAATCCTCTCATTTTTTCTGAAGGTTGCCTCTACGATTAATCCTTATTTAGTCATAGATGATCATTCCTATAGAAATATAACATGGTATATTTATTAATTAATGGACAAGAATTAAATTATTAAGGTCTTTATCATATATCCTAATGGATTACTTAAGAACACAACTCCCAAAACTTTGAAAAAACAAAGAGAATTTCGGGAACCCCTAACACATCATGGTAGGTGATTTCTTATCTGATATCATTCTCTAACTTGTGCCAGTTAGGATGAAATTTGTTTTTTTAACTCCCTAGAAAATAGGGTAAAATATCTCACATTGATTTAGAACACAGTAAGATGAGATAGAAGAGGAAGGAGGAAAGAGGAATCAAATCTTTATCAACGTGGATACAATGAGACCGAGGATATCCCAATGGAGCTAAGATGTGGAGGATTTATTAAATCCTAATGCGGCTAAATGAGGGATCTATGTTATATGCATGGTAAAAGGAAAAAAGAAAGTAGAAAGAAAAAATAAAAGTTCTAGGGGAATTTTTGGGATTTGGCACTTTTATGTGATCATCAGGGATTGGCCACATGATTTTACTAAACATGCACAAATCTTATATCTCCCACTACTTAGTATCTAAGTCTCACAGGGTTGGCATCTACAGTTTGGAAAAACAGTGAGGATCTCGTGTTTGACTACTGCTTATGGAGCACTAAGTGTACATTATAGGCAACATAGTTTGGAAAACTGTGATTTTACCATGATCACCATATGAGATAGCCTAACCCCCCCCCCACCCCAACTTTTCAGAAGGGCCACATTGTTAAATAATTTCATTCCCATTTGAAAATAGGTTTCACAGTTGGGGTCGCACAGTTAGACAAACTAATCCCAAAATGTTCACCTTGATATAACTTCACTTATTCTTGGTGTTGTACTCTTACATAATAGGAACCCATCATGGACCCGAAGTCACATTAGAATGATTAAACCCCATATAAATGAAAGATTCAGATCGAAGAGACCCTAATAATTATGTCCGGAAGTATAAAATTCTAATTTTCCCCATCACTAAAAAATTCAACTATGTAGAGGATTTTAACCTACTCCATAAACACCGGTCATTGTAGAGTGAAACCTGGATAAAATAGATTATAAAATTCTATTTTCTTCATCTAAAATCTGATGCTAGAGGATTATATCTGACTTGTTGATCAAGCCTAACTAGGGGTTTTATATACTCAACAACTTAAATGTGGAGCTTCTTAGTACAAGATGGATGTGTTCTTATCATCTCACCACCCTATTCAATTTTATGGATTTTAAGAGAACCCAATAGAATATATTCACTATCACAATACAATATATTCCTTAGATATAAATTACTACTTTATTTCATTGATTCATTACTGACATCTGTTGACGAGACATTCATGAATTTTGATGGAACTAAAGAATTTGGATTCATTTTACACTTGTGGATTGGCGAAATCTTGTTACGGTCATTGAATATAAGAATCTTAACATCCCTTATTGAATTCAATTCCAAATAAGTTGGAAGATCTTCATAATCATCATCACATGCCTACTACCCCAAAAATTCCCAAATGCATCTCTAAAGGAAAGGGGATGATTCCACTCTCAAAAAGGCTATGTACACATTCTTACCATAATTGAACAATCAAGGAATGAACATTATATATCTGTAAGTGTATCCCCTAAAAAATAAAAACTATCCATGTCCTTTTCTTCTTTCAATATGATCATTCCACAACTTTCAGATTTATAACATAAGTGAAGACATCCCCCTCAATTGGTGTTTCATATCCAACCTTTTAAGTATAATCAAAATGTTTCTCACTACTATAAAACTAATCATTTTATATACCATGAGAATAAACCATATATTTTTTTTTCAAAAACATTCCTCGAATATTGATTTATCTTCTACCTACACACTCTTCATCACGCACCATTATGGAAGAAAAGGATAAAACATTATAATTAAAACAATTAACATTAGTATATCCAATAGTTTAAAAAAATCATAAAAACAAGAAATCTTCTCATATTTTATATGGAGAAAATTTTCATTTTAATTAATAGATAAAAATACAATATCAATTAAATCATATTTTAGATCCACGTCAATAAGGACTTGGAAAAAATATCCAATCTAAAAATGTTTTGTCACACAATCCATTTTAATGGGTATACTAATTATATATGATATTAAAAAAAGGTATGGGGATAATATAATATGTAGTTTTAAATAAAAATCCAAATATATATCTGAGATCTATAATTTCATATTCTTATTGTATTAAGAAAAACATCTCAATCCAGAATTGGTAGCAAACCATGTTTATATGAAATTAACGAAAAACCAAATCATGTGCTTTAAATCCTAGGTGGATAAAACAAAAACAACCCTGTCCAATTAGAATAAAAATTCAATAAATAAAACTATATGGACTATAAAATCAATATAATATCAATGATACTTCATGTATTTCAACAAATTGCTAGATACAATTTTGTATTGATCAATAACCTATAAATTTGAAGTCAATCCTTATTTTGACCAATATTTAAAAACACTTTTTCTATAAATATTTACGTAATAGATGATATAAAAAGTAATAAATTATCATAAAAAATATTAATATATAAATTTAATCATCAATAATAATATTACCATAAGGTATCAATTTCGGATCAATGATATTGTTCGAAGAATAACCCAAAAAAGTGACATTTATTAGAGTTGGTTTATGGAAACATAAATATTAGTAGAGGATACTATGCTATATACTATTTATTTGGATGAGGTTGTGTATTCTATGTATGTCATGGTTGATGGATTCATTTATTTGTAATTTTTTAGAAGAAAATAAATATAGAGAAGTGTATGATTTTAACATTCATAATACTGGGTCTTTAAGGTGATGAATGATGATATTATGTGGTAATAATAAAAGTGCATCTTTGGAATTTATGAATTATTATATATCATTCTATGGAATTATTGAGATCCCCTGCTTCATTCTGTTTAACAAAACTAAAAATTTAAATTGATTTTTTTCATTAAAAATAATCATACACACCTTGAAAAATAATTAATTTTAAAAAAAAGAATAATAAATTATAAAAAAGAAACTGTAATAATAGGAAAATATATTCATAGTAATAAATATTAATTTCCAAATAGTAATATATATTAAAAGTATTTAATAGTAATCGATAATATATATTTATAAATAGAAATTTTTAAATTTATTAGTTATTATTCACCAAATAATAAATGTATATATTGTAAATATAATATTAATACATGGAATGAAAATTATAAATACTAAATAATTATTGGTCAATAATAAAAATTAATTGATATTTATTATAAATACTTAAAAAATATTGTTATTGAACTTCTAAAAAATTAATAGTGAATATTTACTGTTAACGTTTTTTATTTAGTTGCAAATTATTTCTACATATTCACTAATTCCAAAACTATTAAAAATTATTATCAATGACTCACAAATTATAATTTATCACTAAACCATTTCAATATTTTCTCCCATTACACCATCAACACATTTCTATATAAAATATTGTGGCATGAAATTTTGTATCCTTTCTCAAACAAAGTCTATATGAATATCCTCGCACATCCTGATCATCCCAATAATAAAAAAACTATCTCAAATTCAGTATCCAATAATGTATGGTCATCTTTTATGATGAGTTCAATGTTAGAATTAGAGGGATCGATCTAAAAAATCCTCCACCCTGTAGGACCTATGTTTTATCAAACTATGATTTCATAGTTTCTTATATATATAAAGAAATTTAATAGCTTCTATTGCACGAAACCCTGAAATGGCATGTGTAATACACAAGATTGAGTTTCTACAAAACAACACATTATTATTATAATTATTTAAATGATATATTTATTTATCAATTAAATATTATAATATGAATAGTAACAAATAAATTTTAAATTTTAGTTATAATTTTTTAACCTAAATAAAACATATTTATAATGAAGTGTAAATATTTTGTTAAAATAGTTATATATTTTTTAAAAAAACTTTTCATAAAAGAAATAGTTCTTATTTCCTTTTGTAAACAACAATTAAATTAATTTTATAGACTCATTAAATTTGATTTTTGTAATATAGACATAATTTTTGAATTTGATATATCAAAATTATCATAGTGTGATTTTTGGGAATATTTCTAAAAACATTAAAAAAATTTAATTAATAGAGAAAAATACTCTATAGTGCATAAAAACAGACTTTTTCATATAAATAATTATTTTCAATTAAAATTTATCGTAAAGTCAAAATATATAAATAATAAATTTATTATCCCAATTTAATTCATTTTAGTCATTTTATAATAAAATTAGATATAAAAATTTATTGAAAATTTTAACATCTTTTACATAATTTATAGGTACATTTGAAACATTGCATAAAACATAATTTTATCACTTGTGTGAAATAAAAATCAAAAATACCATAGTCATGGTTCTCAATGTTAATTAAATTGTGGTTCAATAGGATGAAAAATATTTTTTTTGTGAATTTAAACTTTTGAATTTTATTTACCATGGTAATAATTAAATAAGGTAAATGATGGTAAAAAATATTATAATGATATAAAAATATTCATAAACATGTCTTAATTATATTGTATAATTTTATTTTGTAAAAAATAAACCATATAAAAAATATTATCCTTTTTGATCCACATGGATTGGATTAGGCATTTAATATATTTTATTTAAAGAAGTGTTAAAAATGTTAAATTCAAATTTTAATAACAAAACCATTTTTAATAATGGTTTATACATATTATAAAGTAGAATATAAATTTAAATTATAAATATAAAATTATTTCCTACATCATGATATTTTATTTATATATTCTATACATTAAATAATTAAATTTATTTATGACACAATAATGATGTAGTAATTACCTTATTAATGAATGATTAAAATAAATGATATTATAAATATTAAAATAAATGTTTTTTGGAAACTTTTGATGCCATAATATAATTTTATAGGTTAGTATATAATTCCAGGATTGACTGAATGTATTTTTCTCTAAGGAATCATGTAATTATCACTTTTAAAAAAATCATGTATTAAATAGTGACAAAATTGACATAAATGATATTTCAAAATAAGTACAATATTATTAAATAAAAAAAAACTAATAAAAATATATGGTTCTTCTAGATAACTTTTATATTGTTAAATTTCAGAAAATATCCACTTAATATTAATTTAGAAACATATAGTAACTATATTAACCATGTAGTATAAAAAACAAGAAGACCTGGTAAAAGTTAAACTATTTAACTAAGAGTAAAATCTAAAATATAAGGTTACTATGAGGACTTAAACATATCTAAAACCTTTTTGTTGAGAGTATTATTACCCATACACATCATATAATATAAATAAATCAATTTGGAACTATTAGAAACCGAAAAGTATTTTATAATAAATTATTATTTTAACATTTTTCCTAAAGTTCCCCCCACCTCTCTTTCAAAAGGGAACCAACCTTTTATATTACTTCACACCTCCAAAGCCATTTTAATCGGCCAAAACCTACCAAAATCCCCTCCCTACAACCCTAAATTCACTCTAGAGGAATTAATTTAGTCATAAACCCATCCTATGGATCCCTTTTGTTCAAATCAAAAGGACGCACCCAAGGAAGAGGCAATTATTTTATCACCTATTTCAAAGTTCTATTCAATTTCTACTTATTCATTATTTGTTGTCACCATACTAAAATAATAAATTCATTTCATTATACATTATTATATTTTATTATAAATACGGTTCAACCATATTCATTATTATATCTGTACTATGAATGACAGAGTCACCAAGCGTGCGTACGTACGGCTTACCGTATCCACATTATGGTGTATTATTCAACACTTAATTATTTGTAAGGATATAATAATGAGTTTAAATTATGTAAATATTTAATATAACATGGTGATTATTATTTATGTATTATATACCATTAAATTAAACACAGTTCCACCATTAATAGTATGATATTGTCTCTTGTGCATACGTATAACTTACCGTCTCCATGACGCAATAATATTCATCTTCAACGATCACCATTTTAGAATTTAATTAAGTATATATATATATTCATTAATTATGAGATATATAAATAAAATTTTTAATGGAATAATATATATTTATGCAGATAAATATAAGTCATTTACTTACTCTTATACCATACGATAAGAAAATGGAAACAACGTTCATGCATAAGTGTGGACTAACGTCTCCATGAACGGTGATTCCATTTCATATATATATTTATAATAAAATATTTATATTCTTAATATATATGATATAGAAATAATTTTATATATTCTAGAAGTATTTAAATCATGATCTATGTGATACGATCAGGAAAAGCAAGTTAAAACACGTGCGACAAAGAAAGCGAATATTACCCAAAATGTAACTTTAGATTGGTAATTATTGTTAAATGGGTAGTATAATGTCATTAAAGAATCATATATGATATCATAAATTTTAATATGGTTCTAGTATAATTTAATAACATACTATGGTAATTATGAAGGAGTTTAAACATACCCATTAAAAAAGGAAAGAACAAGGCAAGGGTTAATTCCTCAATCTCATTATTATCCAAGATTGTTTATATGTAAGTATTTACTGGGAAATATTTATCTTCCATGTCCCTATTTCATAAAATATTTTTTAGAAGGAATATTTTATGGTTTAATGGATGGTTCATTTTAATTAGATAATTATTTTAAATATTTTAATGTTTTATATTTCAAAATCTATTTTACTAATGTCCATGTTTTCAAAATGATTTTAAGGATTTAATTATATGAAAATGATTGTTTTAAAATTTTAATTCCTTTCAAAATATTGAAAGTGGTATGGGAAAATTTTATTCGAAAATCTATTTTAATTTATTTTCATTAAAAATTTTGAGGCATTTAAATGATTCCAAGAAAAGGGATATTTCTCTAAAAGAGTTTTACTAATTATTTTATACTATTTCAACATCTATTAATGGAGATTATTCTTGATTGAGGATGACTTATTATAATTAAATATTAAATATTTTATTGATTGTATTATGATATGTTTGACTATGGATGTACTATTTTTATACCATTCATTGTTTATGGTTAATGTATTGACATTTTTAATTCTAGTTTTGATATGAATGATTATGTTATGTTTTACCCTTTCTAAATAAAAAAATAATTAGACATTGTATGTGATGGGTGGGGCCCACTCTAGCTATTTGATGAATCGATAGGTCTCATTAGACAAACTAGTGACTTGGAATAAAGACTTGAAAAAATTTATATTTAGGGTCTTAGAACGAGGCCCTGACTTTGTGGTTAAGATGTTCGGCCTTATGCATTCCACCCCTATGAGATTATTTATTGATGTTACTATTATACTAGTAGAGTATTCATGAGAGTAAATGAATTGAATTATTTGATTTAACATTTCCATATTATTCAGAAATTTATGTTTAAAGGGATTTTGTTTCACTTTTATACCTTTCCATAAAAGTTTATGATTATTTATGATAGCTTCCAATATATTTGTTATCCTTACTGATCATATTACCGCACCCCATATGTTTTATTTTCCCAGGATTCCAAGATGTGGATTATGATTGATATGTAGGGTTAATATAGGGGAATAATTTAATCCTCAATGGATTATCGATGTTGTATTCTATGTCAGAAGTTGTAATTTTATGTTCTTGTATGTAATCTATTTCCCAAGAATAAGAAACTGATTGGTCCTTTGGGAAATGATCTATTGTGATCATGACAATGTCATGTAATAATGAACCGACTGAAGGTAACTTGGGTTGGGTCAATACAGTTAGAATCAGAGGATGTTTAGAAATATCCTTGTAAAATATATTTAGATAATCATTGATTAAGAATAATTACCCTAATATAGACTTTGATAATTAGTATAGGAGAACATAATAGAATTTTAGTGATGTAGAGATTATATGGGTCTTCCATGAAATATATCCATGTTTGTATTTAACACATGAACATGGTTCTGGAATGAGATGTACCTAGGGGGAAAACTATGACCTGATGTTTCCATCCTGACTTGGGGTAACCTGGAACCAGACAATGGGTCTTACTGCACACATGGTTTTACACTCCCATTGGATTTTCTTAGAATAATTCCGATTTTAAATACAAACCATTATGATGTATTTAGGATTTAATATGTCCAAAAAGAATCCATTTTTATGATTATGATATTAGATATTCATAATTTTTTTAATTTCATTTATGTATTTCTAATTATTAGAATAATAAATTGTGTTTCATAACCTAATCTAGTGTATGAAATTATATAGAAATGGTGCAAAGTAGAAGTAATGACTACCCCACCAATTCACATGTTCCAAAGAGTAAGAAGGATCCTATCTTTCATGGTCTTATGAAAACATTTATAAGGGAAATAGCCTCCCATGTACTCTCATCATATTTGGAAATAGTATCATGTGTTAATAAAATATGTAAAGAATTACTTGAGTCATAGGTATTAGAAGGTAAGCCAGAGATGAAGGGGATATCAGAGAGAATGTTTGATAAATGGAAGAAGAGAAAAAATATTTTCCCATATGTGATAACTGTGGAATGAAATTCCCTAGGAACTGCTTTAAAGGACTTGGTGTTTGTTATATGTGTGGAGAAAAGGGTCATCCAGAAAAAAGTGAAAAGGGAAGAAATAAAAGACTAATATTTCGTGTTTCAATTGTAGTGGAACGGGGAATTACACAAGTAAATGTCTTAAGGGTCAAGGAAATATAGCTCAGAAGAATCAATGGGATCAAGGTAATGCATAATCTATCACTACAGTTGACGTTGGATAATTAATGAATTTGAGTTTATGGATTGAAGAATTATGTCATTTGAGTGTTTATCAGTGATGTAACCATTATATGAATTGTGTAAATAAATAAGGATTGGTTTTCAGTACTATTTCATTGAGGATTTGATTTTTTTTGTACAATGAAAAGTGACTCCATTATAATTTAATCATTTTTTGAAAATATATGGTTGAGGCAGTGATAACCCCTAATATGTTCCTGATACTGTGGTAGTGATTTTGGAATAAAAGATGATTGATTTTGATAAATTATATTAGATATTATTGACAACCTGGGAACTAATTAACCTTTTTTTTAATCCATCACTGCTTGAGTTTAAAACATTGTTGGATTTAAAGACTATATCTAGTATTCACTAAAGAATAATGGAGAATGAATGTATTGAATATGGTTTTACGGTACTTTAGGTTGTTAACATGTTTTAAGAGAGTATATGATTATGGTATTAACATGTTATTGTGTGGAAAAAAGATATATTCATTATGTTTTCCTCCTATATAAATTTTTTTACTATGAGTTTGGACACAAATATTTTGGATAAGTCTAATGGTTGAAATAGAGTAAGTTGAGCACGTGATATTTTCTTTGAGGTTAAAGTATAATTTATTGGATGATTTTACGTGTCCTTTTGGATTTAAGTATATATATAGAAGATTTATGAAATACTTGTGGACCTTATGGAATGTCAAATGCTCCTCAGGCATAACAAATCATTTTTAACATTCATTTCATAGTGTAAGGGATGAAGTGAAAATAGATTGAATCACAACCAAATGATGAGAATATGATTATGACAAGTTATGAAATCAGGTATGTTTCCTTGAGTTCTTATCTTGAAAGTAAATTAATCCATCAACTTCAAAAAATATTATCAAAAAAATTTGTTATCGTAATACATTGTGTTTTATTGAACCGATGATACTCTAAATCATCGTATATTTATGACTTTGAAGCCCTCAATTTTCAATTTTCCGTTTACTTTTTTGTGATTGATGACCTCAATTAATTTGAATAAAAATTTATGTTCTTACTGTTATTATGTGTATCTAATTTCCACCAATGTTCTCATATTAAAAATCCTGATTTTTTGGTGAATTTTTTATTTCTATTTCCCTCTTATTAAGAATAAATTTTGTTAGCCCTATTTTTGATGTGAGTTTTCAAAAAATGTATCTTCTATTTTCAACCTACTATTTTTGAAGAACAATCTCAAATTGAGAGGATGTAATTTATTGAAGTAGGGGAGATTGTAACACCACTAAATTTCCTAGTACATTATCTCTTTAATATTATTTAATAGTTTATATTTCATAGAACACCGACTTGGCTTGAATTATACACAAGATTGAGTGTGTTAGGACTAATAGGGGCCTATATATCCAAGGAGGGAGGTGAATCAGGGTATGGATATTCTATTCATAATAATTCTTCCTACCCCACTAGTGTTGACCTATTTATTACAAGGGTCACTTTGTATTCAATTGTGTGTATATTATGATCACTTCTTTTCTTCTTTATCTAATGATGATGCTATGAATGAAATGCATGAAAGAAAGCAGGCAGACACAAAGATTTTTACTTGGTTCACCCTCACTGGGCTACGTCCAAGAAGTGTACTGTGGCGATGTGCCACTGTACCAAATCCACTAAAGCTCACTACCAATTTACAATGTTCGGGCTAGATCACTTCTATGCCCAGGCTCACAGACTTTACAATTTTTATGGTCATATCACTACTTTCCCAAGGGTCACTCCCTTTTTCTCTCTCTCTCTGAATCATTGTAGGTGGAGAGGATCACCTTCTTCCTCTTCCTTTGCTCACTGCTCTGGAAAGGATCCACTCACAGTTTATAGACCTATAGGTCTCTTCATAATCACTAATGAATACATCCTCTATTGTATGTAGATGCTCTATTGAGTTCCAACTTTCACCCGTTGATGAATCTCACTTTGCATCGAAGGTATCGGGAAATATTCAAGCTTTTACGCATCCCTGGATATCTATTGTGCTTCAACCATACCTAGCGCCCTTCTCCAAGCCAGTGCGCAAGTCTCGGTGTGCAAGTTAAACTAGTGCACAAGTTCACCTCAGCCACTTATGCGACACTTTCTTCTGCAACTCCAAACCTGCGCGACTCACACCATTTTACGCCCGGACCAATTTTGGGGTGCAACCATCAATTTTCTCCCTTCATCAAAACCAGTCATGCAAGCGTCACTAAACCACTTGCGAGACACCCCCTTCTTCAAATAAAAACTTGGGTGACACCCTTCCTTTCTCTCCCGAACCACTCTTGACGTGCAAAAAACAACTGGAATGCAACTTATACTTGCGTGACCACACCACCACTTGCGCGACCACCACACCTGCATGATAGGAGCTCTTATTTTCTCTAAGTGTTGAACTCTACTCCAAATGAGGAGGGATCGACCACTATTTATAGACATTTGGAAACCCTGTGTGACGGTGCACATGTCTCCTCTCAGTGCGCAAGTCTTGGCGTGCAAGTCTCTTTCGTGCAAGTCACTTGCACGACCGCCCCTAAAACTTGGGTGCCCCTTTTTCCTTTTCCATATTTTGATGTTCTGATCTTGAAAATGGAGCCACCTTGTATCTTCTCTTTTTGTACGGCCTCCAGATCAACCATTCATTTTTCGACGTTCTTGAATCAAACATTGGTCATTAACCACATCCCTAGAACTGAAAATGACACCATGAAATCCCCTTTTTAACAAATTTGTATTTCATGGTTTGATTTGTCAACAATTACAACACATATGTTAACTTTTTCAACAAACACAATCACCTCATAAATGCTGCAATGATAACTTGAGGGATTTTTTCCCAACAATCTCCCCCTTTGGGTTTGCTGACAATTCTTCCATAAAAAGATACATCGTTAATTATTCAGCCACAATTCTCCTATTGCAATTCCTAGAGTGATCGAGGATTTAATCCACACATACTCTAAGCCCATATGAGCAATTCCTGGCATGATAAATAAGATTAAATGAAAAGTTAATCAATGAATCACTTCAATTATGACACCCACTATTGACCCCAAACTGATAAATTTTTTTGGAAAAAATCGCACCGCATTCCAACACAAATCTTATACTTTTATAATGATCCTCATCTGTCGTGATATATACTCTTTGATCGATCACTTCTAGCATCGTCATATTTGAAATGCTCCCCCTATCTCATTGCACTCCCCCTTTCTCACTCCTCCATCTGTCAGCTTCTCCCCATATCAATCATGATTTATCAAATTTCTAGACTGTCTCCCCCTTGAAGAATCACTATTTTCTCCCCATTTGTCAACTAACCCAAAGGTCACTCTTTTTCAGTCTGTAACGGAGTAGAGAACACATATCACAACATTAGGGAAAAACACATCATACCTCGGGGAGAGGGGGTTCCACATCCACACTCTTTTAAGTGCAGGGAGTCGGCTGAACTCCAAGAGCCAATTGATTCCATCCAAACTCTTCATTGGGTAAGGCCTCTGTAAGAATATATTCAACCTATATCTCTGTAGGCACATACTCCAACTTCACAAGCCCATGCTCCACCTTCTCCTTGATGAAATGATATTTGGTCCCAATGTGCTTTGTCCTTGAGTGATGAACTGGATTTTTGTTATGATTGATAGCACTTCAGTTATCACACTGGATTCTGATCGGACACTTCACTTCAACTCCCATATCTTGATGTTGCTGATTCATCCACAATAACTATGTGCATCCTTTATAGGCCTCAATATACTCAGCCTCTGTGGTTCTCAGAGAAGTGAAATCTTGCTTCTTGCTTGGCCAAGAAATACACAATCCACCAAGACAGAAAGCACCACCTACCGTTGATTTCCTATCATCCATTGAACCAGCCCAATCTCCATCAGTATATCCCAATAAATCTTTCTGAGATTTCCCATTATACATAAATCCAAAATCCATTGTGCCCTTGATATACCGAAGAATTCTTTTCAATACAATAATGTGGCTTTATTTGGGATTAATCTGATATCTCGCTACTTTTCATTTGTCTAATACAATTTCAGGCCTTGTTGCAGTCATGTATAGAAAACATCCAATGATTTGCATGTATTCTGTGATATTAACTGCCTTATCATCCTCATCTTTGGACAATTTCACCTGGGTAGCTACCAGAGTCTTCATCTCCTTGGGAATTTTACATTCCAAATATTTTCAAAACCACCTTGGGATATTTGTATTGTAAAATGAATGTCCCTTTCCTTCCTTGTGTCATCTGTAGAAAAAGGAAAAATGTCATCGCACCCATCATAGACATTTCAAACTCATGTTTCATGAATTCAGAAAACTGTTTGCACTGTGTTTCATCTGATCCACCAGTGATTATGTCATCGACATAAAACAGTTCCAACTTCCATTGATCACTGTTTAGGTTGAAATAGATATTGTAATCAAATCCACCGAACTGGAAACCATGTTTCTTCAAATACAGATAAATCTTGAAGTATCATGCTCTTGGTGCTTGTTTCATCCCATATAACACCTTCTTTAGCAGAAAATCCTTGTTCTCATCCTCATGAATGAAAAAACGATCTGGCTATTTGATATAAACATATCCATCCTTGACCCCATTAAAAATGAAGATTTTACATCCATCTGGAATACCTTGATCTTCCATTGCACTACAATGGCTAGGAATAATCCGATTGTCTATAGCCTTGCAACCGGTGCAAATGTCTCATAAACATATATTACCTATCTCTATGAGTATCCTTTTCACACTATTCATTCTTTGTTTCACACCATTGTTCCATATTCATTCATCTTGTAGTGGTTGACACATTTAGTCCTGATGACATTCTTATTTGCTGGTATTGAAACAATCTCCCTCATCTGGTTCTTCCCAATCTGATCAAGCTCTTCATTCATAGCTTGAACCCAGTTTTCATCTTCAACTGCATCAGCAAAGAATTTCATCTCTACGTGAGATATGAATGATGTCTACTATAGTGACTTCATTCTTCTTGTCTGAACTGTAGCTGATTGATCTCCAGTGATATTTCTCATATCACTTTCATCTCGACTCTTTGGCTTCTGTGTAGATACATATTTCTCTTCTTCATGATCATCATCAGTATCTTCTTATGAATCAACATCAGTCACTTATTATACTACCGAGTCTCTTACCACTTCCTCATATTCAACAGAAAACTTTTCACGGTGTCATTGTTGAATGAATTCATTTTTTTCAACTACTTTTCTCTGATTTTTGTTGAAGCACCTCTGATTTTCTGTCGTATCTTCTTGGTATCTTGAAAAAACTCAGCTAAAACCATATTATTAGAACAAAATAGATAATCATGAGATGCATGATTATTTTTCCTTCTCTGGAAATATGTCTTTTCTAGATATACAACACCTGAGCAGGGTCATCCAATTATTTCTTTGATGGATCTTGCATCTGATTATGATATTAAATTCTCTCCCGATGTTCTGCCCCACTTCCCGAGATTAGGCCCACCTTTTAGACCCATAAAAATTATTCTTCACCTTCATCATCTATTCTCATATTCCACTTGTAATTGAGACATTAACAAAATCTCTAAGGCTACTAAGGTGGCACTCGTTGTAGGAAACAAGAGACAAAGATAATAATACAATTTGTTTCTATTGTGCTCTATTACTCCCTTTCTTCTTCAACTTTGGTACCTGATTTGAGTCAATTGAAACTCTGAAGCATATCACTTCTCCACTTTTCATCTATCGATGCCACTTCTCCTTGGATCGTGTCTCCCTAAAACCTGAAACACATGAATCATCAGTTAAATGCATTTATATACATTGGGAGAGGGTTTCTTCATGAATCATCAAGATGAGGATTGTGGTTGATCCTGATGGGTCAACCCTTTGATTATTTATTGCAAATCATCACACTCTTTCCTTGACACTTCTAGATACCTAGCCAACATCAAATGATCTGGCCATATGACTAAGCATTCATTACCTGCATGCTGAGTATATTTTTGATATCTAGATTCTGCAGACCTGGCCTTTCCCACCACATGGGGTGTAAACCCTCTAGTACCCTTATTGGTCTTTGATGTTTCACCAAAATTCAATTTCCCTTAATTCCTTCCATGAGCAAGAATATCTCTTCTTGTCATCTTCCCTTGCTCCATTATCCATTGTTGGGATCTTCCTCTTTCCTCCACTTCTTATTGTGGCACACGACATGAAATTTTTCCAATGCATTATTTGTTTATTTTTTCTTATGTCATATTTCTGAGTCCCCACACTATTTTGTGTTGGTGGTAGGTCCTCCACTGAATATACATTCTTCTTACTCAAAGCTATATCATTTCCTCCCCTTTTCATCCAGATTTGTTCGTGTTCTATCTTAGAGGGAGGTTCTGAGTGTGACATAGGAGGTGATAGACACACCTTTCATTCAACTCTATGTGATTCCCAAGAGGCTCTAATCCAATTATTCAACATACCACTTTCACTCCCAGAACATAATTTATTATCATGAACCACTGGAATCAAGAATCTCTTTTCGAGTTCCTTTTTCTTTTCTTGGTTTCTTCTTGCTACAATGTATTGCCAAATTCCCATAATCAGAACATATAAAACTTTTTCCATCAAAAGCATACCTCATTCCATCATTTATCTATCGAGATATCGATGCATCTTGAGTTCTTCCTCTGACATTGAGCTCTCTAACTTCCTGAAACATACTCATGGTGTGTCCCATTATTCTACAGTGACTGCGTCTAATTAATGGTTTCCTCCAAGAGACTCTTCTTTCTAATTTCTCATGACACATATTCTTATTAATAGATTTATTAATGTTTCTATTTTCACAGCCTTAAATGTATTCCTAAGCTTCTAAACAAAATCATGATGGGTGTCCATGAATCCTGCATAAATAGCACATGTCATCACTAATTCTTGAAACTATCCT
The DNA here is from genome assembly GCA_963277665.1 of Viscum album. Classification (NCBI taxonomy): domain Eukaryota; kingdom Viridiplantae; phylum Streptophyta; class Magnoliopsida; order Santalales; family Viscaceae; genus Viscum; species Viscum album. The sequence continues at coordinate 931,762,255 of OY728131.1, forward strand.
CATAGGCCTATCTCCAGCACCTATTGGAATTTATCTACTTCTGGAACTATTCATAGCTCTCTTTTTGTCATGCATCGGAGGGAATTCATCAAATCCAGTACCAGTTTTTCCTAAACAGTATTGTCTTTGAGCTGAGAGAATTTGTTCTTGGATATTTTCAAAAATAGAAAATTTACTGCCGAAGGATAATCACATAGTAAGTGCAAGACATCTTTTATTTTAGGCATTTCTCTAGCACTGGATTTCTCCACATCATTCTTCACCGATTCTAGTTCTGCATCCATATTTTTAATCTTCATATCCCTTGATTCATGTTGGGCATTGAGTTCTCTACTAAGATTTTTTCCACACGTCATCTAATCTTCCAGTTCTCGTGTGAGCTTCTCTACCATGTCACATTGCTCCTTTACTTTCAATTTTTCCTGAGAAACAGATTCAGAGACAGATTCATTCTCTTGTTGTATCCTTTGATTCTTCTAAACTTCTTTAGACTACTATGTTTCAAGATCATCATTTCTAGCGTCCAGATTCTGAACTTTATCTGACTTGTTATTCTCTTTATAATCATAAGCCTTTTGTTTTCCTTTCATTCTAGCCTTCTTTTTTAGTTCTTCACCTTGGGAATCAATCTTCTCCCTTAGGTCAGTAGCCACATCAATAAGCCTTTTATTTAAGATTCTTAGCTTGTTGACAACAATTTCCAATACGTGGATCCATATATCTTTAGATTTGACATCTTCATCCAATTTTAGATCCAATTTCTTTGTAATGTTCACAACTTCTACTAGTGGCCTCCTTCATAAAACATCTTCATCATCAGTTATTTTAGTATCACTTTGATGGTCAACTACTTCACTCATTCCTATATCATGATTGAGTGAATCAATATTTTCCATATAAGATTCATCCAGGCCTTACTTCAGTAAGTTGATTGATTCTTTTAGTTGAATCACACTTTCTCCATAAACACTTCAACGCTGAGAGATATCACTTGACTTTTGATTCATCTTTGATGTTTTTCCCTTTCCCATGGAACACCGAGAGAAGAGAAGACTAATTTAACCACAAAAATTGACTACAACAAGTCTGAACAAAATAATATGATAAAAGCAAGATTACATCTGATACTAATTGTTAGGACCAATAGGGGCCTTTATACCCTGAGAGGGGGGTGAATCAGGGTATGGATATTCTATTATTAAAAATTCTTCCTTCCCCACTGGTCTTGACCTCATTATTACAAGGGTAACTTTGTTTACATTTGTGTGTATATTATGATCACTTCTTTTCTTCTTTATCTAATGATGATGCTTTGAATGAAATGCAGGGATGAAAATAGGCCGACATATATATTTTTACTTGGTTCACCCTCACTGGGCTACATCCAAGGAGCATACAGTGGTGATGTGCCACTGCACCATATCCACTAAAGATCACTTCCAATTTAATGTGTCCAGGATAGATCACTTCTATGCTCAGGCTCACTTCCTTTACAATTTTAGGGTCATCTCACTATTTCCCAAGGGTTACTCCATGTTTCTATCTCTCTCTCTGAGGCACTACCGATGGAGAGGATCACCTTCTTCCCCTTTCTTTACTCACTGCTCTGGAAGGGATCCACTGACATTTTATAGACCTATAGGTCTCTTGATTATCACTAATGAATACATCTTCTCTTGTATGTAGATTCTCTATTGAATTAAATCTTTTACCCGTAGATGAATCTCACTTTGCACTGAAGTTACCAGGCAATATTCCAGCTTCTACACAGCCCTGAATCACTACTCTACTTCAACCATACCTGGCACCCATCTCCAAGACGGTGCAGAAGTCTCGGCATGCAAGTTAAAACTGGTGTGCAAGTTCACCTCAACCACTTGTGTGACACTTGCTTCTGCAACTCCAAACAGGCGTGAATCACACCCTTTTACGCCCAAACCAATTTTGGCTTGCAACCATCAACTGTCACACTTCATAAAAACCTGGCGTGCAAGTTTCACCAAACCACTTTCGCAACACCCCCTTATTCAACTCAAAATGTGAGAGACTCCCTTCCATTCTCGGCCGAACCACTCTTGACACGCAACAAACAACTGGTGCACAACTTCTACTTGTGCGACCACACCACCACTTGCATGACCACCACACCTGCGCGACGGGAGATCTAATTTTCTCTAGGTGTTGAACTCTACACCGAATGAGGAGGGGTATACCTCTATTTATTGGCATTTGGACACCAAGCACGATGGCTCCCAAGTCTCCTCTCAGCGCGCAAGTATCGGCACACAAGTCTCTACCGTGCAACTCACTTGCGCGACCAACCCTAAATCATGGGCGCCCCTTTTTTCCTTTGCTATATTTTGATGTTCTGATCTTGAAAATAGCACCACCTTGTATCTTCTCCTTTTGTACTGCGTCCAAATCAACCATTCCTTTGTCAACATTCTTGAATCAAACATTGATCGTTAACCACATCCCTTGAACACGACATACCACCTTGAAATCCAATTTGTCAAAAAAATTGTATGCCATGGTTTTCTCTTTCAACAATCACAACATAGATGTCCAGTTTTTCAACAAACACAATCACCTAAAAAATGCTTCAATGATAACAGGAGGGATTTTTTGCCAACATATTTTCTGTAGAACAACACTCTAGTATTATAATTATTTATGTGATATATTTATTTATCAACAAAATATTTTAATATGACTATTAAATAATAAATTTTAAATGTTATTTAAAATGACTTCACATAAATAAAACATATTTATAAAGAAATGTATACGTTTTGTTAAAATATTTCTATATTTTGAAAACATATTTTCTGAAAAGAACTACTTTTTATTTCATTTTGTAAACAATAAAAAATTAATTTTAGACACAATAAAAAAAATTATTTGGTTAAATAGACATTTTTTGAGTTTTTAATATATTAATAATCTTAGGGTGAATTTTATTTGATTTTATAAAAACAATCAATTATTTATGAATAGTGAAAAATACTTCATAGTACATAAAAAGCGATTTTTCCATTTAAATAATTATTTTTAATTAAAATATATTTTAATAAAAAAATACCCACATAATACCTATAGCAGGAAAATGATTATCATTAGAGTCATTTTATAATAAAATTATATATAAAATTTTATTGAAATTTTTTAATGCCTTTTACCCACCTTCTTGGAATATTTGTAAATTTGCAAAAAACATAATTTTACAACTTATGTGAATTCAATTTCAAAACACCAACAGATGTGGTTGTAAAAAGTAATTAAAATTTATTTCAATTGGATGAAAATAATTTTTGGTTAATAATAACTTTTAATTTTTATTTACCATGGCTAAAAGTAAATAGAGTAATTAAATTTAAAAATAATTTTATAATAATATAAATTTACCCCAACACATGTCATAATTCTTTTGGATAAGTGATTTTAGAAAAAATAAACCTTATTAATAAAATTTTATCCCTTTTGATCCACTTTATTTAGATTATCACATTTATTATTTTTTATTTAATGAAGATTTGAAATTGTTAAATTCAAATTTTAATAACTGTACCATTTTTAAGATATGGTTATAGATAATTCAAAATTTTCTATAAATATTAATTATAAATATAATCATATTTTATATATCATGGTATTTTATTTATAATTTTTAGATATTAAATAACTAAATTTATTTATGTCACATTGATGATACATTAATAACCTTATTAATTAATGATTAAAATAAACGATATTATAAATATAAAAATTAATTTTATTTTAATGTTTTTATTTCATACAAGAAATTTATATTCTCCAAAAAATATTTATTATTTATTCAATTTATTTTTCAGAAGGACTCATGTTTTTATCTATTTTACAAATATCATGTATTAAATAGTAACTAACTTGACCTAAATTAAAATTTAAAATAAATACTATTTTATTAAATATTATAAAAGCCATAATAATATACGCTTCTTCCAACTAACATGGACAGTGTTACAATTTTCTAAATGATCAAAATTTTATTCATTTGGAATCATATATTAACTATATTAACCTTGTAGTATTAAAATACAAGAAGATATGGTAAGAGTTAAACTATTTAACCAAGATTTGAATCTAAAAGACAAGGTAAATATGATTTCATAAACATGTCTAAAACCTATTGGTTGAGAGTATTTTGACCCACCCGATTCGTAGACTATAAATAAATCATTTTGGTGCTATTAGAAATCAAATCGTATTTTATAATAAGTTAAAATTTCAATATATTTTCTAATGTTCTCCTCACCTCTCTTATAAAAGGGAACCACCTTTTCTTTTTAATTCACACCTCCAAAGCCATTTGGATCAGGAAACCCCTAAAACAATATCCTCCCATCTATCCTCACATTATCCATGAGGCCTAGAGTTTATTATAAAGATATCCTAAGGAGCCCTTTTGTTCAAATCAATAGGAAACACCCAAAAAAGAGGTAATTATTTTGTCACCTCTTTCAAAGTTATTTTCATTTTCTACCTCCTCTTTCATTATTGTTAACATTCTAAAATAATAAATTATGTACCTTATACATGCTGAGATAATATTATAAATATGTTAAAACCATATTCATTATTCTATCCATCCTATGAATGATAATGCCACGATGGTTGCGTATGTACGGCTTACCATCTCCACGTTGTGGTGTAGTTTTTTATTCAACAATACATTATATGGATGGTTTTAATAATGAGTATAATTAATTTTAATTATGAATATAACATGGTAATTATTCTGTATATATAATACATCCTCAAATTAAACACCATTCGATAATCAATAGAATGGTATTGTCGCTCAGGTGTACGTTTGACATATCATCTCCACGATGCGATGAGATTCATCTTTAACGATCATCATTGAAGAATTTTTATAAATATATATATATATATATATATTAACGATGCATGAGATATATTAAATAATATTTATACTAGAATAATATATAAAAATTTAGATTAATATATGTTGTTTACTTACTTCTATACTATAAAATAAGGAAACAGAAACAACGTTCATGCATACATACGGACTCCCATATCCATGAATATATTTTCCATTTCATATATAGATCTATTATAAATATTTATATTCGGAATATAAATGATATATATATAATGGTTTATTTTTTGGTAGTATGTAAATCATGATCTATGTTAATTGATCAAGATTAATAAGTTAAAAACGTATGATAAAGAAAGAGATTATTACCTGAAAAGATACTCAAACATTTAAATTATTATTTAATATGTAGTATAAAGTCATAAATGAATCATATATGATATCATAAATATGAATATGTTTCTGGTATAATTTAATAATGTACTATTTTCATTATTCATAAGGTTAAACATACCCTCGGTTAAAGGAAAGTACTAGGTAAGGTTTAATTCCTCAATCTCATTATTAGAAAATATTGTTTATATGTATGTATTTACTGGGACATATTTATCATCCTTGCAAATTTTTTATAATTTTTTTTTCAAAAAGAGTATTTTATGGTTTTATGAAAGTTCATATTTCACTAGTTAATAATTTTAAATATTTTAATGTTTTAGGTCTGTAAATCAATTTAAATATTGTCCATGATTTCAAAATGATTTTACAGATTTCTATATATGAAAATGATTGTTTTAAAACGTTAATTACATTAAAATGTTTCAAATTGATTTGGGAAACATTGATTCAAAAATCACTTTTAAATTATTTCGTATATAAATTTTGTGTCTTTAAAATGATTTCATGAAAAATAGATATTTCCCTCAAAGATTTTTACTGATCATTTCCAATTATGAAAACACACATTATATGATAATATTTTTTATTAAGGTTGATTTATTATAATACAATATTCCATATTGTATTGAATGAGCTATAATATGTTTGATTTTGGATGTGTTATTTTTATACCATTCATGGTTTATGGATAATGTATTGATATTTAGTATGCTACTATTAATTTGAATATTTATGTTATGTTTATCCCTTTTCATATGAAGAATTCATTGGAATTAGTAAGTTACTGAAGGGTCCCACAATTCCCCTCTATGCATCGGTAGGTCTCATGAGACAAATAACTATATGGGCACAGGTCCTTGAAAAAATTTATATTTAGGGTCGTGGGATGAGAACTTGAATTTTTGGTTATGATGTCTGAAATTACGCATTCTATCATTATGAGATTAGTAATTGATGTTACATGTGATTATTCATCTAGTAAAATATATATGGGAATATGTAAAATGGAATTTTTTGATTTATCATTTCCATATTATGTAGAATAATACGATTAAAGGGATTTTGTATAAATTTTATACCTCTCTATAAATGTTTATGACTATTTTGTGATATCTTCCGCTATATTGTTTATCCTTACTGAGAATCTTAGAGCACCCCTTTCTTATGTTTTATTTTTCCCGACTTCCACGAAGTGAATTATGATTGATATGAAGGGTTAACATAGGGGAATAATGTCATCTTAAAATGAATGTAAATTCTGTATTTTATGTTAAAAATTGAAATTATTAGTTATTGAATGTAATATATTTTCTAGAGTACTAAGCTGATCGGTCCTTCAAGACATAATTCCTTGTAATCATGCTAATGTATTAAAATAATGCACTCGATCCGGGCTTCTGGGGTTGGGGCATTACATATGACAAATATATATCTTAAAAAACCTATAACCACCACCATACTTTTTACAATATATGATGAATTTTTCATATTATTATACCACAATATAATATATACAGTTTTAATATATATAATTTTTTTCTTATAATTTTTAGGGAATCTATTCTAGGAAAAATATCATCCAATGCATAATGTGTTCTCCTTTGAACAATATAAATCCCCAATAACTCCATGAAACTCATTTTCAAGGTTGATAATATTCATAATGAATTTTAGAAAAACACGTCATAACCTATTACTAATAAGTGAAAAATGGATGCCGATTTATCTTACGTTGATGAAGGTGTAAAATCATTAAATTTTTTGAGATTTTTCCTTAATTATTTATAATCCTCCTCCTCATCATTGGTTTCTTCATCTATTCCATCATTAGATCATTCTTCAGTGTAAAATTACTTTTTCATCATATCAAGGTTCTCAGCATAAATTTATTCCCTTGAATAATATTATGTTGTTGCATAGGGTATGCATGTACCTTTATTGATGACTATTGCATGGATATATTATCATAGAATATCAGGATACTACTAGACAGTATTAACATCCACCAGTCGCTCCATAAAACCATGTTCTAATAATTTCTTAAATATATTATCTTATTTCAAACATTTTTCAACATTATGAAATGGATAAACTAGATGCATAGCCTATCCTGGTATTCCAATTGTCTATTATTAATAGGTGTTATCTCCATATCAAGTATAAGATTCAATTCAACAGGAAGTTCTATTAGGGTTCAAAATTCCATTATTACAACCATTCCTGTTTGATGTGTACTATTTAAATCTCTTGTAATGTTTTCAATAAATTCATTATTGTAGTATAGACAGGAATAAATGATTTCCTATGAGAAAAAATTACTTGTGACGATGATTAAATAAATATTAAAAAAAATCATTACATTGAATAATCATGTATAACTAATAGTGGAATTAATGTATAATGTTTTTTCATGATACAAATGTGTAATGTGTAAATCGTCATTTTTTTCTATTGTTTTTGAAAATGATTGAATTAAAAAAATATACCTAATATAGTGCCAAAATAACATTGCAATTTGGCCTATTTTCTATGCACTAGGTGGAGATTGAGTAAAAACAAAATAAACCTTTATGGTTTTATTAATCCTTTTTTCCTTCATGAATGATCCTACACCAACATGATCATATATAGAAGGAGTGATCATTTTTCAAAAAATCAACAAGTATTTAATATATTAGTTGATTTATAAATAATTGATGAATAATAATTAGTAGTTAAAATTATTATTACCTATTTTTTGACATAAAAAATAATTTCTTCAATTGTTTATAAAGATCTTGTGATTTAACTAAAGAATATCTCATAGAAGTGTCAAACTAGGTGTGTATTTTGGCCACTTTGTCGTGAATTGAGTGAAAATCGATTTTATACTCAACTGGACTTTTTTAGGGTTATTATCCTTTGGTGGAAATATTCCAGAACAAATATCCACTTATTCAAATACATTCAATGATGAAACATATTCTAAAAATATAAAATTTTTTACACTATGAATTGATTGATAATTATTAAATAAAGAATAATAGTTGGTAATAAGTGTTATTAACTAATCAGGATATGAAATATTAATTATATAAAAATCAATATTTATTAAAAATGGCATATTATTATTTAAAAAATATTTATTAGTTTTGAAATAAATTCATAAATTTTAATTATGATTGTCATAATAATTATTTTCATATTAATTAATTAATAAATAATATATTATTAGTTTATAATTTGAAATTATTAAATAATAAAGAGAACTTATTAGTTATTAAAAACTTATTAGAAATTAATTAACTAGTTTTTAATAATTTATATTTCTGTTTTTATTTGTTAATTCTGTTAATAATTTTTAATTAATAATTTTTTTGAAGGTATAGACTATGAATTTGTAGAACCAAATATAGTGTCCAAATAAATTATCAAAGCAAAACTCACAAAACATTAAACAGAAGGAAAATTACAAGGTAAATCTCTAATATAAATAGAAGAAATTCCTTGATAAGGTGAAAAACAAAATGTGCTGATATCACAACTATCCAAAAACCTCATATAAAGTTCCATGCTTCAAAAAACACCATCACTAGTATAAATAAATGCAGCTTAATATAACCAATTATGAAGTACCCACACAATGAGTAATCAATTTTCCCATGATATATCAAATCCATATGTACTTGGATAATAGAATTTGGGTCAAAAAATTATACCTTCATCCCAAACATTAAATATATAGAAATCTTTGAAAAGTAACATGAAACTAAACCCTAACTGTTAGACATATATTCAAAATAATCCACTTGCAGCCAATAAATTAACATTGACCAGAAGTCTAAGACAATAATGATTTTTATAGAAGCTCCAAATATGCCACATAATAAATTTAATGTAATGATAGTGGGGTTCCCTCACAACAGAGTTAACAAATTATCCCTTACCTAGAAAAATACATCCCAAAAGAACACCTACATAAACATTTATGTGAAAATGTATACTATTTAAGGAAGAGATCGAGAATGGCGACCCTTATGGTGATAGGCCCAATGACCTCCCCGTCAATGGATGTGCCAACCTCTCTGTCTTTTTTTGATATTTTTCTTATTATTTATTCAATTATATTTCTCTATTATAATAAATACATCATCACTGATAGAATAAATGTCTATCATCTTGGATGTAGCATAATTCTCAGGAACCATGAGCTTACTTTGAACTACAGGATTAGGATTGAGAATTTCAATTTAGTCTCATGTGATTGTCTAATATCTCACCATTCCATAAAATAATTTTTTATCTTCATCGATCCCCTTACATAATTCTTAGTATAAGGAAGATAAATTGACCGTTTTTTATCATTAAAACATCCATTTAAAAGCAATTGAGAAACTACATTATTGATCCAATGAAGGTATATGTTGAATCATACTCACAAATTTTGGCATACTATTATTGGTATTCACATTAGTGATTCTTATAAAGTGAAAAAATATCCCATTGTTCACTCATCCTTCATGGGTTTGAATTTATCTTTCCTATGAGGTATTTGAGATTCAAACCTATCAACTATTATAGATATTTCCCCCAATAAAAATATATAAATTAAAAAATATCAGTTAACATTAGATACCCTCCCTATATGCAATCAATCCTCATATAATTGGGGGTGAGTCTTAATGTCCATTTAGATGATGAATTTTGAAAATAGAGTGTGAGAGTAGTTCCAATCGTCTGGAATTTTTCCAAGGCACCCAATTTTCGTTCCTCATCATGTCCATGGTGGATATACTTTCCTGATTCTATATTAATGAGGGAAAAAATATGATATTTCTCTATATTTTTAGCAGAGGCCAACATGTGTCCCTTCCATAATTCATTATCTAAATCAGCTTGAGTAAGAAGCACATTTTTTATTGGATCATTTATCGATGTTTCATTTAGCTGATAATGTTCATTATACATTTTACTGGATCCATGAAGATGAAACTTACAAATATTATCTGAGATATATTTTCCAACATATCTTCTTTTCTAATTGGCATGTAAAATTATGTGATATTACTAAAATTTTGTTTTCTAATTATATCATGCACTGAAGGCACAATGGTTGAAATATCTTCTAAACCATCATGAAAAACATAATGAGGCTTAATAAAAGTCATATAGGATATATTTATTGTATACATAGGTCCTTGATCATACTAACTATGTGTCAGATCACTATTCCATGTTCAAATTCATATTTAACTGCTTCTTATTTAGAGATACCTTATTATTTAGGACATCATCTAGGATATTTTGAGACACATCAGGTTCTGTCTTCCTCTTATTTACCTCAAATACATGTTTCTTATACCAATTAACAATACCATTAAAAGTTTTCTAATAAAAAGAAAAAATAGTGAAAATTTTCATTTGTTGGTATTCATGTCTACTAAATTTTAATCTACATAAATAACCCAAGATTCTATCATACTCAAACATATGGGTAAGGGCGCTATCTTACTCTGGGAGAATGATATTATCAACATGGTGAATTGACAGGTAAACCTCCATTCGAAATTGAGCATTGTGTCCAAATATCACATATTTGGTATCATTTTTCATACTAATTGGAGAACTGATTAAAAATATGGTGTACTACATAATCATAGGATTTCAAGAAAACAAATTTAGTTCAATTCCATTAACAATAATTTTGTAAAATAGTTCTTTAAATCAAAAGAAAAAAATCTGGGATCCTTCTCTTGAATTCAAAACATCCTATATTTCACCAATACTGAACCAAACCTCCAAACCCTGTGTTTGAGGTGATCTAAAGGAAAGGTGAAAAAATAGAAGCTGCGACCAATGAAGATAATCTTCCAGTATGAAATGATGTAATTGATAAATAATAATTATGTTATTAATAAATAATTTTTAATTGATTATTACCTATTATGTAATTAGTTAATTAATAATTTTTATTTATTAATCACAATTTACATAAAAAATTATTACTTATTTATTATTGTTTAGAATATATTATTATGTTAAAAGTGATACTAAATAGTAAATAATTCATATTAACTATTAAATTACTTTATAAAAATATTTATTAATTAATTTCTATCTTTTATTCATTAAATAATAATTCATTACATGAAAATATAATCCATTATTAAAAAATTATATCTAATTAATAATAAAAGCATGTAAATAAAAAAATTAAAATAAACTAGATAATGTAAAAATAATTAAATAAAAAAAATTAAAATAACATAAAAAAGATAACTTTAAATGATTCGTGAAAAAAAATTAGTTCATGAATGAAATCAAAAGAGATTCTACCAAATTCATCATTAGGGAAGAAGGGAAAATGAGGTGATAATGTAAGGGAGAGGGAAAATATTGAGTGAATTGAGTTAGGAAGGATTTTGTAGAGTCCCAAAGCTTGATGTACATGGACATTACATTACATTTTCAGAAAACATAATAAATGAAAAAAACAGACACCCAAAGACCATATTAGTTTAGTGTATTTGGATACTCGGAACATAATATTCTAATCATGTTGAATGATCTTCAATATCTCCCATAAGGATCTTTCCATTTTTTCATTTCAAAAACCTTTCTTTATATCCTGGGAAAAAAAGAACATAAAAAGGGTGAGATTAAATGCTTAGTCAGGGCAATCATGGAGAACATAAAAACAATAAACAAATATTTGATTCTAAAAAAATGAACATAAAACAACAAAATCTTGAGCAATGACATAAATCTTGGCAGTACATAAGGAATAGATCATAAAGGAACATTAATCATTATAAAATAGCATGGGAATAAAATATGAAATTGTGGAAAACCATGAAGATCATGTTATGATTTCACTAGTAGCCAAGGCATTGCTGACAAGACCATCATAGTGGACAAAGTCCCTTACTAAACCGGGTTTACTTTCCATTATAGTGTATTATGGAACTGGATTTTACTTTCCATTCAATTCATGTCTATCTCATGAGATATAAATCATTAACCAATGAATTGGAGGGAGATATAGGTCCCACCTATATCATACTGAAATCATTCTTACATGTGCCACAAAATAAACACAAATCATTCATCATAACCCAATTAATAAAATGGGTTTCATAAACATCATCCCATCGTAACATAATCGATATAAAACAAACGGATATCCTTTCATCATATGAAAAATCAAACCATTTAAATAATAGAGACATTATTCATGAAACATAACCATATTAAGTAATTTCATCATAGATGGAAAATAGTTTTGATAATACACTTGAAATAAATTCATGAGGAAAATAACCTTTATTCTTGAAAATAATTTTCTTTTCACATAATGCCATGCGATTTTAAAAGAAATGTATTTTTATTGAAAAAAATCATGAAATCATGTAGAGGATGCTTCATGAAAATAAGGTGTTATAAAACTGTAAAAATTCGTTCATCCGCATAAGTTCAAAAAACAATCTTCTTGTACTTTTTCCAGAAAAGTCAAAAAATACATCGTATGGTAACCAAAAGAATGATTCCTTCCTTACCACATAGTAAAAGTCAAAAAGTGGTAAACATGACTTTAAACATAAATGTAATTCTAGTAAACATTGTATGAGAGAATTATTATAAAACATGTGCATGGATGATAATCATAACCCCAATAAATACATATAAATAAACAATCACTAATAAGAAATAGATTGAAATAATTATCCCTTACCTTAGGTCCGATATACTTGGTATGTATTTGAACCTCCTTTTCTTTGACGCGCCTCCTTTTAGCCTCCTCTTAGGGCACTAAAGTTGGTCTTTAAAGAATACCGGGACATCCATTAGGTTTCTCGGGAAGTGGATAATTGAAATGGTTAGGGTTTGGATGAATTTGAAAGATCAAAATTAGTGTGAAGTGGAGAGGGAAGAGGTTCCCTTTTATAAGGGAGGAGATGGGAACCTTTGGAAACATAAAAAATATTAATTTATAATAAATTCAAACACCACTTAAAATACTCAAAAAATTACTCAATTCGAATATGAGATCAGATAGGGTTGTAATATCATAATCCAAATACATATATACATGTTTTAAGAATATTTTAAACCGTATTATTTTGATTTTTCCTTATTTAATCTATTTAATTTTATTTGTGGTGATAATATTCTAAATTTTAAATTGTTATAAATACTTACTTATATGTTTTTAATGTACCATAATTGGATAATTTATAACATTTTCTACCATATAATTTTGAATTTCTAATTTTTAAAATTTTTTGTGATTTTTAAATAATTTAATAATATTTCATTTTTATAAAATACAAATAGTGTAAATTTTAACACTATTCATTTATTTGAATTTAAATAAAATACACACCAATAATATATTTGAACCAAAATATTTAATAGGTTCCTAAAATGTCATATTCTTCTAAATAATTCGTGTAGCATATTAATTAGTTAATGTAAATTTTTTTTAATATTTTTAAAACCATTTATTTGATATTTTTCTTAATAAAACAATTACTAAAAAAAGTTCTATATTTATTTAATATAATTATTTTCAGCATAAAAAATAAAAATAAAATACTTTGATGAATATAAATCTAATATGTTTAATTAGAATACTTTTAGTCGAATTTATCTTCTAAAACACACAACTTTTAAAATGTTATGTTTATTATATTATGAAGATCACAACATTGACATCATTTAAAATAAAATAATATAAGTTTCCTAATAGCTTTTATAATTCTCCAAATGGTCAAAAATTATACCTTTGGATGATTTTGGTTTATATGTATATGACTAATATGTTTTGGTCTTCTTTTTGGGCCTTTAATGGGTATTATTAGTTTAATAAAAAAAATATTATGGATTTTTCACTAAATAAATAATTTCTGCATCATTAATGTATAAGATATTAAGGTAATTATATATTTGTTAAAAACTAAAAATAAATTACCATAATAATTAAAAACATTTTATCTTTAAAATGATTCTATATAACCGAATTTATACTCTGTATATCCTTATATTAAAAATAATTTAATTATTAAAGTTTGAGTGAGACATATTTCACTTTCATTTAAATAAAATAAATCAAAGGTCTTAATCACATTCATGTGTGTTCTAATAGATACCGTTTCGACCCAAGTATATTTTAGGACGAAATATTATCATCTAATTATATTAAGACATGTTGTAGGATAATTTTATAATACTATTTTTACCCTTAATTACCTAATTTACATTTAACTGCGGTAAATAAAATTTATCGTAGTTACTATTCATAATGCACAAAAATAATGGGTATCCTATTAAAATAATTTGGACCTAATGATTCCAAATATGGAATCCATTTTTACAAATTCAAAACATAGAAGTTTCAGTAATTAATTTAAATTCATTCCCATTGTTGAAAAAAATGGGTTTTTGTTTAAAATATTGCAAAAGATTGAATTCATTTTACCTACGGATTCAATGTAAAATTAATGAAAATGAAATAAATTATATTAAACGGTAAAAATATATTCTATTTATAATTTACAACAATTTAATATTATAATTTAACCATATAAATTATCTCGATGAAAAATGTTGTTTTTAAGTAAAATTTAGCGTGTTTTTACAATTCATCAAAATAAGAATTTTGTCAGAAAAATATCAAAACATTATCCAATGTATATTATTATATAATGATTCAAAAGAAGATGTTCATTTTGAAAAATTGAACATATAAACTTTTCAAAAATTATATTTAAAATTGGTGCGCCATCTAAATGGGGCAAAACTGCATTTTTTGAAAAATACTTCTTTTATCCGAAAAATTGATTTTGGTCCCATTCCCCATACTTGATAATTTTTAAGATGAATTATAATTCTATAAAATTAAAAAATATTTTAATATTATTCATAACATCTAGTTCATAATAATATTATAATAATATATCATTTGGTGAAACTCGGTATTGTGTACAACACACGCTATTGAGGAAGGTCTCACTTGCATGTAATGAAAGCCAAGTCAGGGTTTCATGTAGTGATATATTCTTTTTGTATTGCATATAACATAATAAAAATATAGTTCATTTATAAATTTATCAAAATGTATACATGGTGTTGTGTAAAATGAATTTTATTCGAAAGAACTTGAAATTGTGTGCAACACAAGCCAAGAATAGTGATGTGTATACTACAAGAAAATACGGTGTAGCATATTGCGGAATCTAATATTGGTGAAGTGTGTAACACAAGACATCAAATAACTTAAAAAGAATATTTCTCATAAAATCTCAGGGTGTTACATTCTACCCCCCTTATAATGAATTTCTGCATAGAAATTCGTCGGAGTTATAAATGGTTTTCTACACGATAGTTTATTTCATAGAAACCCACACCGTAAAAAGGAATAATAAAACTTTATTTTAAAAAAGGCACGTCAGAAAACTAAAGGATACCCAAATTAACTCATCATTGGATTTCCACATAGGAGAATATATGTGAAAAAAGGGATATGGAAGAGAAATCTAACCATCATTTTCTGATGGGGAGTGATAGAGAACATGGCTATGAAAAAACCAAAAATCCCAAAGCCATAAGTTTGTGATGATCTATGGTGCCATCTGATTCATCAGATATGAGATTACTAGGACAACATTTTTGGGTTTTTAGACCATTTCCCTAACATTGATGATTTTTTTATAAGGAGAAATACTTACTTGATTTCAATGTAATATCATCATTCGTCATTTGATGAACAATTTCCACTTCATCTCTTATTTAAAAAAATGAAGTTCAATTTGTCATTCTTGAATTATTAGAAGATCATGAAATATAATGATAGGTCATTCTATAAGTCCATCTATGGTGATATTTATCATTTATGGTTCCAAAAATGGACTTATACATCTTCTATCATAACAGTTAAAAAAAATAAAACTCGTTTCTACAAACCAAGGACTTCCTATAGGCCACTGGTAGGTGATAAAGGCATGTCGCACTTCGGTTTGGGTTCGATTCCCACAACCTTGTCTGACGCTATGGTTTTTCATTCATCCTACATGTTGACCATTTTCTAAAACATCACCATTATAAAATTCCAGAAATAATATCGAAAAAAGGTTCTAGTCTTAAACAAAACTATATGATTTCCAACTTAATCCATTCTATTCTTTACGCTTATCCCAAAAACATCAATACAATCTCATAGTATAAAGTCAACGATTACTAGAAATTTCATCTACCTAGCATATGAATACCATCATTTATCCCCCATATATCATACGATATATATTGTTGGTCATATTACAAACATGTGAATACCTTAATCATGTATTATCTTGAAACATTAGTTACCATAGAAACCATTGTGAAAACTTGAATTCTGTCAAAATCTAACTCTTTCCACATACCAAGATCCCAAAATTTCTATATACTCAAACCATGATGTCACTTTGTCCTTATATTATCCATGAGATCGTTAATACTATCAAACATATTATTTTCTCCTTATCCCTTCATTATGCGCATATCATCTGCTTTCCAAAAACATTTCAATCACTTTTCATTGTTACCGGTACCATATTCTTATAGAAAACCACAATGGACCAATACATAGATATTCTAATATACCATAAAAGTACCTCAACAACATTATTCTTGAATACCAATACATAAACACTTAAATCCATCCTCTTAAATTATTTTCATGGAAGAATTCCTTCCTTGATTTAGAAGTAACCACATAGGTCAGGGCATTTGGTTGGGTAATGCCCATGTTCTCCATAGACAAGACATTGAACTCCATAACAGTTTGTCACTCTATGAACCTTCTCCCCAAATAGATAACATCTTCCCCTCCAGTTGATGTATTCATCAAGGTTCTTCTTCCCTTCCTTAGAAATCTCAATCTTCCATTATCTATGCTCCTCACCATGTGAACATGCATAAAATTTCATCTTCCTCTTATTTGATGAATTCTGAATACTAATATAGTTCACTTTGTTAATCATATATCGCGATGACAAATTCTACATAATCAAAATATCATTCTTTATAGGAATTAAGCTATTTAATTTCTCAATGTAACCGATTTTCCCATTGGATTCAATGTTGACCCAATTCTTTCTGGTTCCCTCCATTGACTAAAACCAAAAACCATGGTGTAAGAAACAGTTAAAATAATGAGGAACCATATAATCATAAAAATTATAACTTATCACACATTCTTTAATCCATGACACCTTAGGTTCACCCTAGTTTATTCATGATTTTCAACATAATTCTAGGACTGTAACCTATAGTTATACTAAATCTTAGGGACATACCTAGACATACCTTAGAAATATCTATAGTGATCTCACTAAACATTTCTCATCCTAGTTTCTAAAGGATAACTAAACCTTCACTCTGATACCAACTGTAGAGACCCAAAGCTTGACGTACATGGACATTACATTAATTTTGCAGAAAACATAAAACATGACAAAAAAAAGATTCCCAAGGATAGTATTAGAATAGTGTCATTGTAAACTTGAAACATAATCTTCTAATCATGGTGAATGATCATAAACATCACCCATAAAGATATTCCCCTTTTGTTTTCTTACCTAAAACATTTATTTATATCCTGGGTAAAAGAAAACATAAAAAGGGTGAGCTCAAATTCTCAGAAAGGGTAAACATGGGGAACTTCAAAACAATCCATAAACATTTTAACGTAAAAAAATGAACATAAAACATCAAAATCTTGAGCAATGACATAAATCTTGGGAGTACCTAAGGCATAGATCATAAAGAAACATTAATCATTATAAAATAGCATGGGAATAAAAAATGGAATTGTGGAAAACCATTAAGAACATGTTGTGATTTCCCTAGCAGCCAAGTCATTGCTGCCAATACCATCATAGTGGATAATGTCCATTACTGAATTGGGTTTACTTGACGTACCATCCCTGTATTACTGAACCAGATTTTAATTGTTGTTCCAACCATGTCTATATCTTGATATATAAATCATTACATAATTAATTGGAGGGAGATATAGGACACACCCATCTCATAATGATATCATTCTTGCATGTGCCACAAAATTTACATAAATCATTCATAATACCCCAAAGAATAAAATGGGTTTCATAAAAATCATCCCATCATTACGAAATCCATATAAAACATATGAATATCTTTTCATCATAAGAAAAATAGAACAATGTAAATAATAGAGACATTATGCTTGAAACATTACCATATTAAATAATTTCATCTTAGATGGAAAAGAGTTTTAATAAAACACTATAAATGAATTATTGAGGAAAATAACCTTTCTTCTTGAAAATCATTTTCTATAGAAATAATTCAATGCAATTTTAAAAGAAAAGTATTTTTATTGAAAAACCATGAAATCATGTAAAGGAAGATTCATTGAAATAAGGTGTCATGAAACCGTAGAAATCCGTTCATTCCGTATAAGTTAAAAAAACAATATTATAATACTTTTGTTTGAAAATTCAAAAAATACCTTGTATGGTAACCAAAATAAAGATTCCATCCGTACAACAAATTAAAAGTCAAAACTGGGTAAACATGACTTTAAACATACATGGAATAATTGTAAACACTTTATGAAAGCATTTTTAGAAAAAATGGGCATGGATGAGGAACATAACCCCAATAAATACTTACAAATAAGCAATCTCAGATATGAAGATATTGGAATCATTATCCCTTACCTTAGGTCTGATATTCTTTGTAAGTATCTGAACCTCCACTTCTTCGACGAGCCTCCTCTTAACCTCCTCTCAGTAAACTAAAGTTGCTCTTTGAAAAAGTCCAGGACCTCTACTAGGTTTCAAGGGAAGTGGAGAAGTGAAATGGGTAGGGTTTGGATGAATTTGAAAGCTCAAAATTGGTGTGAAGTGGAGAGGGAGGAGGTTCCATTTTATAATGGAGGAGAGGGGAACCTTTGGAAACCTAAAAAATAATAATTTATAATAAATTAAAATCACACTTAAAAACCTCCAAAAATGACTCAATTAAAATATTATATTATATAGGGTTGTAAGAACATCTACCAATAACATTTATACATGTTTTATGTTTATTTTAAACCTCATCATATTGATTTTTCCTTATTTAATCAATTTAATTTTATTTGTGGTAATAATATTATAAATTTTAAATTGTTATAAATACATACTTATATATTGTTTATCTACCATAATTAGATACTTTATAACCTTTTCAAACCTATATTTTTAATTTTTAATTTTTAAATAGTTTTTTAATTTTTAAACAATTTAATAATATTTTATCTTTATAAAATACCAATAGTGTAAATTTTGACACTTTTCATTTATTTGAATTTAAATAAAATACAAAAAGAGAATATATTCGAACCAAAATAGTTAATAGGTTCCTAAAATGTCATATTATTCTAGAAAATTCGTTGATCAAAATAATTAGTTCATATAATATTTATTTTAATATTTTTAAACCTATTTATTTGATATTTCTCTTAAAAAAATAATAACTGAAACATTTTTTGTATAATTATTTAATATACTTATTTTACGCATAAAAATTAAAAATAAAATACTATGATGAATATAAATCTAATAGATTTCATAAGAATAAATTTAGTAGAATTTATCTTCCAAAACACCCTACGTTTAAAATATTATGTTTATTAAATTATGAAGGTGACAACCTAGACATCATTTAAAATAAAATAATATAAGTGTCATAATAACTTTTATAAGGATCCAAATGGTCAAAAATTAGACATTTGGATTCTTATGGTTTATATGTATATGAAAAATAATTTTGGGTCTGGTTTTTGGGCTTTTAATGGGTATTATTATTTTAATTAAAACTCTATTATTGCTTTTTCACTAAATAAATAATTTCTGTATCATTAATGTATAATCTATTAAGGTAATTATATATTTGTGAAAAATTATAAATAAATTAGCATGATAAAGAAAAACAATTTAGATTTAAAATTAGTGTTTATTACAAAATTTATATTCTTTATAACCTTATATTAAAAATAACATAATTATAAATGATTAAGTGAGGCATATTTCACTTTCATTTAAATAAAATAAATTAAAGGTCTTAATCCCTTTCAAGTGGGTTATAATAGATACCATTTCAACCCAAGTATATTTTCTGACAAAATATAATCTTCCAATTATATTCATACAAGTTTTATGATAATTTTATAATATTATTTTTACCCTTAATTACCTAATTTACCTTTAACTCTGCTAAGTAAAATTTACCGTAGTTACTATTCATAATTCCCAAAAATAAAAATTATCCTATTAACATAATTTTGAACTACTTATTAAAAATATGGAATTCATTTTTCTATATTCAAAACACAGAAGTTGATGTAATTAATTTAAAATTAATCCCATTGTTGAAAAAATGGGTTTTTGTTTATCACATTGAAAATGATTGAATTGATTTTACCTATGAATTCATTGTAAAATTAATGATAATTAAATAAATAATATTAAAAGGTAAAAATATTTTCTATTTATACTTTAAAACAATTTACAATTATACTTTAACAATAAAAATTATCTTGATGAAAAAAATTGTTTTTGAGTAAAATTTAGCGTGTTTTTAATATTCATCAAAATAAGAATGTTGTCAAAAAATATCAAAACTTTAACCAATATAAATTTTTATATAATTATTCAAAATAAGATGTTGGTTTTTTAAAATTTAACTTATAAACTTGTCAAAAATTAGATTTATAATGGGTTCTCCATCAAAAGGCGGCAAAACTTCTTTTTTTGACAAATACTTCTTTTATCCGAAAAACTGATTTTTTTTCTCATACCTTATTCTATAAAATGTTAAAGATGAATTATAATGTTATAAAATTCAAAATGAAGTTAATATTATTCATAAAATCTTGTTCATAATAATATTATAATAATATATCGTTCAGTGAAACTCGTTATTGTGGACAACACACGCTATCGAGGAAGGTCGCTCTTGCGTGTAATGCAAGTCAAGTCAGGGTTGCATGTAGTGAAAGCTTCTATTGGTGTTGCGTATAACATAATAAAAATGTAGTTCATTTATACATTGATCAAAATCTATACATTGTGTTGTGTAAAATGAATTCTATTTGAAAGAACTTCAAATTGAGCGCAATACAAGCCAAGAATAGTGTGCGTATACTACAAGAAAATACAGTGTTGCATATATCGCAATCTAATATTAGTGAAGTTTATAACAGAAGACATAAAATAAATTAAATATAATATTTCTCATAAAATCTCAGGGCGTTATAGATTTGGTGGTAGGGAAGCTTTTATAGTGTTTGAGGCAGAAGTTGTTGATTCCCTCCAAAACATATTTTTTTTATTATATGTAAGGAATTCTCATCCCAAACTCCATCTTTATAATAAAATGTTGATGGTTCTGAGGTAATCCATTCCATTTACCTATTATCAATTTGAGGAAATGTCATATATTCTCTTAATTCCATTTGATAGTAATTTTAAAAATAGTAAAAACAAACAATAATTTTATAATATTTTTAAAAAACCAATTAAATATTATGCTTGAATAGATTGAATGGAAACAATTATTTCACTCATAGATTGTTTCATTGATTTATTTGGTTGTGTTAAATGAATCATAATAGATCATTCTAGAAATATAGAAATTATTGATAGAGGGAAACACATGAATCATGGGAAGTGTCTTACATGGTTTCTGGCAGCATGTGGACATGCAAGAAATATCGAAGGCTTTAAAATGACTAATGTGGGAATTAAACCACTAGATATATGATTAATGTTTGGTATTAAACAAACATTGTTAATATTACATGTTAGGATTAATACTTGAAAAATGGTATATCTTGAAGGTGATATCGAGTATATCTAGGTTTGTTTTGAAAATGATAATTTTAGGTTATATAATTTGAGGTCTATCTTGTTTTTATGTCAACCTTATAGAAGTTGTGTGATCTAACCTAGTTTTGACTCATTGAGTGTGTTTGATATTCCCTATAGTGTTGTCTTTCTAATAATGTTCATATTGTTATAATTAATGATAATAAAAATAATAGACCTCATTTATATATTTTCACCTACAGACAATCCAATATGTGTTTGTGTTTGTTTGTGTTTGTGTGTTTCTTTGTATATTTTATTTTTATATAAAAATATAAAAAAATATTTAATACCAATTGAAAAATAATAATTCCATTGTTATTATACTCACATATTAATAGTACTACTTTAATTATATCCATTTTTTGTTACTTGACTAACAATACTTTGAACATACTATAATAATAATAATAATAATACCAATAATAATAATATACCTATTATTATAATTATAAGAAAACAATATGTAAAAAAAATTAATATTTTATTGTTATTATCATGAACCAATAAATACCTATATTAATACAACTGATCATAAATGGGTATAATATAGAGAGAAACCTCTCACGGTCATAAGGAGGATTGAACAAGAGACATCCCCTACTATGAGGGGAGATAAAAAATGCCAATTCCTAATAGGTCAAATCAATATACTTTATTACAATAAAAACAATTAAATAATTATAATATAATTTGTGAAATTATTACAATTATTTTAGCATCCCAAACCTTATTCACCTCTATGATAACTGAACCAGGGGACACATACATCATGCATGGCTCTCCATACCCCATTTGTTGATTCCTCGTGGTGGGGTCTAGGTATAATGTTGGGAGACTATGACATCTTCGGTTCATATAACCATATAAATAGATGTAATACTAATTAACTATCATCTAAAAAACTTTGAAAACATAAATAAATATAGAACACATAACTAAACTCAATATGTATGTAAAAAAACATCTCATTCAATAAAAAGATGGTATGTAATGTAAGGACCCAAAGATAGATGTACAATGACATAAAATTACTTTTGCATAATACTTAATAATTAAAAAAACTAACATCCACCGACCATAATAGATTAGTGTCTTTGGAAACTAGGAACATAGACTTCTAATCAAGTTGAAATATCTTCAACATCTCCCATAAAGATCTTCCTCATCTGTTTTCTTACCTGAAACTATTCTTTATATCTTGGGGAAAGGAAAAAATAAAAAGGGGTGAGCTCAAATGATCAGTAAGGGTAAACATAGAGAACATAAAACAATCCATAAACATTTGAACATAAAAACATGAACATAATGTTTAATCATCAAAACATGAGAAATGAAATTAAAAATGGTAGTACGTATGACATAGATAATAATAGAACATCAATCATGATAAAATAGTATTGGAATAAAACAAGTAATTTTGGAAAAGCATCAAGCACTTGATATGATTTCTACAGTATCCAAGGGATTGATGCCAAGACCATTATAGTGGACAAAGTCCCTTACTGGATCGAGTTCACTCCTCGTTCCTGTCCTCTATCACTGAACCGGATTAACCTGCTATGCTAGACATGTCTATCTCATGAGATATAAATATTTACCCAATGCATTGGAGGGAGATAGAGGTCCCCCCAATATCGTATTGAAATTATTCTTATGTGTTCCACAAAAAAATCATAAATCATTCTTCATAACCCAATGAATAAAATGGGTTTCATAAACATCATCCCATCATAAAAAAATCTCTATAAACAAATGGATATAATTTCAACATAATAAAAATATAACCATGTAATTAATAGATACATTATGCTTGAAACATAACCATATTAAATAATGTCATCATAGATGGAAAATCGTTTTAATTAAACACTTGAAATGAATTATTGAGGAAAATATCCTTTTTTCTTCAAAATCATTTTCTTTTCACAAAATACCATGAAATTTTAAAAGAAATTGACTTTTTTTGAAAACAATAATGAATTATTGTAGAGTAATATTCATGTGAATAAGGTGTTATAAAACTGTAAAAATCCATTCATGCCGTATAAGTAAAAAAACATTCTCCTCGTACCTTTGTCCAAAAAGTCAAAAAGATCTTCATATTGTAAACAAAAGAAAGATTCCTTCCATAACACAAAGTAAAAGCCAAAAAGGGGTAAAAATGACTTTAATCTTACATGGAATATTATTAAACACTTTATGAAACCATTTTTATGGACATGGATGAAAAATATAACCCCGGTAAATACTTAGAAATAAACAATCTCGGTAAAGAATGAGATTGGAAAAATTGTCCCTTAACATAGGTATGATATACTTCATACGTATCTGAATATGATGTATAATTATTTAAATAATGTTATTGACTTATTACATAATCATATTCATTGTTATGATATCATATATGGTTCACTTATGACTTTATATTACCCATTCTTTTGTAAATTCAATATTAAAGCAGCGTTTTGGGTGAAATCGTTTCATTTATCGTACGTGTTTCGACTTGTAGTTCTTGATATTATTATATATATTTTGATTTATTTAATTCCATAATGTAAAACATTATTTATATATTATATATATTCAGAATATAAATATATATGATAGATCGATAAACAGAATGAAATACACCGTTCATGGAGACGGTAGGCCGTACGTACGCATGAATGGTGTTTTTGTTTCCTTATTGAATTGAATGTAATTATGTAAATGAAAAATATATTTTCATAAATCCAGTATAATTATAATATAATATCTTTCATGATTATTTATTATATATACTTTATAATCATACTTGAATGGTTAATCAAGGAATATGAATCTCATCGCATTCGTGGAGACGGTAGTCCGTACGTACGCACGAGTGATGGTATCATTATTTTTATATTAAAATTGTATATAATTATATGGTATATAATATATACAGAATCAAAATAATTTTATATTTATTATTTATATCATTTACACTCATTATTATACCCATCCAAATGCTGAACTGCTTCCATAACAAACTACACCACGCCGTGAAGATGGTAAGCCGTACATACGCACGTGTGGTGACTTTTTCATTCAGAGGATGGATAAAATGAATAATATAGTTGTACCATTTTTTAATAACATCACAGTATATACAATATACTGGAGTTATTGTTTTAGAATAAAAGCATAAATTAAGGAGGAAGTGGAAGAAGAAAGAAACCTGAAACAATCGGTAGAAGAGATTATCTCTTCTTCGATGTGCCTTCTTTAAACATCCTCTTAGGGAACTAGGGTTGGACTTTTGAGAATACCAGAACCTATATTATATAACTAGAAAAGATTAAAAAATAAATTGGAAGGGGTTGGCTGAGCTTGAATGCTCAATATTGTGTAAAGAGGATAGGGAGGAGGTACCCTTTTATAAGGGAGGAGAGAGGCCTCTTAGAAAAAATATAAAATATTATTTTATAATAAATTCATATTTGATTTCTAATGGCTCCAATGTGACTTATTTCAAGGATAGGGTGGGTATGGGTTGCAAAACTCTCAACCAATAGGTTTTAGACAAGTATTGGTTACCAGTTTAGCCGTATTTTTTAATAAATTCATATTTGGATCATATTTGGTTTATAATGGCTCCCGTTATTTTGTAAATTCCATGTTTAAACAACGTTTTGGGTAAAATCGTTCCATTTATCCTACGTGTTTCAACTTGTTGTTATGGATATTTTTACTGATATCCTGATTTAAATAATTCCATAATTTAATACATGATTTATATATTATATATATTCAGAATATAAATATATATGATATATCGATAAACAGAATGAAATACACCGTTCATGGAGAGGACAGACCGTACGTACGCAAGAACGCTGTTTTTGTTTCCTTATTGAATTGGATAGAATTAAGTAAATGAAACTTATATGTCAATAAATCTAGTATCATTATAATGTAATATATTTCATGATTATTTATTATATATACTTTATAATCATACTTGAATGGTTAATCATGGAAAATGAATCTCATCACGTTCGTTGAGACGGTAGTCCGTACGTACGCATGAGCAATGATATCATTCTATTGATATTAAAATCGTATATAATTGGATGTAATATTATATATATAGAATAATAATAATGTTATATTTATTATTTATATCATTTAAACGCATTTTTATACCCATCCCAAAGATGAAATGTTTGAATAACAAACTACACCACGACCTGGAGATGGTAAGCCGTAAGTACACACGTGTGGTGACTTTTTCATTCATAGGATGGATAAAATAACTAATATGGTTGTATTATATTTATAATAACGTCACAGTATATAGAATATGCTGTTTTTATTATTTTTGAATGGAAAAATCAATGATGGATGAAGTTGAAGAATAAATAAACTTGAAAGAATCGGTAGAATAGATTACCTCTTCTTCGATGTGCCTCTTTTAATCATCATCTTCGGGAACTGGGGTTGGTCTTTTGAGAAGACCAGAACCTCTATGATATAACTATAGAGGTTTAGAATAGAAATATTTAGGGTTTGGCCTAGATTTAAGACTCAAAATTGTGTAAATAAGAGAGGGAGGAGGTGCCCTATTATAAGGGAGGAGACGAGAACCTTAGGAAAAACAGAAAATATTATTTTATAATAAATTCATATTCAGTTTATAATGGATCCAAAGTGACTTATTTATAGGATAGGGTGGGTATGGGTATAAATCCTCTCAACCAATAGGTTTTATACAAGTTTATTTTACCATTGTAACGTTATCATTCAAATTTAACTCTAAGATAAATAATTTAACTTTTGATGTGTCTTCTTGTATTCTTACACTATATGGTTAATAAACTTATGATAAAGTTCCAATCGAACCCCAATAGGTTCAGTAATGTCATATATATTATAATATAAGTCTTTTGGATGAACCATTGATTTTTAAGACCATTATATTAATTAATAATATAATATTTGTTTTAAAAACTCATTTATGCCAATTTTGACACAATTTGGTATTTTGTTTTCTCAAAATTTATAACATCATTATTACTTAGAAAAAAATTCATCTAACCAACCCTAATATGTTATATTAATCTATAATATTAGTGTAATTAATAAAAAGTCTCAAATTACATTTATTTGGGTATTTATAATATCAATCATGTTAATATTTCATTAATAATGTAATTACCGCATCATCATTGTGTCATAAATAAATTAAATTATGTTATTTAAAAAAATATAAATAAAATAAAATTATCTAGGAAATATTTTTAGATTTCTAATGAATTTTTATAGTCGAATTTATCTTATGTATAACCCTATATTAAAAATGTTTTAGTTTTTAAACTTTGATTTTAACTATTTTAACTCTTCTTTAAATAAAATAATAATAAATGTCCTAATCTAATCCAAGTCAACATAAAGGGTAATATTTTATTCATAAGGTTGTTTTTGGTCTAATTATACTTATCCAATAGAATTATGACAAGTGTAAGGTAATAATAGTATCATTTTTACCCTTAATTACCCTATTTTCTTTTAACTACGGTAAATAAAAGTAAAAAGTTACTATTCACCAAAAATTATTTTTATCTCATTGAACCAAATTTTACTCCTTGATGTTAACCGTGTATCTAGGATTTTAGAAATTAAACTCACAAAAGTGGTAAAATTATGTTTTATGTAAATTTGCAAATTTTCCTAAGAGTTCGATAAAAGTGGATGAAAAGTTCTATAAACTTTTTATATAACTAAAATTTTTATAAATTGACTCCAATGAATTACACTGAACATATATATGTATTGGGTATATATTTTGACATAAAATAAATTTAAATTAAATAAATGATTATTTAAATAAAAATTCGGTTTTAACCACTAGCTAAGTTTTTTCAATATTCATGAAAAATTGAATGTTTGTTGAAAAATGCTAAAAATTCACCCTAGGATAATTTCGATATTCCGAATCCTAAAATGAAGCCCATTTTGAATGTTAAAATTTATAAAATTTTAAAGAGAGGTTATTACTATTCATAATAGCTAGTTTATATAATATTTTAATAACATATCTTTGTTTAATGAAACTCGGTATTGTGTACAACGCAAGCTATCGAGGAAGGTTGATCTTGCATGTAATGCACACCAAGAATAGTGTTGCATATAGTACAAGCTAATACAATGTTAAAAATAGCACACGATAATTTTGGAGTAGCGTACAACACAAGACATCAAAAAAGTTAAAAATAATATTTCTCATAAAATCTCTGGGTGTTACAAGTACAATAATTTCACATAATCATAAATGAAATAATATGACTACCATATGACGGTCATACATAACAAGGTTCAAAAGAAAATATAACTAAACGATGTGTCCCTTTACCAAACTAGTATTGAGTCTATGAAATGTATATATCCAAACTCTAACTCATATTTATATCTCAACATTCAAAAATAAAACCCAGCCCCTTACCTATGTATATAATGATGAATTATTATTTGGTACCAAGGATTTTGAGGAGAGTTTGAGTATACAATTGTATGCCATTACCAATGGATTCCCTAAACAATTTCAATAAATACAATATTATATATAGTGAAATTTTCTCATAATTAAACTAGCATGAAATGGAAGTAATCATGAATAAGTTATAATAACATGTACTACCCAACCAATCGAGTGTGAGAAAACATGAATCTTCTTGTTTTGCAGTGTCACTGAACATATTGGAAAAGTAATATATAGGTATCATGACCAATTCCAAGCCAAAAGGAAATATAAGTTTCTCTTAATATAGCATAAATCATATGGGTTGTACCTCCCAATATACGAGTCACACTAGTGGGAACATCACCCCATTATGTCAATGAAATCAATACATGTTTAGTATTCCCCTATAATGTATTGAGGATTGTGGGACTAACATCCCTTCCCTAAAAATCTATTATAGACATAACATCCCATTGAAAACCTATAAAATTGGGAGTTACATTCCAACAACATTATCAATGACCGAATAACACCCTTATCCACGGTAATAATAAATATTGGAATAACATCCATAGTCTCAAACCATATCCCAAGATATGGAATTATATCCCCCCAACAACCACCTATATGATGGATCACATCCCCTTCCATAGAAGTATAACACAATGAATAATATCTTACAAATTAAAGGGCAATATCCATTAAATAAATTCTCTGTCTCATTAAAATTTTCATAAACATCATGCGAGAATTACATTCAATGGATTGGTAAGAATCGCATCCCCTAATATTGTGAACATTGTCTAAATGATGACATAATTACATATTTTTTAAAATGTCCCAAAGGAACTACTAATATTGTTAATAGGAATATCACCCATGATGAAATTATCATCTGGATTCTTGGTAGTTAATACCAATACACATTTCACTATAGATGCTTGAGCATGTATTATAATTACATAGTAATCTTCAACATGAAATGAAATATCGCCCCATGATATTAGGAATATCACAGTGAATGTTCAATTGAAATAACACCTAAATAGACAAATTGTGAATGATGTATCTTATCAACCGCATATCAATAGAGAACATCTAGGTATAATATACCATCCTTAAAAAATAAATAATAGCAGAATTAAAATCCTTTGTATCCTATAAAAGAAATTGGTAATTAGATTATAATAAAATTCAACTAAATTTATATCTAATATAGAACCTTCATCACACATTGAACCTATAGATACATATATAACCATGGTAGAAACCACTCCAATTCCACAAATAAAATGGAGTGGTTCACGCACAAAATACGTTAGTCATATATGCCAAAAACATAAATTGGGAAACAACAATGTTTTATATGGGTAATGATTTATTTTTAATTCACATTATTCAAACACCTTCGAATCATGGGGGTGTTTGAAACTATATTATGTTATCTATAAAATGGTCTACCAAGAAGATATTTTCCATATTTATAAAGGAAATAATTCGTCATAGTTGACTTTTCTAGTCATGGGAATCAACTGCCGTTACATTATGGTATATAAAATTGTTTTCCAATGAAATACCTAATATGACATGCACTCCCAAGTGGTGAGATAAACAATACCAATAATTTAACACACTATCCTCACCCTACCACCATCTACACACCTCTCTATGTCATAGGATACAATGGAACCTACTCAAGGAACTATTTATTATGACATTACTCATGGGAATCCAAAACCGATTTCAAGTATAGAGTTTGCTATTTTAGTTCTTTCCTACAATAATTGATAGTCATTGTAACATTAAAGAGATATTAGATGGACCATTAGAATTATAATAGTCTTATAAAAAATATATTGTTGATGAAAAGAAATTAATATTTTTATATCAATCTTACTTGAGTTGTGAGACCGCATAACACATGTCACATGAAATAATTTAAAAAAACACAAGTAAAGGTTTGGGACATTCAACAATAAAAAGGAGCATTCCCATCGATAGACAATTTTCCATCATTTTATAAACCCATTGGTGAAAATATCATTCATTTACCACATCTATGATTCCCTATATCTTTAAACCATCATTTAATATATTACTAAAAAAATAAATTAATAAATACAATTATTCCATATTTATTCAACGTAGAATAATCTAGAAATATATTGCTAAATGTTGTAACTATGAAAATTAATTTAGATATTGGGTGAATATCACTCCTAGAATACTTCTGAGACCAACATAGATAAAAAATATAATAGTAAATGATGATTAATTAATCAATACCTTTTAAATATAATGTAAATTTCCTAATAAAATATAGCAGTGGGTGATCTAAAGAAAAAAATGCATAAACCTCATACAATTATCATATATGGGAATACTTGAGTAAAGCACTAAAAATATCCATAATCATGATACAACCCATGTATACGATGGTGTAATTGAAAAAAAAACATCTTTTCCAACTCTAAAAATAAAATGAGTTGGTTGAACAAGGTATTATGATGAAGAGAGGAATGAAAAATCACATTGATAAAAGAATCATTATTTGATCCGCCTAGGGAAATGTAACATAATTTGGGTGAAGAGTGGAACAATGTATAACTCCTCCTAACTAATTAGACACAACCAAATGATAAGCCTTAAAGTTTTTTTTAAATTAGGAACCATACATTAAATAAATTACTATGTAAAAAAACAAAGTTGTGTAGCCCTAATTACCATGACAATAACAACAAGCTGGCCAATGCCCTAAAGGATAAAAAATGTTTTAGACCATCCACCATTTGACCTTATAATGAAATTATGTTACTTGGTACCTCTACTAGGTACTTGGTGTTGAGTCAATAAGGTTTTACTTATAGATTTTCCATTCCTTCTTGTTTTGAAAATCACAAACACCTTATACTTAAGCAAATCAATTTTTTACTTCTCTAAGGAAAATTTCCTCCCTTAACGAAATTTACCCTAACATATATTTCCTTACCCATATCAATATTTTTATCAGATTCATATCAAAATCACAGAATCATGTAATGAATAGATATGAAGAATTTTGTTTTAGGATCCGAATTCAAGATAGGAACTCTAATAAAGTTCCACTCCGAATTCTGGATACGAACTCTGACAAAGATCCATTCTGAAATCTAGATATGAACTTTAACAAATTTCAACTCTGAAATCTGGACTCTAAACTTTTATGAGTTCGACTCTGAGCATTTACTAGTTCAACTCCGAACTATTATGAGTTCGACTCTGAAAATTTACTAGTTCTACTCCAAAATTTTACTAGTTCGACTCCGAAATATTATGAGTTCAACTCTAAACATTTACTAGATTGACTTTAAACTTTTACTAGTTCAACGTCAAACTTTTATGAGTTCAACTCCGATATTTTAACTAGTTCGACTCTGAAATTCTACAAGTTTGACTCCGAACACTGTATGTTCTGATTCTGAACTCTGGTGAAATTAGACTCTGACATTCCTTAGAAACTCAGACTCCAGACTTCTATAGAATTCAGATTTCAAATTCATATAAAACAGAATCCGAATATGCTTTTATTATAGACTCCGAATTCCATTTTGGTTAGACTCCGAACTTTTATTTTCTTACATTCTGAACATGAGTTTTTATTATGTTTACACATGTTTTGTTATAAAATGATGTCATCCATTCTATTTCTAACTAACCTTTGGTTGAGTGACACATGTACAGGTCCCTCCAAATTTCAAGGAAAATATGACTGTTGGAGGAGAGAGCCGACCGTTGGAGCTTCTCCTATAAATAGGAGTTCATTTGAAAAGCTCCACACTGATCTTCGATAACTTTGAAAACTTGTGCTTATATGTTGTTGAGGTGATTTCTAGAGATAGAGACTCTTATTAACTCTCTGGCTTCTTGTAGAATGTTTGAATGACTTGTTCAAACTTTGACTTGTGCAGATTTCTTTGTGCGACTCCGAATGTTGGTGATTACATTCGAGGGCTTCCGGGGATTGGAATACAGAGGTTCCAACACATTGAAGTTGAGGGCTTTCTTTCTGAGGAAGACAGATGTTCCAACTACCTTGAAGTTGAGGGCTTTCTTGGATAACAAGATAGAGACTCCGATATTTGTATCGTGGGCTTACCCTGGTGTGTGTAAGGCAGACTTTCTTGAAAGTATAAATCAAGGGACCATTATCCAAGGTTTTTGGATACCCATATATTTGGGTTAAAAGACTTATATCTTTTTACTTGATCCATGTTTTCTGCTGCATTTTTTATTGTAAAGAAAGTATAACCTTCTTATATTTCCTTATAAATGTACTATTATTCTTTTAGATTCTATACGCTTTAAGGTAGAATCTCATATTGTAAACTTTCATTAAGTTTCAGTTTTTCGGAATCATATTTCCGGATCCATATTTTTGGATTCATATTTCCGGAACATATTTTTCAGAATTGCTTTCCAGTTTTATGCTAGTGTATAGAACATAAAGTTTGTAACTTCATACCCTATACCAATCCTACAATTGGTGTAAGAGGTGTTGTGAATTTTCTTAGTTTATCTTTGTTAAACTTAGATCTTTCCTTGTTTAAGGAAATTTTCAAATTGTACAATTCACTCCACTCGTGTATATTGAGCATTTAAATCATTATTTCGAACCTACAATTGGTATCAAAGGAGGTTTAAGTTTAATCTGTTTTAATATCATGATTAAATTCAGAAGAAACTTTTTCTCATTCTTTCTCAAAATAGATTTTTAGGATTCAATTTTTCGGACTCATAATGTTCGGATTCATCTTCTTCTTACATCCACTAAAGTTCTATTTTTTTTACATATAATATCTAGAGTAAATTTTCTGGAGTCATATTATTTTTTGGATTCATTTATATTCTTTCGTTACGAACTCTTGTTGGTAACAAGTTTTTGTGTATAAGGGTTATCTTAAGGATGGCATGTTTAAACGTTGGATCTATAGAAAACTTAAATCCTACAAGACCGCCAATTTTTTATGGTAATGACTATGAGTATTGGAGATATATTATGAAGACATTCATTATCAACACTGGTGTTGAAAATTTTGTTATGCTTACTGGTGGATATCAAATTCCTAACAAGGAAGTGAGTACCTTTACAAACCAAGAGAAGCATGATTATCAATTGAATTATAATTTATGAAAAAATATACTATGTTCAATGACTAGGAATATATATAGCCAAATTTATTCTTTTGAAATAGCTAACTATATCAGGTAGAAACTTGAAGTTACTAACTTTGGTACTTCTAAAGTGATTGAGACTAGGAGAGCTATGTTGAGGACTGAGTATCATGGTTTCAATTTTCCTTATGGAGAACCCATATGCAAAGTGAAACAAAGATTTATGACTATTGTGAATAGCCTAAAAACTATGGGTGATAAAGGTCTAGATGATAGTGCTCTTGTGGAAAAAATTATAGATATTATGCCCAATGAGTTAGAGTCCAAGAGAACTGTTATTGATGAGAACAAGAAGGTTACTCAAATTTCCTTAAACAAACTGTTTGGAACTCTTCTCTAGCATGAAACGAGAATGGAAATAGATGATGACAACATCAAAAATAAGAGTGGAAATGGTACTGTTGCTTTTACTACAACATCAAATCATATAAAATCTAAGACTTCTGAGAGAGTAACTAGATACAAATCTAAGAAGGTTACTATCCAATCCGAATCTAGTGAGTGTGAAGTCTCAGAAAATGAGTTATCAAATCTTTCTCGAAGAATGAACAAGATAGTTGGTCAAAGAAATTTCCAATCCAAGTATAATAAGAAGGAATGAAATGATAGGAAAGATTCATAAGTTACATACTATGAATGTAATAGAAGTGGACACATACGACATGATTGCCCTATTCTCAATAATAAAGAATGAAAAGAGAGGCATTCTGAATGGAATATGAAGATGTATTATAAAGCTAAATCTAAGAATGTTCTGAAAGATAATGATACTTGGATTGCCAATTGTGGTGACTCTTCAGATGAATCTTCTGATTATGAATCTTCTGGACAGAAGAAACTTCGTCTTATCGCCAGATTACCTATTAACAATCATTTCTTTATGGCTAAGGTACACAATGTTGAATCATTGACCAATGTTTCTTTAAATTCTAATGATAGTAAATATTATAAATCTTCGTATTAAGAATACTTTTCTGATGAATAAAATAATTTACCTACCTATGAAGAAGTTTCTAGGTATCCTGAACTTCTTAAGGTTGAGAATTATAAAATCAATAAAAACCATGATAAGGAAAACTCTAGAAATACCATTCTTACCAAGGAAATATCAGATCTTTCTAAATATCTTGATATGAAAAATTCTGATTTTATAAGTGTTTCAAAAAATATTGAGGAAGTAAATTCTGAGAAGAATAAACTTTCTAATGATCTAGATAAAGTAATTTCTAGAAAAAGTGTTTTCGAACCTAGCTCTAGTTCCAAATCTAATTATTTTGAAGATACAAACATGGTTATAAAACTCTAGTCCTAAATATTTTTGTAATGAAGTGTTTGTAGAACACTACTCATGGTAATGAAAATTTGGATAAGATGTACTCACAAATAAGACCATTAATAAACAAGTCTAGATTTGGTTATACCAATGAAAATCCAACTTTTAGTAACAATTATTTTGTTCCTCAATGTTCCCCATTCTGTTCCAAGTGTCAATGTGGTGGTCACTGAGCAAAGAATTTTTCCTTAAACAAAACCCAATCTTTAGGTCTTCATAAGGCTTATTTTTCTAGAAAGATGTGGGTACCCAAAATATTGTTATCTGAAAATCTTGGATACATACAGGTTTGGATTCCGAAAGTCTAATTCTTTTCTCCTTTTTAGGAAAATAGGGATAATTACAACAATAATACTTGGTACATGGATAGTGGATGTTCCCCACACATGACGGGTAACAAAAACTATTTCAAAAAGATTATCAAGAAGAAAGGAGGAAAAGTAACTTTTAGAGATAATGCTCAGGGGGAAATTGTTGGTATAGGTAATATTGTTCTTCTTGGTAAAAAATTGACTTCAAACATTTTATTTGTTAAGGGTCTTAAGCACAACCTCATTAGCATAAGATAGTTATGTGATGAAGAATACCTTGTGAATTTTTGGAATGATATGTGCTTAGTACACAATTCCAAGGAAGAATTTGTTCTTTCTTCCAATAGGGAAGAGAATGTTTACACTTTGAACATAGAAGGACTTAGGAACCATGAATTACCTTTCCTAAATGCAATGGAAGACCAAACCTGGTTATGCCATAGAAGACTAGGTCATTGTAACCATAGGAACTTATGTAAACTCTCTAAGAAAAACTATTTAAGGATCTAC
Organism: Viscum album; assembly: GCA_963277665.1. Taxonomy (NCBI): domain Eukaryota; kingdom Viridiplantae; phylum Streptophyta; class Magnoliopsida; order Santalales; family Viscaceae; genus Viscum; species Viscum album. The sequence goes on from OY728131.1 coordinate 931,798,298, forward strand.
AAGATCGTAGATTTGATTCTTATAATGTTTTTGATCCTTGTCAATATGGAAAGAAACATAAATACAGTTTTAAATCGATCAGTGAAGTTTCAACAACTGATGCATTACAGTTGGTGCACATGGATCTTTTTAGTCCAACAAAAACTGGAAGCATTGGAGGCAAATACTATGTATTTGTTCTAGTTGATGATTACACAAGATTTACATGGGTCTATTTTCTAGCAATGAATCCTGAAGCTTTTTATTATTTCAAAAGTTTTATATCCCAAGTTAAAAATGAGAAAAACCTTCCACTGAAAACTATTCATAGTGATCATGGAGGAGAATTCCAAAATTCTGATTTTGAAACTTTTTGTAGTAGAAAAGGAATTAGTCACAACTTTTCATAACTGAGAACTACTCAACAAAATGGTGTTGTTAAAAGAAGAAATATAATTCTTCAAGAAATAACTAGAACCATGTTTAGTGAATATTCTATAGCTAGACATTTCTAGGCTGAAGCTGTAAGTGCAGCCTGTTATACTATAAATCGAGTTTTAATTAGACCGTTTCTTAATAAAACTCTTTATGATTTATGGAATGGTAGAAAACCTAGACTTTCATACTTCAAGGTTTTTGGTTCCAATGTATTCATCCTGAATACCAAAGATAATCTTCACAAATTTGCACCAAAATATGATGAAGGGATTTTCATTGGATACTCCACAACATCTAAGGCCTATTTAGTTTTCAACAAAAATACTTGTACTGTTGAAGAAACAGTGCATGTAAAATTTTATGAATATGATCCTTTTTTTCGAACCATCCCAACCTACATCCTCGGATGTGTTTTCAAAAACTGATTAAAAACCTCTGATAGAAGATCCTTATGATAAGGAAAATGTTGAAGAATATTCTTCTGAAACATTTACCCAGGAAGACTTTCTACCCTATGTTGATGAAAAGGTTTTACAAAACCCAAGTCAGGTGTTTCTAAAGAATCATCCCAGTGATAGTATCATTGGTGATGTGAATCAACCTATAAGGACTAGATGTTCCTTGAGGAATGAAGTAGAACATCTAGCATTCCTTTCTCAATTAGAACAAAAAAGCACTGATGAAGCTTTAGGTTATGATAATTGGATCAAATCAATGCAAGATGAATTAAATGAATTTGAAAGGAATAAAGTCTAGACCATGGTTTAAAGACCTAATTAAACTTCTGTTGTTGGAGTAAATTGGTCTTCAGAAATAAGTGTGATGAAAATGGAATCATTTTTAGAAATAAAGCATGACTAGTTGCTAAAGGCTATAATCTGCAAGAGGGAATAGACTATTAAGAAACTTATGCTCCTGTTGCTATACATGAATCTATTCGTATCTTACTTTCCTTTGCAGCATTCTTCAATTTTAAACTTTTTCAAATGGATGTGAAATTTTCTTTTCTTATTGGTTATGAACAAGAGGAAGTTTTTGTTGAACAACATCCTGGCTTTTAAGATACAAATCATCTTGATCATGTTTTTTGACTTACCAAAGATTTTTATTTCCATAAACAAGCCCCGCGAGCCTGATATGAGAGACTTACATGATTTTTGATTCAAAATAACTATTTCAAGGGAAATGCACTTCCATCCCTTTTAATAAAGAAATAAATAAAAAATGTTTTGATTGTTCAAATTTATGTTGATGACATTTTATTTGGTTCATCTCATCAATCTTTAAATGATTCCTTTGGGAATCTAATGAAATTTGAGTTCGAAATGAGTATGATGGGTGAGTTTACATTTTTCCTGGGTTTCAAAATTTCTCAAAAACCATAAATAACCTATATATCGCAACAAAAGTATATTAAATAACTTTTTAAAAAGTATGGTTATGACAACACTATGAGTATAAGTCCTCCTATTGGTACCTCAAATACACTTGATCTGGATGAAGCTGGGAATCTAGTTGATCAAACATCCTTTAGAGGTATGATAGGAAGTCTAATTTACATGACAGCTAGTCGTCCAAACTTAATGTTTTCAGTATGCTTATGTTCCAGATATCAATCCAATCATAAGGAATATCATTTAAATGCAGTGAAAAGCATTTTTTTCTACCTAATGGGAACCATGGATCTAGGATCATTTTATACATTTGGAAATGATTTTATCATAAAAAGATTTTCGGATGCTGACTTTGGTGGATGTAGAATAGATGGAAAGAGTACATCTGGAACATGTCATTTCATAAGAGATTAATTAGTTTCTTGGTCCTTCAAGAAGAAACACTCAGCAGCACTCTCCACTGCTGAATCTGAATATGTAGCAGCTGGAAGTTATTGTGCTCAAGTGTTGTGGATGAAACACACACTCAAAGACTATGGCATGAGTTCTACTAAGACTCAAATTTTGTGTGATAACACAAGTGCCATTTCCCTTAGTAAAAACACTTCACGTCACTCTCGTGAAAAGCACATAGATATTAGGCATCATTTTCTTAGGGATCACAAACTTAAAGGAGATATCATTCTTCAGTTTATCAAAATGAAAGATCAAAATTCTGAAATTTTCAAAAAATCATTACCTTTTGATAGATTTGAATACATTAGAGATCGGTTAGGAATGATAACCGTATGGTAATCCTTCATTATTAACTTCTTGTTGAACAATTCTCTTTATAGTAATAAACTCATTTTAATAGGGGGAGTACATGTCTTGTCAATGTATTCAATAATTTTGGTAGTTATTTTTCAAACTTGTGTAACAAAATTTTTCGTAATGATTCTTTAGATTTTTGAAACTGTAATTTTCGGAATAGAAACGTTTAGAACTGAAATTTTTCATAATGAAAATTTCCGGGACTGAAATTTTCTTATTGAAAATTTCCTGAACTGAAATTTCCATAATCAAAATTTTTGAAAGTAAAATTTTCTTAATGAAATTTTCGTACGGGAACTTTTGTAATGATGTTTTCAAAACTGGAAACTTTCGTGATGAAATTTTTGTACTGGAAATTTTCGTAATGAAATTTTAGTACTGGAAACATTCGTAATGGAAATCTTTGGAACATGAATTTTCATACTAATATTTTTGTACTCATAATTTTTGTACTGGATCTTTTTCGTAATGAATTTTTTGTAATGGAAATTTTCATAATGGAAATCTTCGGAACTGGAATTTTCATACTAAGATTTTCGTACTCATAATTTTTGTACTCGAAGTTTTTTGTAATGAAGTTTTTCATAGTGAGTTTTTCCTCCATAGTCAAATTTTCTTCAAGAAGAATGTTACCAATTACGAACAATCTTTCTAGTCCATCAGAAAGGTATAATTTCCTTACTTATGTTTTCAGAGTCATATTTTTCTTTCTGATGTTTTCCTATGAGTTTTAAAATTTTTTATTATACTTTTCGTAAATCCAGATGTTTTTTTCTAAAACCTCAAAAGATAGGATTAAAGTTTTTATTTGTAGGTATGTTATTAACCGTCAGATCAGACCAAAGGGTTTTTCAACCGTTAGTTGGTTTTGGAAGTTCAAAGGTCATCCCCATCGCCTATATAAAGGGGATCCCCGTGAGTCATCCCACATCGATATTTCAATGATTTTGCATCTCAAAGCCCTGACTCTCTTCTTAAGGACTATTCCAATCTTTGTCAAAGCCTGTTCTGAATTTTCTAGAACTCTCTGTTCCAAATTTCTGGTGAAGCTACATCCCAGGATATGACAACTACCAAGACAATCTCAAAATGGTTAGTTTTCAGGGAAAGGTTAGTGCATCCTAATTTCTACAAGATTGATTCTATTTTATCTAACAATATCAGATTGAATGGCTGGGAAGATGTTTTATTGTCTAAGTCAGTGAAAAAGGATCCGGTTTATACAGATTTACTTGTTGGGTTTTACGAGTCTGTTTCCTTCCAGCAGGAAGATAGCAGAGAGTTATTTTCTTTCAAGTCTTATGGTAAGACTTACAAATTATCTTACACAAAGGATGCAATCTTGGTGGGTTTATCTTACGAAGGGGAAGATGATTTTTGCTCACATAAGCTTCTGGATGAGCAAGGAAGTTTCAACAAGGTGAAGGCATTGAAATATCTTGGACATAAAGATACCAAGACTGATAAGATTTCTAATATCTCTCTGAATAATCGGATTCTACAGCAGTGGGTACAATGTTTTCTCGTACCAAGAAAGATGGAAACAAAGATGATAAGGATAAGGAAGAAAAACAGTAAGATTTGTCTGAAGAAGAAATCTTTGAGAAGAATTTTCATGAAGATGGAGAAGAGAAGGAGAAACCTAATGAATACAAGATTGGACAAGTATCAGAATCCGAGGAAGAATCTCCTAGCGAGGAACCCATTCTGAAAACTGATAAAGGAAAGAAATTGCTCTTGGATACACCAATAAAAGACATCATCAAGATGAAATAAGTTGGTGGTTATTCTAAAAGAAATTTGGTACATATTGAAGAAGAACAATCCCCAAGAAACTTATTTGATTCAAAGTCATCATCACATGGTCATGATTTTGTTGTTGAATCTTGGAAAAAGCTGGTGGACACCATTTCGATATTCCCCACCATTGACTCCAGATGCAGGATGCTGCAGCATAGTTTGAATCAGAAGTCAGAATCCTTTTCCATTTTCATGGATAAGTGTGTGAAGATTGAGGCTAACCATAGAAATTTCATTATCAATTATGATGTGCACATTAAATAAGGCAGCAAAATCACTTTGTGGTCTACGAAAGTTAAAGAATACATTGCTGACTTTGATCGTTTTCAGAATGAGGTAAAATATTCCTTTAACACCGAGGATAACAAGATTATGAATCTTCAGGATGATGTGACCACTGAGCAAAATATTCAGAATCAAAAGGTCAAAGATCTGAATGGGAAACAGAACTCAGTTTCTTTAAACTAGAAAGGGTAAAGAGACTTTTGTCTTCAGTTTAAAGAAAAGATTTAAAAGCATGATCAGATACTAAAGATGCAGGAAGAGGCCATGAAGGCTCAAGAAGAATCTTTGAAAGCTCAAGATGAAAGGATAAATTCTTTGGAAAGGCAAGATGAGGAGGATTAAAGAGATTTTAAGAAGCTGAAAACCTTGTTGAAGCAGCTTATTTCGAAGTAATATGGGGACAAATAGACAAATCCGATCTTTGGTTTTATTTGTTTTTTCCCTGTAAAATTTTTCTCAACTCTAATGATAATTTGGTTGGTTGTATCAAGTTATATACTAATGTTTCAGGTACCATATTTTCATTTCCATTCCTTTAACTTATTTTTGAAAATCACAATGAGGGAGAAGGATAAAGTACTACTAAAAAGAGGAGACAAAAAAAATTTAAAATGAAGAATAAAAATTTCTAAGTGAAGTTATCCTTAAAGTAAGTGGGAGTTTCTCACTACGAAGTTTTTCATTTCCATGATAATGAAAACTCCACTCCGGAAATTCAGAATACAATCCTTAGAGTTTCATTTCCTAAGGGGGAGTTAGTTGTTTTCACTATCATCCATGAACAAAGGGAGATAAGTTTTATTTTCAAAGTCAAATGAAAATTTTCGATGTACTATATTCTTTTTTGTAAGGAAGTTTGTGCTTTCCAAAAGGTGGAGATTGTTGAGTCAATAAGGTACTCCTTATGACTTTTCCATTCCTTCTTGTTTTAAAAATCACAAACACCTTATACTAAAGCATGTTTATTTTTTTATTCAATAAGGAAAATTTCCTCCCTTAAATAAATTTAACCTAACCTAGATTTTCTTACACATATCAATATTTTTCATAAGTGTAAAAATTGGATTCATATCAAAATCATGGAATCATGAAATGATTTGATATAAATCATTCTGTTTTAGGATCCGAATTCTGGATATGAACACTAAAAAAGTTCCACTCTAAATTCTGGATACGAACTCTAATAATGCTCCACTCCGAATTCAGGATACAAACTCTAATAAATTTCCACTCCAAATTCTGTATGCGAACTCTGAAAAAGTTCCATTCCGAATTATGGATACGAACTTTAACAAAGTTCAACTCTGAATTCTGGACTCCAAACTTTTATGAGTTCGACTCCGAAATTTTAATAGTTCGACTCCAAACTTTTACTAGTTCGACTCCGATCATTTATGAGTTCGACTCCGAAATTTTACTAGTTCGACTCCGAACAATTATAGTTCCACTCCGATCATTTATGAGTTCGACTCCGATCTTTTACTAGTTCGACTCCGTACTTTTAGTAGTTCGACTCTGATCTTGTATGTGATCGACTCTGAACTTATTACTAGTATGACTCCGAACTTCTACAAGTTCGACTCCAAACTCTGTAAGTTCATATTCTGAACTCTAGTGAAATCAGACTCCGAATTTCCTTAGAAAATCAGACTCCTGACTTCTACAGATTTCAGATTCCTAATTTCAATAAAACAAAATCCGAATATCCTTTTATTATAGACTCCAAATTCCATTTGGGTTAGACTCAGAACTTTTATTTGTATACATTCCGAACATCAGTTTTTTTATGTTTAAACATGTTTTGTTATAAAACGATTTCATCCATTTTTTTCTAACTAACCATTGGTTGAGTGACACATGTACAGGTCCCTCTAAATTTCAAGGATAATATGACCATTGGAGGAGGGAGCCAACCGTTGGAGCTTCTCCTATAAATAGGAGTTCATTTGAAAAGATCCACACAGATATTCGACAACGTTTACAACTTGTGCTTATATGCTATTGAACTGATTTCTATAAAGATAGGATATTATTAACTCTCAAAATTCATACATAAATTTTGAACGACTTGGTCAAACTTTACCTTGTGCAGATTGCTTCGTGCGATTCCAAATGTTGGTGATTACATTTGATGTCTTCTGGGGATAGGAAGATAGAGGTTCCGAAACATTGATGTTGAGGGCTTCCTTACTGAGGAAGACAGAGGTTCCAACTACATTGAAGTTGAGGGCTTGTGGGGATAGAAAGATAAATACTCTGATCTTCGTATCGAGGGCTTACCCTGGTGTGGGTAAGATAGACATGCTTGAAAATATAAATCAAGGGAAATTTATCCAAGGATATTGGATATCCTTCTCATTGTGTTAAAAGACTTATATCTTGTTATTTGTTACAAGTTTTCCACTGCATTTTTTATTGTAAGGAAAGTATAACCTTATTATATTTTCTTATGTGTGTACTCTAATTATTTTAGATTCTATACGCTTTAAGGTAGAATCACATATCATAAACTTTCATTAAGTTTCAGTTTTCTAGAATCATATTTCCAGATCCATCTTTTCATATTCATATTTCCGGAACCTATTTTTCAGAATCGCTTTCCAGTTTTATGCTAGTGTATAGAACTTGAAGTTTGTAACTTCATACCCTATACCAATCCTACAATTGGTGTTAGAGGTGTTGTGAATTTTCTTAGTTTAATTTTTTTAAACATAGATATTTCCTTGTTTAAAGAAATTTTTAAAGTGTATAATTCACCCCCTCTTGTATATTGATCATCTACATCATTATTTCAATCCTACACTTGGATCCTTCTATCTAGGTGCATGGTGTCTCATTATATCACATATCCTATACTTTTTTTCATCAAACTAAGAAACATGTTATGGGCCTCCTCCACATAAGATTCCACCTTTGAAACATACAATTATATATTTAATATATATATATATTACATGTGTGTGTGATATATCTCTATCCAAATTAAAAATTCAAAATATACCAATAGTAAATTAAATAAAACATGGCTTTTCTTTATCCCCACCAACTCACTTAGGTGCGGGTCATACAATCTCCCCACCATAACACATCTCACTGCCAATTGGTCTCCATGGTCATTTTTCATGAACCAAGACAATCATAGAAACAAGGATGACAATCTAGATACACACAATACACAGTATTTGATCATTTTGATACCATTTTTTGAACTATATAAATTGTGAAATTCCGATGACACCTCATGATTTTACCTATATGACACACATATCATTCCCCAAAAAATGTGTATTAATAAAATTTGAGATCTCATACTTTAACTCATAAGAAACACACTGTATAATGTCATATAATGCCAAAAATATCCAAAATACCAATTTTTTATTCACTAAAGAATATGTTCTCATAACCAACCACATGAATGCTAATCCACATAGATTCATTACTGAAATTTTAGTTCACTAATACCTACACTAAATATTGATATCATTTTTCTTCAAAAGGAAACTACATTCTTGATTGAACACTCAATAACCTACAAAATATTTTGGCCTTGTACCCATTATCTCAATAAAAAATACCCATTCATGAAACGAAATCTTACCTCATTATACAATTTCTATGAGTACTGATATCCTTAGAACCAATCCGCTAAAAACAATAATCTAAAATCCTAGTATCCAACCACAAAATGAAATGAATTTCTCAAAAATAATGACCTAGAAATAAAATATTTCTCTCTCTGACCAATCAGACATGTATATGTATATATATATATATATATATTGGTTAGTAATAGTTTAGTGATAATGTAGGACCCCTACCCAACATGTTGATGCTATCAGTATAAATCATTTTTTATTCCATAAATTGTCCCACTATAGCCCCAACTAAAATGGTTGTATGCCATGGTTGACACCCCAAACCCACATCTAATATGGAAGGGGATGTAGAGTATCATCAATAGTGAATAGAAATCATTTGAGAGTCCTTATCCAAAACATTATTCTTGAGATACCATCCTCTAAATAAAAATATTGGGAAAACCCACAAAGGATATACATAATTTGTTGAAAATTAATACATGATTGGATATTCCTAGTAATAAACTAGTGATATAAAATGGAAAAAGGAAGAGTAAAATGAAAGGAAAAAAAGTACCAATAATATGAGGTATATAATGCTTCAACTTCTAGGTGATGGGGATATCACCATGCCACAATATCCAGTATTCTCAAGACTATCTATAATGAACTCCATTAGATGAAAACACTATAACAACTTGAGATTTTATGAGATAGATTTGTTTTAATTTCATTGATGTTTAGTGTTGTATACTACCCCATTATTTTATTGTGCTATACACAACACATTATTAGGTTTCAGTATACACAACACTATACATGTCTTGTGTTACAAATAATTTTATGTTCATCTGATTGAATTCATTTCATTCAACACTGAGAATATTTTTTGTAAAACCTAGAAAACATCCATGTTTTTATTATGTTTTACACAACACCAAATAAATATTTTAGTAAATGAAACACATACTTGGCTGGAATTACATGCAAGAACAACCTTCCTTGATTACATGCATTGTACGCAATAGAGAGTTTCACTAAACATAGATATATTATTAAAATATTAATATTTAATGAGATTTAAAAATTCGGTTATGAATATTATTAACCAAATTTTGAATTATATATAGCAATAAAATTTATATTATTTATTTTCTAGAACATTATATGAAAAAAATTCAATTTTCTAATAAAAGAATAAATTTTCACAAAATGCAGTTTTGCTTCATTTTAATGGCGCATAAATTATAAATCTAGTTTTTAACACTTTTATATATTTCACTTGAACAAATAAACATCTTATTTGGAAGTGGGACATCAAAATTTTCTGTGGTTGAAATTTTGGTTTTTTTCTAATGAAATTCATATTTTAATGAGTTGTGAAATATTCTACATTTTAATTTAAAACTGTCTTCCCTTATACTTTATTAAAATAGTAATATTATAATTTAAGTAGGGTTAATGTGTAATTGGATTATGTTTTTATTATTTAATAAAATTTTGGTAATTGGATTTAATTTCTCATTTAAATATGGAATAATCACATGTCAATCTTTGGATATTTTTATTTCTTAAAACATCACTTTTTGGTTTTGACAATGTGAATTAATTATAAATTAAGTATTGCAAGTTTAGTATTTTGAATTTTGAAAAATGGATTCCATTTTGGTAATTAGTGAATCCAAATTATGTTAATCGGTTTCTTGTATTTTTTAGATATTATGAATAGCAACTACGTTAATTTTGATTTATCATGGTAAATGGTAAATCGAGTAAATTATAGAAATAAAAAACATGATAAATATAATTAAATTACCCTATCACAAAAAAATCCTATTGAATGAATTAAATTATACCAATATCATATAAGGGTCAGAATTGATTCATTTAATTGAATTTTTCCATCAAAGTGATGTATTAATAATTATAACAAATGAATGTGGCAATATGTCACTCTCATATATATGATAAGTATAATAATTTAAATATAGTGATAATCATGATACAATTCGAACATAAATAGTCTCTAGAAGGATATTGATATTATATACAACATGTGATTTTTTATAATATTTTATATTAAATATTTATAACTAATAATGAAACAATGGTGATGTAGAAATTAGTTTTTAATAGAAATATCAAATAAATGAAATTAAAAATATTTAAAAAAGAATACAAACTAATTAATGTGATCCATGAAATTTTCTTATGACTATGACATCTTAGTAGTGTATTAATTATTTTGGATTGAATTTATATTATGTGTGGATTTTATTTAATGTGAAATAAATGAATAGTGTCAAAATTGATAATATTGATATTTAATAAAAATAAAAAAATTATTAAATTATTAAAAAATCACAAAAATATTTTAAAATTAAAAATTTACAATTATATGATAAAAAATTTCATAAATTATCTATTTATAGAAAATTTACCCCACATAATTAGATATTTATAACAATTTCATATTTAGAATCTTATTACCTCAAATAAAATTAAATAGATTAAATATGGATAAATCAAAATGATACGGTTTAATATAAAATAAAAACATGTCTACATATTATTGGTTTAGATTTTTTTGACCCATACTCATCTTATATTAGAAATAAATTAGTTTTGGATCATTAAAAACATGAAATCCATTTATAATAAATTAATATTTCATGACTTTCCTAAAGTGCCCCTCCTCCCCCCTATAAAAGGACAAAACCTCTACCAACTTAATCACATAATTAAAGCCCTTTGTATCATCCAAAATCTTTTAAAATAATATACCAAAATCCTTACTATCCTTTTAGATTCCACATATTAGGAATAAAGTCATCCTATAGAGACATTTTGGGATAATAAAAAGTATATTCTCAAAAAAGAAGTAATTGTTTTATCATCTCTATCAAGATTATTTTCTTCTTTTACTTCCTCATCCTATGTTGTTCCCATATATATGAAATAAATCTTGTATCTGAAACATTATGAATGTATATATTATTATGGTACAACCTTATAGATTTTTTTGTATATCCTACCATTATAAATATCACCATGTGTGCATATGTACGGCTTACTGTCACCACACCATGGTGTAATTTTTTATTCGGTAATACCAAATTTGGATGGGTTTAATGATGTGTATAGTGGATATAAAAAATTAATATAAAATTATTATTATTCTTTATAATTAATATAACCTCCTACTTCATACCATTTTAACATTAAGTGAATGATATCATCACTCGTGCATATGTATGATGTACCGTCTCCAGAGCATGATGAGATTCGTTCTCCATGTTAACCATTAAGGAATGATTATAATGTAAATATAATAATTAAGAATAAAATATATAACATTAAAATGCTAATAAATTAATATATATATATATATATATATATTATTTATGTTCTTCCATTCAATTCAATAAGCAAATGGAAACAACGTTCTGCGTACGTCCGACCTACAATCTCTATGAACGTTGTATTCCATTTCATTTATCTATCTACTATATATATTTATATAATAAATATATATGATATATAAATCATGTTTTACATTTTAGATGATATTAAATCATGATCTATGTAATTTTATCAAAAATAAAATTTCAAAACACGTAGAATAAATAAAACGATTATTACCCAAATCGATGCTTCAACAAGGAATTGATAAGTTAACAGGTAATATCAAGTCACATGTGAATCATATATGATTTAATAAATATTATTAAGTGTATATAATAAGTTAGCAATATTTTAACTCCCATTATATATGAGTTTTGAATACATACAAAGCATATTCGACATAAGGTAAGGGATAATTTTGCAATCTCATTATTTTCAAGATTGTTTTTATTTAAGTGTTTACTAGGGTATATTTATCATCCACATCCATTTTTACAAAATAAATAATATTATATCTATTATTGTAATTTTTAAAGTCAATTTTACCAATTTTTTATTTTTTATTAAATGGTATGGAAGGAATCATTCTTTTATTTTCAATAGGAGGAACTTTTTGACTTTTCTGGAAAGAGTGTGATAAGAATAATTTTTTTTAACTTATACTACATGAATAGATTTTTACTTCCTCTCAAGGCATAATTTCCATGAATATTTATATATAATATATCAAGTTTATTTTAAAGTAAATTATATTCTTTTTAAATTTCATTTCATTTTGAGAAAAGAAAACGTCTTGAAGAAAAAAGGGCACTTTTGTCAAGAATTATGTTCATGTGTTTTATCAAAAACTTTTTATATATAAAATGTTGATATTTAAATAGAGTAATGTTCCGGTACCTATTATTAATATCATTATATTGTGTTAATTATGGAATGGTATTTTGTATTTATTACGTTATAATAAAATAATGATTATGTAACCAATTTCACTTCGTGGGTTATGCTATGATGAATTGTTTTTATTTTCGCAGCACATGTGATAATGATTTAATTATGTGATGGGTGAGACCTATATCTCACACAAATTCATTGGGTACAGATTTATATATCATTATATTGATATAACTAAAATTATAGGTAAATCCAGTTCGGTAATACAAGGCTTGAACAATAAGTAAATTTGATATAGTAATATGTGGCTGGAACGAAAAGTAAAACCAGTTCATTAATGGAATTTTTACTCTCTTATGGTCTGGGAATTAATGCCTTTTCTACTATGGTAATCATATAATGTTTTATTTTTTTCCTATAATATATGTTTTTTTCTAATTATATTTCATCATGGTTAATTTTACTTTATGATCAATGACTTATGTACATCCATGATTTATTTCATGACCCATGATTTTGATGTTTAATTTTTATGTTCCTATTTTTACATTATTATATCTATTGTTTGTTTTACATTCTCCATGATTACCCTTAATGAGAACTTGAGCTCACCCTTTTGATTTTTTTTTTGTAGGATATAATGAAAGGGTTTTGGTAGGTAAACAAATAGGGAAGATCTGTATGGGAGATTTGGAAGATCCTTCACCAAGCTACAATAAAGTGTTATGAGTTTACAAAGACACAAAACTGATATGGTCTTTGGGTTTCTATTTGTTTAATGTATTAGGTATTCTGAAAGTAATTTTCATTTCTGTGTATGTCAAGTTTGGGTCGTTAGATTTTGTATCATAATGAAGGTTTAGTCATCCATTGGAAACTAGGATACGAAAACCATAGTGAGATCCCTATATATTTCTCTATGGATATGTCCAGGGATGTCATAATGACAATTCAAGTACAGTATACAACAAAATAGTTTTTGTGATAATCATAGATTACCTAGGATTAATCTTAATATGTCCTAGATTGAAATATTAGATCAATTAAACTTATATATGTGTTTTTAATCAGTGATAAGTATTTCTCACACTTTTCATTGTGGTCTAAGTCAATTCATAGAACTACATAGAACATTGTTAACCATTTCATGTTTTTGATGTAGAAATTATGGGAATAATGAGGATTTATTTCCTAAGTGGAAATACATTGAAGAGAAACATGGTGGTGGTATGAGTATTGGTCATACTGTCGAGGATAAAGAGATATTAAATGACATGTGAAAGGTATGCGATGTTCTTCTATAATTTTTTACATTTAAACTATGATGCTTGAGGATGATAAACCTTATGAAATTATTCATATTTTAGGAAAGGAGAAGATGAGGGATCTTGAGTAATAGATTAAGGATAATGATGGATGATTAATCTGTATATGTTTCAGAATTAATAGATTATGTTATATGGATAATTAAATATACAATTGTATTCATTATAAATTTTTCATTTTGGATTGGAAACTATATGATAAATAGTTATAAGGAAACAAAATGTGATTTAAGGATAAGGCGATATACTTGGAAAACACAAGATTTAGGGAATTATAACCTGTAATATACCCCTTATGTTCAGATAATGTTTTTTGGATAAATATATAATTGATTTGAATAATTGAATTGGATGATTATAGTTTTTGGGATCTAATTATGGTGTTATATTCTAGTTGGTGATGCTATCATGGATGAAGTATACGACTTTTTGGGACTCATGGAATATATCAAATAAATATTGTAATAATAAAACATGTGTGTTTTGAATAAGGATGAATTTAAATTTTTGTTATTTCCCTGAATCAAGAGAATGCATGATTAATTCATTCAATTGTTCATAATGTAACCAACAAGATATATCGTATGATATATGGGGGATAAATTAAGGTATTCCCTTTCTTGTTATATGACCATTCTTGTAATTGTTTTTTTTCTATGAGTTTGGAAAAAGTTATTTTGGATAAGACAAAAGTATGGGTTGGATTATGTTTGACATATGATTTTATTTCATATTGATAAAAAAATTTAATATTATTTTCTGAATGTTCTTGTTTTTGAAAAAGGAAAACACGTAGGACAGGTGACAACCCGTCATGTCAGACATGGATGTGGGAATCGAACCCACAACTGAAGTGCGATGAGAATTTATCACCTACCACTAGCCTATGGGAAGTCCTTTGATAGTATAAATTAGGTAAATTCTATTTAAACGCTATGATAGATGAAGTAAAAGATAATTTTTGGAACAATATACAATTAATCTGACAATAGATAAACTTATTTATATTTCATAACTTGTGCTAACCTTTTTGAGAGAATGTCATTTGGAATGACATATAATTCTATTTGTGAATATCATGATCATCTAAAACTTTTGTAATTTCAAATACAACCTCATTTCAATGAATAATCGATAAATTTGAAATTGTTCAAGTGCGACGAATGCTGATATTGTACTAAATTTAAGTATGTATTTCGTCAAATGTTCTTAAACTTTTGGGATGGGATCTTGAAAACCTGAAATTTTTTCTTAGTATCGTTATATCTAATAAATCAGATCATCCCATAAATCATAAAATAGTAACGGATTTATGGTTGTTAACATTCTCCAAACCTTGTTCTCTTATATTTTCCATCAGAATATGATGGTAATATTTTTTTTAAATACCCATGTTTTCACATACGAAATATGATCTCTATATGGAAACCCAGTGATGATTTACTTTGGGTATCCTTTCAGTTTATAACATTCATTTTTAAAATTATGTTTTAGTATTCTTTTTTATGATACGGGTTTCCATGAAATAATCTTTCAATTAGTAAATCTTTTATAACCCCAAATGAATATCAATATAGAAATTCATTTTATGGGGGGTATAATGTAACACCCCGAGATTTTTTGAGATAAATAATTTTTAATTTGTTTTATGTCTTTCTTGTACACAAAATAAATATTATCTTGCACTATACACAATATCATATTGTCTTGAAGCATACACAACACAATAATTAGCTTGTGTTACAGACAATTTCATGTTTATTTTATGGAATTCACTTAAAAAGACACTGAGTACTGACTTCGTTCAATGTATAAATGAAATACGTTTGGATTATGTTATATTAACCACCAAATTAATCATCCACTAAATGAAACACTGACATTTCAGGCATTACATGTAAGATCGACCTTCCCTGAAAGATTGCTTTGTATTCAATACCGAGTTTCACTAAACAATGATATATTATTAAAATATTATTATGTAATGGGATAAAAACTCCCTATTATGAATAGTATTAACTACATTTTGAGTTTTATAAAACATTAACATTCAAATTATGTATTCCCTAGAACATGATATAATAAAAAATTCAATTTTAGGATGAGTGAAATATATTCAATAAATACGGTTTCGCTACCTTTTGATGGCACACCAATTTTAAATATATAGTTTTTAATAGATATATATGTTCTGTTTGACTAAATAAATATCGTATTTTGAAGTGGTACATCAAAATTTACCTTCGATGAAATTTTTGTATTTTTCTGATTATATTCTTATATTTATGAATAGGGAAAAATAATACATTTTAATTCCAAGTTTCCTTTTTTGTTTAATTTATTAATTTATTTAGACTATCTTTTTAATGGGTTTTAAGGAGTAATTTGATTATGTTTTCATTATTTAATATATTTTTTTAATTTCACAATTTAATTGGACAAAACTAAATTCCAATTTTTGATAGTTTATTCTTTTTAAAAACCCATTTTTTGGTTTTGACACCAAGAATTAATTTCAAATTAGTTATTAGATGTTTTGTGTTTTTTAATTCGAAACATGGATTCCATATTTGAAACTAGGGTGTTCAAATTATGTGAATATGATTTTTTGGATTATATGAATATTAAATACGGTAATTTTTATTTAGCATGGTAAAAGGTAAATCAGGTAAATTTGGGTAACAAAAAATATGATAAAGATAATAAAATTACCCTAAAACCTACCAAAATCATATTAGATGAATTAAATTCGACCAATTTCATCTAGGGTTCAGAATCAAATCATTTAATTTCCTTTTTTCAATGAATGTGATGTAATTAAAAATAAAACAAAATAAAGTGAGAACATGTCACTCTCATATACCATAATATTATAATATTTTTAATGATACGATAAAATTAATAAAATATAGAACTTAAATAGTCTCAAAAACATTATAAATTTATCTATTTCTATTTAATTTATTAATAAATTTTATATATTAAATAATTAACATTAATGATGAAACAATAGTGATGTATAAATTATGTTTAAAAGAAATATCAAATTAATGGTTTTAAACTATTCAAATATATATAATATGAACTAATTAATATTATCCATGAATTTTTTAGGTGAATATGATATGTAAGTAGTTTATTAAATATATTTTTTGAATTTTTCTAATGTGTTTATTTTAATTAGTGTAAAATAAATAAATAGCGTCAAAATTGAGACTATTGAAATTTTTTTAAAAATAACATATTATTAAATTATTTACAAATCAAAAAAATCAAAATTACTAAGTTAAAATTTTATGGTCTAAAATTTCATTAGGTATCCAATTATGGACAATTTAAAATAGAAATTTATTATTTATAAGAATTTAATATATAGAATATTACTACAAAAAATAAAATTAAATAGATTTAATAAGGAAAAACCAAAATTGTAATGTTTAAAACAAAATTAAATCATGTCATGAATTATTTTTAGTATTTAGACCCATACTCATATTATCTTATAAAGAAATGAGTTTGGGGCCATTATATAAAGAAAATATATTTACTATAAATTAATATTTGAAGGCATTCCTAATGTTCCACTCGTCCCTTAGATAAAAGTCCACCAACTCTACCCACATTCTTCGACGTTTCAAGACCTTTGGATCATCTAGAATATTCTAAAATAAGCTCCCAACATCTATTTGTTCTATTCAAGGGGACACAAATTGGGATAAAATCCATCCTAGGGACACATTTTGTGAAACTGAAAAAAGAGATACTCATAAAGCGGTATTTGTTTTATCAACTCTTTCAAAATTCTTTTCTTATCCAACTTCCACTTCTTATGTTGTTACCATAAATAAGTAGTAAATATAGTATATTGTAGATGATAAGATTTTATTATAGTTATTGGAAAAAATTATACCTTCTTTTATCCATCCTACACATGACAATATCACCATGCATGTGTACGTACGACTTACCGTCTCCACATCGTGGTATACATTTTTTTCAAAAATAATAAATTTGTAAGGGTATAATGATGATAATAATAGATTTAAATAATTAAGATAACATTATAATTATTATATAAAATTAATATACCATCAAAATCCATACCATATATCAATTATATGAATGATATCGTCGCTCGTGCGTACGTACAACCTACCATCTCCATGACGCGATGAGATTCATTATACACGTTAACCATTCAAGAGTTGTTATAACATATATGTAATAAATAATCCTGAAATATCTGACATAATAATACTTATATATATATATCATATACTTGCATCCATTCAATTCAATAAGGAAACAGAAACATCATTCATGTGTATGTACAACATACCATCTTCCTGAATGGTGTATTCCTTTTCATTTATCTATTTATTATATATATTTAAATAATGAATATATATGATAATAAAATAATTTTTTACATTATAGATGTATGTAAATCATGATCTAAGTAATAATATCATGAATAAAAAGTAAAAATAAGTACAATATATAAAATAATTATTTCCCAAAATGGTGCTTTAACATGAAATTGATAGGTGAACAGGTAATATAATGTCATAAGAGAATCATATATTATATAGTAAATTTTATTAAGGTACTTTTACAAGTTAATAATATGTTTAAACCCACTATAAAAGAGGTTTGGATACATATGACTCATATCAGACGTAAGGTAATGGATAATTTCTCAATATCATTATTTTTATAATTGTTTATATGTAAGTATTTATATGTTTATATTTATCAATCACAACCTTCATTCCTAAATAAATAATATTATTTATATTATTATAATATTTAATTTCAATTTTACTAATTTTTTAATTTTTATTAATTAGAATGGAAGGTATCATTCATTCATTTTCCATACGAGGTACTATTGAATTTTCTGTCAAGAGTAGAAGAAAAATGTTTTCTTATCATATACTGCTTGAATAGATTTTTATATCTTCATTACACCGTATTTCCATGAAACATCCTCTACATGATATCATGTTTTTTCCACTAAATTCAATTATTAAATAATTTCATGACATTTTCTAAAAAGAAAATTTATTTGAAGAATAAATATAATTTTCCTTAAGAATTAAGTTCAACTGCTTTGTCAAAATTATTTTGCATCTATAATTATTCTCATTAAAATGTTTTATGTTTATATAAATGTTATTAAAATTATTTTATTGTGTTACTATTGGAAGGATATTTTATATGTATTATTTTACTATGCAATTATGTTTACGAAATCCATTTTATTTCTCAGGTTATGATGTGATGCACGGTTTATGTGTTTGTGGCATATGTAAGAATAAGATCATTATGAGATCGGTGGGACCTATATCTCCATACCATGCATTGGATAATGATTTATATATCTTGATATATAAATGACTAGAATCCATGGTAAATATGGTTCAGTAATACAGGGCCTGAACGACATGTAATTCCCATTTAGTAATACAAGACTTGAACAACAAGTAATCCTATTTCAATAATAGTCTTCTCAACTATTATGATCTTGGAAGTAATGCATTGGCTACTATGGTAATCATATTATTTTCTTATTTTTTTTACCATTAAATTTTTATGCCAATTCTATTTTATCATGGTTAATATTCCTTTTGGATCTATTTCATACGTACTTCCAAGATTTACTTCATAACTAATGTTTTTTATATTTAAATGTTATGATCATGTTTTCACATTCTTATGTTTATGGTTTGTTTTATGTTATCAATATTTACCCATACTGAGCATTTGATCTCACTCTTTTCATGTTTTCATTTCCCTAAGATATAGAGACATGTTTTAGGTACTAAAACTGATGGGTAAGATCATTATGGGAGATGTTGAAGATCTTTCATCCAGAAAGATGAATTTATTCTTGGATTCCAAAAATTTAAAACTAATATGGTATTTGGGAATCTATTTTTGAAATATATAATTTATTCTGCAATGAAATTTAATGTCCATGTACATCAATCTTGCATCATATGAATCATAATTCATCTCCACTAACTCCACTAGGTATACCCACTCCATTTCTATAGAATTTATCACTAACCAATAAACCATTTGTTATGGCACACATTGTGTAGAAAACAATGTCTATATAGTGAATATTATAAATATACTAATTAGAAATCCAAAAGAAAAGGGAAAATCATGATATTGGTTTGAATGAAAATATAGAAGAACAATATGACTTCGAAATTCAACTGAAGGGAAAAATAACATCAAGAGAGACCTTCACCTGAATCCCAAATATCATCATTATGTAATTTTTTATTCGAAGGAAATATAAGATACAAGGTATTCAAGGCCCAAAATATCAGTCCAAAGAAATAAAATGACAAAGGGTGTCTAAAATGGTGGAGACTAAGGGACTCACCTATGTTAATATTAACTCCTTCTGATTTCTGACTATTAACATTATGAAATACAAAGCATTCACCACCAAGAATGTCCACCAAAGCTAAGTAGTCCAAAACATTGTTTCCCTCTTTCCAGGTATGAGATTCCATGATATTATCCCCAAGAAAGACATGGTTGTTTCTAGTTGTGTAATGAATAGTCCAAAGAACCTTTACCACACCATGAACAACATTTTCTATGATCATAATGTCCATTTCTACTTCCCTGATGTCCAAACAAATCCCCCTGTAAATTTTCAGACCATTGAACATGGCCATGGATTCTGCCTGAAGGGTTAAACCCTGACCAAGCCTGATTGAGAAGGCCAAAGTGACATACCCTCTATCATTACACATAACCCCACCACCATTAATTCTACCTGAGACAGAAGACCCATTTTTGTTGAACATTAAGCCTACTGGGGGGGTTCTAGTGTACCCATTTTCCCAGGAGATTGGCATTCTCTTGAGGGGAGTGGATAGGTCTATTAACGAATCACATCAAGGACAGAGTATCCCTCCAGTTATCTGGATCCCTGACCAAGTCGATGGGAAGAATTTTAACCCTGAAGATAATCATGATTCCAGTTGTGACTACCCCATTATGGATCCACTTATTGCACACTTTCCAGATGAACAATCACCCTTCTTTTAAGATTATAGTATTGGTAGACCTCTCTATACCACTATCACCTGATCCATGATACCACTGATCAAGGAAGGGATGGATATACATTCTCGGTGTGGAGATTGTAGTAAAATACCTAATGTATCCCCAGACATCATGAGCCCACTCGCTTTCAAAAAACATATGTTCCATGCTCTCTACCTTATACTTCTTACATCAAACACATCTTGAAACTATGCAGATACCACAATGTGTAAATTTATCATCTGTGGGAATTTCTCTATTCATGATCCTTCACACATGGATGTTAAACTTGGTGGGTATACGCTTGGACTAAAGGAGATCATTCCATACCTCCCCATGATCCTATATGAAGCTCATTCAATGATCGTCCTGCATTGTGAATTGGCCGTTAGTGGAAGGAGTGAAAACAAACCTATCTGGTTCTAGGGAAATCTTGATGAGGTTACCCAAATCATGTTGGCTTCCAATCAGGACAACATTGATTAACACCATGTACAGGAAGGAATCCTTGAATGTTATATAAGTGGCTGGAAAAAACGGGTAACAGATGACCTCCCCACTCCAGTTGTGATTCCAGAATAAAACTTCCCCACTACTAATGATCCAATGAGAATAGAGCTTAAGAGAATCAATTATGGGCCACATCTCTGTCCAAAACAGAGAAACAATGTTAGTTATTGAAACTAAATTTCATCCATCATTATTCGGAAAGGTTGTGTGTGACCCAAATTCTACATTAACACTCAATCAATAACAATAAATACTCTTGTTTTAGGTAGGTGAATACCGATATTCAATGAATCCAAATGGAATATAAATCCTTGGGGAAATGACACACAAAGTAGGAAATCAATATCTTAATTAAAATAATATGTTAAATAAAATCTACATTTAAAATTATTACCATTCATAAAATTTATTTTTAGGTAGAAGGTGAACTGATATGAAGATAAATAAAGTATCACATGCTCTATAAGACTCATCCTGGATAAACCATCCATGGAGGTGAACCATCATCACTGCTAAGACCTAAACTCTGAAATTTTCAATGGATACCCATGACAAAATATTAAAAACAACTTTGATAAGGGGGTACTGAGAAAAAAATCAACCATCCTCTACAGAACAATAGGTACCAACTCAAATTAAAAACTGGAAATGGTCATTGATCCCTAGCAAAATCAAAGGGAAAGATTAGTTATGAGTTTTACTACAACCACTGATAAGAGAAAAACTCATGCCTCACAAGAAGGGGATCTAAATAAATACATCATGGAATGGGGAACCCACACCCCAACCATTACGGGTATTATAACTCTATCAACTAAAAGGATATTTTCACACCTCAACTAAGAATATTGGAACAAGGAAATAATATATATATATTATTCACCACAAGTCCCCAATAGACTTCAAATCAGATGGTTTATGAATAATAACTTGCATGAAATCAATGAATACATTGTTCCATCTATGATGGGAATAACTAAATAAGATGAACATATGAAAAAATATATGAATAATTATTGTCTATGGAGGACATATCAAATATGGAGACAATTTTCAGGTCGATTATGCTCAGAACACTAATCTACTGGAACCAAAACAAACTCTGTGGTGTATTGGTAGAAAGTGGGATTCCTTCATGAATCTCACATCACATTAAGACTTAAAAAACCATTCTATTGTGAAGAGGGTAATAAAAATTCTAAGAATAATACCAGCATCCAATTCCCTCCATCAAATGATAAATAGAGAACAAACAACTACTCTTAGATGTTACTGGTCACTAATTAGAGTCCCCCACATTATGTTTGATTGTTCCTTAGGATGGTCAAAAAATCATGCAAATATTATTCCCATCATCTATTCCCCGTCATCCACTCTAACAGTTTAGGACCCATAATGTATCCCATGTCTTCTAAATACTATAATCTGATAGTGTAAAAAATCCCACTATAGTTGTATTCCTGTAATAATTCCTAGAATGTAATGTTGTTAGATAAAAATATGATTCTAGTATGATGTAATGTGAAATTTAAATCTATGGGGATTTACATGTTTCCACTCCAAAATTATTTCCTTGGGAATGTACTTTCACAATGCATGTTGTATATCTATCCTACATGACATGTGATGTACATAGGTACCTAGATGTGTACTCTAGCCTAGGGTGTGTCATGTTTCTCGGCATAGTGTGTACAAGTACAGAACAATTCTATTTGATTGGGTTTTTGATAATATACATGTCTATAACCTATGTCTTGTGTATATTGTTTTTATATGAAATTTTCTCATGGAGGGTGCGCTATTTGAATATCATCTCCAACCCAAGGAACACTATCCAAATATAGTATGACTATATTTATAATACATGGAATACAACATGGATTTATAAACATAAAATGGTCATGATCTACCAAAATCAACCCAAAACATTAGGAAATATATAGGAAAAAATAATGGCAAACCATATGAGAATTTTATCCATGAAAAAAAACAAAAAAGTATGAATCTGAATGAGGTGGAATAAAAATAATGAACTCTATCTCAGAGAGGATAAAAAAATCATTAAGATCACATGCCATTAATTCCCTATGAATGATAATTGTAAAGATATCCCCCCTTCATTCATCCTCGAATGAAGATATCTCACATGATCACCTCCTCTTAGTTTCACATCATGAATCGAGGATGGGTGAGGATAAATCGTATGATATAGGGATAGTAGGGATTTGAATTGAGTATTTTGATAACCAATGTTATTTAAATGGAATACCCAATATATTATCCCAAACTTGGTCTTGTACTCAAATGATATGTATAAAACACATAGTTAAAATCTCACATGCCAGATTCAAACATATAATTATAATTTCATTCAGGTTCTTCTTTTAGGATATAATAATGATTAAACCAATGGAGAAAATTAATATTAATATTAAAAATATTCAATATTCTAAATAAAAAAGAGATAAAGAATCACCCCAAATTTCAATGATAGAGTAAATTCTACAGTCTAGAGTCTACAAAACCATTAATAATTTATCTTGAGCTCGTTAGATATGTTAGGAGTACTAATTTAACATATAAAATGTCCAAGTCCTCTGAAACTGAAAAAATTTATTTCACAATGTAAGGAAGAAAATCATGTTATATAATGCTTTCCATGTACTAAAAAATACTGGGTTTAAATGATACAATCTCAATGGAGGTTCCTGACACATAATTTCTGACCACATCGATTGATCGATACAGAAATCTGCACATTATATGATAAAGTAAATAATGAAAATTTTAAAAAAAACTATTTACATCTAGACATACTCACCCCAAGAGAATTGCTATAGTGTTTATTAAATTTTGATCACATATACACCCATTATAAAAAAGATTTGATATACTCCCCCATATAATCAGTTTCAATGGATATAACCCAAATACTAGTGATCTCTTATTCTATAACACTATTCCAGTGATTATAACTAATATAAAATTTAAACGGCTGTACTAATAATATAATGATTTTATTGGTTCCAAAAAACTCAAAAAATGACAATGATGCATCACCCAATGCATTAAATATCATTCCAATCCACTCCAATCCTTGAGATCAAACTCTAACAATTGACCACTACATTAGCTCTCGCATCATGAATGAGTTCATATCTAACATCACAACATTGATCAATTAATGACATAACATCAAGGATCAGTAACCCTAAAAATTGTTGTTATTTCACACATTTAAATCATTTTACAATACATTATCATAAATAAAATATTGATCATCCATAATGTTAATATATGTTTCTCAAACAATATATATTATATTTGGAATGATAAGGATTCGTAGAGCCCATTATCAGATGATTCACCTCATATAGTGGATATCAAAACCCGATTAGGCCTAATCATACACATATAATTCAGAAAAAGAAAAAATATCTATATGAATTGTCAACATAACATAAAATAGGTAGTCACTTGAATCTCACAAAAAACACTCTCAGACCATGACAATTTCCAAAATCAATTCATAATTATACCCCACATGAAATTAAAGGACAATTACACTTATCCAGACATTTAATCAATATTCATAAGATAATTTTATACCAAATATATTGAAAAATAAACACACAGTGTATTGATGATAATATTCCTAATTAAATACGTTGAATTTTCCCAAACTCCATACATAAAATGGTGCAATGACCCATATGTTTAATAAAAATGAAAACCCATGAGGTCTGAAAAACTATAATTATCCTATCAATTACATGAATCAAATTATATAGAGTATCATCTCCAAGATCCTATAATCATTAGTGTATGTACAAATGACCATTACATATAGGCATATTGTCCAGGCCACTTCACAAGTCTTGTCCCACGTGTCTATAACAATATACATCAAAGCATAACTCATGGTGATCCATTATCTGATCACATATTCCTCATATAGTATTTTTATAATACATTCCACAAAAATTATTTTTTCTTGATTGGTTCCTTGAATTCATCCATATTCGTTTTTTTTCTCCTCTTAATCATGAATTCTTCAGACCATCACAAACCCGACACAATGTTTAAACTAATCTCACCATTATCATGAGAGGCAAACATCATCATTAAGATCACTAATATTTTTTATAGAGCTTATCACATGAATTAAAAAAAACATGATTAATCACTCATTATTTAGTATTATACATCCATGTAACTCACACAATAACACCCCATATCAATCCTTTATCAATTGTTCCATCAATGTGCACATATCCAGACATGCATTCTACTGTGTTAATCCTCACTAGTAATAAAAAATAGACTACCCACTTGAGGATAGATATCATATTCATTATCATAAAGAGGATATTACCTACTTGAAATGAACCCTATAATACCCTTAAATAATGTTAAATATCCTTAATTGTCAATATTTGCTGCTACTTCATATTCAACCTACTACGTAAAGGTATCATATCACTCGGTAAATACCCAAGTCAACCTACACAACACTGATACTAGTATCATATATATATAAATTTTTTATTCAACTCATTAGTTAATTAATAATAACATCATAATCAAAAAATAGTCCTAGTTGATTATAATACCATTATTATGTTATATAAGAAAATATAATGTTGGTTGTACCTAACAAATTAAATAATTATAACCCAAACCATAATCAATGTAGTTAATCACAATTGAACAAAACAAATCATGTGAATCCCATATGATGATGTGATGAAATAATCCATTCCTTTTCCCGCACTAGTCCAAGATAAAAATTAAAAAAATTATTAAACAAATATACTACCCATAAGAAACAAATCTCAGCTATAGAAATGAAA
This sequence comes from Viscum album, assembly GCA_963277665.1. Classification (NCBI taxonomy): domain Eukaryota; kingdom Viridiplantae; phylum Streptophyta; class Magnoliopsida; order Santalales; family Viscaceae; genus Viscum; species Viscum album. The sequence goes on from OY728131.1 coordinate 931,824,646, forward strand.
AGCATGAAAAAATCCCAAATCCTTTGAAACATAGACATAAAAATATAAATGTGTTGGAAAAACATAACACATAAAATACAACCTAGGTTCTAACATATACTATATAAATCAATAATATCCTAAATTTTAATAGAATAAAAAATAAACTAGTATCTGACACAACATTACAGTGTCCCTCTGTTTATTCACCTCCACGATAACTGACGTGGGTGACACATACCACATGAGTTCCTCCCCATATTCCAGAGGTTTATGGGCTATAGAGAGGTTATATATATAAATTATAGATACCAACATATCTTTATTTCATATTTATATAAAAATATTAATGAAATTAATAATCAATATCCTTCACACAAAAAAAATGATAATATAATGATATTCTTCACAGCTAAATTTCATGTGTAATTAAATTAAAAATCTCATGTGATAAAAATCTTGTATTTATAATAATATCTCACAATCCTACATTGAAAATATGGATCACTGTTTTTATATTACTACATAAAATTGTTCAATAGTAGATATTTCTAAAATAATAGGTCATATTTTAAATTGATACCGAGCCTATTCTTGTTCCTATCTCACAGTCAGAATCAATCCTCACTGCTCAACTATATCATACATGGAACGTAATAGTCACTTTTCCTACATCAATGAACCTTTCCTAGGTATTATGGTGCCTGAGTGGGGTGTCAATTCAACTTAGCATACCCTATAAAATGGTTTCCCTAAATAAGTTCTTATACATCATGATATGGTCATAAGTAAAATTGTAGGATGTGTTGTTAACTGTAAATATATTATAAACCTATGTACCATACAACCAGTTAGATGTGACTATACCTATTTTAAATCATTTCAGGTAATAAATGAACATTACGAAAAAAATTACAATTTGGAATGATGACCCAATTCATATAAAATTGTATCATCTCATTAATATATCTAGAAACTCATTATTCTTACATGTTTGTAGGTCAGTCCCAATACTAATAATATCATCTCATGACATTATGGTAATCATAAATAAGATGTATGCCCCAATAAATAAGTCATATCATTGGAAACTAATCTGTGTGATATTACGAATAGATGCATAAAATCACATATAAAACACATATATGTTTATATAATTCCATGAATTCATAATCGAAGAGGTTGTAGTGTCCATATCCAAAAACCCAGTCATTGTTTTCCCCAAGTAAATTCCACATCATGAGAGAGGTCCTAATGTATTTCAAGAAACCTTATAAATACAAGAATCACATCCTCTTCCTTTAATTCATTACATCATGGAAAATATATCCCATTTTCATGGTTAATATCCTGTATATGATAGAATTATCACATTACCATCATTATCAAGGCTTTGTTGGTACAATATTCAATGGAATGATGGGTATGAAGTCAATCATTAATAATAATACCATTCTAGCCCTGATTTAATTACTTAATGGTTAAAAATCATCAAAAAACATACATTATCTATATGTGAATGGGTTACATGTTCACATTACCAAATTTTTAGTGGGCAATGAATCCCATACCACATTCCAGAATATATCATTAATAATGTCATAAAATTTCTTAGGCATGTTTAATACATGATGACATGTCATCCTTGGGGATATGAATTATCATAAAAATTGAATGGATATCCAACACCCTTACAAAATGTTGATAATGGAGAATCTTTTTTACAAAATAGAAAAATAAATACAACTAAAAATGAAATCCAATTAATAGAAACACTATATAATGTCTTAATTAAAATCTTATAAATCCTATATAATCTAGGTTTTATTATTTTTACATAACATAATTCTCATTTAAATTCTATGATATTTCATTCATCACAAACCAAACATATAGAGACATTTATAATTGATGGACACCTCATTCGGTTACCACTAGCCTAAAGGGTGAGGATCAGTCACCCCATATATTAGTTTTGTAAGGAAAACATTTTAATTTCAAAATTATAATGTTTCATTTAGAATAAGCCTCTAGATGACCTCACATGATTAACACGTCACATACTCAAGGGATTTTAAGGGAACTTATTCTCATCCTTTTATGTAAAGATCTACTAAGAAAATATTCATATTTATTCTAAATACCATAATTTTGGATAAATTAATATCCACATATTGTACATTGGTGGATATGGATTCAATCTACATAAAATAGTACATTCATATCCCAAATAGAACATACCTTCTCTCATGAGGTGAGATAAACAATATTGTAATGTCTGAAAAAACCCTCTCATATTTACACAACTCTCCTATGTACATGGAGCTTAACACCACAATTCGTGGTTTTACAAATTATAAAATTAATATTAGGAATCCCTACTGAGTTCTATGCATTAATACAATCTTCTTTTAGTTCAATCATATTACTATAGAATTGTCCATCATTCCCCTAAATGACTATGACCAACAAACATAGGTCAATGAAAAAATTTAAATTTATTTATAATTCAATCACACAATGCCACAGATGTTTAAAATAATACATCATTTCAAGAAATGAATACACATTTGAGAGTAATTAGAGACTACCTAGCTCAAGAAATATCTTTCACATCATTCAATTCATATACACCAACACTTTTATTCATCTATGAAAATTCCATCCTACAGAAACATCGAACAAGCCCTGGATTCCTCATAAACCATTAAAATGAAACACAACACAACTAAAATTAATTATCATAATCGTTTTATATTAATTATAATATGAATAATGAGTAAATATCATACTGAATGGAGCATTATTGGAAATACCTTTAGTTAATAGGCATGAATCACCCATAATAAACCATAAAAAACCACTAGCAACCAAATCACTAACACCAGAAATTATTTCATCAATTAATTCCATTATAATTTTATTTAATTTCCAAAATAAACCAGGTAATTGGCATATATAAAGTGAAAAAACAGAAACACTCATACATAAAACCTCCTAGGGACTCTCATTAAAATCACACAATAAAGTCTCCTCATCATGGCCTAATATAACTATATTCAAGTTTAATTGAAAAAAATCACCAGTTAAAAACCATTATATTCAATTGAGTAGGTATAAAATGATAATAGAGATAAAGGTAGTTTAAAATCACCTTGATATAAGAAGAAACTTACTTTTTTCCATAAGTTGAAAATGAGAATCAAATGGTATACGATTATTTCCAATGGAGGATCCACGATTCTAGTATAATTTCATCAAATTAGAATCCTCAAATAGATATTAAAATTAAGATCCATAAAAAACTATCCTTGTTTAAAAAAATTGATATGGGCTATAAATTTTACCTAGTTAACAATAATCAACCACATGATACCCGACTAATTACTCAGTTCATAGGACAGACCACCCAAAGACACCCAATAGAAAACTATCTCATTTTGGACATCCATAATGTAATTTCTACCATCCTACAATGTACCATGTGGCTCAATAAATCCAACAACATACACATTTGTTTTATATGGACTAATGAAAATAAATTTAGATCTTTACCTGAGGTACCTCATTGGAAACAATAACAATAATTTTTTTTAAAAAGTCTACAACCACTAATTCTAAAAAAAATTAATAATGAAAATATTTCTCGACTCATTACAAACAAAATCATGACTACCCTCTAGCTCCTCTGACTTACACTGGTGAAGTTTGTTATAATTAATTTGAAATACATCAAAATATAAAAAAAATTAAACATATAAAATTACACGATAATTATAAAACACCACTAAATTTAAATTCCAAATAATATTATAATTATTTATCTTCCAAAAAATAATCATGAAACTAAATTAAAATATTTCACTAAACAATAACATAGAAAAAATTATACTTCCCATTCAAATAATTTTAAATATTTACACTAAAATCCTTATATTTTGGAACATTATGGAATACATTTTTTAAAATATATTAAATTTTTATCATTTCAAAAAAATAAGAACACCAAAAATTACAATATTAAATCATGGGGATTTATAGTCTGAAAATAAAAAACAATTTCTCGAGTCAACACTTTGGAATGCATGGGTATTTTGAATGGTTTTTGAGAATCTTCCCAACAATTCTTAACTAAGAGTCTCATAATTCATATAGATCATGATTACCTTGAATTTTTTTCCAAACCAATTATAAATTACACATCACAAATAAATATTCAAATAAATTAATTATATTAAAATATTTTATCATAATAATAATAATCTTATTATAATATATCTTTCAAACCTAAAAAATTAAATGAAAAAATTATTAAAATTATAACTATTTACAGAGCTAGAAATCCCCCATTTAAATCCTTCAATTAATTAAATCATCATATTGAATTAAAAATACGTCATTAAATATTGAAATCATTATCAAAATTAGACAAAATCCATTTATGAAAACACATCATTTAAAAATTAAAACTTTAGTTTTTTATTAATATGGGGGTAATTTAAACTATATTAAATAACTATACACTTCTTATTAAAAAAAATTTACTTTTGAAATATCATCCTACATAAAATATCCTTTTTGTTTCAATAATAACTAAATGAAAAAAGCATGTTTAAAAAAAATATAATCATATATTGTTAAAAGAATCCATTTTTATGAAATATAAATCATTTAGAAAATTTAATTGTACATAATAATTTCAATTATAATGTTTATTTTTTTAAATAAAAATTAAATAGTATAACTGAACCGATTAGTCATATTTCATTTCTATAAAATTTCTTCATATGATGGAAAATTGGGAATCTTGGATTTAAAATTATTGTTGGAAATATTATTGACCTATTTATTATATAGAAAATTTTGATTTGAGGAACTATAAGTACAATATATTGTATATAACAAAATTATAAAAATTTTATAGCTTGATGTTCCCACATAGATATTAAAATCAAATGTTATGATCATTTTAAGTTAAATTCTTAATTATATTTTCCCATTGGACATATGGCAAGTAGAAATATCATAACCAAATAATTGTGGAGTTCATAGGGAAATATTAGCATTAAAAATGACCTTTTCACTATAATATATTATTATTGTGATCTATAAATACATTAACCAAAAAATAATAATTAATCTTTAATATAAATATATATAAAAAACGCATAATTCTTTTGGTCTAATTTCATTGGGATAATAGATGAATAATATGACTTGTTAAAAATATTGTAAATAAAAATTTATTTTTAACTGTATAATATACTATTATATCTCATAGTTATTCTGTCATAGCATGAGATACCATGGGGATGTACCTAAAGAGATAATGAGAAAAAAATTCCAAATATGGGAATAATGAAAGGAAAAAAGAGGGTAGGAAACCAAAAGAGTAAATAATAATTATATAAAATCTTAAAATAGAAGGGTAATAGTTCTTAATATATAAAATGTAATAAAATTATTTATATAATGGAAGTATTGTAATCATAAATGTATTATGAATTTGAATCAAACATTAAGTGTACCTTAATTTATATATGTTGGGATCACATTGAAGAAATCATAATATATTGTGATAGTACCCTTTCTCAATAACATACATTTTATCACTTTATATATAAATATTACAAAATTTATTGATGGATTTATAATTTTTCATTCTCAACTATTATAATATATTTTTTCATATATATGTGTGATACATAGAGAAGAAAATTTATAAAACATCATAAACATGAGAAAAACCTACATGAAGGAAATGTTCCATATAATAATGTCATAAAAAAATTAAATTCAATATCATAATGATTAGAATAATAATATTTATAAAGTTATATTAGACATTCATAATTGATTAAATAGGTAATGATATTTTATTAAGAGCTCTATGTGAAAGAAAATTCATATGAAAGGTTGTAGAAAAAGTCTAGGAAATTAAAAACCGAACAATGATTAAAAAAGATTAATATAAATAGTCAAGGGTATTATAGAACTATGTTTCACAAAAATAATAAATGTAAAAAATATTTTTAAATAAGTTGGTTTTTATAAATAACATTCACTGTAGAGTGGTGCATGAAGAGAAAGAAGAAAATATAAAAGTTTAATTTTATCCAGATTGATTTATATTGGATGTTGGAAGAGGAACATGAAATATATTCATGTCAACAAAAAAGAAAGGGAAAATGAAATTGTATAAAATAATGAATTATGTTTTTAAAAAATATGAAATAAAACATACAAGAAATAGTGAAAGTGTATATAAGATAGAGAAGGAGAATTCACTAACGGAGAAAAGTAAAGTTGGGGGGGTGATCTCATACATTTAGTGAAGTCTCACATGGTTCATCCTCTAAAATTATGACTAGTTAACTTACATATGTTATTTTTATACTATTGAACCATAAAAATGGTTATTTCATCTTTTATAGTTCATTTATTATTATATGGAATTTTTTATTGGAATGATGTCTCTCGTGTCAATTGTATTGGTTTTTAGACATAATTACAAGAATATGATGGTAATATCATAATGTTGAATTGTTTTTTAAAATGTTTATCTATGACTAAAATAGTAAATACATGGATTTTTATCATGATATATGTTAAAAATTTCCTATGTTTTAAATATTTTCCAAAACTATTGAAAAAAATGTAAAATGATTCGATGATCCTTTTTTACGTACTAAAAATAACAACGAATCATTATTTATTATATTATAAATATGTTTACCATTATTTGATTCTTTAATGAAAAACATATGATAAAATTAAAATTTAATCAAGATAAAACATTTAAATCTATACATTTATGGTAATAATAGGTGATTTAGAACCGCATACATATAGGAAGTTAAAAATGTCCATGATTGGAGGATTATTGTAACCATCAAAGAGACGCATATTAGTAGAAATGTGATAATAACTATAATATTATCTTTAAATTGTATTAATTATTTTTTACTATGATATAATATTACATATGTAATAAATAAAGAAAATAAATTTGAAATATCATTAAATCTAAAACATAATTTTCATTTTTAAGATTACCCTTTATGACTATACCTATAGGGTGATAATTATCATATTTATTAGAAATTATATTAATTAATTATATAAATATGAATTATTTAGAGAATAGTTTATATTTTTTGAATGTAATTATTTTTAATTTGTGAGAATAATTGGGTGGATGAGGGTTGTACGTATAAGTAATGTAGAGCGATTATTTATATAAATTATTACATAATTATTATGTTTTTCATATGTGTATGAATTTTGTTAATTAATATGATTGATTTTGTAATTATTGAAATATTTTCTCATTTCAAATGATTCAAAAATCAGCCATGATGTAATTAAATATGCATTAATTATATAATTCACAACATTATATTTTACTGTACTTCACTTCGAACCTCCATATTTTATTTTTTTATCGAAATTAAGAAAACATCAACCTTACCCAATATTGATATTACTTTCCAAAAAATATAATCCTTATTAAAAAATAATCATTAATGTTAGGTAATATATATATATATAGTATGTGACAAAGTTATTAAATGAATTTTTTTAAAAATATCGTGTATTTACCCTATGTAATTTATTTGTCTTCTGTAATTTATATATCCTTCATTTTCAATGTTATCTTGAGAAATAACATTTTCCCATCTTTATTACATATAACATGTGATTTATTTATACAATCGTGTTTATGGATACAAAATAATATTAAGATACTAATTATTATAAAAAATATGAGTTCTTATATTCATCACCAATATAATTTTTCCCTAATGTATAACTAAGACTCTATATTTAAATATATTACATTAAAATTTCTATATTACATTCTCAAGATCCCAGGTTACCTCTTCATAAATAGATTTTTACTAATGTATTTTAACAATAATTTTTTACTGAATAGAACTTTGTTTCGATTTTCTGATATCATCACAAACTTGTCTTGATAATTGAGGAATTGATCATATTATTAAATATCTAAATTCATTAACTATGATGGTTTGGGTTGGTATGTACCTGGGAGTGATACATGTAACATGTTATTGTAAGAACCTGGTTCTTATTTTAGAGGTATGGGATTCTTATTTTTCCTTTTCCTTAAGTGTTTTGAGAAAATATGGAAAATCAGGAAAAATCCTAAATTTTGGAACTACACGTCGTGTACATTATCCACACACCGTGTACTTTTGGCAGTGTTGGGATGAGTACACGGGGCGTGTAGCCATGTCGATGACGAAGGGTGTAGGAACTGACTACATGCCGTGTAGTGGTACCTTACACGCTGTGTAGTGAGTTGGCAGGCTTAAACAGTAAGGCGGTGGAGTCGCTGCTAGTTGGGAGACAGTACACGCTGTGTACTTGAGAGTATATGTCGTGTACTCATGTCAACAGATGAACATTGTGCCAGTTCCCCCAAATGAACAGTTAAATAAAAGAAGTACATGTCGTGTACTCAGAAGTACACGTAGTGTACTCTGTTTTTATGGCTTAAAATAGGCAGTAGCCTCCTCATTTGTCATAGGAGACTCTTGAACCGTTTTGGAGCCAAAGGAGGAGGCAGGATCTTTGAAGATCCACCAGGCGTTCGTCTGCAATCCGTTTCGGCTTCGGACGATTTCGTTGGAACCGCACGGGTAAGCCCTCTCCTCTCCTAGTACTGTTCTTTCCGATTCTTCTCCTAATTTATGTTATTTAGGTTTGTTTGGTTTTTTTTCTTCGTCAAATCTACACTTTTCTTTGGCATTTCTGGAGTCGGTGTTCGGGTATAACGCCCGTTGATGTATAAGGTAGGTGGCTTGGTGTTTAGTTTTCCAACTGATGTGTGTTTTGTGCATTTTTGGGCCACAAACCCTTGTTCGGGTGTCCTGTAGGTGAGGCTGTTTCTATATTTAATACCTAGAATTGATTAGGGATTTAATTGTGATAATAAAATGCTGGTTGAGATTGTTGCTTGGATCTGTAACCACCCTGGGGGTGTGTTCCACTATTTAGCCGTTTGGCCAGGATACCCGAGGGTATGCCTTTAAAGTAGTAATTGTAGACTTTCCTTGAGAGGAATTGCTTGTTACTGATTGTTTACCTGTTGGTCATGGCCCGATTACCTGTTTAGCATAAGGGAGTTGTTGTGATTAGCATGTGGGCACTGTACTGTATTAGCCTGAGGGCGTGACTGTTTTATCCTGAGGGCTATCGTTATTCCCCCTGAGGGAAACCTTTCGTGCGAGAGGGCTTGAAATCTAGGCCGGAGGGCGACTCATCATATTACTGAGGGTGAGAATTCTGTTACAATTCCTGAGGGTGATATTCTGTATACCCTTAGGGCGTGGTTTTACTATATTAGCCTGAGGGCGAGATACTGTTTGGCCTGAGGGCGTGGTGCTGTTGAGCACAGAACGATAATAAATTTAATGGATTAAATGAATAATAAAATGGAAATTTAATTGTTAAGTTAGTTACATTTCAGTACTGCTTACTTTATTGCATTTTACTATTGCACACTATTGTTGCACGCTTACACGCAGTTCGGCATGAGCCTTTGGTGGGTTCTTACTAAGATATATTTCTCACACCCTGTTTGGGTCATGCTTTTCAGCCCAAACAGATTATGTTGTTGCAGGTCTAGATATGGGAAAGAGTCCCAATATAGGTACTTGACTGTTGCTAAAGAGTAGGAGGGAATGGGATCGAGCCTAGGCTCGCGATGTCGCTGCCAGCTGTTTTTCTTGTTTGGATGTGCTCTGAATTTTGTTGAACTGTATTGATTTATAACATGTTCTGGATGCTTTTAGAGAACTTTTAACATGTAGCATAATCATTTATATATTGTTGGTTATATCCACTATTGTTGTTTTTTTTCCATTGTGTATGGTTTACTTCTTCCGATGTGTGTCGTTGTATGTTTATTTTGTATTCCGCCGCGCTACACTTTGACAAATGAGGGCATAATTTCCCCACTATCAGACCTAGGCCCTCACTGCTAGTCGGCAGCCTCCGGTGTTTGGGGAATTGCGCTTGAGGTCACGTGGAAAACCGGGCTCGGGCCACCCGTTGCGTGGCACCCGGGTCTGGGATGTTACAAAGTGGTATCAGAGGGGTTTCTTTTCTTTGACTTACTATTTAGAGTCGTAGTCAGGGATAGGACGGAACGGTAGTTGGTAATAAGCTGTGCCCGGGCGTAGCTAACCCCTGTACATGGAAAATATAGTCTACCTCGTACTTGTATTCTTTTGATCTTGTAATTTTCCGGTTGATATGTTTTCACCGTTGGGTGACGCACTTGGATTGTGCTGTTTATATTTTATCTGTGGGTTCTATTTAGTTGCAACCCGATGAGATGAGGGCATGCCGTCTCATGCATCATATAGGCACATTCTAGAAATCACATGCCATGCATAGTTTCAATTCCATATAGGTGCATTAGAATTTGCATTTTGTTGTGATAGTTGAAGTGGTAATAAATCATGTTGTTGTGATAGCTTATTGATAAATAGCTTCCCTATGATATGGTATGTTTGTTTGAGCTTGTTTATAGAATGGACGCAAAACATTGGTTTTTGGGGAGTATGGGCCCCCATTGATCAGAATTTGGTGGATCATTTACTGTTTATTGGTTATAACACAAACAAGATGTCAAAATTTGATTTGTGGGGAGGATGGGCCCTCACGGATCGGAATTTGACACTTGGGTGTTGGTTTTTAGTGTTTTCTTAGTTCTGAGGAAGTTTCTGAGGCATAATGTCCGGAAAACCCAGAATACACGCCATATAGGACCTCATCCACGCCGTGTGTGTTCTTCTGTTCGGGAAGAAAAATGAACTTTTTGAGTACACGCCATGTACCCTGAGTACACTCCCAGTAGTCTCTCTCCATGTCACAAACCGTGTGGGCGGCGACATGGGGTACGGAAAGGCTTGGGTGAAACACGTCGTGTAGTTTTTGTACACGTCGTGGAGTTTAACCCGGAGTTCGGTCGTGTAACTAACAACACGGGTCGGGGAACTCCTGTACAGTACGCCGTGTCAGTGATGAATATGCCATGTAGTGTGACCTGGGGAATCGGCCATGTAACTAACAACACGGGCCGGTGTCACCTCTCCATGAACACGTCGTGTACCTGTGGGACTCGCCGTGTAGTCTTGTCCGAGGATAGACCGTGTGGAATCAGCCATGTGGCTAGGAAGCGGGATGGTGTACATGCCGTGTGCGTGTGTAACACACCGTGTGGAGTAAAGCTGAGTAGTCAGCCGTGTCACAGACGACACGGGAAGTTGGAAAATAACACCGTACACGCCTTGTAGATATTATGCACGCCGTGCAGTTTTGTTGAACGGAAGCCGTGTAGAAGGACCTGGGCAGGGGAAGGGAAGTCAAGTACACATTGTGTAGTCAGTGCACATGTCGTGTAGTCTTTTTTTGAAAATTTTGAATTCTTTATTCCTCTTGTTTCCTTGTGGTTTCTTCATTTTTCGGTCATAATAATCTGAAATCTGAGGTGTGCTTTTGACATTGTAGTGTCATGTTGCCTAGAAGACCGTGAGTTGTTCTCCAGGAGAGTGGCAACAATTATACTCCAGAGATGGTGGGCCATGGGCAACCAGTTCAACCTCTAGCAGAGCCTGATTCGGCGCCAGCTGCTATACCGGACACAGGCGCGGAGGCGCAGTTCCGTGAAGTCTTTATGCGGTTCACGTAAACCTTTCACGGAGAACCGCATGCTGCCACATCTATGGCCGAGCTGATGCGTATCTTTCAGCAGTAGCGTCCACCTACGTTTTCAGGGGATGGCGGACCGTGGGATGCAGAGTCTTTGTTGGGGTTGATGCAGACTATTTTCGAGCATCTTGAGACGCCTCCAGGGTGGAGGGTCAAGCTCGCGACATATATGCTGCGTGATTCCACCAAGAGGTGGTGGGATGTTACCACCCAGTCCGAGAATCACAGGGACATGACTTGGGAATATTTTCAGGTAGTCTTCTATGACTTCTTCTTTCCCGAGACGGTGATGGCAGATAGGGCTCAAGAGTTCCTAAATCTGCAGCAGGGCGCTATGTCAGTGATGTACTATTCTGCTCATTTTACAGAGCTTCAACACATTGCACCAGTGCTGGTGGGTGATGAGACGTTGAGAGTCAGACGTTTTGAGGATGGTCTTCGGTATGACATCCGAGCGCTGGTAAATATTTTCAGGTTACCTACTGTAAACGCGATTGTGAACCAGGCGCTGATTTCATATAGGAACCTGCGGGAATCTAGTGGTGTGGGCTAGGGTGGTTCAGCACCAGTTACTGGTACCATTTCTATGTGCAAGTGGAAGAGATAGATGTACTTCTCTTTGGGCAGCAGTACCAGCCAGGCAGCTTCTTCAGGTGGTCCGGTCAGGTGCTACCAGTGTAGCAGAGAGGGGCACAAGAAACCGCAGTGTCCACGAGACCATGTTGAGTTCCAAGCTTGCAGCAAGATTGGTCATTTGTAGCGCTTTTGTAGGGCGTTACCACCAGTGGCTAGTGAGAGGGGTTCTGTGCAGACTCCGCGTGCGGGAGAAGGACCAGTGACTTCTTACCAGTCTGGGAACTGGAATGTGTCAAGGTGTGCAGGCAGAGATGGTGGTCATGGCCATGGTAGCTAGACACCAGGATCTCAGAGGCAGTAGGGAGGGACTGCTCAGGGTAGCCAGGCTGTGTCATAGGGCCGCGGCACTAGGCAGACATATGTAGTGCAACCGACCCAACAGGAGCCGTATCTCGGACCTTCTACAGTCATAGGTACTATTCTAGTAGCTTCTATTTTATCTCTGGTACTTTTTGATACAGGTTCTACACATAGTTGCATATCTGTACCCGTAGTGGAGAGCCTTGGGTTCAGTGATTATACTTCTTCCGATATCTTAACGCTAGACATGCCTTTAGGGACTATGATAGCAGGTGTGTGTCATTGCAAGGAGTGACCCCTTGACGTTGGTGGGTGTAACTTACATTGGGACCTCTATATCTTAGAAATGACGAGCTATGACGTCATTCTCAAAATGGACTGGTTTCTTCCCTTCCAAGCCTTCGTAGACTGCTACCATCGTAGGGTGCATATCACATCACCAGAGGGTGGGGAGTTTCTATACAAGGGCAAGTGGGATTTTCAGGTGAGTCGAGCTGGACCAGACTATCATGGGCGAGGTGGAGTCACAACCCAGATTGCGAGTCTATATCAGGATGATCAGGAGACTTTTCAAACAGATTTCCCTCCAGTTGTTGATCGTTTCAGGGATGTCTTCCCCGATGACTTTTCCGGTCTACCTCTGGTGCGTGAGGTGGATTTCTCTTTCGAGATAATGCCAGGAGCAGCACCGGTGTCCATTCCTCCTTATATGATGCCCATTCCTGAGTTGCAGGAGCTCAAGAGGTAGTTAGAGGAGCTACATGCGAAGGGTATTATCCGACCCAGTACTTCTTCTTGGTGTTCTCCAGTCCTTTTTGCGAAAAAGGAGAACGGTACCCTCGGACATTGCGTGGATTATCAGAAGATGAACCTGTTGACGGTTAGGACCGATATCCCTTGCTGAGGATAGATGATCTGTTTGATCAGCTTCGTGGAGCACGAGTGTTCTCAAAGATTGACATGAGATCCGGATATCATCAGCTGCGTGTGAGACCATCCGATATAACGCTTACAGCTTTTCGGAGCAGATATGTTCTGTATGAGTACTTGGTTATTCCGTTCATACTCATGAACGCGGTAGAAGTTTTCATGCCTCTAATTAATTGTGTGTTCCATCTGTATCTTGATTCTTTTGTGGTAGTATTCGTGGATGACATCTTGGTGTACTCTCACACTCGACACGACCATGCCACCCATCTTGAGATCGTATTGAGTACACTAAGAGAGCATCTACTATATGCTAAGCTCTCAAAGTGCCACTTTTGTATGGACCGAATTCACTTCCTAGGTCACATTATCTCAGAGGCAGGAGTTGTAGTAGACATAGAGAAGGTGAGAGCAGTAGCTTCCTGGGAGTAGCCTAAGAACGTGTTTGAGATATGAAGTTTATTAGGGTTGGCTGGCCACTACAGACGCTTCACACAGGACTTCTCTCGCTTATCATCACCGTTGAAAGGTATGACTAAGAAGGGTGTGAAGTTCGTTTGGTCAGAAGCTTGCGAGACAGCTTTTCAGGACCTGAAGGGAAGGTTGACATCAGCACCGATCCTGATACTCCCATAGTAGGGGAAGATCTATATAGTTTACTATGATGCATCAGGGATTGGGAAGGGAGCCGTTTTGATGCAATGCGACCGAGTTGTGGCGTACGTGTCTCGGCAGTTGAGGCCACATGAGAGGAATTACCTGACGCATGATCTTGAGTTTGCTGCAGTTGTGCATGCGTTGCACTGTTGGAGACACTATCTATTGGGAGAGCATTTTGTGGTTTTCACCAACCACAAAAGCCTCAAGTATATCATTACTCAGCATGATCTGAATCTGAGGAAGAGAAGGTGGGTTGGGTACCTACAATCCTTCTATTTTGAGCTTGCCTATACACCTGGTAAAGGTAATGCAGTAGCTGATGCACTGAGCAGGAAGACTCAGATACAGGTAGTGCAGGAGGCTAGTTGTGAGTGGAAGCTTATGGCTTTGTTCTCTGAGAAGAATCTGGAGGTGCATGATAGTCAGGTGCATACTTATATTTCCTCATTAGCTGTGACTTATACCCTCCTGGAAAAAGTTAGGGTGAGGCAGCTATCAGATTCAGAAAGCCTAGTTCTATGGGAGTCAGTAGCAAGTGAGGACCCTCCTCCCAGTTGGAAGATATGCGATGATGAGGTCCTGCATTTCCATGGACGTGTATGGGTTCCAAGGGATATACGCGAGGAGCTGATGTAAGAGTTTCATGCATCGGATTTGGCAGTTCATCCCGAGGTTACCAAGATGTACCAAGATTTGAGAAGTCTGTTCTAGTGGCCAGATATGAAGAGGAAGATAGCTGGATTTGTTATGAGGTGTTCCACCTGTCAGCAGGTGAAGGCTGAGAACCGGAGGCCAGCTGGACTGTTACAGTAGTTGCCCATTCTAGAATGAAAATGGGATGATGTCGCGATGGATTTTGTAACGGGATTTCTGAGGTCCCCTCGAGGCAATGACGCCGTGTGGGTTGTTGTGGACAGACTCACGAAGGTAGCTCACTTTTTTCCAATCAAGGAGACATTCAGTGTGGACAAGCTCAGAAGGCTGTATATCTGAGAGATCGTAAATCCTCATGGGGTCCCTCGTTCTATCGTTTCAGGTAGGGACTCCCGCTTTATGTCTCATTTCTGGTAGAGTTTTCAGAGGGCACTGGGTACACAGGTGCTTCTGAGCACAACATACCCGCCTTAGACATATGGCCAGTTAGAGTGGACAATACAGGTGCTAGAAGACATGCTGCGTGAATTCATCCTAGACTTTGGGGGATCTTGGGAGAAGCATATATCCTTAGTAGAGTTTTCTTATAACAATAGTTTTCAGGAGACTATTGAGATGGCACCATATGAGGCTTTATATGGTAGGCCTTGCCGATCACCTTTGTGCTGGTTAGAGGCAAGTGAGGCAGCTTTACTGGGGCCACAGCTCGTGTAGGAGACATCTGAGCAGGTCCAGTTGATTCATAAGTGGATGGCTACCGCGCAGTCTTGTCAAAAGTCTTATCTTGACCACCGCAGACGACCTTTGGAGTTCATGGTCAGGGATCAGGGTTTCTTACGTGTTTCACCGAGGCTGGGACACAAGCGGGTCCGGAGACAGGGTAAGCCTTCACTGAGGTATGTGGGGTCATTCGAGATTCTGGAGAGAGTCAGGATGGTTGCCTATCAGTTGCAGTTACTACAATGGTACTGAGCCAAGCATGACGTCTTCCACATGTCTCAGTTGCGTCGCTACCATTCAGACCCATCTCACACCTTTCAGCCAGAGGAGGTTGAGCTTCAGCATGATGCGTTCTTTGAGGAGGATCTGATCCGTATCGTTGACAGGAGTACGAAGGTTCTCCGAGGCCGGTCAGTTCCTCTCATACAAGTGATATGGTAGAATGGTCGAGTGTAGGACAAGACCTGGGAGCGGGAGGCCGACGTACGTGCTCAGTGGCCAGAGCTGTTCTGAGCTTTATCTTCGCCACCATTGGAAAGGCAATTTAGGAACTAATTTTTATAAGGGGGGAAGTTTGTAAGAATACAGTTCTTATTTTAGAGGTACGAGCTTCTTCTTTTCCCTTTTCCTTATCTGTTTTTAGAAAATATGGAAAATGGGGAAAAATCCTAAATTTTGGAAATACATGCCGTGTACTTTATCCACACACCGTGTACTTTTGGTCGTGTGGGGATGAGTACACGGGGCGTGTAGCCATCTCGACGACGAATTGTGTAGGAACTGACTACACACTGTGTATTGGAACCTTACACGCCATGTAGTCAGTCAGCAGGCTTAAATAGTAAGGTGGTGGAGTCACTGCCATCTGGATGACAGTACACGCCGTGTACATGAGAGTACATGCCATGTACTCATGTCTACGGATGAACAGTGTGCTGGTGCCACCAAATGAACAGTTAAATGAAATAAGTACACGCCGTGTACTCAGAAGTACATGTCGTGTACTTTGTTTTTTGGCTTAAAACAGGTAATAGCCTCCTCATTTGGAAGAGGAGACTCTTGAACTATTTTGGAGCCAAAGGTGGCGGTCTGATCTTTGAAGATCCACCAGGCATTCGTCTGCAATCCGTTTTGGCTTCAGATGATTTCGTTGGAACCGCAGGGGTAAGCCCTCTCCTCTCCTGGTACCGTTCTTGACAATTCTTCACCTAACGTACGTTATTTAAGTTTGTTTGGTTTTTGGTCTTCGTCAGATATACACTGTTCTTGGGCGTTTCTGGAGTCGGCATTCGTGTATAACGCTCGTAGACATATAAGGTAGGTGGCTTGGTGTTCAGTTTTCCAACTATTGTGTGTTTTGTGCGTTTTTTGTGCCACGATCCCATATTGGGGTGTCGTGTGGCTGAGTTCGTTGCTATATTTAATACCTAAAATTTATTAGGTATTTAATTGTGAGAATAAAATTCTTGTTGGGATCATTTCTTGGATCCAGAACCACCCCGGGGGTGTGTTCCACTGTTTAGCCATTTGGCCAGGATACCCGAGGGTATGCCTTTAAAGTAGTAAATATAGAATTTCTTTGAGAGGAATTGATTGTTACTGCTTTTTTACCTATTGGGCATGGCCTGGTTACCTGTTTAGCCTGAGGGCGTTGTTGTGATTAGCCTGTGGGCAATGAACTATATTATCCTGAGGGCGTGATTGTTTTAGCCTGAGGGTTGTCATTATTCCGCGTTAGGGCAACCTTTCATGCCAGAGGGCTTGACTTATGTTCCTAAGGGAGACACTTCATATGCCTAAGGGCGAGAATTCTATTACAATGCCTGAGGGCGAGATTCTGTATAGCCTGAGGGCGTGGTTTTTCTATATTAGCAAGAGGGCGAGATACTAGTTGGCCTGAGGGCGTGGTGCTGTTGTGCACAGAATGATACTAAATTTAATGGATTAAATGAATAATAAAATCGAAATTTAATTGTTAAGTTATTTACTTTTCAGTACTGCTTACTTTATTGCATTTTACTATTTCACACTATTGTTGCACACTTACACGCAGTTGGGAACGTGCCTTTGGTGGGTGCCTACTGAGATATATTTCTCGCGCACTGTTTGGGTCACGCTTTTCGGCCCAAACAGATTACGTTGTTGTAGGTGTAGATAAGGGAAAGATTCCCTATACAAGTACTTTACTATTGCTGAGGGGTAGGAGGGCCTGGGACCGAGCCTAGGCTCGCGATGCCACTGCCAGCTGTTTTGCTTGTATGGTTGTGCTGTGAATTTCGTTGAACTATACTGATGTATAACATGTGATATCTCCTTTAATTGAACTTGTAACATGTAGAATCATCATTTATATACTGTTGGTTATATCCACTGTTGTAGTTTATTTCCGTTGTATATGGTTTACTACTTCCGATGTTTGTCGTTGTATGTTTATTTTTTATTGCACTGCGCTACACTTTGAAAAATGAGGGCATAGTTTCCCCACTATCAGACCTGGGCCCTCGCTGCTACTCGGCAGCCTCTGGCGTTTGGGGAAATGCGCTTGAGGTCACATGGAAAACCTGGCTCGGGGCACCCGTTGCGTGGCACCCGGGTCCGGGACATTACAGTTATGAACATGATCCATGCCCAATTATAGTGCATGATTATAATTCAC
The DNA here is from genome assembly GCA_963277665.1 of Viscum album. Lineage (NCBI taxonomy): Eukaryota > Viridiplantae > Streptophyta > Magnoliopsida > Santalales > Viscaceae > Viscum > Viscum album. The sequence continues at coordinate 931,842,923 of OY728131.1, forward strand.
ACCACATAATTGATCAATTATCCCATAGGAGAAAATGTACATAGGGTAGAGGTTTCCATTCTTCCCAAACCACGTAACTCTATTGTATGTATAATTATTAATGAAAAATTTCTCTCCAAACACTAAATCTAGGTATCCAAGACAAATTTCATAGTATCTCTTATAAAAAACCCCTTAATTTATAGATATGATACCATGTGGGAAATAACTTCTTAGTTTTTCTTCAGTTTTTTTCCAAATAACTAATGATACATAACATGATTCCATATTATTATAGTTTTAAATTTCATCCCAGAGTGGTATTAAAGAGCCATATGAATTCTTCAAGAGATTCTATTTTTTATAAGAGCATGAAAAATGATTATTCTAATCCAAACCACATTTAATTCTTATAAATAAGGTTCAAAACATTTCTTCAACTATTTAAATAGAACTTTCATATTTATCATCTATTTTTGGGAAATATTATGTACCGATTTTTAGCTATATATTCATTTCTATTTGAATACTACACAATAACTATGAGGTTAACCTCATATATTTAATAAATGAAATATATTTTGTTCTTTTATATATCTTGACACTCCTCTTATATATATATTTGAAATATAATAAATTAATAAGTCCTTCTGAATAGATATGGAGAGACAAATCATTATTTTTTAAACTAAACAACATATATGAAATTATTTACCTTTTTCCTTATGAATATTCATGATAAATAAAATTTTGTTTCTATTAAAATATTTCTATTGGTTCCATAATCTATTTGTACTTAAAAAATAGTTCCTTAACTTTTTGGAATACCATTCAAGGTGATGAATATTAAACATAATCCATGTTTTTAATATCACACCAAAAGTTATCTTAATGATCATGGTACATATTTACCCCTCCTTGGTAAAATAAAATGTTATTTTATGTGTATTATATAATATTTCTTTATTTATACTAGTCTCAAATGGTTTACATAATCGTATTTAGAATCATTAAACTCCATAATTATCAATGTTGAATCCGAGGAATTTTCACTTATTCAGTTCATTTACCTTATTTTATATCTCTATTTTACCAATTTAAAATCTCATAGTACTCTCTTGGGATAATTTTTGATGAATCATTTATGAAAGTAAATATATTTTCTCCCCCTTTAGGGTTTCAATTTCTATCCTTCTCATGATTAAATGGGTTTTATCCCTTTTAATCCCCATTAGGGATAATGTTTCTAGATATTTTCCACTAGTGAATTAGATAATTTATTCACTTTTATTGGATGGTAATTGGCGATGATTATAATTTAATGAAACCATAATCAAATATTTATCACATTATTTAATTAAATAGTTAAATCCTGGGGAAATATTTCAAGGATGTTGAAAACTTTGTATGAAAATTTTCACTTGATTCTAATGTTGCAAGGAAAATATAAATTAGATATTTTAATGATTTTGATATAAATTTAATCTTTTACAAAAAAAATTTATAAATAATGTAATTATAGTGGGTTATTTTAAATTTGATTGTGAATTTAAATTTAAAAGAATTTTGAAATCAAATGTTAATGATAATAGTGGTGGAATAGTGTTGATATATCAAACAACGTTTCCATCCTTACCTATTTTAATTATTTAATTAGAACTCTTAATTATTCCCCAAATACCTCTAGAAAAACGCCTAAATCTACATAAATATTATATGAAGACTATATTATGGGATTTTATCATCTTATGGACACGATTCTAAAGAGCCCAAACTTTAATGAACAAAAACCATAATAAATGCATTGTTCTCAATGAAATTAACATTGTAATTATTTCATATAGTGAGAATAATCGCATTAATTTAATAAATTTTTGAAACATTTATAATAGTTTAAAATAAATTTCATTTATTAATGAAAAATTCCACCTTTTAAAACCATAGTTTTATATATAAATTAAATAAGATACAATGAAAATATAAATAATTCAAAGACAGTTTTATTATATTTACCCTGCCATAGACACATTTTAGTTTTTTCAATCATGGATAAACCATCACACATTAAATTCCACTTTATCTTGTTATATTATCTTGAATTGAATCCTCTAGTAGTATATAACACCTCAAACCATGCATGTACCTATTCTTAATTTTTTTTTGATACTTAGACCTCCTAAAACACATAGGGATACTATTTTCGAAGGATTTTCATCCTTACATATCTCATGTAAACAATAAATATGAATTAATCAACTCATTCATGATAATATCCAATTGAAGAAAAAAATAACAAATTATCCACATGTTTGTGTTTGAACAATTTCTTTCCAAATGTCATGGAATGCATTTGTTTTCCAATAAAACATTAATAATCAATCACCCAGGGACCTTCATTATAAATTGAATCATGTGACCCATTGAATTATTATGTTGTTATTATTCATGGCTTTTGTGAACTCATTATTTATTATCCCATCATTTCATTAAATTTTACTGAGGAAAATATGATATGAGAGATGCTCTTCCAAAAATTCATACAAGTATAGGGAAATATCATCCAAAATCATAAATATACTAAGTGACTAAAAATTATATAGGAGGCCTAAAAAATATATTATGAGCTTCTAGATATGTACTGAAAGGATAAAAATACCATACAATATTGAGTATTTTATAAATTGAAACATTAAATGTGATGAAAAATTATCTAACGTGGAAGAATAAAATTCCTTATGAGATATCATACCATGATTTCCAATTCCAAGCTCATGAACGAATTTCTCAACAAAAAAAATAAAAAATCATAGAATATATTGATCACTAAACTCTATAATTGATTAAAACCACATAAATTACTTGAATAAAGACATTTTTCCTCATAAACTCCCAAAATATTGTTGAAAACTGTAAAAAATTCACATAATATGATAAAATTGATGGGATTAAACAATAGAAATTAAATGAAAAATTAATGGAAATTATATAGAAATCAATTCCCCCCAAAAACACATATACTCTCGGATAAGTAAGGATAAAAAATAAATATCAATGTGATTTGAAAAATCATACCCATGAGATCCACTAATTGAAAAAAAGGACATAAATTTTTTATTATTTACTCAATAAACAATATTTCAAATTCCCTATTTTGTTTCTTCTGTAAATTCCGAATTCATTTATCCACCCACACATATAAAATCCTAAACTTACTGAAAAGTTCTATCCTAAAAATATATATAATTTGAACACTTATTTTATCCACTAAAACATTAGAAAGGGTTACCCTTGTCTTGAAAAGCCCATACATCTCCATAAAAATAGGCCAAGGAACATTCTTAATCATTAGGACTATATACGGATGTTCATAAGATTGAATTTAAAATGTATCATATTAGAAAATTTATAGGGAATGAGATGTTCGGTTGGACTCATTATGAATTAAAAAAATTAATGATTCATTTTATACATAAGAATGGTCATGCCCTTAATCCATTATACTGTATATCGGCTACAAATATCATTGAAATAATCAATGATTTTCCACACCAAGTTCACATATGTGGAAACTAAATTTCCACTCAACTTCCATCATATATTTTCGTTTTTTATATTTCAAATGTATCTATTATTTATTTTTACATAAAATGGGGTATTTTTTGGCGTTTTAAAAAATTTGTCTAACTTCCTATCCCATATTTAGAATGATAATAAATACCCTTTAACTTATAATATTTGAATTTTTATTATTTATTTTCAAAGATTATGATCCACTAAATAATTGTATACATATTTTGTTTTCAATATCATCTTATAACCATATATATTAATGTTTTGAGGTTTTCCCCAAAAACAACTTCTGTGAATTTTTATATTTCTCTAAAATCTACCCAAATGAAAAAATAATATACATGGAAGATTACCCCACACATAATTTCAACTATATAATAAATTTTGACAATAAATTTGGTTTGATTTGGAGTTAATTCTTCTAAATTATAATTCTAATAAGATGTTCATAGATCGTAATGGATTACTAGGAACCAATATAAAAGTCAAGACATAATAAAAATTTTTAATCTAAAATATGGATTTTCAAATAAAATAATTTCTTCAATCATTTCCATCACATGTTTTTTAATATTTTTTCTTATGAATAAATTTGATTGAATTAAGTTTAAATAAATAACTAATTGGTTCTCTCAATATTTTATATGAATGTTAAGAATATATAACAATTTTTGAGAATCATCAAAGTTAAGTGAATACAATAAACACCCCAGGGCTATATATTTATCATTCAGAAGACCTTACAAGAAATTAAAAAAAAATAGAATGTATGAATTTTTTTTTCCAAAATTGTTTTAAATTATGATTCATGGTTAATATCTTTTCACTCATTGAAATTGTTTTATTAAATTAAAAATATACTATATTTTTAGTTCAAAAGATTATAAAATAGATAATTTTTTATTTATAAACAAACCAAATTTGATAGAGAAGTATAGAAAAAAAAATGAAAAAAAATCATTATATAAAAAATTATTATCTCCCCATAATATTTTTTCAAGATACTGATTTAAAAACCATTGATTTGGGTAATTTAAAGATCAATGATTTTTTGAAAAAAAAATTATAAATATAATGGAACGAAACATCATGGTGGTATATAATACATAGATTATTAGAGGTGAACCTCCTTACTTGGAATCCCTTGAAAATATTATCTAATGAACTATGAACATTATATATACATGATATTCCATTCCTGGGTTATTTTAACAAAAAATTACCATCTATAAATATATAAGTGACAATGAAATTTCACAATCCTTGGGAATAAAACTGACCAGCGAATAAGTTCCTTCTGGTGTCAAATTTATGCAATTTTCATCACAATTTGAGTAACATATTCAGGATCACTTAATATTTAAATTTTATGGATTTATCCTCTTATATCCTAGAAATTACAAAATAATTGTTTAATATTTATTTCATCCCATTCAAAATCATTTTTTCCCTTCTAGAAAAAGTAAATATTAAAGTTCAAATGTTTCCACATTCGAAAAATATATATTTTATCAATATCAACAATAATGTGGAAGGACATCTCTTACATTAGTATAAAATATAATATTTTAATTGGAGTTGAAAAAGTATTCTTATGTTCTCTATGTGAATAATTTAATATCAAAATCTAACCATTCCCTATTGGGTACAGAGTTTTCTCCAAAAAATTGATATTACTGTTTTGTAAGTTAGAAATTCATTTTTTTGGGGATACTGGGTTTTAGAGAATTTATGATGCATATATTTATTATTTAAATGATGTTAAAATTTTAATTATAGAATTTGGAACATTTATTAAGGATTTAAATTCGGATAAATCCAAATTTGTAAAAAATAACTTTAAATTTTTTTTATGAACTTTGTACCATAATATCAAGTGGGAATATCTTCTACACATATTGAGTCAAAATTTAAAAAATAAATAGATAAATATTTCGAAAATAATTGGGATATTTTCACTTGAAATATATAACCTATAAATAAAATAAAAAAACAGTAGGGTTTTTTGATGGATTTACTTTTTCATCAAAATATTACATTGATATTGGAATGTTTTAAATGTTATTAAAAAATCAAAATATTTTAAAAAATAGGATTGCAATATAAACCATAATAAAGAAATTGTTTTATTTCTCATTGAGATTTATAGTTCTACAAAATTTTTGGGGTCTGTCCAATAGGTAATGGGACCTCGTATTCCTACATGAAGTCTGTGATAAAATCTTGCAAGTCCAAAATATTTGGGGTTACATTACAGGTTAGATGATTAGAGGGACTGAATCTATATGGTAGATTTGGGTCTGGGATAGAGGTCCTCAATGGAAGAGACCACCATTAGGGAGGAAGGATATTCAATGGTTGTAGGTCTATGTTGATGGAATTGACATAAAATTACCAGGTCTTACGAATAGTTGGGCGATAACAACCCAAAAACATCAAGGGGTAGACATAAGTTGAAAACTAGAGGATGTCTATGATATAGAACCAATAATTTGGTTCGATTTAATTCAATGTATTGGTAGAGTCAAGAACATGAAAGGTGATTGGTGCGACCAGTGTTGGACACTCGCCACACTATTGAAGGATTTTGTTATGATAGATCCATGGGTGAATGACCATAAGAGAAATATCAAAGCATGATACAACCCCCAGAAGGGTTATCCATATTGGGAATAATGAGAGGGTATGAATTTCTCCTTCGGTAACAACAATTTTATAGTTCCCCATGAAGAAATGCTAGATTTTCTTTTTTGAATGGTAGGTAGTTTTCGAGTTACATGAGAAGATATGTTCTTGGGAGGGGTTTTTTGTGAATCTAGACCTTGGGTATTGGGAAATGTAATAGGAATTGTTTCTATATTCCTACAGTTAATGTAAAAGGTTTCATTATAAACACAAAAAATGGGTTTTTAAAGAATTAATAAAAACTAAATCTATTTGGGCATTAAGAGTAGGGACCTCAATAATTTAGAGTAAAATATAAAAGTAATATTTATTGAAATTAATTTTTTTCTACATATACTAATTATTTGGTCACTTTTGACATTCTATATATAAATATCATCCAATAATAAATTTATGGAATCACTCATGAGCTTAAAAAAAATTCTTTACCAACTAGTTGGTACCAAATTTTGCTAATAGATAATTTTAAATATATAAACCATGTTCTAAATCTTCTTATAGACTGGAATTAATTTCCATTAAAGGTATATTTAATGTATGGGCATATCTATAGATTTTCATCTAATGAAGCAGGTAACTAGATCAAATATCTCGTCCTTATGTTTTAACTAATTTCACATTTATTTAAGCATTAAATTCTTTTAATAATATTTTTTTTCTCAAAATATATTTTTTTATAATTTTTATGCATAGAAATATCTAATTATAGAGTGGGTAGTGAATGAAATCATGTTAGAGGATAAAAAAACATTTAAAATTTTAAAATCCAATTAAAATATGTGAAAAATGTATATTTATTATTTATTTGGATTAATCATGACTAATATTTATAGATGTTTAAGAAATGATATTATATTTTTATTGTTTTTTTACCTAAAACATCCCCTAGGTAAAAATACATGGAATCAATCATTAATTAGAAAGGTTAACCCCATTTTTTCATTCAATAATGTTTTGGATTTTAATTTTTTTTATCTTATATCTAAAGGACTATTTAAAACTATCATATAAGACATATTTTAATTTTTTTTAATAAATACATTCAAAAGGGAAGATATATTTTAAAAATAATTTATGAATCTCCAAAAAAACACATAATGTGTAACAAAATATCTTCCATTTCAAAATATTTTTTGGTATGTTAATTATAAAATATACAGAATCATAGATTATTTCACTTGAATTACATCATGAGATAAAAAAAGTAAAGAGAAAACATCCATTCACTACATTAAATTCATATTTTTCTTAATTTAAAATAATATTTTTATCTAATAAAGATTCATGTGTAGTAGAAAAAAGTTTTAAATAGTTTTTAAAAGGACGGTACAGGAATATTAAATTCATATATAAGAAACACTATAGAACACTCTTTAAAAATAACAAAAATTATTGTCATATATCATTAAAAAGTTTCTTTAATAATAGGAAGACCAAATAACATTATTATATGTGAGGATATATAGAAAATATTTATGAATGTTTTTACTATTAAAATTACGGTGATATAATAATTTAAATATAACCAACATAATTGATCTCGAAAACAAAATTGAGTCAGTAAAGCTAATATTTCAAGAACATGGTCTCAAAATAGAAGGGTAATATGATCCTTCCATTCCACTAATTTTATTTTCCTATATTTAATCAATATTTCTATTTACAAATATGCCTAATGAGAACTAGATCACCAAATTCATTCATTAAGATTGTGTTGAGAAAAAGTTTTGGTATAAAATATATAAGACTCGTCCATTGGAAATAACATAATGGAAATATAATTCTTACAACAATAAAAATCATTGAATAACATTTTAAAAAATATATAATTGTTGGGTTCAATATCATTTGAAGTATTCTAATTGAATTTTAATTCTCTTCTAGTAAAATTATATTTAAGTTAAATGAATGAATGATTCAAAATAAATCTTATTAAATCTGTAAATGTATTTAATGTGTGTTTTATGGACTTTTAATATCCGGTTCACTTGAGATTTCCTCAACTATTTACAAATGATGACATGAATTTTTTTATTTCACCTTGGAATATAAATGTAATATTTCTTATAAGCGGTTATACCACTAACTCGGAGGGAATGTTTTTATTTGATGAATAATTCTTATGTGAATCTTTAACAAAAAATTTTATATCATAATTACATCCCAAAATATATATATTTAAGTATTCATAATGGGTAAATTAGAGTTTCTAAATGGTTTTTCATATGTGTGATTGTTCAAATAACTTATATATTAAAAGGGATATAAATTTTTGTAATTCAATAATGTTCTTTGGTCAATTTATAATCATTAATTGGTATTTTAGTAGAAAATATTGTAATTGTCTTTAAGAATTGACAAATATATAAAAAAGATTATAATATTTTATAGTTTAATTCAAAATAGAATTAGAAAACAATTAAAAAATAATCACATATAGACTTTTTAAATGGTTATAAAAAACATAAAATTGATATGACAATCATAATTTTTAGCTACTTCCAAATAGAAAAATGTATCATTATTTTTCATATTTTTAAAGAATTTAAAATATTTTGATACAACATTCTAAAAAATAATATTTTTACCTATAATGACTTTAGTATTTAAATTTTCATTATAAACATTAGTTTTAGACTCCTTTAAATCCATTTTATCTATATAAAAATATTCATTTTAAGATGAAAACAAATTATTTATTACATGTCAAATCAAGAAGAAACTCACTAGAAACCCAATCATAAATGTTAAAAAATGAGATGAATATTCAAAAATTAGTTGTTTCCAAAATTTATAAATATATAAGTGAACTATTTATACTCAAATGTTAAATAAAAGTGTTCATTTGTTAATATTAGTGGTGGAATTAGTATTTTTTGTAAAAAAGTAAAATAATGTGAAGTGAATTTGGAATCAATCTATAATCTCCAATAAGTAGAAAAAAACATCATAATAATCATACCATTATCTTAAACAAAAAAAAATATTCTATATATGTAGCATGTGTTTTGGTACATAAGTTAGAAAGGTGGATAAAAGATCCAACCAGTTTAATTTCATCAACCTATAAAGATGAGTAAATATAATGGTGCATAATATATATAAATTACCATAACTATAACATCACATTATTGAATTCAAAGCCCCATATGGTTAAGGGGATAATAAAGGATTATTGATAATTAAAATTAATTGAAAAATATTGTTGGATCATAAAGTAAATATTCTTCACTAAAATTAAAAATCCCCATCAATTGAATTTCCTTTTATGACAATAAATTTTTTCAAACAAGATTATTACTCTGAAATTTATTTCATATCATCAAAAATTGTTTTTTTGATTTTTAATATAAGAAAAGTTTCTAAAAATCATTACAGATGACTTTTTCACCACATGTTTTAACTAGTTGGTAACTCATAAGAGATGAAAGTAGTGGTTTTTTGTCACTATAAAATTTGGAGAATTTTTTTGTGAAAAATAATTTCATATAACCATTATTCAATTTTAATTTCTCCAGTTACAAATATATTCTTGTTTATCATGATTGATTTATATTTAATAATATATTATAAAATATTATTTGGTACAAAATAGTTGTTTCTTCTATAAAAGATTCTAAAATATGTGAAGCTAGAATGATCCTCTCTTATACAAGTATAGGATTATAGTTTTTATTTTGTATTTTTCTTGCATAGTTCCACCCAAAATTACCATTGATATCACATTTTTCCCTTTGTCATTTATATTCACTTGGGGTTGTGAAGTAAAACCTCCACTAATTTTGTTTAATACGATACCAAAAAATAATAACCAATTTTTTAATATATTTCATCATGGTTGTTATAATAATATATCATTATCTAAAATTATTATGAAGTTATTTTAAACATTCCTTTGATTAAATCAAAATTTATTCGAGATTATTTTCTATTTTTTGATATCGTAATGTATGTTGAAAATTTATTTTAGTATTGAAAATGTATTTCTCATTGATGTATCAATGTTGTTACATACTTGGATGAACATATTCAAATATTTATTATGTCTTCAAACCCTATATCATGGTTATAGTATTTGGATAAATCTTTGGTTATGTTTAAAACCCATTATTAATTTCATTTTAAAGGTATTCCTATGAATTTATATTTTTAGTTTTAGATATTTTTGACTGTTTTTGTCAGCGGTCACTAAAAGGATTATTAAAATAGAAAATTCAATACAGTACATTCAACTGAAAAGTATTTTTGGGTTTTTTTGAGTTTGAGAAATGGTGGATAGATTCATTTAAATAATAAAATTGGTTATATATAATATTATCAATCTCAGTAATACTATTTTCATAAGTTTAACTATAAATTTATGGATAAAAATTCATAATAAATAGGCCTCTTGTTCAAAATTGTTGAAAATATTCAGCTATGTTAACAATTAATGTTCTATAAGTGGTTGTGATTTTATCAACTAAATATACTAATATTTTTTAATATTCCATTACTAAATTACTAAGAAACAATATTTTATAAATTTATGGAATAAGAAGATTCTTAATTTCTTTATAGTATATGAAAATGGAAGAAATTATTTTAAATATTTCCCATTATCCTTGAAAACATATTCCATTAGTTAATTTAATAAAAAAATCATTATCTAGTGGAATTTTTTTTATGATAATGAAAATGAATTAAAAAAATTACCTTCATGATATAATTAATATTTATAATCAATGTTATGGATGAAAATAAAAGCCATTCTTTCGAAACTCTTTTTGGTGAAAAATAAAAAATATCACAATTTTATTTTATCTGTCGTCAATATTTATAGTTTCATGTCAATAAAAATATAAAAAATATTTTGAAGGTGGTTATGTAGATAATCACAAAAAAAACTACTTATTTTTTATGATAATAAATATAACTTGTTTTAATTTTAACACAAAAATGTGTATGAGGATATTCAACAGGGTTTTGTTGACAATATTTATAAGATGAAGACTATTATTCCAAAGTTAAATTGTCATCTATATTGAATTCATGTTAAAAAATATATAATATTAATGTGTTAGAGGTGGATTCATAAATAAAAATATGGAATATATAATATCTATTGTTTTGGGTTATAAGTTTTATAATGTTTAGGATCTAATGGTGTCAAACATGGGTAACATATTTTGAAAATATAGAAGCATAATGATTAAAATTGTGTGTCATTAAGAAGGATTCTTATGGATGATGATGGATATTTCCTTATATATCCATAAAATATAAAATCACTAATTATTATAATATAGTATTCACTGTGTTGTTTCTTATGGTGTCTATAAACAATGTTAAAAAACAGGCATGTTGTTTTAAATTTTTGAAAAAAATGGAAATTTTTGCATTTTAATGTTTTTGAATGAAATATAATTATTTTAATAAAATAATTAAACTAAAAAATCTAAAGTTAAATATTTTTCAATAAATAGGTAATTTTGATTGAAACGATATTTGAATCGAAATTTTAAAGTCTAAAATATTTTACTAGTGTATGTCCTTCGTAAACTACTTCATTCCATACCTAATAGGGTAATATAATTGATTCTATCGATTCTCACCCAAATAACTCTAGTTTAAAACCTATATATTTATATAATACACACAAATACATTAGTAAAAGTGTAGGTCCAATTATTAATGTAATTTAAATGATCTGGGTCCTCCAATAAATTTATGTTCAATAATCTAAATATATATAACAGAAAGACCAATAAAAAATAAATTTAAACAGATATAATAATAAGATTAATCCCTTCATTATAATAATATTCTATAAAAATTTCTATAAAAAGGAATATGACAATGAAAAATAATTTCATCTTTCAAAAACAGAGTTTCCCGAGAAATAAAAGTAGATACAATGAAAATAAAAATAATCAATCTGGATTGTCATTGGAATAAAACTACCAAAATAAATTGGATTTATATCAATTCATACCCCCAATCATCTTTTATATCCTTCCTCTACCAGTTTATACAATTATTCTATGTGAATTTTCAATTAATTTATAACAACTGACAATAAGTGTGTCCAACCTTTTTAGTTCAACATAACATCTTATCCCTCCCAAAAAACTGAGTATCATGAATTTGAAACAACTTTTATCCTTAAATCACTCTTTGAGAATCATTATGTGTATTAATTAGAAATTTCATGATTGAATTGGTACCAAAAAAATATAATTCATGATGTGCCAATTTTGGAAGCTGTTATTTACGATGTTCAAGGAATGAATTTAGTCTCATTTGAATCATTCATGATAATTCAACTCTTGATATTATATTTCAAAAAAATCATGTGAGTAACTGAAAATTTCAATGGTTAATAATTGTGGATGATTTTAAATCTCCATGGAAATCATATAATTTTCCTGTAATTGCATAAAACAATTATCATATGATATAATAATATCAATAAAGTTAATAAAGTATAAAAAATTAATATTAAAATGAGAAAATAATTATTAAATTAAAAATGTTATATGATACTCAGAAATATTATTATGATATATTAAGATGTCAAATTTTTTTGGAAATATTATACAATATCATAGTTTTGGTAAAGGAAAATAAACTTATAAGTCCCCCAAATTTCATAAGTATATTAAAATATATATATTACTATCTTGAATAAAATTACAACGAGGATAAAAAAATATTATAAGAGTGAAAATATAGACATTTAAAAAATAATACCAGAATAAAAATTATTTATGGGAATAAATGAGATATATTATGAGATATCAAACATAGAAAATTTCAAAAATCAAGATCAAAAATAATTTTTCAAAGGGATAAAAAATCATTATAAGAATGGATTAACAAATAAACTCATGAAATGGTTAAAAAAATATAATAATTGAAATTAAATCCATTTTCACAAAAAAATGATATTCCTATAAAAAATAATGAAATTTCATTAAATAGAAAAAATGTAGGTAATTAAATCATTTATATTAAATCAAAAAATAATGAAAATTCAATATCAAATAGTATTGTAATTATATTTAATATTATTTGAAAATAAAAAAAAATTCACTGGCCCATGATGATATCCAATTGTGTGAATATAAACATTAAACTTTTAAATTAGTATATATTTTTTTAATAAAATTCATAGAGATAATTCCTCTAAATTTTAAATATGATTCTATCTATGGATCATGAGTTGGGTAATTTTTATCAGAGACCATAATCTTCCTTGAGGCATAGGATTTCACTTTATCATTTTTCTGGAGGATACCATAAATAATTTAATAGAACCAACACATTATATCTTAGATCCAACCTCATATTATGGAAGTGTGATTATTAGTGTACATATTATACAAATATTCATCTCCTAGATTATTCACTAATATTAGTACATCAAGAAAAAAATTTATCTTTTCGGAGTCCTAGTGGTTATATAGTTTAGTAATCATAATAACTTCCTCAAAAATTGTGGATGGTATCAACATAACCTGATGACACTATTTATATCTATTATAGATAAATTTCTAGGGAATTATTCTATCATGTATTCTATGGAAGGATCAATAAATATCTACATCCAGGAGATTACATACCCAATAAATGTAAACTTCTCCATGGTGGTGTAATATTTAATATAAAATACATATAACATCTCCATTAAAAATTTCATTAGTAAAATAGTCATGTTATATTCATGTTATTCCCTGGTTTTTAATATATGATAATTCCATCTATAACTCTACGAATAATTATTCTAGGTTTTTTGTAAATAATTTATAAATCAATTTTAGTAATATTTCAATCCTTTTAATAAGTTTAAATAGCATCTCTAAAAACATTTAATTTTTATATATTATATAGATGGATTCCTTTACAATATCCTATATTTCACACTAAATTTATTGTATCAAAATAAAATATCAATCTTATGGGATTTTAGATCCCAATATAGTTTATCAAATAATTTTTGAATACATTGTAGTGGATGCTTGTTCAATATTTGGATGTTTCTAAGATTACTATAATAATGTAGAGATTATTTTTCCCATTGAGTTTAATGTTGGATATTTTTCAATTAAAGATTATTAGATACTCATGTAATGAAGATGATGTTTTTATATTCTCTCAAAATTAATGGTGAATGGGGGTTTCTAGTAGTTATAAGAAAAAATTCAATGTGAAAGTAAATCGAGCACACCATTCACACATGTGTCATAATGTCCATATTTCATTAAAATATATGGTCACTTAATTTTCAAATATTTTTCCCTAGGTTATATGCCATAGAAAAAAATTCTCATGTCACAATGATGGATTGGAAAATATATCCGCCATATAAAATTTGAAGGGGTATATATAATATTATGAAATCTATGTCATAAATAATGTATTGATTAATTTTTGTGGCACTGAAGTTTACAAGGTCCATATACCATGTGGGACATTCGACACCATAATATAATCAATAATAAATAACAATGGAGAGCAGATCATGAAATTATTTCAATTATTTTTATTTTGGAAGCTAAATTTCTATGGTTATACATATTATGGGACACCCACATTATGGTAATTAGGACAAAATACAATATGAATTGAGTTTTTTAACATATGGTGATGATTTTACTTTGAATTTATAGTAGTTAAATGAGCGAGTTTGATGATGATTTTAGAATTGGTTAGAGGTTGGACACTCAGTCATGGAGAAGGAATATATTCAAAAATATACATTTTTTTTAGAATATCTCATTTCAAGGAAGTATATTTCAAAGTGTTGATATTTGACCAAATAAATTATAGTATTTTGGATTTTATTTTTAAAATAACGGGAGATATAAAACATTATGAGCATTTAATTGTTGAATTTATGATCTATTAGGTGGGTAATAGGTGAAAAATAGTTGGCATATGTTTTTGATAAATGATTCACTAGTTTAATTGGAAAATAATACGTTGAAAAGGGGGAGATGATGAATGTTTAAAATTAAAAAAATTGAACTCCATTAAATTTTATATTTTGGAAATGTAAACATCGTAGAAGATCTAATTTTGTCAAAATTTCTCTCCCTTGAAGATCTAATTTTTGAATAACAAAACTCCATTTAATGTTGAGTATTTAAGAAGAAATTGAATAACATTTACAAAACCCTGACTGAATTGGTGTTATTCTGGTGATGATAAGTAAGTAAAAGCAGTCTTCATATTACATCTCAATTGTATATTTATCTCAAATTAATCTGCTAAGACTTAGAATAGTGAGTTCCACTAGAGAAGTTTTATTCCCCTATGAAGCTATTTTATCATCTATATTACAATGTTATAAACCCTAGTACATAACCCATTTTTAGTGTATTCTCTATGGAGTAGCCCTTTATAGTGAAGTAACTAATGTATTTTTCCGTTTAGTAAATTTATTCATCCATACATTGAAAGTGTGAATGAAAAATGATATGTTTATATTTTTCATTACCACATTAGAATAGAATCTGTAATGTCAAAATATTTCAATAGCTTAATTCAAACCCACGCTTCTTAGGGTGTATTGGTCCTTTGTTTGAAAAAGTGGCATGAATAACACTGTCATTACATGGTGAATGTTTCTCTATGAAATGTTTTAGTACATAGAACTAAGTTAATGTTATTGGGGTTCTTTAATGTTGTAATAATAAATATATATTTCATGTATTATCTCTCAAACCTGAGGTTTTGACTACTTCATTATATATAATACAAGTTGGTGATCCAACATAAATTTAATGATCGATGCTGAAAAAAATTTGATACAGTTGAAAAATATACCAAATGATTATATAGAGGCCAATAAAACATTATATATATTAATTTTATGGAATCTACATCAAACAATTATATATGGGAAAAAATATTTATTGTTGATGAATGGGAAAAATGGTGGATTAATCTAACCAGGAAGATTCACATAATAAATTACCTTATTTAAAGATGAGGACAAAAAATATATATCTCTTCATCAACAATCCTATTAATGTTTTGGGGTACATCAGTGGAATGTGTTATATATTAATGATTTTGAAATTATAAAAAAATATTAAAGGCATTAACCCTTGTACAATTTCAATGTATCATTTTATAAAGAAATAGATCACATAAATACAATAATTAATTATATTCATTATTTTATGATGGATAATAAAATTAATGTGAAACCAAAAATAACACGTTACTGATTATTAAAAAGAAATTTCACTAAAATCATTAAATAATATAGAGATATGTGAAGATAGAAGAAGTGAGAATGTTATCAGGTGTGAATTTATAAATCCATTAATCAGTCTATTCAAGATAATAAAATATTGTAAAATATTATACCACTATTTTATCATTATAATTATGGGTAGAGTTTAAATATTGAAAATTAATCCCATATAAAATTTATAAATGGGTATTATATGAATTTTAATCGACAAAAAAATAAGGGTTCCTCCCAAGAAAAATTTTTAAATATTAGAATTCAGTAAGAAAGGGTTTCAAGTTAAAATATCTATTATTTAATAAAGAAATATAATAATAATAATAATAATAATATTATTATTATTAAATATTCCATTGTGATGATGAACTTGCGTAAATTTTATATGTCAAAATAACTTATAACAATTTTTTAGGGAAACATGTATGTAGATGAAAATAAGATCAAATGAAAGGAGTTGTTAACATGAATGTTTAACTTGGAAGAGTTCCTTGAGACCTGGAAATTTAACATTAGATAATTAAAAAGATATTATAGTTGGTAAATAAATTGGAATTATATATTGAGTATATTTAATCCAAAATTAATTAGTTTGATAATTTAGTAGAATAATTTTTTATTCTCAAGATTTATCTAATAATGAAATTAGTTACAGAATATAAATATAAAAAAATAAAAAATTTATTGATGATCATAATAGCCATTTGGATGAAATAATTAATAGTGATAAATCCATTTCATGAAGATGAATTTATATGTAAAATGTTTTAAATTGAAACAATGTGCATGATAATAAAATAGTTCAATAAAGTATGATCTTTCAAAATGAATTTATCGTGACAGTAGAATGACGTAGGAGGACTCTTAAGAATATCATAATTGAATATATTCCATGAATTATTTTTATGAATGGACAATTATTTCAGGTTAATACGTCAAATGATGATGGAGTTGATAAAATGAGAATCAATTCTCCAAAATATGTTAGAAAGTGGGAGTCGATGGTTGTGATCTAAGGGAGGTAGTGTGTTATCCATATATTTCTTGTAAAGGGTGAGGGACTACTGAAGTGTGATTTTTTATGATAATTTGTAATAAAATATATCTATTGAAGCTTTGTTGATTATGGTACAACCAAAAAACAATTGGTGTATCCTCCTTGTACTACCCCTTAGTGGTGAACAATGTAATTATTTTTGCGATTTATTCCTACATCTTCATCTAGATTTATGATAATTTCATGATAACATGAGAAATATTTAACAGGTTCTAACCAACATAGGGACAAGACCAACTCATTTAAATAATATATTTCCACCTAGATTCATCCCTCCATTATCAGAGTGTTCTAGGTCTCTACATGTTTTATTAGAAAAAATATATTATATGTGTAAATGTTTTCCTCTATTGATGTTGACATAGAGAATTTAGTTAATGTCAGGGATGTTCCCCTTTTTAATGGAAGTAACATGCATATTTGAAGGAATAGAATAATATCTCATCTGTGATATCTTGTTATGGTAGTTCTTTATGACGCTTCTCAATGGATTGATTTCAGTAATACAAAAGAACTTTTATGACTAAAATAAATAAGAAAATGATTGATGATGATAATAAAGCCTTAAATATTCTTACTACAACAGTATATGATCACGTATATTTAAAGGTGTTGAGTTTCACTATCCATGTTTGGGTTGTAAAAAATGAAAAATATATATGAATGTGATAAAAACGACAAGGAGGATAAATATCATGTTCCCCTCAATTTAGTCAATTATCTGAAAAGGCATCCAGATGAAATTGAATATTTTTTATTTTTTCTTATAAATAATGTTATTAAAGCTATTTGGGTACTTCGTAAAGAAATTAATGATATTTTTATTTTGAATAAAATCATGAGAAGGATACCACCTTTTTAAAATCCCAAAGTCTCATCCCATTAAAAAATGGACATGTCCATGATTTTTCTTGAAGATATGCTATGTAGTGTGGTGGCTTATTAAATGAGATTCCAAATTATAAACATAAAAAATCAGGTTAAAAAAGAAATGAAATTCACCATTTTTAAAATAAATACATTTAAAAGTTTTTGATGATGGAGATGATGTGGATGATGGATTTAATTCTATTTTTTCCATAAAATCAAGAGAGGAAAAGAGAGATTTTATGGAAATAATATTTTGTCTTATAGTATTTTTTATAATGTAGGACACATTACTTTTCAGTGATCAATGAGATTTGGTGATGTTCAATGTGAAGTAGAAATAATGTAAATTCTTTATAATAGGTCCCCACAAAAGAAATAATTCAGATCAAAAAATAAATTAATGAGAAATATCTTCGTCTTCATTGAAAAAACCTTATTAATTACTTATCTGATGATACATAATCATATAGTAAATATTATATTTTATATTTGATGATGGTAATAGATTAAAAGGTATATACAATAAAATATTAATACAATTAGTTGCATGTTTTTATTGATATCAAGGTGGAACTTTAGAGTGATCTTGACGAGATTGAAAGTCAAAGAAAAAAAATCAAAATAAGGGATCTTCGTTGAAAGATTCCTCAGATTACGTTAACTAGGAAGAAGCATAGATTTAATAAATACATGTAGATATAAAAAAATTGACCACCGTTTAATGATCATTATAGGTTTCAAAGTTTAAACATATGATTTAACTAAAGGAAAAATTCATCAATGGCCTGACATAGCGACTAGAGGAAAAAAAAAGATAGTTTACAGATATAAAAAAGTAGTTAATTATTTAAACTATAAATAGGAAAATATATAAAAATCAATGGAATCAAAGAATAAATAGTTTTTTGGATGGTATTTAGATTATGAGATTTGGGAAAGAGTTAAACACGGTTCCAAGGTAGTTGAAAAATCCATGAATGATCAAAGATAAATGTTTATTGAAAAAATATAACTATTTATGATATAGTGATATCAAAGAATAGAAACGGGGAAAGACAAAAAATAGATTTAAAATGATAGATATATCAAAAAGTTCCTTGATTTACAGTCAATGATAGATACAAAACCAACAGAGAAGAAATATTAAAATTACCCTCAATTATCTAAAGAGAATTTTCAGTCATAAACATTTGCAAAAGAAGGAGAAATGTAGAGGAGTTGAAGTGAGAAGATATTTTCTCTTATAAACTATATATTACATTGATTTTTGGTCCATACCATATTTTATTATGACGAGTAAAGAATATATTTTGATGAAGAAGAACCCAGAAGACAATAAAAAAGAAATGTGACCATATCATTCATCATATTGAAGAAATAAATTCTATAGATATTGTTATCATTATTGAAACATTTTCCAAAATTATATTCACTATTTGTAGAGGAAATGAGGGAAATATGACTATTGAACTCTAAGACACATTGGTACTTTTCAACAATGAAGAATGACTCTTGTAAATAGTTATTTTCCTCTCGAAGAAGAATATGATTTTGATTAAACCATTCATTTGAAAAACTGTTTTTGGATGCCAAATTTTTCCACCAATCAATAAAGTATCTCATGGAAGGAAAAGAAGAAGATTTATAAAGACAACATATTAGAAATCTAGCTCAATTTTACAATAAATAGTAGCACCTAGATTCTTGATAGTAGATGCCCAACCGACATTATAGGAAATGATTGTTTTAAAAAATGATAAATTAACTGGTGATGGAACAATGATATTAGGTAATTATTGTTTCTTAGATATAAATTTTAGTGGAGATATAAAATTAAAATATTAATAGATAATGAAAATATAAGTTCTCTATATGGATATCTGGCATCATAATATCATGATTGTGATTCAACATTTAATTCAAAGTTGCTAGTGATGTTTAATAAAAAATGGTGAACCAGAAATGGAAATATATGAAATTATATTTTGATAGGTATGTGAAAAAATGGAAATATATACTACTTAGATAGTAATGAAAACAATCGTTTCAAAAACAAATGAATAAGATAAATGTTGTGGCACTGGAGGTCGTGTCAAATTAATTATTGTGGCATGTAAAACATACCAAATATAATAGATGTTGTAGAAAATCTAAATATGAAGCATTACTATGAAAATACATGTGAGGATTGCATTTGAGGAAATATGGTTCATATTTACAATCAGGTAAAGAACAAAATGGAATAAAATTTGATAGATATAATATGCACTGCTCTATTTGGTACAATAAATTGGAATAACACTTACAGATAATGATGCTTAATTATTTTTGTCAATTTTTATATTAAAATGATATGTTTGATTGTGATAAAACATAAATTAAAAGTTATGGACTGAGAAAAGAGATATATATTAAGAGTTGTAAATTAAATTGGTCACACAATCAAGATGTTACGATTTAAAAATGTAATAGAGTACACATCCCTTGAATTTTAAAATTATAATTAATAACATCAGATCAAACATGAAGTTTCATCAATGAGAACACCTAAAAAAGAAATTTTTTGAAATTAGAAACCATTAGATAAATAATATGGAGAAAACATTGCTGATTGAGAGTTTTTTTATCGTCATTACTAGATATTAGTTATTTAATTTTTTGTATAAACTAAAAATTTAATAGGTATATGTATAGGAGGGGATAAGATACAATATGACGTTTATAATGCAAGGAATGTCTATCTAATGTATTTTCATGTTTTTGGAATTAAATTATTCATCCACAACAATCAAGGAAATCAAGTAATGTATGGGGATTCTATACATTATAGAATAATCTATAGATACTCAATGATGAGTAAGCCTATAAATTCTTCAACAGTCATCATAGAAAGATTGTTGAGGGAAATTATGTTAAGTTCATTGAGGATAAACCTATGAATAACTAATTGAGATTATATTTTTATATTATTAAAGATGATGGAAAAATTAGAAAATAGAGATATTTAAATAAAAAAATAGTTTAAGAATTTCCCAACATTTAATACTCTCAAAATGATAAGGGTTCATAAGTATAAATGGAAAAGGAAACAATTTATGATGAAACATTATTGAAACATCACCAAATAAATAAAATAGAAGATGTTGATTAATACAAAATCATTAGGGATTGGACTTCACCTAAAAATAAAAGGATAATAAAAAATGTATAACATTATTCTCTCCAATTAATTGTGTATCCATCCTTATTTGAGGAGGAAATGAAATATTAATCATGGTTAAGTCCA
Source organism: Viscum album (assembly GCA_963277665.1). Lineage (NCBI taxonomy): Eukaryota > Viridiplantae > Streptophyta > Magnoliopsida > Santalales > Viscaceae > Viscum > Viscum album. The sequence goes on from OY728131.1 coordinate 931,864,610, forward strand.
TGAATGAAGACCTGGATCAGAATTTAAAATATAAAACAAGGTATCATATTAGAAGACCAGAAAATTAAAATTGTGTTTGAAAATAAGTGGATCATAAATTTGGTATTATAATTAAATATGATCCAATTTATATATATTAATCTTATTTATTTCCTTAGAATCAATATTTTTCATTATATTTCTATAATTTTATTTGTAATCTTAAAATGTAGTTTTCTAAAAACTATTATTATGTGAATAATTTTTATCAATTTAAATAATAATGTAATCCCCTATTATTGAATGATTAAATGAAAAAATATAGATGATATATCTAAATAAATTAATTTAAATACATTTAATGGTGATTAATAGTCATATAGTTAATGTAATAGCATTTCACACTATAAAAATGCATATCATGAAAAACTATTTTTCAACACATTTTATGAGTTAATTATGAAACTAAATTCATCCAATTATATTATTTTAATCCAAGAAAATAGATTCCGTATTTGGATTAATCATAATTTTTATTATGTAATAAGGTAATATTAACTTCCCATTATAATAACTAGTAAAAATATTAAGAAAAATTCCCCACGGAAAAAGGTTAAATCATGTTATCCATGTTTAAAACTAAGTGATAAGGACATCATTTCTAATCTTAATACCTATTGGATTAATTTATTTCTACCCATGTTACATTTTCATTGATATTAAATTATTTTTTGGAAAATTTTCCATGATAGGGTCCGATATAAAAATCTATGTATAGAACCAGAAAATATTTCTCCATCTTTTATTAATATTTCACATATATGTTCACATAGAGATATCAAAATATTTTCAATGAAAATTTATGTTTATTTCATGTATGATGAAATTTCTTATGTTTTGGTAAATTATTTTTAATTTTTAATATTTATACAGATACCTTAAAAACTTATAGAATTCTGATAATAAACATGTGAAAATAGTGAAAAGGTAAGGGTAAATAATTTTAAAAACAATAAATGTAATTTAATTGGGATGATTTCTATTTAAAAAATAATTTTATGTTTAATAATTATCTATTATTGATGTTGAAAAGGTTTTTATTATAAAATAATTATTATCGTCCTCTCATTAAACTCAAATTTTATGAATTGTTTCAAAAATAACATTAATGATATTTTATGTTAATAATATTTTAATGAACAGTATAGAAATTCTAAAACACATGATAGAGGAAATTAATGATTCTAAATATTCTAATTTTCCCCATTTCAAATTTATTTTATAATTTTTATCCTCTAAGTAAAAAATAAAATCCTTTTAGTTTTAAAAACTAATTTCCACTGTTAAGGATAATTTTTTTTAATGTACGATAAGTTATATTTTTAATGAAACATAATCAACTGAAAAAAATGATAAGATCATATAGGTTCACAGTAGTCTTTAATACCCTTACCAAGAGGTACCACCATTTTTCAAACTCTTTTAATAAATCATGTGTTCCTTATGTCGCAAGGCTCCTCAATCCATTCCTTGGCCTTACCCTCATCCACGACCCTTGTTGTAAAGTGATTCTTTTTATCCTCGTTGAAGAATACATTCAATGATTAAGCCATTCGAGTCATAATGTTATTGTTGGGACTCAAACTTCTTTAAAATCTAGTCCACCCATCTGCATCCCCACCCACACATTCTAGGATGACGTCCCCGTTTCTAGTTAGTTTGTTGCCCAAATCCTTCCCAGTCATCTGCTTTGGATGATTATTAGAGAACTCCCATTGAAGAAATCGAAATTTAATACTATTGAGCGCTAGTTTTAAACATTATTGATGAAACTATGGAAGAATTTTCTACCGTGTCCCCTTTAGGATAATTCCATGAATTTCTATAGTCTATATATTCTAAAACTAGAATAATTAACATGCACAACATTAGTATGGAGAACTTGTAGTTTACATTCCCGATCAGTCATTCGAGGTACCATATGACAACGAGTCTCCTTCTTATCAATAGGAAGGGAAAATGAATGATATTTACATGATAAATCATTCATTCTATGAAACGTAAGAGAATTGGGGGCCATATCACCAACCTCCTCCTTTGATGGAGCAGTGGAAACCAGAACATCAATGGGCTTGAGGGATGGATAAGAGAAACCATGAAGAGAATTAGGGACTATACGAACCTTTTCATTTGTAAGTACCATAGTACGTATATGGGGGATGTTCTTTATCAATTGCACAACATAAAAGTTTTTACTTGGGGAGTCAGAAGAGTCACTCTTTTTTTGAATTGATGATGGATTTATACAATTCCCAACTATTTTTCTATCTATAGTACTGGTAGAGGCCTCATGGGGACAATCCAAAACACATCCAAGACATGACCCATCTAATGAAACATGATCATTAACACTATCCATAGATAAATTACTTGGATCTTGTGTTCTAAATTCATCATTCTCTGCATTACCTTCTTTCCCATTCTCATAAATATCATACCTTGTTTGAGAGGTATTATGAACAAATAGTTTCTTTTAATAAAAATAGTTTTCATGGTGATCTATAAAAACTAGTAAATTATTTCTAAAAATCAATTCATCAATAGGTACATAATTTTTAGCCCTATGTTTTCCATTCTCCTGATTATGAACCAGTTCTCTAAGGACATCCAAGTCCCCAATCTATGTAATCTTCTAAGAATCTTTCTCACACACAACTGTGTTGTTAAATTTGACTGCTTTTATTATTTTGAAACATGAGTTAGTATCATGCCCTTGAATAGAGATAAATTGTAAAATAATAGATATCATATATTTATAGTTATCATGACAAATGACTATAAATTATAGACATAATGTAAGTAGATTTTCAAATTCAATTCTCAACTCAATCTATTCTTCATTGGTAGAAATTTAAACTTTATCAATAAAAGTGGAACACAAATCCACTTCCACCAAGAATATACCATAATTCCCATATAATGATACCATAACTTCAATATTTTTTTTTAAGAACACATATAAAAAATAAATTTCATACAACATCCTCGGATTCCAAATATCTAGTTTAGGAAAAATACATTATGCCATGTCTGAACTAAAGAGTTAAAAAATTAAAGAGGGTTAAATTTGAGGCCCCATTCCAAGATGTGTAGAAATCCTAGCATGAAATAGATTGATCGATAACCACATACACTAATATTTAGTTCTTTATAGGGGAATCGAATGTGAAAAATACATTCCTAGAAGAAACACACTACCAAGTGTATAATCCCTAGATTCTGTATATTTATTATGTATGATGTTCGATCTTCCATGGATCGGATCCTCTGGGAGAGATGATGTGAGCTATTATCGAGTGATGCCCAATTTCTATCCTCTCTGATACTGCTACCGGATAATCCTTAACATAGGAGAACCTTCCCATCTACTTTTCCATAAAATATCAAATGAAACCATTATTTGTGTGCACGATGGATTGCTGACTCACGAACTAATGTAATTCATTTTCCACCATCACCTCTTTCAAAAATTTATGATTATGTATTTAATGTATAGATATAACATTAATTAAATATTTATAATTATTTAAATGTACTATTGAATTTTTTTATCATTCCTTTCCATCCATAGAAAAGTGATAACGATGTTCGTGTGTGAGTGTGGAAGACCACCTCCAAGAAACAATGTGATTTTTTTTCATTACTACATTACATGGAAGGAAAATATTAGTGTATGTAAAGAAATAAGTTATATTTACAATGTGATTATTATTCTAGAAGGATAAATTAGTACTTACTTTCTTTCCATAATTATCGTTGAAGAATTGAAAAGTTACGCTTGTGTACGTATTACCCACTATATCTATAACTATAAGATTGTTCATTTTTTAAAAACAAACATCATGATTGGTTTTAAAATTAAATTTAATGTATAAAAATAATAAGTATTGGATTATTATTATTCTAGATATGATTCAATTTAATTATATTTGACCTTAGTTAGCTATCCAATGTAATTTTCTAACATTTGAACCAAATGTCATAGAAACGCCAAACCTGGTCTTAATTAATTATGTGAATAAATATAAAATGGTAGTAAGTAAAATATAAAGAATCATATACTTGTAAAAGTTTATTAATAATTTAAATAATTATCATATATTTGTTATTCAGGAAGTTAAATTATGTACGTAATGATTCAAACTCAAGGTATGGGGGTTTATAACACATTTTCCACTTTATTGGGTTATACTTATATTATATTTTCAATTTTAATCCATGATTATGTTTGATATGAAATCTGATTGTATTAAGTTGTATTTACACTTTTATTTATGTGGGTTAATATTTTATACGTAAGTTCACTTCTTAACTAATTATAACTTTAACATTATGATCATTTTAAGGGATTATATCCCAGTTAACATTTATTGAAACCTATTTTATTTTTGAGATCAAATTCATTTATTGGGTAAATATACTATTACTTTTACATTTCATATCATTACTACATATATATTAATGGTATTTTGAGTTATAATTAATTTTTCATCATCCAATGTGATTTTATATGAAATACATAAAATCGGTAACAGATTTTTGTCCCAATATCCTTTCTTTTCATGATTTTATATGTTCAAGGATTATATAGGTTAAATAATATATTTTTTATTTGTATAATAAAATCAATTTAATTCAATTTCGTTCCAGAAATTGGTTTACTAGTTCATTTCCAATTCATCCCTAGTTTAATATTGAAACATCAATAATGTTTTTTGTATGTAGTATATATCCTGTATCTTATTTAATATATAAATTATTTCTCTTATATATCTATATAATACATAAAATAAATAAAATATATTTTTCATTATTTTCTAATAATAAATTAAAATTGTTTTTAGTAATGATAAAAGTTTAAAGGGATGGTTAAAATAATCCTTCTATGATTTTATCAACATGAGAATTTTAGAATTTTTAAAAATGTGTAAAAGTAATGTTATCTTTTAACTTATTAAAAATGAATGAATTTTCTGACAACCATTACAAACATATTCCACTAATAGATAAATTATAATTTTATGTTTTATTTTCTAAAAAATATTATATGATTTTTTGACATTTTTATGATTTTAAAAATGTGATTTCAATGAGAAATTTTTCCTTTCTCTAATATATAATCCACATAATCATTTAACGAATATTTAATCAATGATTAAAACCCATGAAATTATCATTTTTATATAAATTATTTATATATATCTCTCACATATATACTGATCTTATTCTCCCTTCCCTTTATGGGGAAATACATGACATATGTCTATATTTCAAATGTTATAATTTTAAAATTACTTTTTATTATGGTATGAGTAAATATTATAAAACCCATTTTATTTCCATGGTTAATTAATATGTTCATTATTTATGAGTTATTTTCCTTTTTGGACCCATATAATATTGAATATATAATGATTGATTCACCCAAATTAAACTCCAATGCATTGGGTAATGATTTAGCTTCATGATATTCTATGTATGGGATTTGGTATTAAACTGTATCCCTTGTGGGACGTTGTCCAATATTTGATATATTTTCATATTTTAGACTTATCTAATGTATATTTCTTGATATTATTTTCTTCCACATTTACTTTTTTTCCATTATCTTACGATACCATATTTTTTTGTTATGCCTCCTTGCGATTACTCATGAGCCTTCTTTTTTATGAATTCATGTTATACCTTTTACTCACCCGTTATATTTTATTTTCATCTTAATTCACATATTAGGTTTTTTATCCCCCTAGTATATTTTAGATATTACCTTGGTTATCATATATAGATTTACAAGATCAACCTATTTAAGGATCTCATTATAATGAATAAAAGAATGAAATCTTGTTTCTGTTTACTTTCAATGTATTGTAAAACTAGAATTCTTTAGATATTAGGAATCCAAAAATTTGGTTCTAAATAATATTATTTGGTTGTTAAAAATCATTTAATATTATGTTTAAAAAATTTTTCACTCTATACCTTTCTTTTTTTCAATGCATCAAAAAATGGAAACACCACCCAGGCGTATGTTTGGACTATGATTTCCATGTAGTGATGTAATTCAATTTTTATCACTACTTTATATAAATGTTTCTCAATATGTATATTTTAAATTTATATGATATTAATATCAATATTAACATTATTGAGATAAATTAACCATGATTAGTGTTCAAGAACTATAACCTTCAATCTAATATATAGATAAACAATTAAATAGGCAATAACTAATTTGATGATAACTATGATAGATTGTAAAAGAACAATTTGTAATATGTTATAAGTAAAACAATTAACGTATTATACACATGATTGTACGTATATTATATATTTATAATAAAATTAAATTTATTACACTTAAGGATTGAGTTCTTATGAAGAAATATGGACTTGAGTTAAGGGTTTCATATTACAATCTATTTTTTCGAGATTGCTTATGATTAAATTATTGGATAATGATATTATATAATCGATATATACAAAGAGATATGTAATTTCTTATAATTATATTATATTTAGAGATTTTGTGTTTTTCTTTAATTTTGTCTCTTTAATTACTCAAGAGAACAATATAATATTTTCAATGAAAAAATTCCATGTTTTTTCCGCTTTTGTCATAAATCAATTCTTCCATGTCCATATTTTTTAAAAAGTTTTTCAATTAAGGTTTTAACATTATAAAATATATGTTATCAATAATTTTACCCTATTTTTACATTCTATAAAAAATTAGTGGAATTTTTTGTAGTTTACCTAAAACTGTGCTTCATAATTTTTACTTAAAATAGAAAATCATATTTTTTTTCTTATATAAACTACATGAATTAATATATACACCATCATGAATAAAAATTTAATTAATTATTAAATTATATTTTCTTTGGAAAATATCAAATAAATTTTCTTCCCAAATGTTTTTCAAATTTTTAGATTTCAAAATAGTAATTTCAAATAAAAATGTTTATTTTCCTCAAGAAATCATCTGGTTTTATATTAGAGGTATATTAATTTTGAAAAATTTCCTTCTATGTTTCTTATGATTTGTTTGTGATATGCTACCATTTTATCATCTTTATTCTTTATTTTAATGTATTGTTATTATGGGGCTAAAATGTTAAGGAATATTTTATCAATTTTATGGGTTAAGATTTTATTATATGGTGAATGTTTTATGATGTAGTGGAACACAAAACAATGGTTCTTATTATGTTTTGGGTGGTAGAAGATTTATTCAGACATAAATTTAATTGGGTAATAATTTATATCTCAAGACATAATAGGGACGAGAATGGGGGTGTCAACCTAGATTAATTGGAAAATTTTTACAATATGAAAGTCATGGGAGGAAACCATGACTATGGAAATGATAAAATGCAGATTAAAACTAATACACTCTTATAGTATTTGAAAAAACTACTTGAATAAGTGAATTATTTTATATGAGTACTTTTCATTCTTCAAACTTATTTCTTATTCTTATGATATATTTTCACCACCATAATTGATTAATGTTGCTTCATTAATCTATTTTCTTGTGTAATTTGATTAAAAAAATATTCCATGTTTCCAAATTATGACAGATTAGTTGATGGGTAATCATTTTATAATGTATAGCGAATTTAATCATACCATTTTACTTAAATTATTCTCACATATTATGATTTATTAATATCACATATGTTTACCATTAATGATCATTTGAGCTAGCCCTTTTTTATGTTTACACACCATTGTTTATGGAGATTGATTTTTAGTTTGAATGTTTTATGAAGGGTTCTTGTTATCATGAACATAATATTAAACTATATATATATTTATGTATTATTTGTTTAAATATCCATGTTTCTAATGAAAGAAATACTATATGGACATCGGGTGTGTAATATTATGAAATATATAATATATCCATCTATTATGAATTAATAATAATGTATGAAATGTATGTTTTTATATACAAATGGATTCCAATATATCAAAGCAAATTCTCATGGAATGTGAAATATATCATAAGAATTGATTGGAAGAAGTTTTCCACATTTTTTTTCGTAATCACAAATCATGTTCAATCATATTGAATCATGTTCATACAAGTCAAATTATTTTTAGTTATTTTTAAATGTAATTAAATATGATTTTAAATGGCCAACTTTTTGTTTAACATATTCTATAAGTGTTTATTTTATATAAAATCCCTAAAAATAAATTGGCTATGTATGATTTGCAAACTATGATAAGTTTTAGTCATTGATAGGAAAACTCACTGATAGTATGAATCACCGATAGAACAAATGAGTCATTGATAGAACAAATGAGTCACTAAAAGAAAAATGGAGTCATTAATAGACTAAATCACTAATATACTAACCCACTAATAGAACAGAGGACACACTAATAAAATAATTGATTTGATGACCGAACAGATGACTCACTGATAGTCAGAGTGACAAACATATCAAATGAGTAACTGAATGTCCAACTGACTCAATGAAAGCCCAACTCACCTAACAACTCATGTACCTACTAATAGCATGACTCACTGATAAAAGAATTCACTGATGCCATATCCTATGGAAAAAAGGAGTCACCGACAGTGTGATCTACCGACCGAAGTACTCACTTATAGATGGTTCAAAATTTCATTATTCTATAAATTAGAAATTTTTATCCAACAATAATTTTTAGTTATTTAGTGATATTATTTACTGGTATAAATTTTTTATTACCCCATTTACTTGTACATCATAGGAACGAGTTATATCACAAGTCCCAATCATGTCAAATGTCAGACCAATAGAATATAAAAATAGAATTAATTGAACAAAAACTATAACATGAAATCAACTAAATATACAAAGAGAATCTATGAAGAAAAGCATGAAGAACAAAACTCCAAGATGAGTAAAAAAAGAAGAAATGGATGTGCATCAAAGTTCTAATCAATCTTACAGTATGTAAACACTAGATATGGAAACCTTGGAAGAATATCTCATTTTCCTAGAATCTAGAATGAAGAGCTTCCATGACACACTGTTTTGGTGTATATTTTTAGAATAGGGATTGAATTTCACCTTTAAAATATTCAAGGAGTCCATATGATTCAAGCAAGACACTACGAGTGATATAATCCTTCTCTAACTATTTCTGCTCTATTGTGTTCAATTGTATTACTTTTTTTTAATGAGTGTGTGTCTATAGTATAAATACACCTTGTTCCTTATGCTGAGATAGAGGATACAAGATATCCCAACACTACCATTCTCTTAAACCATATTCCTCCAATGAATAACTGTGGAATAGGTCTCTATGTGACCTGGTTGTAATCTGTTTCTCATAAATAACTCTATTACAGGTCTATATTGACTTGGATAACACTATATACTATTGTAAACCTAGATCCAGTGTGAGGATGAAATTTTATTAATTTAATTTTCTTGGTGGCAGGTTATCACCAAGGGTAGGGGATTATGTCTCAAATTGATACTGAACCTCTTGTTTTATTCTTATTTTCTATTTAATATTTAGTTTCCTCTATTTTCACTCATATATCAGAAAAAAAATTTACTTTGATTGTTGATCTTGGGGAGTATTCATAACTATTTTGGTTTGGTAAATTATTTTCAAATGATATATCAATCTTTCAAATTTATATAACTTACAATTAATCAATATTTTGTTAAATTAATTAAAAAATCAAATTATTTTAAAACTACTACATTGATTAACTAGAATGTTTTGAATTCTAATTGGGGGATTATTAAATAATGATTTTAACATAAATTTATATAGGAACTCAATGAACCCCCTCTCGAGTGACTTATTCCAACAAACATTTGGTATCAAATGATTTCTTTTCAATCTTCTATTTTTTAATGTCTTTATTCATTATTTTTAAATGTGATCTGAGTTGTGTTTTAATGATCTCTAAATTTCTTGTTTTCGGTAGATTTTCTACAATATACAAAATATATTAGTTATTATTTATTATAGATAATATATTACACGATTATACTACCAACAGAACTATGTTTTTTCAATAGAACTAATTATGCTGAGTGGAAAATTAAGACAAAAATGCATTTAGAAAGTATGGGCTTTGAAATTTTCTCTTCCTTTGTAGATGAATATAAGATACATTCTATTTCTTGAAATACCTGGGATGACCCAACAAATAATTATCATAATAAAAATTACAAATTAATGAATGACGTATAATTTTTATTAGAAGACTAATAATTCAATATGATTTATTCATGTAAAACTGCCTATGAATTTTGGGATACCTTAGTTGTTTCACATAATGAAACCACTAAGGTTATGAAGATGAGACTTAACACATATTCTATTAAATATGATATCTTTAAAATTAAGCCTAAATAACCAATCTCAAACATTTCTATCGAGAATAATGAAATTCTAAATATGGCGGTTTCTTTGGGAATGGATGATTCGGATATGAAACAAATCATGTAAATTCTCAAATGTTGGTTAGACATATGGAGGGTAACATCAGTGTACATTAGGTAATCCAATTATATCAATATGAATCCTGAAAAATAGTTGATAGGTAATATGATTATGTATAAGGAATAATTAAAGGTCAGCCTGAAGATGATGAAGAACCAAATAAATTATGAGTGACTTTCAAGACCACTACATCAAATACATAAAAATAAGATGGTTCAAACACATTACGATAGTCCAAGAATTGAATAATAACCATCCAATAGTGATGATGAAATGGTTCAATTATCCAGATGGTTTGAAAAGTTTTATTTAATGAAGAATCTTCTCAGGAATTCCATTTTGAATGGTAAATATGATATTCTGGGAAACTGGAAAAATAATTGGAAAAGGAGTAAAAAATGAATTGATGTAGTTTGTTATGAATAAAAGAGAATAAAACATGTAAATGATGACTATCCTAAGTTTAAATATAAGAATAAATACATGGAAAATGATTAAAGTTTCAAGAAGGAAATGAAATCCACCTAGAGGGCTTCAGAGGATAACTCCAATGAGTCAGAATCGTCACATGATGAGAAAGGTGACATGGAAAACACGTGTTTCATGAAAAAAACATATGAGGTAAACCTAGAGTTTCCTATAAAAAGATTTTATTATTATGGAGATGAATCTGATTATATAAATATGAATAATGAATAAATGTTTTAATAATACCGATGCTTGAAGATACATGCAATGAATTAAAGGATAAATATAAAATATTGATGAAATATTAGGCTCTCACCTATACTATCAAATCCAATATTACTATATATAATGATAATAATAAGAATAAGTTATCAAATGAGAAATTGAAAAAGGTCATAGAGAAGTTTACCAATTGAAAAAACTCTAAATAATATTCTTGGTAAATAAGTAGCTCTTATGTATACTACTGGTTTATGATACCAATTTTTAAAGTGTAACATATCATAAAATCATTTTGTAACCAAATCTGGATAATCATTTTTTATATCTAGAACTGATTATTTTTCTGCTAGTACTAAAATTGGACAACCATCTCCTACCCACATTTTTTATAGACCAAATAATTTTTATTTTTCAAACATATTATAAACAACTTACTGGAGACCCATGATAAATGAATTGGTCCACAAAGCACTTATTACTAATACTACTGGACTCAAAAAAATATAAGTACCAAAATATTCTCTTGTTTTATTTTATCATTGGAAATATAATTGAAGATGTCATATTGTTTTGTATGTTACATGGACAGTAGATGTTCAAGACCCATGATAGGATATTATTCATGATTCAAGAATCTGATAAATATTTATAGTATGCATGTCACAGTTAGTGATAATGATAAAGAAAATATAACTGGCCCTTTACATATTAGTAACTCTAATTTAGTTTTAATTTCCAATGTAATTAATGTTGATTGATAAAAGTAAATTATTCATAGTATCTCTTAGTTTTGTGATGATGGTTTTAATTTTAATTTTGAAAAGTCATCATGTATTTTTTTTAAAAAATAAATTAGTAATTACTCCCATTATAAATTTAAATGTGTATGCTGTAAATATAAATTATTTAATGTCTCAAAAGGTTTCTTACTTACGTTTCATTCTTAGAGAGTCTTGGGACATCCCTATGAGTTTAGAACATTGAAATATTCATTCACATATAATGATTATTATGAACGGACTAGTTATGGATTTACCCAGACTTGAGTTTCCAAATTATAATGTCTATATTCCTTATCAAAATATTAAAAAATATAAAATGTCTATCAATCCACAGAAAGAAGATTCAACTTCTATACCTCTTGGGTTTGTTCACATGGGCTTTTTTGGACAATGTATGTTTATAGTTTTAAGGAGAAGCACTATATATATGTTATAGTAGATGACTTATCTAGATACACTTGGACAGTGTTTATTTCTCACAAATGTGAAACATTGTTTTAATTAATTATGTATACTAAAAGTGTATAGAATTTAATTTTATATTGAATTAAAACCATTATAAGTGACAATGGAGATGTGTTTGAAAACCATGAGTTTAATTATTTTTGCTCACACATTGTCTGAAACAGAATATTGTTGTAGAAAGAAAAAAGAGAAAATTAAAAGAGATAGCCCAAACTATGCACAATGAATATATATTACCTATCTAATATTGCGTAGAAGCTATCAATAGGATTTTTTATTTAATTAGAAGAGTATTAATTAGACCGATTCTTATGAGAACCTCTTATGAGCTATGGAATAGTAGGAAACTAAAAGTTTGTTACTTAAGTGTTTTTGGTTGCATAGTTTATATCATTAATAAGAAATTCAATCTTGAAAAATTATCATCCAAAATTGATGAAATAATCTTCTTAGTTATTACATATAAAGAAAATCCTATGGAGTATTAAATAAAATAAATAATTTTTATAAACATCTGTACATTAAATTTTTGATGAAACATACCCACATGAACCCAAGACGTCTCTAGAAAAATTTTAGGATGATCTGTCCAATCTTAACATAAATATAAAATCATATAACCTTGTTATTAATTAACCTGTAAAATCACCCAGTTCTAGAAATTCTCTTGAACCTTTTCTCGATGAACGCAATCCCGGTGAGGAACCTGAAATTACAAGCCCTTATATGTCTATACCTAAAATAATCCTTATGAACACTTTTTTAGATGGTATAAATGGATACCTAGATAAAGGGACACAGAATATAGATTCATTCAGAAATTAGGTTGAACATCATGCTTTTTTGTTAAATCTTGAACCTAAAAACATCAATGATTTAATCCATGATAAATTTTGGTTAAAATAAGAAGTGAATCAGTTTGAATGAAATAAATTTTGAAAACATGTAGATATACCCAAAGACACCATTACTATTGGAACTAAATAGGGTTTAAGAAAAAAAGATGAAAATGATAATATTGTAATAAATAAATCTAGATTGGTTTCACAATGTTATAGTCCAGAAGAAGGGGTTTACTATAAAAATACATTTGCAGTAGATTATAGACATGAGTCCATTAGAATCTTTCATTCATATGCAGCTCATCTCAATTTCAAACTATATCAAATGAATGTAAATACTGAATTTATAAACAGGTATATAGTTGAGGATGTTTTTGTTGAACATCACCTGGTTATAAAAACTGTCATTTTATTATCATGTTTCTAAATTAAATATGTCTTTATATGTATTAAAAAAAGTTCCACGAACATGGTAAAATGTGCTCGAAACGTTTTCTATTTCAAATGGTTTTACAAAATGTATAGCTCATCCTACTCTCTTTATAAAAATAATTTCTAAATATATTTTTGAAGTTAAAATCTATGCTGATGAAATTATTTTTGAATGATTAGATATTTTCTATGTACTAATTTATCAAAAATGATGCATTGTAAATTTGAAATGAGTTTAATTGGTGAACATAAATTATTTCATGGATTTCAAAATTTTAAATATAAGGAATGTATTATTTTATCTCAATGTAATTATACAAATGATTCGTTAAAAAAGAATTGGATTTGATGGAACAAATGTATTGATACTCTAATGAGTACCAAATTTAAGGTGGATCATGATAAAAATGGAAAATATGTTGATCAAACCACTTACATAGGTATGATTGGGAGTTTACACAACTTAACAGATAGAAAGACTGACATCATGATTAGTGTGTGTATGTTTTCTCATTTTCACGCTAACCCTAAATAGTATCATCTAACTTCTCTTAAAATAATTTTCAAATATATCATGTATACTACCAATATTGTATTATTCAATAATAGAGTACATGCATTGAATTTAATTATTTTTTCTAATGCTGGTTTTAGGGACTATAAGTTAGATAAAAAATAACCTCTAGAAGATTTCATCTATTGTGCAAGTCTTTATATTCATAGTCTAGTTAGAATAAAAACTCTGATGTATTATCTATGACCAAAGCTGAATATATATATTCCAGTAGTTTTTGAGCCCAGACATTATGGATGAAATAAACATTACAAGATTATAGAGATTAGTTTATAGATGTGCCTAAAAATTGTGAAAATAAAAGTGAAATTAACATTTTATATAATCATGTTCCTAATTCAAGAACAAATCACATTGAAGTAATACATAACATTTTGAGATATATTTATCAAAATGGTGATATAACCCTTGAGTTTATTGGGAATGAAAAATAGTTTGGTGACATATTTACTTTTCCACTAATCTATGAATGAATGAATTTCATCATTCAAGAATTACAAATGATTAATTTACGAGAATATTTTATAGATCCTTTGTTAGAAATAGTTGTGGTTTTCTCACTGATAGGACAATCTGGTGATGTCTCACTTACACCGACAGTGTCTCACACATTGGTGTCTGACCGACACCGACCATTTCTTTGTAACATCAATGATGTATCACTGATGGTCACTTACTAATAGAGTCAGATTCTCAATTTCTATTTCAACCTAAATGTAATATTTTTAATTTTTATTTTTTTAATTAATTCTATTTTTCCCGTTTACAATATTTAAACCCCTATGTGATAAAATCATGTTGTTCCACTCTATTTCATTCTCTCGGACATTATCTATCACACCGCTACCTTTTCTCTTTTTATACATTGACATTTCCCATTCCTACCCTTCAACAAAACCATCAAAATATTCAGAGTAAATCATGTCTTTTAAGGATCTAAATACAAGTCGTATCCATTAAATAGGTAGAAAATATAGTCAACAAAATCTTATTCGGTCAATCCAACTCTTATAGAATCATGTTGTAACTGCTAAGAACGAGGTATTCACAGAATGGTTACTATATAGTATGTCAATTTTTTTGAGTGTGTAGGAAACAAAAGGTTGGTTATATTTGTTTTCAAATCATGAAATTTTATATTACCCAATTATTTTTCATGAGTTATATAATAATTCTAGGTTCATTCTAAAAGGGACTGAGATGTAATGGATAAAATCTATGGCAAATGGAAAAATAAATTATTTTTATTTGAGGAATTTTGAAGAATGCATGAAAGATCTACATAATGTATTATTTTATGACTATAAAGTATGTAATCCACCTACCACTAACATCTTTTACTATGAGGAAACATTAGAGGAGTTGAATGGTAAAAGGGAAAAAAAGTTTTATAGTCTCAATTATTTATGGGGAAAGAATTTTTTTAATTTAATCAACATCAGTTCTGTCCCAAAAGGGAAATTTCGTCTTTGAAGTACCATGATGTGTACTTGTTAATTTTTTTGTTGAAAGAGAACAAGTTGAACCTGTTAAAGTATTTAATTTCACACATTAGTGAAATGATTAATCCATAATGTGAGGCCAATTTCTTCTTTTATCCATGGATAATTTATTCTATGAATAATGAAAAGGGGTGTGTAAGTGAGCATTATAAGACAATTTCTACCTATAACGGTGAATGTATAAATAAGGTTATTTGAAAAAGAATTAAGATAATATGGAATAATTGGAATATGTATTGAGTTGGATATGAAGAGAAGTTATATGAGAATTTAAATTCTTTTAAGCATCCTGTTAGGCCTAGAGATGTGGTTGACCCTGGACTAGGACTAGGTGTAGTGGCTGAATATTCTGATGCCGAGGATAATGAAAGGTAAATTGGACCTACTAGAGACAATGATATCTCATAGAAAATAGAAGTGACCCATGCTTTGTTGATAGAAAAAAGAGAATGACCTTTAGACCACCCATTCCACCTCTCTCTCTGCATTCAGAAGATCCTATTTTATGTGATGTAAGTGAAGCTGGAGAAACTGGCAGTTTTGAGTTTGTGAGAAGATCCGATAGAATAGATGAGGACACTACTAAAGAAAAAGAAGATAACATAGAATGAGAATAGAATAGAATTATATTTTTTAGTGGATAAGAGGATGGAGGATAAGAATATGATGATGGGATGATGGAGATGATAAGAATGAAGAAGTAATTGGATGTGAATGTGGATGTGATAATCCTACACATTATCATGGTGATATTAGAGAGCTTTCAAATAACGTAGATCAAGATAAATATGTAGAACCTTCTAATCAGGAAGAAGCTACTACTTGGGAAGAAAACAAAGTAGTTAAAGTCGGTGTGGCAATGGGAGCTCCTATTGTCCCTTTACAATATATCAATTATGATAGAAGACGATTTCAATCTGAGGGGGAGCATGTGAGATTAAATCCAATCGAGGGGGATCTTAATGATATATGATCTCAATTTGAGGGGGAGCAACAAGTAATATGAGATCCAGCATAGGGGATCTTCATGATAAAGGATCCCCTGTTGGGGGGCACAAGATAGATGAGTGATATTAAACACAATCACCATTTTTAAGCCTATGTTTTTTCTGATTAGTAAATGCATCCTAGCTATATTTTACTAGTCTTGGAATATTCTGATTCTGGTGCAGAAGTTGATAGTGTACTTCCAAAGTGTCTTATGGTGGAGGATCCTTTATATCATGAGACACTTCCTGCATGTGCATTTACTTCTTCTCCTACACCTTTAGTAGTTTAAATTCTAGGTGACTATATCACTAAATCATATTGTGATAGTTTCAAGGAAGAACAGTTCTCCACCATTAGTAATTTTTCCTTTCTTATTCCCAGGTTTAGATTCAGTGAATTTGATGAAAATATAATACTTCTCAATGTTATTTCCCAAGTATACCCATACTGATTGAAGTCATTGAATCAATTTTAAGAGATAATAAAATACTAAAAAAATGAGTTGATTGAATGGTATTCATCTATCAATAGTACGACCTCTGAGTATAGAACATCCATGGATAGACTCATGAAAGGAAATGAGTATATTATGTCTCACATTTAGATACTATATTTTTCCAAGTTGAGAGAGAATTTTAGAGACATTTTCTAAGGTGCTTCAAACATGGCTACTCCTGTATCTCATTCCCCAGAAAAAGTGGCTATAAAAAATTTCATTAGAGAAGAACTTATCAATATAATGGGTGGAAAAAATCAAGAGATTCTTTCAAAACTCATGCAGAATAGTGATCATGTCCATGATATGGTCAGTTTATATTATAATAAGGCTACAACTTCTAATTAGGATGTAACTCAAAAATTGGATTTTTTTTATTTCATGTGGATATACACAAAGAAATAGCTAGTCAATCACGTCAAGATTTAACATGAGGAGCTGAGAATTCCTCTAGTGACCCTATCCTCCAAAAGTCATGTATAGATTCTTAAGGTGTTGAATCCTATAATTTAAATGCTTATTGAGAATAAAAAATATTTCAAAAAGTCTATAAATAATGGTGGATAGATAATTATGGATTTCATCAATTTAATAATTCAATATTTTCATGATAATGTAATGTAATTGTTGTTCCACAATCATCACCTATCAAACTATCTATGAAACATGCAACCTATACCTTTATATAAATGTATCCTTTTTCAGGCCCTCACACAAATTCAGCCTATCATATTTGGAACTCCAGCCACTACTCATCAAATCTTGTCCCCTTCAATGTTTTATTTAGTTCATATTCATCTTCTCAGAATTTTACCAACCACTACTTCTTCATTTACTGATCCTACCCTTGCATCATATGATAAGGGAAAGACCATGATAGACTTATCTTTGAAGATGAATAAGTATTGTGGTTGACCTTTTGATAGGGATAATTTTATGTAACGTTTTTAACTCTAATGTAATTTGGTTATCCATTATACCTTACATTGATTATGGAATTTTGTGTTACTACATTTATCTCTTTAAATTCCCCTTATTTGATTAATATAATTACTATTTTTTAAAATCCAAATAGGGGGAGAATGAATCATAATTTTGATTTTCCCTATGATTAACTCTGATAAATCACAGTAAAAGATAAGGCATTATTTCAATGGAAATATATACAGGGAATACATATTTATGAATATTAGTAATACGGAGATAGTAAGAAGATTGAATAATTTCCTCATCAACTGATTGTACTTTATAATTCCATGATTCTTTATCATAAAAAATTGAAGATTGTAGGCACTATATAGTTTTAATAATCAAAAATCATGTTCAATAATATTCAATCAAGTTCATTTATGTCAGATCATGTTTAGTAAAGTTTAAACAACATTATTTAGGATTATCTATTTTCAATTACATGTTTATCATATTATGTACTAGTTTATAATAGAAGATAGACATAAAAATTGGCGAATATGAGACAACGATAGTTAAAAATTTGAGTTAATGATAAACTGACTCACTGATAGTGTGACTCAATGATAGAATAAATTAGTACCCAATAGAACAAATGATACACTCGCAGAACTATCGAGTCACTAATAAAATAAATGACTCACTGATTGTCTGTCTGTCTAATTGATCAAATGAGTCACTAACATACCAAATGACACACTGATATCCTGACTCACCTACAGCCACATGGAACTATAGACATATTGACTCATCAAATGAATGAGTTACCAATGAACTAAACTTATGATAGAAGGACTTATCGATAATGTGGCCAACCGATAAAAGGACTCACTAACATCCTTTTCAAAATTTCACTACACAATAAATTCAAACATTTTATCAAATAGTTATATTGGGATTTTAGATGCTTCTAATTTACTTATATTAATTTTGGATGAAATCATTAACACGGATGTCAGAGGTATGAGGAACAACACATGTCCCAATCATGCTTAATTTCAGACCTATAGAATATAAAAAAAGAATCATTAAATAAAAAAGAGTAGTACACACACAATAAACCATATAAAGAGAACCTATGAAGAAAAAAAAGAAGACAAACCCTCCTAGATTAATAAAAACAATTATGAATTTGGTGTGCATTAATGGTATAATCGACCATGCTACAAAAAACCCAACATATGAAATCCTTCAGAGAATATCTCATTTTCCTTGAAAACATGAACACGGAGCTTCCATGATACTCGGTTTTGATGTTTATTACCATAAGAGGACGTGAGCTTCACTTTTTCTACATTCAATGAGTCTAAAATCTTCAATAAAAATATTCAAAGATGTATAAAACTTCCCTTATTATTTCTAATCAATTATTTTCAATTTTATTAATTTTCACATTAAATTATATATCAGTATTATAAAAACACACAATATCCTTTACTAAGATGGAGGATATAAGATATCCCCACACAACCATTATCTTACACCATATTTGTCCACAATGTAGTATGGAAGATGTTTTTATTTGACCTATTTTTAATCTGTTTCTAATGAATAATTGTGTAAGAGTTCTAGCTTAACCTGAAACACACTGTAAGTTGTTGTAAACCCAGATCCAAGGTGTTGATCAATGATTATTATTTTAAAAAACTAGGTTACAGGTGATCACCAAGTTGAGAATATTTGGTATCAGCATGACGGTGAATCTTTAATTTTATACACATGTTCTATTTCAAATTTATTTTACACTATTTTCACACTTATTTAACTAAACAATGGTTTACCTTGATATTTGATATTTGATATTATTTATTACTATTTTGTATTGGAAAATTATTTTCTAAAGTTATATCAGTATTTAAAACTGATAAAACTATGAATTAATCAATATTTTGTGAAATTAATTTAACAATCAAACTATTATAAATCTACTACTTTGATTAAATAGAATATTTTGATTTTAATGTAGGGGATATTTATAAATGAATTTTTACAAAAAACCAATTATGAGAACTCAATTCGCCCCCTATTGAGTGTCATAATTTTACCAACTAAACATATTCAAGTATTAGTGTATGAAAAAAAAGTATTTTCATAGACCTAGAGATAAGATGACCAACATGAAATGTTGCATGGTTTAAATTCAAAAATAAATTACTTTAGGGTATTTGAAAGATGATTCTACATTCCAAATAGATATTTATGTCTAAGAAAATATAGAGATGAGGTGGATGGGGGGATACTTTTGTCTTCTAAATTAAGATTATGGAGAATAAATGTTTCAATAAGAGGTATAACAAGATTCTATAGTGATGTGGTGCTAAACTGTTTTTTAAAAAATATAAAAATAAATTTATAATCCCAATTCTATGTGTGGTTAATATTGGAAACGAATAACTATAAATGATGAAAAGTAATTCTCATATCCCAACATGTGAGGAGTATTCAAAGGATGAATGTTTGGAAGAAGTTGTAGTTAGAAGTATTCAACCAGTGACACCATATAGGTTAATATATGTTATGGTTGACGAGTCCAATATCACCATTGATAAAACTACACAAAAACAACAATTAATGATGATAAATAAATATGAAACAACTCTACCATATCAAGTGAAAAAAATACCAATTTGAATAACCATTAATGGATCAGTCATGGTTCAAGGCCATGAATAATGAGTTATCTCAAATAAAGAAAATCAAAAAGGGGTGATTTTGGATATGACAAAAGATTACATTATAATAGGTACACAATTACATTTCAAATGTAAACATTATGATCATGGAAAATTAATCTGAAAAATGAAATATTTTTGAACAAGTGGTATACACAAGTTGATAGAATTTGTGTGGAAGAAAAAATTTTCAAAATTGGAAATACATGAGTCAATAAATCTGTTACATGATTTAGATATCTATAAAACATGAATAATATCCCAAATTTTTGTCAATAGAGAGCTTCTAAATGGTATTTTCAAAGAAGAAGTTTGTAATGTAATACTTATGGGTTTTCTATTCGATTATAATGAATTAATGGTGTATTGGATAAAGAGGTACTTTTTTCTTTGATATAATAATCTATATGAAAATATGATCATCTAGATATATTCTCCAAATTCTGGAGTTCAAATAAAGAGGGCTCAATCATAATCCTTAAGTGAAATTAAATATAAAAGAGTAGTTTTTTGTGATCATCTATTTCAAAGATATACTATTCATTGGTAGAAATTATAATTCAATGTTTGATTTTACATATTAAATAGTAATATAGGTTGAAATTTATGTAATAAAAATGCCATGATTTTCCATAGGGTGGTGGTCTACTAGATATAAAATTTTCATTCTTTTACTAGATATTTATGAAAAATATTTATTAATTATGTTTGAGTAGAATGATAATAATAAAATTTCACCAGAAATAATGGTTGGAACCATTCCATGAAAACAAGTGAATGAGAATATTGTTTTTCCATTAGTATAGTAGGAAATTATTGAAATCATGTTTTATCATAATTCAATAAAGTCATAAATATTTTAAGAAACATGATTGTTTTTGTGCTACCAAATTTTTTCCTTTTAGAGGGAATTCATAGTTATTAAATAGATCTTGAGGTATATTCAATTCACTCTTGATTATTTTTTTAGAATATAAGAAAAATCTAAAAGGTATATATGCATGATCGGATGTATATTAGACTATAGTTATATATGATATAAAGCCTTTATGAAATTATCATTTTTTATTTTGAGAAAGTGTATTGGATGGGTCACATATAAGTATGAAATAACTCCTCTAAATATAGTCGAAGTGTAGTATCTTCCAAAAAAATATTATACACAACATGAATAGATGAAATGTTTTTATTATGGATCATGGATAGGGGGCCACGATTGATATTCTAATCTATTATGAAAACCAATGTGAGAGAAAATTAATCAAGATACAATTATAGATTTTTAGAATAAAGCATATCATGAAGTAATATCACTATATCAATGCGATGGTTGAACAAGTCTTTATCAAACTGGATCATTGGGTAAAAATTAACATGTCAAAGATATATTAACAAAAACATTATTCACACAATATTTATGGAAGATTGGTTTAACATTGGGGGTCAACCACCTACCTCAAATATAGGGTGTTAGAAATGATATCCTCTCTCCATTAATATAATTATTGATCTACGTACGATATATTGTTGTTGGGATATATCTTTTGTTTGGATAATAAGCCATTCTGAAATAATATCCATGAGGAGTGAAATAATGTATGACAATGTTTTAAATGTGTGATGTGTATATTTTCCATTCCCATGTAAGATGAGATAATTTATTAAATATTCTATTATTATTTTAATAGTCATGGCATCCTGAATAAAGATATTTATATGAAATAGAGAAAAAAATATTATTTTTATTATCAATTTGGGATACATTAATGAAACAATAAGAGGTCATTTATAAGGGGAATAATTATATTTTGATTTTACTAATTAAGGATTGAAAAATAAATTCGATGGCGGGAATATTTCAAATATTTGGTTTTAATTCTGTATTTGTGTTCAATTAATTGTATTTGGAAGCAATGTGAGTGATATTTAGGTTTATTGAGTTTATCATATGATAATATAATCAGGGGTGTTCCATTAGAATAAGTAAAAAGACATAGAATAAAGAAATAGACTATTTTTTACTGGAGAATTGTAATGTTTATTTTTATAAAATATTGGTTTAATTATATTTCTAAATTTGGCGTTTTGGGTTACATTTAATAAAATTTTTCCCAAATAAAAATGTAATAATGAAAAAGATATGTGGATTGGAAAATTTGAATGTGTCCATGCCACAATAAGGGGAAAATCTATAAAAATATTTGTGGCATATTATGGTGGTACTATACTTTTAAATGCACATACCACATGAGAAAATTCCACAGCACAAGGGAATCAATCATAAATACTATTACAGGAAACCAATATTTGAGATGTTTTACACACATTTAAGGCATATAAGTGTTTTTAATTGTATTGATAATTATTTATATGACCATTTTGTAGATGGTATACATATCCAAAATAGGTATAATGTTTTTGAATGTTTATAAATGATTTCAGTGTGACTTATTTGTAGTCAAATGGGAGATTTAACCAACATTCAAGATCTTGTTGAATAAAAAAGACCACACCATGGTTTAAGAAACTGCACTAAAATTTTGAAGATATTTTTTAATATTACACTATAGGTAAACATGTAGCTTCAGGAGAATAATTGACCCAATAAATTTAAGCTATTAAAATTTATTTCATAAATTATAGAAGAAGGGTAAAAAATTTATAGTTAATGGGTTGTTTTAAGACCCATAGAGTGTGAAAAATGTGGAATAAAGTAGAATTTTGTTTTATAGAAATAATCCCTTAATTAAAATTAAAATTAATAGAAATAAAAAAAGGAGATGATGAAATATTGAAAATATTTTTAAAAGTGAAAAGTGAAATCTAAGAAAGATCTAATTTTTTTAGAAAATAAATTCCTTTGAATATATAATTTTTAAAAAATAAAGATTCATTGATATTCATAATTATTAAGAATATAACTCTAATTAATATTTAATTTTTAGAGAGGATGATTCAGTTTAGGAACCGAAATAGAAGAAAAAAATGATGCTCATTAGCAACACCTATACCATATTTGTGCCATTTGATTTATAAGAAATTATATTAAGTGATCTTAATATCACATCATATATTAATTTCATATCTTAAATAAATGATCCAATAGATAATATTATATAGTTCCCCTATATTGTAATTTGAATGTTTGATAATAAAATTATCTTCATTAATTCATAGTGTTTATCCCTGATACTTCAACACACTGCTAGTGTAAGCTTCATGGACAACCCCTTTGTTTTGAACCAAGTAAAATTTATGTGCATCTACTTTAATTTATATATCCTTAATTATATATTAGAATAAAGGGTGATAGTTTTGTACTATTATTTATATCTAAAGAACTATAATTTTTGAGAGTCAATAATAATTGGACATCACAAGTAACCCACCTAATTAGGGTGTATTGGGATTTTAAGTGTAAAAGACATGAATTAGCCCAAGCATCATCATAACATAGAGAATTGAGTCACCCCTTTGATAATTAATTGAAAAAAAAATGAAATTATCATTTAAATTTTCATGAAGATTCATGTTCAATTATACCAATTTAATGAGATCCCTTCAATTTGTACATTTCTTTATGGAAAGTTATTTTAGTATAATTTTTATTTCGAACATAACGTATAGATTAGAATGATGACATGGAAACACTTAATGACATACATATTCATATTCCAAACTAGTGGGAATATCATCAAGGATGATAATTTATATTATCAAATTCATTGGAACCATATATTCTATCTCATAATAGAATAATGTTCATAATCGAAAATAATTTTCGAAAAAATATTCATAATTTGAAATACAGTATTATATATCAAACGGATGGATTTGAATATAAAAAATAATTCCATCTCTCTTGTTTTCATATCAGGTATATATAAAAATATCTAATACATTCTAATTATATGAGTGAATACTACAACAATGATAACATATTAATATTTTCTATGAGAATATCCCCATCAATTTTAATTATAAAGATGTTAATATACTAAATATGAATTGATTTCACAACAGATATTTTTTCCAATAATCTAACATACATATCTTGATGTTATATTTGAATGTTTATTATGAAATAATATCACAGAATAGAATTCGAAGAACAAGAATAAAAAAGGACATTTTCTTTTCATGGATGAAAAAAATTTCCACCTCATCATTTTTATAGAATAATATCATTTTCACCATTAATTTTGAATTTATTTTTCATTAGTTGTCCAAAAATGACCTTTTGTTTTTTATATTGGATTCAATTGTACCCATGTACTATTTAGTTGAAACATGAGACCATGGGTAAAAGGTTTATTAAAATTTCCATTTCTAGATCATATTGATTAGAATCTCTATGTTAATTCAAAAATTTTGGGATCGATGGGTTATAATCCTTGGATTATACATTTCTTTATTCCATTGAGGTAGTTTCCTAGGTGTTTCTTACAACTATTTTTACATTTAATAATTTAAATCATATATCCTCTGTGATATTTATTAGTTGATATTAAAATATTATACTATATTCCTATATTCCTATCTCGTACCCAAAAAATCCATTTAGAGTAAACAATCTCTATATCCCATAATGGAAACATATAACTATTTGGATGAATCTATAATTGTCTTAAATTGATGAATAATTTTGATGAATAACCTATTTGACACTAAAAATATGACAAACCATGACAAAAAGGTTAGTATAAATGGTATATACATACCATGATATCATTAAAATGATAGTTTCATTGACCCATTTGATTCATCAACCCTTTTTCTAACTCAAAAAACATCATTCTGAATTTTAATACGAAGAGTGTGAGAAAAATATTTTATTCAATCCATATCATTTTTTTGATTTGATTCTATATTTCAGATTCAAGTTCATGACTAGTATACAAGACTATTCTTTTTAAGTTTCTAAGAGATATATGGACATACTAAAATTCTCTTACTGGGATAATTGACAGAAAATATATTTTCAATGGAAATAATATATTAATTGATGATTAAGTGATCAGAAGATACCCATGTAAAAGGAGTTCAGTAACACATAAACATCTCAACCATAACATGTTACCTCTTTTTTCACGTAAGCTTCTCCCAATGGTTAAATATATTTATGATAAATTTAATCAATTGTGAATTTTGAATCATATTATTTTTTACTCAGGTTCCAATTATATCTTCTAAAACCTCAAAAATACAAAATTATATTCCTTCATCCCTACTATACCACATAAAATTATTATTACCTAGTAAAGAGTAGACATTTCATTGTGATGGGATAGGTATAAACACCCACTAATATTAGAGACTTTATTCTCCCCTAAAACTATTAAAATTTTATAGTATATAACCAACAATCCTCTCTACTATTGAGGTTAGTTCGGCTGCAATCACATCATTTTTTATATTCTATGACACCATATTTAATATCCAGATGAAAATGAAATTTAAATTGTGTTCATTAATTGAAGTAGTATTCAATATAAGTATAAATTTTCCCTTTTATTAGGGTTAAATATTGTGTAAAATTTGTTGGGTTGTAATAGTATTTAATTATTTTAATGATGAATACATTTTAAAATATTTATTTTGATATTTTCAAAACTATTTATATGGTTTTCAAGTAATTCTTTCACAATAATTAAGGATGGAATTTTATGGACGGAATTATTAAAAACAATTTTTTAGTTAAAATTAAATATTTAATTTTTTTAATATTTATTTTATTATTATTTGGTTGATGTCTAACTAATTAAATTAATTGTATTGATTATTTAATTCAGGTAGAACAATTGGGAAATTTATTTATCTTAGGTAATGTACCAAGGGAATCAATCAAAAATAAATTTTAGTGGAAAATTAAATAACTATATGTTTTTTTCAACAGTCCATTACAAAAAAAATATGATGGGTAATCCAACACATTGATAATAACATTCTATAATAGGAACCAGTTACACTACGATAGAAAATGAAAATAACACTTTTGAAAGAATTATTTGATCATTAATAAGAGGTATTTGTGATGGGTAGATAGTTTAATAACAAAAGTTTATTGGTGATATATTTAAATATCTATTAAAAAAATTATAAATATATAAAATATAAAACCAATTAACAAAAAATCGAAAACCATCTATAAAAAGAAATCAAATATTTAATAAAATATTCATAAAAACTTTATAATGTTAATGTGCGAAAGATCCAGTTAGAGGGAACACAATACCGAAACCATGTGAAAGATAACATATGAATTCCATAATGTTTTTCACGATACTGATTCTTCCCCTCATCCAACTACACCTTCATCCAGCATTTCTCTGTCTACTCTCTACAGATGCACTGTATAATATTACCATGAAGTCAAAATCTCTATAAATACTCTATAAATAAATATGAAACTCCTCCACATATCATTGATCTCATTCCAAATATAAAAAAATATCAGTAACAACATGTTGGTTTCAATCGTGAATCAATATTGATCACACAAACTTTCATGATACCATGCACGACGACCCATGTCTAAACTAACTCCTCAAAATCTAACTCATAAGATGTGACTTAATCAACCTCATACAAAATATTTCTTCTGTGATAATTCATGGCCTTATATGTCTCCTTCCAAAGAAGTTATTAATTAAAATAATATTTCAATTAATTTACGTTTTCAATTAAAATATAAAAAAATAGTTACCACAATAAATCATTTTATTTCCCTGGTAAACTATCCTAAAAAAGGATTAGTGAATGTCATGTTGAACACACAAAAATCCATACAATTGAGATAAAAAATATCATAAATAAATACAATATAAAAATTTTCCACTAAAAGTATAATTATGGTAATAAAAAAATCTACTTACAATCTATCATTGTTGAATTTAAAATGAATAAATACTTACATTGTATGTTCTCCCATTACTCCCCCATTTTTGTTAACCAGATGATAAACTCTTCTAAAATTTATCTTCTGTATACTAGAAACACAACACATCCCATTCTAGGGGTTGGATATAGTAAATTTCATTATAGAAGGATTGGTATTCATAATCAATAACAAAATCCTTATCCACATATCTCTTTATATGATCATGTAAAAAATAAAAAAACACTCAAATATAAATATATATCAGTCTTTACACATATATTTTCTTAATTTAACACTCTTTAATCCATATACTCTACAAATAAAAAATAACACAGTGTTAATTAAAAAATATTTATTTAAAAAATAATATATATTTACCTACAATCAAGTTATCAAAGATGGGATGATGATCATCAATTTGATCTTGACCCCATTATAACCATTACATAGATCAATAATTATATACAATTGTACCTTACTACCAAAAAAACTATATCTTCATCTTTTTTAAAAAAATTGAATTGACAATAAAATATTTATTTATAAATGAATTTTAAAAAAATTAAATACATTGTTCAAATTAAATTTTTATGAATGGATCAAAATCAAGAGAGAAACATATCTCCCGAATAAGGCCTTAACCAATCAATCTCATTAACCTATGAACCCTCTAAGTCTACAATGTTGTGGAAGCATCTTGCGGGTCAAATGATGGGTCATCAGATCAATAACTAAGAATATATGCATCCATGAGGGCACAAAATATCTTCTCAATATCATCTCTAACCATCTTTGATACAAAATAACATTTCCATTAAATAATTATTAATATATTTATAACATATAAAATCAAATAAATTAATATATGTGGATATAATTTTTTACTCTTCATATTCATTGGTGTTAATGTCTTGATTTTCCTCCTCGACATTATCAATATACATATTAGCTACAATTATATAATACAATATTATTTCAAATTCAATAGTTACAGCATTAATATTATAAACACTATCATCTTTTAACTACATGGATACATCTTTAAAATTTCTATCTCTTAATGTAAAATATTTATTTGGAGTTTCGTCAATTAATATATGAATAAAATAAATTTAAATAATTCACTTCTATTTTATATGATCTTATTATTATAATTATTTTTTTACACAATATAAGTTAGTTAAATCTATCAAAAAAATTTGTTAATTTTCTTAATAAAAATTTTAAACCTAACATTCAAATATAATTGGTTTAGTTGTTTCAAGAGGATTTTGATATTTTCTTTTAACAATTCCATGTTATAGATGGATTGGAAAATCACAATCTATATCAGACTAATAACATTTAAAAAAATTTATGTACTTCTATCCTAGATGAAATAAATTAATTATTTGATCAACCATGCCAACGATGTCATGCTCACTTTCTTTGGTATATGAAAATTTATGATAAAGAGAAATGATCATTGATCAATATTATACACCATATATTTTCGTATTAAATTTAAATATTTAAACCATACATATATTACAATCTTCAACCAATTTGGATGGGGGGTTACATAATCAGTTCTCAATTTTATTTCTAAGTAACGTAAATTAGAAAAATAAAAATTTATTAATATATATAATATAATAAGTTGATTCAATATTCTCTTACATAAAAAATTAAATATAGTAATCTTTATACCAAGTAGTGAAAAAATAATATAGTCAACATTTTAAATGAAAATACAATGTAATATTTGGGAATTATTTTTATATGATCACCCTATAATATAAAAAATATTTATAATATCATAACATTAAAGAAATAATTAAAATATATGTAAAACTGTCACCTATATAAAAAATAATGTCATTTTAACTAAATTTACTATTACATTCGTATGATGTATGTATTGATCATAAATTTAAATCCATCGTTCATTAGTGCCACTAAAAACTGAGATTGCAGTGAATAAGTTTTGATAATCAATGATTCATGGAATCGATAAAATCTCTCTAATGGTCACCATTCAATAATGTTTTCATGGATATTCATATTGAAAATAATATCTTTCAGAAATCAGTATTTAATTATGTAAATATGATTGTACTATTAACTATTCATCAAAATTATTATTTCTTACAACCCCCTTCGATATTTTTCATGAATCCTTTATATTGGTGCAACAATCATAACCCTATGGATCCATTATATTTTTCACTATATGAAAAATGTAAAAATAAATATACTATTGATTTAATGATGGAAATTTTAATTTCTTCCAGTTAAAATTAAATTGGAATAATATATTTATAGATCACAATCAATTCATAAATGTTTTTTATCTCTAAAAATTCTCTATGAAAAATTATGGAATTTCCAACAATTAATCAGAAATTAATGAATTAAGAAATATTATAATTATAATCAACAATATTCTTTCTATAATGACATGAAAATATTGATTTTTTAATCCGACAATATGTAAATATCATATAAAATGATTCAAATTAGATTAATATACATCTGGAAACCAAAAATCTTCAATATTGTGACATAATTATAATCATATTTCTCAAGAATTTCTATTATTTAATTTTAGAATCATTAAATTTTATAATTTTTTACTTTTAAATTACTTATATTTGGTATAGAGGATTTTTTTTTGAATTGTATTACCATGCCTATGTATTATCTTTAGTGATTATAGATTGTCCTAAAATGATATAAAATATGATATAAACAAATTTATTCTCATTATGCATGACATATATCATTTGACTCACTGAAAAATCTAACAAATTTTGAAGGTCTCCGAAAATAGATTGTTTTATCCAATTGTTTTCTCTCCCAATGCCACATATTTTTTTTGGATTTACTTTTTTTTTATATTCCATAATTTAAATGAAGAGACCATATATGTTAGCTAAATACATAAAATTACTGTTGTCGGATCATATCTTTTAATTCAACCTTTTAGTAAAATTATTTCAATTTCTTAAAAAGGAAAATCTGTATGATGAAATCTTCGATGAATGAAAATAAATTTTTTCTTACATTGACATGAATCAATGTTTTTTATCACCCTTATAGAGTTTGTAGGATTTTATACCAGGTGTAATCCATCCATAAAACATTCCATACAAATTAATGTCACTAATTTTCTATAATTTGTTATTAAGTTTATCAAATTATTAATAATTCCTAATAATTGTTAATAATTTCAATGAATTATTAATAATTTTCAATAATTATAAATAATTTTTTTAGTTTTTATTAATAATTATTAATATCTATAAATTATTTATAATTATTACTAGTTATAACTTATTTTCACTAATTATTATGAATTTTTAATAATTGTAATTAATTGTCACTATATATTATGTATTATTTCAAGATTTTAATTTTTTTGATAATTTATACTAATATTTTCTGATTATTATGAATTTATCCTAATTATTAATAATTCATATTAGTTTTCAATATTTAATACTAAATATTACACATTTATATTAGATTTAACTAATTTCTAAAAATTGTTTTCAATTTCTTATAATTACTAATAAAATCTATGACATATTACTAATTTCAACAAATTTTTTCAAATTAATCTCAATATCTTCCAGTTATTAATAATTGAGAATAATGATTACTATTTTTTATTAATTATAAATAATTATTAACAAATTCTAATAATTTATTCAAATTATTTCCAACTATCACTAATTCTTAATATTTATTATCAAATTCTACTAATTTCTATTATTTATTACTAATATATAATAATTTAAATTAAATTCTCATAATAGTTACTATTTCTTAAAAATTGTTACTAATTTTTACTAGTTATATGTAAAAACTACTCATTATTAATAATTTTCACTATTTTCTGCTAATTATTACAACTTAATAACAGTTATTACAAACTGTTAAAAATTATTAACAATTATTTCTATTTATTACTAAATATTACTAATTTCAATCAGTTTTATTAAATATTAGAAATATTTCTTTATTAGTTCTAAGTTCAATATATATTATTACTAACGGTTTTTAATTATTACATATTACTACTGCTTAATTCAATTTTTATAAATTTTTAAAATTTTTACGAAGAATTTCTAATTTATTACGATTTGTTACGAATTTATTGTTAATGATTTCAAATTTTTTTTATAATTATTAAGATTTATTTGTGTTTTTCATAAATATTTCAAATTATTATGAATTATTTATTTTTTTCATTCTTATAAAAAATAACTATAGTTTTTAAAATAGATAAAATTTTAAAGTATAATATACAATAATAATAATAATAATAGTATTAAATGGATGATCAACTAATTAAATATTAAAAATTAAGAAAATTTTTATAATTTACACTATTTTTTGTATTCAATGATCTTATAATGTAAACAATGGTGAACATACATAAAATTAATCAGTATTTTAAAAAATGTTTAAAAAATTCCTTCTTACTGAATATTTTATCCTAAAAACATAGAAGTTGAAGTGTAAAAATAATAATTGAAAAAAATAATCACATTGAGAGAGAATATGGATTAAGAGATAGAGTGGGTGGAAATTTTTCATAATGATTGGTGTGTGGTATTTAGAGTGAGATATTTTTTTAAGGGTAATTTGTGGAAGAAAGTCTGTTGATAAAAATGTGTTGTTTGAAGTATTTTTGATGGATATATGTGAAGAAACTAATTATTTCTAATAGGTATTTTTGAAGGAATAAATATCTATCATAATATATTCCCATAATAAAAAAATTCTTTATATTAGAAAATTATTTGTGATGGAGTCATTCCATCATGAATTAACCTGTTGAAAAATTATTTTCAAAAGGCATAAATGTCCATTGTAAAATCTTTTATTGTAATTTTATTTGAAGAAGACTATGTTTTATATCACAAATATTAATTTATCACTATTTCACTGGGACTAGTGACCCAATTATTTACCAGAGATATCATTCCCATTGCATATAATCATTATGAAGAAAACTATTTCTCATGGAATAACAATTTCGTTATAAAAACATCTTTTCAATCACTCTTTTTGATGGACATGATTTTCATCACAAATTAACAAACATATATACTCATTTTTTTACTCTAGTATTGATATGAAACATTAACTAATTAATACAGATTATTAAATTAATTAATGGATATATGAATTATATTTTATTTTGATGTATTTGGTTAAAATATTAGAGGTTCTAGTGGATTTAAAATTGATGTGACATGTAATTATAAGGATTGAACACTATGGATATTAATATTATTAAATTAATATATAGGATCTAATTTTATTTTTACTTAATATGTTTGTGGGGTTTGTTATTATAGATTATATAATGGTAAATGAGGATTATTATTGTTAAATTATAAAAATAAAAAATACTTCATTAAGATGAATATTTTCCTGGAAAAATAAAATATAGTATTGGCCAAATGAATAATTTTGGAGTGGTAATGGGAATTAATTTGAGGAAAATAACACATAGGTTAATATAGATTACTCTCTAAATACATAAGTGGATTTATACATTCTATTATTTTAGTACTCTTCATTTTCTTATCCATTAGTGGAAGTGTAGACGTGGTATATATTGATTGGATGGCAGTGGGTTGGTAAAAATAATAATGGAATATATTTTATATTCTTTTATATAATTAATATTAATATTCAATTTATTCATTAATGTTCTTGTTTTTCAAATCCCAAAATCATGAAATTTATATAGTATAGGTATTAGGAAGGGATTTATGACATTTGACACATGGTTCATTGCACTTATTGGGGAACTCTCCTCTTACCACTTCGTCCCCTAAACATTTAAATCAAAGAGATAGACAAGTACATTATGTGTTAGCATTTTATACCTGTTAGTCTCTAAATTTCATGAATTATAAAATAGAATGACACATTGTCTTAGAGTTAAATGAGTTACTTCAGGTCATATTTGAATGGATTCCAAACAAAATGATGTCATTCAGAATTCCTTATAGAAGATGATTGTTCCATTTTTTATTATGTGCAATGATTTATATAAGAATTATAGCAATAGGTCTTTGTCCTCTTCTCAATATGGATTGTAAAAATAAGGGCCAAAGGAAATTACCAGGAATGTTTATCATGATAGGTGTCTTTGAATAATTCATAAAATAAGATAGTATTTAGCTGAATTATTAAACTATTTTAAAATAATAATTATCATTTCACGATTATGTAATAAGTATAATTATGTTTGTTTTGAAACATTATTTATTTTTAAATTGCATTAAATAAATAAATGTGATTTTTGATAACCATATTGGTTTCTTGTCATCATGTGGTTCAATAAAATATGTTGTGATATAACAAATGGGCCAACAATATAATATTCATTATGAGGAATAAATCAAAAAAATATTTGATTAACTATTTTAGTATTACATATAATTGGAAATACATAATACAATAATGAAAAATTGGGATAAGAAGAAGGATATATTATTGTTTCATTGGAGATCTATGAAATATCGATGTAGCTAGTATTACTGTTGACTGAACTATATCATTTATAATAATAGTACATCAAATCATAAAATGAGAAGAATCTGTGAATATTTACAAGATCAGACAACAGGTTTTAAGGAGTTGAAATTTATATAATAATTTTTTTTGGATATATGGTTGTCATTAAATAATGATTTATCGTAGAGAGTCACAACACAATATAGTTAATATAGAAGCATTCCACACCAAAAATAAGAGCATCATGCCATGACCATGTTAAATTTTGTTTTTACTAAATATTATATTTGAATTATAAAAATTGGTTATATGTCCTTTGATATATAAATTTTAAATGATCTAATTAGATATATTCATGCTCATTTAAACATGTGGGAATCATGTCATGTTCTCAAAAAGTTGGATGCATGATGTCTCATTCCAACCATTGATTGAAGAGATAGATTTTAAAAATTATTAGATTTTAAAAATTATTGTTTTTTAATTTGAAACTAGATTGGTAGAAAATTGATTATATGTAATCCTAATAGAATAAGAATAAATTAGATTCATATATGGGGTTATATAGATCTCATCTTATTTAATATAATAATAGAATAAAAAATAAAACATATCATAGGTGAAATATAGCTCAATGGAGTAGACATTACCCAATAGGAATTTATATAATCTGGATTTATTCTTAATTCAGTGTTGAAATCACTATTGTCACGTTTTTGTTATCAAAAAAGGTTTAAATAACACATTAATGCATCATTCAAATTTAGCGCGGACGATAAGGAAATCGACGAACTGAAGTTCAAAAACTCATCAAACATGCATATTTTTATGAAAATAGATTTTGTTTATTTTTTAGATATATAATATATATATATAAATATATAAACTATTTTCTATCTTAAAATTATTTTTTCATAATGATGATAATTGGAGTGTCTTTTATGGGAGTAGTGAATAAGCTCTAAATCCATAAATGGTTGTGCCCCTTAAAATCATTAGACTATGTTTGAAATGTTTATCCATAAAAATAATGAGATGATAAAAGATATTGATAAAATGAAACACACACCACTGGAAACATATCTTAGACCCATGGTTTTGAACCCTGGGTATAGCTCATAAACCACGGGTATAGGCCATACCAATTGTTCTTTGATCCATGGATAATAGAGTCTTCGTATAGATCTATATCTTTAGTTTCCATTGAAATAGTGGGTATATCTAAGAGGGATTTTATATTGCCATATATTTTTGATAAACCTTGTGTATTTATATATAACAACAATTATGAGAACGGTGGGCATTGAATGTAACACCATAAACCATATACACAAAATTCATTGAAGCATTGGTATAACTACATATCCCAAACTAGTAGTTTCAACCCTTCCATCCCATCCAAAACCAATAAAAAAATAAAAACATTATTGCACATTAAACTTTGTACATGTACTATATATTTAGCATTCTCCCAAGTCATTTTAATATATTTCATACCATATAAAATATAGTAAAATATACATACATGCATACAACCTATCAATTCAAGTCATTGAACATCATCCACATGTCTCTTTACAACTAACAAAACAATGGTGGGGATCAATATCCCCCAGTCACTAACAAACTCATCCTCACAACCATATGAAACATACTCATCACCACCATCCCCATGAACATCTTTTAGAGCACCATCATCATCATCGACATTATAATCATCATCATCACCACCACTACCTCTAGCACCACGAGCAGTACCCTCAGCTTGATCACTACTAGGACCCTCACTGACATCACTCACTATAACATATATAGTTTTTATTGACTTCATTCATGAATTAAAAATATGATATCCCTATGATGGTAATGATTTACATATAACTAACCTACATTCAAGAAGTTTTCGGTGACCCATTTTCCAAATTTTATTGTCATGTATATCTGTTTTTTGGCCCCATCCGGCTCTACAGAAGCATCTCAAATCATATTGTTTTAAGAGTCATTATAGGTTTTGATGATATCCAATACTTATTTGGGTGGATGTTTTAATTGGGCTCATAATGGACTACCCTTAGGTTCTCCTCACATAACACCTTTCTTAAAGGTTCATTCAGCCCAAATTTGTAATCATTATTCTCATCAAGGGCCTCCACGTCACAATTTTTATGATATTATATATATAAATTATTATTAATTATGTACCAAAAACATAAATATAAATAAGAATAAAATATTTTCATATTTGTTAATTTAAAGATCTTTCATCCTTTTTCTTTATACTAGTGAAAAATAATTTCTTTTGAGGTACATGAACATTGATATCATATGACACTTGAAAAAATATAATATCATTAGTAAATTAATACATTATTGAATAATTTTAACGTGATAAAACTTGAATTTATTAAAATTAGATCAATTGATGAAATCTATAAAATGATGAACCCTCTAAATAATTTTTTTAAAATTTAATACCAGTTGATTAACATACACAATGCTTCTTAATTATCATGCCTAAAATCGGTTTGATATGGATTTCTCATATATTTTCATTTAAATACAATTATAATTTTTAAAGGTATTTGGATATTTGGTCACTGAGTAATTTTAATCATTTATTCATTCGGTTCCTTTTTATTAATTTGGTAATTTGGCCAATGGGTCATTTAGACATTTGTCCATTTTGAAAATTATACAATTGACAATCTAGAAATATTTATATTTTCCAATTTTACATTTTGGATATTTGTGTTATTTTTTGGTTAGGTATTTTGGTAATTTGGCCATTTGGAACATTTTCAATTTTTTAATTGGGTCTCTTGGTAATTTTAACAATTAGGAAATTTGGCCACTTGTTTATTTTTTATATTCATTGGGTAATTTCGATAATTTTCCCATATTAAGAATTAGTTATTTAAACAATTTGGCTATTTAGAATTATGGCTATTTAGAAAAATGGATAATTGGTCAACTGGATCTTGGGATATTATAAAAATTGGAAAGTTTTCCATTTGCATATTTTCCATTTTGTTAATAGAGGTATTTGTTTATTTGGATTTTTTGTAATTGGGTTATTTGATCATATTATCCTTTTTACCATTTAGCCAATGGGCCCTTTAGACCAATTGACAATTGGCCAAATGAACATTTTTCCAATTACCCACAACGAAAATTGGCCTCTTGAATTTTTTTCATTTAGATATTTGGCCTATTTTCCATTTTTTCATTTTTACTTTTTCAGATTTGTCCATTTTCGAAATTTTCCATTCATTCCATTTTTCTATTAGTTCTCTGACCTTTTGTCCATTTGTCAATTTTACCTTATGGCCCATCAACCCAATAGTCATTTTTTCCTTTGTCCCGTCATCCCATTATCCCTTTGGCCCTTTGGGTATTTGGCCATCTGACCATTTCACCAAAGCCAATTCGCATATTTCCCCTTTCTTCATTTTTACATTTGGATGTATTTTTATTTTACTATTTGATCATTCATCAATTTTACCTCTAGTCAATTAGTCAATTAGACCATTATTTCATTTGGCTATCTGGCCATTTTAACATTTGGTCATTTGGGAATTCTTTCATTATTTTATTATGTCATATGGTCATTTGGCCATTTGAATGTTTGGAAATTAAACCATTTCCACAATTTTCCTATGGGATAATTGTTTGTTTCACCATTTGGAACTTCATCCATTTTTAAGGATGGATTATTGGCCAAATGTATAATTACAATGTTGGACATTTGACCATTTCTCCATTTGAAAAATTGGAAATTTTTTCATTTGAACCGTTAGTCATTTAGAAATTTGGCTATTTTTATATTTTTTTTGTTTGCCTCGCTGTTCATTTTTTCAATTTGGATAATTGGACCTCTGGACATTTGGTCACTTGGAAATTTCTTCGTATTTATATTTTTATATATTTACATTTGTGTAATTGGACCTTTATACATTTTGATCCTTGGCCCTTTGGAAAATTTTCCTTTTTCCATTTATCCATTCATCCAATTTGTGGTTTTTCCATTTATAAAATTTGAAATGATTATTTCATGATTTATAATAAAAATAATAATGAAAAGGAAGCATAAATTTCAGCAAGGAAATATAATTAAGTAACATTATAAATATATATACTCTTTTTATTAATATTAATATACATGGTGCCTCTCATGATTTGTAATTGAAGTGTGGCCCAATAGGGGAAAATATGTAATTGAATCATTATTATTTGTTACCAATGCTTCCTAAAAACTGATATTAAATACAATTAAAATGAATTATATTTCCAATGATAAAAATTTAATATCATGAA
Organism: Viscum album; assembly: GCA_963277665.1. Lineage (NCBI taxonomy): Eukaryota > Viridiplantae > Streptophyta > Magnoliopsida > Santalales > Viscaceae > Viscum > Viscum album. The sequence goes on from OY728131.1 coordinate 931,903,243, forward strand.
TAACCTACACTCATAAAATTTCCAATATGTGATACTTTCATTATATAGTCTTAATTCATAATTATAGAACATTTGAATATCCTTTAAATAATATAAAACAATACTCTGTAAAATAACATATAACTCACTGTTATATGATTTCCAGAACACTCAATGATCCATCAATAGTGAGACCTTAGAAGATTCACCATTCAGAAAGCTAAACTAATTCTAAAAAGAAGATATTAATTCATATAAATAGAAAATTAATATAGATATAAATTTGAAAATTTTTCTTAGACATATCTCCTGCCACTCTTTGTCCAGGATTTCACTCAATACATTCTTCCATGAGACTAATATCACCAGAATAATATCATTGTACATGAATAATGTTCCCATCAAACAATGAAATTCCCAGGAATTTTTACAAATTATCTGATTATGTTCATTATAATCCTTTATTATTTTTGTTTGGTAATTTCTTGCTTCATGAATATCGGTTCACCCACACCACATATTAGAATATACCATATAATTAGATTAGATGAAAAAAATAATTATTTAACCATAGAACTAGGAAAAAATGATGTGATATAATTTTAATGAATAATAATTATAAAACGTGATGCAGGGATCTAAATGAGCTCTGATGGATCCAGTAGATGTCCTATATTAGTATCCTCTGATGAATGATCCTATTAAAATACATGCAATGGGAAATATTCCTGCAAAGTAGTCGAATATAAAAAAACATAATCATCATGTCTCGGATGGATTGTAGGAAATGGAGGAGGCGTAGACATATTAGGGTAAGGATAGAAGTAATGGGGATACAAAATATTTTATATATATTTTAATGGTTAGAGAATCCATAGAGGCAGAATACACATGGGTTGGGCCGAAGAGTCTAAATGAAAATATAAAGATGCTATTGGAGGGAACATCCTTGGAGGAGCCAATATATTATAGAATGGTGTTGTAGATGGGGTGAACACTGGATGATCATGGTGTGAATGGGTATCACGGGTGCTATGTATACGTCTCAAAGAACCCCTGCTCAAACCCATACTATTAAGTGGGAATGAATTATACTCCTGTTTATATTTGTATCCTTTTTTTTGAAAAATAACAAGAATATCTCATTAAATGTAATGAAGTAGACACATATTACAATTACTAAAACCTCTAAGGGGACTAGGGGGAACTGAGATCACACATATGTTTGTCATTATAAAATAATCACATTCTTCAAACATCTTTAATATATTATATAATATACATAATAATTGAATTTAAATTTTTTATATAGAGTTATTAAAAATTCTTTATACAACATAGAATTCCAATAATTAATAAAAAATGTCATAACATGTTTTAGAAACTACAATTTAAAACCATGTTATGAATTTATAAAAAAACAATTTCACACAAAGGTTTTTTAATTTAAATGTATAAAATTACATTTAATACAAACAAACAATAAAAAAACAACCATACCAATCCAATGAAAAAAAAATCACAGAAATTACCCAGGTTACAACTTGAGATACCCATGATAAGGGAAACTAAATGATCTTTTAGAATATTGGGTTTCTTTAATATATTAACTATAACTTTATCAAGGTGAATATCAATTATAATAATGGAATAATTTAGGTAATCAAAAAAAATATTTCGGTCAACACAAAGGGGGTTCGATTGGTGTCCAATTTATCCCCACCATCATGATAAATTTGTATTGGGATTACATAAATAATTAAACAAACATTAGATCTCTTGTGATAATTCACAAAAACACTGAAAATGTTGGGGGAGCTCGAAGTGGTGATCATGAAAACATAATGGGGACGACGGCGTCCCCCCCCCCTCCACCGCTAGTCGGTGGAAGGGGGGAGGATCTCTGGCCCCCTCATAGTAGTCATAGACACGACTTCTACCCCTTCAGTGATCCTGATTTCATCCTGATATTTCGTGCAATTAACTGAGGGATGAAGGTCCCCTGTATTAGGGATGGTGAAATCTTGATACCAATATCAGCTCTAGAGTTTATTGAGGCGAAGAGCTTTTGGAACCTAACTTTGGTTGCCCATTTTAGGAACAAGCAATCATCAGTGGAAGATTTTGACAATTTTATCTTAGAAACATTGTAACATCAAGAATGAGTGGTAGTCGGGGTGTTAGATAAAATGAATTTGATGGTGTTATGTTCTTCGTTGAAAAAATTTGTCTGTTCTATGTTGTGTGCCCCCAAGAATTGTGGTGGCTGCAGCTTCTACTTGTTTCGGTGGAGCTACGAACATTACCTGAATCGTGATTCAAATTAAATTCCAATTTGGGTAAGCCTTCTTCAACTACCTCTCCCATTCAGGAATCATGCAATTTTGATTATGTTATTAAATTTAATGGGTCGGTTTCTCTATTGTGATTCACACACTACTTCTGTGTTCCATCTGATTAATCGACACATATGTGTGGAGGTTGATGTATAGAGGCCTTCGTTCTAGTCTATGTGAATTGAATTCGTCGAGGAGGTACGGTGTAAGCAACCAGTGGTATTTGACCATTGGGTGGAATTTTGTACATCTTTCCATCGATTGGGCCTCACAGATGTTATCTGCTAATGGGGTGCTCACCAGGGGAAGGATTCAGTGCAGGTGAGGATCAGTGCTGATGTTAAACAGAAGAATAAAATGTTGAACAATGAGGTGCAGAGTAAACCAGAGGGAATGATGTTTGAGAAACCCTCTATGGTGGGGGTTTTTGATCGGCTCTAAGATGATTTTAGGGACTGAGACACTGGTAAATAAGTGGAACAATGAAATTTTGATCCATCCTTACAATCACCTCAAGCTGAAGGTTGGAGTTTTTTGGGAAGGAGGTTGTGGCTTGGAAATAAGGGGTGGATATTGACCTTAAATTCAATCATTTGAGTGTTTGGACATTAAGGAGCTTATAAAAGATCAACCCTTCAATCTAGATGGAGGAGAAACAAAATGGATTTAGTCCGAGGAGGACTCCAAATTAACTAAGGCGCATGGGGAGGGACATTCCCCAAAGAAAATGAAGGTAAGGGTCGTATGCACTACTCACATCTACCAGAATCAATGGAAACACAATCGGGTAGAAAGTATAAACCTTGTGAGAAAGAATCACCATATTATTCCATTATTTTTGTGCTGGAGAAGCCACATGTTGAGATTCAGGGAATTAGCAACCTCATACTGATTCTGAGTTGTAAAGCTAATGCAAACTATATCAAAACGAAAAAGGATTCCAAAGAACCTATCCTCAACACTGAGGAGGAAATGGTGGAAGAATTAATTTATGCCAACATCCCATAAGAAGAGGCAGAGAGGATGGGAAGACATATTCAAGTGGAGGTCAATAGCGACCAGGCTAATAAGAATTAAAAACAGGATATGATCCTAATGAAAGGATTCGATGATGGGAAAATCAACAAAGAGGAGTATATTAGATCTTGGGGAAAAATGGTGTCTTACTTCACAGTTGTTATCGGTGAAGACCCTGATGCAAAGGTATGGCTTATGAGCTAGAAACATTATAGGGAGTAATGTACCAATAGGATGAGGCTATTATTTGATGGATTTTCTTTCTCATATGAGGATTCTCCATCAGATTTATTGGGAATGGTTTCTCACGTTTCCTAAAAAGTGATTTTATTAATAATAAGATAATTTTCATTCACATGAAACACTCATTTTCATAAGCTCTAATGTCATCGATATCTAGGAGTTGAGCCATGTTAATGACACAAAATCCAAAGTTATCAATAAATATAACATGGAATGTCATTGATGAAACCCATTTATAATTAATCACAGTGACTCAACCATGAGAATATTAATACAATAACATGATTTTCTCAACAAGTCCATAAAAATGACACATTTTCGAATAAAGGCCTACTATCTTCTAAACCGGCATAACAATCCAATTTATAAGTTAACATAAATCCACAGAACAAAAAAATGGATTTTACCACTTGAAAATTATCTATGTATAATATATCTATTGGTAAAAATAATTTATTCTAATAGATTCATATTTTTGTTGATATTAACAATAGGAACAAATCGTTTTTACCAAATAATATATATGTTTATTTTAGTAGTTCAATACTAAGAAATCTCTTACTACCATTTTAATACATTGTTTCATTGTGATTATACAAATAATTGATTTACTAATAAATAAAATTGTTGGTTTTAATTATTTTTACCAATAAATCATTTTTTATTATAAAAATTTATTGTGATAAATTATTCAACAATATCATCAATTTTCCGGAAACATTAAAATATATATATATAAATATATGACCCAAGACAATAATGTAATTTTTTTAATAAAAATATTTAAATAAATAAAAATATCCATAATTTAATAATATTTACTGATTATAAATATATAAAGATAATTGTTATATAATATGAAAATATAACTTAATAAAAATATTTTTAAAAATAAATAAAAATAAAGTAATCTTTTATGATTAAATATAATTCCTGATATTTGGTTTAAATTATATATAATTTTATAAATGTTTTCACTTTACCCCATTGAAGAACACCCCAACCTGACTATCACAGGACACCCCCAACGTCTGGAATTGTTGTGACCCACCTTCCCCTACTTTCAGATTCTCACTGCACACACACAACTCCACATCCTTCATCTTAGTTCTACCTCATCCATCACCAAATTTCCACCTTCCTCCCTCACTACCTTACCTCCCTCCAATTATATTACTGATTGAGAGCTAGAAAATCCAAAGAAACTCAAAGCCCTCCCTCTTTCGCTCACTCCCCTTCCCCTTTCACCCACATGATCCCTACCCTTTCAGAGAGAGATGAATCATAAAATCATTGACATAATAGAGTAGAGAAACTCTTACGAATGTGAGGTGTTTCAAATGAGGGATATCAATACAATAATGGATGTTTACAACCTGGTAGCTAGTTTTCTTATATCTAGGGTTGAGGGATTCTCTCAAATATTTTATCACAAAATGTTTTATTTCCATCATAGAGGTGTTGGAATGATGGATGTAAACTTTTAATAGATCACATATGAACTACCCTTGGGTTCTAGATGAGGACCTAATAATTTACAGTTTAATAAGAAGGGAATAGGTTCTCTAGTTACTTAGGATGAGATTAATGTTATCTAGAAGACCTCATTCGACTAATCAATGGTTTATTTCTAATTTCATCTCATTTTTATCCTCTGATTATATTTTACGCAGTCGTCATGGCCTTCAAATGGTCACCTATAATTTAAAATATTTTTAAAATATGAAAAATTAAAGGGAACTAGATTGATTTACTTCAATTAATCTATTGGAAATATATGATATGTGATGATAATTGGATTAGACATTTGATCATTGGTATGTAAATTTTTTTTGACACATGTTGATGGGTCATCATTTAGAGAAACCTACTGTGTAATCCAAATTAAATAGTATTTTCTCAGTTCAGTTTTTCCCACTTTTTTTCTTCAACTACTATTATATGTTGATTAGAGTATAAACCATGACACTGTATGAGGATTTATATTTTATAGTTGGTACTTTGAACCATAGTTTTCTCCACTAGAGGTGGTGTTCTTGGGAAAATGGGTGTCTGGCTATTGTGAATCCACTTTTTGAAGGAAGGATCTTAAAATATGTTTAGGTCATTCTATAGAAACTATGGATAATGTGGATATTACTCTAGTTTTGTATAGTTTCTGTCTTTATAAGGGTTTTTATTCTTGTTGGTGCTACCATTATCTAGATATGGTTCTAGATGCAATCAAATATGGAGGTGATATGGGTGCACAACATGCTTCTTGTGATGGTGGATGTCTATAAATGATGGATCTTATTTCCTGTGTTTAATCATATGTAGAAAGATGGTCAACTATAATAAATGAGATACTAGTGAAGTTTATATTTTCTAATTCCACTATAGTAGATGATCCAACATGTGAATTTCTATGGGTTTTAGATATGGTTGCTTCTGTGGATGGTTCACATCAGGTAGAACATATAGTTCTAAGTCAGTTCCATTAAAGGTGATTTCATTACAACATATACTCAGTGACAAATTCAGGTAACTTTTTGATGTTTTATTTCTACAAATAGAGGTTATTAGGGAAAATTTCAGTCTTTTATTGTTTTGTGTCAAATGCGTGGTTCTTTTAAAGGTATCTTTTTTGTTTATGTTTTTTTTATGTTTACGAGATTGTGTTTACTAATACTCAGGATGGGATTCTAAGTTGGGTTTATTCAGTTTTTGTGATGGAAATATAATATAGGGCATATCGCTTTGAATTTGATCACTCAATTTAAGATATTTCTAGATACCCCCATAAAAATTTACTTTCTATCAGTGTTTTTACATTATTCCCTATTACTATTGTAATTATTCTGCAAATATATTTCTATATATTGGTTTCTAGATTATTGAAAATAATGGATACAAGGACACATGTAATTTTCATATGAGAGTGTTGTGCTAATTTTTATTCACGATCCTTTACTTATAATCATGGTAGTTTATTATATAAAAAGTTATCAGAGAATTTTCATCTTTGAGTACATGCTTTATGGTTATTTGGAGGATCCTCCACTTGGTTTGTATATTAATTTTCTAGTCATAAATCACATATAAAATAGACATAAAACATTCTAATTGAAAAATATCTGGAAAAAATTATGAGGTACCCGGAAGGGGGATTCAATACATGCATGAGAATGTAAACCTGAAACCCATATAGAATGATTTCAAAGTATCAAAAATTTTCCAGATATGTAATTCTATCCAAGGATCTTTGATTTTGGGATTGAATAGATCATTACTTTAGACTATACTCTTGTGACTAAAGATTATTTTTTCATTTTCTTAATTTATTTTCTATGAAAGTTTGTAATGATATTTTTTATAGAGTTTGAATTCATGGCATTATGTTCTCTAATTTATTTAATATTCACTTACTCATTTAACTATCATGTCACATAGATTTTTATTTTGTGTCTTCTAATATATGGTCCACTTTTCTTATTCATTTTACTAGTTCCATGATCAATGATATCTACTAGTGATCATCCAATGAAAGAAATTATTCAAACTTGTTATTATAAGTTTAATGAGAAGGATTGTTGACAATAGTAAACAAAATTTTGATAGCACCAAGATGAGAAGTTATTAGTGTATATTGGAAGGTTATATCACTACACATCATATTAAATCCTAGGTAAATGTAATTATATTTTTCATTAGAGTATCTTAGTGTCATATAGGTGAATAAATGGATTTCTCATTAGTGGTGATTTGTGGATTTTCACTCCATACTTCATATTAAATGAAAATGAATTTTATTTATCTAAAGAGTTTATTTATCTTTAGTGTTTTTAGTGTTTAGTAGTTCCATCTAGTGCATTAGTAATTTTGGTATATCATATGGTTGTATAGAGAAGATATCTATTCTTGTATCCGTTGGGTTGTCCTTTTGGTTTTAAATTATGTTTTTTTAATGTTCTGTTCAATTTTTGTCTTCCTCCAATTATAGAGGGTGTCATCTTATTTTCATCATTACTTGATTATTCCCTATTGGATTTCTTCTGGAATAAATTATGTTGTGCATCCTAATGGTTCCATTCATGTCCCTTATTGGTTCTAGATCATGAGTGTCCCATTATTTTGGTAAATGCAAACATAAATATGAGATTTTTTCTTATGATAAAGTAGACTATATCCTCTTATTTTCATTAGAAAATAGTCATTGTCTTTTAGATCTATTCACATTTGTATGTGATGATGATTTTATAATAGAATATTTATATTATGGAGTAGTAAATAATTTCCTTTTGGATTTATTGAATATAATATCATATGATTTTTAATATGGATAAATTATTTCATGTTTGGATTTAGTATATTATGTTTGATTATTTTTTTTCAATTTTTTTTTTGGATGATGATTTTTTCGGGAAGTCTGTCTAGGCTGTATCTCTTTAGTTCACAGGATATTAAATAGTTTCCATGAACAAATGAACTCTTAAATAATCGCTACTCGAGATTAATTAAATATATTTTTCACATGTTTATTATTTGAAGGAATTGTGTTTTGGTGCACATCGTTGATATAGGATGCGGTTTCAGTAATTTTGGGGAACATATATTTTCATAATAGATGTTGACTATGAGTGTTGAAAATTATGAATCTTATAGAATTGAATTTCAAATCAACCTGAAATAGGTCTCCATTATATGATTAGATTAATTAATTAAAAAAATATTTACATATCAATATATTTCTTTTGATATGATACATATTTTTAGATGTGGTATTTATTGGGATAAAAAAGGTAACACTATTCTTTGATATTGAAAGTTAATTGAGCTTCATGTCGCATGTTCTTATCAAACACTAACTAATTGATCTATGTTTCGCTTTACTCAATACATTTTACAAGCACTAAGTTGGTTTTGAATAGTATATATACATATTACACAGTAGTGTTAATTACAAATCAGATCTTCTACCTCACTTTGAGATTGATGAAGTAGGTCCAATGTGCATACAGAATGGTATGCCAGCAACAGAGAGTCTGTTGGTGATTATGGGACATAACTAGACTTCACTAAGGCCAATTTATATATATGTACCATTGAAATTAAATCCTATTTAAGAATGGTTTTTTCAACAATTGAAAGCTCATTGTCCAATCTGAACCATACCTCCAGAATGTAAATCACCCTATATGGTAACATTAAGTATTTAGTTATGGCATTCATTCTGGTTCTTAAAAATTACATGTCATGAATTAAAGTTTTCAACATCTCTAGGGAAAATTATGTAAACTTTTATGGACTATCCAGGGCTTGTGCTAAGGTTTCAGGATTCCCAGCCTGTTATATTGTTCACTACAATCCCAATTACTTTTATTTTGTATATAATAAGGCATTTCCTTTCTTGGTGAAGCATGTTTTACTTCCATTGTCCATGCTAAGATCATGAGGGGTGGGAAACCTACATTTATCCTATTATACAGTTCAATGACTGTTACACCATGACATTGGTAGAGGAACATATAAAAAGAAGGTATATTTCTCCATGGATTTCATGATTCTCAGTAAGATCCTACTTTTACAAGTATATACCAGAGGACTACTACGCAATGTAATTTCATTTTTTTTAATTTTCCATTACTGATAAAATTACAATAAATATTTGGTTATGTATATATCATTATATTATCATTTAGATAATTCTTGGGGGTGTAGTGTTATGAAAATAATGAACCTAATAGAAAAGTAGAAAGGATATTAAATGATAATATTTAATATGGTTTGAGAAAAAATTCTTCATACATCCACAAATAGAAGATCCAAATTTAACTATTTAGAGAATAATATTGCAATGGGTTCTTCCACAACACCATGAAAATTTTATATTGCTTGAGAAAAATACTCCCTATGCCCATAGCGAGATGTAGAGAATTCCAAAATTTGGAGAATACTTTTTCAAAAGGTTTTTTCCACCTCACCACAATAATCATGCAATATTATATAGTAAGATATAGTATTTAGAAAGGATATTTCGATTCCACTTGTAATAGATTTCTACCTGAAACATTATATGGAGTCTAATTAATATTTTAGAAATTCTAGTATTTTCACATCCACCTATCATAATGTTCAACTCACATTTGAACAAAGAATCCCTGCTCTGATTGGATCAATTCATTAAATATACATTCTATATCCATATGGTTCCTTTAATATGATACATTGTTCTAGATTTGTTATTGACTGGGATGAATGATGAAGCAAAATTATTTAGATTGAATGTTACATTATTTTCAAGGAAAGTGGTTTTGTTAAAATAAATTAGCACTTTTCATGCTACGTTGTGAACTCTGTGACATTTTTTATACATTCATTGATACATATTTTGTTTTCAATTCATGAAGATATTTTTCCCAGATTTTTGGGTACGCTCTTTTGTTGTGTGTGATGTAGATAGTGATGTTGAGGTGAGTGGAAGATCATAAAATTGATGTTCCTCATGGGTACTAGGGTTGACTTTATTTGTTTATTCTTCGGCATGATGTATGATCTTAGATTCCAAAACATTAGGGGAAACTATTATTATAGAACAGTGGAAATGTTTTGGGTGTAATAGACATAGGTTGATTGTGACATTGTGTTTTTTATTATCTTTTTTTGACATAAGAGAAATCTACTATGTATTGATTCATTTTGTATTAAATTTCATTATTAATATAATTTATCCTTTTAAATGTTTGAACATGTGTGCGAAGGGTTTTCACTTAAAATTTATAACTGGATTATTATATATTATAAATTAATAAAAATAATATGAAATTTTATTATAAATAAAAATTTATTATTTTAATTTAAATGTGAATTTATAAATATATATTATGTGTTGTTAATATTATTACCAATAGAAAAATTATTCATATGAATATATTGATAAAAACATGTACCAACATATATCTTATTTATTGGTATTATTATAATCATAACAAAACTATTTTATCTGTTGTAATAATATTATGCTATTGAGTTATTACTAACAATACATTGACGAAGAAAATTCTATTGGTAAAATATTTTACCAAAAAAAGTTAATCTTTATAAAAAATTTGACCCTTTTATATTATGTTAAATTTTTTATGTTTCACAATATTTTTTCACATTTTCATCAGTCGATCAGTGGTAACAAATTTATAACCATTTATTATAAATGATTTACAATCTAAAACAAAATAATTGGGACCAAAAGAAAACACTCTGAATTATTGGGAGAAAAAACCAATGGGTAAAATCAATAGCTAAAATAAATATTAATAATATAACTAATTTTTTGTTTATAATTTATTTTAATTAATGTGTTGGTCATTCCTTTGATTTCAACCAGGTAGTAAATTACTTTCCATGAAACGTTTCTCTATTACTCAAATGCAAGCTTCAACGAAACCTACCCATAAATTTCTTATAATCCCTATATAAAATGATAATAAATTATAAGTTATATTTTAAATTAATTATTATGATATAAAATATAAATATTCAATTATAATAAATTATATAGTCATTGGAAAAAACATAGGTAAACAAAACAGGGTGATGATCCATATATTGCACTTCAAGGCTCAATATAGCCAATGTATAAGACCCAGTAATTTCTCCTTTATGGGGAAGAGATGGAAATGAGGGATAAATTTCCCAATATTAATCATATTAATATCTCATTGACTGGTTATTTATAATAATCATATTAGGAAAATGCATTAAAAAAAGTCTAAACATTTTTGAGCTAGACAACCTCTCACAATGAAACTCTCAGGATGACTCTTTTAATATATATAAGATATTATTGTGAACATATTCATTTCAGTATGTTACATCCATAAAAAATAAATCAATTCCCCAATATTCATTTCAGTAGGAAGATGAATTTTCCAATGCAGTATGAAAGTGAAAAATGATTGAGGAGTATTTCATCCAACTCACACAAAATTAATGGAACTATTGTGTAATTGTTTTCAAAAAGGCATGGATAAGATTTTATTAAAAATTTATCTTTGAAAACAAAACATATGATTCACCATCACCCATACATTATTGAATAACAAACGATGGATTTATATTGAAATCAAATCACGAAGAAGGGTGTGATAATTATTTGTTTTTTGGGATTCTATCCTCAACTCACATATATTGTCTAGTTTAGATATGTTTTTAGAATATATATTAAGAACCATGATGTTCTCAATGTGAATTATCTGTAATCATTGACACAAAAAATTCATAGACTAATATGATATATCAATAAATATAATTTTTTTTTTCAAATTATATGTGGCTTCTGTTTCAACATTTTTTTCTCTTTTTTGATTTCATCTGACCATTCCCTAATGTATAAGTGAAATCATTCAAATTATTATAAATTTATGTTTATGAAATACATTGAGGTGGTTGTTCATTTTCAATAGTATTATCAAATATTTGGTGATTCTTTATGTATTTATGATCCATCGGATGGTACTGCGGATGACCCATGAAACTGAAACTACAATGATATTTATGCCTTCTCGATTTTGTATTATTGATAAAAATAGGACATGATATTTTTTTATTTTATTCTCTAACCATAAATCATTGTACAATTATGGAAATCATTCATAATCCATAAAAGGTAATCACACATCTAAAATATAATTTCTGAAGAATAATTTAATGTGAAAAAACCCTTACACAAAAGCGGTTTCAACTCTATTCTAAAATATTGAGAGTAGATGACTATATAATTTCTAGGATTATAAGGTCTATATATTATAATTCAAAATATTATGAATTTTTTTCATACACATCGATAGGGTGTGATTATTAACGAGAATAAAAATTGGCCACATTCTTCATGATGGTGTCTCATATTCATTTTTCTTCCATTGGGATGTACCACATTCTATAAATTCATATAGGCCTTTTGTTTCCTCCCAAAATAAACATTCATCATTGAGAACAATATGAATTTTATAAATATAAATTATGAGATTTATACTTATATTCCATTCATTATAATGATTTGAGATAATATATGCACCATTAAAAATATCGTCCTTAAAATGTTAAAGAATAATAAATGGAATATTCGATATTCTATTTATGGTCTATACATGATTCAAATAGAATAAAATTTAAAAATAATTTATTTTAGGACTTTCTTGATATATAGGTGTTCTGGCATTATCCATTAATTTTTTCACTCACATCATAATCATATTTATTAATTTCCTCATGTTTGTTGATATCATTGTCTTCTTGAACTGACATATTATATCTCTCTTGATGATTCCAAAATAGAATTTGATCAAATATCGAATTCTCTATGCAAATGTACTTTTTCCACTAATTAATAGTAGATGATTTTATCATCTCTCCATTGTAATAGACAACAAAAAGGTTTGTTTGAAATCCCGATTTTTTTATATGGTCTCTATATTCTTCTTTTCTTGACCATATTCTTTCAAAACAACATTAACATTGGAACTATCTACAATATCCAGAATATTGTTTTTAAATGGAAAATTTATAACAATCCCAATTCTTGTGGAAATCGGTTATAATTTAATTAGTATGATATATATAGATTTTATCTATTGTATTAAAGAGAAGAAAATTATGTTCCCATAAATAATTTTAATGGAAATTATAAAATTCTTTACAACCAATATTAATGTTAAATTTATTAGTGAATTATAATAGATGGAAAAAATTAATAACTGATAAAACATATACTAGAAGAGATGCCTAAAAATAACTAAACATAATTATATCCAAATTCAATGGAAAATTAAAATGATAGTGTAGAGGAAATTAAAGAACACTAATAAGACACAACATTTTATGAAATTCAAGATAACAGTTGACATTATAGAATTCTATTATCCATCAAAATAATGATCACGGAATATTATAAAGAAAACTAAGGCATACTCATAAAAATACAAACAATTTGAATGCATTGAAATAAATAACAACTATGGAATATGAGTAAAAAAATGTGTATTCTTTATCTAGAGAGTTCTTCTCATTTGAAAACATAATTGAGGTTACCATATAGTTTTGAAATGATTTCATTTACAGTTTTGATTAATTATATTATTCAAACAAATGGAAAATATATTTTATATTATGTTCAATTTATATTTAATATGTATTTAGTTTTGGGATGATTTATCAAGGTTACATAATTAATCTATTACATCCCACTTTAAGAAAACCATAAAATACTTTACAACTGAAGAATACTTTAAATTGATAGAATTTTTTGTTTTATAGTTTTTATTATATATATATTTTTGTAGAAATAAATGTATAACTACATAATATATGAAAAATGATCTATGGAATGATTCTTAAAAAATAAATATGCTATACTCAAAAGTTAATAAAATAAGTCGATGATAAGGTTTATACCATTAATGTGTTATTCATGAAATATATTATTAAGTAAAAATATATCAACTGATACCATGTATTATAAAATAAAAATGAACCAAGAAGAATTACATTCTAGCTAGTATTATTATTTCATGAAATTTATAGAAGGCTTCTCTAAATATTTTCAAAAAATGGTTTTCAAATTATTAAGCATTTGAAATTATACAATTTATTTAATTGGAAGAATATTTTATCATTCATTCTTGTCTAAATCATAAAAATTATATATAATATATACGAATGATACGTACTATAAGTACAATAGTGAATTCTTGAAGTACTGAACTTCATTGATAACAAAATATTCTATATTTACTTATAATGGAATATTTAGGGACATCATCATACAATTAATTATTTCCTTGTTAACACAATAAAATAAATAGTTTAACCGTAGTTATTAATAGTAAAATTTAAATTTAAAAAGTTAAATCACATAACATAGGGATGATTAAAAATATTTTTAAGCATGAAAGTTAACTAAAGTAGTTTTCCTAACACTAAAAATATCTAGATCCCAAAAATATTCCACCAAAAAATTCCCAAGTTTGTATAATTCATAATAATCCCTATAATAGATTAAAAAATGAATAATTGGTAAATTAAAAATCATTATAGTAATTTAATATACTAGGTTTGATCTCTATTTGACTACAAAATCAAAAACATTGTGATAGAATTGATGTCAACAGGCTCTAGTGGAATCACATTAATAAATAAAAAAAATTCCAAATTGGAGGATGAATTTCAATCATTAAACAAAAATAAAAACCTATATGAATAGAATACTCATCACTTCCAATAATATAACCATCAAATAAATCCCATATATTTAACAACAGAATGCAAAAGTATTAGCAAATCAGAAATGATAAACCAAATACCCATATAAACATCACCCAAAATACTATATTTCAATTAATCTAAAAAATAATGTCCAAAATATATATTCATATAGTTTTCATACATAGATAAAAATTTAAAAATTTCATTGTATAATTGAATACATATTAAGAACTGAATAATCTGATATCAATGAATGTTGGTGTAATGAATTGTTGAATTAGTGGAGATCGCCTGATAAGGAGTGTTGTGTGGTCACTCAAGTGGGTGGGGTTGTCGACTAAAGGGGTGATATTGGGATAGAGTGATGGGGTAATAGTGAGGGCATATAAAATATGTCTGAACATATCCAAATGGTTTTCTTAAAATTGGGGGTTTAGGAATAGTCCAACCAATATATACCCACATGTCATATAAACTGTGGGTATACATCATTTTGAATTTCCAAATTTTCCAGTTGTGATCAGTGTGTGTATGATGCTTGGGAATTTACTATTTGAAGTGAATGATTAAATAATCATTTTATTATATGTGACCTCAGATATCTACATTTTTCTTTCAAATTCAACTAATGGTAAATCATGATTGAAATATATTCAATGCATTCCTTTAAACGATGGTAGAAAATTTGTTAGCAGGAGAGGGTGTTGGTTTAAGAGAGTGATAGAGAGTTAGAAATGTGGTTTAAAATCATGTATCCCTATAATTCACACCTCCACTAAAGTTCCTTTGAGAAGAAAATCATTACTCTATAGTCCTATTAAATAGTTTCAATGAAGGATGGTTTTTATTTGAAGATAAATATATTGTATGAGTCTTTGGATTTGTTGAACCCATGGAATCGTATATGGAGCCTCCTCTATGGAATAGTGATCATGTTAATGGTTAGATGAATGAAATTTTTTTATATATAGGCTAGCATTGAATTTCTCAATAAGGATATACATCTTGATATTGTTTTTATAAATTAAAATGATAGAGTTTGGTAAATAGAGACAATGAAGATCATTATCAAATGAATAAGTGGTGAGGTATTCATTAAGGTCATTAAAATTGTTTTTTATTTTTTATATATATATGACTATGTATAATATTTATGGAAATAATATAATTTTAAGGTTATTATGATATCTTTATCTAAACCTATCTAATAATTTATTGATTACATGATATTGAAAGGTAAGTCTATTGTAAATTACTTATTTTTAAAAGGAAAATTAGTGAAAGAGTAAGAAGAAAACTCTCATGAAGAAGGAAATACCCGCAGATGAAGACAAAATTTGTTTTTTGATAAATATTTTATTATTTTGGGATTTTATATTCCTTGTAAGAAGATTCATTAAGGTTTCCCGTTGAATATTCATGTGGATGGTGACTCTGCTGATAAAATGGAAATAACATTTGTTCATCAACATGAAGGATGTATGTATATTGAAATCAGTGTGATTCAATTATTAAATGAGATAGTGGATCAATTATATTTTTAATCGGGTTTAATATTAATTTAAATAATAATTTTTTATAATGAGGAAAATATTATAGAATGAAGATACTAACATAGATGAATTCATTGATAGAATATTATTGAATATGAATGTGAAATGTCATCTTTCTAGAGAACACACACACAATGTTAGAAACAAGATACCAAGGAGCTGGAAGATAATGAAATTCTCTATATCTATTAAAATGAAACTATATTTTTTGATAAAATTAGGAAATAAATCATATTTAAGGATACATAACATGCATATACGGTTAAATGGAAAATATGTGATGATGACGGATGCTAGAATGAAGTTGAAATAGTAAAGTAGAAAATGGAATAAAATCATATGGAAAAATAAACTACTATTTTATTCAATTTTGCAAATCTATAATTAGAGAGACAATAGAAGTTTTGATATTAATTTAGAATTAAATTTACATAAAGTAATTTGGAAACAATGTGACACTATTATTGAGATATGGGACACAACATTATCATGATTCTAGAATCCAATGTGTTTAATGGTGGTTGGAAATATATTGAACCACCTCAACTGATATGGTAATATATGATGTAATACTTTATCCAGAGTTATTTTTTTATTCGAACCAAGTATTTCTAGTAAAAAAATACAATAATAAGGAATCGTAAATCCCATGTGGAATGCATCGACTAACATTTCACAGGGAGGCAATAATTAATGGAATAAAAAATTTCGTATATAAAAATATTTATGTTGTTGAAGGATAGTGTTAATTGAAAAAAGATATGGTTGTATCGTTTAACAATAATCTCTTACCCTCATCATCTTTCAAGGATGGGAAGGACAGAAAATAGAGGATGTATAAGAAGAAAACCATTGTTGATTTTAAAATGATGAATCCTTAATAAATGATAAACCATGGATGAATATGTCAAAGTTTTTTATAATGTAAATCAATATCGATAGACATGAATTAAAATAAAGTGGATTTAAAATTGATACAACAGAATAGAGGATAAAACAAGAATACATGGCCTTTTATGGAAAAGTAAACATGATTTTATATAAAATGATGATATATCGATGAATACAACTTGATTAATGATATTTTCCACATTTTAGAGTTGGATGATAAGTAGGGGAAGATATAGGATTAATAATAATATATAAGTGTGATGATTCTATATGCGGTAACATTAAATGGTCACCTAATAAGAAACAATGATATAATATTTTTAGAAATGGGTTGATTCATCCAAACCAACAAAATTCCTCATCATGAGAATTATAGAAAGGTCTATTCATCGTATTCATTTTATATTGATAAATTTTATTTCAGTTATGTATGTTTGTGTGGCAGATAGGATCCATGGGGTATTCACAATGAAATGATCTGAATTAATAATAAGTAATTAATTTCATTTAAGATATAATAAAGGAAACAAGTTTTTTCTAGGAAATCATTAGTTGTATCAATGAATTATTTGAGTTTTTATGTTCTTTAAAATTATTTAAAAATATTATCAATGTTCTATATAGATAATTAATGTGGTTTCCTAATAAATTTACTGTCGAATGTGGGGACATGGAATTTTCAAGAGATACTAAAACTAATATATAGATATGATAGTATACATGATAATTATGAAGTGTCAATTGGTACTGGAAAAAAATACAATCTCAATAATTGGATCAAAAATGAACCATGTGGTTTCACTAATACAAGAAAATAGAGGATTTATTGAAGTAAAACTAACCAAATTCATGGAATAATTTATTTTTTATTAATTTTTTAGTATATAAAAATATGTATCAATAAATTTTGTTTATAGTTACTAATGTTTTATGAAGTATGACTTCTAAGTTTTATATAAATGGGTTATTATATTGTTGATGGAGCTTATGATAGTTTAGTAATGAACATATATAGCCCAATTATCCTCAAATTGAGAAGGTGGTGCCACATGGAAGAGGATAATTTTTTAATTCTTGGTATCATGTGTTTTGAATCACACAACTCATTATTTAATGATTATTTTATAATAATATCTTCTATGTGTGATTAATATCTCAGTGATAAATTATAATGAAATAATATATCATGTTTAAATAATATCTGGATGTAATAATTTTTAATGGACAACATTCATATCATTTAATAAAACTATTGTCACAAATATCAATTTCGAACTCGGTTTCCTTATAAATTTTTTTGATGACACTTTTCAATGTGGCATAGTCACTGAATGATAATCACAATAAAAATAGAGCAATTTTTGGGAGATGTTTTGAGTAAAAAATAAAATTTTGGTTCTTTTTATAAAACATTGATTGGAAAATTATAAATATTCTTTAGAGTAATTTGTAAATAAATTTGTCATATAAATTATATATACTCTAAGAAAAAAATTAATGAGGTTTTACAACTAGAAAAATGAGAAAAATATTCAATGGAATAGTATAAATTATTCCTAATGGAAATTCATTATTTTTTTTGGAATAACCTAGATGAATAGTATTACAACACATTTATTACATGAGGTGATAACTATGGAGCAACTATATAATAAAGATACTTTTATATCATTGAATATAGTTATATATATATAATTGGTGAAAGGTATAAATATTTTATTTTGAATGGGTTATAAAAAACCTTTTTTAAATTTTGGAGTATTTATGTGCATACCAATTGTGGAACCTTATTCTCTTAATAAAATGATTTATATAAATTTTTTTGGAGAAGATGTTTTCACAAAAAGAAATATGGAAAAAAATATTTTTCTAGAGTAAAAAAAAGGATAGGAATGGTGATATAATTTTTATTTAAGTGAAAAATGGGATGTCTAAAAAATAGTATCTCTTGAGAAATGAGAATTTGTATTTTATTTAAAAATGGAGTATATTTAATTCGATAAATAATACTAAATTATGAATGTTTTAGAATGGTATTTCACATATTTGGACCATCTGTTCAATGTTAAATGTGGAGGGAATATATTTTTTCTTATATATGATGGGATTATTGGATGTATTTTCAGAAAAATTCATTTTGGGGTGAAGGTGACCACATGGAGGTTATATATTTGATTTATTGAATATAAAGGATTTCAACCTAGTATTTTTTTAATGTTGTAAAATGTGGTAGTAATAAATATATTATGTATAAGAGTGTGATTAAATAAATTATTGTTTAGTAGAACAAAATCTAATTGGTAAGTCAATGAGTAACCAATATATTACATGAGTGAAGATTATAGAGAAAGGAGAAATGTAGAAACCATGGATATGGATGCATGGAATGATGGTGATACAAATATATTTTTACCAAACATTGAAACCATATATAGTTATGGATTCATCCTAATGAAATATATTTAATTGTAGTTTTAAAATCAGTTTGGTAACTAAAGAGTGAAGGAAGTAAAGTCATAAGATTAACTACATGTATCTATAGTAAACAAAAGGTGTTGGTTGTCAATAATTTCCAAAATAAAATAGATAATTATGAATAATTAATATTAATTGATGTTCAGTGTATTTATTTGGTATTGATGACTTAAAATGGGGGCAAAATATCTAATTCTAATTCATTATCACTTTGAAGGTAGTTTGGGTATGAGAAATGTAATTTGGAGGGTAATGGTCGGAATGTTGATTAAGGAAGAAAACCTCACTCTATTACCCCATAAATCATGGTGTCAATGGAATGTAGTGTGGAGTATATGTGCCCATGAATTTTTTTATTTCTCATTCATGGGATAGATGAATCATTCTTTCATGATGATAACCATTCCCTTTGGTATTTAATATGAATAAATCAAAGAATTATAAAAATATATAATTCAAGATAATATGAAAATAAGAAATCCACATTTTAACCAAATATGATTTCATGTAAATGAATGATTGAATAAGAAATTATTGGAGATCCATGAAATATTAGTGATGGACTTGATAGTTTTGGTGGAACTAAATTAGATAGAAATGTTTTCTGTCACACTAGAGTATGAGAATAGTCATTAAAAATTCATTGGATTACAGAATTAGTTTCAAAAAGATTACAATGAGATACTAATTTTTTATAAATATATTATTATAAAAATAAAAATAAAATTATGATACTCTTGATAAAATATTGTTGAAGTTGAATCATATCACCCCATAATGAAATTTATCAAGATGTGAGCATGAAAAATATAATGTTTAATTAATATTTAAATTACAAAAATAGGATAATATGGGATAATATATTTAAGGATGAATCAAATAAATTGAATAGATATGAAAAAATTTGAACATGTTGGTCACATGTCATTATTTCATAAAATATGAGGAATGAGGATTGATCCCAACCATTCCTCAATTGGTTATAGTTTGGATTTATTTATATAGAGTTACATTGTAGTTATTGAGAAATAACAAGAGTATAAGAATATTTAATATATGAGGTGTTGTTTGTAACAACCCAGGTAAATAAAAAATAATACATATTTCATATTTATAAATATTTGTAAATTAAATATTAATTTTACATTAAAGGGGTTGTTATGTTCGATTGCGTTCCTGATATGAAACAACGAGTTTCTTTGAAATCATAAATTGCACAATAATAATATAATATAATTATTTTAAATGGTAGTTAACACCTATCCATTTTATTGGCGGGAATGAACAAAACTAAATACAATATTATTATACATTATTTTTAATAGTATTTAAATTTATCCAATAAAAAGATAGAGGCCTAAAATATAAATGAAAATACATTTAAGCATAATTTACATTAAAAGGACGATTTACAACCTTTTAATGGAGAACTCTATTTAAATCTAGTTTTGGTTACTTTAATACATTATATTTGACAAAATAAAATCCTTCTTTATAATGGGGAAATAAAATTTTACTTTTTGTTAATTTTTGGAATTTTTCGGATAAAGTTCATTTTTTAATAAATAGTGAATATATTGTATTTTAATTCAAAAGAGATTTTTAAACTAATTTATTTATATGGATAGATTATCTTTTTAATTGTTTCTAAATTTTAATTATAATATATTTTTTCCTTTTAATCCAATGTTGGTTATTGAAATTAATTTCACTTTGAATTTGGACATGAACAATTGTCAATCTTTTGATAGTTATTATTTCATAAAAACATGCTTTGTGTTTTAAAAACAACAATTAATTTTAAATTAATTAAGGAAACATATATGTATATTATTTGGTAAAATAGGCATCATTTTTGAATTCGGAATATCAAATATATCTTAGGCTGAATTTTTGGAATTTTTCTGAAAAACATCATTTTTTGATTAATAGTGAAACCACTTAGTAGTAGTTAAAAACTGACTTTTGCATTTAAATGAATTTTTAGAGCTTCTGTGAATTGAATTTTGAAAATACGACATATATGGTAGTTATTATTATGTAAAATATTGTTCAATAAGATGAAAATAATTTTTGGTGAATAGTAACTTTTGACTTTTATTTACCACAGTTAAAGGTAAATAGGGTAATTCAAGGTAAAAATAATATTATATTAATTAAAAATTACCTTAACACTTGTCCTAAATTTATTGGATGAGTAATGTCCAACCATGGAAATCCTTGGGTCTATTTTGGGGCCCCAAGGGGGCACTTAGGAATGATAATTACACTTTAGATTAATTCATTTAATGTAAAGTAAAAAATGACATTATAAATCATTTAGAAAATTAAATTTTATGTGGTGTTATATAATTAATATATTTAAATATAAATTATCATTGAAAAAATAAAAATATTTCTTTGATCATGGTTTTTTTAATAATTTTTAGATATCGACTTAATTAAATTATTTATGATAAAAAATTGAAGCAGTGTTTACCTCATTAATAAATCATTTAAATAAATAAGATTATAAATAATAAAATAACATACAAAACATGTCCAATTTTTAATGGATGATTTTATTTCAACCATGAGTCATCTTATATTTGACTCTAATGATTTTTGGACATTTAGAAACTGAATATCATTATATAATAAAATAATATTATCACACATTTCAAAAGAGCCCCTCCCCCCACCTTATAAAAGCCTTCACTTCTAACCAGTTCCTCACACCACTCAAGCCTTTAAGATCGTACAAAATCTGCCCAATTAAGCACCCATCATCCCTCTTCTCCTCCTAGAAGCCTTACCTTATGCAGAAGGAACTTCACGAAGTCTTTTTGGTTCAAACCAAATGAAGTTACCCAAATTAAAGGTAATAGTTTCTCTTAACTTCTTTTCTTTTATTTAGCTTCTCCAACCCCTAAACTCTTTTTATAACTTTTTTTTATAACAAAACCAGTATCCTCAATATATTAGGATGTTTTTATGAGATGTATTAGAACTAAACATACACACACCTCCATCTAATAAGTGAAAAATATACTGTTTCTTTGGATGGAAAACTAACGCCTCACGAAACAATGATTGTTCAATTTCCTCCTACCGCCTCTCATGGTTTCCATTATGATGAAACTGTATTAATATATTATATATATTATTTTTATGTTTTTTTTATTCTTTTGTGTTTTCATTTATATCATACCTTTATGGTTTCCATTATGGGTAAACTCGATAATTTCATTTTTGGAAGTGCGGACTAGCGCCCCCTCAAAATGACAGGACTCGTTAATGCCTTATGTGGGATGTATAAATAATGGAGTTAATGATATTATATATGATATTATACTGGAATTATAATATAAATCTGTATCATTATGGTTTAATTCAATTAAAATGCAAAATAAAAATGAAAGTAGAGTTCATTAGTACCTACAACTTACTGTCTCCATGAATGGTGCATTTCATTTCTTACCTAGAAATGTTATGTACTACTATAAATACATATATATACTGAATATATATGTTATATATGATATAAAAATCATGAATATCATTCTGGATTTAATGAACATTGGACCACATGATCAACATGTAATTATAAGAAGTCCATTTTTGACGAAAGTACGAAATATTGAAAAAAGAACCATTATTAAGTTAAATGATTAGGTAATGTTTATAACATGGTAGTAGATGATATAAAAGGAATAATAAACATGAAAAAGGTTCTTGATAAATTATAAATTAACATTAGTTTATTATTCATGTGATTAAAGAACGGACGGGTCAAGTCGGAAATGAGGTAAGGGACTTCGTCTCAATCTTCATTCCTTGAGGCATATTTTGTTTTAATACACGACTTTCTTTTATATGTGGTATAAACACCATTTACTTTTTAAAGGGAATATTTTTCTACGAACTGTTTTACTAAACGAAAAAAAGGAATGTTTCTTTTAACGTAAGTGTTGACAAGGACCTTTCTGCAGCCATGAGTATTATTTGTTCCTTGGCTTCCTTAACAAGACGTAATGTTTTTTCAAGGAAAATAAATACCATATACTCTTTTATGGATTTTGGTACTAAATATGGTTTTGAAAATGGATTAGATATTTCAATATATTTAAGAGATATATTGTGATAAAAATATGGAAATATTTTCTTTCCTTTATATTTGTTTTATGTGTTATGATTTTATAATTGAACTTGGACATTTGACGGGTGGTTACGTGATAAAAAAAATAACGAGTGGTGTCGTGATAAACCAGGACGTGTGGTTACATTATAACTTCCACTGCATTTGGTATGGAAGTCGTCTGTATAGCTATTCCATGTAGTGATATGTGTAGAAGTTGACCGTATGGTTATTCCATTTAAGTATGTTTACGTCCCAAGTTGTTTTTATATGTTATGTGTTCTATATATGGGTTTATGGTAATATTTTGGATAAAAAAGGGTAAGTAGTGACCTCTTATTCAGTGAAGAGTATTTACTACTTCATAAAGGTGAAAATTATAACTTATGTTAAAGTACTTATGTTTTACTTGTTTTTTTGAAAAACTAACAATTTTCCTTTTTTGTGTATCCTTTACTGAGAATTTTATTCTCATCCCATGTTTTTGAAATGTTTTTCATAGGTCATAATGTGGAATAGGGTAAAGGATCAGATCAAGGAAAAGTAATGTCGTCTTAAACATGGAACTAGACATGAACCTTTTTTCATGAGTTTTTATTTTATGAAAAAAATAGAAACTGTGTAGAAGTGTCTACTTTGTAATATTTCGAGATGTAATAGTAATGTCCGAATTCCCTTAAACTCAAAACCTGAAAAGATCCTCAATGTGAATTATTCATCAAATTCAATATTTTGAAATTTTTAAGGTCAGGTCCTTATAGTTGATATCATAGGCCGGTTTAGATAACTTTAGGAGTTACGGTACTGTTAAATTAATATCCATAAAGTAATTTATGGAAATATTGAAATGATATAGCATTTTCAGATTACCATGTTCCTTCGCCTAAGATATTTCTATGTTTAGAATTGTTTCCCATAGAGCAAATAGGGCAGCTATGTTGGGACTACATTAGTTGGAATACAACCTTCCAAATCAGCAACTTGCGATGGTTGTAATTGGAACTGAACAGTTTGGTGCTGTGATGGAACAATTGACTCAGGCTATAAATGGTGGTTGTATCTATGCACGAGATCAGCTAGATTAATGATAGAGGAACAAGTCAGTATTGGAGCTTTTCATGAGGCAACATCCCCCATCATTCAGAGTATCATCTAACCCTATGCTAGCTGAATGCTGGATTAAATCACTGGAGAAGATTTTTTATTTCATGGTTTGTTCAGAACATCAAAAGGTTTGTCTCGATGTTTACCATTTTTAAGGTGAAGCTGATCAGTGGGGGTCAATGGTGAAAAATATCAGGTATAGTGAGGAGATTTATGCTCTTGATTGGGATGAATTCAAATTTATTTTTCTTGGGAAATATTTTCCTAAGTTAGTTCATCTTAAGATAGAAAAACAATTCCTATAATTAAGGCTGGAGGATGACTCAGTGGCTGCTTATGAAGAAAAATTCACTTGATTGGAAAGTTTTGCTCAAAATTTCATACAAGTTCATGATATTAAAATAAACCATTTTTTACTCTGGATTAAAGCCAATGTGTAGAAAGGATTTCTCTCCTCGTGATTTCAATAGTTATGAAAAACTTGTTCGATGTGCGGAGAATGCGGAAATGGAGTTTATTGATGATCAGGTGTTCATTGACAAACTACAGAATAAGAGGTCCAGTTGGTAGGAAAAGGGAAAGAATTCATCAAATAAGCATGTAGGTAAGAAAAATAAATGTCCAACTTCAGAGAGGTGTGGTAAAAATAATCATGGATAATGTTTATCAATGTCTGGAATGTACTTATAGTGTGTTAAGTCTGATCATATTGCTCGTAACTGTAAGGAAGATGACCAAGAAGGCAATTAAAAGCCATCGGTAAAATGTTTTATGTGTAATGAAATGGTTCATTAGGAAAATGAGTGTCTAGATAAGAACTCAACGAAAGGAAAGTAGCTAGACTACAAGCAGAAAGGGGTGGTGAAATCCTTCGCAACTACTTCAGCAGATGTTGGGCCATCAAATGAAGTACTATCATGTACATTGTTTGTTTGTTCAGATTATTCCAATGTGTTGTTTGATTCATGGTCTAAACACTCTTTAATTTCTGAAAGATTTTCTAATAAATTAGATATTCCATCTCAAGATAAGGATATTCATCTTACGGTAAAAACACCCGGGGGAAATGTTGAGACAAAAAGAAAACATAAGAAAATTCTTTTCATTGTTTGCTGAAGGAATATACCTGAAACCCATATTGTTTTCTTCTAGTAGAGTTAGATGTTATTTTGGGTATGGAATGGGTTTCTGTTTATCATGCTAAGATTAACTGCAGAGTTAAAGAGGTTTAATTTCAGAAAGATTTATAGTTTGTGTACAATAATGAACCCTTTCTTTTGATAACATATCAGGAAGGTGAGAGACTAGTAAAAGATTAAAATGAATGTTACCTTGAACATATTGTTGAAAATAAAGGTACTGTTCAGACTAATGATGTTCTAGTGGTAAATGAGTAAGTGGATGTTTTTCTTGATGAGTTTCCTGGTATAATACTTGATCAGAATGTTGAATTTACTGATGAATTAGTTCCTGATGCTAATCCAATTTCAAAACCTCCTAATTGAATGGATCAAATTAAAATTTTTGAGTTAATGAAGAAATTGAAAAAGTTATTAGATAAATGTTTCATTCGACCTAGCACATAACCATGGGGTTCTCATGTAATGTTTGTTAAAAAGAAATATTGTTCAATGACAGTTTGCATTGATTAAAGATCATTGAATAACCTCACCGTAAAGAACAAGTATCCTTCTCCTCATATCGATGATTTGTTTGATCAGCTCTAGGGAGCTCAGTATTTTTCAATGATTGACTTGAGATTAGGGTACTATCAGTTGAAAGTAAAGGAGGTAGATTTTATGAAGACCATATTTTGTACTAGATATGTCCATTAAGAATTTTTAGTTATGCCTCTCGGATTATCCAATACACCTGATGTATTCATGAATCTTTTGAAGAGAATTTTTCCTGAGTTCATGGATATGTTTGTGGTTGTGTTCATTGTTGATATTTTGGTTTATTCTAAAAGTAATGAGTAGCAGGAAAGTCAATTATGGGTCATCTTTCAAACCGTAAAAGAAAAGAAACTTTATGGGAAATTCAAAAAGTGTGAGTTTTGGTAACAAAAAATTTCTTTCCATGGTCACATTGTTACAAAAAATGGCATAACTGTTGATCATGCTAAAACAAAAGTTGTTTAATAATGGCCAAGACCCACAAATAAAACTGAGATCCATAGTTTTCTTGGTTTGTAAGTTTATTACCAGAGGTTTGTTGAAAATTTTTCATTGTTATCTACTCTAATGACTATGTTAACTGAAATATGTGTTAAGTTCAAATGGACAATAGAATGTGATGATTTTTTTCATGAATTGAAAATAATATTGGTGAATTCTCCTATTTTGGAACTGCTATCCCGAAATGGTGAGTTTGTTATCTACAGTGATGCTTCATTGAAAGGACATGGTTGTGTCCTAATGCAGAATGATCAGGTAATTTCTTATATTTCACGTCATTTGAAACCACATGAGTTAAATTACCCTAAACATGATTTTGAATTAGGTATTGTTGTTTTTTATTTAAAAATTAGGGGGCATCATTTGTATAGAGTAAAATGAGAAATATATACTGACCACAAATGTTTAAAGTATATATTAACTCAAAAAGAATTAAACATGAGACAGAAGAGATGACTGGAATTTATAAAGGATTACGATGGCACGATCCATTACAATCTGGGAAAATAAAATAATTTTGTTGATGATTTGAGTTGAAAAGTAATGCTTCATTAATCAAGCTACATTTGGAATGAGATCCTTAGGTTTTTGATTCGATGAATTTTTGCATAGAAGATGTTGGTGTAGGAAATTATTCTGTTTTGTTTTAGGTGTCAGTTAAATCAACTCTACCAGACATAATAAAACAAGCACAGAAAGGAGACAATGAGTCGTAGAAAAAGGTAGAGTTGGTTCAGAAGGGTAAGTATCATGAATTTAACATTGATAATGATTGTGTTTTGAGGTTTGGGAAGAGATTATGTGTGCCTTGTGATTCATAGGTGAAGAATGAGTCGTTATGTGAAGCTCATAGTTCTCTGTTTTCAGTATATCTTGGTAGTACTAAGACGTACAAAGATATTTGGGAGTATTACTAGTGGGATGGAATGAAAAAAGATATTACCGATTTTACTATGAAGTGTTTGACTTTTCAGCAGGTTAAAGAAGAGCAGTAGTTACCGAAAGGGAGTCTTCATCCTTTACTGGTTCCATAGTGAAAATGGAAAAATATATCCATGGACATTTTTTGGGATTACTGAAGACATCTCAAGGTAATAATTTGATCTGAGATATAGTCGATCGATTGACAAAATCTGCTCATTTCATTACTATTGGAGATAAATTGTCTCTAGATCAACTTGGTCGGTTGTATGTTAATGATATAGTCAGGTCGCATGGAGTTCCCCTCTCCATTTTATCTGATCCTGATCCTATGTTTACTCGTAACTTTGGGAGAGGCCTTTAGAAGTCATTGGGTACTGAATAAAATTTTATTACACCTTGTCATAATCAATCCGATTGGATTCAGAACAAACAATTCAGACCATGGTGGATATACTACGTGCTTGTTCACTAGATTACCATGGATGTTGGGACCTACATTTTTTTGGTTGAATTTTCTTATAATAAGAGTTTTCATTCTAGTATACAGATGGATCCATTTGAGGCATTAAATGGAAAGCTTTGTTGATCTCTAAATTTTTGGAATGATGTTGGTGAATGGAAGCTGATGGGACCAGAATTGGTAGAAGAGATGGCAGAGAAAGATCAGTTGATTCAGAAGCACATGAGAACAGCTTAGAAAAGATAGAAATGTTATGCATATAACCGAAGGAAGGATCTTTCTTTTGAGGTATGTGATTATTTCTTTCTCAAAGTTTCACCAAGGAAAAGTGTGATGAATTTTGGTAAGAAGGTAAATTTGAGAATGTGGTTCATTAGACCATATGAAATTTTATAGAAAGTTGGATCAGTTGCATACAGTGTTCATTTACCTCCATCTTTTCCATAGTTACACAATGTTTTTCATGTTTCGATGTTGAGAGTGTATATTCCAGATCGATCTCATGTTTTGATTACAGAGGTATTTTAGTTGGAATCTAATCTTGCTTTTGACGAACAATTAGTCTATTTTCTTGACTGAAGAGATAATGTTTTGCAGAATTAGATTATTCACTATGTAAAGATTTTGTGGAAAAAACAAATGATTGAAGACGCAGTGTGGGAATCTGAAAATGCTATGATGGATAAATACCCCCACTTATTTTGATAAGTGAATATAAATTGTGAGGATGCAAATTAAAAAAGTGCGGAAGGATGTAACATCCTAGTTAAATAAAGAATAATACATATTTCATATTTATTAATATTTTTAAATTAAATATTAATTTTACTTTAAAGGGGTTGTTATGTTCAATAGAATACCCGATATGAAACAACGTGTTTCTTTGAAATCTTATGTTGCACACTAATAATATAATATTATTATTTTATATGGTAGTTAAATCATAGTCGTTGAATTGGAGGGAATGAACAAAACTAACACCAAAATGATTATACATGTTTGTAAAATGTATTTACATTTATCCAATAAAATGTTAGAGGCTTCAAATATGAATGAATCTAATTTTTATCATATTTTACATTAAAAGGTTGATTTACCACCTTTTAATAGGGAACCCTCTTTAAATATACTTTTGGTCACTTTAATACATTTTATTTTACCATATAAAATCCTTTATTAGAATGGGGACATAAAAATTTACTTTGTGTGATTTTTTTTAATATTTCCAATAAAGTTCATTTTTTGATGAATAGTGAAAATATTGTATTTTAATTCAAAAGTGATTTTTAATATAATTTATTTACATGGATAGATTATCTATTTAATTGGGTTTAAAGTTTAATTAGAATACATTTTTACCATTTAATCCAATTTTGATCATTGGAGTTAATTTAACTTTGAATTTGGACAAGAACAACTGTCAATATTTTGATAGTTATTATTTCGTAAAAACATGCTATTTGTTTTAACAACGAAAATTAATTTTAAAATAATTAATGAAACATATATGTTTAAAATGTGGTAAAATAGAAATAATTTTTGAATTTGGAATACAAAATATATCTTAGGCTGAATTTTTGGTATTTTTCTTAAAACACCAATTTTTGATAAACAGTGAAACCACTTAGTAGTACTTAAAAAATTAAATTTTTCATTTAAATGAAATTTTACCACTTCTATGAATTTAATTTTGAAAATAAGACTTACATGGTTGTTATTATTAAGTGAAATTTGCTTCAATAAGATGAAAATAATTTTTGGTGAATAGTAACTATATACTTTTATTTAGTGCTGTTAAAGTAAATAGGGTAATTCATTGTTAAAAGAATATTATAATAATTCAAAATTACCTTAACACTTGTCCTTACCTTATTTTATGTGTAATGGCCGACCATGGAAATCAATGGGTCTATTATGGGACCCCATTGAGCCACTTGTGAATGATAATGATACTTTAGATTAATTAATTTAATGTAAAGGAAAAAATGACATAAACAACAATATTTTAGTAAATTAAATTTTATATGGTGTTATATAAGTAATATTTTTGACTGTAAATATTCATTGGAAATATAAAAAGATTTCATACATCATGGTAGTTTTTTACAATTTTTATATATCGAATAATTTAAATTATTCATGACACGCTAATGATGCAATGTTTACCTCATTAAAATATTATTTGAATAAATAAGATTATAAATATTAAAATAACATCCAAAACTTGTCCAATTATTATTTTCTGAATTTATTTCAACCATGATTCATTTTATCTTCGACTCTACTGATTTTGGGACCTTTATAAACCTAATATCAATATATTATAAAACAATATTATCACACTTTACTAAAGAGCCCCTCCTACCCCTTAAAAATCCCTCACTTATAAGAAATTCCTCACACATATCAAGCCTTTATGCTCTTCCAAACTCTGCCCAATTAATCTCCCTACATCCCTCTCCTCCTTCTAGAAGCCTTACCTTAGGCAGAAGGAACTTCAATATGTTCTTTTGGTTCAAATTAAATGAAGTTACCCAAATTAAAGGTAACATTTTCTCTTCACTTCTTTTCTTTTATTTTACTTATCCAACCCCTAAACTCTTATTATTCCTTTTTTTATAACAACATCAGAATCCTAGATATACTATGTTGTTTTTATGATATGTATTCTAACAAAACTTAAACACACATCCATCTAATGGGTGAAGAACATACAGTTTCTGTGGACAGAAAACTAACGCCTCATGAAACAATGATTGTTCAATTACCTCCTACCACCTCTCATGGTGTCCATTATGATTGTACTCTATTTTTATATGATATATATTATGTTTAGGTTTTTTTTATGATTCTTTATTTTCTATTTATATCATACCTTTATGGTTTCCATTTTTGGTAAATGTGATAATTTCATTTGAGGAACTGCGGACTACCGCCCCCTCAAAGGGATATGACTCATTAATGCCTTATGAGGGACATATAAAGGATGGAGTTAATGATATTATATATCATATTATACTGGAATTATAATATAACTATGTATCATTAGGTTTTAATTCTATTAAAATGCGAAATAGAAATGAAATTAGCTTTCATGTGTACGTACAACTTACAGTCTCCATGAATGATACATATCATTTCTTACCTAAATATGTTTTGTACAATTATAAATAAATATATATACTGAATATATATGATATATATGATATCAAAATAATTAATATCATTCTGTATATAATTAACTTTTGACTACATGAACAACATTTAATTATAAGAAGTCCATTTTTGACTCAAGTAACAAATATCAACAAAACGACTATTATTAACTTAAATGATTACATAATGTTTATAACATGGTAATAATTGATATAAAAGGACTAGAAACATGAAAATGTTTCTTAGGAAATTATAATTTAACTTTAGTTTATTATTCATGATATTAAAGAATGAACGGGTCATGTCGTACATTAGGTAAGGGTCTTCGTCTCAATCTCATTTAATTGAGGCATATTTTGTTTTAATACACATCTTTATTTTATATTCTGTATAAACAACCATGAATTTTCAAAGGGAATATTTTTCTATGAATAATTTTACTAAACCAAAAAAGGAATGTTTCTTTTAATGTAAGCTTTGACAATGACCTTTCCGCCACCGCGAGTATTATTTGTTCTTTGTCTTCCTTAACAAGTTGTAATTTTTTTTCAAGGAAGATAAATACCATATAGTCTTTTATGTATTTTGGTATTAAAATCGTTTTTTATAATGGATTTTCAATATAAATATATTCAAGTGATATATTTGGATTGAAATCTAGAAAATTGTTTCTTTCTTTTTTATTTTTTTATGTGTTAGGATTTTATAATGGTACTTTTACATTTGACGGGTGGTTACATGATAAACCAAATGACGGGTGGTGCTGTGATAAACCAGGACGGGCGGTTATGTTATAATCTTCAATGCATTGGGTATGGATGTTGGCCGTATGTCTATTCCATTTAGTGATATGTGTGGAAGTTGACCATAAGGTTATTCCATTTAAGTATGTTTATGTCCCATGTTACCATTATATGTTATGTGTTCTTTACATGGGTTTTATGAAAATCATTTGGTTAAAAAAGTGTAAGTAGTGAACTTTTACTCAGTGAATATTATTTACTACTTCATAAAGGTGAAAATTATTATTTATGTTAAATTATTCATGGTTTACTTGTTGTTTTGAAAATCTAATAGTTTTCCTTCTTTATGTATCCATTACTGATCTTTTTATGCTCATCCCATGTTTTTTAAATTTTTTTCAAATGAAATAATGTGGAATATGGTCAAGGATTGGATCATAGAAAATTCATATTTTCATAAACATGGAACTAGACCTGACCCTTTTTTTCATGAGTTTTTATTTTAAGAAAAAAATGGAAATAGTGTAGAAGTGTCTACTTTGTAATCTTTTGAGATGTAATAGTTATGTACTAATTCTCTAAAACACTAAACCTGAAAAGATCCTCAATGTTAATTACTCATCTAATTCAATATTATGTAATGTTTAAGGTCGAGTCCTAATATTGTTAGAGAAGAAAAAAATACATATGAAAAGAGAGATCCATTTATCACATATGTTTTTAAAAAAGGTGGCACCTAAAAAGTTTTATTGATCAAAAATATTTTTATAGATTAGATGATGTAAAATTTGAATATATCTATTACCGTATTATTATCCATCAGGAATAATTATCACTTATATGTAGTTTTAAGGATGAATAATAACTCACATCACTCTGTATAGAGTATTTATCAACAATCATGGTGTAGAATAAGCATACTGAAGAAGAGTTGAACGATACGTTAATCAAAGATATTCTCGAGGCTTAGTGATTTAGTGTCTTATGATAATCTAGAAAAGAAATAGATATATATAAAAACAATTTCTATTTAATATGAAGTTAAAACATAATGAGTCAAATAATGTAACACTAGGGTGAGTATTAAAAAATCTAAAAATCTTGTAAATGTGTTTTTCATTATATTATAGTGACCATGATTTCAATTTTCAAGCATTAAATAATTTATTTGGCGGACAATTTTTTTCTCCAACACATCTTCATGTGTATATTCATTTTCCAAAGCCTAATGTTGTTTAATCGAATAAAACTACTTTTGTTTTTTTGTAAAATAATGTAATCATATTTATTGGGTATCAGTTTGAGTGAAATTAATACTTCTTTTTTTTTAATTTTATTCCTTCCAATGCTGTAAAATTATTTATAAATTGGAAAGTGTTAATATTAATTCATGAATAATAGTTTTAAATTAGTAAAAATAATTAATTCTCTCTCTATAAGGATTCCTTCATATCTAAATCATAACCTAGTTGTCCCAACATATTATTTAAAGAAACATTTTGAAAACATTTTATTGTCCATGAAGGGTTAGATTATTCATTATAGTGTTAATTTTGGAGTACTAGGTAAATAAATATATGTCCATACTCACTCCTTGATTGTGATTATTAGTATAAATGTATATTTAAGTGGATGTGATGATTAAAAAAATGGGGAAATAATTTTTTCCCTCTGATTAGTAATAGATCCAAGAAGGATATATGGTAGTTGGAGTGTTTTGAATTGGATTTTGATCCAGGATATTATATATATATATCTTCATTTTTTCTACATTCATTTTTTGTTTCTTATAATCAAATATTTATTATTTTAACGTATTTACCCCTTCATTAATAAATATATATTTTTCATCACATCTATTCATAGTTTATTATTCTAAATTATAATTTTTTCTGAAAAATTTTATTTAAAAACATATCACTGGTTTCTCACCTCTAACAATTAAGAAGAACTCTTGAGGCCAACTAGTGATGTGGTTCAGGAGTCATGATTTGGGAACCAAGGTTGTTTCATTAAAATATTGTATCAAATCATGGTTATGACATCAGAAGTACGATATACATGTATAATATGTTAGTTGGGACTTAAAATATACCAAACAATATATAAAAAACCGTTTGATTGTGATCTTTAGGTTATCTGGTAGTCCAATAGACTAAATATTGATGAAAACATTGATTCTAGGTATTCCAAGACTCATAAAATGATATTTCATTACTAGAATGTATTCATGCGCCAATATCAATATTTTATACAAACATGATTTGTTTGTCATTTCTAAAAAATTCTGAAATTATATTTCTGATGACTCAATGATCGTTGATTTACAAAATATATTTATAAATTAAATGGAAAACATATATGTCATATGTTCATATGATTTTTTAATAACCATGTATGATATTGTGACACCAATATTTAAATTGAAATGGTAATATTTGTAATTTATATCATGTAAATTTAGTATATTTTAATATAAATTTCTGCAAGATTGATTTTTACAGAATTAGGATATCAAAGAGTAGTTTATATATTTATAGATTAGAAACATGTAATTTTTGAATTTAAAATATATTTTATAAATTTTTACCAAATATAAAGTATAAACAACTAATAATTGATGATTGGCCATTAGTGATTTGTGGTATTAAACCATTTTCTTATATAACTGATACAAAACCCAATTAACACAAGAAATAGTCAAAGAATACTATATTTTTTAAATTTATATAAAAACAAAATATTTAGAAAACAATTATTTCATTAGTATTCACAATTCATATAACGTAATTATTTAAAATATAAATGGATATCCAAATGACTTGTATGTAGAGTGATTTTCTCGATTAATGAAATAGATATCATAGTTCTTTCTATAAAACATAATAAGAATTTAAAGGATTTTAGGGAGAGGTCCTAAAAGATATAATTATGTGATACTCAATTTGAAATGATATTTTATTCCAATTAATGAAATATTAATTGCTGCATTATCGTTTATTTCCATTTTAGGACTTAATTATCTCATCAATGTGGCATGATTTGTCAGATAAATAAGTTGTGTTCATTTTTCTTCCCAATAGAAAGTGGTGTAGAATCCAATGTAGTGATATAATCACAAAGTACAAGGATACTTGGCTAACACTACATATCTAAGAATGTATCTAATTATTAGGAGTGACTAAATATGATTTAATTTATTATAATAATGTATTTAATACTTATCAAATATTATTTGATAAATGAACATGTTGTTACACAATGTTATTATCCACCTTAAAACAATTTTAATATTTTATTGATATAATTCTAGATAATTTCTACAGTGATGAAAAAAATAGAAATCAAAATTTAGAAACAATTATAATAGGTAAATTGAATGTCTCAAAAATATATTTAATATTAAAGTATAATTCTTTTTCAATGGAATGGAATTCCTTAAAAAGTGTAAAGGAATAATAAATTTTTTTATTAATAGAGTGTTTTTTCATAATATAATATTATTTTTAATCATTAAATGTGGAGTAGGATGTTTTATATTTCTAGTAACTTTTAGAGATAATCCTTAAAGATAGGTTGTATTAGTGGATACCAGTTATGTTTGATAGGGATCCAAATAGTTATGCCATGATTTCTATATATTACCACTAAAAATAGAAAAGATATTTTTTATTGATATTTACTCTAGAATAAATCAAATTTTAAAACACCATTCCTTATGAAAAAATAGGATTAATATAGTTGAAAAATTAGTTAGAAGGTTTAATATATAAGTGACTTTACCAATTGATGATTTTTTATGGAACTGTTGTTTTATTTTCTAAGAAGACCAATGATATTATATGATTTTTTACTAACTACTAGAAACTATTTAATTTAATGAAAAATAACAATTATCACTTCTTCTATATTGATTATTAGCATTATCAACTTATGAGACGTATATGGTTTTTAATTTATTTTTCTTATCTTCGAATATCATTTTTAAGGTCATGATAGAAACACATTCCAAAGATTCATATTTTATGTTTTTACAACAATTAACAGTTCATGGCTATGAATTCTAGTGTAAATTAATTACTAAAAATATTGTGTGATATGATGAATGAAATGTTCCAATATTTTGGGGATATACTCATTGTGGTTTTTTCATATTTAAACTAATTTTATTCTTAAACATGTTCCTATTGTAAAAATTAGATAGAAAATTATTTTTTGTAATTTTATATGAACATAATTTATATGAATGTTATGAAAATTAAAAAAAATAACTTAGGAGGAGAATTTTTTTGAAAACGTTTTACCAAAAAAAGAATCTATGTTGATTCTAATAATATAATGGTTTTTAAATCTTCTTAAAAGTTAAAAAAAATGTAAGATCATTAGTTTTTTGGAATGGGTGGATATAACTTGAGGTTTTGACAAAACATTTTAAAATTTTTATTTCCAATAATTACAGTAAATAATAAATGAGTTCTTCTAGAATGGGACGAGACTTTATATAAACATTTCTAATATATTATGTGAATACTTACTTCATTTAATGTTCATATCCTACCCGAGAAAGTTATAGGGTAGTAGTTAAATTTTAATTCCTTATAGGTTGCTATTTTGTCTGTTATTATACAAGAATGACTCAAAATAGAATATGGAATAATAAAAAATATCATGAAAATCACAATTATATTCATTATTTAGAATTAGATTTTCTGTATCATTAATTAAAGAGATGAAGGCATCTTCTCTTATTTGAGATGTTTAGGGTATAAAATAAATTTTAATGAATAAAATAGTTCTTTTCAAACATGATAAAAAAATTTAGACAATGTTGGTGGGTTAAATTTCGTGAGGAAAATGATTATCAACATTCATATAACCATTTAAAAGGTAATGTTATATCTAAATAAATTATTATAATGACCCAAACACAAGATATTATGAAATATGAAGAGTATAAAAACATATGGTTATGTTAGATGATTTTCACATAGATATGAATGAATCATATAATAATATAGTTAATAATATAATTAATTTGATTTATATATTATTAGATGAAGTTAAACAATCATTATTTTCTAACCATGAGGGTAATGAAATGGGGGAATCATTTTATAATGGGGTCACAAATAATAGCCCCATGATTTTATCAAACTGAACACTATTTCATCAAAAATAAAATGCAATCTCAAGTATTATGGGAAATATAATGGTAAATATATTTCATCATTCTATTGGAGATGTGAATTAATGAGCTATAATAGGAACGATAACTTTAATTAGATGTTTTGGTTGCTGAGTATGTGAAATGATATCTCTGAATATATTTCTTGGTAGTTGGTTTGTAAGGAGTGAATGAGCAATATCAATGAAAATATGTGTTGTGTGTTTCATAATTTGTTTCTATAATACACCATTAAAGAGAGATAGTATTTTGGTTATTATTTATCAACTCCCATATCTATCTCCATTTATGTCTAGTTGGGAAGGTCAATCTCTAAATAAACAATGAAAATTATATATCAATGGTATTCAAAAGCTACAATGACTTCTTAGGTATATTATTACTGATAGAGAACCCCATTTTACAGCATTATTATAGTAGGGGATTTAAAATTATTAAATAATAAATTGCAATTTTTTATAACTGACCATCCCTATAAAAATAAGAATATGGATCAGATTATTCAATTTTTAGAGGACATGCATGGAATTTATACATTATTTTGGAAAATCACATGAATACCATTTTTCCTAGGTGTAATTTTCCTGTTATAACAATTATTTATCATCTATTCCAAAGGATTCACTATAATATATGTATGATTGGCCCTATTGATCTTTTTATTACTAGGTGGAGAAGGGTGAAATGTCACTTATTAGATCATGTGTTGTTTAGGGATCAACAAAATAAAATATTTAAATTTTAAAATGATTAAATATGGTGAAAAAATAAACTAATAATTGAATATTACATAAAAAAGTTAATGTCAGTGATAATATATACTTATGAATATATCCATATCAGGGACATGAAATTCATGGAAAATAATTTGAATCTAAAACCACATTTTGTCTTCCATTTTAAAATTTTAGTGAATTATAGTGAAGTGTTATAACATTTTGTATTACAAATATTGTAAAATAAAATTCATAATTAGTTTAAATTATTTCTTATGAGTAGAAAATTATACAATCCATGTTGTGTTATTGTTTGAAAATATATATTTTAATAACCCAATCTAGATTCTATATAATTAATAGAACTAATCATTCATGGTCACAGAGATCCCACGTTCCAACCAAAAACATCATCCTTCTACCTCAAATAGTAGTTTTGTTGTATCATGGGTGCCAAAAATTACACATAAATTGGGGAACTGCCTATGGAATAAAAAATCATTCTAATCCATTAAATACATGATATATTTCTTACTACATCGGTCACAAAACTTTTTATACCTCATGAAAGAGGGAATATTTAATTTCTTTCATTGGTTAAAGAAATATATAACACCAAGTGTTATCACCACGAAAAATAGAGATATATCTCAAAAACTATTTCTGTTAAACTTTTATGAGATAACATACAAGTAGAATTAATTTATAAGGATTATTTCTCATTCCCAACCCAACTCAATTATATCGAGGATTTAAGGATTCATAAAAACTATCATGATATGGAGTCCCTCACCAGGTCTAGAATGAATCCCTAATAGGCCTCGCCATGTAATAGGAAAAATTTTAAATAAGAACAATATACATTAAAATATCACCATGATATGACACATTGATTTATAAGAATCACATAAACACACTCTATAAATCAAAGAGTTTAAAAAACCAATTTATTAGAATATCCAAGACTCAATATAAGTATAATCCCACCTATATAACAACATATATCATCATTTACAGGGTCATATTAGGCTATATTTATATTCAAAGTGATTCAAACAAATCACTTATGACCATCCTGTTAACTAACATCATTTTATTAGTTTTAAATCCATAACAACACTGGTATGCATCGCCACTCAGGTAAAAAAATAAAATCAAAGAATCCACTCACCCTAGTACTGTCATATTGTGAACCTAAGTGACCACATTTTAAGTCTCATCCCCATGATCTTGGAATCATTATTCTATCAATAGTTTAATATTCCTTATAGGAATATTGATCATGCCACCATTGAAATCATCACCCATGTTCTTATTTCAATATTCATTAACATGACCCTAAAGCTAATCTATTATCTAATCGCCTTTCAAATTCATTAAATTTATATTATAAATTTTATATAAATACCAAAACCTATATTTCCATCTAGAATCATCAAAATTCTCATTTGTTATCTCTCTATTTAGAATCCCTCACAACATCACACCCTTTCATGGTATAATAAAGAAAAAACCCCACAATAATGCTCAAACGCATATTACCATGATCCTGTGTGGGTAAAATCGTCTGTAGGATCTATAACCTATTCTAGTAACCCTATCCGATGAGGGAAATATCATATAAAGATGTTATTATTCTTAAATATATGATATATAGGAATCTCAAGTGGAAACACCCAATATCTATCCTATATCAATTGTGCCATATTTATGCCGATACCAATCCACACACTCTAGGGAACTAATAATCATGGGAACTCATGTAAGAGACTACCGCAATGAGGATTAATATAAAATCAATATGCAACTCAACATTGTTAACCCCATGAAACACATCCTATTATTCCATCAACAAAAGTTAAAGGATAGTAATAATCATTATATTATTTTAATATTTACTCACCCAAAAACATAATAGTCTCACATATCTAGTGATTAACCCCAATCAACATACCCAAAAATCGTAACAGTAACATATATATAGATAAGCTTCACATTTTCCATTATAAAAAATAATTAAATTTTATAAATATAATCCCAGTAATGTAGAATACCAATTTGAATTTATATAGGAAATGAAAATATATTTGGTCATGATAATATTAAATAACTTGTTCACTAACCAATGAATAGGTGGTCAATCACTATCTAAAAAATATAAAGTGGATAATATATTGAAATATCATATAATAATGATTTCCTCTAGTCACCCTAGACCATGATAGAATCAAAAATAATGAAACTAAAATATCACCCAATTGAAAAAATTGAACCAATATCGATGAAAATCATGAACAACAATCCATACTAAATATAAAATTAGACTTTATCTAACGTATATTTTGTTCTAGAATCTGAAATAATTCCATAAAAAAATTCAAAATATTCTTATTTATATATATCTTATTCTAAATAGAAAGAAATGTACTAATAAAGTAGTCTTTCAAAAAATTATAGAATCCATCACATGGTTCACCCATACGGTGACCAAACGAGGTGTGAAATACCACACATATGCTCACCACATGTTAGAAGATTCAAACTAGTTGAAATCATCTTTTTATAATGTTGGGGGTCCTATACCCTCATTCATATATATGGTTACAATGATAATGGTAGGAATGATAATCATATGAAATCACAAAAAATAAAATAATAAATAACTATCGGTGTCATAGATAAATGCTATAAGTATAAAAATAAAAACACTCTTGAGAAAACAAGATGGTATGTTTAGTAATGTCTCAAATTAAAAAATGAAATAAAAGGACCACCCAATGGAATTTTATACATAATAAGGTTTAGATATAGATAAAACCCAATGATTGGGTCCACCACTAAATATGAATGTATCCCATGTCAGGTTTAATCTTCTAGCTATATCCATGATCTACAACTCAACCATAAGAAACATTAACATTTACCTTACAAGTGTGTGAAACTAATATGTTTTATTTTACGTTATGTTGCCTGATTTGGGTAGGTATGACATAGTTAGTGCTCAGATACTATTTCCCTTAAAAATTATAGTTTATACAAATGTATCTACAAAATGATTAAACCCTATGTATATTAGTGTTAAGATGAATTAATAATAAATATATCATAACCATTGGTAGTAAACATGAACATGTTAGTAACTATACCTATTTCTCCAAGTTCCTTAGTGGTATAAATTATATCACCAAAATAACATCAATGAATCAAGTCCCAATTCATAAAAAAAATATAATTTCATAATATCACTATATAATCATCAACTCAAGGGATGTAAATCTCAATATGTGAGACAAAATAATTTCCATAACACCACATTAAATAATAATAATCAATATATAATAATTTAATCCCGAAAAATAAGTCAAAATGTTAGTGAATAATCACAATTATATCAATCCATATTGGGAATAAAATTCCAATAAAACACATATCAGTGTGCATAATTTACTAAATTCATTATCAAGTAGGGAATAGTTTTCATATCCATAGTCATAATAATAGGTGGTAATAACATCCCAAATATTGGTCCATATCTGAAGAGAGTTATTGAAATCTTACAAGAAACCTTATATATATGGGAATGAAAATCAATTCCATGGAAGAGTCATATCATAAGAAGTATGTCCCATTTCAAAGGGCAATTGCCAACAGCCTACCATAATATCTCTTCCCATCATAATTTTGGTCATATTGGTATTATATTTCATGTAATTGTGGTAATGACTTCACTCGATAAAATTTGTACCTTATTAATCAGATTTTAGTTATATAATAAGTTGAAAAATCCTTAAAAACATAACATTTGGTAGATAGGTTTGGTGTCCCTAATCACATCCCCATATGGTAAGGAAGAAATATATCACATTTCACATATATCAATAACCATTTTTATTTACCTACTATTTATTTGGAGTTGTCAATATAATAGGGAATGTTTTTATAAGTGATATTAAATATTAGATGGAATGGGAATTTCATCCCACACCAGAAAAAAAACATTAATAAGGGGGAATATTTTCCATCATAATAAATAACAAAAACGGGGAATACTATCACATATTTAAAAATAATAAATAAACACTTAATTAATATCTTTTTAAGACCATATATGTAATGTTTAATTATGTTGGAATAATGATGTACTATCATTACATCTGTTATTGGTCATTCGTTACGATACATACTTGAATTTGTATCCATAATTGATGTGCACTACACTAAATTACAAAATTATTGAAGGGGGAGGAGAACACACCTCATACATTATTCATATGAGTAAGAAGTACAATTGGGAATAGGAAATGTTCCATATAGTTCACACCTAAAAATAAACTCACATGATTCACATATCTTTCATTCATATATGGCTAATGTTTCATATACTAGGTCCTCTATATTAGATTCCATATACAAAATATTTATATTTTTTCAGGAAATTTTTAATGATAATATAATTTACACATAATCTCTATTTTTCACTATCGTATAAAGATACATAAAAAGAAAAGAAAATAAAAACAAGAATTTTCAAAAATATCTCTCTCTATCTCTCTCTTATGTGATAGAATACACAATCGATGTAATTAATCACACTAAAGACCATTTTTACTAACATCACCTATACACATGTAGTCTAAGGCATCTAATCGAAGTTATTTTCATAATAACATTACGTATAAAAAACTCAATTGGATTCTAGGTATATATTCCTCCAATTTGGATTAATCATAATACTATTGGTTGTTAAAGAATTATATCATAGTATTCAAGGGATCCATCAATGCACCGAAATCCAATCCACAATTCACATGGTTTAAGAAAAAACTTTACTTTTATTTGAAAAATACCATATTTCTACATATTTGTCTTCTCTATTATTTTTTTGACAAGAGTTTTAATCTACAAATACTAATAATTTTTTTCATTCAATGATTTCTTATGGGTTATCAGGGGATCAAAGAAGCTAGGTTAGTTCAACGATATAGTTGTACATTAGTATTGGAGGTATTACATGGTCACCAACTCACCAATGCAGTCCACTGGCCAGCTGGTGGGATATCATGATTTCTAGTAAGGAAACAATAGTCCCAATAGCTATCCAGTGAGACCAGGTGACCATTTTGGGGAAATTTGGTTGAAAGGGTGCCCAACATGAGACCCACTGACCAGCAAGTGGGGTCTCCAATTGTGTGTAAACACTAGAATACATCAATATAAAGTTAGTGGGTTTGGGATGAGCTATGAAAATTTGCTAAAATATGAAACTAAACCACTTTTGAACACCTCATAAATAATAACTCAACCCAACTCATTATTTAAGAATATGTTGGCTTCTCTTAAGCACAAAAAAGATCTAAAATTTGAATTATCAATATGTCAACATAGTATTCGATCTCGTGATCCAAAAATCTGTACATCCTTCATTAATTTGATTAATTCCTATTATTTCCAAATTGTATGCATTTTTAATCCCTGAAAGTGCATTTCAATAACTATCCATAGGTTATTTTGATGTCTTACAATGATTTTTATTCCTAGATTTTGATACCATATTCACTTTATTACGGTGGTTTATCTTAAATAGCTTATAATTGCCTAGTGTTTTTATATTAGTATGTGTAAAGGGTGTGATCACATTGTTAGACTATGAACATGACCAAACATAACTGGAAACCCAATGAAATTAATGAGTTTTTATGCCTAGAAATACCACATATCCTATTGGGTCTGTTGGAAATGATACTGGGACATGAGGAAACTCATGAGGTGTGACTACCCTTGATCCTATTTCATATAATTAGTTGTTAATGTTGGGATTATATTAACAAGTAATTTTCATAACTTAAAAATTATGATAATTGTCTCGATTAAGTAACACATGTCTTGAATGATGTTACATTTCCATGGAATGTCACAAAAAATGGAAATTTCATATAATGTATTAAGAATGGGAAACATAGAATAATTAATATATGTACTTACATTTAAAAATAATTTGATAATTATTTAACTTATATAGGTGTAATAAATGTTTTATTATTTTTAATTTGATTAATTGA
This sequence comes from Viscum album, assembly GCA_963277665.1. Lineage (NCBI taxonomy): Eukaryota > Viridiplantae > Streptophyta > Magnoliopsida > Santalales > Viscaceae > Viscum > Viscum album. The sequence goes on from OY728131.1 coordinate 931,947,616, forward strand.
CCAGTATTATATATGGTGACATGTTTGGAATGATGGTTGGTTGGTATTAGAAAATTATTTTTATAATATTATGATTTTAAGACATGTTAATTATTTTGATGCATGAGGTCTTGGTGCATTGTTAAAAATTTATTTAGGTTAGGTGCATGGTTACAAATTGAATATGGTCAAGGTTCATGGTTACATAACTTATGAGGGATATATGTATGTTAAAAATCTACATGGGGGCCAGATTCATAGTTACATAACACCTAGAGTCTAGATGCATGGTACATACCAAAAAAGGCATAGATATTGGGGTACTTACCACTTGAGGGATAGATTCTTGGATTCATAATGCATTAGTGTGAGATATATCAGTATCATTGTATAGACCCAATGCTTGACGTACATAGAAATTACTATACTTTTTCATAATACTTAATACATAACAAAAACAGACACCCAAGGACCGTAATAGTTTTGTGTTTTTGGAAACATAGAACACAATCTTTTAATCATGGTGAAAGATATTCAACATCTCCTATAAATTTCATTCCCTTTTGTTTTCTTACCTAAAACCTTTCTTTATATAGTGGGGAAAAGAAAACATAAAAAGGGAGAGATCAAATGCTCAGTAAGGGTAAGCATGGAGAAAATAAAAAACCATATACCTTTGAACTTAAAAACATAAACATAATGTTTAAACATCAAAATTGTGAGTTGTGAAATAAATCTTGGCTATATGTAGGGAATAGATCATAATGTAACATTGATCATGGAAAATACCATGGGAATAAAACATGTAATTGTGGAAGACCATTAAGAACATGTTATTATTTTTATAGTAGCCAAGGCATTGCTGCCAAGACCATCATAGTGGACAAAGTCCATTACTGAATTGGGTTTAATTAATGTTCCAGCCCTATATTTGTAAACAAGATTTACTTGTAGTTCTAGCCATGTTTATCTCATGAGGTATAAATATTTACCTAATGCATTGGAGAGAGAAATAGATCCCACCCATATCATAATGAAATCATTCTTTCGTGTTCTAGAAAATAAACATAAATCATTCATCATAACCCAATGAATAAAATGGGTTTCATAAACATAATCCCATCATAACATAATCATATAGAATAAATCGACATCATTTAATCATTATAAAAATCAAACCATGTAAATAACGGAGACATTATTCTTGAAACGTAAACATACTAAATAATGACATCTTAGATGGAAAATAGTTTTGATAAAGCACATGAAATGAATTCTTGAAGAAAATATCGTTTCTTCTTCAAAATCAGTTTCTTTTCACAAAATGCCATGAAATTTTAAAAGAAAATCATATTTCTGAAAACAATCATGAAATATTGTAGAGTAGGCTTCATAAAATTAAGGCTTTATAGAACCGTATAAATCTATTCATGCCTTGTAAGTTAAAAAACATTCTCCTTGTACTTTTTCTGGAAAAGTGAAAAAGTACCCCGCATGGTTAAAAAACGAAATATTCCTTCCATACCACATAATAAAAGTAAAAAAGGGGTAAACATGACATTAAATAGGCCTGTAATAATAGTAAATACTTTATGAAAACATTTTTCTAAACCATGGAAATGGATGATAAATATAACCCAGTAAATACGTACGAATAAGCAATCTTGAATAAGAACGAGATTGGAACAATTATCCCTTAAATTTATTTGGATATGCTTTGAACGTATCCTAAACTCCAGTATAATGATATAAATGATGTCATTGAATTATTCCTGAATCATATTCATTGTTATGATATCTTATATGTTCATATTATCATCTTCTTATTAGTAATATTTCAGTGCTACTAGTTATTCAGGTGTTCATTGCTTTATGTTCTTATGTGTGTATTGTCGAATAAATTCTTATTCCTATTTATAGGTTATAGATACATCATTTAAAGAATGTTATTATTGTTATATCTATATATTTATTCATTCAATTCATTTATATAATCATTATTCAATGAATAACATGTAGAACGAGTCGCATCACATCGGGGAGACGGTTGGCCGTACGTACGCACGAGCAATGATATCATTCCCATGATTGTGGAATTGTATTGATGTGTATAGTTTAGAGTATTTCAGAATCAATATCACTTTACAATAATCCTATATAGTTATTTCTTCCATCCTTATACCCATCCAATTATGTTAGTGATGAAATAAAAGATAACACCACGGCATGGAGATGGTAAGCCGTACGTACGCACGCGTGGTGATTTAGTTTTTTCATATGATGGATAGAAGATAGAATATTGTTTTTTCATATTAATAATAACATATCAGTATATAAGTTATACTGGATTTATTATTTTATAATGAAACAACTCATATAGAAGAAGTAGGAGATGAAATAAGTTTGAAAGAATCGGTAAAGGATATTACCTCTTCTTCGACGAGCCTCCTCTTAACCTCCACCTAGGGAACTAAAGTTGGTATTTAAAGAATACCATGATCTCTAGTAGTTTTATAGTGAATTTTAAAAGTGAAATGGGAAGGGTTTGGACGATTTTAAACGCTCAAATTGGTGTGATGTGGACAGGTAGGAGGTGCCCTTTTATAAGGGAGGAGAGGCGCTCCTTTGGAATCCTAATAAATATTAAGTTATAATAAATTTAAACCCTAATTAAAAACCTCAAAAAATGACTCATTTTGAAGATGGGATTATTTATGGTTTTAATCTCATCAAACAATCACTTTTAGACTGTTTTTAGTTTATTTTAAACCTTATTATTTTGATTTTTCCTTATTTAGTCTTTTTAATTTTATTTCTGGTAATAATATTCTAAATTTTAAATTGTTATAAATACATACTTATATTTTGTAAATTTCCCATAATTTTATACATTATATGATTTTAGACCATATAAATTTAATTTTTAAATTTTTAAATAATTTTTGTATTTTTTAATAATATAATAGTATCATATTTTTATAAAATACCAATAGTGTAAATTTTGAGACTATTCATTTATTTGAGTTTAAATAAAATAAAAACTGAGAATATATTCGAACCAAAAAATTTAATAGGTTACTAACATGTCATATTATTATATGAAACTCGTGGAGAATATTAATTAGTTTATATAATATTTATTTTAATACTTTTATAACCATTTATTTGAAAGTTATCTTTATAAAATAATTAATACAACATTTTTGTATAATTATTTAATATACTTATTTATTTTTTAAAAATTAAAAATAAAATAATATGCTTAAAATAAATCTAATTTTTTAAATAAGAATACTTTTAGTCGAATTTATCTTCTAAATCACCGTACTTTTAAAAAATTATGTTTATTAAATTATGAAGGTGAAAACTTTGACATCATTTAAAATAAAAAAATATAAGTGTCATAATCGCTTTTATAAGGCTCTAAATGGTAAACAATTAGAACTTTGGGTGATTATGGTTTATTTGTAGATGACCAATAAGTTTTGGTCATGTTTTGGCCCTCTAATGGGTATTATTACATAAATAAAAACTATATTAAATATTTTTCAATAAATAAATACTTTCTGCATGATTAATGTATAAGATATTAACGTAATTATATATTTCTAAAAAATTACAAATAAATTTCATTGATAAATAAAGACATTTTAGGTATTAAATGAGTTTTTATAAAAGAATTTATATTCTGTATAACCTTATATTAAAATTAATTTAATTTTTAATGTTTGAGTGAGATATATTTCACTTTCATTTAAATAAAATAAATTAAAGGTCTTAATCACATAAAATTGGTTTCTAATAGATACCATTCTACCCAAGTATATTTTAGTATGAAATATAATCATTCTATTATATTAAGACAAGTGTTAGGATAATTTTATAATATTATTTTTACCGTTAATTACCTATTTTACCTATAACTGTGGTAAATAAAATTTACCATAGTTACTATTCGTAATGCCCAAAAATAAAAATTTTCCTATTAAAATAATATAGAGCTACTGATTCCAAATATGGATTCTATTTTTCCATAATCAAAACACATAAGTTGCAATAATTAATTTAAAATTAGTCTCGTTGTTGGAAAGAAAGGGGTTTTGTTTAAATCATTGCAAAAGATTGAATTGATTTTACCTACGAATTCAATGTAAAATTGATGCTAATGACATAACGTATATTAAACGGTAAAAACATATTCTATGTATACTTTAAATAAATTACTATTATAATTTATGCGTATAAATTATCTCTATGAAGAAATTTATTTTTAAGTAAAATTTATCAGGTTTTTACTATTCATCAAAATAAGAACATTGTCAGAAAAATATCAAAACATTATCATTGTAAATTTTTTATATCCTGATTCAAAAGAATAAGTTTATTTTGTAAAATTTAATTTATGAACATGTCAAAAGATATATTTAAAATGGGTGCTCCATCAAAAGGCGGAAAAAATGCATTTTTTAAAAAATATATATTTTACCCAAAAATTTTATTTTCATCACATACCATGTTCTATAAGATGTTTAAGATGAATTATAATGTTATAAAATCCAAAATGCAGTTAATACTATTAATAACAGCTATTTAATAATAATATTATAATATTATATCATTTAGTGAAACTCGGAATTGGGTACAACACACGCTATCGAGGAAGGTCGTTGTTGCATGTAATGCAAGCCAAGTCAGGGTTGCGTGTAGTGAAAACTTCCTTTAGTGTTGTGTTTAACATAATCAAAATATAGTTCATTTATACAATGATCCAAATCTATACTTTCTATTGTGTAAAATGAATTTTTTTCGAACGAACTTGAAATTGTGTGTAACTCAAGCAAAGAATAGTGTTACGTATACTACAAGAAATTACGGTGTTGCGTATAGCGCAAGATAATCATGGTGAAGTGTTCAAAACAAGACATGAAATAAATTAAAAATAATATTTCTCATAAAATCTCGGGGTGTTACATTCTTCCCCCCTTAAAATGAATTTCTCCCTCGAAATTCGTTGGGGTTGTAAATGGTTTTCTACATGAAAGTTTCTTTCATAGAAACCCACATCATAAAAAGGAATACTGAAATTTTATTTCAAAAAAGTTCCATTAGAACCATAACGGATACCCAAAGTAACTCATCAGTAGGTTTCCACATAGGAGAATATAGGTTAATATATGGATATGGAAGAGAAATTTGACCATCATGTTCTGATGGTGAGTGGTAGAGAACATGGCTATGAAAAAGACAACAATCACAAAGCCATAAATTTGTGACGATATAAGGTACAATCAGATTCATCAGATTTGTGGGTACTAGGACAAAATTTTTGGATTTCAAGATCATTTCCCTAAAGTTGATGAATTTTTTCATAAGGAGAAATAATTACATGATTTTAGTGTAATATCATCATTGGTCATTCCATGAACAATTTCCACATCATCTCGTATTTTAATGATTGAGGTTTAATTTTTCATTCTTGAAGTATTAGCAGATAATGCGCTAGAATGATAGGTCATTCCATATTCCTCTATCACAAAAAGGTTAGCACAAGATATTAAATATGCATAAGTCCATCTATGGTGAGGATAATTGTATATGGTTACAAAATGGACTTATAATTCATCTAAAATACCATAAAACTAATTTTTACAAACCAGGGACTTCCTATAGGCTAGTGGTAGGCAATAAAGGCCCGTCGCACATCAGTTGTGGGTTCGATTCCCGCAGTCCTTTCCAACACAATGGGTTTTCAACCATCCTATAGGTTGTTCTTTTTTCTAAAACTATACTATTCAAACATTTCAAAAATAAAATCAAAAAGACATATCCTTAAGCAATACTATCTGATGTCCAAATTAATTCATTCCAACCTTTAGGCTTATCAAAAATACTTCTGTCGAATCTCACAGTATAAAGAAAACAATTACTAAAAAGGTCATCTACAAGCATGTGAATAACATCATTTATCCCCCATATATCATAAGTTATATCTTGTTGTTGTCCACATTCCAAACATGTGAATACCTTAATCATGTATAACATTGAAAAATGAATACCAATTGAACCTTAGTGAAAACATGAATGCTATCAAAAGTTAACTCTTTCCACATACCAAAACACCTAAATTTATATATACTCAAACCATGATATCACTTTGTCCTTATATTAGTCATGATCACATTAATACTATCAAACATATTATTTTGTCCTTATCCCTTCATTATGCCCAGATCATCTACTTTCAAAAAATATTTCAATCACTTTTGATGGTTACCAGTACCATAAAATTATTTAAAACCACAATAAAACAATATATAGATATTCCAATATTCCACAATGATATAAATGAGATTCCACAACATTATTTTGGAATCCCGTTACATAAACACTTAATCATTACACTACATCATTGTCATACTCAATATCGCAAATAATGTTCACATATGACTTCCCATTGTCCTTTACCTTAAGAGGATGTTGATGTCGATTATCATTAACACTTGGATTGGGTCATTGGTTAGTATAATTCCCTATTTCCTTGCCCTTGTATCACTAAAGTGTTAGTGATGCGTTCTCTATAGTATTTTCTCTATTCACATCATTAGCTACCATTTTCCAATTACTTCAACACTCACCTACTAGATGACCTTATTTTTAACACTTAAAACACTTTATTGTCCCTTTCATACAATCTCTACCATTCTTCATTCCACACTTTGAGAATTAATAAACATTCGTTTTCTTTTTACCATTGTTTTGAGATTTTTCCTTGAAATCCATCTTTCGTTTCTTGTCAAAACCAAGAGATGGATATATAACACCAACTTCCTATTCTACCTTGATAGCACAACACAAAATTTATACATTGCTACTAAAGCCTCTTAAAGCTAATTCCTTTCGAAGACATGGTTTTAAGTCACTAAAGAATTGATCAAATATACTTTCAGGTTGGATGATAAAGCCAAATGCATACCTTGCAAGCCTTGTAAAATTTTCTTTCTATATACCAAAAGTTTCATCATCCTTTTTCTTAAGCTCAAGGAACTACTTTTCCATATTTTCTTGAAGAATATGAGGTAAGTACTTTTTGAAAAACAAGTTCTTGATCTCATCCAATTCCATGGATTCAATTTCATCTTGGGGCCTTGTATTGTTAATTAGAGTCGACCACTAGTCTGCTTCACCTTCTAACAGGTAAACAGACAAAATGAAGTTTTTCATGCTCTGAATAGAGAAGTATGGAAAATATATTTTCAATTGTATTGATCCATTTTCAGAAACTACTGGATCAGAAGACCCACTGAAAGAAGGTGGATATTGCCACATGAAGGACTCAATAGAATATTGTTCCCTTCTCTGCTCATTTGGAAGTCCAAAATGATTCATAGCTTGTGTAAGTATAGAAATAAGATTTTTCACTTAATTTCCCATAATATTTGGTTGTTCAGGAAGTAAATCATTGCATTTCCTAATGCATTGATCATTAACAGGATTCCTTTGGGTTCCAGCCATTATCTAAAACCCAAAAGGAATAGTGTGAGGGGCAAAATCATACTAGGAAAACAACATAATCAAGGGGGGTACATTCAATATCATACATCTTAGGTTTAAACATAGGTTATTCATGATAGTTATGATAATTCTAGGACTGTAAACTATACTTATACTTAACCATTGGAATATCCCTAGACATACCGTAGAAATATCTCTAGGGATCTCACTAATGTTTTTGCATCCTAGTTTCTGAAGGTTTACCAAACCATCCCTTTTTTACCAACTGTAGAGACCCAAAGCATGACATACATGGAAATTACGTTACTTTTATAGAATACTTAATATATAACAAAAACAGACACCCAAGGACTGTAATAGTTTAGTGTCTTTGGAAACATGAAACACAATATTCTAATCATAGTGAAATATCTTTAACATATATCATAAAGATATTTCCCTTTTTTTTTCTTACCTAAAACCTTTCTTTATATGCTGGGGAAAATAAAACATGAAAATGGTGAGCTCAAATGCTCAGTAAGGCTAAGCATGTAGATAATAAAACAAACGATAAAAATTTGAACTTAAAAACATGAACATAATGTTTACACACCAAAATCTTGTGTTGTGAAATAAATATTGGCAGTACATAAGGCATAGATCATAAAGGAACATTGATCAGGATAACATATCATGGAAATAAAACATATAATTGTAGAAAACCATTAATCACATGTTATGATTTTGATTGTAGACAAGACATTACTTCCAAGACCATCATAGTGGAAAAAGTCCATTACTGAAGCAGGTTTACTTGTCGTTCCATCCCAGTATTACTGAACTGTATTTACTCGACGTTCCAGCCATGCTTATCTCAGGAGATATAAATATTTACCCAATTAATTAGAGGGAGATATAGGTCCCACCCATCACATAATTAAATCATTCTTTCATGTGCCACCAAATAAACATAAATCATTTATCATTACCCAATGAATAAAATGGGATTCATAAACATCGTCCCATCATAACATAATCCATAAAGAATAAATGGATATCATATCATCATAAGAAAAATCAAAAAATGTAAATAACAGAGATATTATACTTGAAACATAAATATACTAACTAATTTCATAATAGATGGAAATTAGTTATGATAAAACACTTGAAATAAATTCTTGAAAAAAATATCCTTTCTTCTTCAAAATCATTTTATTTTCACAAAATGCTATGAAATTTTAATAGAAAAGGATTATGTTGAAAATAATCTTGAAATATTATAGAGTAGGATTCAGGAAAATAAGGCTTTATGAAACTGTAAAATCCATTCATGTCGTATAAGATAAAAAGATATTCTTCTCGTACTTTTTCTGAAAAAGTCAAAAAAGTACCTCATATGGTTAACAAAAGAAATATTCCTTCAATACCACATAGTAAAATTCAAAAAAAGGATAAACATGACATTAAACATACATGGAATAATGGAAAATACTTTATGAAAATATTTTTCTACGACGTGGAAATGGGTGATATATATAACCCCAGTAAATACTTACGAATAAACAATTTCGGATAAGAACGAGATTGGAATAATTATACATTACCTGAGGTTTTATATGATTTGTACATATATGATCCTCCTTTATAATGATTAAAATAATTTTATTGAATTATTCTAGAATGATATTCATTGTTATGATAACATATATGGCCATATTATTTTCTTCTTATTAGTAATATTTTATTTCTGTTTGTTATTCGGGTGTTCATTTCTTTATGTTCATATTCATTTTTTGTCGAATAAATTCTTATTACTATTTTTAGGTTATAGATAAATCATTTAAAAAATGGTATTAGTTTGATCTATGTGATATTAATTCATTAAATTCATTTATATAATCATTATTCAATGAAGATCGTGTAGAACAAGTCGCATCACATCGTGGAGATGGTAGGTCGTCTGTATGCACAAGCGATGATATCATTCCCATGATTGTGGAATTGTATTGAAGTGTATGGTGTATAATATTTCAGAATAAATATCACTTTAAAATAATCATATATAGTTATTTCTTCCATCCTTATACCCATCCAAGTTTTTTAGTGATGAAATAAAAGATTACACCACGACCTGGAGATGGTAAGCTGTACGTACGCATGCGTGGTGACTTCATTTTTTTCCTAGGATGGATAGAAAATAGAATATGGTTGTTTCATATTCATAATAACATATCAGTATACAAGTTATAATATATTTATTAATTAATAACAAAAAACATATATAGAGGATGTAGGAGAATAAATAATTTTGAAATAATCGGAAATGATATTACCTCTTCTTTGATGCGCCTCCACTTAACCTCATCGTATGGAACTAAAGATGGTCTTTAAAGAAGACCATGCCCTCTAGTAGGTTTCTATGGAATTGTAGAAGTGAAATTTTCATGGTTTGGAAGAATTTTAAAGCTCAAAATTTGAGTGAAGTGGAGAGGGAGGAGGTTCCCTTTTATAACGGAGGAGAGACACACCTTTGGAAACCTAATAAATATTAAGTTATAAGAAATTCAAACACCACGTAAAAACCACAAAAAATGACTCATTTCGAAGATGAGATGAGATAGGGTTGTACTCTCATCAACCAATAACATTTATACAGGATTAATGTTTGTTTTAAACCTCATCATTTTTATTTATCCTTATTTAGTCTATTTAATTTTATTTGTGGTAATAATTTTTAAAATTTTAAATTTTTATAAATACATACATATATGTTGTAAATTCCCCATAATTGGAGACTTTATAACCTCTTCTACCATAAAATTTTTATTTTTTAATTTTTTCATATTTTTGTGATTTTTTAATAATTTAATAATTGGTTATTTTTATAAAATACCAATAGGGTAAATTTTGACACTATTCATTTATTTCAGTTTAACTAAAATACAAACAAATAATATATTTAAACAAAAATATTTAATAGATTCCTAACAAGTCATATCTTTCTAGAAAATTTGTGGAGGATATATATTAGTTCATCTAATATTTATTTTAATATTTTTAAAACGATTTATTTGAAATTTCTCTTAATAAAATAATTACTGCATCATTTTAGTATAATTATTTAATATAATTATTTGTTTCATGAAAATTAAAAATAAAATATTATGATGAATATAAATCTAATATATTTCAAAATATTACTTTTAGTCAGATTTATCTTCTAAAAAACCCTACTTTTAAAATGTTATGTTTATTAAATTATGAAGGTGACCACTTTGACATCATTTAAAATAAAACAATAGAAGTGTCATAATATCTTTTATAAGGCTCCAAATGGCCAACACATAGACCTTTGGATGATTATGGTTTATATGTACATGAACAATAAGTTTTGGTCAGGTTTTTTGGCCATTAATGGGTATTATTCGTTTAATAAAAAGTATATTATTGGTTTTTCACTAAATATATAATTTCTACATCATTAATGTATAAGCTATTAAGGTAATTATATATTTCCTAAAAATTACAAATAAATTAAAATGATAAAGAAAAACATATTATATTTCAAATGATTATTTATAATATAATTTATCTTATTTATAATTTGATATTAAAAATAATTTAATTATTAATGTTTGAGTGAGACATATTTCACTTTCATTTAAATAAAATAAATTAATGGTCTTAATCACATACAAGTGGGTTATAATAGATACCATTTCCACCCAAGTATTTTTTAGGACGAAATATAATCATCCAATTATATTAATAAATGTGGTAGGATAATTTTATAATATTATATTTATCCTTAATTATCTAATTTACCTTTAATTGTGGTAAATAATATTTACCATAGTTACTATTCATAATGGCCAAAAAAGGTATCCTATTAACAGAATATGGACCTATTGATTCTAATTATGAAAGAAATTTTTCCAAATTCAAAAAAAATAAGTTTCAGTAATTATTTTAAAATTAATCTCGTTGTCGATAAAAACGGGTATTTGTTTAAAACAATGCAAAATATTGAATTTATTTTACCTATGAATTGAATGTAAAATTAATGATAATGAAATACATTATATTAAATGAAAAAAATAAATTATATTTATACTTTAAAACTATTTACTATTATAATTTTACCATATAAATTATCTCGATGAAATAAGTTGTCTTTAAGTAAAATTTAGCGTTTTTCACTATTCATCAAAATAAGAACGTTGTCAGAAAAATATCAAAACATTATCCAATGTAAATTTTTATATGATAATTCAATAGAATAAGTTTATTTTGTAAAATATAACTTATAAACTTGTCAAAAATTAGATTTAAAATGGGTGCACCATAAAAAGGCGGGAAAAATGCATTTTTTTTAATATTTATTTTACCAAAAAACAAAATTCTTCACATTACATGATCCAAAAAATGTGTAAGAAGAATGATAATGTAATAAAATCCAAAATTTAGTTAATACTATTAATAATAGATAGTTCGTAATAATATTATAATAATATATTGTTCAGTGAAACTCGGTATTGTGTACAACACACGCTATCGAGGAAGGTCACTCTTGTGTGTAATGCAAGCCAAGTCAGGGTTGCATGTAGTGAAAGCTTCAATTGGTTTTTCTTAAAACATAATCAAAATCTAGTTCATTTATAAATTTATCAAAATCTATAATTGGTGTTATGTAAAATGAATTTTATTCGAAAGAACTTGAAATTGTGTGCAACACAAGCCAAGAATAGTGTTGCGTATACTAAAAGAACAAAATAGTGTTGCGTATATCGCAAGCTAGTAATTGTTAAGTGTTCAACACAAGAAATAAAATAAATTAAAAATAATATTTCTCATAAAATCTTGGGGCGCTACAATCTTTCATTCCCAAGGGAGAGGTTCTTGGTTACATGATTTCCAATTGGAAAGACACACTGTTACCTAATTAATAAAATGGATGATTCATGATAGATAAGAGAATACTATAGTTGTATAGGTGATTCATCCATGGTAATAGATAACAAAAAATGACAAAGGAATTTAAAATTATCTTGAATAATGTTTTGTTAACCACAATCATCATCCCAGAGCTCAAGGGTCAGAACGTTATTTTATTTTCAATGTTAATTAATGGATTTGCGCCCCTTTTTATCACACTATTTCACACAATATTTATTTAGGCAGGATTGTTTAGATACCATGATTTTAATCCCACTATGTTTTACACATATACTATTTGGGTTGATGTTTGGCACCTCAATATATTAAACGGATTAAGGTAAGGAAAACAGCAAGGGTCCTCTAACTTCATTAGATTATATGGAGGATTATATTAGATAATGGAGACAAGAACAAACATGGGATACAAAACTGGGTTTTATGGGATCTTTATTTTGGATTCTTATTTTTTACTATATTCATTATTTAATCCGGTTTGGAATATAGTATTGAATGACATGGTTTGTTATTATTATTTTAATTTTGGATATTTATTAGTTATCATTTCTGTTTTATGTTGTGATTGGTTTATCTTTTTTCCATTTTTTCACTCATCCAGAGGGTATAATCTTCTTGCTATATTTGATATACGCTCACCGCTAGTTGGTTTCCATGGGCATACAGGGAGGTTCCCTTGAGGTCACATAACTTCCTATCTCAGGAACTGATGGAGAACTATAATGTAGATATTATAAAGAGGTATTAGAGCTCATGAATTTTCTATTAAAGTTTTATTTGATGAATATAGATAGTAAACTAGTACGTGTTGTCACTTGGAAATTAGCTCATGCATTGTAGTAACTAAGCCATATGGGGGGATCACCCCAAGAAAACTGGGATGGATTTGATATTATTGATGTTCACTTATTATGGATGTGTTGTTATTTCAGCATCGATGACTCACATATTGTATGATGTTACTATTTTATGATATTTCAGTGATGGGATGGTATGTCATAAGGTGTGTAAGTATGTATCATGATAGGAACATTGTGAAATATTTTGACATACATTGTACATGTTTGAGATATATTTACTAATTTGAATTATCTGTATATCTAAAATATTAAATTTAGTTGATTGATGTATCACATAAAAATAAATAAATGATCATTTAAGTCATTTGAATTCACTCATTTGGAAAAAATTTATAGTCACCTTTTGGTATGTGGTTATAGGTTATTTTCATGAACTTATTTGATTGTTCTTGTTTTTTATTTTAGTGATGTTGAGTGAAGATACCATGTGGTCTAAGATATTAAATTTATTGTATGAACACACAATTAGTGCCTTGATTATGACCCCATGTTTCAAATGTTGGACTATGAATAATGATGGAATATATATTCTCATTTCAAATATGGTCAATGTGAGTTATTTATTTTTTATTATTTTACATGTCATGTGAACAACTAGAAATAAATGTGTGTATGGGCTCAATGATCCATTAATCATTGGGATATCAATCAGCAAGGGTAAATGGATGTGTTTTATATTTATTGGAATCCATGTTGTGTGATAGAATATACAACTTTTGTGTGAGTTTGGTATAATTATAGGTAGAAAGGTGGTTAACTCACCAATTTTATTATTTTAATTTTTCTGGATACACTGGAAAATTCTAGTTAATGTACGTCATTGAGGAATTCAATTCAGAGTCATATTTATAGTTAGAAAAAAAATTACGTGTAAATATTGATTTTTAGGAAACCTCATGGTTGATGTTTCTAGATATGTCCCTTTGGGTGAACATCGTGTTGGTGTTGGGTCGATGTAACATAGTGTGGTAAACCCTATATTTTCATCTGGTGGAAATATTGTTGTTCGAATTGGGGGATTTTGTGAGTGGATGAGAACCATATTGGTGATAATACATAAACCACACCCTTGATTAAATTGAATGTATTAAAAATCATAAATGGACAGGATATGTCCTATTTAGGTGTATGTAGTTTAGGGTTTATGATTGACAGTTGGATATGAATGAATGGTCATGGTTAGTCATTGCATTATGCGATAGAATATATGGGGTCTATTATAATAATTTAAGGAATGAGAGGATAAAATAAGAATACTATAATAGGATGAATCATCAACATAGTAACATATGAAATTACCTTCCATATAATAAGGTTCATGCCTTCTCAATGTCATACCATTGAACCCATATTTTTATCCCACTTTCTTATAATCATTTCAAAATATTTATGCATCTTACCACCCAAGATGAAGATAGATATCACTACAATGTTAATTCCTAGATAAGAATATTTTTCTATCCTTCCTTACATTATGGAACTAGTTTATATTTATTATATGAATGTGTAGTTTGATGATTTGGAATACATTCTGTTTATAGGACCTAGTACTTTACAATGGGGTTCTCCTTTTATTTTTTTAGTTAGGAGAATGACTCATTCTTCATTTGTGTGGAATATTGAAGTCATAGATAAGTTATGGTAAAGGATAGATATTTTGTTCCATGAATCAATGATATCTTCAAAAAGAACAAACATGATGATATTTTATCCACAATTTAATTTAGTTTAGGGATAAATCGGTTGAGGGTGAGGGTGAGATCATATTACATACCCTAGACAACTTGAAGAAGCTCGTATAACCTGTACGAGTTTATGGTGGGACCATTTGGTCCAAAGAATGAACCAAATTTATTCATTTCCTTGATAATTAAAATATTACATAAATTTATAGACTATTTTTTGGTTGGTTTATCAATGAAAAATTTGTTTTATCCCAGTACAGAGGTGATCAGGACTATCATCTTGACATTTTCTAGGGTACACTGAGAGGGAATAATCAATTTGTCAGGATATCTAAATTGTTAATTTTAACTAGTAAATTGAACATCATGAGTCAGGTTATCTCAGAGGGTGTAATGTTAGTGGACACATAGAAGTTTATATCCATGTTGTCTTAGAAAAAACTTAAAATTTTATTTGATATTTGGATATTTCTATGTCTGTGATGTTATTACATGTGTTAAAAACATGAATTATCTCATATTAAATCACTAATATCTATAATTATCAAATATTCTTTTATGTTTGTTTTTTATAATTTATTTAAAATTTATTTCAAGATAATAATGTGAATATTGACTACTACATGAATCAAAAACTTACAGAACTAGGTAAGAAATATACCAAACAATTTTAGGCATATAAAGTAAACCAAATAAATGTTTTAATGTAGGAAGATTGATTGGATTCATATATATCCATATATTTGAGATTGTATTCGACAATTTAACCTACATTGGATATGGAGTATGATGCAATGGTACAAGCATTGAAATAATTGTAGAATTATATCTTGAGTGAGGGGTTTTTGGTATACATGTACCACAAGATACCAATTATGTTTTTCATTGTAGGACATAAACCTTAAGAATATGATATGGACATGTTGTATAGATTATTTCAACTTTGAGATTGTATACACTATGGGAAAGAGAAACATTGTTGCCAAAACACACAGTTTGAAGAGGTAGACATAGGTAGTTCTCTATTCTTATGATAAGTGGTAGATAATATCACTTTTTGCTGATATGGATATGTAAGATCTAGATAACTGGGTTCAAGAGACTTTGAATGTGAAATATGTTGTTCCCACAATTTTATAATAGATCAATATATATCATTTATCTAATAAAAGGGCTAATATATATGGTAAAACATATATAGTAGGGATCCACCATTGGATTTGTCTCTTGGTAGTAGTGAAATTATTCTTTTCTAGGGATAGAAATGAAGTTTTATATCCTTATGTGAGGATTTTGTGAGGGAATTACATGATTTTAAGTGGGAGGTATATCTTCTCTTGACATAGATGTATTGTGATCTCTATAGGAAATACTAGTGGCTTGGGAAGAAGAATGAGATGTAGGATTCTATGGTGAGATTCTTCACTTAGTAATAATTGAAGGAAATCCACCAAAATAGTGATGGGTTACTCCATCCATTGGATGTTCATTAATGGAACCTTGTTATTCATGATATAATTACCTAAGAAACCTTAAAAAATTCATCCAGTATGTGTGATTGTGTATTAGATGATGATGGTACACCACTTATAATCTATTAGGGAGACCATAAACATATATGATCTACATTATATATATATAAGTCATAGTCTGGGTATGTGGTGTTTTGAGAAGTATTATTTATAAACATATCTCCAATTTCATCACAGTATTCTTACAAGTCCTTAAGAAGGTGTTGGGATCACTAGTTAATCTAATTTAATCTAGTATTCTTCTACTTTGTGGCCAATTTAATATATGATTCAAATTTTATATTACATGGTGTGATCCAACGTTTTATACTTAAATTGTTCATGGGTCTAGAATTTAGAACTCAAGACGTTCACTTATAAAAAAATCCATGAATTTATTGAAATAGGTCATTTTGAGGCCTTGTATGAATATCTGTGTTGTTCTAATTTGTGTTGGATTGAGTCATGCGAGTCAACACTTGATGAACATGGTATCATGTAGCATATGTCAAATAAAGTTGATTTTATCTAAAATGAGTTTTTAACCATAATGATATAGTATAAATCATAAATAAAGCATCTTAAAAGAGGGCTATATTTGAATTTGGTCATCAAGATTTCTTGAAGGTGTCACCTAGGTCAGGGGAGGGCCATATTTGGTTGAGGATAATGTTAGAACCAAGGGTTATAAAGTCATATGAGATTGTGTAGAGGGACAATCAATTATCTTCAAAACTACCTTTATAGATCTCTTCTGTAATATGAATTAATTGTTTTATGTATTTCATAGTAGTAGATATCACCATAAACCATCTCATGTGATAAATTTTGAATATGTGGATATTTATGTTGATTCATCCTTTGAGTCGAATCTAGTCTGTATCATGGACTGTAGTGAGAACAATCAAGGAGAAAATAAAATTTCATCTCTGTGAGTGTAGTGGAAGCAATGGTGATTTAAATGGTATACCTATGAGTGGTAGTTTGATATATGTTCACATTTTCTAGAGTTATTTTTTGATACATTATAGTGATTTATACGATAACATCTTAGATATGAGTTTTTATGTGGCGGGGAAGTGTAATCTAAAATCAAACTACCCATGTGTGTTACACTTTATGATTTTTTAACCATCTTTAATAATGATATTGAGGTCTGTTATAGTAATTAACTGAGGTATTATTGGTATTTGAGGGATTTTAGGTGCTGGATTAGTAGAATCCCATAGATGTATTGCTGTAATGGAGGTACTATAGGGCTACCTACTAGTCATTTGGTGGAAAAGTGGCGTGGTAATGCAACATTAGTCCCACCATATCTCCATTGTGATCCACTATCCAATATGTGGGAAGATGACTGAAAGGGTCGCTTATAGGATACCTGTCGGCCTACTGATGGTGAACAGCTGACCAACTATTGGTGTCTCTTGAAGGACACTGGAACAACCTGAGAGGGAAGGGGTGAATCAGGGGGTTAACTTTTTATTTTGAAAGTTGCGGATCTTGTTCCCACATTGGTATAAACTTGTGAAACCTATCAAAAAAATGAAAGTATGAAGTTGACACACCACTTTTACTTGGTTCACAATAAAGTGCTACATACAAGGAGCATACGCCGATAGGTTGTCAGCCATACCTAATTCCACTAAACTTCACTAGCTGTGGATTAAAATGTTCAGGTACAGTCACTATGTACCAGGCACACAGCCTTTACAAAAGTTTAGGGATAGCTCACTATGTCCCTCAGGTCACTCCCGTTGACTCGCCCTAGTTCACTGCCTTTGGTGAAGTCTCATTCATTTTATAGACATGAAGGTCTCTTAAATATATTTGCATTAAAGTCTTTGCATATACTTAGCACGAGACTATGCCTGTATCGAAATCAGGAAATGATGAACTTGAATGCACTGAACCACTGAACCAGATAGTCAGAAATCTATAAACAAGTTTCACTGTCAATTTTGTGCAACACCAAGTTTTATGTGCAACCTCCTGTTTTTCGCACAACTTCTCCTTTTTTCACATTCTGTAATTTCTTGCGCAACTTGGAATTTTTCGTGCAAGATGGAATATTTCTCGCTACTCTAAATTTTTCAACACGAGAAACAATTTTTCACGCAAGACCAAAATTTTTCATGACACTCTAAATGTTTTCGTGCGAGCTAGAATTTTTCGCATAAGAATAAATTTCTCACACAACTCCCTTTACCTGATCCTTTTACTCACATAAGACCTCAGATCTTCTCTGAGTATTCAACCATACGGAATGAGGGGGGTCACTGCTTATTTATAGGTGTCTCTAACCCCCACGCCCAAAACCACCTATGGCATGAAAAACCTCTCAATTGGCATAAAGTATTTCACACAGGTATCCTTTTTCCCGCACATCTCTTGATTTTTCATGCAGCCCATGCCTTTGTCATTTCTCGACGTTCTGATTCAGAAACACTATTTGCGTGAAAAACCTCAATCCACTACTTCTCACATCACCATGTTTGTCGTGTCCAACTCAAATATTTCGTGCACAACACTCCTTTTTCACGCACCACATCCCCTTTGCGCGCACCTCATTTTACAGACAATCCATGTCTTCATTTTCAGATTTTGTGGCCAAAAAATTTGGCAAATACTGTGAAATGGCGCCACCTTCAATACTGTTGTCTGCATGAACTCTATGATCACTTTACTAGAACACATTATGAACATCCACTGTGGATTGACAAAAAACACAAACCATACTCCAAATCATTCATAGAATAACCCTGGTTCCAACGATCTCCCCATTTTGGTTTGTTGGAAATCAGTAAATAAATTCAATAGAGCACCATCCACACACAAACCGAAAACACAGAAATCATCTCAGACAACACTCTAAGTCTACGTGAGCAATGATTGGTGTAGAAAACAAGAGGGGAAGCATGAATTGGGATCCCTGTGTTTTGGAATTCTCAATGACACCCAATAAATTCTCTTAAATTTTCCTATATCATTCATAGAATATCCATGGTTCTTACAATCT
This sequence comes from Viscum album, assembly GCA_963277665.1. Taxonomy (NCBI): domain Eukaryota; kingdom Viridiplantae; phylum Streptophyta; class Magnoliopsida; order Santalales; family Viscaceae; genus Viscum; species Viscum album. The sequence goes on from OY728131.1 coordinate 931,967,117, forward strand.
CCCCCTTTGGGTTTGTTGGAAATCAGTAAATAAATTCAATAGGGCACCAGCCACATGCAAACCATAAATTAAATAATCAACTCAACCAACACTCTAAGACTATGTGAGCAATGCTCGATGTAGAAAACAAGAGGGGAAGCGTTAATTGGGATCCCATTGTTTTGGAATTCTCAATGACGCCCAAGAAATTATCTTAAATTTTCCCAGAAACATTACAAGTCAAAAGTATTTCTTCTTATCATGTCACCTAATTCTCATTGTGATACCAAACATGTCTTGAATTTATTCCTTCTCCCCCATTGGAAATAAACCTAAAGATCAGTATTTGCTCATTGAAGATCTCAATACACCCCCTGGATAGTATCTCCCCCATTAACCTGCACCATATCGATAAAAAGATTAAAAAAAGTTAACATAACTGGGGAGAGGGGTATTTCGTAACCGCATTATGCACTGGGAGGTGGCTGAACATCGATGTTCAACCGATGCTTCTCAAACACAACTGCTGATAGTGGATTGTTTAGGATATCATCCACTTTCTCATCAGTTCCCACATGATCCATTCTAATCATGCCTGGCTCAAGTTTTTCTTTAATAATGTGATACCTGATTTCAATATGTTTTTTACAAGAATTCTGAACATGATTATTCATAATATCAATTGCACTATTGTTATCATAGTAAATAACCATTGGTTGTTTTACCTCGTCAGCAATATCTGTCAATTGTTACTTCATCCATAGCATTTGACTGCATGCCTTTTTAGCGGATATATACTCATCTTCAGCAATACTAAGGGAAGTACTTTATTGTTTCTTTATCAACCATCCAACACATTTATGCCCAATATAGAAGGCTCCACCACTGGTAGACTTTCATTCTACTACATCACTAGCCCAGTCAGCATCAGAAAATGCTGATAATTCACTATCCCTGCCTGCAGCAAAGTATAACCCAATGTTATGAGTACCTTGAATATACCTCATGATTTTTTTACTACCACTATATATTCATACTTTAGATTACTCTGAAACTGGGCCACTAGAAATGTTTCAAAGACAATATAAGGCCGTGTCGCTGTCAGGTACATTATGATCCCAATTATCCTCATGTACATGGTGGGGTCTACAGATGTCCCATCCTAATTCTTTCCAAGTTTGGTTCCAACTGTAATCGGAGTTGAGATTGGTTTGGAGTCTTGAATATTAATCTTAATCAGTAGCTATATTGCATACATTTCCTAAGAAATGAAAGTATAATCCTTCTTTTGAATCACCCGCAGCCCCATGAAATATGTGAGCTCCCCAATTATAGACACTTCAAATTATGATTTCATGTGATTGGAAAATTCATCCACTGATTTCTTCCTTCTTCCACCAAATATAATGTCATCAACGTAGACTAGAACCATGAACTGCTCTTTTTCTTAATTCTTCACATATATATTGTGATCTACTACTCCCCTTTTGAATTCCCGCATATTGAGATAAGATTCCACCTGATAATACCATGCTCATGGTTCCAGCTTCCAACCATATAGAGCTTTCTTTATTTTGCAAACCTTTGTTTCATCAGTACCAAGAATAATACACAGTGGTTGTTCAATGTAGACTACATCTTTGAGTACGCCATTCAAAAATGCGTTATTGACATCCATTTGATATAGTTTATATCCTCTTTGGAGTTCCATGGCAAGGAAAATCTTGACTGACTCCTATATAATCACTAGAACAAAGGTTTCTTCAACAACAACACCTTCAATATGGGAGTATCCTTTTCATACAAGTCGTTCCGTGTTTCTAATAACACTTCCATGATCATCAAACTTGTTCTTGATGATAAATTGTGTACCAATCACATTGTGACATTTAGGTCTCTGTACAAGATCCCATGTGTGATTATTGTCAATCCGATCTAACTCTTCATTCATAGATTTCACCCAAGATTCATCCTTTGTCGTTTCTTCAAACGAGGATGCCACCACAAATGAAAGAAATTCATATTGTGTGGTATCCTTCATCCTTCTTGTTTGTGTGGGTGCACTCTTATCCCTAATTATGTTATATGGATCAATATCAGATCTTTGATTTCTCCTGTGTGATTCAGTTGCATTTTCTATAGCCAGGGTTTCTTCTTCAGATTCTTATTCTAACTCAACATCATGATGTGACTGCTGAGCATTTTGTACACCATCATGTATTTCTGTATTTTTATTTTCTCCATGTTCACTTTCTTCATCACATTCTATCACATCATCATATGAAATCCTTGAATAATTTGTTGTTTTCTCTTCAATGATCTTAACATCGCTGCTTTCCACAATCCATCCTAATCGCTTGTTGAAACAGTTGTAGGATTTTCTGTTCATTGAGTATCCAAGGAAAATTCCTTCATCATCATTTTCACCATACTTCCCTTGATTTCGTTCATTGTTCCTGATGAAGAATTTACTTCCAAAAACAAGAAAATATTTCAAAGAGGGTTTCTATTCGTGCCACAACTCATATGGTGTCTTGGTCTCACCCATATAAAGTCTTGTTTGATTTTGAATATACATTGCATCTTGAACATACTCTTTCCAGCAATGTTATGGAATACGACTCTCAATCAGCATTGTTCGTGCCATGTTGTTCACATGTCGATTCATGCGTTCAATAACTCCATTTTTTTGTTTATTTCTCACTGCTGCTACCTCATGTTTTATCCCATGTTTCTCTAAATAGTTTTCAAATTCAATTGATGTGTATTCCTCTCTATTGTCATATCATAGTACTTTGATTGTTCATCCAGTATCATTCTCATCAATTCGACGATATGTTTTCATGAAGTCAAGAACTTGTTGTTTCCTGTGAATATCCATTACACATTCCATTATACTATAATCATCTATGAAAAGAACAAGGTAACTTTCTCCATGAGTTCCGTAAACATTTATCATCCCGCTTACATCTGTATGAATAAGATGAAGAAGATGGGATGCCCTTTTATTCTTTGGCCAGTATGAACTACATACTAGCTTCCCACGAATGCAATCATCACAAGACTTTTCATGCTCACACTTTAGGTTGGGAATGTCCATGAAAATCCTCAATTATGATATTTTCTCCAATTCATGTTGATTTATGTCTCCCGGTCTCTTATGACAGAAACTGTTTTCTTCTTCAACAGTCATGTAACAAAAATTTTCTTTACTATCAACCTGATACAAGTTACCTTCTGTTCTGCATCACTTCATAAGTGAATTTCTTGTATTTCCCTTGGTAGTGCATCCTTTCTGATTAAAAGTAACTATATGTCCCGAGTCACAGATTTGACTCACGCTAATTAGATTATGAAGTAATCCATCTACATAAAGGACTTCACTCTTCTTTAGCCATCCATTAGCTAATTCAGTACTTCCACTACCTTTGATTTTTAGAGCTCCATCATTACCAAATCGTACATTATCGTCAACCTTCCATTTGATATCCATTAACAGGCATGTATTACCTGTCATATGGGATGAACAACCGCCATCCAGAATCCAGGTGATGTTGCTTTTTGTAGTTTTGAGGGCCACATCTGCATGGTTTGATTTCTCAATTATCTTCTTTTCCTTCCATTAGACATTAGATTGAGTGTAGAACACTGATGGACTTTCAATTATTTCATCCATGTGCAAGGGTTCTTTATAGTCGAAATCTTCTTCCAATGGAAAAAACCCATTTGAAAGAGAAACACTAGCTTATTGACGATCTTTGACTTGTCTTAGACTCTACTATGAGGTGTCCATGTCCCTCCTTAGCCTGCAATCAACGACTTTATTACCGAATTTAGAACAACAAAAGCAATATCCATAGAAAGTGTTTCTTATAAAATAATTAGGATATGAATTTGTTTTTCTTTGTTGAACTACCATATCTTCTTCATTCAAATAGCTTCTTGAATGTTCACAATGAGACATGGTATGGACCAGATATCCACAGAACTGACATTTCATGAGAGGAAATGTATTCTCACCTTTTATTATCTCCGTTCCTTCTTTCGTGGGATAATAGGTTGAGTGCCTCTTATTGGTGGAAACTCGAGGATAGTCTTCTGTAATTCTTTTAGTTTGAATTGGATGTTTCGTTTTTGATCACTTCACGTGAAGTTTCTACATGAACCACTTTAATCTTTCCTTTATTTTTGTCCCCTTTGATTGTATAATTTGATGATTCATCCTCACAACTGATTCTACTATTTCCCATGCAACAAGGTCTTTGATCAATCAAAATCTTTTCAACTCCAATGCTACCACATTTTTCTCTTTCCAACAACTCTGCATCTGAGAACCTTCCAAAGTGTATTTTATTCCTTGATTATTTTGAAATTTATCCACTCTCATGTTTTCCTCTAAAGGTAACAACTTCATCTTCAATACTCTTATTAGTCTTGGTCTTTTATTCCAATCTAGTGGTGAGGTCATTGAGGACCTTTTCTTGCGCTTCAATTTTCAGATTTAGATCCACTACATCATAAGTGCCTTCAAGAATCATAGATTTCACTTTCAAAAATTCTTCTAGTCATTCAATTTCAACTTTGAGCTGATCAACATAATCAAATGATTCTTCAACAATTGATTTCCACTTATTGCAACTGATACATTTCATCTTAAGCATATAAATCGAATATTTAATTTTCAACTCATGATTGGAATTAGTTGTCAATGGATTTTATTTACCATTATCTTATGATGGTTCTCAGTTTTAAATTGATCCGATCACAGAAGCATGGTTTTCAGTTTTAAATTATGGTTCTTCTTATTCACAGAATTCATTATCATCATCTTCATTTTCATAGAGATAACGCTTCTTCAAAAAATTCTTTCTAGATTTCAAGTCTGATTTTTTGAAAAAACTTTTCTAAGGATTATCAATGTTTCTATCTTCACTATCTTTATCATTGATCTTTCTTAAACATTGTGAGGCAATGTTCCCAACTTTTCCACAACAAAAACTTGCAAGAGGTAACTTCCCATTGAATTTCCCTTTTCCCTTTTGAAAATTCATTAAAATGAGAGAAATAATTTATTTTTCCTCATAACTTTCACCACTAATATATTTTAAATTTTTCAGTTTATCCATGGATTTGAATTTCATTTACGTGCATACACGATTCGTAGAATCTTTTGGATTGACTCTCATTTTATATGCTACCATGCTGCTCTGTAGATCATCCACAAAATGTTTGGAAAGATCTGTTTCCTCAACGGCTAGCACCTTTTCATGTTATAGGGGTGGAAGTATTCTTAATATTTTCTTTACAATTTCGATGTCTTTTATTTCTTCTCCTAGACCATGAATTTCTCCAACCACTTTAGTAATTTGATTGAAGAATGTGTCTGCATTATTGTCTGGATGCATCGCCAGATCATCAAACCGACTGTGTAGGACTTCTAATTTTTCCTCCATCACTTTTCTATCTCCTTCATAAATATTTTCAAGTTTATCCCACATGTATTTTGATAAGGTGCAACTCATCACCTTTAGATAGATTTGATCATAAAGGTTTGTGGTTAGTGCATTTTTTTCTTTAGCATCTACATCAAGAATTTTCTTGTCTGCATCAGTCACAACCATGCCTGTCAGATCAGTGACTTGTATTCCTTGCATAGTAGAAAAAAAACTTCCATTCCAAGAGATCTTATATGAGATCTAATTATGTTCTTCCAGATCATGAAATTACTTCCATCAAAGAGAGGGACTCATCTGACATTGGTTGAATTGTCCATGTTGGTAAAGGACAGATCAAACACCAGTCAACCTCCCTCTGATACCACTTGAAGGACCACAGAACACCTTGAGAGGGGAGGGGTGAATGAGGGTGTGAAATTTGTCTTTTTAAAGATGTGGATCTTGTTCCCACGTTGGTAGGAACTTGTTAAATCTATCAAAAAAAGAAACTAGGAAGTTGACACATCACTTTTACATAGTTCACAAGAAAGGGCTACGTCCAAGGATCATATGCCGATAGGTTTGCGGTCATACCAAATTCCACTAAACATCACTAGATGGGGATTACAATGTTCAGGTACAGTCACTCTATCCCAGGGACACAACTTTTACAACAGTTCTAGGACAGCTCACTACATCCCTCAGGTCACTCCCATTGACTCACCCTTGCTCACTGCCTTTGGTGAAGTCCCAGTCAGTTTATAAATGTGAAGGTATCATCAATAGATTTTCATTGAAGTCTTTTCCTATGCTTAGTATGAGAATATGCTTGCATCGATGTCCGAGAATGATACACTGGAATGCACTTAACCACCGAACCAGATAGTCAAAAATGCACAAACATGTTTCATTGACAATTTCTCCCAACACAATGTTTTATGCGCAACCTCACGTTTTTCGTGAAAATTAACCTTTTCGCGCAACTCTAAATTTTTCCGTGTGAGAAACAATTTTTCACGTAAGTCCAAATTTTTTTATACCACTCTAAATTTTTCTGAGTGAGATGAAAAATTTCGCGCAAGCCTCAATTTTTCGCACAACTCCCTTTACACGAACCTTTTATGGGCATCAGACCTCGGATCTTCTCTGAGTATCCAACTGTACGAAATGAGGGGGGTCACCGCTTAACTATAGGCGTCTCTGACCCCCACATGAAAAACCCCCTGTGACTCTAAAATCCTCTCAATTGATGCTGAATATTTCACACTGGTATCGTTTTTCACGCACATCTCCTGATTTTTCGCACAGCCTATGACTTCTCCATTTTTCGACATTCTGATTCAGAAAAACTATTTTCACAAAAATCCTCGATCCCCTATTTCGCACACCACCCTATTTTTGGTGGCCTACTCAAATATTTCACGCACAACCCTCCTTTTTTGCACACCACTTCTTTTTTGTGTGCACCTCGTTTTACCAACAATCCAGGTCTTTATTTTCCGATTTTGAGGCCCAGAAATTTTCCAAACACTACGAAATGGCACCACCTTCAATACTGTTGTCTTCGTGAAATGTATTATCACTTTACTGGAACACATTCTGAACTTCCACAGAGGACTGACAGCATACAAAAACTATACTACAAATCATTCATAGAATAACCATGGTTCCAACATCTCTAACCACGAAAACAAACTAGAGAATTACATTGGCTACCCGGTTGTGTCTGGCTAGGATGTGTAAATTTAGATGAAAACATATTTTTCTCCCATTAATTTTATTTTAATCATATATTATCTCCTAAAATTACTATAACTAATTTTTTTTAAAATTTTTTGGGTTTTAAATAACTCAAACAAATTCTCCAATACAAATTCTTATCCTCTTGATCTGTTCATGGATCTGGTGATCAAGATGTGATACATGCATAATAGATTTTTGGAATTCCAATTTCTTCCTCATTGAATCATCATCATCTATAAATGATGGTATTGGTATGTTTGTTTCTATAAGAGATCGTGGTGTTACGCATTGATATAGGCACTTGATCACTGATTTATTCTTATTCATTATTAGGGTGTTTGATCATAAAAAATCCATCTGATTTTATATGTTTTTATTAGTATTTTTATATTATGGGATAATAATGACATGTCGTGCACATGAAAAAAACAAATTTGTATCCTTATGGAAATGATGAATACGTTCTCTTATACATCCTATAAATCCTATAAGATTTATTTCCATTGGGTTAAGAAATCGCGGCCATATGAGAGCTGGTAATGTTCTTGATCCCATGGTATTTTTGATGTTATTATTTGGAGACTATAGTAAAATGGAATTAATATATCATTCTAATTATGATAATTATCTTTATAATGTAACATATGGATTGAAATGGTTACATTTTATTTTAAATGGTTTTCCATGAAGCCAGGACAGAATGAATATATAGTGGTATACGAATTGAAAATATGGATTAATTTTTATAAATAATGATTTTTTAAAATTATTTTGTTAATGGAGAAACATGTCATAATAGAATTAATGGTTCGTTAATTGGTAATTTTATGAATACCATTGTATATGTTAAAATTCAATCCATTTTTGGTGGATGGAATTATAAATGGATTTGTTAGAATAATATTTTTATATTTTTATTTAATTATGGTCATTCATGGGGGGTAAGATCATGGTTGTATAATACCATTGGTCTAAGTTGATGGGCATATACTGCCTAAGGTATAGGGGAATGGATACATACCATATTAGGGAAACATAAATTGTATTGTACCACTTTGAGAATGTATACATGCGTATATATCAAATGTGGTGTATATGAAATGTACATACTGCATGAGGGGTGTATTAATGGGTGTATAACCACTAAGGGATACATTCGTGGTTAAATTATTTTTGAGAGAAATAAGTTTGTTAATATTTGAATCCTGAGGGTGAGATGCTTGGTTACTAGATTTTTTAAGGTAAATACACACTATTTCATGACTCATGGAAGGGTTGATTCATCCTATAAAAGATAATATTTTGTTGGTATGGGTGATTCATCATAACCATAAGAAACCACCTATTGATATAGGTATCCGGGGTTATGCTAGAGTAGGTTTGATAGACCTCAGGAATCAAACTTGAGCTTGATCATCGGTGATTTATTTATTATTTTATTTTAATTTATATATTTATTACAATGTGTACCATATTATACCATTCACTGTTTATTAATAATTATTTTTTATTTACCATGGGTTTTGGCATACTGAGTGATACTAGAACTATGTTCGGGCTGACATTTTATACCCCAAGATATTTCAAGGATGTGTGTCAGGATAAGATCTTGGGGCCTTGCACATGAGTGGTTTCTTTTCCTTATGATATTTGATCATGGATATTGTACTAGTCATGTGGTTAGGTGTTGTTTATTATAGTTTCCATATATTGGAGTCTTTTTTTAGTTGTTTTTCATTTTTGAAATTCTGCATGAGATTTAGTTTGACCTAAAATATTGAATTACAAGGTTTATTATTATTTTTTATCAATTGGTATTTATATCTCATATATTGAGTTTTATTCCATGTTTTATTTCTCTTGTTAATTTTTTTTATTTTTACACTATTATTAATAGTATAGTCTACCACTATATTCCATTGGCCCTCGCTTCATGTTTACTAAATCTAGCATATGGGGAGGTACACTTGAAGTCAAGTAACTACTCAACTTGTTCACACGATGGAGAACATGAATGGGGATGTTAAATTGGGTATAGGTAAATCATGAATGGGATTTTATACCCCAAATCACAATGTTCTATATGTAATGAATAAAAAATGGGAAATTCATAGGCATAGCCAACCTAAAAATGATGTTATCTCCTTATAAGACATAAAATCACCACTACATAATCTAATTTAATTCCATAACATCCATAAATCACATCCACATGGGCCTATATTTTTTAATGATAATTTAAATTAAATATAAAAAAATTAAATAAAAAATCCTAATTATTATATATTATTACTATAATGAATAATTATGTAATATCATATTAAAATATCTAATGATTCCCAAACTCCAAGAAATGGGTTGTGGATCACTCATGGTAAACCCCCAAGATAAATTGAAATCAAATATCTAACAAATTAAATTGATCAATAAGACGATTCCATTCTAGATTAACTATAAATTTGATCATTATCCAATCTCTAGTGAAATTGAATGAAACCTCAAGAATTCATCCTCTGGTAGGTTCACTATGGAAATCCACAATAAATACCCATCACCATGATCTAATCCCATAATACTACATTAGAATCAGAACAAAAACCCTTGTTATAAGCCATAGAATTTACCGAAGAAGTCAGAAGAAGGAAAGTGGGTAAAGATAGTGAAAAAAATAACCATAATAAAATAAGAATCTATCTATTATTCAACATGGGAAAAGGATAATCAAATAGTCATAGAGAGGATCCATGGACGGATCCACCTCACATATCTGATGCCCCCAAATATAAAACCTCAATGAGGTCATAATATTAAAAAATACACTATACATGTAATTAATGGATATTGGATATACCGGGTACTTAGTTCCCCAACCTCGGATAGTTTGTTATCCAATATCACTTGGTGGATAGAACTAAACACACACTAGCCTCAGGTAAAAAATCAGTTCCCCCCAAGACCTCGACTAGATACCATGTATCATCCATATTCATACCTAGTATCTTACTACAGCCGCCACCTGATACCTTTGGTTCCATAGGACCCCTAAATGAATTTAATACTTCATATACTTAATCTACTACATTAGAAACATAAATTTTAATATTAAACTTGTATACATATAATATTTGTAAATCCAAATTGTAAATTAAATTCAGAAGGACTTCATACTCACTAAAACTCTAATTTTTTTTGACTACACTAACTAACTATGGTGTGGGATGTTACAATTATTTAATATTACTAAGAATAGAAAAAAAATAGAAAAATATTTAATTATTCTTAAACAATTAAGGAGTTATAAATTTCAATCCTAATTCCTATTATCAGTAATCTCAGGAAAACAATTCCATTCAAATTATTAGATTAAACTATCACAGTAAAAAATCTCTTAAAAACAATTATAATCCCTTTATAAATATATTAATAATATTAAGAGAAACACGTAAAAATTAATCATTCGTTATATTATTTATTATATTTATTATTTAAATGTACCTTAAAATTATAATAAAACAATTCCACAAATTATAATTTAGAAACACTGTGTATTATAGTCGAGACATAAAAAATGTTTTGGGTTTGATATTTGGAATTCATTGAAATTATGAATTCTTTCTCAAACCATTTACTACCTTGAGTAAACAATAGTATCATAATTTTTACAAAAGATGGTTACATTGAATTATTTTTTAAACCTTGTATATGATGTACATGACATGAAAACATTGAAAATAAATTAAAAAAACATTATATTATTTTAACCCAAAAATATAAAAATATTAATAAATCTTGAAAATTTAAAATCTGGGTAAATTTTTTTATCCTATAATAATGATTCAAAACCAAATAAATTAACTTTTGTTTAATTTATTTAATATTACGTCCTAATTTAATTTATAATAAGCTATTTATTTCCAAAACAATTTCAATATAATAAAAATATCATTTTTTAGAAAAAACATTAAGTGTAAATATTAAGAATAATATTTCATTACTATGTGGGTACTCCTCACCATATTGAGTTACTATATTTTTCCCATTATTCAAGACTAAATTAACTTGTTTGATCTATCATTAAAAAATCATTTCCTTTCATTAGTGACCAAATTCAAAATCTAAAATCCATTTTTCTCAGAAAATATATAAATTTATAATGTTAAAATAAAATTTATTGTATAAAATAAATATTTTATAACCTTTTAAATTGATTAATAATTTTAATAAAAATTATATTGAATTTTTTTGAATAAAAACAAATAATAATAGATTAAGCCAATATATACATTTTATTTTTATAAAATTTCCACCAGTAAAGGAATGTTTTGTAACATAACTTTAAACTAATTTATAAGAGGTATTCTGGACCTCTATTACCATGTATTTTAATTTGAAATTATGAACTATCATTATTATATGTTTTATATCTCTTCATTACAATTTGATAAATCATGGATCCAAAATAGGCAATTGAATCAATAGTTATGTCTTTTTGAAGTAAAATTATTAATTTCAATTCTCTAAGACATTTGGTATATCTAAAGACCATATTGAATGTATTGGACAGTTACTAAGGATAAATCTGGATGATAAAATGTTTTTTCAATAATTTTTAAAAATTGTTATTATTGGAAATTATAATGAAATTTACCTAAAATAAACAAATATTATATGATGTTTTATTAAATTATCTATTGAAAAATTACAGAAAACGAATACAGTACAATATTTCTGAGATTAGCTACATAATAATTCATGTTAAAAAACATAAATTAAAATTTATGATTATCTTCAAAATATTTTCCTAGATATCGTTATACGTTTATCATATCATGGGATAACATTGAGACAAAAATAAAAGGAAGAGTGAGGAAAAATTCCTAGTCAAGATATAATAAAAGTAAACAAAAGTGTGACATATCAAAATATTCAACAACCATAATATAAAACCATATAGAGTAGTATCTTAGATCATAACCTAGAAAAATTGAATAATAGAAATTTCGGCATGGGAAAATGATAATCTTAAAAGAATGTAGATTTTGGAATATATATATACCTGTATATATGAATATGTTCATATAAATTAGATGAATATCTTTGCTAATATATTATAAAAAAAAAATTTAGGATCCCATACCAATATCCATTTATTGTTTCTCATGAGGTATAATAAATATCAAATTCATTGGGGTCCATTATTGTTTCCATCTCGCATGTCACATCATAACATTCCATATATATGTGTTCTATAGAGAAAATTAAATATATATATATATAGAGCCTAAATGTGAGAAATAACTATTTAATGGATATATGTAAAATAATAATTTCATAATGTACAATTAAATTGGCAATCATGAATGATCTGAATAATAGAAGTTGTAATGGTATTATTGAAGTTTATAATTAAATAATGGGAAAATGGCCTTGAATATTAATCTCAACGTGAAGGGAAAATCATATGAAATGGAGAAGTAGAATTTCAGAAAATATATACATTAAAAATATTTTTTGAAATGGGAAAAATATAAATCAATAGATATATGTGAAAAAATGAATAATGTAAACTATAAATGAATGAGAAAAAATTATTTTTAAATAAAAAATATTTCTATATTAATGGACTTCATTAGAGTGCTACATGAAAAGATAGTGTAAAATAGAAATATCCCATTTTATCAGTTTTAAAATAAATTTGTGGTTAGAATGGGAACATTAAAAAAGATCATATCACTCAAAAAGGAAAAAAAGAAAGAGTAAAAAGAGTAAATTAAGTATATAGAATATAGAAAATTTTGTATTAAAAAACAAGGATGTGTGTGAGTAAGAGATGGATGGAGGGCATGCATTGAAGGAAAAAATGAAGGCAAGGAGAAATCCTACCTAGATTCTAGACTTTCTAGGGTGGTCATATAACATCATATAGAGTTGATTTACTTAAGCAAGTTAATTAATTTTGAACTGTAATATTAATTATTCTATATTTTATAATCCCTTAAATACAATATATTATTCATCTATTCAATTCATGTTACACATGTAAATTATATAGGTTTTAATTTACACAACTCCAAGACTAATTCAATAATATGATTTTAGTCATGGGAATTCTGAAATCGTTATAGAATTTTTATAAGGTAAAATACTTGAATTATTTACCATTATATTTGTACAATATTATCATAATACATTAGACATTGCAATATAGTTTCAAATCATGAAACATGTCTTAATTAACCTATTGTATGGGGGAAAGCTGATAATTAATTTCTTTAAATATTCTTACCATTACATCAATATATAATATAAATCCTATTATAATATTTATAATTATTTATGAAATATATATCAAAATCATTTCATGTATGGAAGTAATTGTTGATTTATAACATCATCCATATAGGAGGTTAAAAATGGACATGGTCTGATTGATATTATAACCAACTATGAAATTAATATTATTAAATATATATCAATAATACATATATAAAATTAGAATTATATAATTTATGTTATGATAAAATGCCAGTTTAGATGTTGAGGACATATAGAAAATTAATTTTAAATAGATTTAAATCACGAACATACATTTACACTATGAAATCACCATTCAGCACTAAACAAAATGCTTATAATAGTGGTTTTTTAGAAGAGAATCCCAATTGTGATAAATTAGATTTTTAGGGGAATTTATTAAATTTTTTAAAATAAATATGATTATGATTTTAGGAGAAATTGGTGGAGGTGGGGTTAATTTATAGTTTAAGTAGAAGGGGTGTCTTAAATAAAATATGGCATAATTGAGAGGTTTTTATCTAGACTGTGAACAATAATAATTATTGCGATTAAATATAGTGATTAATGAATAATATTTATGACCAATGATTCTATACATCATATAGGATATAATTAATCATGTATTTATATTAGAGTAAAATATTCAATATTTTACTATATTCCAATCATCACCACTAAATTTTTATTTATTAATTAAATTTCCAAAACACCCCTTATAAAATATTCACCCGACATTCCAAAAAAATAACATTCATTTAAAAAAAATTCAAAATTTGATAACTATATAATCAAATAGTGAAAAAAATTAGTGTTTATTAAATAATAAAAATAATTTCCACCAAAAATATAAACATATACATACATTAAGAAATATTGATTGATTGTTTCTTTTAGGGTAAATTGAAACATATTTTTTTCTCATTTACAACACATTAAATAATAATTATTTTAAATTTTAATATTTTCAATTTTTAGGTTACTATTCTAATGATCAAGTTAGTATTCTGATTGACATTTACTATTCCAATATTTTGTATCTATTCCAACATTCTTATATTATTCAACTGGTTATACAAATAATAAAAATAATATGAGTTCCTCTTATTAAGATATTTCATTATAGATATAAGGTTATCATTAGATTCAATCTACATCATTTATAATATACAAATCTTATTTCATTTTTTCCATTTTTTACTTTATTGGTCAATGATATGGTATCCTTAGGAGACCAAAACAACTGGATTTAAATTTTATAATTTTATTTACATGTCCTATTTTTCCTATCAATATTTTATTGATTTAATTTAATTTATTAAATCATCAATTTAAATATTCTTTTAATTTTTATAAAATGTTTATTATAGGTTACATTTAATTTATTTATACACTTGTATTTATGGAATAAATATTTATTTTATGGAGGGAATTTTCATTTAAAAATATGTGATGTTACATTGGTCCATGTATTAAATTTATTTACATTAAATTTTAACTAAAAATTAAGATTAAAATAGTTGATTTAACATTTTCTTCATTAACTTATCAGGTTCTCATGTTACATATTCAACATTACGATTTCATGAAATTACTTTGAAAACATGAGTAGACATCATGAATTGTATTATGTCTCTATGATTGGAGATCTTCCCTAGTTTCTTCTCATGATATATTTCACGCACTGATGTTATTTCCTATAAATTCTATACATGTTAAATATTTTTTTTGTACATCCTTAATAGAAATGTGGAAAACATTATTAACAAGAGACATATTTATTGGTTGGGAAAGTAGATATGTTACACATATTAATAAATCAGGGATGTCATAAAGGCCAATTTAAAAAGGCTGTGTTTTTATGGATTCCAAAACCTTATAACAATAATCTAGAGAGATGTCTAAAGGTGTACTTTTTATCAAACATCTAAATCTAGGTTTCATTAATGATTATTAGCATGTAGATTTTTTCAACATTGTCTTCCTTTGATGTGTTTTTAAATGGGGTATACCTTCTTTTTTATTTTCTCCCAATTCTAATAATAATATATTATAAATTAAAACCTTATCCTAGTTTGTTGGTGTTCATATTTCATCACATTTAGGGGTAATAAAGGGTAAAATGAAAACTTCAATGGAAGGTATTTTTTCAGAGAACATGATGTAAGAAAGAAGTTGTTATCAGCCACATTTAATGTTTATAAGACACAATATAATCATATATTGAAGAGTTTTAATATAACATTCTTAATTATCATCAATCTGTGGGCGATTTCAAATACTAATGTTTATCATTTTTTTCAATTCCATTTGAATAATCATCAAATAATGTGAGTTTGACTTCATATCTGGATTAAATAAAATGTATAGTCCACATATAGGTTACCTCACCACTATTATTTTTTATATAATGGAAAATTGATCATGTGATAAGTCCTCCTAAATAGAGATGAAGTCATAAAAATTTATGAGATGATATATTACAACCTATGTGGAATATTTCTATTTCACACATTCTGGAATCATGTGATAATTTATATAGTTTTATAAACCTATTAATGTATTATTATTGGTAATCATTTCATTATCCCAATAAAATTATTAATTTATTCTTCATTATGTTATCATACCAATAATATTGATTTTTTAAGAAGATTACATCATATTATCCATCCAAAAGTGGTCTTGAAGATCTCAATAAATCATCCTGCCTCCTGGGTGATAGAGAATTTCTGGTAATAAGGATCACATAGTTGATATTAATTTACCATAGGATCTAATAATTTAAATCAATTTATCCTAAAACCTAAAAAACCCATTATTAATGATTTTGAACCTGTATATTCTACCGAAATATTCTCTTTTACCTTTTTTCAAAAACCATATATTCTCTTTATTCTGTTTTAATCATAACCATGGATAATGGTTCAGTAATTATTTGACATGGGGAATAATTTTTATTTCCATTTATGATTCCCCTTCACATCCACTTCATCTATTAGAATATTTTGTCAATTTAATTCTTCATAAAAGATATGGTTTTAGGAATATTTAAATAGAGATAACCGGTCTAATTTTTTACCATTATTGGGTGATAATTGAAGATGGTGGATTTGGTTGAAAAAACTCAATAAAATATTTATCTGATAAGTTATTTAATAGAAGATTCCATGGGTTATTTCTTAAGGAGGATACAAACTATGTTAAAAAACTATCACATTTTATCATGAGATTTACACTAAATAAAGGATTTTAATGAGTTCTAACAAAATTTAAAATTAAATTAAATGAACTAAAAAGGGAAAAATGAGATTGGGTGACTGTAAGAGAATTTTTTTTAAATAAATATAAAATAAAATTTCAAATTTAGTAGTAGTTAACTAGTATTGATTAATTATAAACTCCATTCTTCTTAACCTAATTGTTTTATCTAAGAATATTTATAAATTCTCACCCAAATTCATCTAATTTAACGCATACATATTCCAAAACACAATAAAAATAACCCTAGTATAGAAGTGTAACCACTTATGAACATTATTCTAAAGATCAAATACCTCTTATAAAGTGAATGTAACATAGCTTTATATGCTGAATATAAGGTCCTCCACAAATAAGTATAAATATTGAGAACAATTATATTAAATTTTTATATAAAAAATATTTTGAATACTAAATATAAAAAATCATTTTATAGTGAAAAGGCCTTCATTTTTGAAGAACATAAAATTATAAAAACATTTCAAGAAGATATAATGAAATAAAAATTAATCAATGGGGATTTTCCTCGAATTTAAACTTCTATAGATACTTGGGAGTTTTTCCAATAATAGATATATCATCTCTAATATACTTTATCTTTCTTAAGTTATAGAATATTTATGTGAATACTACATAAACACACAACACCACACACCAGGAATGAACCCCTTCTTCTAGTTCAGATTTGTTTTTTGTAGCTACAACAATGGAGGAGGAATACACATAATTCATTTTAATACTTCTATTTCTCCTCATGAAAATCCCATAATATGTATAAAATCTTTAACAATCACCTCCAACTGGCAGTATAAGAATGTAATTATCCATGTTTATGTGGTGGAAGAAGTTATTTTTTATCAGCATAGAATGCATTTTATCTTATTATAATAATTTCTGAACCATAATATATTGATATTCTTCTTAAATGGACTGACGAGACCTATAAAAAATATTCTGAAGATCGATGGATATTTGGAATGAACTATATCTTACACTGTATTTTCATAAAATTTCATAATGAAAAATATCATATAAGATAATGTCATTCAATCAATCACATAGATAAATAACAATGTAATAATAATTAAAACATATCCTATGATATTAAAAATTTACTAAACAACTCAAAAAACTACTTATGGGATCTGAAAATGCTATACATTATTTGAAATATCATGTGACATCCGAGTGATAGAAATATAAATTGTCATATGTGTGTGGAAAATATCATATGTTTCTTTATTTATCCTATGGAGACAAAAAATCATAATACACTCTAAAAATTATGATGTAGACTATTAATTACATATGAAATTTATTATTGGGTAATGTAAAGAATCATAGCAGAAATAATGTATCATACAAGGCAGAATGAAATATATTATGGGATGTCAGAAATAGGTGAATTTTCTAATTCCGTGAGGAAAAATGAATTTTCCCCAATATCAGTATATTCATAATTGAAAACATATCTTTATCAAGACTCTTTACAAATGAATAAAAACACATACAACCATGGCTAAATAAAATTTAAAAATATGTATACAGAATATCAAGGAAAACAAAAAATGAATTAATTTTTTTCAATGTGATAAAATATTGATGACTTAATTATTGTAACTAATGGAAAAAATAATGAAAATTTTATATTTATCAATCCCCCCACACATAACTGGTAAACTCATGAACATTAATGTACGAAAAATAATGATTAATATAATTTCCAAATTAATACCCCTGAGATGGAATAATTTAATTAGTAACTCCAAATTATCATGACTCCTAAATATAATTTATATCAAACACTTATCATTTTTAATCAAATCCATTACTAATTCATTTATCATCCCATTCACATAAAACAATTACCTAACTAAAATTTTTCCTTATAAACCAAATCTTAATTCAACTAGAACACATGAATGTGTCACCATTTTATTTATACGTTCCGACATGTAATGTATTCATCATTCTACGTATGTTTGTCATTAGATGTTGATTTACATTGGATTTAATTTTTTCCAGGGAGGTTTTTATGTGATAATGGGTATCATATTTCGTGTTTCAATGGTTAAAGGAATACGGGGATGAAAAGTTGATGAATCAAGTCTTCTAGAGAGCTAGTGGGGTAAATTTGCTAATAAGTATTGATGGCTCAGTGTCTTATACTTATATAGGTCCCATTGGTCAACTAGAGGTACCTTGAATCGGGCATCATTCATTGTGATTATATATTTTATAACAATTTAATTATTAAACTAACACTAGCCAAAATAAGATGTAAATATTACTAAACTATTCTATATTAATCCCTCCCGGTGCTTGAAAAATCCACATTATCTTATCTTGGTTTATTGAATTCTATTGTTTTGGGGAATCAATTAAGGTTATATCTCTTGGTACAATGATTAATTATTTCGGTTATATAGAATTTATCATAAAACCATGATGTTTTGGATAGATATATATGATCACCACAAAGATACAATGGAAAATTCATTCTCGATTAATGGATTGGGGTTGGATCACAAGATTGGGTGCCCTCTCTTTGATTGATCATATATATATTGTCGGAAGAATATCTCATTTGGTATATTGTTATTAATATCTTCCATTTCAATGATTATATCCTTGAATTAAAATTCTATAGACTCTATGTTAATGGATTGAGTTTTGTTACAGTGAACATTGGTATACATGTATAACAGGGGTGTCGTTCCTCTGTGAATCATTGTTTTCCATTGATGAGCTAAAACTAAGATGTCTTTAAAATATTTAGACTTTTAGGGAGTTTTTTACAAGATTGGTGTATGTTTATGTGTAATGTGCATATATTATTTTAAGATATGATATTATAATGCTCATGGGGAGATCATGATACATTATTTGGTATGTCATATGTTATCTATTCAATGTTGGGTATTATTTAAATAATATTTCATTATCATGGAATGTTTAATATACCATGTTTACTCATTTCTCTATAATAGATTTATTACATACCATTAATAGTCTATATAATATTTAAAATATTATGTGGTTTCATTGTATTTTATAATAACATTTTCATTATTCCATTGTGTGTGGAACCATGTATTAATGATCAAGTTAATAGGCAACCCTGGAAGACATATCCAACTCTCTAAAGGGAGTGTTTTGGTGACATGATCCATGTATCTATAGGGGATGGTTAGTTCTATCAAATTTAATGTGGTTTTCTTAGGGAAGAATAAATCTATGGTCATTTGTAGGATGGTCCATAAGTAAGTGTAACTTAAAATTTGGGAATATCCTTACGAATGTGTGTTGTTCCATTTTTCAAGTGTCCCATGGAAGCATACTATTGAAGGAGAGCAATTACTCTAGTGAAATATGAATGAATTTCACCATTTTGAGAGTTTTTGTTGGTCCATTATGTGTCTATCATGTATTTTACTTGAATGTGAGTGTAGTTTCACAATATGATCGAACCCATGCAATTGATTATATGTGATATTCTTCTAGTATAGCACCAAAGTGGTAATTTTTTGTGTTTGTGGAAAATTGCCTAGCATATGACAACTCAATACCTGATTGATTTTATTCATAAATAAATATTTACGTTTACATAAAAAATAATTATCTATATACATTTTCACTTATTTATTGTACATACTACTGGTTTCCTATTGGGTTTATACTCACACCTAGCAAGAAAATCTTGGTGTTCATACATCCATCATGATTAGGGATCTCGAAAGGGATAGGGGACCTCCTGATGTTTTCTAAGGAGAATGGTGATTTTCTATGGGGGAAGTACATGGATATAATCCATATTGTTTTTAAAACACCTTTATATATTATCATATAGATGTATGATTATACCCGTTGATCTGGAAAAATTTATGGTGTGTCTGATTAATATTTTATGGCTTCATATGAAATATTTTACGGCATTACTATTTGGTTTAGTTCCATTTCTATGATTAGTGGGAATGAATTATTATTATTTTATATTGATTAATATTTTTACCTTGGTTATAATCTCCCTGTGTCATTTCAAATATTTCTTTTTAGTATGTAACTTCTTTCATACAGGGAGACACCCTGGAGGATATGCGGTACTTAGATTCAGGCAAGGTGATTTGGGTTAGGGTTTGAAAAAATGGTATAAAAATAATTTTTGTCTCATTTATTTATATTGGGGTTATAGTAAAAAGTATATATGAATTTTGGAACATATATAAGGGAGTTTCCATGGGACTTTCCAACTCAGGTGTAACAGACCTGTGAGTTATTGGTGATGGGCTTATTGTTAAAATTTTATTGTATTTTGGTGCATTCATGCATCATGAATTAGTACATAATAAAAAATGTCATATATATATATATATGGTGATGATAATGGTTATTTGATTTATTTCTTTTATTTTCCTATATATTATATGTTATATATTTACTCTATGCTATTGTAATATATATATTTATATATGTGCGGGAATTAGTAATTTAAACTATTCATTACTATTATGTTTTTTAAATACATTTGTAACACCTCAAGCCTCCATGGTATGCTTCTGTTTGAATAATACAATAGCGCGTGTTATACGCAACTTCGAGTTCTAACACACCACAACCAAAAAAACGAGACGTTATGAATAGTAATACCCACTTTTTTAAATTTTATAAATTTTATCATTCAAAATGGACTTCATTATTGGATTCGGAGTATCGAAATTAGCTTAGGGTGAATTTTTGTTATTTGTCTGAAATCATTCAATTTTTGATGAATAGTGAAAAACACTAAGTTAATGTTTAAAACTGAATTTTTATTTAAATAATTATTTATTTTATTTAATTTTATTTTAGGTCTAAATAGATACATAATACCTCTATATGTTCAATGTAATTCATTGGATTCAGTTTATAATAATTTTAGATATATAAAAATTTTATTTATCTTTTTACTGTTTTTTACCAACCTCTTAGAAGCATTTGCAAATTTACATAAAACATAATTTTACAACTTATGTGAGTTGAATTTAGAAAATTTGAGAGGCACAGTTGACATCAGTTAGTGAAATGTGGTTCAATAAGATGCAAATAATTTTTGGTCAATAGTATCTTTTTACTTTTATTTACCACAGTTAAAATTAAATAGGGTAATTAAGAGTAAAAATGATATTATTATCACCCTAACAGAAGTCCAAATTATATTGGATATGTGTAATTCGACCTAAAAACTACCTTAGGAATAAAATATGATCCTCTAGGTCCACTTGAATTAGATTAGGACATTTATTATTATTTAATTCAAAGAAGAGTTAAAATAGTTAAAATCAAATATTATTAACTAAAACTTTTTTAATACAAGGATAGACAAAAGATAAATTCGACAATAAATATTAATTAGAAAGATAAAAATATTTCCTACATAATTTTATTTTACTTATATTTTTTATACATTATATAATTTAATTTATTAATGACACAATGATGATGCAATAATTACCTAATTAATGAAATATTAAAATAATTCATATTATAAATATTCAAATCAATTTAATTTTAGACATTTTATGAATTAAACTAATTTTCCTAATTAATATGACATATTATCGTTAGTTATATGAATTTTTTTCATTTTAATAATTCATTTATTAATTTAGCAAAAACAAAATACCCAATACTGTCAAAATTAACTTAAAAGAGTTTTTAAAAAATATATTATATTATTAATTTATATTCAATTCCTAAAAATATAAGGTTCGGCCAAAAGACTTACATAATGATAGGAGTACCATTAATGAACCACTTGGGGTTCTCTTAAAAGTATATAGTAAGTTTATTGACCATATAATATAAAAATACACAGAGACATGGTAAATGTAAAACTATTTAACTAAGAGTTAAATCTAAAAGATAAAGCTAATATAGTGACACAAATCTGTCTAAAACCTATTGGTTGAGTGTTTTTCAATCCATCCCCATCTTAGCCTTTATATAATCCATTTTTGATCCATTAGAAACTGAAAATTATTATTTTATTAAATAATATTTATAGCTTTTCCTAGGGATCCCCTCACCCCTCTTAAAAAAGTGTACTCCCCCTTCTCTCTAATTCACACATTCAAAGCCATTTGGCTTGGCAAACCCCTCCAAGCATACCCTCTAAAATAGCCTACCTTAATCCTAGAGGCCTTCCATTAGTAAAAAATCCAACCTAAAGAGCTCTTTTTATCAAATCAAAACGAAGAACCCGAAGAAAATGTAAAATATTTCATCGCCTCTTTCAAGTTGCTTTCTTCTTCAACTTCCTCTTTTTTTGTTGTTTCCATTCAAAAATAATAACTCCAGTATATTCTATATACTGTGATGTTATTATAAATATGGTACATCCATATTCATTATTCTATCCATCCTTTGAATGACATGTCACCATACGTGCGTATGTACGGCTTACCGTCTCCACGTCTTGGTGTAATTGTATTTCAATACATTATTTCTTGGATGGGTATAAAAATGAAGTAAATAATAAATATAACATGATAATGATTCTTTATATATGATATACCATCAAATTATATTTTATTTTAATATCAAAAGAATGATAGTGTCGCTTGTGCATACATACAGATTACTGTCTCCACAAAGGCGATGTGATTCATTCCCCATTGTATCCATTCATGACTAATTTTCATTAGATGATTAAAAATAATGTTTAAAGACATAATATCATTCTGAATATGAATAAGATAAATCCTATGAATAATAAACATTAATTATGTATCAAGTCATATAAAGTAAATCAAATGAGTTAACACCCGAAACAACGATAATACTATGATATTATTAACAATGAAATGTTAAAAGATCATATATGATATCATAATAATGTATATGATTATTTTATAATTTAATAACAATTATTTCACCGTTATACAGGTGGTTAACCTACCCTCGACCAAGGAAAATTCCAATGTAAGGGTTAATTCTACAACCTCTTCATTATTAAAGGTTGTTTATATGTAATTATCTAATGGGACCTCTTTATCATCCTCATCTGGGTTTTTTCTAAAAATGTATTCCAAAGAAAATTTACTACTTAAAAAACCATGTTTAAGTCATTTATACCCTTATTTGACCTTATACATTTTGAAAGGAAACTTTCCATCATTTTTTAAACGAGATACTTTATGACATTTTTGACAAAATCAACGTAAGAATGTTTTTTTAACTTATACGGAGGGTGCAGTTGTATTCTGCTGTTATAATGTCGTCGAAGCTTCCTTTACTAGCTTATAAAAAAATTCAAAATAAATGTTTTCTTTTATAATTATGTTACTTTAAATGATCTCAAAAAAGGAATGAGATATTTCTCCCAAACAGTTTTGATTTCATCTATGTCAACATCCTCTAATAGATTTTAATCTTGTTAGATGTTTATTTTTTATAATTCTATTCATCGATTTTTTATTGAATGTTTTGTGATATGTTTTACTGTGGATGTGTTATTTTTCTACCATTCATGGTTTATAGAAAACGTATTTACATTTCATGTCCTAGTTTTAATATGAATGTTAATGTTATGTTTAAAACATTTCACACGAGGATTGCATTGGACTTAGTAAGTGACAGGTGGAGCTCGCTATAGCTCCTCGATGCATCAGTAGTTCTCATGAGAAAAACCAGTGTCTTCTCACAAAGCCTTGAAAAAATATTATTTGTAGTCTTCGCACAAGTCCTTGACTATGTGGTTATAAATGTCTGGCATTATGTATTCCATCATTATGAAAGTGGATGCTGATATTGCATGTGATTATTCAACAAGTACAATATCCATGTGAGTAAGTAAATGGAATTATTTTGATTTATATTTTCCATATAATGATGAAGTTTATTTTGAAAAGACATTTGATTTATTTTTATACATTGCCTTAAATGATTATTCTTATTTATGAAAGCTTCCGATATATTTTTATCCTTACTAGGAATCTGAGCTCACCCCTTTATTTGTTTTATTTTTACTAGGATGTGAAGAAGTATATTATGATTTGACTGTAGGGATA
The DNA here is from genome assembly GCA_963277665.1 of Viscum album. Lineage (NCBI taxonomy): Eukaryota > Viridiplantae > Streptophyta > Magnoliopsida > Santalales > Viscaceae > Viscum > Viscum album. The sequence continues at coordinate 931,991,877 of OY728131.1, forward strand.
CTCTGTGGGATCTCAGTGTTGTCTATGGAAACAATTTTGTTGTTGTTTTCCATTTTCTGATTTAATGAAAACCTTATGAATGTATCTAGTACTTACAAGGCTGCTAACTAATCAGTCTTTTGAGACTTGATCTTTTTTGATCATGTCAATGATACGTAATAATGCACCGATAATGGGCTTCTGGTGTTAGGGTGTTATAGTTCGTATCAGAGGAAGTTTAGTACAAACTCTGGAAACTAGATTTAGATAAACTATGATTAGAGCACATTTTCCTAAGAAAAACATTGAGAATTCATATAAAAGAACATCCTAGAATTTTGGTATTGTATAATTTTATGAGTTTTCCAAGCAATACATCGCTCTTTGGATACGAGCAGGTAGAGGTGGATCTAGCACAGATGTCCCAAGAGGTAAAACCTGAAAACACTGCTTTGAGTGAGACTCGAACGAGAACTGTTGCATGACAATTGGCCTTGCTTCTCTCTTGGTTATGACACTACCGAGGGATATTATTATGATAATTCAAATTTTAATTACAATCCATTATGATGGATTTGGGAGTAAATACTTTCGTAAAGAAATCATTTTTATATTTATGGATTATATCCATGAACAGTTTAATTTATGTTTTCAGTTTTACAAGATTGGAATTATGCATTGCAATTCATAAATTGGACTAGTATATGCCTTTGTTTAGAAATGGTGCCCAGTAAAAGGAATTAGAACACCAACAACACGTATTATCCAAAGATCAAGAAGGATCATATCTTTCATGTTATTAAGTCAACATTTAGAAGTTAAATATTCTCCCATGTATTATCAACATATGAAAAAATAATATCATGTGTTAATATGATATGTGAAGAACTCTCTGAGTCCTATGGCTTTGAAGGAAAGAAAGATAAGAAAAGGAAAATATAGAGAAATATGGATAATGAGAATATGGGAAAGAAGGATTTTTCCATATGTGATAAATGTGGAAAGAATCACCTTGTTAAAAGTTTTAAGGGAATGGGAGTTTGTTATAAGGGGGGAGAAAAAACACACCAAGTACATGATTGCAGGGGTAAGAAAAAGGTTTCAAATGTAAACTGATTCATCTACAAGGTGTTGGGATACTATGCGAATCAATGTCCCAGTCATCCGAGTATACCCTAAATGAATCTATTGGATAACAATAAAGTAATGATACTACCCCAAATGAAGAGGAATTACTAGTGTTCTTATGTTGTTATTATAGAATTATTTCATTTGAGTGTTGTATCAACAATATAATGGTTATATGAATTATAGAGATAAATAAGGATTTTACTACAATATTATTTTATTGAGGATTTGAGATTATAAGGTTCTACTAAAAGTGACTTAATATTAAGCTACAGTTTTTGTAAAATACAAGGTTTAAGGAAAGGTAATCCATAATATGGTCCTGATAATGAGGTAGTTATTTTGGAATAAGATATAGTTTATTTGGATAAATTATATTGGATATTTTTGACTCCCTTGGAACTGATTAATAGTTTGATTATTTCATCGTTGTTAGGATATTCAAAAAAATTTGATATAAGGGATAAATCCAGTATTCTATAAAGAATAAGGGAGAATGAATGTAATCAATAAGGTTTTATGGTAATTCAGGGAGTTACATTGTTTTAAAAGAATAAATGATGAAGGTGTTCACATGTTATTACGTGGAAAAAGGATCATGTAGTTTTGAACAAGATGTGAGTTGAAAATGATCCTATATACATGGATCTAGTAATGATGGATATTGAAAATCCCCATGGAAAGGGATACATCAATAATTTTTCAAATGATTTCCAAATAATCTTTACTAGAAAGGTTAAATAGTTCTCAGACATATGATGATGAGTTTCATAAGAATATTAAACCTATGAATGATGGTATATTGATTGACATTGTGTATGAAGATTGAATTTTTAAATTTGGTAAGAGACGTTGTGTTCCCGATATACCTGATCTAAAAAGGTAATTGCTGGATGATGCTCATAGTTCAGATTTATCTATACACCCTGGTAACACTAAGATGTATAGATATTTGAAGGAACATTTTTGTTGGGACAACATGAAGAGAGAGATTGCTGATTTATTGTCACTATGTATGGTTTCTCAACAAGTGAAAGCTGGAAGGGAACATCCTAGAGGAGTCATGCATCCTTTTCACATACCTGAGTTGAAATGGGATTATATCACGATGGGATTTGTCATGGGGCGACCAATGACCCATATAAGGAACAATGCAATATGGGCCATTGTTGATCTTCTTACCATGTCATCACATTTTCTTGCTATAAGAGATGATTTACCACTTGAACGTTTAGCAAGACTATATATTAATGATGTTGTAAGACTTCATGGAGTACCATTATCGATTTTTTCTGATTTTGATCCCCGTTTTGCATCAAGATTCTGGAAATTTCTTCAGAAAGCCCTGGATACTAAACTTTGTTTGAGCACTGCCTACCACCCTCAAATTGATGGATAATTAGAATGGACTATTAAAACCTTATAATACATGTTGAGATCATTCTCAGTTGACTTTCAAGGTATGTGGGATTAATATTTACCTCTAGTAGAATTTTCCAATAGAAATAAATTCCATTCAAGTATTCATATGGAACCATATGAAGCATTATATGGAAATAGATGTCGCACACCAACATGTTGGGATGTTGATGGTGAAATAAAACTCGTAGGCCCAGAAATTGTTGAGGAAACGATGGAAAGGTTAAGGAAATTCAAACCCACATCAAAGAAGCTCAAAGTTTTGAGAAGAGATATGCCAATAACCGAAATAAATATTTGTAATATTAGAAAGGAAATCATGTTTTCTTGAAGGTATCTCCATTGAAGGGTGTTATACGTTTCAGTAAGAAGGGAAAAATAACTCCCAGGTACATCGGACCTTTTGAAATTCTAGAAAAAATTGGGGTTGTATATTAACGTTTGGAAATGCCGCCAAGTCTCTCCAAAATTCATGTTGTGTCCATGTATCACTGTTGAGAAAATACAAGCATTGCACAACGCATGCACTCGCTTATGAGGAACTAGAACTAGAACCTGATCTGTCTTATTGCGAAGAGCCTGTCAAGATTCCAGATTTAAGAGAACAAGTGTTGAGAAACTGGAAAACCTGTCTGGTAAATGTTCTATGGAGAAACCATATGTTGGAAGAGGCCACGTGGGAACCTGAGGAACTTATGATGAAGAACCACCTGAGTCTTTTTATGTAGTATTATTCTAGAAATTTCTAGGATGAAATTATTTTAAGGAGGGGAGAAAGTAACACCCCAAGATTCAACGGTACGCTTCTCTTTGAATAATACAATAGCTTGTGTTGTACAGAACTTCGAGTTCTAACATACCACAACCATAAAATCTATCCATTATGAATTTTAATAACCACTTTTTTAAATTTTATAAATTTTATCTTTCAAAATGGACTTCATTTTTGGATTCGGAGTATATAAATTAGCTTAGGGTGAATTTTTGTTATTTTTCTGAAAAATTTCAATTTTAGATGATTAGTTAAAAACACTAAGTTATTGTATAAAACCGAACTTTTATTTAAATAATTATTTATTTTATTTAAATTTATTTTATGTCTAAATAGATACATAATACCTATATATGTCCAATATAATTCATTGGATTCGGTTTATAATAATTTTTGATATATAAAAATTTTATTGAACTTTTTACCATCTTTCACCCAACTCCTAGGAGCATTTTCAAATTTACATAAAACATAATTTTACCGATATGTGACTTGAATATTGAATATACAAGAGACACGGTTGATATCAGTAAGTGAAATGTGGTTCAATAAGATGAAAATAATTTTTTCCAAATAGTAACATTTTAATTTTATTTACCACTGTTAAAAGTAAATACTGTAATTCAGGGTAAAAATGATACTATTATTTCTCTAAGACATGTCCTAATTCTATTGGATAAGTGTAATTCTACCAAAAACAACCTTATGAATAAAATATGACAGTTTATGTCCACATGAATTAGATTAGGACATTTATTATTATTTAATTCAAATGAGAGTTAAATGAGTTAAAATCAAAATTTAATAATTAAAACATTTTTAATATATCGTTGCACATAATATAAATTCCACTATAAATATTCATTAGAAAGAAAATAATATTTCCTAAAAAATTGTATTTTATTTATATTTTTTAGACATTAAATAATTTAATTTATTTATGACCCAATGATGATGCAATAATTTACTAATTAATGAAATATTAAAATAATTGATATTATAAATATCCAAATAAATGTAATTTGAGACATTTTAGGAATTAAAATAATCTTAATAGGTTTATATGACATATTATGGTTGGTTATATGAATTTTTTTCGAATTAATAATGCTGTTATGAATTTAGAAAAAACAATATTCCAAATTGTGTCAAAAATGACATAAAAGTGTATTTAAAAAAAATATTATATTATTAATTGATATTCTATTCTTAAAAATCTAAGGTTTGGCCAAAATACTTATATAATGATAGTTTTATCACTAATTAACCACTTGGGGTGGTCTTGGAAGTATATAGTAATTTTATTATCCCTATAATATAAAAATACAAAGAGACATGGTAAATGTCAAACTATTAAACTAAGATTTAAATCTAAACGATAAAGTTAATATAGTGACCCAAACCATTATAAAACCTATTGGTAGAGTGGTTTTAGAACCATCACAACCTTATCCTTTAAATAATCCATTTTTGATCCATTTGAAACCTAAAATGATTTTATTATAAAAAAATATTTCTAGCTTTTCCTAAGGTTCCCCTCACCCCTCTTATAAAAGTGAACTCCCCCTTCTGACTAATTCACACATTCAAATACATTTGGATCGTCCAACCCCTTCCAAATACCTTCCCAACTGTCCTCCCTTCATCATAGAGGACTTACTTTAGTCATAAATCTAACCAATGGATCTATTTTGATAAAATCAAAAGGATGAACCCGAAGAAGAGGTAAAATATTTCATCACCTCTTTCAAGTTCCTTTCTTCTTCCACATCCTCTTTCTTTGTTTTTTCCATTGTAAAATAATAACTATATTATATTCTATATAATGTGATGTTATTATAAATATGGTACATCAATATTCATTATTTGATCTATCTTTTGAATTACATGTCATTATATGTGCGTACATACGACTTACCGTCTCCACGTCGTGGTGTAATTGTTATTCAATACAATATTTTTGGATGGGAATAATAAAGATGTAAATAATAAATATAACATGATAATGATTATGTATACCTGAAATCCCATCCAATTAAATATTATTTTAATATCAAAAGAATGATATTGTCGCTCGTACGTACATATGGATTACCATCTTCACGAACGCGATACTAGTCATTCCCCATCGTATCCATTGAAGACTAATTTTCATTAGATGGTAAAAAATAATGTTTAAAGACATCATATCGTTTTTAATATGAATAAGATTCATCCTATCCAGAACAAACGTTACTTATGTAACAAATGATATAAAGGAAATCTAATCCTTTAACACCCAAAACGATGATAATACAAAGATATTATTAACAAAGAAATGTTAAAAGATCATATATGATATCATATTGTTGTATATGATTCTTGTATAATTTAATAACAATTATTTCACCATTATACAGGAGGTTAACATACCCTTGACCACGAAAAAGTACATGTTAAGGGTTAATTCTACAACTTCTTCTTTATTCAAGGTTGTTTATATGTAATTATATACTAGGACCTCTTTATCGTTCACATCTGTGTTTTCCAAAAAAATGTATTCCAAAAAAAATTACTACTTACTATACCATGGGTTAATGTCATTTTTACCCTTATTTTACCTTATACATTTTGAAAGGAATCCTTCCGTCATTTTCCAAACAAGTTACTTTATGTCCTTTTCAACAAAATTAACGTAAGAATGTTTTTTTAACTTATACGGAGGGTGCGGCAATATTCCGCCTTTATAACATTGTCAAATCTTCCCTTAAATTTTTATAAGAATATTTTCAAAATAAGTGTTTTATTTTATAATTATATAAGCTTAATTGATTTCAAAATATGAATGATATATTTCTCTCAAACAGTTTTGATTTCATCTATGTCAACATCCTTTAATGGATTTTAATCTTGTATGAAGTTGATTTATTATGATACAAATATTCCATTTTGTATTGAATGTTTTGTGATATGTTTGACTATGGATGTGTTACTTTTCTACCATTCAGGGTTTATGGAAAAAGTATTGACATTCATGTGATATTTTTAGTATGAATGTTTATGTTATGTTGAAAACCTTTCATATGAGGAATGAATTGGACATAGTGAGTGACTGGTGGGGATCTCTATAGATCCTTGATGCATCGGCAGGTCTCATGAGAAAAACTAGTGTCTTTTCACAAGTCCTTGACAAAATCTTATTTTTAGTCTTGGCACAATTCCTTGACTATGTAGTTATGAATGTCCGGAATTATGCATTCCATCATTATGAAAGTGGCTATTGATATGTCATGTGATAATTCGACTAGTTAAATATCCATGTGAGTAAGTAAATTGAATTATTTTCATTTATAATTTCCATATTATGATGAATTTTATGGGGAAAAGGCTTTTGTTTTAGTTTTATACGTTTCCTTAAATGTTTATACTTCTTTATGAAAGCTTCTTCTATGATGTTATCCTTACTGAAAGTATGAGCTCACACCTTTCTATGTGTTATTTTTCCCAGGATGCGAAGAAGTATATAATGACTGAACTACATGGATAGTCTATGGGATCTCAGTATTGTCTATGGAATAATGTTTTTGTAGTTTTCCATTTGATGATGTAATGTAAACCTTATGAATGTATCTATTAATTTCAATGCTACTAAACTAATTGGTATTTCGAGACATGGTCGTTTTTCGTCATTCCAATGATATGTAATAATGCACCGACTCTGGGCTTCTGGGGTTGGGGTGTTACAATATTACTATGGACTGATTTAGGTATATTAGTATAGGCTTGAGCCATTTATAGATATCAGAAGGTTACACCATGTGAATAGGTATCTCATAGGATTGAACTCTTATTAAAATACATTATTTTTTATTATAAATACTTATGTACTACATATAGGGAAATTATTATAATTTTTCTAAACATTCGTTTCAAAGATAGGATAATCTCAGACCTCAAGATGGAAGAATTCCCCTCCCAGGGGGACTCAACAATTACACAATTTTTTATATAGATGGATTTGTCTGATCATGATCCAAAACCTACTACAATGGTATAGGTGGTAAACCTGCTTCAACATAGATTATTTTGAATTATTTATACTGAAGAAATAGGGGTACCGAGGATAAGTGTCATTTCTTCCAGAGACATTCGTCTATGGCACCAACCAGTGTTTCAGAGAACATGATATCCTCATTTTTTAAGCACTATATTGATATCATCAAGCTAAATAATATTATAGTACATAATCCTGGTGAAATAAGGGTGAAATTAAAATTCATCATGCTTCAGGGGCCTACCAAGTGGTAGGAGGGCATTATGGGATTGGTATAATAGTTTGATGGTCTTACATGGGAGGCCTTCAAGGATCATTTCATTTAATATTTTAATCTCTAGAATTTGAAGATCGACTATGATCATTAGTTTATAGATTTTTAGCAAGGTAAATATCAATTTAGACACAGTCTGATCGTTTTATGGAGTTATTACAGTTCAAAACACTATTATAAATGAATGTAGTGTAGAATGATAGTATTTTTTAGATTGGAATTATCATAGAAAAAAAGCCAGGTTAGAGGAATTGACCTGATGAAATATTCAATGGTTCATTGCAAGGACCATACGTTGAGAAAGTGCACAAGGAGGTTAATAATTCTTATTTCATCCCAGATTTTAGTAAAATAATGATCAAAATTTCTAGTATTGTTGTAATTTACTCTTTATCCAGTAGGAAGAAAAAGGATAAGGTGGTAAATGAGGGATTTATACAAATAGTGAAATGTATATCTTCTTCAACCCCTTCCATGAGAGGATGCATGAACATGTGCTAAAATTGTGGATGTAGTAGTTATTTTAGTACATCGTGTGTCATGCCACCTGAGGAATGACACTAATGTTCATAACTGAATCATCTGCAATGTTTTTTTTCAAAATATTATTGTCCATATTTGAGGAGGTAATTTACAGGTTCATGTATACATACTCAAAATAGTCCTACACACCACTGTCTTTGATGATTTAGGTAAGTCATGCACCATATATAGAAGGATATACTCCAAAGGTTGGCTAGATTTATATGATGTATGAAGATACATTGATATGTGGTAATAGAAATTATATATTTAGAGTTGCAATATTGATTACCTTTATGCTATCTAATTCTTTGTTTGATGTATTATCTTCCCATTCTTCCATATTTTCTCATTTTTTCACTGGACTAGATTTTCCTATCAACTTATTTTCTATGATTCTCTAACATAACACGCCCTTGGTAATGATCGTAGAATACCTAAAGAGACTTCATAAGAGTGCCATTATATTTCTTTTCCATGTATATTTTTGGTAATTCATGATATATGAAATGAATATTTTTTATTTTTTATTTTATATGCGATGGTTGACCAATTATCGATGTCATATCTACTTCAATTGGAGATTTGTTTCTTTCCTCATGCCTATAGTAGAAGAGTTTATGTTGACTGGTGAGTGGTGAGTGGTATGTTAGATCATTAATGATGGTACTAGACGAGATGCAAACAATATCTATCAAGAAATAATTAGTAATCATATGTCTTGAAATAAAATCAGATGTATACCCCACAATGTTACCTATAGTAATGGATCATTATCAGAATATCTTTCTAGATGCCTCCAAAGGTTATCATCCAGATAGAACAATCAATTTTGAAAATTATATTTTTCCAACTAATTAGCTACTATTTATTCCTATTTATCATATAAAACATTCTATGTTGTAAGATTTAGGGTCTAATTAGAGAACTCAATGTTGAAGGGAACCATCAGAATGATCACTTCTCCGTGGTGTGCTCTAGAGTTTCTTCCATGATGGGTGGTGGTGGTATATGGATCTCTATAGAATATAAGAGCCTGAAATATATAATAGTAAAGATAAGGAACCATTTTACATTTATTTATGATCCATTAAATAACTTATGGGTGATCATTGGTTTTCTAATATCATTCCTACATTAGACAACCATTACTTTTGAGTACTATAGGGGGTGTTTCTATGATAGTTGTTAGTTATAGATATGGAATATATGGGTATTATTCTCGATTTGTTTTGAAAATAATTTCAACAATTTATATATACACCTTGATCTAGATTTCCAATCTATATATTGAATCATAAATTTGTGTATCCATAGATGATATCGTTGAATATTTTAAGATATCAGTTATATTGATTAGGATCTGTGGTATTGTATTCAGTACACATAGAGCCCATGACATTTATTCTAAACAATAAAAGTGTTAATTAGGGATTTAGGAGGTTCATTTAATTGGGTTTTTATATTTTGAGGAAATTATGTTAGTGGACCAAGATATAATAGAGACCGTGAGGTATTGTCCATGTCCTAGGATTATGTTTGACATAAGAATATTTTTTTATGATTTTAGAGTATAATCGATGATTCTTCCATGAATTCTCATATTCATAAGAACTGTTAATAGATAAGACCAATATAGGATGAGGTTACAGTGGTTTGATCTGTGTAATTTTTCTTTTATAGAGCTGATGAAATGATGAAATTGATCTCTAGTTTTGATTCTTACAGAGTCTAAGATTGGAAAATCAGTGTACAACAATGCCTTAGGTGTTGGTTTGGGAGAAATATTACTGTATAGGGGTTAGAGATTCACTTATGGGTAATAAAAACTATGATTAATAATGTTAATATACCTAATTAAAGACACATAGTTTTCTGTTTTGGTTTAACCTCTGATTTTTTGGTGACATTATCTCTTCGGTGATAGGTTTATCATCTACACAAACCACAAGATCACATGATACATATTCTCACAGTAGGATTTCAATCTGACACATATGTGATGGGTGGATTATATGAATATATTTCAAATTTATGTGGCATATGATATATGAAATGTAATATCATTAAAAAAGGTCATAGAAGAAAAACATCTGAGACATGGGAGTTTAGAGAGAGGAATTCACATGTGGATTTCCATGTGAATTGATTATAGATTAATGGAAGATGGATGCATATATGGACCATGGAGTTATAAAATGCACACATTTAGTTATAACATCCTTCTAAGGGACCTGTTAAAGGTCATCTAGTATATAAATCACATGTTCATTATTATGTGGGAGAACATAGATGGGTGTAATTCAATCAATAGATTCTACATAAATGATGAAGAGAGGATCTACATTCGATGGATAGAAGTAGGGTCAGTTTCATTGGGGTATGAGTTGATGAGAGAATCCCATGTTCTAAAATGGTCTACAAATTATAGGCTAATGAAGATATACCATGATATTAAATAGTATATTTTGTGTCTAGGTATAAAGAGGGGCTTCATCAATTTTGTTATTTGATTCCTTACCTAAGAAATTGTAAAGGTCTAAAATCATCATTCTAGTCATTTACATTAGCCAGTTCAATTTCATATGGGGAAGTGGGATTATGTGATAAATTAATTCATCACAAGGATACCCATGAAACTAATGATTCATGGTTTTTTATGTAATAGTTTATCAGTTAATGAAATTTTTCCATTTCTTACTAATTTAAGTGACCCTTTTAGTGAATTAATTGTAGAATCAATATGTATGAGATACTAAATCCATTAATAGAGATAATTTGAGAATCATATCAGATATAGATGTTCATATCACAATACAATTTTTATTGGGCTTACATACGGTTATTGGTACTCACTTTTAATTGAATACACTACATCATACATAGACTGAAGGTAAATCAAGGAGAATGATACAAATATTTAACGATATTACATGGGAATGAATTGTGTAATTCAAAAGACATTGGGATGGTCATAGAGGATTTGTTGATTTCTCAAAAAGAAATAGTTTTTAGGATTCAAATCAAGTGTAACTTTATGGGGATCCTTATTGCAATTCATGTTTCTAATCACCATGTTTTTTAGGGATGGTGAGGTAGAAATTCTATGTCAAATTTTAGTCTAGGTTTACTCTAAGATCATTTAGTTAATATAAACAAACATTATAAATAATCATATAGAACAATGATCATATACCTTCTTAAGGAGACAAACCTAGGAGTTCACTTTGGTTATCCATGTTCTGTTGCGAGGAACTCACCAATCAGGGTATTGTAGTTTATCAATGAAACAGGAATTTTGGTCCAAGGTGGGTTTTAGCATTTATGATTAGTGAGCATATAAGGACCATTGACCTCCATTTAAATCTTCCTGTATGGTATCGAGTTATTCATGTTAAGTTTCATTTCTCTCATCATTAGAGGTACACTCTTTATATAACATATAAGATAACCTATGAGGATATTGAGCTAGATCCTAATTCATTGTATGTGATACACTGCATTATTATTTTTGACTATAATTATAAATTCTACTGATGGAATTTGGTTTCACTTTTCATAGTTCTATGGAAACATATTTGAGATGTAGATGAGATATTAGATCATGAATATGATTTTTGAGTTTTATTAATCAAGAGAAAGAGGGGAACATCTCATGGACATGAAGTCACTATACTAGGAGAATTGAAATGCCCACGATATTCATGGAATGGTTTTTTATTTAGTGGTAGTTTTTCTTATTCTCTTTCATGGAGGTGTGTTTTTGAGTGAAACAATTTCAAATAGTAAGTTCTCTATTGGTTGTAGGAAAGGTTGTAAACATGGTTCTTGTCTCTAGGACTTGATATAGAATATTGGGTGAAATATAAAAAAGATAGGACCTTTATTTCATATGATAATTATAGTTAGGAAATAGATGAGGTATAATGCTTTAATTTTTCCCAATCACATTGGACAATTGGGGGATAAACACAGGCCATATTGCAATTAAAATAATATTGAATCATTAAAGGAGTTTTATAATATTTCTTATAATATAATTATTAAATTAACTGCCACCAAAATCTAAGAAAAATATTACCAAAACCCTCTATATATTTCTCCCTTAGTGATCTAGGATTCCTCCGCTTCTCCATTTTGGTTATTGATGTATGAATCGATCTAAAGAAACAATTGAGGTTTGATCTATGTCTTCTAATCAAAATTATACTTCTTATATGGAATTTATCATTGAACTAAGATATGTTCTATAAATATATTGATCTGCATCTTAAAGTAAAAGGTAATTTAGGATTGATAGGTTGATTAGGGTCAGATCAAGATATTTGATTACCTCTCTTTGAAAAATCTAATATCTACCATTTATGTTGAATCCATTTTTTATGTTTATTTTTATTTCACCCCTTAACATCATTCCAAAAAAAAATTCCAATTCGATAAAATCTATATTTATGGATTAGGACTTTTTCATGTTAATGATAATATGTGGGTGTAACGTGGGTAATTTTCCTTAGAGGATCTTAAATTTTATCATCTATAGGGTAATTTTAGGTACACCTTCCACCTTTGGAATTATTGTGGAGTTGTTTGAAATTATTTTTTATTTTTTATGTGCCTAGTGTAGAGACCCTTAAATTATATTCTACCTTATCATGTGTGGGTAAAATTTGACACCTTATTTTATATGTCTTCTGTGTTACTTTATTTATGGTTTTTAATTTGTGTAATATTTCATTATTGTGTAATGTTTTATATTGCATGTTAATTACATAATAAATTTTAACTTTCCTATGAACTATCAATAATAATTGAAAATTTTATTGTAATATGTTTATAATTTTTATGTTATACATACATGTCTATTTTTGTATTTCTAATGGTAACTTCTATTTTTGTTTAGGTTGAAATATGGAACTGAAAGATTTAGATAGCCCAGTTGAGGGGGAGATCATGTGACATGACTCTTTAGACATGGTTCCATATAGAATAAATGTAATCTGATTGTGTAATTTAGTTAGACTATAATAAGTGAAATCCATATGAATCATGAAGAAGGACCATATGATTGTTTAATATTGTTTTGTGGAATTTTCTTTCTATATTAATATATTTTCATCAATCAGGACTCACATTATATTATAGTATCAACGACATGTAGGTATCCATGTGTCATGTGTATGAATTTATTCATAACATGACAGTGGATTTTTTCCTAGAATGGGGGATGCTAATTTTCCTTAACGGATGATAATGTTTCACAATATGATCTAATACATTTGATTTATTAGATGTGATATTCTTCAGGAAGATAGATGAAGAAAGTATGGATGGGGTTCATGGAAGCTTGGATAGAACATGGTCGCTCGAGAACTTGATGTGTTACATTCTGGTATGCCCATTTACGATTCTATAATGTCACGAACCCCTGTATACATGTTCACTTATGTTTAGTAAGAATTCCTTATGTCATACATGGTTTATACTAAAACCTATAAATGGAAACGTGGTGCATGTTAAGAATTCATAATCACTGATATAAAAATAGAATGGTCCATGAAACAGGTTATTGAGGGTATTGGAGTTTTGGGATGGGTGAAATGATGTGAAACTCTCTAGATAGTTTTCACAAAACTTTTAATTTTTATCTTTTAAAGTATTACATTAATAATTTCTTTCCAACAATATTTTGGGGCCTATCAAGTTATACATGTGTTCACTAACATTAAAAAATCAAAATAATCTTAATTATGTTTACTTAGATTATGTTTTTAATGGATATGTATTATTGTTTTCTATAATGGCTATGGTTAACAAGAGTTTTTTTTAACATCACTTTGGACTCTCTCCACATGTTGGTAACCTCTTACATTTGAGTAGGAATGGATTATGTTATATTTCACTTATTATTTGACATAATGATTCAGGGTAGAGTGTTATACTACATCTCTACCCAAACAAGTCAATGATTTGGGTTATACATGAGTACATGTCAAATATGATCATATGTTTTATGTTGTTAGGGTTTTTATGTGAAATATTATGATTCAAAATAATGATATTTTAGAACATTAGAGAGAAAAAGTGAAGGATTTTATTTATAATAATGAATTATATCCCCCTTAATCCTATCTATAATAGATCAATACCAAAAATATTGAAAATATTAAAGGACATACTACAACTTCATAATTTTAGTAGCATTATATTTTACACTTAATTAAATGTAGAGATTTTCTTTTTTAACTGGATCTAATTTTCCCAAAAATGATATTTAAAGGTATTGTGGTATTATTTTGAGTTTTAAACAATTAACATTATTTTTTTCACTTCTTTATAATGATAATACCGATAATTAGGCTCTTGAGATATTTTTTTCTCTTTTTTCATAATATCTCTTGCACAACATCCCAACAAAAAAAGATTATTTTCAAAATAATCACATAAACATATTTATAAAAGATATAATTTTAGCACAAAAAATTTATCAACCCTTTATTTTCAACCTAAAGGATCCTAAATGATGACAAAATACATAAGATATCATCTCCCCATAGAAGAAAACTCTATACTCTTATAGAGTAGGTTGGATAGGGATTACATCTTTATAATTAGGAAAAATAAATGGTTTTTCATGACTAATAATGGATTACAAGGATAAAATGTTAAAGGCATGTCAAAATATTTTTTTTTTGAAAGTGTTAATCATAATCAGATAAAATTTTTAATAAATTTTAACACTGATGACTCAAAATCTCATGTTTTAATAGAAAATAAACAAATTATAGTTAAATAAATAAATTTTTCCCTATCCAAATTTGATATTAATGTGAAGAATATGTAAATAATATATATAATATTTACTTGTATGAGATTGAAATAGATTTATTCATAACATGTGATATAAAATTTAAAATTCTTTTCTATGAAATTTTCATTTTATAGAATCATGAAATAATTTATTTCAATATTCATTTAAATTCCATTTCATGGTTCAAATATGTTCACACATTGAAATATGTTTCATAAAATATGATGTTATTGGATATTCATCTCACAAGATTAAAAAATACAATTTTTTAACAAAAATGCACTAATGATTAATAAAAAAGTGGAACAGAAAAACAAAAACCCATAATAAATTAAAAGGATGACCCCATTATATTTATTTTGTGTAATTTATTAATTACATAATAATTAATATAGAAAATTAAAAATAAATGAATCATAGATAAATTAGAAAAAACAAAAAGGATTGAAATAACCTTGTTTGTAGTTGTACTCAGCATATTTAAGGTGACCCTCCTCCCCTAAAAGATCTAGAAAATTTTTACTAATCAAAATAAATCTATATCTATCGAATGTAAATGGAATTTCATTCCTGGGTAGTTTAATATTTATAAAAACAATTGGTAAAATATGAGTATCAGTGGAATCCCCATATTATTATGAAATAATTTCACCAAAGAATAGATTCATTTATATTCAAATAAAAGTATCATGTTTCTCAGTTTTATTTATTTTTTGAAGGTAATTTAGTTTTTAAAAAATGGTTTTTATCGATATAACAATATATTTTATTTTCCTTAGTTCAAAATTCTTCCAAAACCAGCATGAACAATTTTTTAATTTCTAGAAAAAAATAAATACATTTTAAATTTTTTGACATTCCATGAAATTATTATTTCATGATCATAAGTCATGTGTAAATCCTTAATATAATATATAATAAAAGGTGACATTAAAATATTAGTTTTAAATGTTTTTCATTGAGCTATATTTTTAACATCTATCATCAAAATCCCACCTATCCTGGTTGGGTGCATAGTTTTTCTCAATTGTTTTTTATTTCACTATTATATTATTCACCCATTATTTTTCACTATGGTGGTATGGTGTTGAGATTCAATCATGAACACAATATATATATTCAAAAGAGATTAAAATTCTCTATAATAGAAGTATTTACATTTATAATTTATTGGAAACATGAGTAAAACAAATCTTAATAATAAATTTCTTTCAAAAACAAAATAATGACCTAATAATAATCATATCCTATTAGAATTTCATCTACCCCAATGACTAATAATCCAAATCAAGTAAAATATGATAATAACTAAAATTACTGTCAAATTATAATATGATATAAAAACCCAATACATCAAATATACCCCAAAATAATATTGGTTGTTGAGTAATATCACTTCTCTTAGAAATGTTACAATGAGATTATAATGTTATTAATGGTTTACATAATTCAAAAAAATTGATACAAACCTTGGGTCAATATTAATAAAAATAATTTATATATCTAGTAGTTCTTAGAGATCTAAAGTGACCTCCATAATTTAGAGTATGGAATAAATTTATGACTGATTAGAAATCATAATTTGAAATGATTTTACTTTTCATTTGGTAACTATCAACATAACTTAATTAATTAGAATCCCAGATGTAATTTTTGGAATCACACAAATTCATTGAAACATTTTCCCTGTAAAACTATTGAATAATTTTTTTTTGTGAAAAAAATAACAGTTTTAGTGAAACATGGAATCAAAATTCATATAAAATATAATTCCTCACCAAGAATGTGTTTTTAATGTATGGTTGAATCTTTATTTTATCATCAAATGTAGTTGGTATAGATGTCAAATGGCCTTACATGATGGTTTTACTTCTTTATTCATTATTAAAATATAAAATTCATGAAAAGAGAGTATCAATATCAAAATGCATGGTTCTGTATGATGTTTCATCATTAAAAATATGATTTCAAAATGGATATTAAAAAATTACAATAAATAAAAACAATTATCATCTAATATTTTATAGGGAAAAGAAAATAGATAACATATACTTCTCATTTATCATATAGTTAGCATGGTCTTTATATAGAGTTATATATGAAATTGTAATCACATGATTTTTATTTTTTTATTTTTTTCTTAATAACCACCCCTAGTAAAAATTAAATTTCATCAGTTATAAATATAAAATGAAACACTGTGGTTAGTGGGAAAATGGGCAGGGATAGCAATTTTTTTCAAACATAAAAAGGATTATTTATAAATCTCATCAGAGATAAATTGTTATTATTTATGAAACTTTTACAAGGGAAAAGATATATTTCTATTGTTTTTTATTAATCTCTTAATAGAACCAACTAGTATTAGAAATGTTCAATCATATCTCCCATTTTTTGGGGTTTTGTAAAGATGAAATAACCTTAAAAAGAGATTTTTTCAATCAAATTCTAAATATATTAACAATATACCTGATCAAAATACCTTTCTTTTTAATGAAATATAATTTTTTATAATTAGTAACTTGGTTTCCATTAATGCAAGTTGCTAGGACCATTCAAAAAATATTCATATTGTTTTAATAATAGGATTCGTGAATATTTATGTATTCCACAAAAACCTATATATAAAATTCCAATAAATCAGTTATAATTATCTTCCAACATCATTTAAAGGATCATAAAATATTAAACAATGGAATGGAAAATTTTTTGTAAGAAAATACCCCAAAAACAACACATGAATGTTTATTTATATTGATCATCATGTTATATATTAATTTAAATGTAATAAAAATATACATAAAGAATAAAATAATATATTTTTCAAGCTAATATTTAATGAAAACAATTATAAAATTTCAGGATAAAATAATATTTCATATTAAAAAGGTTGAGTTTTATATAATTAGTTAACATTAGACATTAGTTTAAAATAATAGTATAAACCAGCTCCCAAAAATCATTCATGGATATTTTAAAACCCCAATTTTTATTTTCCATGTGTTTATGGATCACCCATTGGCTATCAGAGGTGTGAAAAAAAAACTAGTAGCCAATATGGTGGTGACTTCCGTTTTTTAAACCTCAAAAATATTGGGTTTGACCTCCTTTAAATATTTTCCAAAGGTTGCATGATCTATTTTAGTATAATTATATAAAAATAAACTGACGGATTTTTAATATTAAAATGATACATATCCCATCAAAATGATTTGTTTTGTTTTATAATGACTCTAAATAAATGTTCATCATTTTATTTTTCAAGATCATCTGAAATAATGATATTAAATTCTTCATTTCAGTTGAGAATACATATTTATTATTTTTAGGATGTTTTTTTAACATTAGTATATATAAGAAATATTAACTAAGAGAATAATATTTATATGAATCTATAACATCCATTTAATCTCTTAATTTTTTTACTAAATAAATAGTTTCTATATTCATTAATGTCAAATTATGTTTTTGAATAAGGAATTCACAATTTTGTTTTTCTATTTAATTTCCAAATTTTAAGTGACATATAACATTAGAATTATCATAAATAGTATTATCAATTTCCAACAATTATGTTTTGATTTTTATATAAAATATTATCTTTATTTCAAATAAAACCAAAATGTAGGTACAATATGATTAATAGTTACATCAGTTTCAATGTAAAATGAATAAGAAAAAATTTATCAACTTCACATGATGAATTATTAACAAGTTTGAAAAACTCATCGTTGACATTTCATTAGAAAAAGGATATTTAAAAAAAAGAATCATTATTTTATATACATTTAAATAATATACATGATCTACATGAATCATATTAAAAATTTAAGGGATTATCTAATGTTTTTTAATAATTCCATTTTTTCATTAAAAAAATATTTAGTCTCATTTAAAGTAGTTTTAGTAGAATAAAAATAAAATCATAGAAAAAAGTGATCCATAATATGTGAAATAATGGATAAAATCATAGGAAAACTAGTAAATAAATTAACACGATGATATTAATTAACCTATATTGGGTATTTCATAAAATTAAAATACTGAGGTGAACCACTTTTATTCCAAATTCAATTGAGAATATTCCTTTATGAACATTAATGATGGCATTAGAAATAGTTAGAAATGGTCTCCCATTAATTTTGGAAAAATGTGTAATAAAGATATAATCATTTATATATAATAATAATAAAATACTTTTGTAAAATATCACCTCATAAATTAAAAAAATTATTACTCCAATATGTTTGGTGGTACATTGTTTTGATAATTGGATGAAAAATTTAGCATGTTACATTTCTCATACATAAAATGTATAGTAAATAGAATACTAAATAACCATTATGGAATATCTTAATGTTAACATGAAATAATTTTTTCAAAATACCTAATGGTGAGGGGGTATAAAAATTTTGTGGAGTGAAACCAATTTATTCAATGCATTTACAAACCTTGGAATTTATTTAATGACATTAATCAACGACATATTTACCTGAAAATTCCTAAATGTTTCTAAAACATAATTATAAATCCCTTTTTAATGACTTATTTTATATATTGGGTTACTTATGGGATATAATAGTAATGGTTTTGGTGTATCAGGATCATTTTGAGTATTATTTTGTGAAATATAAGGTATTATCATCCCTTGCAATTGATTTTTATTCTTTTATGAAAATATTCCTCTTATGGTAGTGATTTGTATATCAGAACCTGTTATGAATTTTGATCATGTTAAAAAATATTTATTACTTCCATAATATGTTACAAAATAGGTGAAAAGGAAGTGGAGATCACTCATATAGATCTAGGATTATAATTGGGTATAGAATAATTAGTGTTGGGGGGGTTTTAACATTGTTCAACTCCAAAGTTACATGGAACTAGATAATTTTTTCCTTTTCCCTTAGTATTTACTTTACTATTTGATGTAAAAAATCCCCTAATATTATTTTTTATGATACCAATAAAAGTATCCAATTGACCAATTTGTATCATCAAGGAAAACATCATAATCTATCATTACCTTTAATTTTACTACAGAGGTTTATTATTTTATTTGTGTTGCCCCAATATTTCAATACAGATACTTTCTTGTTATTAAGATGGTTGAGTTTTATAAAATTCTCTTTCATCTTGATAGTTTCCTCTCTCTTTGAACAATCAGGATTGGGAGTTACTTGACTAACCATAGACATTCTTGAGATTTATTGGTTGTCGAAACCAATCATTGAAAATGTTATTTTAGCTTTGGTAGAGGATTTTGATATATTGAAATGTAATTTATTAGTTTTATTGAATGGGAAATCATGGGGAAGAAATATTATAATATTTGTTATGTTTTTTAATTGTGTGAATTGCTAACAAAATTGTGCATTAGAAAATAAAACACAGTAGTTGATATAAATATACATGTTAATTTAAGTTTAGGATTATTTTTTGATTAATTGTAATATATCACCAATATAACCATTATTGTAATACCACATACTTACTCATAATGATAATAAATTTATTAGAATAAGTTCTAATTTCAAGAGAATTTTGGAAATGAAGTATGCCCTATATTACAATTTTTGGAGTATTTTTGGTCATGTGTTAAATTAATATTCTAGATGTTAACGGGGCTACCAAAAATAATTCTCTAATTGTTATGGTATTTCTTTTTCTTGGAATTTCCATTTACAAATATTGAATAGGAATATATGGTCGAAAGTGTGAAATAAATTTTTAGGATGAATTCATAGAATAAAATTAGTATTTATAGTTTCAAAATTAATTCACATATTGAATCTAGTTTCATGGGATAAATGTTTTTATTATAAACGTTTGTGGTACTTACTATATGAAACATAAAATTATAGTTGGTACTTCTTGTAATGAATGAATTTTCATGTTTTATGGACACGTTGACTTCTTTTTCACATATGTGGGATTCAGGGAATTCAATGTTTAAAGTATCTTGTTACATCGTCATGGTGGATTTACTTGTCTGTTTATTTGTTATTAAGGCCCTTGGTTTTCCCAAAATTTTATTACTCTCTCTCAAACTCTGGGAAACTAAAATATATTTTTATGTACTTTAAGGACCCTTTGTCTGAATTCAACCACTATATTTAACAGATCAATTAAATAGGATTTGATGAGTGTTTCCCCTTCCCTATTTGTTTTTTCTATCTCATATTCCATTTTTATTGATTGGGTTTGTTGATATATTTTACATTGATTTGGTATATTTAAATTAATGATAGATTGAACTTTTTGGTATGGTGTATTAGGGATCATTGGTTACATGGGGAAGAAGTAATTATACTTTTCTGTTTGGTTTTGAAATTTTGACTTGGTAAATATTGAGATGCTAATGTTGAGGTTGGGGATCTATTATCTACATATTGATTTAAATTAGAAGCGTTATATTTTCATTCATCAATCCATATTTTAATGTATTAAATAACTATATAAATACATTAATATCGAATTAGAGGATGCAAGATTATTGGTTTTGGGATTTTTTATCACAACTGTTTCTGATTATATCTTTATTTCCTCTCTAATGAAAGATTGTTTTTCATCTATTTTTTCATTTGTTGTTGTCCTTATAATTATAAATTGTGTTGTATATTTGATTGAAAAAATTAAAATAATAATAATAATTTTATTAATTAAAGAGGAATGATAACTATATATATGTTATTGATTATTCTTGAAAAAATATGATTGTAATTTTATTAACATATTTATGTGGTCTCATTTTTATTGATTAATAATTTTTTTATCAGTTTAGAATTTATAAAATCTTCTTCATAACAAACTAGTTATTTCTAAATGTGAAATTAAATTGTTTTTTTCTATATAAGAATGAGTTTTGTCAGGAAGAGATTATTATTATTGTCGAAGGTATGTAAGAATTTTTATATGGATTTAGTTTCTTTTAGGTGGATACTATTAAACTGAAATGTGTGTGTGCTCTATGAGTTTTTAGATATATGATATGATTGTTTGATTAAAATTTGTGGTTGTTTTTCTAAATGAGAGACATATTGGATGCTCATTTCTCATTTACTAGTAGTTGTTTTGATGTTGTTTGAAACATTGGAGGAGAAATGGTTTGGGATATTAGGATATAGTGATGGTCAATGACAATAATGGAAGTATAGTTCATTGCAATGGTGTGCGGAAAAGATGTAGTCAGGCTGAATTTAGAGTTAGTCTTTATTATTGATTCCTTTTCTATCTTGATGTATTCAAGATAGCCTATTAGCCAGATGTTATTGTAGGGTTTCCCACAGTTTAACTCAATCATAATAATTCCACCACATGTGAATTTATAATATGGTTTCATAGGAAAAATCCTAGAGTGCGTGAATAATTTATTAATTATACATGAACAAAAAAACACAAGGCATGTGTTGTTATAGAATCCTGTGATGTAAATTATTTTGTTTCATGTTAATATAATCCCTAATATTTTTAATAGGATATTCAAATTATAATTCTTATAAAATGTATACTTCATAATGGGGTTTACAAAATCATGTCGTCTATAAAAACTATAAAAAAATATTTAAGGATGATGACATACATGAGAATATTGGGAAGAGAATTAGCAGTGCCATCAGAACATAGGTCAATGAGATTTTAAATTTAATGTTTTTTATTTAATTAATAACTAAATTAATTCTTGACGGTTTATTTGATATCTGGTATATAGTAATGGTAGTTGGGGTCCTATGTGAATATTGAGGTAAATGTTTCTAATGTAAGTTAGTTTCTCTTAGTTTGGTTTTGACCATGAAAATAATTATATTTTCTAATTTTAAAAACAATCCCATGAACATTGTTATGAATACTGACACTCAAATGTGTATGGGTGGGGGGGGGGTTGTGTGATATATATGACAGAAATGAAAAGGATGACTAAATTCCCCCTCTCCCAAGATCTCCTATTGAATGTAGCTGTAATTATAAATATCCTAGGGAATAATGGATTAAGGTATAGAGTGTAGTCTTTCCTTTGATATGTTGGATATTGGATTGTTATACATTTATGTTTCGTCTATAATGGATTAATTTATTGTGTAGAAAAATATTATTTCATAGTTGATATAAATTCACACCAATGTATAGGTATGAGATTTCATTTATTCAAGAATAATACATTTACATATGATATAGTGGCTTAGATACATGAACCTAGTTATAGATGGTTTGTAACGCCCCGAACCCAGTTACCTAGAGTTGGTGCATTATTGCGTAACATTGGCATGATCACAAAAGATCAAGTCTCGAAAGACCGATTAGTTTAGTAGCCTTGGAAACACTAGATACATTCATACATGTTACATTACATCATAAAGTGAAAAACAACAACATCTTCTATTCATATCCCCGTATATTATCCCTTCAGGTCATTCATAACATACTTCTTCACATCCTGGAAAAATTAAAACACTGAAAGGGGTGAGATCAGATGCTCAGTAAGGATAACAATATAGTGGAAGCTTTCATAAATAAACATTAACATTTAAGGCAATGTATAACTAAAACAAATGCCTTGTAAACTTGAACTTTACCATAATATGGAAAAAGTAAAATGAAAAAATGTCATTTACTTACTCACATGGATATTATACTAGTCGAACAATCACATGAAATATCAATAACCACTTTCATAATGATGGAATTCATAATGCCAGACTATCATAACCACGTAGCCAAGGCCTCGTGCCAAGTCTACAATAAGATTTTGTCAAGGCCTCGTGCCAAGACACTAGTTTGTCTCATGAGACCAACTGATGTATCGAGGAGCTATAGCGGTCTCCACCCGTCACTTATTAAGTCCAATGCATTCCTCATATGAATAGGTTTAAACATATCATAAACAATAACATAATCGTATCACATAAAACATGAATAAAGGCAACATAACATTTCCACATTTCAATCACAAGATATCAATACAACACATTGATATAATAAAAACGTTATCAAAACCATTTTCAATACCCAAATAAAAGAAAATTAAAACTGGGTATTTTTTTCATTTAAAAAAAAGTTATGGCTTGTAGAGGAAGCTGAAACCCAAATAATGGCCATGGCGGCGGAGAAGTCATTGTCTCCGCATACGTACGACAAGAAAAACATTCCTTTTTGTCATTTAGTAAACCACTTCATATTAAAAGATTCCTTTTGAATAAATGTAAAAGTCAAAGGGGTTTATACACTGTATAAAGGAAATTTGTGTATAAAACCAAATATGCCTCAATGAAAGCAGATTGAGATGAAGTCCCTCACAAAGATCATTGTTTTTAAATAAAATAGATCTACTATATGTATTCACTATAAGTACACATAAATAATATACAAATACAAGATAGGACATAATAATATCATGACATAATTTGAAAGTAGTAGATTAACCCAATGAATGGAAATTGGGTTAAGAAGTTTCCTTACCTTGTGTCCTACTTGAATCGACCTTTCCTTAACCTACTAAATAATAAACTAGATTTAATATATACTTTCTTAAGAACCTTTTTCATGTTCATTATCCCTTTTATATCATTTATTACAATGTTACGAAAATTATGTAGTCAGTTAAGTTTATAACGGTCGTTTTGACGATCTTTGGTACTTGAGTCAACAATAACCTTCTTATAATTACACTTTGTTCATGTGAAAAAATATCCATTGTATCCATAATTATATTCATGATTTATATATCATATACATCATATATATCCAGTATATACATTCATTTATAATATTACATAACATTTAGAGGTAAGAAATGAAATGCACCGTTCATGGAGATGGTAAGCCGTACGTACGCATTAACGCTACTTTCATTTCTATTTCGTATTTAATGGAATGAAGTTATAATTATATAAAGTTATAATATAATTAAAGTATAATATAATGTATAATAACATTTACAACATCCTTTATACATCCCACATATGGAATTAACGATTCAAATCACTTTGAGGGGGCGGTAGTCCACACTTCCAAAAATGAAAATATCACATTTACCCATAATGGAAACTGTAAAGTTATGCAATAAATGAAAAATAAAGAAGCTTAAGTAAAACATAAACATATTATATATCATATATAAACATATTGACATCTTAATGGCCACCTTTGAAGGTGTTATATGAGTGTTGAACAATCCTCGTTTCGTGAGGCAGATATTCGCCATCCATAGAAACAGTATGTTCATTAACCATTATAAGTAGGTGTGTGTAAGTGTAGCTAGAATAATTCTTATAAAAACATCCTAGTATATTTAGTATACTGTTTTTGTTACAAAATAAATTAATAAAAATAGTTTAGGGGTTGGATAAGCAAAATAAATCAAAATAACATAAGAGAAGACATTACCTTAAAACCGGGTAACTCTTTTGATTTGAGCCAAAGGCATCCTTGGGAAGAATTATGCCATAAGTTAGGATTCTATTAGTAAGTGAGGGAAGTTAGGAGAGTATTTTGGCAGAGGTTGGCCAAGCCAAAAATCTTTGAATGTGTGAGTAAGGTGGTAGTGGTGGGGGCCTTTTATAAGTGGAGAGGAGGGGCACTCTTGGAAAGTAATGAAATGTTACTTTATTATACAATGCTTTTCGGATTCTAAAGGTCCCAAACTTAGATAATTCTAGAATAAGGTGATAAGGGTTCTAAATATTCTCATCCAATAGTCTTTGGACATGTTTAATGCTTAGATTTTATATTATCCTTCCATTTTATTAAAATCGTTAATTAATGAGGTAATCGCTTCATCATCATGGTGTCATAAATAATTTAATCTATTTAATGTATAAAAATTATAAAAAAATATAATGATGTATTAAATATTATTAGATTTATAATGAATATTTATAGTCAAGAATATGACTTTTATAACCCCATTTAAAAAATGTTTTAGTAAAACAACTTATGTTTGTGACATTTTTATTTTAACTTTAAATAAAAAGTTATTTATGTCATTTTCCTACCATGGTGGCTCTATGGGGTTTCCAAGTTTACCCATGGATTTTAATGGTCGTCCATGACACATCCAATAGGGTTAGTACAAGTGTAATGGTATTTTCATATTTTTATAATATCATTTTTACCTTAAATTTCACTAATTACCTTTAATCGTGATTAATTAAACTTAAAAGTTACGATTCACCAAATAATTATTTTAGTCCCATTTAACCACATTTTACTTCCTAATGACAACCATGTATGTTGGATTTTTGAAAATAAAATCACAGAAATGGTAATATTTCATTTAAACGAAAAATCAGTTATTTAACTAACACATAGTGGTTTCACTATTCATCAAAAATTGAAGTTTTTCAGAACAATCCCAAAATTTCACCCTAAGCTATAATTGATATTCCAAATTAAAAAATGATGTCTATTTTACAAAATTCCAAACATATAAGTTGTACTAATTAATTTTTTAATCAATTCCCATTGTCACAACAAATAGCGTGTTTTTAAGAAACAATATATATCAAAAGATTGACAATTGTTTATGTCTAATTTCAAAGTGAAATTAATTATAATGAACACCATTGGATAAAATGGTAAAAATATATTATAATTATAATTTAAAACCACTGAATAGTATAATTTATCACTATAAATTATTTTGATTAAAAAAGTTGTTTTTAAGTATTCTTCACTATTCATAAAAAAATGGAAGTTCTCAGAAAATTACAAAAAAATCAACTTAGGATAATTTCGATATTACGAATACAAAAATGAATTCCATTTTGAAATATAAAATATCTATAATTTTAAAATGTGGGTAGTACTATTCATAACGGCTACTTTCATTAGTCGCGGTGTGTTAGAACTCGAAGTTGCGTACAATGCAAGCTATTGCATTATTGAATGAGAAGCGTATCGTGGAAGCTCGGGGTGTTACATTCTCCCCTCCTTCAGTAAATTTCATCCTCGTAATTTGAAATTTTTCTTTGAAAATAAAAGGTTGAAAATAGAAAATACCTTTGTGGAAAACTCACATCAGAAATAAGGTTAATAAAAATATAACTTTAAAAGATAGAAAGATAAGTACAAAGGTCACCTAAGATAGCCCATACTAGGATTCTATGAAAATATGGATATGGAAGAAAAACAAACCATCATGGTCTATTGGAGAGTTGTAGAAAACAGGATTAGGAGAAGGTTAAGCACAAGAAATTCACAAACTTGTGATTAGTTAAACGGTCATTGAATCCCCAGTTGGAAAAGGTAACCGGTAATGTTTTTGTTTTATGTTACCTTTTATAAAGTTGAGGAATTTATTTAGAAGATTTACTAAGAACGTAAGGGAATATACATACTTGTCATGTAGACTTTCATTCTTTAATAAATTTTTACCACAAACCCATCTTTCACTCTAAAAGGTAATAGAACTCAAAAATATTCTATTTATCCTAATTATATAGGGTTCCAAATATTAACACATACCATTTATATTAGGAAAACTATTTTGTAAAAACATGGGACTTCCTATAGGATAGGGGATGGTAATGAAGGCCTGTCACACTATGGTTGTGGGTTCGATTCCTACAGCTTTGTCCGGTGTGATGGGTTATCCCCCAACCTACAGGTTGTCCTTTTTTACAACAACAGTATTATAATTTTTCAAAAATATTATTCAGAAATGTTTTAACCTTAAAAAATACTATCCAAGGTTCAACTTAATCCATTCCAACCTTAATAGTTATCCAAAATACTTATGTCCAACTCACAGTCAAAATTTTATAAGGAAGGTAGACATAATGAGGATCCTTTTTTCCGCGTAACAACATGTGAACTCCTGCAACATGTATTCTTTTAGAACACTGCAACATCCTGAATTACCATAAATCCTTATTGATTACATTCATGTTCCCTTATTCCTTACAGAATACTAGATATACTCCTTCTATCCAAAAATGTATACAAATCATTAATCAGTTTCAAGGATGTTAAGAATATCCAATATAATTTATCCAAATCAATCATGTATTATTCCAAAATCACTATCTCGGTATCAAAAGAATATTATGGTTTATCTTTCTCTCAACCTTATATTATCCAAAAATTTAACCTGCTGTGGAGTCACTTTTCTTGGTTCCACACAATCTCATGTCCTTGATGAAATAGTACTGTAGTACTATCCTTATATACTCCATAATTATTATAACCAGTACATCATTAATACAACACTCAAATGAAAAAATTATTTAATAACAATATAAGAACTCTAATCATTCCTCCTCATCTGTACTAGTATCATAACTTGAATATTATCCAATAACATCATTTGGGGTATACTCTGATGATTTGGACATTGGTTTGCGTAGTGTCCCCACTCCTTGGAGATGAAGCATTGTAAATTTGAAAACTTTTTCTTTCCCTTGCAGTCACGCACTTGGTTTCCTTTTTCTCTACACTTATAACAGACTCCCATTCCCTTCAGGTAAGTCCCAAGGTGTTTCTTCCCACAGTTATCACATATTGGAAAAATATTCTTTTCCCTCTTCCCTTTATCCATCATCCATCTCTTGATTCCCTTCAAATCCATAGGACTCAGAGAATTCATTACTTATCTTATTCACACATGATACTATTTCTTCATATGTTGAGAATACATGGGAGACTATTTCCCTTCTAAATTTTGGCTTAATACCATGAAGGATATGACCCTTCTTACTCTTTGGATCATACGTATTGCTGGAGTTCACAATCCTTCTACTGGGTGCCATTTCTATACAATGGCATAAACTAGGTCAGTTTATGAATTAAAATACATAATTCCATACTTGTAAAACACTTAACATAAATTGAACTATTTATGGATATAATCCATAATCATAAAAATGTTTTCTTTTAGGAAGTATATACTCATAACCCTTCATAGTGGTTTGTAAAGAAAATGAGAATTATCCTAAGAATATCCCATGGGAGTGTCGTAACCAAGAGTGCAGCAAGGCCTGTTGTCGTGCAACAGTTCCCGTTCGAGTCTAGCTCAAAGCGGTGTTTTCGGGTTTTACCCCTAGACACATCTGTGCCAGAGCCACCTCTACCTGCTCGTATCCATACAGGGCTGTATTGCTCGGAAAACTCACAAAATATCTATAATACCAAAATTCTAGGAAGTTCTTCTATACTAATCCTCAATGTCTATCTTTGGGCTATGTACTCTAATCAGAGTTTATCTAAATCTAGCTTCCAAGGTTAGTACTAAACTGTCTCTAATACCAATTGTTACACCCCGAACCCTGTTACCCAGAGTCAGTGCATTATTGCGTAACATTTGCATGATCACAAAAGATCAAGTCTCGAAAGACCGATTAGTTTAGTATCCTTGGAAACACTACATACATTCATAAATGTTACATTACATCATAAAGTGAAAAACAAAAACATCTTATCTTCATATCCCCTTATATTATCCCTACAGTTCATTCATAATATACTTCTTCACATCCTGGAAAAATTAAAACATTGAAAGGGGTGAGCTCAGATGCTCAGTAAGGATAAAAATTTAGCAGAAGCTTTCATAAATAAACATTTACCTTTAAGGAAATCTATAACTAAAACAAAAGCCTTTTAAACATGAACTTTAGCATAATATGGCAAAAGTAAAATGAAATAATTCCATTTACTTACTCACATGGATATTCTACTAGTCAAATAATCACATGAAATATCAATAACCACTTTCATAATGATGAAATGCATAATGCCAAACTATCATAACCACGTAGCCAAGGCCTCGTGCCAAGTCTACAATAAGATTTTTTCAAGGCCTCAAGCCAAGACACTAGTTTTTCTCATGAGACCTACCGATGCATCGAGGAGCTATAGCGGGCTCCACCCGTCACTTATTAAGTCCAATGCATTCCTCATATGAATAGGTTTAAACATATCATAAACCATAACATAATCATATCACATAAAACCTGCATAAAGGAAACATAACATTTCCACATTTCAATAAAAAATATCAATACAACACATTGATATAATAAAAATATTATCAAAACCATTTTCAATACCAAAGTAAAAGAAAATTAAAACTTGGTATTTATTTTTCATTTAAAAAAATGTTATGGCTTGTAGAGGAAGCCGAAACCCAAATAATGGCCATGGCGGCGGAGAAGTCGTTGTCACTGCATACGTACAACAAGAAAAACATTCATTTTTGTCGTTTTGTAAAACACTTCGTATAAAAAGATTTCTTTTGATTAAACATAAAAGTCAAAGGGGTTTATACACCGTATAAATGAAAGTTGTGTATAAAACCAAATATGCCCCAATGAAAGGAGATTGAGTCGAAGTCCCTCACAAAGATCATTTTTTAAATAAAATAGATCTATTATGTGTATTCACTATAAGTACACATAAAGAAAGTACAAATACAAATAGGACATAATAATATCATGACATAATTTGAAAGTAGGAGATTAACCCAAAGAATGGAAATTGGGTAAAGAAGTTCCCTTACCTTGTGTCCGACTTGAATCGACCATTCTTTAACCTCCTGAATAATAAGCTAGATTTAATCTATACTTGATTAAGAACCTTTTTCATTTTCATTATCCCTTTTATATCATTTATTACAATGTTACGAAAATTATGTACTCAGTTAAGTTTATAACGGTCATTTTGATGATCTTTGGTACTTGAGTCAACAATAAACTTCTTATAATTACACTTTATTCATGTGGTAAAATATCCATTATATCCATAATTATATTCATGATTTAGATATCATATACATCATATATATCCATTATATACATTCATTTATAATATTACATAACATTTAGAGGTAAGAAATGAAATGCACCGTTCATGGAGACGGTAAGCCATACGTACGCATGAATGATACTTTCATTTCTATTTAGTATTTAATGTAATGAAGTTATAATTATATAAAGGTATAATATAATTCCAGTATAATATAATGTATAATAACATTTACTCCATCCTTTATACATCCCACATATGGCATTAACGATTCAAATCACTTTGAGGGGCGGTAGTCCGCACTTCCTAAAATGAAAATATCACGTTTACCCATAATGGAAACCGTAAAGGTATGAAATAAATGAAAAAGAAAGAACCTTAAGTAAAAAATAAACATATTATATATCATATATAAATATAGTTACATCTTAATGGCCACCTTTGACGGTGTTATATGAGTGTTGAGCAATCATCGTTTCGTGAGGCATAAATTCGCCATCCACAGAAACAGTATGTTCATTAAACATTAGATGTAGGTGTGTATAAGTGTGGCTCGAATACTTCTCATAAAAAAATATTAGTATATTTAGGATACTGTTGTTTTTACAAATGAAATGAATAAAAAGGGTTTATGGGGTTGGTTAAGAAAAATAAAACAAAATAACATAAGAGACGACATTACCTTAAAATCGGGTAACTCTTTTGATTTGAGACAAAGGCTTCCTTGGGAAAAATTCTTCCCAAAGTGAGGCTTCTAGGAGTAAGGGAGGGAAGTTTGGAGTGTATTTGGGCAGAGGTTGGCCGACCCAAAAGGCTATGAAAGTGTGAGTAAGGTGGTAGTGTTGGGGGCCTTTTATAAGTGGAGAGGAGGGGCACTCTTGGAAAGTAATGAAATGTTACTTTATTATACAATGCTTTTCAGATTCTAAAAGTCCCACACTTATATAATTCAAGGCTAAAGTGATAAGGGTTCGATATATTCTCATACAATAGTCTTTGGACAAGTTTAATGCTTAGATTTTACATTATCCTTCCATTTTCTTAAAATCGTTAATTAATGAGGTAATCGCTGCATCATCATGGTGTCATAAATAATTTAATCTATTTAATGTCTAAAAATTATAAAAAAATCATGGTGTATTAAATCATTTTATATTTCTAATGAATAATTACAGTCAAAAATATGACTTTTATAACCCCATTTAAAAAGTGTTTTAGTAAAACAACTTATGTTTGTGACATTTCTATTTTAACTTTAAATAAAAAGTTATTTATGTCATTTTCCTACCAAAGTGGCTCCATGGGGTCCCCATGTTGACCCATGGATTGTCTTGGTCGGCCATGACACATCCAATAGGGGTAAGAGAAGTGTAAAAGTATTTTCATATTTTTATAATATCATTTTTACCATAAATTTCACTAATTACCTTTAATCGCGATTAATTAAACTTAAAAGTTACTATTCACCAAAAAAATTATTTTAAACCCATTGAACCACATTGTACTTCCTAATGACAACCATGTATGTCTGATTTTTGAAAATAAAATCACAGAAGTGGTAATATTTCATTTAAACTAAAAATCAGTTATTTAACTACCACTTAGTGGTTTCACTATTCATCAAAAATTGATGTTTTTCAGAACAATGCGAAAATATCACCCTAAGCTATAATTGATATTAAAAATTCAAAAATGATGTCTATTTTACAAAATTCCAAACATATAAGTTTCATTAATTAATTTTATAATTAATTCCCATTGTCACTACAAATAGCGTGTTTTTAAGAAACAATATATATCAAGAGATTGACAATTGTTTATGTCTAATTTCAAAGTAAAATTAATTATAATGAACACCATTGGATAAAATGGTAAATATATATTCTAATAATACATTAAAACCACTCAATAGTATAATTTATCACTATAAATTATTTTGATTAAAAAAATTGTTTTTAAGTATTCTTCACTATTCATAAAAAAATGGAAGTTCTCAGAAAATTACATAAAATTCAACATAGGATAATTTCGATATTAAGAATAAAAAAATGAAGTCCATTTTGAAATATAAAATTTCTATAATTTTAAAAAGTTGGTATTACTATTCATAACAGCTACTTTGATTAGTCTCGGTGTGTTAGAACTCGAAGTTGCGTACAATGCAAGCTATTGCATTATTGAATGAGAAGTGTATCGTGGAAGATCGGGGTGTTACATTGTTGTTGTTGATGATGAAATTAATATTCGGACAAATTCCAACATGATATATTGAACCCACTGAATTACATAGGAACTTATGGATGAAGTCTATATTAGATCATGGATAACTTACTAATGGAAGGGATGATCATACGATATGTGGCATTTGGGTGTGAGAGTGAAAAAATAGTAAAGAATTGTAATTGGGGTACCTTTAAATATATATATATGATTTAGATTTAGATTGGGTTACCTCTACAAATTATTTTATGAGTTTCCTTAGTGAGGATGGGGAAACTTGTGTTACCCATTTAAAGGATGCGTTCATCTAATTTATTTGTTCAAAGGGTGTTACTATTCTCAATTAATATTTTTCATAAGTTGTTATAATTTGGATACTACCTTTTATACCTACTATTGATACCCTATTTATATGTAAAATATTTTCCAAGATAGTAGTAATACGATTGTGATCAGTCATTACATTACTATATTTGTGGGGATTATTGAGAAACTGTTAGTAGTTACTTGATCTCATTGTAATATTCAAGTTTTAATTTTAACGCATTCAAGTTATTCATTGAAATTATTAGTTTATATTTTAGAATTAATTTTTTGGGGTTTCTTATGTTTTTTATCTATAAGTTGGTTATAATTTTATTTATCTTAGCTATTACTCTAAAATTTGTAGCTAGTAATGCACCCTAAGAGTTTGATTGGTATACCTTTGACGATATTCACCAACTCATGGCCTAATGAAGGTGGGTTTTAGGGGTTCATTATATCACTTTCAACATTTTCTTCACAAATGGGTAAGTTTATAGGGTGGGGTTCAAGAAATTGTGTGAAAAAAGTTGATAGTTACAAGATAAGTTGGATTTTAGAGTTATCCATTTATGAAGATGAATGGATTTTTAGGGAATGGCTATCAACTATGATTATTAAATACTATAAAAAAGGGATATGAGATATTATATTGGATTTTATGGACTATAATTATCCAATGAAAATACCATAAATTTTATTGGAAAATAATTGATAAGTGATGCATCTTATTGGATATAGTCCAAGATAATGATCATGTGTAATGATGTTATGTGACTGTTTTCAATTTTGTTGGGCAATGGAAATTTTTTTAAAATTAATTAATTAATTAATTAACCATATATAATCCATTTTTGTTGGATTTAGATGAATTTTTTTCCTTTGAAGATATAACACCAGGTTTTCGTCGACTTCCAACTCATGTAGAATACATTCAGTTGGATATTCGAATAGAACACAGCAAAGTGGAGGTCGATGATCAAAACACTCAGGGTAGGTAACTCTAGGATTTAACCACCCAAGTATATTGGGGTATAGATGATTTCTTTCAAATATGGAGATATAATAATTGATTGAGTATGTGGATATATCCTTCCATTTGATCTATACGTCGATGTTGTATGGTTTATCTCAGAAGTAGTGGTTTCTATTCCTCATGGACTGTGAGGAGTTATTTATTTCAGCTGAAAATTTCATGTATTAGATTCAAGTAATTATTTTATCTTTTACTATTATGGAATATTTTCAATAGGAATTCCATAACAATCCTTTGGGTAGTTCCAGTGTTTGGGGGTTCACGGGATAGTAAAAAAATATTCTATGATATTATTGATAACTTATTCTAGATACTGATTACATTCATAAGAATTTTGAGGAGATGATAAGTCTATTTATCTATAACTAGGTCACATAGTTTTTTTTATGTCTTATACTAAATTATTATAAATACTAAATTAATTGGGAGTATAATAGCTTGTATTGGGAAATCACATAACATGATTCATCAAGAATATTTTAAGTCAAGAGATAATACCAAGAGTTATAATTTTATTAGGAAAAAGATTTTTCTTATTATTAGGGAGTAGTTTTCATCCCCCATCAATCCTCTCCACTAGAGTTAGTGGTTATTGGCCCCTTTCTAGTCGGTATGTCATGGTTTATTTTATACGGAGGTTTTTTCATTATAAGTGAGAGATAATGACCATCATCAAAAGTCAGTATATGAATGGTGTACCATTTTAGTTACAACCATTGTAATAGCTTTAGAAGAGGAAATAATAACAGTATATAATTATGATAAGTGGTAAGTAGATATGGTATGTTCTAGGTAAAGGATTATAACAGTCAACGATTTTGGGAAATATTTTTTTTTAATTAATATTATATTTTTGATATTTTCCATATCACGCAACACTAAATATAGATAGTTTTATATGAAAGAACAATGATTCGATTTCTTTTCAAAAAACACCATGTTAATATTTCTCTACATGCAACATTTATATTATCTTTTGGTATACACAATATAATGTTTTTCTTATGTTAGACACAAATCCGATTTCCTTCAATATACTATATTATAGGCAACACCTTGTTTTAACAAACTACATCAATATATAAATAATGTTAATAAAGTATTATTATTTTTTTCGCCTTGATATTAGTGTCGACATAAAAAGTGAAATATTATTTAATCAAGTGAATTAAATGAACCCTTTTATTTATAAATTAATTTATATACAATTTGAAAAAAATGAAATTTCTTTTTTATTATATATAATTTTATATTTT
Organism: Viscum album; assembly: GCA_963277665.1. Lineage (NCBI taxonomy): Eukaryota > Viridiplantae > Streptophyta > Magnoliopsida > Santalales > Viscaceae > Viscum > Viscum album. The sequence continues at coordinate 932,027,362 of OY728131.1, forward strand.
ATCACAAAAAATTAAAAAAACCTATTTCTAAATGTTTTTAAAATATTAATTATTCAATAAATTATTTTTAAACTCATCCCATATATATTTTAGGTATAGGATAAGCATAAATCCAATTTTATGAATATAAAATATGTATGTTTCAAAAAGGTAATTTTAACACCACTTAATGGAAAACCCCTTTTAAATATTATTTTTGAAAATTTTATAATTTTTAAATATAAAACAAAATATTTTTTCAAATAATAATATCAAAATTTACATGTTTTTTCTTATATGTTTCATTGCTTAATGAATTCTGAATAACACTGATTTTTAAATAAAAATTTCATTTGATATAATTTATTTATATGGTAAAATTAAATTTTTGATTTATTTTACAATTTATTTTGATAAAAGTTAAAAAAATTAATCCATTTTACTTAATTTTAATCAATTTCACATTGAAATATCATATAAAAACATAACAAATTTATGAACGTTGTTACTTTAAAACCCTACTTTATCAACCCATCTGTTGGATTAAATTTAAATTAATTTCCTTTACTTATTTGATTGGAAATTAGAATAACGGATAAAATTTTTTTGAATCATCATAAAATCAAATGTTTAATTAGTTTAAAAATGTTTTTAACAAAAAAATTAATGAATTTAATTAATATTAAATTGAGCTATTAAGGTAAAATAAATCTTATCAAGGAACTATAACATAAATTTACTACTAAAAAAAAACTATAAACTTGTTCAAAATCCATTTTCAAGCCATATTATGACCCTATACACCATTTTATCTATTGGTTTATATTATTTTAGACACATTGCTAGTGAAAAACATCAGTGGAATTCCCTCTGCCAAACATTATAAGAATTCCACTTCTCCTCCACTATAAAATTGAACTCAACACTCCCACTTATTCAAACATCTCTAGTCCTTTGTATTTCCCAAAAATGGTAATGTAATCTCCAAAAATCCACCCATTCATCGAATAATCTTCCCTTTCTGAATAAATCCATCCAAGTAATCCCTTTGGTGAAATCCAAAAAGCGATACCCAAAGAATATGTAAAATCATTCCACAAGATCAATTATGTTATTTCCATTAGAAACCCCCTAGACTATTATTATTCCATGATTATATAATATCCATAGTATCCTACATATTTTGAGAATTATTAATTATATGGATTTTACCCACGCATACACACACATTAATCTTATGGGTAATGAACTTATCATTCTTGTGTATAGAGAACTATCACATCACAAAACAATGTTGTTTGTTTTTCCTTTAACACAAATTTTGGTTGGGAATTAGGATAAAAAATAATGTTATATATGATATATATGATATATATGATATTAATGATCTATTTTTTCTTCATTACTTATGATATTAAACATACATGCATGCTTTCAATTTTGTATAATTATTCTAACTTCGTTTGTGGAAGTTGGGACTACCGCATCCTCAAAGTGATGTTATTCATTAACAATTTTAATGGAATTCATTAAGGATTGGTTTAGTAAAATTATATGATATATATGATTTAATAATTATACTATAATGATATTATATATATACATATATTTAATTTACATTAATTCATTCAATACGATATTAAAACATAATCAACATTCAAGCGTACATATAACATACGGTATCAATGAATGGTGTATTTGGTTTAATAATTTTATCAATTATAGATTACTATAAATACATATATACTAAATATATAAGACATTTATATATTTTTTTACATTATGGAAGTTATTATATTACTTTTAAGATACAAAATATAATAAATGAAAACCTATGAGAAAAATAAAGGGATTATTACACGAAATGTAACATTAACATTGAGTTATTAATAAAATGGTAATATGAATTCATAATAAAATCATATGTACTATTAAATCTAATAATATTGTTTTTTGTTCGATTTATAATAAATATATATTTATTAGAAATTATTTTTGAATGATAATGAAAGGAGTTATGATTTATGGTAAGGGTTTCCTCGTCTCGCATTTATTTTATATAAGACACAATCTATATTCACCCCTATTTATAGTATATTGTGCATTTAAAAAAAATGGATATATTATATGGTTCATATAATTAATTTTATGGGTATTTATATATTCTTTTGATGATATTTATTTTATGGGGTTTATGTTTCCAAATTTATGGAATTGGTAATGTAACATTGTCTCAATTTTAATTTTTTGTGACATGTGCCATGTTATGCATCCACTACAAGAAAAGAACTGCATAAAGACCATTTTTTCATATTTATGTGGTTTAAACCATCCCTATATGAATCTATGGAAGATTCATAAAATCGATGATAAATTGGGTTTCAGTAACCAATACGTGGCAGTTTCTTAAATCTAGTAGTGGTTTTCATTAAGTGTCGTAGAAATCATTTTAAAGGATGTTTTTTGAGGTTTTAGGTATACTTTCCGAGAAATAAAGTCAATATTTTTTAGGGGTAGTTTTAACGGCTCAAAAATAAATCCATTATTCCCATGAAAGTCACCGAAAAAACATTTAAACATCCACCAATAATAGGCTTACATATTTTAGTGGCAATTTAAACCACTAATAAATATAATCCATTTACATAGCGATGGTTTGAACTGCCAATAATTATATATTTACAAATAAAAAAATTCTTGTTATTCTCTAGCCCCATAAGTAGTACCCAAAAAAATCTATGTGTCGAGTTAATATAACAATATAATATAAACCATCTAACAGTATTCAATAATCATACATCTAAAATAATAATATATACATCCTAACACAACTAAAATGAATATATGTTTGGTGACTACACTTCCACACATGATATATAAACAAAATATGTTTGGTGAATACTTTGTACCATACATGATACCTAAGCCAAACAACTATTTCTGAATTCTTCCAACATATAAACATTACCACTAATCATTTTTCTATGATGAATACAACTCATCACCCTTTCCACCTCCATCTCTACTTCCTAGTACCAGCACTTGTTAGACAATTATATTCAAAATAAAATATTGTTGTATACTTCTATGTAATCTTAAAACCAATAAATGTTTGAAAACTATATGATTTAGATTATTTTTTATTTATCTAATCACCACCAGCATTCATCAATGAAATATCACATGGTACATATCCTTTTGACTTTTTTTATCAATCAATCATCACTTTCTAAAAAGTAGATATCTAAGTCCCCCGATCCTCAATTTTATTTTTCATTGACACAAAATCTCCTTGAGCATCTCGATAAAGGGAGTGAATACAACCTAATGTATATACAACATTAATACCCAATGGTATGATAAATAACTCAGATTGTATGGGTCCCATAACCATCTCACACACACGACCTGGATGCTCTATCCAAATCACCAGACTAACTGGGTAAGTCTGGGAGACTATATAAGACTGCGTGGGATTTACATCCAATAGTTCTTTAATTTTTACCAATAAATAAATTACCATAAATATTATAAGAAATATATATTAACATAGTTACATAAGAAAATTATTTATTATAATGAAAATTGAATTCATACCGCTTCTTCTTTGGCGAACTCATTAAAAGAACATCCATCGGATTTTTATGAACATCCATCAACAGTTATTTCTGGGATATTGGATGACCTAAACTCTTTGAATACCGTAAAGAAGGATAAATAAAAAATTATAATATATTAAATAAATAATATTGTATTATAAATATTTAAACTAATTAAAATATTACAATATCCAATCACATTCTACAAAAAATTGTTGACACCACTGTGTTAGGGTTGCCTTTCTTAGATAGGCTGGAAGCATTCCTCCTTGAAAGATCCTAAAATAAAAAACATTTAATTTATTAGTAATTTATGAAATGTCATCATTTTTAATTAACATGTATAAATGTAAAATGATATAAATATATTAATATATATTCAAATATTTTCTCAATATCATCCAGGTATCTAGAATTAATGGTTGGAGACTCCTCTTCCAAACATCCTTCAAAAATAGAGCTTTCTGGCTGAGATTTATTTTCACATGTGATTTCAAATGACTACGATATCTGTGATAGAAAATATAAATACATAATTACACATTTAATTATGTTTCAATAATTTTTTACGTAACTGGAAAAACAAATAAATAAAGTATGTCTCAGTCGGATACATCCATCGATAATGTATGTGGCCTCCTAATTTATCTTACTCAGCCAAATTCACAGTTAAATGCACTATTATAGTAAAATACAACAATGAAATAACATCTCTATTGCACAAATTGTGAATAAAAATCTCGTCTAATGGTTGTAATTCTCAAATGGATGTATCGATTTTCTCACATAGATGTTCGAAAAATGTGTAGAATTGGATTACAACAGTAGTAAGATTTCTAAGTAATTATGTATGCAATTCTAATGAAAGTAACTACTATAACCAAATATGTTAATCGTGTCTTTTCAATCCTTGTAACCTATGATTCATTAAGTTAACACACCTTTATATGTTACTTTAACAACCAGCAGATACCTTCACATGTTTTAAAATTTGATGGATTGTATCTTTATCCCTATTATTAATTGTAAAAATTTCTAGAGCATACTATTCATTCTCATATAGCCAGAGATCATGTTGTATGATCAATTATTATAAGTCTTTATGAGCAATGATATGATCCATCGACTTTCCATTCTAACTAAAAAATGTGAAGATAAAATTTTCATAGAAATTCATCTCAATATGAATCAAATCAATATTATGTAGAGACAAATTAAATTCCCAATACATAAGTTTAATTAATATTCTTATTTTCTTCCATTTTTTTGTTCTGATTTCACTTGTCGATGCACTTGGAACTCATTTACCACTGTCATTCACATGATGAACCTTCCCAAATTCAGTTTCCACATTTCCAAGGTGAGCCAATATTTTAGAACTAGTTATCAACATTGTAGGTGGTCTACGATCAATGAAACCATTAAATTTTTTCATGCTCAGCCAAAATATATGAGATGGATTGAGAAATATTTTATGGAAGACAATGTACAGTTTTATACATCGATTTACTCGTCTGGGCTCAAAATCAATGTTATAAATAGGACATGCCAAACCCGTATTAGTGTTCCAACCAGATATATTCCCAAGTACGGGGAAGACACAAATGATTCACATTAGAGCTAATTGCATTTTTAACATTGTTTTAAAAGAAGCATCATATGACTCAACACCTTACTCAATAAATCCTGTAATTCTTAAATTAAAGGCTTAATGTATACAAAAATATCATTTCCTTGAATTTTATCTAGGAATAAACATCTAAAGGATATATTATGTTTTTTTCATACACATCTAAGTAGTCAGATAGTATGGGATCAAATCAACTATCCAAATGCTATAATTAGTACTCAAAGTCCCAAATGGGTTAAATCAATCAGTATCCAATCCCAGTCGAACATTCCTAGTATCATATGAGAAATTAGTACGTAATGAATCAAATTTATTCCACGACTACGAATCTCATGGATGTAGCATTAACCCATCGATTTTATTATCTATAGAGTACCAATTCATGTGTTTGGTGGTTTTCGATGTCATAAATAATCATTTCCATCAAGAATTTAAGACAATTTAATTTTAAAGCATTACAAGTGTGTTTATTTTCGTCTTATTCACGGTAGTATGTTTATTCAGACATCTAACATCACACATTTTCCTCCATCTATAAGAAGAAGAAAAATTTTCCATCCTATCCCCTTGAATGATTTCCCCAATAAAGCATAAAATCATTAGGACAAAAAAAAATTTATTATTCATACAGATACTACTAAAAACACTTTTCATATGATATAATGACTTGAGGATTTCATTCATCAAAAAATACATCACACAAAAATTTCAAAATCATGAACATCGACTTATTTGTAATTACACATAGGCATTTGATATGTTACAACTTCTGTAGAAGAAAATGATTTGAATATTTCAAACATCTACTATAAAACTCTTGATTTCCATTGTTAACAAAACCATGAAACACATATTTCTTAGTGATGTTTTCTATTACATTAGTCTCTACAGAATCAAGAGGAGGATCCAATGATATGTTACAATATTGATCAGGTTAACCTACAGTCTCAAAAACATCACTTGTCACATTGATAATTATAGCAACATAAAATGTTTGTTCTGATATGTTTTCATGTTGATTTAGGTGTCTTTCAATACATAATGCATCATTAATAAGGTTTCTGATTTCATTTTCCATTTTTGATGAAAATGGGAGGTCATTTTTTGGATTGACATCAGTGATCAACCTTTTTGTAATATTTGATTTTTTGTTCCAAATACAACACAAATACGGAATAGGGAATTTATTCAATATCAAGTGTTCATCAACATTATCTCTATTCAATCATATTCTTAATTTACATTTAAGACATATACATCTTGTTATCCTATCAATATATCGATTTGAAATTGAAATATCTAAAAACTCATTCGAACCCTTACCATACCGAGGTGTGTTCCTCTATAATGTGATCCTGCTTTTATCCATATATATCATATTGTACAGATAGATTATTAAGAAAATATAAAACACATAACAATTACTAAATAGAAAAATATATTCATATATACAGTTTTAAAAAATATGAATATATTAAATAAGGTTTTCCAATGTAAATAAATAAGTTCTATATATAAGGGGATGTATTGAAACTATATTTTCCACATTTCATGATGGATGTAAAACTATATAGGATTGTCCTATGATCTTTAGTGGAAATATAAATTCAGGTATCTCAATGTCATAGAGAGAGTGTTGTGTTTTTAGAAGATTCCATGCACATTGATTTGAAAAGGTATAATTTGTAACATCATGTAAATTATTTAAATTTTCAAAATATGGGAAATTGTGACCATTAATTATGAATAACATAGAGTACTTTTATGTATAAGGACCCCAAATATATAATATAAAGTATCATTTCCATTAATTACAATTAGAAATAAAGAACATAATGTCAGCATATACATGTTCACATTGATAGAGAAAATAATATATATATATATATATTAACATAAATTCATGATTATAATAATGTAACTACTATAGGGTTAACCAGTCATGTATTTGTATTTTTTAAGGATTCATGCATATGTCTAAAATGTATAATTGATTCCCAATGTATTGAATAACCCCCCCCCCCCCAATAGGTTTGATGATCCTTAATTCTCATCCTCTTGACCAACAAGAATTCTAAACCATCTCTGATATGAAACCCCAATCAACGACTACCTTTGGAACACATGTTAGTAGCATTTTTCATGTAAATATGTTATTGAAGATGAATCTATTTGAGTTTTCTATTGAAATAAATCATTAAAATTTTACTTTTTTATTAATTCATACATATTTCTATAAAGTGTCTAGAAATAATTTTTAAATACCACACTCATTTTGAAAATATACCTACCACCTATGGAAACATTTCAATTCCATTATAAAAATAATGATTTTTTAAATTACCACATTTCAAAAAGAGTCTAAATACTCAATTAAAAAAATTTCCGCATTATTTTACAAATTCAATTTCTTTAAATCAAAATAGCTGACTTGAACTTCATAAATATGACTTATATATTCAAAATTTTCCCCGAGTAACATTATAAAACAAAAACATTTCCTGAATATCCCTTATATTACAAACAATTATTATATTCACCAACATTTATTTCAAATAATTTCAATCAATTCCATATCCTTTTAAAAAATCTATAACTATTTTTTTAAGAAAATAAACTATTATTGAATAAACCCATGATAATCATAAATATATTACAAATAAACAATAAAATCATCTTTAAGAACCCAAAACATCCCAAAATTGTCCTTCTAATTAAAAAAATAAGCTCCTTGATCAAAACCAACATTGAAAAACTAGTCAATTTCAAATTATTTCATGTCCCCAAAAATTTATTTAATTCTACTTGTAAAAACCATTTTCCTAATAATAATTAAATAACACCTCATTTTTCATCCCCAAAACAAGTTTTCTAAAATAATAAAATAAATTTTTAGAATATTAAACAATGAAAAAATTTAAAATGGTAACTAAAAAATTGTACTAATATAATTAATTCACCATAAAATTCTTAATTTTACCTCACATAAATAGTAAAAACCATTGAAGTTAATTCATGAATCAAAGGAGAGAAGTCAACACATATATTAGTAAAATATAATAGTGCATGGATTGGCCAAATGGGTGAGAAAACCATAAGATATCCGTCAAAATAGCCTCTGAAATGTATTCTAGAACCAATAAAATAGATTTTTATGGTTTTACAATATATGAATGCTAATATTAAGACATTGGTTATTCCTTTATTTCACACTAAAATCTCAAAGAGTCCCCCAAAATCTTCGGTATACTCATTGGGGATCAAAATACCATTATCCTATATAAATATAATTCAAGTAAAATTATAAAAAAAATCAAAATCCAGATTAAAATGGATATAAATAAGAAAGGGCTTCATAGACTCTCCCCAATCATACATCTCAAGTTTCAAAATCCTTATACCAATTCTACCAAAATTTTAAAATAATATTGAGAGAGTGTTTCATGAACTAAGTACCTCTTTAGAACTGAGATCATTGAGGTCATTTTTAAAAAAAATTGTCGAAGATGACCTGACACGTCAATAATTGCAGCCTGCAATTTGGCCTTAAGGGCATTCCAAATCCTCACGAGTGGGAAACTAGTACCTAAGTATCATGAACACATACATGGGAATAGTTACACCCCTATATAAATAATATAAATTGTATAAAAACATTTCTAAAATTTCAACATGTGGTGTCCAAACATTGGATCCCCATGTAAATTGTAGCACCCATGCTTCTACGGTGCGCTTCGCTTTGAATAATGCAATAGCGTGTGTTGTACGCAACATCACGTTCTAACACACATCACAACCAATCAAACTAGCCGTTATGAATAGTAATACCTACTTTTTAAAATTTTATAAATTTTATCACTCAAAATGGACTTCATTTTTGGATTCGTAGTATCGAATTTAGCATAGGGTGATATTTTGTTCCTTTTTTGGATTACTTTTATATTTTGATGAATAGTCAAAATTACTAAATTTTAATTAAAAACAACTTTTTTAATAAATATAATTAATAGTGATAAATTATTAATTTTAGTGGTTTTAATGTATATTTAGAATATATTTTTACCATTGAATACAATTTTAGTAATTGGACAAAATTTCAAAATTAAATCGGACATAAACAAGTGTCAATCTTTTGATATTTATTATCTCATAAAAACATGCCTTTTGTTTTAAAAACGGGAATTAATTTTAAATTATTTTCTTCCACTTATGTGTTTTGAATTTGGAAAAATGGGTTCCATATTTGGAATCAGGATGTCCAAATTGTGTAAATAGGTAACTTTTATTTTTAGAAATTTTGAATAATTACTTCGGTAAAAATTTTATTTACCATGGTTAAAAGGTAAATCCTATAAATAAGGGATAAAAAACAATATTATAATAATAATAAATTACCCTAAAACGTGTCCAAACATTATTGGTGGATACATGTCCGACCATGGGAATCTTTGGGTCAATTTTTGGGACACCATGGAGGCACTTGTAGATGATAGCGAAACTTTATTTTAATTAGGTTAAAATAAATACAAAAATTACATAAGCATATATCTTTTAGAAAAACAATTTTTACAAAGGGTAATATATGTTTGATTTTCAACTATACATATTCATTATAAATATAAAAATATTTTATACATAATTGTATTTAATTTTTTATTTTTAGACATTAAATAATTTAATATATTTTTGACATAATGATGATGCCGTAATTACCATAATAGTGAAAAATTTAAATAATTGATATTATAAATACCCAAATAAATATAATTTGAGACTTTTAGTGAATTAAACAAATTTCATAGGATAATATGACATATTATTATTGATATAATTACCTTTTTTTAAGTAATCATTCTGTTATGATTTTTACAAAAGTCAATTATTGAATAGTGTGAAAATTGACATAAAAGAGTTTTTAAAACAAATATTATATTATTAATTGATATTAAATTCCTAAAAATCTAAGGATCGGCCAAGAGACTTATATCATGATAGGGGAATCATTAATGGACCACTTTTGGGTCTCTTAGATGTATATAGTAAGTTTATTAACCTTATAATATACAAATACAAAGAGACATTGTAAAAGTGAAACTAAGTAACTAATTGTTAATACTTAAAGATAAGGTTAATATGGTAACCCAACCATATTTAAATCCTATTGGATTAGTGTATTTCTACCTATAAATACCTTAAAATTTAAATAATCTACTTTGGAGCCATTAGAAACCGAATAGGAATTTATTATAAAATAATATTTCTAGCTTTTCCAAAGGTTCCCATCACCCCTCTAATAAAAGGGCACTCCCCCTTTTCATTAAATCACACCTTCAAAGACTTTTGGTTCGGCCAAACCCTACCCAAATACTCTCTCAACATCCCTAACATAATCTTCTAGGACTTACTTTAGTTAGAAAGCCAACCTAATGAGCCCTTTTGATAAAAAAAAAAGGAAGAACCCGAAGAAGAGGTAATGATTTTACCACCCTTTTTCAAGTTCCTTTCTTCTTCCACTTCTTCATTCTTTGTTATTACCATTCTAAAATAATAACTCCAGTATATTATATATACTTTGATGTTTTTATAAACATGTTACAACCATATTTCATTATTCTATCCATCTTTTTAATGACATGTCACCATACGTGTGTACGTACGGCTTACCTTTTCCACGTCATGGTGTAATTGTTATTCAAATCATTATTATTTGGATGGGTATAATAATGATGTTTAATTCAGGTAAATAATAAATATAACATGATAATGATTCTGTATATATGATATAACATCCAATTAAATATTATCTTAATATCAAAAGAATGATATTGTCGCTCTTACGTACGTACGGATTACCGTCTCCATGACACGATGAGATTCATTTCCAAGTTCACCATTCATCGACGATTCATAAAATATATATTACTAATAAGAAAGTAATATATGAAATAATAATTCTACTGGATATATATATATTTATATATATAATGATTTATGTACATACATATATCTTATTCACTTACTTCCATTCAATAGTATATGAAAACAGAAACATCGTTTATGAGTACGTACGGACTACCGCCTCCATAAACGGTGTTTTCCATTTTATATATATGTCTATTATAAATATTTATATTATAAATATATATGATATATTTATCATGTTTTATATTCTAGAAGAATTTAAATAATGATCTATGTGATACAACCAAGAGTAACAAGTTAAAACACGTACGATAAAGAAAGCGATTATTACCCAAAATATTAATTTGACATGGAAATTATTATTAAATGGGTAATATAATATCATAAATAAATCATGTATGATATCATTAATATTAATATGGTTCAGGAACAATTTAATAACATACTATGATCTTCGTACAGGAGGTTAAACATACCCTCGACTAAAGGAAAGTGCATGTTAAGGGGTTTTCTTCTCACTCCTTATTCCCTTGAGATTCATGCCATTTTATCACTATTACCTTTTGTATGGTGTATGTACTGCCCATAATTGTATTCTATATGTAATACACTTTGATTTATGTGTATTTACATATTCATTATATGATACCTCTTTCATGGTTTGTATTTTTCGTAAGTTACCAAATTGGTAAGGGTTTATTTCGCAATCTCTTCATTATCTGAGGTTGTTTATACGTAATAATCTACTGGGACTTCTTTATCATCCACATCCATGTTTCTTAAAAATGTATTTCAAAACATTTTTACTATTTACTAGAATATGGCTTAAATTCATTTATTCCCTTGTTGACTTTTATAAGTGGTTTATAAAGGAATCTTTCCGTCATTTTCCAAACAAGGTCCTTTTTAACCTTTTTGATAGAATTAAGGTAAGAATGTTTTTTTAACTTATACGGCCGGTGCGGCTATTTTCCACCATTATAAAATTGTCGAATCTTCCCTTACAATCTCATAAGAATATTTTCAAATAAAATGTTTTATTTTACAAATATATGACTCGTAAATGATTTCAAAATAGAAAGAGATATTTCTATATAAAGAGTTTTGATTTCATCTATGTAAACATCCTTTGATGGATTTTACGCTTATTTGAAGTTGATTTATTATGATAAAAAAATTCTATACTGTATTGAATGTTTTGTGATATGTTTTACTATGGATGTGTTATTTTTATACCATTCATGGTTTATGGATGAAGTATTTACATTTTGTATGATAGTTTTAATGTGAATGTTTATGTTATGTTTAAACCTTTTCATATGGGAATGCATTGGACTTAATATGTGATGGGTGGAGCCCGCTATAGCTCCTCGATGCATCGGTATGTCTCATGAGACAATCTAGTGTCTTGGCATGAAGCCTTGATAAAATATTATTTGTAGTCTTGGCACGAGGACTTGGCTATGTGGTTATGATAGTCTGGCATTATGCATTCCATCATTATAAAAGGGGTTAGTGACCTTGCATGTGATTATTCAACTAGTAGAATATCCATGTGAATAAGTAAATGGATTTATTTCATTTTATTTTTTCCATATTATTCTGAAGTTCATGTTTAAAAGGCTTTTGTTTTAGTTATACATTTCCTTAAATGTTTATGTTTATTTATGAAAGTTTCTGTTGTATTGCTTACCCTTAATGAGCATTTGAGCTCACCCCTTTCTATGTTTTATTTTCTCCAAGATTCCAAGAAGTGTATTGTGATTGATATTCAGGGTTAAGAAAAGGGAATAATGGCATTAATAAAGGATTATATATGTTTTTTTGTATGTTATGAAGTGTAATGTAACATTCATATATGTAATATATTTTCCAAGACTACTAAACTGATCGGTCCTTCGGGACTTGATTCCTTGTAATCATGACAATGTATTAAAATAATGCACCGACTCTAGGTAAATGGGGTTGGGAAGTTAAATTTTGTATCATAGGAAATTTATAAATAACATTGGAATCTAGATTTAGATAAACTCTGATTAGAGCACATAGCCCTAAGATAGACTTTGGGGATTAGTGTAGAAGAACTTCCTAAATTTTTGTATTTTTGAGATTTTGTGAGTTTTCCATGAAATGCATCCCTGTCTTGATACGAGTAGGTATGGGTGGCTCTGGAAAAGATGTACCAAGGGGTAAAACCTGAAACACCGCTTGGAGCTAGACTCGAACTGGAATTGGTGCACGACAACGGGCCTTGCGGCACACTTGGTTACGACACTCCTGGGGGATATGCTTAGGATAATTATCATTTTCTTTACAACCAATTATGAAGGGTTTATGAGTATATATTTCATCAAAGAAAACATTTTTATGATTATGGATTATATCCATAAATTGTTCAATTTATGTTAAGTGTTTTATAAGTATGGAATTATGTATTTTGATTCATAAACTGATCTGGTTTATGACATTTTTTAGAAATGCGCCTAGTGGAAGAAATGGAAACCATATCAATGCATGCACTCCATGTAGGGATTCCCCTCCTACTCAAGATAATTATAGTGGAGCTGGTGATGCAACTGGTTCCGATTAGCTAATCACCATACTGGTACAACTCACTCAATTTAGGAATAATAACCTTACCCGTATGGAGCACCCTGATCCGCAGCATGGAGGATCAATGTTAGATCGCTTCATGAGGCAACAACAACCAACGTTCAATGGGAGTCCCAATCCATTGGTAGCTGAGCTATGGATAAGTTCCCTTGAGAAAATATTTCAGGCTTTGGGAAGTGGAGAAAGGGAAAAAGTTATCATGGCAGTTTACCACCTCACTGGTGATGCTGATCAATGGTGGTCGTTGATTCAAAACACGAAGGAAGATGATGAAGTATCAAATATGTAATGAAGGGAGTTAAAAGATATGTTTTTAGAAAAATACTTTCCTCATGACCATCGAGCAGATATGGAAAGGCAATCTCTGAGTCTGAGACAGAAGGAGGATGAGAATGTCGCAATGTACGAGGCTAACTTTACATGGTTGGAAAGGTATGCTGGAAATTATATACATAACCCAAGAAGTAATATTGATCGTTTATTTAATGGGCTACAACCATTTCTCCGTCGAGCATTAGTCTCACAATCCTTTTCATCGTACGAAGACGTTGTCTCATGTGCTATCAAGACTGAAAAGGAATTCCCTAAGTCTTATGACTTTAAATGAAAGAAAGAGAAGAAGAGATCTACTGATCAATCTATGAATGGAAATTAGGGGAATAAGGGAAAGGTTGAATATCCATCCTATGGTAAATGTGGGAAGAAACACCCTGATACTTTCTTGAAGGGAATGGGTGTCTGTTACAAGTGAGGTGAAAAAGGCCATCAAGCTCATGATTGCAAAGGGAAGAAGGAAGCTACCAATTTCCAGTGCTACAATTGCAGGGAGACGGGACATTATTCTAATGAATGTCCTAAGCGTCAGGGGAACATACCTCAGAAAAGGCCAAGGGATCAAGGCCAAGCATATGATATCACTACTTCTGAGGTAGAAGCTCAGAAATATGTGGAGGCAGGTAATTTAATTGTTTCTTCATGTTTAGAAAATGCATTATTTGATTCTAGATCATCCCATTGTTTCATATCTTCCTAGTTTTCTAAGAAAATTAGATATTTCCAATTTTATTTAACAAAGGAGTTTTCAGTTAAAACTCCTAAGGGAAGTATCATTGCAACAAAGTTTTGTGAATCAGTCCCCATTAGGGCACATAAATGTTCTTTAACCGCTGATCTCATCATCATACGTACGATTGAGTTTGTTATAATCTTTAGTATGGATTGGAATTCGTACCATGATGCAAAGATTTTTGAATGAAGAAGGAGGTTACGATTTTTGATGATGATGATAAGGAACACCTTATCTTCATAGCAGAATCATCACCACCTAATTCTTATCTAGATCCACCCCTAGTAGCTCAAATAAATTCAATTATTTGGGAAGAAAAGAATGAAATTACAGTGGGTTAGGAAAGGAATGTTCAAATAGTGGTTGTACCTATTGTGAAATAATATGTAGATGTGTTTACGGAATATTTACCTAGACATCGTCCAGAATGAGAAGTTGAGTTTTCCATTGATTTAATTCCTGGATCAAGTCCTATATCGAAGACCCCTTATAGAATGGACACTGTAGAATTAGTTGAACTAAATAAATGTAGAGACCCAAAGCATGACGTACATGGACATTACATTACTTTTGCGGAATACTTAGTACATAACAAAAACAAACACACAAGGATCGTAATAGTTTAGTGTCTTCGGAAACTCGGAATAAAATCTTCTAATCGTGGTGAAAGATCTTCAACATCTCCCATAAAGATCATCCTTTTTTTACCTAAAACCTTTCTTTATATCCTGGGGAAAAGAAAACATAAAAGGGTGAGCTCAAATGCTCAGTAAGGGTAAACAAAAGAAATATCAATCACATCGTATTCATAAGAACATAACATTTTGGAAATCATAACCTGCAAAAGAGAGCATAATTTCATAACATGGGATAAATCATGGTAGTGAAATGTAATCACAATAATCATAACTTAAAACATGAAACTTTGTGGCATTCACACATAATCATAGAGAATCATTTTTTGTTAGTCAAGAATCATTGCCAAGACTATCTTAGTGGACAAAGTCCCTTTCTGAATCGAGTAACCCTCGTTTCAGTCCTGTTTCACTGAACGGATATAACATACCGTTCCAGCCCTGTCTATCTCATGAGATATAAAATCATTACCCAATGCATTGGAGGGAGATATAGGTCCCACCCATCTTATAATGAATCCTTTCTTATGTGTGCCACATAATCAGAAACCATACATCATAGCGTATCCCATGTAATAAAAATGGGATTCTTAAACAACATGACATCATAAAACAATTCATATAAGATAAAGGAATTCATAAAAATATTTCCATCACAACATAATCAAATCCATGTAATAATAGGGATAAAAACAGAACCCTTTTATTATCTTAGATGGAAAATAATTTTGATAAAATACTTGAACTTTATTCTTGAGGAAAATATCCTTTCTACTTCAAAAACACTTTTTCTTTCTTAACATGTCATACAATTTTAAACTAAAAGAAGTTGATTAAAAATAAACTTGAATAATTTTAAAGGAAACTTCTTGGAATTTTTTTTTAGAAATCCATTCATGCTGTATAAGTTAAAAAAAACATTCTTCGTACATTTGTCGGAAAAGTCAAAAAGTACCTCGTACGAAAAACGACAAAAGATTCCATTCATATCTTTTAATAAAAACTCACCGAAGGGTAAAATTGGATTTAAAAAATTTTATTTGGATGGAAATAATATTACATATTGAGGTAACATGGATGTGGATGATAAAATACACCCCAGTAAATACCAATGTATAAATAATCTCGGATAAAAATGAGATTGTGATATTTCCCTTACCTTAGGTCCGATTTGCTTCGTATGTGTCCGAACCTCCTGTATAATGATTTAAATAATGTCATTGACTTATTACAGAATCATATTCATTGTTATGATATCATATATGGTTCACTTATGACATTATATTACGCGTTCTTTTGTAAATTCCATGTTAAAGAAGCGTTTTGGTTAACATCGTTTCATTTATCGTAGGTGTTTTGACTTGTTGTTCTTGACATTATTATTACTTATATCATGATTTACTTACTTCCAGAATATAAAATATGATTTATATATCATATATATTCAGTATATATATATATAATAGATAGATAAATGAAATGAAAAACACCGTTCATGGAGACGGTAGTCCGTACGTACACATGAACGCTGTTTTCCTTTCCTTATTGTCTTGAATGGAAGTAAGTAGATGACATACATATATATATACATAAATCCAGTAGCTTTATAATGTCATATATTTCATTGTTATTTCTTATATATACTTTATAATCATTCTTAAATGGTTAACATGGAGAATGAATCTCATCGCGTCGTGGAGACGGTAGTCCGTACATACGCACGAGCGATGATATCATTTCCATAAATATTGAATTTAATTGGAGTGGATATCAGAATCAATATGATGTTGTAATAACTATGTATAGTTATTCTTTACACCATTATACCCATCCATGTAAGGTGGTGGTGGAAAATAGATTACACCACGGCGTGGAGACGGTATTCCGTACGTACGCACGCGCGGTGATTTCTTTTTCCGTAGGATGGATAGATGGTGAAATAGGGTTGTTTCTTACTTATAATAACATATCAGTATATGATTGATACTTATGTTATTACTTCATAATGAAACAACCTAAGAAGAAGAAGTGGAAGAAGAAATAAAGATGAAAGAATTGGTAACGGTAATTACCTCTTCTTTGAAGCGCCTCTTTGAGACCTCCTCTTAGGGCACTAAAATTGGTCTTTGAGGAAGACCAGAACCTCTAGGATGTTTCTAGGGAAGTGGAGAAGATATTTTGGCTGGGGTTGGCCGAGCTTGAGTGCTAAAATTGGTTTGAGGAGGAGGGGGAGGAGGTACCCTTTTATAAGGGAGGAGAGGGGCACCTTAGGAATATCTCAAAATATTATTTTATATTAAAGTCAAAATCGGTTTATAATGGTTCCAAAGGGTCCTATTTCGAAGTTAAAGTGGGGATGGGTCGAAATCCTATCATCCAATAGGATTTAGACAAGTTTAGGGTATTATTTTAACCTTATCAATTAGATTTAACTCTAAGATAAATAATTTAACTTTTACCATGTCTTTTTGTTTTCTTTCACTATATGGTTAATACACTTACTATAACATGCCAAACGAACCCCAAATTGTTTATTATTAATATATATAACCTTATCTAAGTCATTTGGACGAACATTAGATTTTTAGGAATAAAATAACAATTAATAATATAATATTTTATTTAAAAACTATTTTGTGTCAATTTTGACACTATTTGATATATGATTTTTGTGAAAGTCATAACAGAATTATATGTTCGAACCAAGTTGATTAAATAAACACTAATATATCATAGTAACCTAGAAAATTAGTGGAATTCATAAAAAGTCTTAAATTACATTTATTTTGGTATTTATAATATCAATTATGTCAATATTTCATTAATAAGATAATTACTGCATCATCTTTGTGTCATAAATAAATTACATTATTTGATGTCTAAAAATTACAAATAAAATAATATTATGTAGGAAAGATTTTTATATTTCTAATGAATATTTATAGTCGAATTTATCTTATGTATAACCCCATATTAAAAATGTTTTAGTAAATAAACTTTGATTTTAACTCTTTTAACCCTTCTTTAAATAATATAATAATAAATGTCCTAATCTAATACAAGTGGGCCTAAATGGTCATATTATATTCATAAGGTTGTTTTTGGTCGAATTACACTTATCCAATAGAATTATGACATGTGTTAGGGTAATAGTAATATCATATTTACCCTTAGTTACCCTATTTACTATTAACTGTGGTAAAAAAAAGTAAAAAGTTACTATTCACCAAAAATAATTTTTATCTCACTAAACCACATTTTACTTACTGACATCAACTGTGTCTCTCAGATTTTTGAAATTCCATTCACAGAAGCGGTAAAATTAAGTTTTATGAAAAATTCAGTTTTTTAACTACCACTTAGTAGTTTCACTATTCATCAAAAATTGATGTTTTTCAGAACAATGCCAACATTTCATCCTAAGCTATATTTCATATTCCAAATTAAAAAATGAAGTCTATTTTACAATATTCATAACATAGAAGTTGCATTAATTAATTTTATAATTAAATCCCGCTGTTAAAACAAATAGCGTGTTTTTAAGAAACAATAACTATCAAAAGATTGACACTAGTTTATAACTGGTTTAAATGTGAAATTACATCCAATGACCAACATTGTATTAAATTGTAAAAATATATTCTAAATATACTTTAAAACCACTCAAATTAATAATTTATCACTATTAATTATTTCGATTAAAAAAGTTTTTTTTAATTAAAATTGAGTAATTTTCACTATTCATCAGAATATGAAAGTTATCCGAAAAGTACCAAAATTTCACCCTAAGATAATTTCGATATTACGAATCCAAAAATGAATTCCATTTTGAAAAATAAAATTTACAAAATTTCAAAAAGTGGTTATTACTATTCATAATGGCTAGTTTTAATAATATCTTAATAGCATATCGTTGTTTAGCGAAACTCGGTGTTGCGTACAACACACGCTATCGTGGAAGGTCGCGATTGCGTATAATTCAAGGCAAGTCAAGGATGCGTGTTGTGCAAGATCATTTTGGTTTAGCGTACAAGACATTAATAAAATTAAAAAGATTATTTTTGATAAAATCTCGGGCTGTTACATTCTACCCCCCTTAAAATGAATTTCGCCCTCGAAATTCATCAGGGTTATAAATGGTTTACTATTCGAAAGTTTCTTTAATAGAAACCCACATCGTAAAAAGGAATACCAAATCTTGGCTTTAAAAACTAAAGTATGAAATGTAACGATTACCCAAATAAACTAATCACTGGGTTTCCACATAGGTGAAAATATGGATATGGAAGAGAAATCTAACCATCATGTTCTGATGGAGAGTGGTAGAGAACATGGCTATGGAAAATCCAGTATTCACAAATCCATAAATTTGTGACGATCTAAGGTACCATCTGATTCATCAGGTATAATATCACTAGGACAACATTTTTGGTTTTCAAGATCATTTCCCTAAAGTTGAAAATTTGAATTAGAATAAATACTTTATTTATTTTGGTAAAATCTCACTGTTGTTCATGCCTTGAACAATTTCCACTTCATCTCTTAAATAAATGAAGTTGAATTTGTTATTCGTGAAGTGTTAGCAGATCATGTGATAGAATGACGGGTCATTCCATCTGTCTCAAACAAAAGGTTAGCAAAAATTATATACATAAGTTGATCTATAATGAGATTAATCATATATGGTTCCTAAAATGGACTTATACTTCATATATCATACTACTTAATATAATAAAACTAGTTTCTATAAGACAGGGACTTCCTGTAGGCCAGTGGTAGGTGATAAAGGCCAGTCGCACTTCGGTTGTGGGTTCGATTCCCACAGCCTTGTCCGAAGCGATGGGCTGTCGCCCGTTCTACAGGTTGTCCTTTTTCTAGAACTACATTAGTATAACATCCCATCAATAATATTGAAAATCTTCTATCCTTATACAATACTAACTTATGTCCAACATAATCCATTCTAATCTTTAGGCTTATCCATAATACTACAGTCCACTCTCATAATATAGTGAAAACGATTACCAGAGATTTAATACTATCGTTAATCCCCATATATCATAAGATATGTCTTGTTGGTCACATTCCAAACATTCAAAGTCCTTAATCATGTATTCTCTTGAATACCTTAGTGAAAACATGAATGCAGTTAAAATTTAACACTTTCCACATACCAAAATCCTCAAAATTCTATAAACTCAAACCATGATATCACTTAGTCCTTATATCAATCATGAGCCCATGAATACTATTAAACATTCCATTTTCTCGTTTTCCCTTCATTATGCGCATATCATCTTATTTCCAAAATATCTCAATCACTTTGAATACCACATCAATAAATATTTCAATACTCAATGATACAACATTATTTCGGAATCCCATTACATAAACACTTAATCATTCCACCACATCGTTGTCATATTCAACATTGCCAATAGTGATCGCATGTAACTTCCCTTTGTCCTTTGCCTTCAGTGGTTTCTCATGTTGATCATCACTAACCCTTGGATTAGGGCATTTATTAGCATAATGCCCCATTTCCTTGCACTTGAAGAATTGAAGTGTTGGTGGTGCGTTCTCTGCAGTGTTTGCTTTATTCACATCATTAGAAACCCTTTTTCCATTACTTTGACACTCAGCTGCTCGATGACCTTCTTTTCCACACTTAAAACATTTTCTAGTCCCTTTCAGACAATCTCCACCATGCTTCTTTCCACACTTTGTGCATAAGGAAACATTCATCTTCTTTTCACCATTATTTTGAGATTTCTCCTTGAACTCCATCTTTCATTTCTTGTCAAAACCATGAGATGGATATGTAACACCAACTTCCATTTCTACCTTGATAGCAAAACACACAATTTCTTCATAGCTACTGAAGTCTCTTATAGCGAATGCCCTTCGAAGACTTGGTTTTAAGCCACTGAGAAATCGATCAACTTTACTTTCAGGTTGGATGATAATGCCAGATGCATACCTTGAAAGTCTTGTAAAATTCGCTTCGTATATACCAACAGATTCATCATCCTTATGCTTCAGCTCATGAAACTCCTTTTCCATCTTTGTTCGAAGAATACGAGGGATGTACTTACTGAAATACATGTTCTTGAACTCGTCCCATTCCATGGACTCAATTTCATCTCTTGGCCTCGTATTCTTGATAAGATTCCACCATTGATCAGCTTCACCTTCCAAACGATATACTGCTAATATGACTTTATCATGTTCAGATCATTGAAGAACTGAAAATATCTTTTTAGTGGTACTGATCCATTGTTCAGCAACAAGTGGATCGGAAGTCCCACTGAAAGAAGGTGGGTGTTGCCTCATGAAGGACTCAATAGAATATTGTTCCCTTCTCTGCTCATTTGGAAGTCCAGAATGATTCATAGCTTGTGTAAGTATAGAAATAAGATTTTGCACTCCATCTCCCATAACATTTTTTTGTTCAGGAGGGAAATCACTGCATTTTCCATTGCATTGATCAACACGGTTTTTTCGGGTCCCAGCCATCGTCTAAAACCCAAAAAGAATAGTGTGAGAGGAAAAAATCGTGCTAGGGAAAAAAACATAGTAAAGGGGGAGTACCCCTAATATCTAACATCTTAGGTTAAATTCTAAAATCGTTATCGTAGTTCTAGGACCATATCCTATACGTATACTAATCCTTAGGGACATCCCTAGACATACCTTAGAAATATCTCTAGGGATCTCACTAACGTTTTCGCATCCTAGATTCCAAAGGTTGACTAAACCTTTCCTCTGATACCAACTGTAGAGACCCGAAGCTTGACGTACATGGACATTACATTACTTTTGCGGAATACTTAGTACATAACAAAAACACACCCACAAGGATCGTAATAGTTTAGTGTCTTTGGAAACTCGGAATAAAATCTTCTAATTGTGGTGAAAGATCTTCAACATCTCCCATAAAGATCTTCCTTTTTTTACCTAAAACCTTTCTTTATATCCTGGGGAAAAGAAAACATAAATGGGTGAGCTCAAATGCTCAGTAAGGGTAAACAAAAGAAATATCAATCACATCGTATTCATAAGAACATAACATTTTGGAAATCATAACCTGCAAAAGAGAGCATAATTTCATAACATGGGATAAATCATGGTAGTGAAATGTAATCACAATAATCATAACTTAACACATGAAACTTTGTGGCATTCACACATAATCATATAGAATCATTTCTTGTTAGTCAAGACTCATTTCCAAGACTATCTTAGTGGACAAAGTCCCTTTCTGAATCAAGTAACCCTCGTTTCAGTCCTGTTTCACTGAACCGATATAACCTACCGTTCTAGCCATGTCTATCTCATGAGATATAAAATCTTTACCCAATGCATTGGAGGGAGATATAGGTCCCACCCATCTTATAATGAATCCTTTCTTATGTGTGCCACATAATCATAAACCATACATCATAGCGTATCCCATGTAATAAAAATTGGATTCTTAAACAACATGACATCATAAAACAATTCATATAAGATAAAGGAATTCATAAAAATATTTCCATCACAACATAATCAAATCCATGTAATAATATGGATAAAAACAGAACCCTTTTATTATCTTAGATGGAAAATAATTTTGATAAAATACTTGAACTCTATTCTTGAGGAAAATATCCTTTCTACATCAAAAACACTTTCCCTTTCTTAACATGTCATACAATTTTAAACTAAAAGAAGTTGATTAAAAATAAACTTGAATAATTTTAAAGGAAACTTCTTGGAAATAATGTTTTAGAAATCCATTCATGCTGTATAAGTTAAAAAACATTCTTCGTACTTTTGTCGGAAAAGTCAAAAAAGTACCTCGTACGAAAAACGACAAAAGATTCCATTCATATCTTTTACTAAAAACTCACCGAAGGTTAAAATTGGATTTAAACAATTTTTTTTGGATGGAAATAATATTACATATTGAGGTAACATGGATGTGGATGATAAAATACACCCCAGTAAATACCAAAGTATAAATAATCTCGGATAAAAATGAGATTGTGATATTTCCCTTACCTTAGGTCCGATTTGCTTCATATGTGTCCGAACATCCTGTATAATGATTTAAATAATGTCATTGACATATTACAGAATTATATTCATTGTTATGATATCATATATGGTTCACTTATGACATTATATTACCCGTTCTTTTGTAAATTCCATGTTAAAGAAGCGTTTTGGGTAAAATCGATTCTTTTATCGTATGTGTTTTGACTTGTTGTTCTTGACATTATTATTACTTATATCATGATTTACTTACTTCCAGAATATAAAATATGATTTATATATCATATATATTCAGTATATATATATATATAATAGATAGATAAATGAAATGAAAAACACTGTTCATGGAGACGGTAGTCCGTACGTACGCATGAACGCTGTTTTCCTTTCCTTATTGTCTTGAATGGAAGTAAGTAGATGACATAAATATATATATACATAAATCCAGTAGCTTTATAATGTCATATATTTCATTATTATTTCTTATATATACTTTATAATCATTCTTAAATGGTTAACATGGAGAATGAATCTCCTCGCGTCGTGGAGACGGTAGTCCGTACGTATGCACGAGCGATGATATCATTTCCATAAATATTGAATTTAATTGGAGTGGATATCAGAATCAATATGATGTTGTAATAACTATGTATAGTTATTCTTTACACCACTATACCCATCCATGTAAGGTGGTGGTGGAAAATAGATTACACCACGGCGTGGAGACGGTATTCCGTACCTACGCACGCGCGGTGATTTCTTTTTCCGTAGGATGGATAGATGGTGAAATAGGGTTGTTTCATACTTATAATAACATATCAGTATATGAGTGATACTGATGTTATTACTTCATAATGAAACAACCTAAGAAGAAGAAGTGGAAGAAGAAATAAAGATGAAAGAATTGGTAACGGTAATTACCTCTTCTTTGAAGCGCCTCTTTGAGACCTCCTCTTAGGGCACTAAAATTGGTCTTTGAGGAAGACCAGAACCTCTAGGATGTTTCTAGGGAAGTGGAGAAGAGATTTTGGCAGGGTTTGGCCGAGCTTGAGTTCTCAAATTGGTGTGAGGAGGAGGGGGAGGAGGTACCCTTTTATAAGGGAGGAGAGGGGCACGTTAGGAATATCTCAAAATAATATTTTATATTAAAGTCAAAATCGGTTTATAATGGTTCCAAAGGGTCTTATTTCGAAGCTAAAGTGGGGATGGGTCGAAATCCTATCATCCAATAGGATTTAGACAAGTTTAGGGTATTATTGTAACCTTATCAATTAGATTTAACTCTAAGTTAAATAATTTAACTTTTACCATGTCTTTTTGTTTTCTTTCACTATATGGTTAATACACTTACTATAACATGCCAAACGAACCCCAAATTGTTTATTATTAATATATATATCCTTATCTAAGTCATTTGGCCGAACCTTAGTTTTTTAGGAATAAAATAACAATTAATAATATAATATTTGATTTAAAAACTATTTTGTGTCAATTTTGACACTATTTGATATATGATTATTGTGAAAGTCATAACAGAATTATATGTTCGAACCAAGTTGCTTAAATCAACACTAATATATCATAGTAACCTAGAAAATTAGTGGAATTCATAAAAAGTCTTAAATTACATTTATTTTGGTATTTATAATATCAATTATGTCAATATTTCATTAATAAGATAATTACTGCATCATATTTGTGTAATAAATAAATTACATTATTTGATGTCTAAAAATTACAAATAAAATACTATTATGTAGGAAATCTTTTTATCTTTCTACTGAATATTTATAGTCGAATTTATCTTATGTATAACCCCATATTAAAAATGTTTTAGTAAATAAACTTTTATTTTAACTCTTTTAACCCTTCTTTAAATAATATAATAATAAATGTCCTAATCTAATCCAAGTGGGCCTAAATGGTCATATTATATTCATAAGGTTTTTTTGGTCGAATTACACTTATCTAATAGAATTAGGACATGTGTTAGGGTAATAGTAATATCATATTTACCCTTAGTTACCCTATTTACTATTAACCGTGGTAAAAAAAAGTAAAAAGTTACTATTCACCAAAAATTATTTTCATCTCATTGAACCACATTTTACGTACTGAAATCAACCGTGTCTCTCGGATTTTTGAAATTCCATTCACAGAAGCGGTAAAATTAAGTTTTATGAAAAATTCAGTTTTTTAACTACCACTTAGTAGTTTCACTATTCATCAAAAATTGATGTTTTTCGGAACAATGCCAACATTTCATCCTAAGATATATTTCATATTCCAAATTCAAAAATGAAGTCTATTTTACAATATTCATAACATAGAAGTTGCATTAATTAATTTTATAATTAAATCCCGCTGTTAAAACAAATAGCGTGTTTTTAAGAAACAATAACTATCAAAAGATTGACACTAGTTTATAACTGGTTTAAATGTGAAATTACATCCAATGACCAACATTGTATTAAATTTTAAAAATATATTCTAAATATACTTTAAAACCACTCAAATTAATAATTTATCACTATTAATTATTTCGATTAAAAAAGTTTTTTTAAAATAAAATTTAGTAATTTTCACTATTCATCAGAATTTGAAAGTTATCCTAAAAGTACCAAAATTTCACCCTAAGCTAATTTAGATATTACGAATCCAAAAATGAATTCCATTTTGAAAAATAAAATTTACAAAATTTCAAAAAGTGGTTATTACTATTCATAACGGCTAGTTTTAATAATATCTTAATAGCATATCGTTGTTTAGCGAAACTCGGTGTTGCGTACAACACACGCTATCATGGAAGGTCGCGATTGCGTATAATTCAAGGCAAGTCAAGGATGCGTGTTGTGAAAGCTCCTTTTGGTGTAGCATACAAGACATTAATAAAATTAAAAAGATTATTTTTCATAAAATCTCGGTCTGTTACAATAAACAACTAGAGGAATTGAGTAAAAAGGGATTTATTCACCATAGTGTTTCTCCATGGGGAGCCCCTGTTGTTTTTGTTAAAAAGGATGATGGATCTATAAGGTTATGTATCGACTACAGAGAGATCAATGCTATAACAATAAAGAACAATTATCCCCTACCTTGAATTGATGATTTATTTGACCAACTGCATGGAGCTGAATACTTTTCAAATATTGACCTTCAATCTGGATACCATTAGTTGTGTGTGAAGAAGGAAGACATTCCAAAGACCGCATTTCAAACCAGGTACAGGAATTATGAGTTTTGAGTAATGCCTTTTGGATTGACTAATGCACCCTCTGTATTCATGGATCTGATAAAAAGAGTTTTCAAGGAATATCTCGATGATTTTGTGGTGGTATTTATTGATGAATTTGTGAGACTTCATGGAGTACCCCAATCGATTGTTTCTAATCGTGATCCCCGTTTTACTTCAAGATTCTGGAAAAGTCTTCAGAAAGCCTTGGATACTGAATTTCATTTAAGAACTTCCTACCACCCTCAAACAGATGGGCAATCAGAACAAACTATTCAAACCTTAGAAGTCATGTTGAGATCCTGCTCACTTGACATTCAGGGTATGTGGGATCAATATTTACCTCTGGTAGAATTTTCCTATAACAATAGCTTCCATTAGAGTATTTATATGGTACCATATGAAGAATTATATGGAAAGAGATGTCGCACACCAACCTGTTGGGATGAAGTTGGTGAAAGAATACTTGTAGGCTCAGAACTAGTGGAGGAAACGATGGAAAAGGTGAAGGTAATCCAAAATCAAATCAATGCAGCTCAAAGTAGGCAGAAGAGCTATGCCGATAATCGAATGAAGGATTTGGAATTTCAAGTTGGTGATCATGTTTTCCTAAAGGTATCCCCATGGAAGGGAGTCATACGTTTTGGTAAGAAAGGTAAATTGAGTCCTAAGTACATCGGACCTTTCGAAATTCTAAAATGAATTGGGGTTGTAGCTTACCGATTGGCAATGCTGCAAAGTCTCTCCAAAGTTCACGATGTGTTCCACGTATCTCTGTTGATAAAATACATGCCTGACCCAACGCATGTACTCACCTATGAGGAATTAGAACTGGAACCCGATATGTCTTATTGCGAAGAGCCCGTCAAGATTCTTGATACGAGAGAAAAACTACTGAGAACCCGGACGACTCGTCTAGTAAAAGTCTTGTGGAGAAACCATAAGATGGAAGAGGCATCGTGGGAACTCGAGGAACTTATGATGAAGAACCACCCGAGACTTTTCATGCTGTAGTATTCCAGAAATTCAGAGGATGAAATTATTTGATGGGGGGAGAATGTATCACCCCAATCTTCTACGGTATGCTTCTCTTTGAATAATGCAATAGTGTGTGTTGTACGCAACATCAAGTTCTAACACACACCACAACCAATCAAACTAACCGTTATGAATAGTAGTACCTAATTTTTAAAATTTTGTAAATTTTATCTCTCAAAATGGACTTCATTTTTGGATTTGGAGTATCAAATTTATCCTAGGGTGAAATTTTGTTACTTTTTTTGATAACTTTTATATTTTGATGAATAGTTAAAATTACTAAATTTTAATTAAAAACAACTTTTTTAATCAAAATAATCAATAGTGATAAATTAATAATTTGAGTGGTTTTAATGTATATTTAGAATATATTTTTCCATTTAATACAATGTTGGTCATTGGACAAAATTTCACAATTAAACCGGACATAAACAAGTGTCAATATTTTGATAGTTATTATCTCTTAAAAACATGCTTTTTGTTTTAACAACGAGAATTAATTTTAAATTAAATTCTTCCACTTCTATGTTTTGAATATGGAAAAATGGATTCTATATTTGGAATTAGTATGTCCAAATTGTGTAAATAGGTAACTTTTATTTTTAGACATTTAGAATAATTACTTCGGTAAAAAATTTATTTTCCATGGTTAAAGGGTAAATCCGGTAAATAAGGGTTAAAAAATAATATTATAATAATACTAAATTAGTCTAAAACGTGTCTTAACATTATTGGTGGAGAAATTTCCAACCATGGGAATCGTTGGGTCAATTTTGGACCCCATAGAGCCACTTGTAGGTGAGAGTTACACTTTATTTTAATTAAGTTAAAATAAATACAAAAATGACATAAGCATATATCTTGTAGCAAAACAATTTATACAAAGGGTTATATGTGTTGTATTTTCGACTATAAATATTCTTTATAAATCTAAAAATATTTCCTACCTAATGGTATTTTATATATATTTTTTTACACATTAAATAATTTAATTTATTTATGAAACAATGATGATGCAGTAATTACCATAATTGTGAAAAATTAAAATAGTTGATATTATAAATACCCAAATAAATATAATTTGAGACTTTTAATGAAATAATATAATTTTATAGGATAATATGAAATATTAGGATTCATTTAATTAACTTTTTTCTAAGTAATCATTCTTTTATGAGTTTTACAAAAGTCAATTATTGAATTGGGTCAAAATTGACATAAAAGAGTTTTTAAAACAAATATTATATTATTAATTGATATTAAATTCCTAAAAATATAACATTCGTCCAAGAGACTTATATCATGATAGGTGTATCATTAATGGACCACTTGGCGGTGTCCTGGATTAATATAGTATGTTTATTAACAATATAATATAAAAATACAAAGAGACATTGTAAAAGTGAAACTAATTAACTAAGAGTTAATACTTAAAGATATGGTTAATATGGTAACCCAAACCTGTCTAAATCCAATTTTTTGAGTGGTTTTCTACCTATACCCACCTTAAACTTTAAATAATCTACATTCTAGCCGTTAGAAACTTAATATGAATTTATTATAAAATAATATTTCTAGATTTTCCAAAGGTGCCCCTCACCCCTCTTATAAAAGGGCAATCCCCCTTCTCATTAAATAACACCTTAAAAGCCTTTTGGTTTGGACAAACCCTTCCAAAATACTCTCTCAACTTCCCTCACTTCATCCTAGAGGCCTTTCTTTAGTCATAAATCCAACCTATGGAGCCCTTTTGATCAAATCAAAAGTAACAACCAGAAGAAGATGTAATGATTTCACCACCCTTTTTCAAATTCCTTTCTTCTTCCACTTCGTCTTTATTTGTTATTACCATTCTAAAATAATAACTCCAGTATATTATATATACATTGATGTTATTATAAACATGGTACAACCATATTTCAGTATTATATCTGTCCATTGAATGACATGTCACCATATGTGCGTACGTACGGCTTACCGTCTCCACGTCGTGGTGTAATTGTTATTCAAAATATTATTATTTGGATGTGTATAATAATGATGTGTAATTCATGTAAATAAAAAATATAACATGATAATGATTCTGTATATATGATATAACATCCAATTAAATATTATTTTAATATCAAAATAATGATATTGTCTCTCGTGCGTACGTACGGATTACCATCTTCACGACGCGATGAGATTCATTTCCAAGTTCACCATTCATCGACGATTAAAAAAAATATATTACTAATAAGAATGTAATATATGATATAATAATGCTTCTGTAGATATATATTTATATATATAATGATTTATGTAATTACATATATCTTATTCACTTACTTCCGTTCAATACTATATGAAAACAGATACAACGTTTATGCGTACGGACGGACTACCGTCTCCATAAACGATGTTTTCCAGTTCATATGTATTTCTATTATAAATATTTATATTCTAAATATATATGATATATTTATCATGTTTTATATTCTGGAAGTATTTATATCATGATCTAAGTGATACAACCAAGAGTAACAAGTTAAAACACGTACGATAAAGAAAGTGATTATTACCCAAAATATTAATTTGACATAGAAATTATTATTAAATGGGTAATATAAAGTCATAAATTAATCATGTATGATATCATTAATATTAATATGGTTCTGTTATAATTTAATAACATACTACGATCTTCTTACAGGAGGTTAAACGTACCCTCGACTGAAGGAAAGTGCAAGGTAAGGGGTTTTCATCTCACTCCTTATTCCCGTGAGATTCACGCCATATTGCCACTATTACCTTTTGTGCGGTGTATGTACTTCCCATAATTTTATTATTTGTGTAATACACTTTTATTTATGTGTATTTACATATTCATTTTATGATACCTCTTTCATGGGTTGTATATTTCGTAAGTAACCTAATTGGTAAGGGTTTATTTCGCAATCTCTTCATTATCCGAGGTTGTTTATACGTAATAATCTACTGAGACTTCTTTATCATCCACATCCATGTTTCTTAAAAATGTATTTCAAAACATTTTTAATATTTACTAGAATATGGATTAAAGTAATTTATACCCTTGTTGACTTTTATAAGTGGTTTATAAATGAATCTTTCCGTTGTTTTCCAAACAAGGTCCTTTTTAACCTTTTCGACAAAATTAAGGTAAGATTGTTTTTTAACTTATACGGCGAGTGTGGCTATTTTCCGCCATTATAAAATCATCGAATCATCCCTTACAATCTTATAAGAATATTTTCAAAGAAAATGTTTTATTTTATAAATATATGACTCTTAAATGATTTCAAAATAGAAAGAGATATTTCTCTAAAAAGAGTTTTGATTTCATCTATATCAACATCCATTAATGGATTTTACGCTTATTTGAAGTTGATTTATTATGATACAAAATGCCTATATTTTATTGAAGGTTTTGTGATATTTTTGATTGTGGATGTGTTATTTTTATACCATTCATGGTTTATGGATGAAGTATTTACATTTCGTATGCTAGTTTTAATATGAATGTTCATGTTATGTTTAAACCTTTTCATATGGGAATGCATTGGACTTAATATGTGATGGGTGGAGCCCGCTATAGCTCCTCGATGCATCGGTAGGTCTCATGAGACAATCTAGTGTCATGGCACGAGGCCTTGACAAAATATTATTTGTAGTCCTGGCACGAGGCCTTGGCTACGTGGTTATGATAGTCTAGCATTATGCATTCCATCATTTTGAAAGTGGTTAGTGACATTGCATGTGATTATTTGACTTGTAAAATATCCATTTGAATAAGTAAATGGCTTTATTTCATTTCATTTTTTCCATATTATTCTGATTTTCATGTTTAAAAGGCTTTTGTTTTAGTTATACATTGCCTTAAATGTTTATGCTTATTTATGAAAGTTTCTGCTATATTGCTTACCCTTACTGAGGCTTTGAGCTCACCCCTTTATATGTTTTATTTTTCCCAGGATTCCAAGAAGTGTATTGTGATTGATATGCAGGGTTAAGAAAGGGGAATAATGGAATTCATAAAGGATTATATATGTTGTTTTTTATGTTATGAAGTATATTGTAAAATTCATGTATGTAATCAATTTTCCAAGACTGCTAAACTGTAGGTCCTTCGAGAATTGATTCCCTGTAATCAAGCCAATGTATTAAAATAATTCATCGACTCAAGGTAACTGGGGTCGGGGCATTAGATAAATGAAATAAACATGTTCCATATAAATGAAAAAAATATGTGTAGTAATAATAATAACAATAATAATAATAATTAACTCATAAAATGAACCAATTCATAAAATAATATATATAAAATATTACATACATAACATAGTCCAAAATAATGTTCTCAGAAAACAAGTGAAATGCATAATATCTAAAAATAAAACCAAAACATAACCAATATTTAAATCCTCCTCATTACACATGGTTACTCACGAAATCTCATTTCAACCATCCTAGGAACAAACTAAACAAATACCTTAAATGAGATGTCATCCTAGGAACCTAGAAAAAACTATGAGAGCAACATACCCACACTGGTATATATAGGGTTTCAAACATTACTAGTAGTATTCCATTAAACAGATTGTGTAATTCCATTCAATAGAATTTTCATTAATTCTGGTTTATAATATGATTATAAAATTGGTTTTTACACATGAGAGATTAATGAAATAAAATAATATGTTGTAATAATTTTTAATAATAACTTCTCATATTTGAATATACATGAGTATAAATAATGTTTTTAATAAAAAAATTAATCCATTGAATGTGGATCCTTTATAATGTTTAGGAAAAAAGGAAAAATAACATTATCAATAAAAAAATATTAATCAAACCCCTTTTTATAAAATCCACTTTATTTTCATTTTAAATATCCCTTTCAAAAAAATTTGGAAAATTAATTTAATATAACCCAAAACCCCATAACCAGAATTTATTATAAACACATAAGAACACCATGATACAAAAAGTAATAAAATATAAAACTAAAAAATGATGTTGTATGCCCAATGATCTGATCATAATCTAGTAAAATTAGGAAATTTCCTAACATAAACCATAAATATTCCAATTTCTAAAAATTGAATCTCTATCAAAAAGAGTATCACATCATTCCACGAGCCGAGGGGTAGTGAGGATCGGCGGGGGAATGGAGTGGTGATGTGAGGGGTGGTGATTATTGGTGGTTTCAGTGATGAGGCTAGTACAGAGACAGTCGGTGAAGATTGACGATGTTAGGGAGTGGGGCATTGGGGGAGTTACAGGGTTAGGGGGTCAGCTGTGTCAAGGGAGGGGGAGAGTTGACTGTTAAAAAACATAATTATTTAGCAATGGATTTTAAAAACCGCAGATAATATATCAGCGCGAAATACTCATTTTTTAGTAATTACCTATAATCTCTTACAAGTGGTATATACTTCCATTTTTAATGTTATATAAATATCCTGCTTATTTTCATGATATTTTAATCTTGTTTTCATTAAATTTTTTACATGGGTATTATAATTCATATTCAACAACTGGTAAGAGTTTATTGAAACAATACCTATATTTATCATGATAGTTTATGGTTATGATTCGATTGATGAAAGAATATTATCAATATCTCTATATAATCTGATAATTTTCATCATTTATGTGTACAGAATATTTATTCATGTATTATTACCGTCATTCAAATAATTTATACTCAAGATAATTTAAAAACTGTTTTTATTAAAATTATACATTATTTTATGTTTTGGTCCTAAATATATGTTCCTTCAAATCCATTATTTCTCATATATTATTTTTTGAAAAATATACTATTCTCTATAGTATTTCTATGAAATGTTTACCCATGATTATTTTTATTTTAAACAATAATGTTTTAAAAAATGAATCTTCTTGAATTTTTTTAAATGAGGCACTTTTCATAAAAAAAATTGTGAAAAGGAATGTTCTCCAAGAATGGATTTATCCACCATCATAAACCTCCATAATTTTGAACTTCCTTTGTAAGTAAAAAATATTCCTTTTTAATTAAATTTTGCCTATAATATTCTGGACATTAATTTTTTCATTTTAATTTTAAAGAAATGTATTTTAAAAATAATGTGTATGGTTAGAAAGTATATTAAATAATTTTAAATTCCATCATTATATTTTTTTAAATGTTTTTTAAATGAAATAGATTTGAATGATTTTAAAAAATAATATTGTAGTTTTCAATTTATTTTCTATTAAAAATGTTTTCAAATTTTTGTTCTAGATTCCTTTATTTATTTTCATGTTTATTATCTTATAAAATTGTTTTCAATTGGTTTTATGATTTAAAAATAATTTTATAAATAATGAAGGGTATTCTCCCAATGAAATGTCTGTAAAATATATTTGACTGTTATTTTCAATCTAATATTTTATTTGTTGGTGTTACTAATGTGTTACTGGTGAAGTCATAAAAATGTTATATGCATCTTATTTCTCTTAATTTTCTACGTTTTTTAGAATTATTTTTATGAATTATATTTCTCTTTCATGGGTTATATGTTCATGAAACCCATTTAATATTCATGGGTTA
The DNA here is from genome assembly GCA_963277665.1 of Viscum album. Lineage (NCBI taxonomy): Eukaryota > Viridiplantae > Streptophyta > Magnoliopsida > Santalales > Viscaceae > Viscum > Viscum album. Next base: position 932,061,693 of record OY728131.1, read on the forward strand.
TAATCTTATGAAACATGGTTATTTTCATGGGTTATTCCTTGATAAATTTATTATGAAACCTATCAATTTTACACCAGATATGATATGATTAAATTTTTATGATACACATATCATTTGATGGGGTATGGTATGATAAATGTTTATGATCTAGTGGAATAAATATGATTGATTTCATTTTAAGATTTTTGGGACCTATATCTCAATCAAATGATTTGGGTAAATATTAATATATCATAAGATAATGAATGGAATAAAATCGGCAGTCTCATTGATCTATAAAAGATGGGGAAACCATATGCATTATAGGAATATGGGGAAACATGATCCATTATGGGAAGATGGGGAAACTGGATAAAAAATGGTTAGATGTGGAATACATGTCTGCTATGGGAATATGTGGAAACATAAACCACAATGGGAAGATGGAAAAATATGATCCACTATGGGAAGATGGGGAAACCCAATCCACCATGGGATGATGGGGAAACCATATCTACTGTGGGAATAATGTAAAACTTGGCCCTTTACAAGGAAATGACATAGATATGGAATGGTGGGGAGTCCCATCTAGTAGGAGTAGTCCCCATGAAGTTACACAATCTATTCTATTAATCTTTATTCACTTATATGGAATTATATTATATGTTTATGTGTATGCAACAATTACATGTCTTTCTACTATTTTATGATTTTCGGGATTATTCTCTTTATTTCCTTATTTTTATTGCATTATTAACTACTAAAAATTATATCATGATTAATGTTTATGGTATGTAGGGTATTATATTATAATTTTATTATCACATTCTCATACCATTATGTTTATGATTATGCATACTTATCTCCTTGTTTAGCATTAAATAGAATCTAATCTGACCACTTTTTAAATTGTCTTCCCCAGGTTATGAATATATAATATACATATGAATTTATAAGAAGGGTGATAGTATTGGAGAACCTAGATCAATATAATATAGCACACTCAGGAAATAGTTTTTGTGTTTCCCTATTTCCGAAGGCTCTACACTAGTATGGTATTTGGGAATCTATTTGTTTAATGTTTTAAGTATTCATAAAAAATGATATATAATCTATGAATGTTAAGACTATGTTTTTATAGTTGGTATCTGATTAAGGGTTCATTATGCCTTTTTAATTTAATATGAGAACACCATAGTGATAACTATAATGACATTCCTATGGATATTTCTTGGGATGGGGAAAATTATAGGAAAAATTTACATGAATTTTGGTAATGAATAAAGTGAGTGGTTTCATATATATACATAATTTTATGGAAAATACATGTAGGATGTTTTCAAGAAAATATATAGCTAGGAGTAATAACACTTACATGGTGAATCAGGTTTGACTCAGGCGTAACTTGGTACATAGTAATGGGCCTTACTACGTACCTAGTTTAACACTCCTATGGTAATGATTTGGGAACCCATAAACTCTTCATAAACCATCATAAATTATTTAATAAATGGTTTTGATGAATTATATAGGTTAATATTAATGTTTTATCAAATAAAAGTGGTTTCATAATTTAATCATCATTTACCTATTTCTCATGATTATGTGGTACCTCACTATGAAAAATGTTCCTTCCTCTATGAATTTTGGTATATCTCAATGGATGAAACCAAAATAAACGGGGTTAATGATGAATGTGATATAAAAATTGTTGATGAGTAATAAGATGGGATGATTAATATACTGAAGGACATTGTAATCAAGCCTAATCAGATTTCAAAAAAAATTATTAACAACATGTACATTACCTGGCCCTAAAAATCCCCAAAGAAGATAAAGATTTTTCTATGATTTCAGGTATTGGATACCATGGAGGAAACAAGAATCAGTTTTCCACATTTTGAAATTGTGGGAAGAATCACCCATGTGAATGTATTAGTGGAATTCAAATATTTTTTACTGTGGAAAACAAGGACACACTGCATGTAACATCAAAGGGAATATTAAAAAGATTATTTAACACAATGGATGAGAATGTTGGACCCCATATAATTATCAATTTATGAATGAATTAATTATTGAATGTATGATAATAATAAAAATTATTTAATAAGTTGATGTATCATTAAGATAATAAGATAGCTGGTAAATGAAATTATTTTTATACTGATAACTAGGATACCAAAAACAAAATATGAATTCAATGTGTTATTGTAGTAATATTATATACAAGAGTGCATAATATTTTTGATAAATTTTAATATATGATCCATATATCTTATTTTATGAATGTGGTATTATTAAGGAATAAGATGATGAATCATATAAAAAACATTTTGAGGAATGATAGATGAATAAAGTATTTATTTTTATGAATGAAAAGATTATTTTATATAAATTATGAAATATATAACAATTTTCAATATCAATTTTTCAATAAGTATTTCAACGGATATGTTGAATTGTGTTTGTGAGGTAGAAAAGTGATTTCATGTGAATTGGATAATTTAAATTCAGGGAAGGTATCCTTTAATGTTGTCCTAATGTTGAGAAAAATATATTTGTATAATGATGTGGAATATATGAATAAGAAAATTGGATGGTACTAATTACCTTAAAACTAATAAAAGATTTTTTGATAGAGTATTCAATGTATCATGGACGAATATTACAACTTCTATGATTAATGGGCTATATCCAGTAACATTTAAAATAATGAATATTTCATTTCTTTCAAATATTATTTATAGTAATTTAGGTTATTAACATGTTTCAGGAGAACATGAAAAAGTTTATTCACAGGTTTGGAATGTGACAACAAAAGGAATTTTATATAATAAATGGTGGTTCAATGCTAAGCTGATTTCATGACCTTATTTCAAATGTTTTTTTATTTTCATCTTTTGGAAGGGTTATAAGGTTTAAAATTTAATTAATGTTCTATGTCAAACATAGGATGAGGATTAAGAGAATAAAGTATTATATCTATATATATGGATTTATCCACACTTTATAACTTTTGAAAACCTTTTTTTTATTGATGGAATATCCTATCATTCTATTTAAGGATCTCATGATCTGTTAATGCATCTAGAATAAAAGGATCAAATTTATTTAATAAAACAAGTAATGATGTGGAATTTTATTAAAAAATAATAAAGTGTGTGGTTTCTATGAAATCATAAAAATTATTTCTGTTAATTAAATGTATTCATAGTTAAGAAAAAAACTGTAAATGATTTTTTTCCTTCACACCTTATTTTTTTGAATGGATTTTCATTTAAATCATCAAAAAATTGAATTTGAGGCCCCCAACAATACATTGATCATTCAATTTTCTGTTATTTTTTACCTTAATATATCCCTATAAATATTTACTCATTTCTACAGAGTCCACATTTTTATATTCCCCCAATGTTATCAAATATGGAAAAAAATTATGTTTTAATTTGGGTAGTTTTTATGTTTCAAAATTTTAATTTTAAAAGATTGTTTTAGTATTCCTATTTATGATGTGGGTTTTTATAAAAGGGACTTTCAAGTATTGATCCTTCAATAACCCATAAAAATTTTGACGGAGAAATTTATTTTAAGGGGGGTAGAATGTAACAGTTTGAGATTTTGGGAATATATTTTTGAATTAATTTAAACTTTTTGATATTTTTCCTTTCACACAAATCTAAATAAATATTCTGTAATATGAAATCACTATGTTTGTGTTGTGTTTCCTGAAACCCCAAGTTAATATTTCACTACACAAAAGTCCTAAATTAGCTTGCGGACATGCAACACAATGTTTGGCTTCTGTCACACATAATTTCGATTTCAGTCAATAACATGGGTTACATAGAAGACCCTGTTTAACCAAAATATAGACTACTACTAATATTATTTATATAATATTTTTATATATGTATCCTCTTTATTAGTAATTACGTTATGAATAAAATATGATCCAAATATGTGAAAAAATTGTACCCATTTAGCTAGAAATGAACTTAAGTACTATTTGAAATAAAGAAATAAATTTTATAAGAAAAATAATTATATATTTTATCTCTATAACATAAAAAACACTACTTAATAGTGTTTTTATTATATTATATATTCAATAAATAAGTTATCACACTCATCGAATATATTTGATAGGTATATGTTATGAATAAATTCAATTTTATGATTAATAAGATGTAATTTTCAAAATTTTAATTTTATCATCTTTTAATGGTGAAACAAATTTAAATATAGTTTAAAAAAATTATAATTTTTATTCTTTAAATTTTACTTCATTTTTGAAATTATAATATAAAAATTATCTTTTGATGATTTTTTTGTAATGTTTCATTTTTTTGTAGAATCGTAATGAATATTAAATTCTAATTAAAACATAATTATTCATAGAATATATTTATAATGATAAATTATATTTTCTTATTGTTCTTAAAGTTAAATTAGATCAATTAAAAAACAAATAATCCAATTCTTATCATTTTAAACAATTTTACTTTAAAATTGGATGTAGAAACAATGAAATATTCTTAAAAATTTTAATTCAAAAACATGAATTTTTTCCCATCCATGATATTAAATATAAAATAATCACTTCCACATATGTGATTGAAATTTATATAAATGGATACCATATTTAGAGTTGAAATGTTTTTTATTTCCTAATGCATTAAAATTAGTTTTCTACCAAAAGTATAACCGAGAGTAATTAAATTTAATTTCATCAAGTATGGTTAAATTAATATTAAAAAAACTCCAAACTCTAATATTATTGACGAAAATGACATATGAACATGAAAAATACATTTTATATAAATATTTATACCATATCATCCCTTTTATCTAATTGGTTCAATTATTGGAACCATAATACATACTGAAAACATGGGTGAAATTCACTTTTTAAAAATTTACAATAATGCCACACCTACTACACTATAAGAAGGCACTCACCCCTCCGACTTATTCACATCTATAACACCCTTTATATAAATTAAAATATACTAAAATAAGATCCTAACACTTATACATTCATCCTAGTGGCCAATCAGGGAATGAAATCCATCCAAGGAATCCCATTGGTGAAAACAAAAATTGGTTACCAAAGAAGAGGTAGAATACTTCCTCAGGCTCTATTGTTTTATCCCCATTATCTACACACTAAAATATTCATATTATATTATTATATAACACACTTATTATCCTTATTATTCTGGCATGTTTTTATTAAAAGGATTCTACCTACACTTATACACACATCCATCTAATCGGAATCGAACATACTATTATTGGTTATAGTGAACTAACACCTCACTAAATGATGTTCTTCATTTTTTCATTACCTCCTATCATGCTTTAGAATAATGATGGAAAAATAATTTTATATAATATTTATGATATTAATTATATCTTTAGTCTTATTGAATTATTATATAAATATTACCTTAATGATTTCCATTTTTGTAAACATTGTAACTTCATTTGTAGATGTTCGTACTTCTGCCTCCTCAAAGTGATGTGATTTGTACACACACTATGTGGAATGTTTTAAAGATGTGTTTAGTGAATTTAAATGATATATATGAAAAAATAATGTTAAAACATATATTATATTGTGGGAACCAAAATTTTTTCAGAGGAAAAGATAAAATGAAGAAACCAATCGCAAAGGGGCTACCTCGCAAAGCCCATTCGTGGAGCCCCACCCAACACAGCTTCTGACACAAAGTTGATTCCCCCTCTGTGTTTGCTATGTAGTAAAAAAGGTGGGAGGCTATGTAGTTATGATGTAATTTACTAGGAGACTTCCTCCGTGGAGGGAACTAGATCGACCTCTACAATCCCATAGAACTTGACGGGATCCTTCGAGAGTGCCATGGAGGGAACGAAGAGAGCTCTGCACTAAGGTGGGGATGAAGGTTGACTCAATGGTTACAAAAAACATGATGCAATCCATGTCCAATCGTATAGCACCACGTGGAATCACATTTATCTATACTCGATTCATGACACCCCTCCTCTAAAAATATCGGGCTCCCCTCGAGCCCAAAAGAACGGATATGCCAACCGTTTTCCTTCCCTGCTCTCAAATTGCCAAGCACTTTCTGCTATGTGAAACATTGAGAAGTATGATCTCTTCACGATAATTGAGCATTGAAAATTTCTTTTAACCAAGCTCAAATACATATCCTCTTATAGAAGGTATTCCCTTCATGGAGCCCATGGGATAACGCAAAGGTGGGGATCCCTAAGGGTACTCGGGTCATCACAAAGCACTCCTACTTCATGAAGTACCCTCCATAACCATGAGAACCACATGCTGAGGCATGGTCAGTATGTTTTGCGAAGCACATTGCTTCACAGTGCAGTGATTTTCAAGGTACCCCCACTCTGTGAAGTTCTACTTCACGAAAACCTTCCAACATCATGAATCACCCTTCCTATGAATCTATACCCTATTCCTAGGCTAGGCCACTCAACATCCCAATGAATACCACTTCATGAAGTCCCACCCTTATGTGGATCAGTAGAGATTCAGAAGGTACTTTCCTCTGAACCCATTTCCCCCACAAACATGTCTCTCATACGGCCCTCTAGGGTCGTACGACGTAATTTAAATGACCCTTGGGTAGTACTTTTTTTTCTGTTTCTTAGCCTTTTTCTTCTTCTCATAGGCACACTAGCGACTATTGATACTTCTCATAGCCATGCTAAAGCAAGACCCTCAGTGGATTACTCCACAAAACCCCCTCACCATGACATTGATGATTCCTTCCCTTCCCCAAGGGTGGGTGGGTATCAGTTATCAATGTCCTAGGGTGAGGAGTGAACCCACCTCCTTTGAGCTGGAGGATGTTAAATATCCCAGAACCATCATCACCATCCCATGAGATTAAAATGTGGACTCTCCCCATGCAATATACACGGGGTGCCCCACCTAGGATATTCTCGAAACCCGCTAGTCTACATGGGAGTGATATATTCCTTACATGGAATGAGATCCTATTTGTTGGAGTAGCATCAGTCTGCGGGGAAGGGAAACCATATTTGTGTAATCCCCTAGCCTTTCATGTGGGAGGTAGAATCCCCGCTCCTACCCTTTTCTTATGTGCCAAACAATATAAGAGATATGTGAACCAAGAACTTTTTCACCATGACCCTCTCCCTCTAGAATTTTTCTCCATCGGGCCTCCGTCAGGGATTAAGTCCCAATCTCCATCTCCCTGGGCCATAAACCATGTATAATCCCTTGTTTTTTCTTTGGTCCACTGTCCATGTCTATGCCCCACTCCACTTTTTGTGGACTCACCTATCAGGAATTGATCATCGGGTGTTCACTACCTCTTTTTTCTCACACCGAGCATGACTCACATGGGCGTAGAGTAATCATTGACCATGGCATCCTTCCTAGGATTCCATATCATGTTATCACTAAACCATAATATACTACATGGACATTGATCCTTTCCCCTATCCGATAAAAGTACGTAGGAATCCACCCTAAGGTAAAAGGACAACACACATTGGTCTCGACCACCTCATGTCGTTCCACCTTCATCCCGCATGATGTTAAACTATATCCCCCATCCAAAATATGAAGACTCTGATCCTTTCCCCATTCCATGAAATTTACGCATGAAGCCTTCCTGGGGTTCAATACCAACACACATTGGTCCAGACCACTTTAGGTCAGTTCACCCTCATCCTACATGTCATTATACTATACACCCCCTTTTTCATCCACCATGACCCTAATATATATAACTTTGAACTAGCGGGTTTTGATCTTTTTCCAATGTATACAACTCGATTATATACCCCCATGTTGAACTACTTGGAATTTTATCCTTTTCTCCTAGTTTTGGTATATAGGAAGCCTCCTGGAGGATCATGCCCAACACCAACTTGTCCTGACCCGTTCAAGTCAGTTCACCTTCATCCCGTATAATGTTAAACTGTATCCCTCATACCAAAGAATATGGACTCTGATCCACATATCCTAGACTGGGTATATAGGAAGCCTCCCTGAAGTGCAAGCCCAATAAGTATTAATCCATTGTAAGCCCCTACCAAAAGTAAGCCTTTGAAACCCCAACCAAACGGTAAGCTGTTGGAACCCCAATTATCAATAATACATTGTGAACCCCAACCAGCAGTAATCCATTGGAACCCAAATCTTTGGTGATCTATTGTACTCCCCATTTTTGGGACCCACATGTATTTCCATCCCCAGTGGTGTTAGACCAACCTAGTTCACTAACCATGTGTAAGCCCCAACATGCCTTCGGGTCACTATCCTCTACGCGCACCCTGATTCTAAGCCCCCATTCCAAACAAAATTTAAATTGATTCCCAATCCAGAGTATACATAGGAAGCCACCTTGAGGTTTAATCCCATCACCCATGTCCTATACTGGTCTCTCCCTCAAGACTTTGTTATTCGAGAAGGTTAGGCCCCAACCCAGGAGTTCCACTTCATCTAGGTCCCATACATTCATCCATTCTCACGAGCCTCCTTTATAGGTGTCCCATAATCCCACTAAACTACGCGGATTTTGATTCCCTGCCATGAGGATATGTGGGAGGTCTCTTCAAGGTTCAATCAAAACATCAACATCATCCTCACGTTGGTCCCTTTTCATTCTCCACCCCCTTCTCTCAACCATTCTTATCCATCTTGATTCTTACCTGGGTTGCCACATCCCAAATAGATCATGTCACCAACATTATCAATGCTCCTACCTATCCCTCGGCTAATAACCATGCATAATCCCCAGCGTGTCATCCAGTCACTATCCTCTACGCACACCATGATTCATCGACCCATCAAACTACGCAGTTTTTTATCCCTGTCACTCAAGAATGGGTATGTAAAAAACCTATTTGTTACTCAATCCCATCGAATGGTAAACCCTAGTATCCTCATCATAGGGAAAAAATACGCATATCCCTTTTCATCATACATCTTGATCCACCCCTTTGGTAATATTAGATGCTCCCACAATGGGATGCACCCAACAGATCCACTCCCATCAGTGTTCTAATATGTCTGATCCAGCTCAAATCGATGTTAAAATAATGGCATAACTTGTGTTAAACATAGAATGCATGGTAAAACCTATGGGAGATAACATTGGAATATAATTCCTTGAAATTGACGTGGGATGCCTCAGGATTCCTTGTCCTTCATAATCTAAATCATAAGTGGAAGAAACCTAGATGCCTTAGAGTTACATTGTCCAGACAGTCCAGCAATGTCCAATGTGACTACTCCCTCAACTGCTGGTCGTTGTCCTGACTCGACCCCTTGGAATCTCCAGACATAAGTAGTGCAATTAATTGGCGTCTATGAATAAAACACACTAGGAAGAGTTTCACGAACAACGTCTTAATCATTAAGGGAGACCCAGACCAGGTGACGAGTTCCTAGGAGGAATCCATGGAAGGAGGAACTGGAATCCCATAATCCCATTTTGATAAAGGAGAAAACATCCATAAATAAGTAACTGATGTTGCACGCCATTGGAAAGAGGGAAATGTAGGGTAACAGATCAGCGCATCCTCTAAAAAACAGGATTTATGCACCCAGTGAATGTTTTAGAAATATAAATGGTGCACCTGATTTGATCTTCCTCTCCTTAATGTAGAGATTAGTAACTTTCAAGACTTCAATGGATTAGCGTGTCACTAGATCCAATTATATGGCGCTAGGTCCCACCATGAAAATAGTGGTCCCGGAATGAAACTCACCAGAAATTGGTGAACATGAATGTTGTAAATCATAGTATGCAACATTTTTGGTGTGGAACCATCTTACTAAACATGGAAGACAACATGGAACTGGGGCACTGGACGTCGCATTCCTTCCTTATAGTACTAATGGTTGAAATTCCATGATTTTTAGGACCCAAGATGTCATGATAGGAAACTGATCACCACCCACCAACTAATACAGGGACTGGGGAAACATCAACGTGGCAATCCTATGTCGCCTCATCTCTTCTACGGTGTCCTCCACATCCATAGCCATTGGGAACCCACATCCCATATTCCCATCATAAATCCTTCAGAAGTGGGTGATTAATTTCCACATTCAAGGGTAAGAGGAGTAGGGGATTATCCCATCCCCGAATATATTACATAAAGGCTTAGAAGATTTTGTACCTCACTTTCACCACATCCTCTAAGGGCCACGTAGGGAGACACTTCTAAGCACTCTGATATACAACTGTTTCTTGAGCCACTCCCCAAAATGCCTTGATGACTCCCTCCCCAACCCCAAAGACCTGAGTGATTTCTAGGTCAGCCCAGCTGTTGTCCCATCCTAGGGATAGCCAGGGAGGTCTCCCAATAGGCAATGTCATCCCCTCCACCTAAACCCACCAGTTGAGGATTTGGTGAGTTATACACTTGTGTCGCTGACCCTGGTATGGTTAACCCGACACCAGCATCAGACGCAGGTTGAGGAGGATTCCTACCAGGGGGTGTTAATATCATGCCCTATTGTGGCCCATCACATTAATAACACATACCATCAGTCCCCTATTTTATTCCAATCATGGGAACTCATATGACATGCCCATATTAAGTCCCCAACCACCCTATGGGTAGGTTTGGTCGACTCTCCAGGTCGGAAACATTGGGGGCATCTATTACGGGCCAACCCACGACGATGACATCTAGTACAATGGTCCTCCCCATGAAAACACCAATGAGAGTGCAGGCCCATCCCACTCCCATGATTGGTGTGGTGGTCCTCCCCAGGACACCATCAATTCGAGCATAGTTCCCCCCCATTCATATTGACACCCAGAATTGAAACCTCTTTGGAACATGTGACCTCAGGTATGGAGTCATTTCTCCTATCATATGTCAACGATGTGAATATGCCACATTTCTGGTCAATCGTCAATGTTGGGGTCTTCCCCATGTTCTTACAGCACCTGAGAAAGGTCCTCCTTATCCTGGAAATCAAAGAAGTGAAGGTCTTCCTTGTGTCATTGGAACCCAACATGGAGTTCCTACCCATGTTTAGCTTGACTAGTACAAGGACCCTCTACATACCATCACTGTTGAATGAAACAAGCATGGAATCCCTACACGTACACCTACCAATACCAGTAGAGTTCTTACCTACACCCGAATTTCTTACGGGGATTCACTATGCACGTCAACTAGTTGACATGGAGGCCCTTCCAATGTTCCTTTCATCATCTATCCGGGTGACCCTCACAGCCCAGCATACCCAGGAAGATGACCTATCCACCCCAACATCAGTTCATCTGAAGGTTCTCCTCGATCCAAAAATCTACCATGTCCCAAAAAACCACCCCGGGGTAGGATGGCGGTTCATTAATGCCATAAGAAGAGTACTAGGATGTTTCAGACCACAATTAGTCTTGTCTACATCTCAGATTCTGAAGTAGAATGTGATTGGGAAATAGAACCCTCACATAGATCCTCTGGGTTGAGGGTCCTAGAAATAATGACATGTATCATCCTCATCGTTTTGTAATGTTAAGTCCACCAGATTCCCAAATCCCTTCAATTATACATCCAGGAGGTGGAAGATCTAGCCTCTTTCTAGGACCTAGCCTTGAAATCCTCCCTATCAGTAAAACGGTCATTCTCTACCTCAACCAAAGTTCATGGATATTTAATATGGGGACTGATAAAGTATGTAAAACAGCATGGCCAACCATCATTAACTACAACCCCTACACCAAATGCTACAATCTCCAGTCCATATTATCTTAATGTTTAGGATCAGTCATTGTATTCTTCACAAGACTGCCTAAGAAGCGGTGGCTTGTCACGCAACTCACTGTAATCTCCATCGGCCTTTCTACTATCTCAGTAGTTTGATTTAGTCATATTACAGGTTTTTTATCCACCCTTAGTCAAAGAAATTGTTATCCTAGGGTCGTACCTCGAGTCTGAGCCGAGGTGCTTGTGGGACATCAAAGCAGAAGACCATTTCCTAGAAACGTTCTCGCCCATTGTAACCACAAACCGCAGTGTGCCAGAATTGCTTACCCAGGACGAAGATTCATTTTTCCTCCAGACCCCATGGGAGATGGAAATACATCTTTGTTATCAACAATTTTCTTAGCCTAAGAGTCATGCACACTTTGGAGATATTGACTAGTAATGTCGTATGGTCAACTTGGCTGCTCTCTCTATGGACCAAAGCCTTGAGTCACCTGGTTTCCATAGACCCCCCCCCCCAATGATGCATTCATTGTTTTAATGTAATTTTTTGGATTTTCATGGATGCTTCCCCCCAGTTTCAGGTCTATGGATTGGGATGTATTTTTTCCTTCATTTCAGTTCAATCTAGTGTTAGGCTAACTGGGCAGGTGATATTGATGTTATGCCTATAGGTATACCTACAGTCAACTTGGTGGATTTTTCAATGAAAAAATGAGGCATAAATACTTGATGAGAACATACCCCTAGGGGATTTCCACACCTATTGAATGCGCTGGGAATGGTTACTCATCAGTAGAGAAAATTATTGGGTCTTCTCGTTCCCACTGAGTCACTAGTCCTCGGCTAGAATCCCAATAAGGGAAAAGAAAGTCATGGGGTCTTCAAACCCTCTGACATGTCTATATTAGTGTAGAATATGGAGAATGATATCGAAAAGGATGTGTTATATCGACAGAATGAAGATCAAAAAAAGATAATCGATGATCTCAAACTTGAATGTGTTGTTGAGAACCGATCGGACTACGGTGATCCTGGACTAGGGTAGTAGAGGCAGATACAACTCCCCCCCAATCAAGTTGCCTTAGGGTAACCCCAACCATCATACCCACATAAATATGATAGAGTCCAGAGATCATGAATGAAGGGCATGATATATCTCTCCAAATCTAACATAATGATGTTATTATATTCAGGACCAATCTCATGTCCCCCATCTGCTCTGTATGTCATCCCACCAGCTGCTCCATGAGACGCTGGGTTTTCTTATCATGGTGATGAACATTCCAATGCACTGGTGGTCCGAGACCCTCATCCAGAGTGGAATAACTACCCAGATGATCCGATGGTGGTGCTCATTTCTCTCCTCAAAGTGTTAGAAATTCAATATGTGGCAATCCTGCCTAATGGAAAGAGATATCTGTCATGGGTGGATGATATGTGAGTACCCCTGGTTTTGAAAACCCCACCTTCTACCAATTTATTGGGATGATCAACACACTATAACATTTGGACCATTTCATGTCAATGTTCGGACATATGCTAGGAACTCTAGCGTAGTATGAAATCTCCAAGACCCTATGTTTTATCCATACATTGGAAGGGAATGTGTTTGTCTCGTACAACCAGCTACCCATTGAGTTGGTTGCTGGATGGAAAGAACCCCATAAATAGTTTCTTTACCAATCTAGATCTACCAATATAAAGATGAGTATTTCATACCTCTTCAAGAGAAATTAGAGGCCTGACGAGCACGTCACAGACTTTTTCGCCTAGTGGAAAGGCCTCACATACTCCCTAAATATGCCACTAAATTAGGGAAAAATACTGACAATGTGTGTGGGGAATGTCAAAACTGAACGTGTACCCTCTATCATTACTCAAAATTACCTGGGCGGATTCTGATATATTTCTGATGAAGCCAAGAATCTTCAAAAATCCATATAGCAGACCATCAAAGCTCGTCTGTTGCCTCCGGTAGTTTCTATGAGAAGGGATGCTAAGGTCGATCCCATCATGGTGGCCCAATTAGAGGCCCCATTACACTGTAATTATTACTAGTGTAGCCACCTCTATAGGATCGAAGAAGCGTTCCACCTTATGTGCACCCTCTGGCCTAGCAACACCCACCTCATAATTGTAGGCACCTCATGTAACGTGCCACCACCACCTAGAGGAGATACCTAGGTTCCACCTCTCTGACAGGATCCTCCAGCCCATCATTAGGCCTAGTCTCCCATTAATCAATTCCCAAATAAGTGTAAATGGACATACTCATTCAATGAGGCTCATGTCATCAATTATTTCTAATTTTCCATGGAATAGAGAATTCTACAGTTTCCGGAATGCAGGTGGCCCGAAGAGGCGGATCTCTGTGATCTCCCCAACTACTGCCTCTACAACTGGATCCTAGGGAACACATACAAATAGTTCCATATGTTTAATTAATATCTTCAAAAATAGGATAAAAACAACATAGTTATATTAGGCCTAGCTCCGGAACAGGTGGCATGTGTATTCATGAATCCAGAAAATGATTTTGATAGTGAAGGGTGTGTGGCATCAGGTTCCTAAACCCGGGTCTCAAAAATATGATGACTGGATGGCTTGTATGGAAGTCACCCATCCTAAAAGTATTATCAGAGCATGTATAAATCGATTTGATCTCTCAGAAGACTTTTCATCACCTGTTTCCACTACTTATGTGTTGATTTCTCATCCTCCCTCTTCCTGGAAGAATAAGAATTGGCGATACAAGGGAAAACAATGTTCCCCACCAATACTATTGAAATCATGTACTCTCAGTGATATCATGCCACCATAGATGGAGATTACCTCGAAAATATATTATATGGGGGAGGATTCTTAAAATGACGCTCAAGGGTACTCTTTGGATAACAATGTAGAGCTGGAAAATCCTTACATGATTCCTGACAATGAGGAGAACCAGAAGGATCCTCCCAACATTCCCAACCATAATTACTATCTATGGAGTCATGGATATATAGTTTATCATAATGACTCGGACAATACTTACAGCTAGGTTTTGGATTCCACCAAAACCAGCCAGTTGACCTAGTGTAGAGCTCATTACACGTGACCTTCTCGTTCGGTATCATCAGGTCTGCCTTGGCTGCCATTTGTGTTACTTTATCAGGAGGAGCCACCACGATCATGCTACGATTAGCCAGATTTTTTTTTGGATTGGCCTCATTTGTCTAGTCTCGGACCAGTGGTTTCCCCATGACCTTTGACTAGCATGCAGTAGGACATTCCTAGAACTAGTCAGCCACAGGTTCAGTTGGAAGGGCTCGTCATACCCACTAACAAAAAACGACCTCTTTTAAGCATAAGGTCTAACATGGAAGAAATGTATGATATCCTTAAGAATGTACCCATAATTCTTATGATGATATCTATTCTTGATTATATTCTCCTTTTAATGGATATGCATCAATCCCTCGTTGAGGATTTCATAATCCCTTTCTAGTTGGAGACAGAGGTAGCGGCTGCAAAAGCCTTCCATGATGAGGTAGTTCAGATTATTGAATGTGAGGCCATTATCTCTTTCTATGATGAATAGGAAGGCTCTCCCATACAAGGAACATCCTCCCACTATAAATAATCGACCACTTCAATGGCATGGTGGTTCGTCATTGTCTTGTCGACAGAGGCTCTGGGATCCACCTAATCCCGACCCAAACAATATGAAAAATAATGTTGTCCAAGGATGATTTGAGTACCTCCATCCTATAAATTCAAGTTTATAAAAGGAAAAAAAATACACCGGTTTGCAAGATCCACCTAAACACCCAATTTGGTGGACCAGTATCGAGCACCATGTATATGGTTGTCTCCCAAGACACTGCATAAAATGCATAGATGGGTAGGCCATGGATTGACCTACATGCAGCAGTCCATTCATCATTTCACCAATGACTTAAGTACATCCTTAATGGTTGATTGGGCTTAATCCAAGGTGGAATGTATCCCTTTTCCTCTTTTGAAGCCTTCTACATGGATGCCATCTATTATAAGATAAATGACTAGAAGATTCAGGCTGATGAGGTTGATCATGCTATGGATACGACCAATCTGTGGAAAGACCTGGATGATACCTACATTTTTCTTGATCCACCGATTAGTGGATAAAACCCCGGATTTGGGTAAATTATCTTTTTGTTTCTAGAATGAGGAGGAAGCACTTTCTCAAGACTATGGGACATCATAATATCAACGTGTATTCCTACAAAAATTTGGATTGGGTATTCCCATTTCTTCCTACTCATATAGGGTATCATGTTTCCACCCAATGTAAATGAAATACATCATACTTTCATGTTTTTTCGAGTTGAGATAATTTGGATCAGGCCAATATGCCACTATTTCTTTGATATCATCAAACATGGAACGGTGGTCTGATGACCAGATGAGATCAGATCGACAGACTTCACCGATAATGTTTTGGCAGCATAGGATCCCCTCGATGCGGTGTCCACCACCACCCAGGCTGACACCGTATTCCCATCAGGCTCTGTTGATTCAGAGGAATCTCCGCCTTCTAAGGATCCCTCCTCCTTGAATGAAGAAGTGTATTTGGAGGATTTTACACCCCCATTCAACGAAGGTATCTCCACCATAGTCGAGGAATTGGAACATGTGAACCTGGGTAGCGAGATAGATCCAAAACCCACTTTGATAAGTATCGATATGCCTACAGAAGTGAAAAATCAGTATATGGATTTCCTAAAGTAGCATCATGATGTGTTTGCATTGAGTTATAATGAGACACCAGAACATGATCCTTAGGTGTCTATCCACCACCTCAGTCTTCCAACTAATCATCATGGGTTCAAATAGACTCCTAGAAAGATGACCCAGTCCCAGGGGCCCATTTTATAGGCTAAAGTTAATAAGCTCATCAGATCCATCATCAGCAAGGAGGTCTAGTACCCCTGATGGTTTTCTAAGATTTTTCCCATCAGGAAATAGAATGGAAATATCAGAGTCTACGTCTACATTTGGTATCTCAAACATCACTGTCTGAAAGATGATTTTCCTGTTCCTATGAAAAAAATTGTTTGTTAACGCTATCATTGGGTTGCAAGATCTCTCTTTTATGGATGGGTATTTCGGGTATAAGCAAATTTGAATAGACATAGAGGATTAAAAGTCTATATAATTTAGGGTATCACAAGGTAATTTCTACTACTACGTAATTCCCATTAGTTTAAACAATGATATTCCCACTTATCAGCATTCCATGCGTCACATTTTTAAGCTGATCCTCAGCATATTGGTGGAATGCAACATGGATGAGCTGGTGGTCAAATATCGCAAGCGGGAGGACCATCTCAATGACCTAGAGAAATTTTTCGGCTTCTTTCCTTATCTACATATTAATATGAACCAATTTATGTGTGCCTTTAGGGTCACATCCATAAAGTATCTCATCGTAGTTGTTAGATATAAAGGCATCAAGATGGATCTGGATAAAATTTGTGCAATCAATCTGATATCTCCTCCATGTAAGATTCATGAGCATAGAGGATTTCAATTCCACATAGCCTACAAATTCTAATTCAATTTTAATTTTTCTAGAAAGTGTAAGACCTTATTTCAGCTCATGAATAAAGTAATTGTATATCATTGGGATGATGAATTTAAGACTGCTTTCAAGGAAATCATGCAGTACCTCTTATAGCCTCCAGTCCTGATTTCCACCAATTTTTTGAAATTTCTATTTTATTATGTGACCACATTGGAATGATCTATCAGCACCCTTATTTCCCAAAACAAAAATTAGGAAATAGAGAAAAATATCTACAATATCAGCGACATTCTATCTATTCAATGATCAGATACTCCTCTCTGAAGAAAATGTGCCTTGTAATGGTATTCACAGTGTAGGAATTGTGAAATTACCTACAACACCATGAGATACATCTAGTGTCTAGAGTGAATCTGTTGAAGTGAATATTGAACCGCACCATGTTGATAGGCCTTCTAGCTCAGTGGGATGTAATCCACCAGAAGTTTGACACCTAGTTCAGCCACCAAAAAGCAATTAAGCAGAAATCACTTTCAGAAATCCGTGTCTCTCATCCAGCTCCCACTGACTAGTATATGATCTTGGATTTTTTAGATGAGGAAATCCTATCCGTATACCAAGAAATTCCATGTAGGAAAATGCACTTTTATGGATCTTCCTGAAGCCCTACCAGTAAAAGAATAAATGAACCAAGACTTAACAGTGTGGGCCAGGGTATGTTCTTCATCACACCAGCCCTAACCATTCTTCCATATTCATTCCTATTTTAAGAAGGTTGTACCAACAATGAGGTGGAGTACTAGGCCCTCATTACTAATCTCATGCTAGACCTCCAGATTGATGTTACGAACATACATGTGAAAGGGGAATCCGAACTAGTAATGAAATAGATCAATGGAAAATACGTCTTCATAAATCTAAATCTCGTTCCACTGTTGGAAGACAACCTCGAACTGATGGCCCAATTCCAGTCTCAGATATAAGTTACTCATGTGCCTCCACCAACGAACAGTCGAGTCAATGCCTTGGTTTGTCTACCTGAATCTCTTGTGGAGCCTAATTTTGAGGATTTTATTATACATGTGGCACACCTAAGAGTCATCACCCTCGTCACTCTATATGATGTTGATAGTTCATTGATAAGACACCATAACACATGTGCCTCAATGTCAGGACCCCTAGGTCCCCCTGCTGTAGTGATGGAGGTTACTCCTGACTAGTGGACACCCTTTACCAAGTACCTCCAGCACAATAGTCTCTCTGAGGATCGAGCCGAGCGCAAGGGAATATGATGTCGCACATTGCAGTTTACCCCCCAGAGTGGTCCCATTTTTTATTAGATCCTCTACATATGAAGTATTGATGGGGTTCTCCTCCATTTCATTCTGGAAAGATAGATATCTCATTTCATGCAAAAAAGTTCATGCTAGTTCTTGTGGGGATCATCAGACCGGGCCGAAACAATCTAACAATTTTGGGAGATTGGGGAATTTTGGGCCCTCCCTGATCCAAGACTGTATCGATTTTTCCAAGAGGTTACATGCATGAATAATTGATTCAAATTTTTTCCATTATCCACCATAGCCTCTCCACACTAGAATGTAGTCTTGACCCTTCGCATTCTGGGGAATCTATTTCGGTGGACCATATCCACTAGAGACAACTCGCTAGTGCAGGTTCATCCGGATTACAACAGATTTATTTTCCATGTGTGAAGATTAATTTTTGTTCAAGAGTTCAAGGCTCTATCATTGAATTTTTGATCCTCAACATCATCTATTGATTTGGAGTCCTTCAATCCATCCTCACTGATAATGCACCAAAAACCGGGAAAATGAGTTGAAGATGTTGTAAGCCATGTACAACATACGTTCTAACCAAACCTCCCATTATCATGAGAAAGATAATGGGTAGATCGAGGTGTTTAATAATAACATCTCTAAAATTTTGCAGAATACAGATGGTCCGAACAAGAGAAGTTGGCAAGATAAACACCCCAACGCTCTATGGGTTTATCAGACAACAACTCGCAATTCCACACAAGTGACCCCATATTTCTTAGTGTATGAAACAATGGTTGTCCTGCCCATCACAATTAAGTGTCATTTATTATTCACAACTACCTATGATTAGAAAGCACTAGATAAGGAAGATAAAGTCCATCTATCTAAACTGGAAGAACATAACGAGAACATGTTTTGAGCCCTGCACAATCTACCAAGGCATCAAAACAGGATAGCTAGAGCTTTCAACAATAAAGTCTGCCTCTGTTCTTTCATGCAAGGTGACATGGTGTTATCTCGGAGAATTATAATGACCCTCGGTAGGAAAACACACTAAAGGGAGCCCAAATTGGAAGGTCGTTACATCATTCACAATGTCTTCCCTAATGGCACATACTCCCTGGTTACCATGGATGGTGAGCTTATAACTCATCCCACCAATGCCAAATATCTCATGAAATATGTTTCTTGAGTAAACCATCCAACCTTACTATAAGATTTGAAATTCTACCGCAAGACATTAAAATTTGTGATCTATCCAAGATGAAGGATGCAAAAATACCATAAATCTGTCTTCCATGAAAATAAAATACAAGATTGTCTGAGCTCTATGACCATAAACTAAGTCTCTCTATATCCATCGTCCTATAATACGTTAAACTACAACTTCCTAAACTATGTATGTCTTGATTCCCATCCTCATCGGTTATAAAAGAATGCACAGATTCTTTGTCTTAGAGTCCATCCCCTAAAATCATCTCATTGACTACCCCCTGGGTGTATTTTCCTTGGAATAACCCACATGGTGTAGCATAGATTTCATTGGTCCAACTCATGTCAGGGTTACGATGATTGAAACTTATTCCCCTCCTCATTCTTTTCTCCTCCAAGATTTTCACCGCACGATGATAAACTGTATTGTCCATTAATAACTATGTATGGATTGATTCCCAACCTTATAGGATATGTAGGAATGCCAAAAAAATTTGTCCACTGGCCGAGACCCAAACATCATGATCTCCCCTTAGGTCAAAACACATGGTGTGATGCAGGATTTTTTCCTTCATTCACGTTGAGTTCCTCACAACCACACATTGTATCCCTCTATTTGGAGATCTCCACCTCTTTCATTGTCCCACATGATGTTAAATTGCACAATATACTTATGCTTCACCCATCCCCTTTATTTGGGTCTCTATAAAAATTCACATCTGAAAGGACCCCCAAATGATATAAATTCTTGGCCTAAGGTCTCTCATACCGTCTTCGGCCAACATCTTGGAGGATTTTTAATAGAAAATTGACAGTACTCTTGTATTGAAAATAATGTTAGAGACCGACACTCATTTGTTCCCATTTCATGTCACACTATATGGATTCTATATTTAGAATGTGTTCAATAGCCATCCTCCATAGTTATCACAACCCATGTATGCCCCAGATATTTGGTGAAGTGATTCATTTTTTCTTATTATCCCTTAAAAGAATCGTCTTCCTTAGGAATTAGGGTTGATCAGGTCTGGATCGACCCTGCTAGATCTCTTTACCTCATTATCGTACCCTAATATATTTGGGTAGAGCCTGATCCAATTCATTGTTTCCCACACCGAGCATTGCTCATGTGGGCTTAAGAGCAATGGTAAGGAAATACCCGCATAAATTTTTGTGTACATATGGACTGAAACCTATGATCTTAAACTAAAATCATTCACTTCCCTCACCGCAAGACATTAAAATGCCAACTGGTTGGGACTTCCCATATTTGGTCCCTCGATCATTTTGGCCTCATGGCCGATGTTCTCATTTAGTATTTTGCAGTGTGGTGTTGTCTTATGTCCTCATTCATGTTAGGATTTTTTCCCACACCACAAATATCCCCTAGATACATCCCTCCTTCATCTCGCATCCTTGACGCATGATGTAAAATTGCACAACCTCTTCCAAAAGTACATGTGGATTGATTCCTATCCTCATGGGATACATAGGATAGCCCTGAAAAATAGTCTACAGGTCCAGACCTATTTTCTAGAAACCTCCCCATCTTCCTAGCCCCTAGCCTATGTGACAACCGGGTCATGGTGACAGCACAGCCACCCCGCCTTAACATGGCCGTCAGGTCCTAGCCCACCAGGTACCACCAGTTGCCCCGCAGACACGTGGGGCCCACCCCAGGGTCCACCCACGTGCTCGTACGGGTCATCTGACTAATGACTGTCCTCACAGGCCAACACATGTCCTTTCTAGTGTGTTTTTTGCTCACTCACACACATCCTGAGAAACTTCTCAGGAGGTCACCCATCCTGATCACTACTACAGGCCAAGCACGCTTAACTGTGGAGTTCTAATCAGGTAGGCTCCTGAAAAGTAAGGTGCACCTTGTTGACATGAGTCATATCATTTAGTTGTTTAACCCTTTATCATTTGGGGATGTTACAATCACCCCCCCCCCCTTTAGAGAACAACGCCCTCGTTGTGGGCCTTACATCTCAACCTAGGTAGTGCACTGCACTTAAGGGTGGGTTCCTCCTCTGATACCAAATGTGACAACCGGGTCCCGGTGACAGCACAGCCACCCCTTCTTAACATGGTCGTCGAGTCCTGGCCCACCAGGTACCACCAGTTGCCCCACAGACGTGTGGGGCCCACCCTGGGGTCCACCCCAGGGTTCACCCACGTGCCTGTACGGGTCATCTGACTAATGACAGTCCTCACAGGCCAACACATGTCCTTTCCATTGTGTTTTGTCCTCACTCACACACATCCTGAGAAACTTCCCAGGAGGTCACCCATCCTGATCACTACTCCAGGCCAAGCACGTTTAACTGTGGAGTTCTAATCAGGTAGGATCCTGAGAAGGAAGGTGCACCTTGTTGACATGAGTAATATCATTTGGTAATTTAACCCTTTATCATTTGGGGATGTTACAGCCTAAGTTTCTTATGATGACATATGTGGTGTGGTATGGGATTACATCCTCATTCACATAGGGTTTATAAAAAATACATCATGTACCTCTCCCTATTGAGAGCTCTTCCACCCCTTTTCGACACTCATCTTTTCATGTTGGATACTCTTGAATTGGGCCACTCAACACTCTTTGGAAGTTCACCAATGTGCCCAGAAGAACTCCAGTTCTGGACCAATTGTGTTGGATTCTACATAAACTTGTTGTCACCTATTTTCATGCTTCATGTTCACCGTTATTTGGGAATTCGTCATCATTCACATCCAAAATTACCTAAACAAAAAGGATACTAGGAACCAAGGCTCTCCAAACATCATGGGCCAACATTCCTAAGGATTCTGGATGAAAATTTGATACAATTCCTATGTTGAAAATATAGTCAGTTGTCGATGCTCATTTGGTTGTTCCCATTTTAGGTCACATGATATGGTTTCTGTGTATAGAACATGGTCAATAGTCATACTAAATTTTCACTCCACCCCCATAATGCCCTAACTATTAGTTGCATGATGCACACCCGTTTCCACATCATGTGGTCCGAGTGTAATTTTTATACTAATGGTGTTATCCCTTAGTGTGCATTTGCAAATTAAAAGGAAATGGCCATGATGAGGATTCATTTGAGGCTCCACACCATTCCCCCCCTTTTCCTATATCCCATGTGTTCCGAAAATCTTCCCCACCCTTGTTTCCCACATCGATCACAGCTCATGTGGACTTAGGGATTTCATCATGGTTTGCGCCCATTTGGATGAGTCTCTTTTCTCATGGTACGAGATCTAAGACCTTTACCTGAGATCTCTCTTCCCCTTGACCTATATGACGTTAAAAATCACTCTCAGAACTATGTAAGTCTTGATTACCATCCTCATGGTATACGTAGGAACACTCAACAAATTTCCTCTTTGGGACTAACTTAGGCTTCACTATGTATCTCTTTAGTAGGTCCCTTTGGTCCCCAACTCTCATAGGATTGCGTGGTGTGGCTAATGTGGACTCATTTTCCTCATTCATGTTGGGTTATAAATAGCTACACCATGTACTCCTCTTCTAGGAGCCAGTCTCTCCTACCTCTTGTCCTGTAACATGTTAAACTACACTCTCAGAACAACGTATGGCTTGACTCCCATCGTCATGGGATATGTAGGAATACCTAAACGTTTGATCCATGGGTCTGTCCCTATATTCTCTGACCTTTTCTATCCCATTGTCCCGAATTTTATTCCCCATAATTGCACGAGGTGTGTTGTGGACCTCGTCCACATTCACGTTTGTTATGCTTTATCACGCCATGCACATTCTTCTCTAAAACCTCATTTCATTTGTATGTGTCTAAGCCATATGGATTTAAACTATGATACTTAGTCCCAGATGACATTAAATTTCTAGAACCTTATTTCAAGAAGTTACAATTCAATGGTTGATCTTATCGTATCACCCTAAACTATGACATTATCGTCATGGGCGCAAGATGAAAAATGGCACTGCATTGTGATGTCCTCACTCGAGGGGACATCATGTTTTGAAATATTTCTACGCCATTCCATTTTTCAGGGACATCATATGGCTTGATTCTTGAACTGACTTATGGATTCTCCATCCAAGGTTTGTTACTTCACAAAAAAATCACATGTCCATCCTAAATAACAAATAAGATCTATCAAATGCTGCTTGTTTTGGTGCATGGGCCCGACCATCCAGATAGTATTGTCTATGGGATTGGTACCTAACCATTCAACTTCTATAAATATGTGTAGCATGATCCTCAATTTAATGGGGTGTATCAGAACACCCATACACATTGCCTCAGTCCTAGCTCAACTTTCATTTTTGGTCCCTCAACCAAAAATTTCCCTAGGGAGAAAATGGTGTGATATTGAATCCTACTATCATAAATCATGTTGGGTTTTTCAATTACCACACCACATGCCGCTCTACCTCCTTTAAATATTTGGTCCAAGTTCTAATACAATAAAAATAAGATCCAACTGACATTACTAGAACTACGTATGGAATTATTCCCATTCTAATGGGGAATATTAGAAGTCATGGACACTTTGACTTGGGCCCAGCCCAAATTTTTCCATCTTTGGACTCTTTAACTATGATTTACCTGGGGTTACAAGGTGTGATATGGGTTATTTATATCCTTGTTCAGAGCAGAAAATGTACCACACTACATGATTTCATTCTTAGCAACCTTTTCCTCAATACATGACTTTAAACTATAATTTTACCCTGAACAAGTTCAGGATGCCCCATGGTAATTATGTGATGTGTCATCATCCTCGTAATAGAGGATTTCTCCCTCCAATGTTGGGTTTTAACCACGCTATATTCAATAACTATTTTTGGATTTATTATCATCCTTATGGGATATTTAGCAATGCCATGTCATTTCGGTTCGGGCCTAGCCCTATGGTCATTAACCCTTCTGGCCCCCTTGGCCATTGTTAAGGTCCAGTATCTATGACCATAAACTAGGAGCCTAAAGTTCATGTAACATGACTTTAAACTATTAAACATTGTCTAGGTAGTATTACCTTGAAAATATGTGCAACGTCTAGGTCATCTGATGTTTAACTATTCTACTAATCGTCTACATTCTTATGATGTAAAAATGCAAGGCTTTACAGCCATCACTAGAGAGTTTCTATCTTGAAATAGGTATGATCCCGGATCAGACCGATGTACCCACATAATGTGTTTCCACCATGGTCTCATAATTTCAAGAGTGTTGGACTCCATTTTACCAAACCCATCACTCCACCCACTACACTTTGCATACCCTGTATTTGGACCCTCATCCTCTTGCATTCCTGAAATAACCCCCTAACAGTACAGATGCTCAGTCAATCGCTTTCCTACTATCCTAGGCTATTGCTCTGGAAGTCTAAAGGATGAAATGTTATGTTATGCCTCATGTTTTGATCATGTTCTGTAGTATGCCCTAATTTTTTATTACCATATCAGGCTAACATAATTGGGATGCAGTATTTCGAACATGGTCATTAGTTGTCCATTATTGTAATACCACCCCTACGGTGTTCCAAATTTGGGTATATTGATTCAATCATTACACTACCCTATGTTTGGATCAACTCTAACACCCTTGGAATTACCCTGCTCGTGCAGGAGAGCATGTTGGGAAAATGGAAATTTGACTTTTCTGATACCTTCATTCCCTAATCAGTCCTCCCTCTTTGTTTTCCCAGAAATCCAGATTGGTTGTTCAAACCCTAGTGGACAAAATCTTGGTTGAAACATTCATATTTATATTGAATAACAATGTGTTCATCCCTTATGTCTCACATTGGGCCCGACCCACATGAGCGTAGGGACTGATCGATGGATATTTCACGAATGTGATGGACATACAGTAAACTAAAAAATAACATATTGCATGCATAAAACATGCATAAACAAGAAAATCATGAAAGTAAATTTGTGATTTCACACACATTATAGTTCCCATGGATTAGCCCCTCCCATGGAAGTGTGGACCTCTTCGATAGAGAAATCCAGCTCTTCCACCCTCTAGATTGTTGCATCCAGGATCTACTATCACCTGTTTAGTTCCTAATACTCCTCAGTGGTGATGGTGCATAGTTCATCAGCCTCAATCTAGGATCAGTCCTCATCAGCTCATATAGTGGTCAACTCTTAGAATTCTTGCTTAATTCGTTCTTTGACTTCTGCCAGCTGGGCATCCAACCACGATTTGATCCCCGATATCACATTGAGAAAAGAGGAATACTCATCCGCCCATGACTACAACCATTGGATACCATTTTTATCCTCTTGGATCCTCTTGATTTTCACTTATTTCCTCCACTTCCAACATACACCATGGTCATGATCATGTACCTCAATCTCTATTTCCATGAAGTCTCGGATGAGCAAATGAGGACACTGGGATTCCACTCTTACACACAATTGAAGCTACTGGGAATGATGGAACCCCATATAGTAAATTCATTGTTCTTTAGGGGTCACCCAAATGAAGTGCTTGATCAGCTTACATGACCTTTGATAGAATATTTTTATATACTCTTCATCAAGAAGTGGATGTGTCCTGGTCTGTGGGGTCAGTGGGTTCATATGCATGGATGCCTGGAAGAACATATCGACATGATCTTAGTTTGGTGTCTAGTTTGGTAGGTCAAGACATATTTCATTTGATTGATCCCCATCATCGGATTCAACCTCGATGACTTCAAGTTCTATCCTGCCGATAGCCCCACCCGTGATCGGGAACACAATGGTTTGGTCAGTGTGGGCATCTTCTTCCATGACCACCGATGTTCCCATGGGAAAGGTAGCACCTGGGGATCTAGCCATCCCCGGTATAGCATCCCATTCCATTTGAAGAAATTTTCATAAAAAAGTTCACAAACATTAGTTTACAGTATCAATGGATGATAGTTATCAATTTTGTAATGAATTCTTGCAGAGATCAAACAGTTGGCCTCTCCTATGAGCTGTTTCTACTGGGACACTAAGGCATGGCCCCCCATATATGGTTGGGAAGTCAAATGACTCTATGAGAACCACCCTAGGAATTGCATCCCTACTATGTGTGGTGATCGCCATTATCACAAGTGATGATCTTGAAGTACTCGCAGTTGCATTAACTATTACACGGGTGCAAGTCTTGCATATGATGACCTCCTATATAGGTCAAACGCTAGTTGAGAAGTTCTAAATATCCTGGAAAAAGACTATGGGAATGTGGGTTGGGGTTCTACCTCAATATCCTTCGCAAAATTTTCCATATCTGTGTCTAAATTTCCAACATCACCATCCTCGAGAGATCCCCCTACACCAGCCTCTCCTCTAGGAGGACTCATCTGATTTCTCTGAGAGAGGGATGAGATCTCTAAATTTGGTAGCTAAAAACTGAGGAGGGGCCTTCTGATCAAGAATCACCTTCACTTCATCTGTCATTGGATGTAGAGAACCCTAAGAGTTCACAAAGTACTCCATCTCGGCAATGTACTTCTCCTCATCAGCCTAAGACACCGTAAAGTCAGCCTTGACATGACAAATCCCAACGAATCCATCCAGAGATTGGTCAGATGGTGCCACATCTCAGACAGGTTGAGGAAATATCTTTTGACACTCCAAATGTCCCAAGCCTCTTGGAATAAAAAATTCTGAAGAATATCTATGTGGCATATCTACTTCCCCAGAGCTTGGGTGGGTATGCTATGGAACCCCCTGGGAAGCCTCCCCTCTAGATATATTTTCTACTCTAGGACCATCGGTTCTGCCACTACCACCTGCCTCTCGGTTGGTACTAGTCTTGCTGCTAGTACATCCCACCCCCAAGGGATGTCCATTCAACCTTTCATCCCCAACCATGATGTTGAGGGGTACAACATCACTAGAATGGATGGTATCCTGCTTTAGCATCTTTCTTGGGCAGCCTGCCTCCCAACATTTAGAATACTCCTTCACCAGCCCATAGAATGGTGTGGGAGGAGGAATCTCATTCCACATCTTCCAATCCACTTATGTGAACATGAGCCAAATATGCCTCATCACACATGGATGGTCTTCATATAGTACATTCATTTAAACCTGATGGGTGAGCCTCTGCATGCACCGGAACTGCCTCACGAAATAGTGCGGGGTGTATGGCTCACAAAAATGCTCGCGGTCAACCTGCTCCACAAGGACTCCACCTTGAATGGCCCATAGGTAAGACCAATTCTCCTCTATTCCAAGTTCTTCCTCAGCGAACACACTTTCCAACATAGGGAAAGGGTGAAATTTGAACTTTTCCACCTTCCATACCCCGTTTGGCACCAGCGGTAGGATCAGAATGGTCATTAAGATCCCCATCACATTGAAAATAGCATGTCAAATTTACGATATTATAGGGAAATGGGATTCAAGTATTCATATATTCCCTTAATATGTGACTCTATCCAACCATTTAGAAGATGGAATGACCAGGATACCCTTGGTGGCTTCATTCTTTCACGGATATTCCACAATACATTATATAGCTTGGCAATCATCATGATCCCTAAGTTGACCCTCTCCATGGTTACCAATGAAAATTCAATGATGTATGTGCTTTGATACAAGATCATATTGGTTTCCCATATTAGATGAATCAAGCTATAGATAATCTCTGAGATGAATGCAGCAACCTTACCATCAGTTTTTATGTTGTACAGATATTGAATCCCATGTCTTCTACTGGATATCCTCCAAAAGGTCTCCAGTAAAAGTGGTTTTTGCTGTGTTGAGCCACCACCAGGTAGGTTGGAGACCTCAAAGTAAACTTCCCATGTATAGGGTAATTTTTGTACCGACTGAACCACAACTTAAATTGGACATCCCTCAATAATTGTGTATCCTACACCAACAAAAATCCATAAATTCCTTAGAAAACAGCGACATTTTATCTAGGTCCTCTCATGTATTCACCATGGGGAGAAACCCATCCTTCATTTCCCCCAATATCGGAACACCTGAGATTTGGTGTAGGTCTCAAAGACTGCTACCAACCTCCCCATGGTGAAAGTGGAAAGTGTTGGTCCTCGATGACCACCTACTTAGCAACCCCGAAATCATCTTCTTCAGCTGGTAGATGTGGAATTAAGAATCTCATGCCACCTCGTATAGTCCCACTCACCTCGATTATTCCCTAAATCCTTGCATGGTGCACAAACCCTGTAAGCCCCATGCCCAGTCATCTGTGAAGTAGCCTCTCAGGCGCAAATCACGTACATTGGTCCACCCATTCTATAGGTTCCCCAAGTCCACCTTCAAAATGGAGTGATATTGTGGGGGATACCTATGGCTGCAATTCCTTCCTTTCAACATTTTTCACCTGGTAATCTAGGTAGTCGACATCGACGGGTATGTGATACTCCCAAGTATGACCATCATCCGCATGGAACCCCTAGTGCTGGAACGACGTACTCCTGAACCAGTAGGATGGCTCATCTATGATAAATTTTGGAATGAAAACATCCTCCCTCAGACCGAATTCATATTGTGGCATACTTTTTCAGATAGGGTAGTTCTTCTGACACTCTGAATGCTACTCCACTAATGAATCGGGGTCTGAATGGATTCATACATACTTCTTGATACCAAGGTTATCGACCATCTGTACCCTCTGGGAAACATCAGCAAGAACCCCGTAGAAATATCATGGTGATTCATTTTGTCTTCAACATTTGTAATTATTTTCTCATTTGTAGAGCCCCTTCGTGGAGTTCATCTTCTGAGAATGGTCATAGAACTTTGTCACAACGAAAGGTCGTAGAGCCCTACCACAGACCACGCAGACCCAAGACACAGAGAACACACTCATAGAGTCTATAGACTCCTTGTGTGCCTCATAACTATAAGGCTCGACTCATAGAGAGTAATCGCAGAATGCGCAGAGCTTCGATAATTGAGAGAAAAATTGCCAAAATCCCAGAGATGAGTAAGGAAAAAAGTGGGGTAAACCTCCATTATTTATAGAGGAAGACTTACATGTCTTCATGGAATGCCTCTCCATAGTGATCTTCACAACTCTCCCAACCCACACATCGCCTCTCCACTTTACGACCCTACTTCGTGATTTTACTTAGCGATTCACCTAAACATTTTGGTGATCCACCCTCAGACATCTACCCTCATTTCCTCATGAGCTCTAAGCCTGAGGTGATGAATTTTTTAGTACCAAAATATGTGCAATGGAATAGGACACAATGAAGAAACCAAACCTAACGGGGCTGCCTCGTGAAGCCCATTTGTGGAGCCCCACCCAGCACTATGGCCGACACGAAGCCCAAGCCCCCTCTGTAGTTTCTGTGAAATAAAAGAGGTGGGAGGCTTCGTGGATACGAAAAAATTAACCGGGCGCTTCACACTATAGAGGGAACTATATTATCCTCTACGATCCCTTTAAACTTGACTGAAGCCTTTGCATGCACTGTAGAGGGAACCAAGGAGAGATCTACACCGAGGAGGGGATGATGGTCGACAATGCGTTTATGACAACATTGATACAATTCATGGCCAATCACATATTTCCACGTTGATTTACAAAGACGTTCCCCTACTTCATGCCACCCCTCACAAATAAATATTAGTCTCCCCTGGTGTCTAATGGAAAGATACACAGATTGTTCATCTTTTTAGGCCTCAAATCGTGAAACACATTCTCCTCTTTGAAACCTCGAGAAATATTATCTATTCAAGGTACTTCTTAATTATGAAGTACTTTGCCCTTATCTCAAATACATCCCCTCTTCAACTAGGGATGCCCCTCGTAGATCCTACATGCTATCGTGAAGGAGGAAGATATATAAAGGGAATCAGGTCTTCGCAAATCACTCATACTTTATGAAGTACCCTTCATACATATGTGAACCACATGAAATGTCAAGGTCACTATGTTTCGTGTATCACATTGCTTCGAAGTGGTACACTTTGTATGGTACCCCCATTCCAGAAAGTCATACTCTACAAAAGCCTTTCTACTTTTCAAGGCACCATTAATATTCATTTGTACATATTTACTAGGCATGTCCACTCTACATCATGAATCATTACCCCTTCGCGAAGACCCTCCCTTACATGGATCACCAAATCTTCAACAGTTATTTCCTATTAACCCATTTCATTTAAAACCCATTCTCCCATATGCACCTCCAGGGTCGTACAGTGTGATATCAAGGTCCCTTCAGTCGTGCATTATGTTGAGTTTTATAGACTTATTTTTATTCACATAGGCACGCTAAAGGATATTTCTTCTTCGTATAGTCACACTAACAAGAACCCATCAATGGATCACTCCACAACACCCCATCACCATGACATTACTGATGTCTTCCCTTCCCCAAGGGGGGTGGTTAACAGTTATGTATGTCCTATGGGTGAGGAGTGAACCCACATCTTCTGATCTATATGTTGTTAAATTTCATGGAATCATCATCCTCAATATCTGACGTTAAACTATGGCCTCCCCCCATGAAATATACATGGGATTACCCACCTTATACATTCTTCATGCCATCTTGTCTCCAAAAGAGTGAGATCTTCCTCATATAGAATGACATCCTTTTTATTGGAGTGGAATATATTTGTGGAAACGTGAAACCATCTAGGTGTAATCCCCTAGCCTTTAATGGGAGAGGTTGAACCCCTACTCTTCATATCTTCTTCCTTTCCAAAGACTATAGGATAGATGGTAACCATGACCATCTTTACCCCATCCCTCTCCCTCTGGGATTTGTCTCCATCGGGACTCCATCATGGAGTAAATCCCAATCCCAATCTCCTTGGTCTACAAACCACACATAAGCCCTTATTTCATATTTGGTCTACTAATCACATTTAAGCCTCACTCAACTTTCAGCGGAACCACCTATGGCAACGTGATCGTCAGGTCATTGTGGCCTCTTGTTTCTCACACCAAGCTTGACTCATGTGAAATTACAGTATGCATTGACCATGGTATACTTCCTAGGCGACCATAACATGTAAGCCCCAAACTATACAAAATTACGTGGACTCTGATCCATTCCCTTATCTAAGAAAGGTACCTATAAATCAGCCTTGAGGTTCAAGACCAATAGCCATTAGTCTCGACCACTTCACGTTATTCCACATTCACCCAGCATGTGTATCCACCATCCAAACAATGTGGACCTTTATCCTTTCCCATTTCAAAGAAAGTTGCATAGGAATCGTCCATGTGGTTCAAGCCCAACACCCAAAGGTCCTGACCACTTCACGTTGGATCACCCCATTCTACATGACGTTATAATGTACACCCACTTTTGAATTTTTCATGACACTAAACTATTGAGCTATGCAGGTTTTGATCCATGTCTCCTAGGAAGGGTACGTAGGAGGCCTCTCTAAGGTTCATCCGCATCCAATGGTAAGACATTGTATCCCATCCAGTGGTAAGCCATTCTACCCTATCTAGAGGTAAGAAGTTGTCACCCAAACTTGAGGTAAATCATTGTTATCCCCAACTATCAGTAAGACACACTACTTCCCTTTGATGGGACCCACATATACAATCCACCACTAGGGAGTCAGAACAACTTACGATGTTAACCACTTCTAAGCCCAAGTATATCATCGGGTTGTCCTTTGTGTACACCCTGAAACTATAACCCCAAACCAAACTACAAGGACTTTGATCCTTGTATCCTAGGAAAGGTACGTAGGATGTCTCCCCGAGGATCATGCCTAAAACCTACATGTATTGACCCCTCCACATTGGTTCACCATCGTCCTGCATGATGTTAAAATGTATCCCTTATACCAAACTATTTGGACCTTGATCCACGTATCCTGGACAGGGTTCGTGAGAAGCCTCCAGGAGGTTTAATCCCAATCAGTGGTAAGCCGTTGTAAACCCCAACCAGTGGTATGCCATTGAAACCCTAATTAAATGTAATCCATAGGAACCCAAATTAGCAATAATCTATTGTGAACCCCAACCAGTGGAAAGACATTGAACCCCAATCGATTGTGAGTCGTTATAGTCCATTTTAATGGGAGACACATTTCTTTTCCACCCCAAGGCGTCAGACCATCCCGAGCCACAAACCACATGTAAGCCCCAGTATGCCTTTAGGTCACTATCATCTGCACACACCATAATTCTATACACCAATCCCTAACTAAGTGGTATTTGATTCTCTATCATTTGGATATATAGGAGGCCTTCCTGAGGTTCAATCCCATCACCCATGTCTCATATCAGTATCTCCTCGAAGACTCTATGTGTCAGGAAGGTCATGCCCCATCCCAAGGGTCCCACTTCATTTGTGTCCCATCCATATGTCCATTCTCACGGGACGCCTCCGTAGTATTCCCATAACCCCACCGAAAAACAAGTAAAATGATTTCCTACCATGAGGATAGTTTGGAGGTCTCTTTGAGGATGAATCCCAACATCACTATTTTCCCCATATTAGTTTCATCTCATTATCTATCCACATCTCTCAACCATCCTTATCCATACCGATTCTTACCTAGGCTGCTACTTCCCGGTCAGATCATGTCACCTAATTTCTCTCAGCTCCATGTAGTCCCAAGGATGCTAACCAAGTATAATACCCACTGTGTCTTTGGGTCTGTGTCCTCTAGGAACACCCCAATTCATATCCCAATCAAACTGTGATGGTTTTGATCCATGTCTCTCGAGACAGGGTATGTAAGAATCCTCCATGAGGTTCAATCCCTGCCAATGGTAAACTATGGAATCCCTTATATAGAGACCCAATCATCATCAGATCCCTCTTCATTAAACATCTTGATCGACCCCTTTAGTAATATCAGAAGCTCTATCTTGGGGCTTCCCCCATATAATCCACTCCCATCAGTGTTATGATCATTCTAATCTATCTTTTATATATCTTAAACCCACAACATACCATGTGTTAAACATTGGAAGATTAATAATACCACAAGGTCATTCCTATGGCATATAATTCCCCACACTCAACATGGGATGCATCGAGCTTCTGCACCCTCAAGAATACATATCAAAAGGGGATGAAAACTTGAGGTATTATTCTTCCAACTTATAGAAATTCCAGTAATGTAAAACATGACTACTCCCCCAATTGATGGTTACTGCCCAGACTTGACCCCAAGGAATTTCAAGACTGAAGCAACGTAATTAACTGGTGTCCAAGAAAACATGGAACTGGGAAGTGTTTCATGACCAATGTCTTAATATTTAAGGGAGACCCAAAAAAGGTGACAATATATGAGGAGGAATCTATGGAAGGAGGAACCAACATCCCATC
This sequence comes from Viscum album, assembly GCA_963277665.1. Taxonomy (NCBI): domain Eukaryota; kingdom Viridiplantae; phylum Streptophyta; class Magnoliopsida; order Santalales; family Viscaceae; genus Viscum; species Viscum album. The sequence continues at coordinate 932,095,698 of OY728131.1, forward strand.
TTTCTATTTCAATCAAGGAGAAAACATTCCTGAATAAGTGATGTATTTCGCCCGCCTTTGGAAAGTTATAATGCGGGGAAACAGGTCTGCGCGTCCCCCAAAAGACTGGATGTGCACCTCGATGATAGATTGGAAAAAACACACACACACACACAGACACACACACATATATATATATGTGTGTTTTTCTGTTTATTTTACGTTCATTCAATCAATACGATAGTAAAATGGAAATAGCATTCATGTGTATGAACGACCTAACATCTACAAGAATGATGTATTTCCTTTAATATTTGTATCTTTTATAGATTAGATAAAAATCATATATATTGAAAATATATGTTATTTATATCTTGTTATAAATTTTTTAGATCATGATATAACTATGAGGAAAATAAATATAACAAACCAAACACAAGAGAGAAAATAAAGCGATAATTACCTAAAACATAATATTAACATTGATTTGATAATAAACTAGTAATATAAAGTCATAATAAAATCATATATGGTATTATATATAATAATATAGTCATGTTTTATATTCGAAATAAAATTATATTTAGTGTACAAGAGTTTTCAATGGGTATGAAAAGATTTTAGAGTTTAGGTGTGTGTTTTCTCTTTTGACAATAATTTTCATTGAAAAACATTCCATATTCACCACATATATATTATATGTAGTTTTTTTTACTAAAAATGTATGTATTCTATTAATTTTATTCTTACATTTTTGTATAGTTATATATCCATTTTATTATATTTATTTCATGGGATTAATGTTTCAAAATATACAAAATTGGTAAAGTAATTTTGTATCAATTTTTTTTTCGTTGAGACCCATGTAATGTTATGCACCAATATTATTTTACAATGTCTATATACTATCATATAACAGGTTACATAATAAAAATAATTACTTTCATAATATTTCTAGCTTCATTTAATTTCAATTTTTTAAATGGGGATTATAATTCTATGTTTGCACGTGGTACTAGTTTATTGAAACAAGCTCTTCATTTATCGAGCATATTTAGGATTATACATCCATTGATGAATACTTATAATCTATATCACCAAAACAATCATTAATTTCCCTACTATATTTATATTCATTATTTAATAAATTATTATTAAAATATTTCCACTCTTTGGTAGTTATGATAATTAAAAAAAAGTTTTTATGAAAATTCTATTGTATTTCTTTATTCTGTACGAAGCTTGTGTTACTTCAAAACTATGTTTTATAAAATATTTTTTTGAATAAAATTATAAAATTATACATTTATATTTAAAATAAATATTTAAATATATTTTTACCTTTGAAAATATGGGTCTAAATAAAAGAATCTTCCTGTTTTTTTTCTAATCGACAAACTTTTGTAATTTTTTTCGCCTAAAAATGAATGTTCGACATGTATGGATTTATCTGATGTCAAAACCATCCTTTCATTAAATATTCTTTTAAATGTTTAAAAGATAAATTTTTATGAAAAAAATCCTAATATTACAAAAATTCATTTTCTGAATGGTATTCTCAATGATATTTTTTTGAAAAAAACACTGTTTAAAAAGTTATCTAAATGAATTTAAATGATCCCTTTGAATGTTATGAAAAATTTTCATCCAATGAAATAGATTTAAATTATATTAAAACTTATTTTATAAATTTTCAATTTATTTTCGAATAATATCATTTTCCAAAATTTATTCTTATTTATTTTATATCTTTTCATGTTTATTTTCAAAGAAAACTATTTTCAATTGGATTTTTGTTTTAAATATTAATTTTCAAGGATAGAAGGTTATTTCCCCCATGAAATTATTTTTAATGATATTTGAAAATTATTTTCCATCTAATGGAATCTCTTGGTGATACTCATGCCTTTTGGTGGAAATTATCCAAAATGTTCCATTCATATTCTTTCTATGAATAGTTCATTTTACGTTGGAATGTTTTTTATGAAACCTGTTTCACTGTAAAGAGTTAAATATTAATGAAACAAGTTCCACTTTTATGGGTTATATTCTCATGAAACCAGATTATTTTCATGGGTTATATATTAATACGTTGATTATGAAACCTATCTCATTACAGGATTTATGATATTATAACATGTTTAGTAAAACTATTTTATTTCATGCATTATAATATAATTATTTTTTTATGATGTAGTAGTAAAATTATGTATGATTTCATTATGAGATGGGTGAGACTTATATATCCCTTTAATGAATTAAGAAATTTTTTGAATCTCATGAGATAATGATGTGAATCAGGTTGAAGGGATTGATCTATTGTGGATGGTGGGAAAACCCATTAAACTATGGGATGATCGGGAAACCGCATCCACTCTAGTAAGATGGTGAAACTTGATCCACTATATAAACATGGGAAAACTTGCTCTACTATAAGAATATGGGGAAACATGATCCCTTATAAATAATAGTCTATGAGTGTTGATGGTTTTATTTACCTCCGGATAGGTTTAATCCCCATTAAGTCCACTCATATGTTCTAGAAACTCCACTTTACTTACAGGGAATGATATAACTTGTTTATGTGTATGAACCAATTCCATGTCATACCCCTATGTTATGATTTCGTGGCTTATGATCCTGATTTCTATCTGATTCATTCCTTATGAACTTCTATCCATTATTATATCATCAATATTTATGACATATTGGTTTTGATCTTTTAATTTTATGATCACATTCTCATACTCTTATACTCAGGTTTTTGTTTACATGTCTCCTTGTTTACCCTTACCGTGTATTTGAACACACCCCTCTTTTATGTTAACTTCCTTGTGTTATGAAGATATATATTATTTATGATATGTCTACGAATGTTTATAGTCTTATATAACATATTGAGAAATTATTTATGTCACTTGTGTACCAGGGAACATGTTTCCATGATTCTAAAAGAACTAAACTAATATAGTCTTTGGGTGTCTTTTTTATAACGTTTTATGAATTTTGAAAAAATTAAAAAATGTACATGTAATGAAATATATTATTTTTATAATGATACTAATATGATATCCCTTATCCTCATGGTTAGTTATTTTTAAATGGTCATATATGCATTCTCTATTTCAGAAAAAGAGGATTGGGGGTATTTAATGATTAGATGAATGCATTAGCTTTGCCAACGTCAGGTGATCCTTATGTAATTCAAAGTACTATAATGAAATTTTCAACATATATTTTATTCTTTTTTGATTAGGTATTTATAAACTCATTTTTTTCAAAAATGGGCTCTCATTTCAGGTCATAGGGTGGGGATTATTATAGTTACCTTTTCTTTGAAAATGTAATTTTGAGGTTGATATAGCTAGTTGAATGTGTTTACAGAGTACAAGTTAGTTTTAGGGTAGAAACTCTCTTTGGAAAACACCCTATATTTATTGATATAGCTTTATAAAATCATCCGTGACATGGATTGGTTATATTTTGTATAGGATATAATGTATTTACTGAGTATGAGATTAAAAATCTATGACATAGATGGAGGCCATGTGACATTCATTGGTGATAAACACATGCAGATGGGTTGGATCCATGTTGATTCTCTATCCTACATGCAAATGAGTTGATAATATATTCTATATTGGATCATACATTTGTGTTTCCATGGGTTGTTTAATTGTACCATGATGTCTTTCTTAAAGAGGTTGGCGCACTATATCCTTGATTATAAATCTAGTTTGGGATAGATATTTAACTTGGTGTTTCTGTAATGTTGGTGTATCTATGTTAGAAAGTCCTTTATGATATTTGGGAGATAAAAAATCATGATGATTTCATTATATAGGGAGGATTAATTTTTCTTAGTGTGTCCCCTTAAGGAGATGAATTTATATATGTGGTGAAGGTTGACTATATTCTGGGATTGTGGGTCAATAATTTTTTTTTATTAGAAGATGGTGAATAACTACAACACTCTCCCATGGATTGAAAATTTATTCAATCTGTTTTTTGGATAATGATTCTACTGTAAGGTCTTATTATGGTTAAGATACCATAACATGAATTTATATGACGGAGATATCCGGAATAATACATTTGGATATAGTTATATCTGTTGTGGGTACATTTTGAATCCATTAAATTTAAATAAATATCTAGTTGTGCTCATTGGGTTATTGAATCCATAGTCATGAGTTTTTATAACCCATTTTATGGGGATTTTTCTTGATTGCATACATGTGCTTTTTTCATCATAGTATGATCATATAGGGAATATGTGGGTCATTCATGGAATTTATCAGTTTCATATATTGTTAAATAATCTTTTTTAGTGTGGGATTTGGGTGCTTTGAGGTTCATTTATAGGGGAATATCATATCACATCCTGGAGTACCAATTGATCCTTCAATTATTGAGGTCCTTGTTTTATCAGTAGCTATGAAGAATGATGTATAAGTGTAGTATTTCCTTGGTTTAAATGGATATCATAGGAATTTTGAACCCAATTTCTTCTAGATTTTGATTCCTTGGATAATGTAACAACAAAAACCCAATAAATTACATATAGTGTAAAGTAACTTACACTGTTACAAGATAAAAGGGATCATACCTTGAAAGATCAACCAATTCAAAAATCATGGAAATCTACTTTCAGACATGTTATCCATATTAAATTTGACAAAATAAACATAGCTTTACAAAATTTCCTACATCCATGAAAATCAATAAAATATTATTTTTTCATATCCTTTAAAAGGTTAAAAATTTGAGGGTGATGTCAAAGGATCGGTAAGGGATATTGGACTTTGGAATCTATCATAGAATAAATAAAACATGAATAATATGTAATATAAAAATAATAATCAAATATATCATATATATAATATTATGAAAGGCTAATATATCCATGGATGAAAAAATAATAACAAAATCACATGGTTAAAAACAATTAGTTTCATAATGATCAAATGAATAATACAACACATTAGAATATTTTCTTTAAGGTCTCATATAAATGGAATTTGAAAAAATAGGTAATGTATATTCCAAATACACATTATATTCTATTTCATGTGACCTATCAATGTATTGAGGGAAAATATAATAGTTGGCCCCACACATTCACTTTTTATGTCCCTTGAATTTCTCAAATGAAAGAAAAAAATAAATAATACAATTCAAAATCAACATAAAAATTATCATTGAAAAACATGTATGTTAAACGCCAATAGTTTCTCTATTAATAAATTAAAAACATGATCTTCAGCCATATATAGAAGAAAAAGTAGTTGGTATCATTAGAATATATCCCTATTAAAAAAAATATTAATCAAAGGAAGAATAAATATATTAAAATACATTTAAATGAATATTTAAATAGATATTTTTAATAATTAGAAAAATATATTTTTTCTTTAGATAACATTTTAAATAAAAAATAAAAAAGTATTCAATAAAAACCATAAATTGAAAATAACCATGGAAGATTATAATGAAATATTTAATGAAAATAATAGTCATGGATGTGGTAAAATATCTTCCAGTCATATGCATTAAAATAGAACATTTCCCACATTTTTATAAAATGTCTAAAGTGATTCATATAGAATAAATTTTAAAAGATTCATTTTAATCCAATGTAATGAATGGGAAAAGGAAGTGAAAAAAACATCAACCCTTTTTGAAATATAAATAATAATATTTAAGAATAATTTGATAGACATGGAAAAGGAGGATAAATATATTGAATTGAAAACATTAAAATAATGATTTAAAGGAATAATCCATTTCAAATTTGGTAAATTTTGATACACATGATTATTGAGTGATAGAAATTAAAAGGGATTTTAATCCACTAAAATATAGGATAATTAATGAAAAAAATAAATATGGTAGCATATAATCCCCACCATAGAAATATATGGTGAATATGGAATTAGTTTAATTTAATGTAAATTGATATTTGAATCACATACCTCAAACATTCAATCAGAAAGACAGAAAATAATTTCAACTTAAAAAATGACACCTACCAATAAAAATCACTATCCAAAAATATATGTGTTAGTAAAAATGAATAATTCCAAATGGTATTAAGTTATATCAATATTAAATTCAAGTACCATAATTTCATTTTAACTACATAAATATCTATTTTATTAATTATTTAATACCAACATATATTTCACCAAAAATTAAATTTTTAGCTTTATAATATTAATAACAAAAGTTTTTTTATCAAAAAATTAATGTACAATCATTATTTTTCATTAAAAATAGTTTTTTTCAATATATAAATTTGATCCTAGTATTATTTTTCAATAAAGAAATTATCTAACAATAATTTATTTATTACTATTAGTTATTAGTTTACAAAAAAACATGTTGATATTAAAAAAAATCGATAAATATTTTTAATATATTTAATAAAAATAATTTATGATATTATTAATTTTGAATAAATTATAAATTAAATTTTAAATATATCGTATTTGAGATTAAATATTATATGGGTGAGATTTTAAATACCATACATATAAAAGTAAAAAACTAAAAAAAAATAATTTCATTATTAATATTTAATAATACATTTAAAATAAAAAAATTAATTAATTAAATATTCTTCCCCATCCCCGATTTCTCCCCCATGGAACCCCCTCTTCCCCAATTGCACCCAATTCATCATCCATCACCTCCCACAGAGTGTAAATCTCTACTCATGTCACACTGACGGTTAATCACCATTTAGCGCACTTGCACCCTCACACACCCTCTATTATTTTGCATTACTCACACACCCTGATGATGATTTATTTATTTTTTTCTTCTTTTAGAAATAAATTCAAGGAGCAGGGAGAGGATTGAACACAACCCCATTTCTCATACAATCAGTTTATTTTTATTCCTCTTATCAGGCATTCAATTATTCTCTTTGGTTTTTATGCACCTAAAATCCATGGTCATGTGTTTGAATTTAATTTCAGTAAAATTTTAATGTAAATTATTATCACCCAATATTGATTACTTGTAAAATCTATATATAAACTAAGTCTGTAATCTCATTATATAATTCATGTGATCAATATTTATTTATTTGTCAAAAATGTTTAAAGGAAACCCATGTCTCATAGCCATGTCACTATACACTCTAAATTACTATTTTTGTATATATTCAATAGCATTGTTATCATTGTCAATATATGATTTCAATCTCTGTATGTGTGTGTAAATGATGTTTAAACTCACTGTGTAAACTCAGTCTGTAATCTATCTTTACAATCATTGTATGAAACCTGTGTCTTTATGTAGAATATGTGTTTATTAAACTTTTGTGTAATCTGTTTCAACAAACCTATTGTGTGATTGATGATTATAATATGTATTGTGGGGTTGTGAAGTCTATCAAACTCTCAACTGCATACTTTATCTATTAAAGATGATGGGTTGGGATGACGAGATGGGTCCCAAGATGGTGGTTCTAAATTAGGAATTCTCACTACTGGGCTCTACCAATTCAATGTTCAGACCATTGAAATATAGAATCCACCCGATTTCCAGATATAAGATGGTCTTATGGTAGATGATTTTGTAGAGATCAATCTTTCTAATTTTAGGTAAAGAGTTCATTTGTTCATTCAAGTATAAATTTTGCACCAATTCAAATGGAATTGTCTGTTCATTCAAGGAGAGGATCAATTTGGTGTTGTTAGTTAAAGTGTGCTATGTTGGTAGTAATTTATAGTATAACTAGAATAATGTTTATTGATCTATTTTATAGTATTGTATTTTCATGGCATTCAGTTTAAGTTTATTCATTTTCATAATGATATTGATTTATTTGGTTGATTCGAGTCTAGCCTAAGGACATTGACTCGAGCCAAGGAGGTGGTTCTTATGGAAGATGATCTATTTGGATATGATGATTAAGCTTGTTAATGGTTCCACCATCACTGATGTTATATCCGGAAATGGATGTTTGTTGTTTTTCCGTTTTGATGGAGTTATCTTTTATCTAGAATTAAAGTGTACATATAATCTAATGGGAAGAAATGAGAATGGGGGGACAGGAAGAAATTATCGAGAACGTATGTGGATCTCACATACAAGTTTTTTATTAATTACTTTAGTGATTTTTATTGGGGATTAAGACATGTGTGAGTGGATTTTCAAGAGTAAGGATCACTTTCAAATCATTGTTCCCTAGATAATAAATAATACAAACGATGGGGTTGTTGTGATTTGGTAGAAATAAAGTGATACAAGGAAATTTGTTTAGGTTTGGATAAGACTTTTTTGGAAACATGTTTAATAAAGGCTATTGTCTATTTGGATAGAATATGTTTGATTATTGGAAGAATTTAAGTGGGAAAAAATGTAGTAGACGATTCGATATTCTACATTCCAAAACAACATTTCTTTATTACTGCTAACTGAGAGAAAGACGAAGAACATCCATGCTTGAGTTAGTAGGAAATAATTATGGGTATAATGTGAAACTATGAGGGGAGTTTCTTATTATTCAATAATATTTTATTTTTTCCAGTTCTTTATCCCATTTTTGTGATTCTAGCTGAAATTGGGTATTAATTTGAGTATTTCTATAGTATGAAATCATCACGGGGACTCTAGTATATGCAGTGTGTTATCTTATTTTGTAATATGTTTGTGAAATCATTCTCTATGTGTGAAAAATGTGTGTAGGATACTTTATTCTTACAACCGAGTCACTATCCACTATAAATTAATGTTCTTTCATCTATTTACTATAATCATTATCATTCATAAAAAATATTTCATCAGTATATTTGTTTTCTCTTTTTATGTTTTTTGGACCTTTATCCCTCATATTATGTTGGTTAAATCTTTTGGTAGAAAACCTAAATATAAAATTTTGTTTTCAATGAACACTTGCAATCATGTTAGAACCATAACTTTTATTGTAAGACATGAGGTTGGTGCATTATTGTTTTTTCTTATAATAGATTTCATGTACAGTTTTTCCTGGACACAAGAAGAATGGTTTATGATGGAAGAATAATATGTTAGCATAATATCATATCATTGATGAAATAATGAATGTGGTTAACTATGTTAATGTTGCACTGACTGGATACCACATATTTGTGTTGATGAAACTATATATAACACATAGTTCTATGCTAGTACTGTTCATTTCTAGATTTTAGTCATGAGATGCTACAGGAAAGATCTTGTGGCATGTTTTTTTTGAATCTTGATAGGATTATGAGTTTCTATATCACTAGTGTAGTTCCTAGTGGATGATGTCCATGATAGGTTTTTAGAAAATGTTAAAAGTTTAATATTTCATTCATCAACAATATTAATTCAATGGGAATGAAACTGGGTAGGTTATGAGATGAACTAAAGAGAGGAAATGAACTTATGATGAACCAACTGAAGATACAACATGAAGCTTCCATGAGAAAAATAGAAACATAAATTTAAGGTAAATTTTATCATGTTTTTTAATTTTATGTTCACATAATAATATTATTAAGATATGATTATTGTTAATTTTCATCGTGCATTTTTATTTTCTATAATGTGTCCATGGATTTTTTTTTCTATTATTGTGGTAAATAGTTCTATTAGTTATTTAAATATTGTTGTATTCATTGTTAATATTTATATCATGCTTTATGGATGTTATTGTGATTACTAGTGATATCTTGTTATTGTGATCATTGGTTTGAATATCTTATAGCTATTTATAGCATGCCTTAGTATTTTAAATTATGTATTTTGATGAAAAATGTTTGTCATGTCTAATTTTTCAATGATCAACAATCCTATTGTGATTGTTCTAATCTAATGTTCATGGAGATGTTGTCATGTTCTGCTTCAAACATATAAGGTTGTTCCACCGCATCCATAGGGATAATGATATTGTGCATTTGAAGATTCAAAGAAGTATATGAATGCTTGTGAGAAGTCAGGGGGATTCCAAATATAGTTTCTTTAGTGGTTGGTACATATCAGGTGGAGAATAGAATTCCATGTTAGGTATACAATAGAATACATCGTTACAATTTATACTAAGAGATGTTTTGGGATTTTTTGGTTGATGGGTGACAACATTAGAGGCTAGTAGCTTAAAATTTTTAGACTAAAACTGGATTGTGTCAAGTTCATTTCTCATTTAATGCCACCATTTCTTGATACTTTTTATTTTTTGAACATGTTTATAGCTATTAGGGTATCTTGTTCATTTTTCCATTATTAACTCATTAAATATCCAATTTATGGTTAGAGCATGTATTCCCGTTACTTTTTCCACGGATTCTTCAATGTGTTTATTTGTAAAATATTTTCCCAAACAAAATATAACCATATATTATCTTATTTGGAGAGGTGTACTGATTGAGATTTTTGTTGTTTCAGTTTTATCCTAGTGGAAATGATATAGGAGATGGACCAAATGCTATGGTGGGAGTAGTCTATGGTTAATATGAATACCAAATATTACAAGATTATTGATATGTCAACAAGGATGTTGAAAAATGGTCACCATTGAAATAATTTTTTTATACCTCCATTTATTTATATTTTAAATTCAATTCATGTAGATATTTTTCACTGATATGAGTTATAGGCGGCTCGATGGTTTTGCAGCATTGATGTGTCATTGGTTCTTGCTAGTCAATAGTGTGTCATGGATAGGATCTTGCTAGTTTTTATGGCTCGTGATCATGGATGGCATACTGCAGGTTGATGAGATCACAAGTCCATGGTGTGACATGGATGGCCTCATTGGTCCCTACTGTTGCATGGTGGGGCTGGTGGCATTGGGGGGGGGGGGGGGTTGTGGGATGGATCATGTTGGAGGATGGAATTGGTGTTGATTCAATTTTTATTAAATTTCATTATTAATATTATTATTTTTCACATTTGGAACATTTTTTAAAACATTTTTCTAATAATTTTAAAAAGATGTTTCATAATAAAAATTTATAAATATAACAATAAAATTTAGTAGAAATAAAAATTTATAATTTTTATTTAATTTTAATTTATAAACAGATATTATTTTTTGGTAATATTATTACCAACAATATAATTTTTCATTAGAAACCATTGTTAAACATTTTAACCAAAATTTAAATTATTTTTTTGTATTATTATTATCATGACATAATGATTTTATTTGTCACAAAAACATTTAGGGATATCCTTCTTAATGAAAATTTACTGATCGAGGCATTTATGTTCTTCATACATTTTACCAACAGAAAATTTATTTTTACCAATAGATACATCCCTGTTGGAAAAAGTAAATTTTTTTAGGGTTCCTATATAATAAAATTTTTCTTACAATAAATATATATTTGTATCATATTTGGATTAAACATACATTATGGTAATTCCCTTACCCTAGTTACCCATAGTCGATGCATTATTTTATTACATTGTCATGATTAAAAGGAATCAAGTCCCGAAGAACCGATCTGTTTAGCAGTCTTAGAAAATAGATTACGTACATGAATTTTACATTACACTTTATAACATAAAACACAACATAACTAATCCTTTATGAATGCCATTATTCCATTAGATTAACCCTGCATATCAATCACAATACACATCTTGGAGACCTGGGTAAAATAAAACATAGAAAGGGGTGAGCTCAAACGCTCAGTAAGGGTAAGCAATATAGCAGAAGATAACCTAAATATTAAGCATGGTGAATAATTGAAACCACATGTCTTTATCAATAAAAAACATGAATAGTTTTATGGCAGGAATATGAGCTGAGTAAATAATTCCTAATAAAACATAATCATGGGTATTCTACAAGTCGAATGACCACATGAAGCATCAATATTATTTTCATTATGGGGGAATTTAAAATACCATACATTAATTTCTGTGTCAAGGCCTCGTTCCATGACCTATTGGATAACGGTAACCGGACCCAAACCCGGAGAGCCTCTATAACTAGACTCCATCCCGGAGAGCCTCTATAACTGGACTCCAACCCGGAGATCCTCTGTAACCGGACATCATCCCGAAGAGCCTCTACAACCAGACTCCTACCCGGAGGGTCTTCTGTAACCGGACCCCAACCCGGATGGCTTACTTTTACCGGTCCCTAACCCGGAATATACTAGTCCAATACATTCATCATAAGAAAAGGTTGAAATATTACATAAACATTTGTATTAAAACTAGCATACGAAATGTCAATACTTTAACCGTAATCCATGAATGGTATACGAATAGCACATCCATAGTCAATAAATCACAAAACCTTCAATACAATATAGACGTTTTCTATCATAATAAATAAACTTCAAATAAACTTAAAATCCATCAAAGGATGTTTAAATAGATGAAATCAAAACCTTTTTTAGATAAATATCTCTTTTTATTTTGAAATCATGTAAGAGTCACATAATTGTAAAGAAAACATTTATTTTGAACATATTCTTATCATCTTGTAAGGGATGCTTCGATGATGTTATAATGGAGGAAAATAACCGCACCCGCCGTATAAGTTAAAAAAGGACATTCTTACCTTAATTTTGTTGAAAAAGTTATTAGGGACCTTATTTAGAAAATGACAGAAAGATTCACTTATAAACATCTAATAAAATTCAAACAAGGGTATAAATGACTTTAACCAATAGTCTAGTAAATAGTAATAATGTTTGGAAATACATTTTTCAGAAACATGGATGTGGGCGATAAAGTGGTCCCAGGTGATAATTACATATAAACAACCTCGGATAATGAAGAGATTGTATAATTAACCGTTACCTCATTGTAATAAATCAAGTTGTATGAGAAATAGTCAATTACAACCAAATGAATCACAAAATATCATTAATATGAAGAGAATCATGATAATATATATCAAATGGAAGTACAAAATACACCACATGAAATAAATAAGTGTTGAACAATGGAAATATCATGGAATTAAAGTGAGATAAGAAACCCCTTACCTCGTGTCGGACTTGACATGTTCGTTCTTTAAAATCATTTAATTTGGGTAACTTCATTTTGTTTGAACCAAAAGGACTTCTTGAAGTGCCTTCTGCGTAAGTGAAGGCTTCTAGAAGTAGGAGATGGACGTACAGAGATGAATTTGGCAGAGTTTGGATGAGCCTAAAGGCTTGAGAGGTGTCAAGAATTGGATAGAAGTGGTCTCATTTTTTAAGGGGGAGGAGGGGCTCTTTAGAAAAGTGTGAAAATATTAATTTATTATATAATGATATTCGGTTTCTAAAGGTCCAAAAATCATTAGGGTCAAATATAAGATGACTCATTGTCGAAATAAATTCATCCAATAAGAATTGGACATGTTTTGGATATTATTTTAATATTTATAATTTAATTTATTTTAACCATTTATTAATGAGGTAAATACTACATCATTATTGTGTCATAAATAATTTAATTTATTTGATGTCTAAAAATTATAAAAACAATACAATGATGTATTAAATCTCATTATCGTTCCAATGAATATTTATAGTCAAAATGATTAATTATATAACACCAGATAAAATTTAATTACTAAAAAATTTTCGTTTCTAGTAATTTTTTCTTTATTTTAAATTAATTAATCTAAAGTGTTATTATCATTCATAAGTGGCTCCATGGGGTCCCAAAATTGACCCAAGGATGTACACGGTCGTCCTTTACTCATAAAATAAGGTTAGGGCATGTGTTAAAGTAATTTTGAATTATTATAATATTTGTTTTACCTTGAATTACCCTATTTACCTTTAACCACACTAAATAAAAGTCAAAATTTACTATTCACCAAAAATTATTTTCATCTTATTGAAAAAAATTTTACTTACTGAGGTTAACCGTGTCTCTCATATTTTTGAAATTCAACTCATAGAAGCGGTAAAATTATGTTTTACACAAATTTTCAAATACTTCTAGGAGGTGGGTAAAAGACTGTAAAAAGTTCAATAAAATTCTTATATATCTAAACATATTATAAAATGACTTCAATGAATAATTTTGAACATATATAGGTATTATGTATCTATTTTAGACTAAAATAGATTTAAATAAAAAGTTGGTTTTAACTAATAACTCATTATTTTTCACTATTCATCAAAAATTGATGTCTCTCAGAGAAAATACCAAAAAATCAGCCAAAGCTATATTTGATATTCCGAATTCAAAAATGATGTCTATTTTACGAAATTAAAAACATATAAGTTTCATTAATTAATTTAAAATTAATTCTCGTTGTCAAAACAAATAGCTTGTTTTTAAGCAACAATATCTATCAAAAGATTAACACTTGTTTTTGTCCAATGTTAAAGTGAAATTAATTATAATGACCTATAATGTATTAAATGATAAAAATATAATCTAATTATACGTCAAAACCAATCAAATTCATAATTTAACACTATAAATTATTTCGATTAAAAATTATTTTTAATTAAAATTTAGTATTTTTCAATATTCACCAAAATATGAAAGTTATCAAAAAAATACCAAAAATTTATCAAAACTAAATTTTTATGGCTTCATTCTAATGAATAAGTTTATTTTGTCAAATTGAATATATAAAAGTTTCTAATATTGGATTTAAAAAGGGTTCACCATCAAACGACTGTAAAATTGCATTTTCTGAAAAATAATTCATTTATCTAAAAAAAATTGAATTTGTTCTTATATTATGTCCCAGAAATACATAATATGGGTGTTAAAATTATATAGTGTATGTAAAATTCAAAATTCAGTTAATACTATTCATAACTGCTTTTGAACGACTAGTATGGTAAGTCATGGTGCACTTGAAGTCGGTGTTGCATGTAGTGAAAGTTATTGAATTACTTTGCAGAAATAATGTACTATTAAATATTGGGTTGTTACATTCTTCCCACCTTCAATAAATTGTTTCCACGTAATTGGAAATTTTTCTTCGAAAATAAAAGGTTAAAAATAGAGAAATACCTTTGTGGAATACCCACATAAGAAATTTGGTTAATAAAATATTGTCTTAATAAGAGGGAAAGGGAACTAAAAATGCTACCACCAAATTATGATCTCGATTAGAAGAACATTGGTGTAAATTGAAGACACATAATTGGAGGAAAATGTAAATATTTATAGGGAGTGATTGAGGTCATCAATTACAAACAATTTTAGAATTAAGGGCCTCAAATCCATCAATCTATGATGATTTATAATATCATCGGTTCAACAAAAAATAAGTTATTAAGATAAAACAATTTTAGTATTAAGATCCCTTACATAATGTTTAAGAATTAATTTCTTCATAAAAGTAGAGAAGAAGAAGAAAAAATATCTACTTGACAAGTAGAATTCCACCCATTATCTAATTTCTACCAAAAACTCATCTTTCACTCTAAAAGATAATAGAACTTAAAAAAAATATTCTATTTATCCAATTAGTATAGGCTTCAAAAATATGAATTTATAATTAACCTATCAGACCTTATAAAAAAATAAACTACATTATACAATCCAGGGACTTCATGTAGTCCATTGGTAGGCGATAAATCTCAATCACACTATGGTTGTGGTTTCGATTCCCGCAGCTTTGTCCGATGCGGCGGGTTGTCACATGGTTGGCGTGTTGTCCTTTTTATAAAAATACAAAAATAACCTTAAAATAGTATCCAATTTCTAACATAATCCATTCTAACCTTTAGACTTATCCAAAATACATCATTCCAAACTCACAGTCCCAAATTCATAAGGATGTTAAACACAATGAATTTCCTTTTTTCCACGTAATAACATGTTAACACCTTCATCGTGTATTATTTTAAAACATGGTAACAGCTTGAATTACCATAAAACCTTATTGATTACATTCATGATCCCTTATCCTCTATATAATACTATATGTATTCCAATTATAAAAATATTGAATATTCCAACAATGATGAAATAAACAAACAATTAATCAGTTCCAAGGATGTCTAGAATATCCAATATAGTTTTTCCAAATCAACCATCTCTTATTCCAAACTCACTACCACATTACCAGAACCATATTTAGGATTTCCTTTTCTTCAACCATGTATTTTTCAAAAAGCGTAGCGTACTATTAATTTACTTTTCATAGAACATATAATCTCAAACCCTCGATAAAATAGTACTACAGTGCAATCCTTATTTATCTCCATAATTCTTATACTGATATATTGTTGATACAACACTAAAATGAAATAATTATATACTAACTACATAAGAACACTAGTCATTACTCTTCATATGAGGTAGTATCATAACTCAATTATTATCCAATTACAGAACTTGGGGTATACTCTGATGATTTGGACATTGATTCGCGTAGTGTCCCTACTCCATACTGATGAAGCATTGTACATTTAAAACTTTTTTCGTACCCTTTCAATCACATACATGGTGTCATTTTTCTCTATAATTATAATAAACTCACATTCCCTTCTTGAATTTACCATGTTGATTATTTCCACATTTATCACATATGGGAAAATCATTCTTTCCCCTCTTACCTTTATCCATCATTATCTCTACCATCCTTTTCTTCTCTTGCTTCCCTTCAAATCCGTAGGAATCAGATAATTCATTACTTATCTTTCTAACACATGATACTATTTCTTCATATGTTGAGAATACATGAGGGACTATTTACCTTCTAAATGTTGACTTAATGCTGTGAAATATATTATCGTTCTTACTCTTTGGATCCTACGTATTTTTGGAGTTCACATTCCTTATATTGGGCGCCATTTCTATACCATGGCATAAACTAGATTAGTTTATGAATCAGAATACATAATTCCAAACTTGTAAAACACTTTACATAAACTGAAATGTTTATGGATATAATCCATAATCAAAAAAATGTTTTCTTTGAGGAGATATATACTCATAAACCCTTCATAATGATTTGGAACGAAAATGAAAATAATGCTAAGCATATCCATCGGGAGTGTCGTAACCAATAGTGCAGCAAGGCTCGTTGTTGTGCACCAGTTCTTATTCGAGTCTATCTCAAAGCGGTGTTTTTGGGTTTTACCCCAAGGTACATCTGTGTCATAGCCGCCTCTACCTGCTCGTATACAGACATGGGTGTATTTGTTTTGAAAACTCACAAAATCTCTACATTACAGAAATTATAAGATATTCTTCTATACTAATCCACAATGTCTATCATAGGGATATGTGTTCTAATCAGAGTTTATCTAAATATAGTTTCCATGGTTACTTCTAAACATACTCTCATACCAACTGTAATGCCTCGAACCCAGTCACCCAGAGTCAGTGCATTATTTTAATAGATCGGCATGTTTATAAGGAATCTAGTCCCAAAGGACTGAATAGTTTTGCAGTCACGGAAAATAGATTACATACATGAATGTTACATTACACTTTTTAACATTCAACACAACATAAATAATCCTTTATGAATGCCATTATTCCCTTATCTTAACCCTGCATATCAATCAAAATATACTTCTTGGAATCCTAGGAAAAATAAATCATATAATGGGGTGAGCTCAAATGCTCAGAAAAGGTAATAAATACAACAAAATATAACATAAATATTAAGCATGGAGAATAATTGAAACCACATACCTTTACCAATAATAAAAATTTATACTTTTAGGGCAGGAATATGAGCTGAGTAAATAATACCATAATAAAACTTAATCATGGGTATTCTACTAGTCGAATGACCACATGAACCATCAATATTATTTTCATAATGAGTGAATGTAAAATACCATAATTTAATTTCTGTGTCAAAGCCTCATTCTAGGACCTATGGGCTACTGTAACCAGTCCCAAACCCAGAGAGCTTCTGTAACCGGTCTCCATCCCGTAGAGCCTCTATAACCGGACGCCAACTCAGAGAGCCTATGTAACAGGACTCCATCTCGGAGAGCCTCTATAACCGGACTCCAACCCTGAGGGTCTGTTATAACCGGACTCCAACCCGGAGGGCTTACTTTTATTGGTCCCCATCCCAGAACATACTATTATAACACATTCATCATTAGAAAAGGATAAAATATAACATAAACATTCGTATTAAAACTAGCATACGAAATGTCAATACTTTAACCATAAACCAAGAATAGTATAAAAATAGAACATCCATAGTCAAATCTATCACAAAACCATCAATACAATATGGATGTTTTGTATCATAATAAATAAACATCAATTAAACTTAAAATCCATCAAAGGATGTTGACATAGGTGAAATCAAAACCTTTTTTAGAGAAATATCACTTTCTATTTTGAAATCATTTAATAGTCACATAATTATAAAGAAAACTTTTATTTTGAAAATATTATTATTAGCTTGTAAAGGATGCTTCGATGATTATATAAGGGCGGAAAATTGCCGCACACGCCATATAAGTTAAAATAAGACATTCTTAATATAATTTTGTTCACAAAATTTTATAAAGGACCTTTTTTGGAAAACGACGGAAAGATTCCATTATAAACATCTCATAAAAGTCAAACACGGATATAAATTACTTTAACCAATAGTATAGTAAATAGTAAGAAAGTTTACAAATATATTTTTAAGAAACATGGATGTGGATGATGAGGAGGTACCAATAGATAATTTCATATAAACAACCTCACATAATAAAGAGATTGTAGATTTAACCTTTACCTCATTGTAATCAATCATGTCCTATGAACAATAGTCAATAACCACCAAATGAATCACAAAATATCATGAATATAAAGAAAATCATGATAATATATATCAAATGGCAGTAAAAAATACACAACATTCAATAAATAAGTGGTGAACAATGGAAATCTAATGGAATTAAAAATGAGAAAAGAAACCCCTTACCTCGTGTCCGACTTGACCGCTTAGTTCTTTAATATTTTTTAATTTGGGAAAATTCCTTTGGTTTGAACCAAAAGGACTTCTTGAAGTGTCTTATGCCTAATTTAGGGCTTCTAAGAGGAGGAGAGGGATGTTGGTAGATTAATTTGGCAGTGTTTGGATGAGCCTAATGGCTTGACAGGTGTGAGGAATTGGTTAGAAGTGGTCTCCTTTTATAAGGGGGAGGAGGAGCTCTTTAAGACAGAGTGAAAATATTATTTAATTATATAATAATATTTGGTTTCTAATGGTCCAAATATAATTAGGGTATAAGATAAGATGAATCATGGTCGACATAAAATTTTCCATTTATAATTGGACATGTTTTTGATATTATTTTAATATTTATAATCAAATTTATTTAAATCATTTATTAATGGGGTAAATACTGCATCATTATTGTGTCATAAATAATTAAATTTATTCGATGTATAAAATTATAAAAAAATACCGTGATGTAGGAAATCGTTTTAGCTTTCCAATGAATATTTATATTAAAAAATATTACTTATATAACACAATAAAAAAATAAATTACTAAAATATTTTCGTTTTGGTCAATTTTGCCTTTAATTTAAATTAATTAATCTAAAGTGTAATTATCATTCATAAGTGGCTCTATGGGGTCCCAAAATCATCCCAAGGATGCCCATGGTCGGCCATTACTCATAAAATAAGGGTAGGACATGTGTTAAGGTAATTTTGAATTATTACAATATTCTTTTTACCTTGAATTGCCCTATTTACCTTTAACCGCGGTAAATAAAAGTCAAAATTTAGTATTCACCAAAAAATATTTTCAACTTATTGAACCACATTTTAATTACTATGGTTAACCATGTCTATCAGATTTTTGAAATTCAACTCACAGAAGTGGTAAAATTATATTTTATGCAAATTTGAAAATACTACTCGGAGGTGGGTAAAAGACGGTAAAAAGGTCAATAAAATTTTTATATATCTAAAATTATTATAAAATGACTCAAATGAATTATTTTGAACATATATAGGTATTATGTATCTATTTTTACCAGAAATAAATTTAATGAAAATAAATAATTATTTAAATAAAATGTTGGTTTTATCCAATAACTCAATATTTTTCACTATTCATCAAAACATTATGTTTCTCAGAAAAATAACACAAATTTAGACTAATCTATATTTGATATTATGAATTCAAAAATGATGTCTATTTTACTAAATTAAAAACATATAATTTTCATTTATTAATTTAAAATTAATCTCCGATGTCAAAACAAGTAGCGTGTTTTTAAGGAACAATATATATCAAAAGATTAAAATTTGTATATGTCAAATTTTAAAGTGAAATTAATTATAATGACCTAAATTGTATTAAATGATAAAAATATAATCTAATTATAATTCAAAAAAATTAAATGAATAATATAACACTATAAATTATTTCGATTAAAAAATTGTTTTTAATTAAAATTTAGTATTTTTCACTATTCACAAAAATATGAAAGTTATGTTAAAAATAAAAAACATTTATCAAAAACTAAATTTTTACATCCCGATTCTAAAGAAGAAGTTTATTATGTCAAATTTAATATATAATAGTGACAAATATTGAAATTAAAAAGTGTTCTCAATCAAACGGTGTTAAAATTGCATTTTCTGAAAAATACCCCCATTATCTTAAAAAAATTGAATTTATTCTTATAATATGCTTAAGAAACACATAATATGTGTGTTAAAATTATATAGAGTATATAAAATTCAAAATTTAGTTAATATTATTCATAACCTCTTTTGAACGACTAGTTTTGTAAGTTGAGGTGCACATGAACTTGGTGTTGCGTGTAGTGGAAGTTATTGAATTACACTGAAGAAATAACGTACTATGAAATCTTTGGTTGTTACAACTATACTCTTCTTTAATAATTTATTGTAAAATTTAATATATCAGTGTTCTGTTTATTGCTTTCCATACATATTTTACTTCAATGGTTTTAACACTTGAACCATTTTTAGGGATTTATCATTTCTAAAATAGTAAAAAAATTATAATTATCGTGTTTATACTTTCAATATTCAATTAGAAAATCCATTAAAAATAGTCCTGAAAAATGAATAATATGGTATCATGGGGACGATAGTATGTACATTTCAATGGTTGATGGTTCAATTTTTTATGTATGTAAAGAAAATGAAATAGACAATGGCTAAATTATAAAAAAAATAACAATGATACTTTAAATAAAAAAAATATTTAACATATCATTATAATTATCTAGGTAAGGAGGGAATGAAAAAAAATCACTTTGCTTTGTAAATGTTGTAGTCCACACACACACATGAGTGATGTTATCATTTCATAATTGTTAGAATAGTAAAAGGGAAAATAATAAATTATATTTTCAAGATAATTATTATGTTACAAATATCATATATTTTCATTTTTCTATCTTTATTACAATCCATGTAATGTAGTGAGAAAAATGAACTGTATCATTATGCGGAGATGATAAGTCATATGTACACATGAGAGATGTCTTCATTTTTCATTGGATAGAAATGAAAGTGGAAAGGTTTTTTCCATCAATATAATATCATTTTAGTATATTTATGATTCTGGTGTTATCATATGATAATTTTTATATAATACTTATAAGAGGTAGAAGATAAAAAATTGTAAACACCCAGTTTAGCGATATACGACTTCTTTGGAAAAAAAATAATTTATATTAAATTTTAATTCATGTTCGAATACAATTTTGGTTATATAATGACCTCTTTAGAATGGGGATGAGATTTTAATGGTATTTTTCTTACACACATTTATTTTAAATAAACTCTATGTTTTATGATGTACATGACAATCAATTTCTAGCTAAAATGAACCTTGAAATATTATTATTAAATTCGGATAATTATTAAATAGAAAATGAATTGGAAGATATGAATAAATGTAAATTTTCTTGAAATAAATTTAAAATGTTCATACTTGATTAAAATTTAAATAAAAATTCAATGACATAGGCACTCCATTTAAAGTAAATTTATTTTATTCAATAAAAATTGTTTCCCTAAAAATGGGTTTTAATGTTTTTAAGAGACAATGTTATAATAACTTTTTCTTACTTGTAGATATTTTTATCACATAAATGATATAATTTTTTAAATCATCATAATAAAATTATTTTATAATTATTTTTTTATATTTATAACATTATTAATTTTTTCGGTCAATTAAAAAAACTACTAATTTAATAAGAAAAATGTTTTCAAATAATGTAATTATAAGGAACCATATTTAATTTTTTTTAGATTTTATTAGTTCATTTTGATTAAAAATATACCAATATGCTTCATTGGAATCAAATTTGTGATTAATTTTCTTATAAAAAATTTTACACAGAAATAGGTATTTTAATTGAAAAACTTTTATCGTTATGTTTTACATGTATGATTTATATGTAATTTATGTAAATTATAGGAATAGAATATGAATAAATGGATTAAATAATTTGAATTTAAATGTCCAAATTTTTTAAATAGTTCAACATTATCCTTGGTCATAATGAGTAGAAACTCTGCTAAATAATAATTTCTGTGATAAGTGTAAATTAGGTAATAAACGTTATAAATAATGGGATAATGATTTAAGAATATTTATAAAACCTATCTTATTTATATTTGATGATTTTAGTTTGAATATACTCATATAATATTCAATGATATAGAAACATATTTCCATTCTCCGTTGATAATATTATTTAATGTAAAAAATAAATACAAAATATCACCCTATTTCATTAAATAATTAAAATATTCACTCTAAGGGACAAAAAGAGATAATGTTCTATTATATGTGATATATTGAATGATTAATTAATTTTTTTTTTGTAATTTTATTTAATAAATTTAGTTATAAAATAATTTACATATATTCATAAACAAGAATGACACCATGCACATACAAGAAATAGAAAAATAAGGAAAATGGTTTCAAAAAAATTAAAATTAATAATCATTGGATGAATTGTTCGAACCATGTTTCTATAACAGTTATTATAATATTTTTTTCATGAAATGTTTGAATCCATCAACTAAAAATTATTATCAATTATTAATTTTATTTTTAATGGAATCTTGATAGATTCCAAACATCAAGGTGTCATTTTTAGTGAGGTTTATGGTGTGACAGATGTGTTGGATGCACGTATAATCCTAGACAGATTTAGGAATAATAATTATGTTTTTTTGAGTGTCAACCTAGGGTGCATGGTTTCTTCATAGATAGTTATAACCATCTACCAAAACCATAAAGAGTAGACATGAACGGATAATTACTTATTTAAACCATGGGAATGAGACCAATCAAAAATGTGAAGGACGATGTCTTAAGGTCATACCAGCCACATTATTGGTTCACATTTTAGTTAACCAAGTGAAGAAACCATTTTACTCTTAAAAAGTGAGGTTTTACACCTTTAAATAATTATAATTTAACCCAAATCAACTCCATTGTTTCCACTTTCATGACCCAAAAACATCTAACACCCAATCCTTTTTCTCTCCTTCATCAAAGATGTATTTCCATTTATTCTAGGTTATTATAGATATCAAATATTGTGATCATTATAATATGGTAGGGATATCACTTGTTTTCATTCTCCCCATACATTCGCTAATCCATAGGTTATAATGAGTTCATTTTTATGATTTTTATTCCAGTTGAGAATGGAATAATCATACAATGATTATGAATCTTCCATGTAGATTAGAAATAAGGTGTCCATAGATGATGTATGCATGGTGTTTCCTATAGTTTAATTGATGGTATGATGTAGGCTGAGTTTATAATGGATTTTAGAACAATTTAAATATTTTAGCATTTGGATTTGGGTTTGGTTGTTAGGTATTTATCTTGGGTAAGTCCTTAGAGATTGGAATAGGCCATTAGAGGACTTTTGACCTTTATTTTATCATGTTGAGGGCACCTAGTAAGTGAATTTCCATTTACATGTAATAGGTTTGTTATTGTTATATAGTATCAAGTTTTTAATTAATTATTATAAAAATATATCTACTTATCATCAGTTTCATGGTTGCGAGTAAGGGTCACGGGTGGTTTGGTTATTGGTTATTGGTCATGGATGAGTTCGTGTACTGGGTTTTCAGGCTATAGTTAAATTTAAAAGTCATCATTGATATAATATGTGTCCAAATTCCCTTTATAATGAGGTATCATTATTTTAAAATGTATATCAGTTTTGTGTCATGTTGGAAACAAAACATTGGCCATGTAATTGAATTCTTGATTAATTTTTTCATAATTTAGAGACCTTAATTTCATTCATAGTTATTAAGTGTTGTCCTTAGATTATCAATCAGGACCATGAACAACGAATGGTTCATGGGATATTTCTAACCCAACATTGACCCCATAATTCATTTTTCCAAATTTATGACCTTTAATATTATGATATATGATATTTAATGTTATCTAATTAATTCAACTCCTTCCAAGGACTAATTAATTTTAGAAAAATATTCTTGACCTATTAAATGGGTTTCCCACAATGTTCTCATAGTTTTCATTTGATATTTTAAATTAGGATATATATCTAGGAGAGAAATGACCTTGGTAACTACAATGACGAACCAATAAAAATTTAGGGTCATTATCAAAATCTAAAAATATTTTATTTATAAAATAATAATTAAATTAGTTCATCCTAGTGTGGGAAAACATGAAAGTAAAAGATGACTAGGGTACTCATTTTATTATTTCTTAACGAACACGAAGTTGGTTCAACAAACTCATACATATACATAATAAACTTATTTACCTTAAGATATATTTTCATATTCCAATATTTTTAGAACATTGTATTTGATATTGTGTACAATACCGAACACTAAGTCTAAACGAACCGTAAAATATTATTATTTAAACTTGATCATTATAAACAAATAGTTGAATTTGTTGGCATGAATATGAAAAAATTCATGTTAAAATACATATGAAGGTCATTTTCAAAACACATATTTGGATTAATTCATATTAAAAATAGTCAATTATTTAGTAAAGTTAATTTATTCATGAAAATTATTATTTTTTTAAATAATTTATATTTATTTTTGTTAGCACATAATATAAATAGTTTTTATCAATTATAGAAAATGTATATGATGAAATTTTAAAAAATAAATCAAAATATGTTAATTGTATTATGGTGAATTTTTTGAGTTTTTTTTAATTTTTAGTTTTTAATGAATTCTAAAAAAATATTTCTTTTTATAGAAAACTGTATTTATTTTTTGAATAATTAAAGCAGTTAAATTTATTTTAAATGTTTTTAAAATAAAAATTATTTAAATTAAATAATTTTTATATGAATTATGATATTTGGAATGAATTTAATACATTAATTTAAACGAAGAAAAATTTTATCTACAAATAAATTTTTTTGAAACAAATATCTTCATACAATTTATGTTTTTACCATTAATTAATATCTACAAATTATTAATTTTGAATATAAAAAATTGGATTCCATTTTTGAAATTAGGAGTTCCAAATTTGGAAAATAGTTTCATTTTATTTATGGTAGTTATGAATTGATACTCCAGTAAATAATTGTCATCGTACTAAGTTTAAATTGGGTAATTAAAGATAAATAATGTGATAATGTCATAAAAATCAACCAAAAAAATTATTTAATTTCATTGGATCAATATAATTCATCCATAATCACACAAACTTAAAAAAATATTACATTTTTCAATTTATATATTATTTTTTCCTTTATAATATTTATGTGAGAGACAAGGACCAAAATGTAACTTTTCTTCTTTTAATATATATATTATTTTATGATAAGTATAAATACAACTTATAAATGGTTATAAATAGTAATTTCAATGATAAAAAAAATTTATCTTGGAAAATTAATTTTAAATTTCCATGATTAAAAAAGAACCAAAAATTTTTATTCAACTCCAACACAACATTTATTTAATTACAATAATAATAATATAAATGATTTGAACAACAGAAAAAGTAATGTAATTTGAAATAATTATTTCCATCCAAATATTTTTAGAAAAATATAATATTATTTTGATGTGTTAAAGTATTTTATTAAAATTATATATTTTTCATGATGTATTTAATGTCCAATTAAATTAGTAGAATAAAAATGATATTAATTATATTTTACAAAAAACAATATTTTATTATATAATTGAAAAATTAATTAAAATTGTAAATTCATCCAATTTAATGTGATATGGTTTTAGAAAACATCAATTCAACATTTATGTATATTTTTAAATTTCATGCTTACATTTTTTACCTTTAGAATAAGATAAACATTAATATTACGGTAATTATCAAAAGAGTTGACGGGAGTTTAAAATTAAAATAAAAGGGTTAAAAATAGTCCAAATATTGTTAAACAAGATGACTTGGAATCGAAAATTGAGTAATATAAATTTTAACTATTTGTATATAAAAATAATTTTAATTAATTTAGCACTTTACGAAATTCCAAAAATACATATCCACACACTTATAAATAAACATACCCTCTCTCAATCAATCAAAACAAAGTGAACCATATGAATGAAAAATGATATAACCACTTATATTATAAAATAAAATAACTATATTTGGGATGTGTATATTTTCATAAAAGTCCCAAATTGGGTCCCATAAGACGTGATATAATGAGCTCATTCAAAGCATACATAGTCTTCGGTATGAACTCATTAAAATTTATTTATTCTTTAACTCTTTATAAATACTGTTTAACCATAATATAATAATAAATCTATAATCATGAATATATTGAGTTTTTATTATAATTATTTCACATCAATTTTTCATCTCTTTTCAATCCTATGAAAATTTAAAACATCACTCGTGCATACATATGGATTACTACCTCCAAATAGTAGTGTAGTTCATTTTTCATCACCACATTACAAGGATGCTTACAATGACAGAAATAATGATATAAATATATATGTGTATCCTCTTAATTATATGAAAATTCCTCATAAATATTTATATCACTTATACCTTCTTTCCTTCCAATCCATTGGAAAACAATACACCCACTTGGGCATATGTGTAGACCACCACCACCACGAAGTGATTGATCCATTTTTCATTTTAGATTTACATATAATAAAATTGTGATATATTTAAGGGATATATATGATACATATATCATTATTATAATTTTTTACATCAAGTAACCATAATCATATTGTACTATCAAGAATATTCGTAACAAAACATACAAGAGAAAATAAACCAGTTAACACTGAAAAAAATGATGATACCGAATAATTGTTTTAAAATGAGTGATGATATGTTATTAAATGATAATATTTTATATTATATGTAATCATATTATTATTATATAAATTAATAACATGTATAAAACATTTATATAGGTGGTTTTTTGTGGTTTTGGGCCTCGAAACGCCCAACGGTTCTATATCCGATGATGCGTGGACCTGATTTCCAAAGGCAGGCGTTTGCCGGATGGTCTGACCAGCGACACATAAGAACTCACATTGGTCGAGAGGATGGGAATTCGGGCTCATAGCACCCTTTTGGGGGGAATTATTCCATGTTCTGGGACTCTCTTATAGATTTAAGACGTATTCATTTGTACGCGAATCATTGGTTTATACCCAAACATAGTATCCACAGATTTAACCCTGGAAGGCAATGGTCAACTAGACGCAGGGGTTCAGAATCACTTATGCCTGAGGTTTACCATCCCTTGTTGGATTAATGACCCCAAAGAGTCGGAACACACTTGTGGCGGCACCAAGAATGGTGCGGTGAACCAATGTGAAGATAGTCAGATCGGCCGGTTGTCGGGCTTGAACCTCTTGAATGCTTCCTACATACCCTTCCTAGGAGACAGTGATCAATATCCACGTAGTTCGCGTATAAGTGTCGGAGGGACGACGTGAAGATGGATCGGGGGTCCGATGGGTAGTGGGCTTGAACCTCATGGAGGCTTCCTACGTATCCTTGTGGTGGGGAATCAAAGTCCTTGTAGTTCACTTATACAGTTTAATGCCATGCTGGATGGGGGTATAGTGTTTAACGTCATGCTAAATAGGAGTGGAACTCGATGTGATGAAATGACCGAGTGGTGTGCTTGAACCTCGTGGAGGCTTCCTACGTACCACGCCTTGGCATGGATCAAAGTCCTCGTAGTTCTCTTAGTGGGTATTACACTCTGAGGAGTCCCATAATTGGATGTCAAGGTCGGTGCTTACTCTAAGCCCACGTGAGTCATGCTCAATGTGAGAAACAAGAGGCTGTATGAACCAGACGATCACATCGCCAAAGGTGCGCCCGTGAGAAGTGGAGTGGGGCTTATGCATGGAGCGGCCCATAATGATAGATTGGGGCTTACACTCTAAGGAGTCCCAAAGTGATGGTCTGGGGATTACACTCTAAGGAGTCCCAAAGTGATGGATTGGGGTTTACAATCTGAGGAGGTCCATGCGACAAAGCGCATCGGGAGAGGGAAAGGGGGTTCTCCTGTTCCTGTCTCCTCTCTTGCAGTGCATGAGGGCTTCTTTATGATGGGAATTTTACCACCACCGAAGAGCCCGGAACAAGTGGAGGGGCAGAAATGTGGTTCTTGAGCTCAGACTCCACATTACCATGGGAATGTGAACCCGGGAATGCTTTGGGAATATTCTCAAGGGTCAGGGAAAACCCTTCACCTATACTTACCATGGGTTTGTGAACTCAAAATGGCTCACTGATGCGCCTGAGGGTCACACCACGCGGATCTGGTGGCTCTGGTAGAGGCCTCAGCTTGGGGCCGATGAGTAGACCCATGAGGCGGTCGTGGAGGATCGGGTTGGATTGGAAGGATTTTATCTGGCCCGGGGAATTGGAACTCCAAAGGCTCTGATGAGCCACAAGTATGGAGGGGTGGTAGAACCCTTTGCATAGGAGGGTGCTACGCGGCTAGAGAAGCCGTCTGCGAACCAGGGTGGTCCGCGGACTGTGCGGAATCCCGCGGACCAGGTTGGTTCGAGGTCTGGTGAGCATCCAGCGAACCAGGGTGGTTTGCAGCTTCGGGTCGGCCCACGTACCAGGGAGGGTATGCGGAGGGGTCCACACAAGAAGCGGTGGCTGAGGGCGGCACCGATCAGGGGTTCATCGGTCGAGGCTTCGCCTGCATAGGAGGGTGCTACGTGGTGCGGTGGATCAGAAAAGAGGCATAAACTCCCTGCTCCATGGGGAGTGCATTCGTGAAGGGGACATGGTTCACGGTTTCCTTTTTTTTATATTTTAGGTTTGTGGTTCACCAAATTATTATGTGTTATATGTTCCTTATTAGTTTTTTCCCAGGTTTATACCTACTCTGGTTCTCGAACTGGAACTTTGCTGTTTGCGAAATCCTTAGCCTTCCTTCGAAACCCTTCCTCCCAAATCTGATCGCTCTTCTCTTCCTCTACCTTTGAATCGTTTGAATCCGAATTCTGAATCCCCTTTTCCATTCCCCCTTAGTCTCTATTTATTGAGTGGGGAAAGAGATGTATCTATGGCCACGTGGCACATTTTACGGAGGCCCATGACTGAGAACCCGGTTTATGGCTGACTTGGTCAATCCGCGATTCGTGGTGGGTATTGAGCGCTTATCCTCCGTGAACCGAACTCGGAGAGTACTTCACAGTAGTAGAGGGTTCCGCCTCTATTCCACGAACAATATCATATGTTGCTTGAACCGGTCGACGTGGTCCGCGGTTGGGACTGTTCATGATGGTGGACTAGACCGGCGCCCCTCCTGCCTCACGACCGCGGAGGATCTCCACCTCCAGTTCACGAGCGACGACGGTTTGCAGAGCGGTCATTTTGCGGTGGTGGACCAACCTGGCGTCTGGAGGTCTTCCTGGTTCACGCCCGCATAGGTGCTCCGCCCCCATTTCACGAACGACAGTGTCCGCGGGAGGGTGGTTCGCCGAACTGGACGCGTACTGTTGCTGGGAGCCGGTACGCAGATCATTTTGTTTCTCTTCCAAGTCTTGGGGTAATTTTATTTCCTCCTTGAGAAATTTTCAGGACCCTACAAATGCCCCCAATCGGAATGGGGTCTGATCAGAATGAAGAGGGGGCCATTCCAATGTAGAGTGGTCCTGAAAATCAATGAGTGATTGGACAATGCTCTAAATTTTTCTAGAGCCAAGGGACTCTGCGAGCACAGTTCGACTTTTGATGGGGTTTTTTAGGGAATCCCCACAATCTTTTTGTATTTTCTTATTAATTTTCTGATTTTTTCCTGGTCTCTTTTAGTGCAATCCTAGTGGGTATGGACTGACATTTTCTTAGGTCTCCCTTTTCGGGTTTTCCGCCTAACATGCTTTGTTCCTCTTTTCTTTTGCGGTTTAAAGTCCCGCAGACAAGACTATCATTACTAATGTTTTCAGTCGAACATATTTGACCAAATATGATGGGGCGAGGGCCCCAATGGGGTTCAACTGATTAAAAGATGTCTCAATACACTCCAGATGCACATGGGGGGAACACATTTAAATTCGGACGACATGCATGGCTTGCCTCAAGGCATTGGAGCCACGTAAGAATACAGAGGTAGGAAGAGCATTACCTAAGGAAGAATCACCTTTGGTAGACGGGCCATGGGTGATCAATATGCAGGCCATTGAGGTCATGGTATGCATAGTCGTACAATGGTGTCATTAAGTCAATTTCTATCCATTTCTGATGGCCATGGGACTTTATGGAAGTACGGCTCTTGAAAACCATGATGGGTGGCTTGGAAAATTATGAAAACCACCAGGGGTGGATCAGAATGGGAGTGTGACATCTGAAAGGGTTTTGGGAACAACCGTACTAATCAGGAGCATGGTCAGGAGACCACTTCCATAGGCATTTAGTTAGCGTAAGGGATGGTTGAGGCTTGGCGCAGTTTAATGTCTTGCAGCTGGGACATCATTTAAAATGGAACGACTTATCCTAGTTCCGAGTAATATTGTCAAAGAAGTTCCACCACAATCATGCAGGGTTGTGAAAGTGGTTGGTAAACTTTAGATTAGAGGGTTTCTGAATCCCGGGATAGACATGGGGGCTCAGAGGCCAGGAGGCGTACAGAGGGAATCATTGCCTATGGAAAACATTCCTTTGGTAGACAGGCCAAGGGTGATGAAATTGAAGAGCCGTTGTGGGCATGGTATGCATATTCGAGAAATTGTGTCCTTAGGTAAATGATTGTATTCCCCCAATATCCAAGAAACTTCAGGGAAGTTGTGATTTTGGACTACCAGGGGTGGCTTATGAGACTTCCACTTTTTCTGAGTGCAGATTATGGTTTATGAAGAGAGGGTGCTTGGATACAGGGAAAACACCTTGAACAAGCTTCCCGAGAATGGGTGAAGTAGTCCCTTCTCCCACAAGTGTGAGACGGCGGCTTATGTCGGTCTGACCCATGCACTGAAGGGCAAAAAAAAGCCTATATTTCTTACTGAACCGATGATGAGTTCGACCGTGTAGTTTATCATCATGTGGTTAGGACACATTCCTTTTAGTTTAGCGTCATGCGGTAAGGATGAGAGGCATTATTTAAAGGATGTTGTGCATATTAATTTCATTCAGCGAGGATGTGTGGCGTTTTTCTTTCCATTTCCCATGCCATGCAGTTTAACGTCGTGCGGTAAGGAAGAGGGGAATTATTGAACAAGTGGAAATGCATGTTGTTGGAGGCCTTCGCTAGGATGTTTTAATTCTTGGTCTTTCCAGCCTTACGCGACGAGGCCATGATGTGATCTGTGCCATTTGACTTCACGCGGAAAAGACATCGTTAAAAAGGCTACTCTTGATTAGAATGAAACTAGGTTCGATTATCCTGGAATGTCCAAGACATGGACAGGGGTTGATGGTGTAAATCATGGTTCTAGGGCTTCTTGGATCAGGAGAGATGATATGGGGGATCTTAGGTGAGTAAGCATATAGAGCTAGGAAGAGTGTCGCCCGAGGAAATATTGTCTTTTATGGTCGATCCACGGGCTATCATTATGCAGAGCCACTGAGGGCATGGTATGCACAGTCATACAAAGGTGTCCCCAGGTCAATAACTTTCCACTTCCTATGGTCGTGAGTGGTTATGAGGATCTGCGGTTGTCTGGGCCACGAAGAATGTCATTTGATAAGGAAATGTCTGAGCATGTCGGGGATATTCTCCCCTGGTTGCTGTTAAAGCTTAATGAGCCCCCCCCCCCGTATTTATTTACCTAGCTCGTAGGGGCACGCCTTCATTCCATGTAGTTTAACATTGTGCGGTAAGGACAAAGTACTCCTAGTTTAACGGTCATAGAGCTCAGACCATTCAAAGACTGTTGCTGCCATCTATCAACAGATAAATGGGTCAACATGCTCTGATACACTTGGAACAAGGTGGAGGATGAAGGTTGTAAACTGCAACTATGAGCTTTCCCAGTTTAGGAGGTGTGGTGTGGGGTCTCTGAGGCCAGTAAGCATACGGAGTTAGGCAGAGTACTGCCCTTGGAAATCATGCCTTTGATGGATGAGCCAGGGGCTATCATTATGCAGAGCTGCTGAGGGCATGGTATGCATAGTCTTAAAAAGGTTTCCCCAAGTCGATAACTTTCCACTTCCGATGGCCATGAATGATTATGAAAATCCGCGATAGCTCACAGTGCGGAGTTCAACAAATGGGGATAATGGTTTCCGATCATACCAAAAACATAATCACTACAATTGTCCATTGAGTCAAAGTAGCCTAGTCCTGGCATGATGTTCACAGATGCAGGCCTCTATGTGAACCACTAGAAGACAAATAGGCTAGCAAGATAGGGGTATCTTGGCAACATTTGGATGAGAAAAGGGGAATGAACTTGTAAACCAATGTTCCATAAATTTTTGGATCGGGAGATGTGATACGGGGTCTCTGAGGCCGGTAGGCGTACAGATATAGGAAGAGAGTCGCCATAAGAAATCTTGCCTTTGTTGGATGAGCCAGGGGATATCATCATGCAGAGCTGCTGAGGGCATGGTATGCATAGTCATACAATGGTGTCACCGAGTTGATAACTTTCCACTTCTGATAGCAATGAGTGGTTATGAAGATCCTCAATTATCTAGGTCATGGAGTCTGATGTATGGAGATGATGCATCCAAATGTGCATGGAGTATCTCCACCTCGTATCTCCTTGTGTCTTGGGTGGGTCACGATGAAGTATGTGCAGTTTAACCTCAGGTGGTGAGGATGAAGGTATAAACCCTGTGTAGGTCTGGCCTGTACACTGGGGAAAGGGACCATTCTGAATTCTTGCTATCCATGCAGTTTAATGTCATACGCTATGGACGGGGAGTACACCCCAGGCTGGTCTGATCCGTACATGGGGGGAAGGGGCATTTTTTTGTTGAAGTGGCTGGGCCAGGATAGGGAATCCCAGCGTCGCTATGTTTCCGCCAAGGGCAGTAATCAAGACTCATGTAGTTCTCTGAAATCAGTGTAGTTTAACATCATGCGGTTAGGACGAGGGGTATTTTTAGACTCCATGAATTTTAACATCATGCGGTGAGGATGTGAATACACCTCGTGCATGTCTGGTCCGTACAGGGGGGAAGGAGGGCATTTTTCTTTCTTTTTGATGTGGCTGGCCCAGGGTGTGAAATTCTGGCGTCACTACATATCCTGTGAGTGTAGGAATCAATATTCACATAGATCCTTGAAAGAAGTACACCCCGTGCAGTTCTGTTCTATACACAGGTGAAGAGGGCATTTTTAAATTTCTTGTCCGTGTATTTTAATGTCGTGTGGTAAGGACAAAATAATCTTAGTTTATGGTCATAGAGTTTGGACCGTTGGGTGCTTGGCAGTTTAAAGTCATGCAGCTCGGACGAAGCGTACACCCCGTGTAGGTCTGGTCCATACACGGGGGGTGGGTCATTCTTAACTCATATTATCTGTTCAGTTTATCGCCGTGTAGTAGGGACGAGTTCCATACAGTTTAACGTCATGTGGTTAGGACAAAATGCTCTTGGTTTCTATGCGAAATACTTCTTCAGGAATCTCGAATTGGTAGGAGCTGTGGTGAATTGCTCGTCCATGGAGATCAGGGCATATGCTCTGTTGGAGTAGACCTTGTGTACAACATATGGTCCCACCCACATGGTCTCCAGCTTTGGAAGTTTCTTTCTGGATATCATTGGGGTCCAAAAGACCAACACTAATTCTCCCTCCAAGAAAGACCGAAGATGAACCTTTTTGTTGAAGGCTCGTGAGATCCGGTTCTGGTATATTTCCAAATGGTGCAAAGTGTGCAACTGCTTCTCATCTAGCTGTTCCAATTCACCTATCATTTTTTTTGATTGCTCATCATTGGACCACTGATCACATATGGAAACGTGGAGTGAGGGTAGTTGGAGTTCAATGGGCAGGATCGCCTCTGTTCCGTACACCAACGAGTACGGGGTGGCGCGAGTAGCGGTGCAGATTGTGGTTTGATAAGCCCACAAAGCATGGAGGAGTTTATCTGGCCATGAATTCTTGTCTTTGTCCACCATTTTCTGGAGAATATCAGACATGGTCTTGTTGAAAGAATCTATCCGTCTGTTGGCCACTGCATGGTAGCGGGATGAGTGGTTACCCTTGATACCATATTCACGTTATAGTTTCTCCACTTCGGCAGATCATAAGTTGGTGTCGTTGTCTTTCACTATGGTATGAGGGAAATAAAATCTGGTGATGATATTGTACTTCACAAAGCTGGAAATATTTCTCGCCCCGACATCCTTGAGGGGCATGGCTTCTTCCCATTTGGAAAAGACGTCGGTCTCTGTGAGGATATACTTCAGCTATTTGGTTGTGGAGGGAGGATATGGTCCCATGACATCCATCCCCCTGACAGAAAATGGCCAGGAGTACATAGATTGATGAAGTAACTCTGGGGGTTGCTGTATGAAGTTGGCATGAATCTGGAATGAGTGGCATTTTTCTGTAAAATGCTCACAGTCTCGTGCCACTATGGGCCAGTAGTACCCAAGCCTTCGAACCTGATGAGAAATCTTGGTCCCTGGTTGATGTGATCCACATGCTCCAGCTTGTACATTATTCATTACAGTAGTGGTTTCTTCTCCATCAAGGCATCTTAGGAGAACTCCACTAAGGCCTCATTTGTAGAGGACCTCTTGCCAACCCGCGCTGCCATATATGAATAATTTGATTTCCCTCCTCCGTATTTTCTCTCGTTCAGCACTATCTGATGGAGGTTCTCCTCGTTGAAGGTAATTGGCAATGGGGGTCATCCAGCCGGTGGCAAGAGCATATGGCTCGGGGATAGGACTGACTTCGTGGATTTCATCCTTATCGACTTGCACAAATTGCAATACCATTCGACGTTGAGAAAAATAGATGACAGTTTCATCCTAGTCTAGATCAGCTAGGGTTGTGGCCGCGTTGGCTAATTCATCAGCCTGAGCGTTCTACGACCGGGGAATATAGGTCAATGTTGGTTCTATGGAGAACTCAGCCATTAACCCTCGGACATTGTCAAACAGGGGGATTAGCTCCTCATTTTTAATAGCATAGTCACCATTGACTTTGTTGATGACCATATCTGAGTCACCTTTCACCATAAGGTGTTGTACTTGTGCCTGGTGTGCGAGCTCCAGGCCTGCAATGCGAGCCTGATATTTCGCTTCATTGTTTATACATCCTTATGATAGGAGGAAGGAGTATAGAAAGACTACCTTTTCTAGGGACACGAGTATTATTCCCCAACCTACTTTGTTGAATCTGGGATCCTCCATCCTCTTACCGGATGGGCTTCGGGATGCGCCGTCAAGGTACATTTCCCATGCTAGGAATGCCTCTCGAACTGAGAAGATGTCTTCATCATGTAGCTTGACATCAGGTGTATTGATCCCTATCGAAGGGTTCTCTTCCAGAAAGTCTGCTAATGCCTAGCCCTTGATGGCTCTCTGAGACACGAACCGAATGTTGAACTGTTACAGGATGACCGCGCATCAGGATAGGCGTCCAGTTAGCATCGGGCGACTGAGGATGTACTTGAGCGGGTTACTCTGCGAGACCAAATGGTCTTCATGATGCTGAAGATAATGTCACATCTTTTGAACTGAAAAGTCCAAATCCAATCATTTCTTCTCGATATTTGAGTATCGAGTCTCCGCATCAGTCATGGTTTGACTGAGGTAGTAGAGACTTTTTTCACTTCCAGCGTCGTTCTTCTGTGCAAGGAAGGCTCCCAGGGACCACTCTAGGTCCGTCACATTTAGGATAAGGGGTCTTCCTTCAACCAGGGGCATGAGAACCGATGGGCTGAAGAGGTACATCTTCAGGCTGTCAAACGCCTCTTGGCAGTGATACGTCCATTGGTACGTGACCCCCTTCTTCATTAACTTGGTGAAGGGAAAAAAAATTTCTTCCAGGTTGGCTATGAAGCACCTAATATAGGGAAAGTGCCCTTGGAATCCTCTCAACTCAGTGAGGTTGTAGGGAGGTGGAAGGCTCAGGATATCCTTTGTCTTCTCAGGGTCAACTTCGATGCCACGATGGCGTACAAAAAAGCCAAGGAATTTTTCTGAGGTAACCCTGAAGGCGCATTTCAAGGGGTTCATATTCAAGGTATGCTGTCGGAGTTTATTGAAGACGGTCTCAAGGTCCGACAGGTGATCCGAGCGCTGTCTGGATTTGACCACCAGGTCATCTACATAACATTGAACGAATTTCCCCAGGAACGACTTAAAGTTCCGATGCATGACACGCTGATATGTGGCGCCAACATTCTTGAGACGAAAGGGCATGACCCTGTAGAAGAATACCCCTTGAGGGGCCTTGAAAGTAGTGTATTATTTGTCTTCTCGGGCCATCCTGATTTTTTTATTTCTAGAATATCCATACATGAAGGACAGAGGCTCATACCCAGCCGTTGCATCGATTAACAACTCAGTGATTGGAACCGGGAAGTCATCTTTCGGACAATGCCGATTAAGATCTCTGAAGTCAATGCAGACGAGGATTTGTCCATTCTTTTTCTTGATAGGGATAATGTTGTCCAACCAAATGGGGTACTAGACCTCTCTAATGAAGCCTGCTTTAATGAGCTTATCAACTTTGGCCTCTATTTTGGCCGCATGTGAGGGATGCGTCCTTCTGGCGGCCTTTTTATAGCCCTGGTGGTCTTCTAGAAGACCTAGGTGATGTTTCGCCACTTTGGGATTGAGTCCTGGCATTTCTGTGAAATTCCAGGTGAAAATATCCTGATGTTACCTTAAGAAAGAGGTATATACCTCGTGTTCCTTGAAAGACATGGCTGCACCAATGAGAGTGGGCCTCAGATCTTCCTCGGTACCCAATTTTACTTCCATGAGTTCGTCCATAGTGGTAGAGAAACCTTCCTCAAATGCATAAGGTGCATCCCTGAGATATTCCCCATCTACTTCTCCGAAGTCCTCTTCTTCTTGGTCCAATGATGAGAGAGCTTCTGATGCGAGCTCTTGGGAGTCTGGAGCCGAGGTTTCGTGGGCGTCCTTACTCGAGTTTTCGTGCCCAGGTTGAGGGTCAGTGGACATTCCCACATTGTCACACTCGGCCTTTATGGATGAAGCCCTGAGGACATCCGAATGCGTTTCTAGACTTAATCTCCTACCCTCAACATGGTTGATGGGTAGGACATAATCTCTGCCAAGCTACCCGTGGGGGTCTTCAAGAACCATTTTTAGGCCATTTGGAGCGGGGATCCAGTCGACACCATCGACCAAAGGCTTCTTTTTCTTTTGCTCATAGAACCCAGAAGCAATGTAATGTGACTCGAAGAGCTCAAAAGTGGCCTTTTTGGCATGCAATGTTCCACTTTGTCTATTGACACAGTACGTGACACACTAGTGGTAGGATGAAGGAACAAGCATGTGCTTATGGATCCCTGGCCTCCCTAGTAGGGCATTGAATGCTATGCTCTGTCAGACCACTAGGAATTCTGTGTAGGCTACCAAGTCACCAAAATGGGTCTTTAGCTTGATTTTACCATTGGTTTCTTCTCACTCTTGTCGTAACCCAACAGAGTTGTGGCCGAGGGAATTAGGGCATCCTCACTGTAGCCCAACTAGCAGAGTGTTCATAGGGGAAGGAGGTTAACTCCAGAGCCATTGTCTATAAGGACATTCTGTATCTCAATACCATTTAGTGTGCCGGACACATATAATAGTCTGATGTGTCCTTGCATGATGGAATATTCGTCCTGATCAGTAACGGAAATCACCGTATTGCATTCAGCCGAGCCAGTCATCATCCATTAAATCTCGGCGGTAGTTACCTCTGCCTGAAACTCTTGGGGGCTGATCAAAGCTTTGATACGCGCCTCCCTAAGGTTGGCTGACAGACTCATGGAATCCAGGATTGACAACTTGGCTGGTACTGACTCCAGTTTCTTAAGGATGTCGTATTTTTTCTCCAGCGGTCGACGCTTCTCCGTTGGAGGGATAGTCCTAGCAGGCGGCTTGGGGGCTAGAGCATTTGATGAGGAGGGACCGGTCGCAGGGTCAAATATCGACGGTGTTCCCACGTTCTGGGGACTTGGCCCGACCGGTCTGTTTGTGCGCACTAGGCGGCTAGACACTTGTTCCTCCTCTGGTGGGTATCATAGAACAACAAGGCCAGAGTGTCTTCTTGTGGAGGTGGAGGGGTATTCCTTCTCATGCTGAGTCCGTTGAAGGGATCTCCCATGTGTTTCCGCAATATTAACGGTTTGAGCTAGGGTCCACCCGTAGGGTTGGTTTCAGCCGCGGCTGCATCTCCTCTGGTATCCCCTACCTCTGTGATTCATCCTCTCGGCTCCTCGTGCATGGAACTCGGGTTTGTTACCATACCCTTTGTCAGGGAATGATTCTATAAGATGGATGATGTTAATAGAACCAAAGACTGGCTCTTCATCCTCTGATAGGTCAACCTGGACGGTTGTCCCTGATGGTGTCATTTGGTGGGTCAGTGCCCATGACACCAAATTCGAGGGTATATAATCGTCCAGGGTTGATACTAACTTCGGCCCTGTTGCAGACTGCTCCTTTTGAGATTGTTTCTTCCTTCTATTTCGCCCAGATGACCGGATCATAGAGGATTGTGAGGCCGTTGCTGTCGTCTGTGCGGTGTCAAGGGATGTTGGTGGCAACACTGGCTACTGTAGTTGATCTCAGAGTATTCCCTAGGCTCGGTTGATAGTCTTCCGAGTCATCCAGTTGTCAAATTTCTTCCCCTTCTTTCTGGTGACTTTCTACCACCTCTCATCTTTGTCGGAGTTGGTGGTAGAAATACATGCCAAATGTGCTGGGGGGTGGTCCTAGCTCAACCTGTCCGGAGACTTCAATCCTCTATAGGAGGTCTTTGATGACGAAGCATTCTCGGATACTGTGTCCCACCATCAGTTGGTAGGGGTAGTAATCTGTCCTGTCATCTCGGCTGACTTCTTCATGTTTCCTCGACTCCGGGAGGCGGAGCAAGTTGCATTTCATAGAGGTGATGAAGTAGCCACAGACTTGATCATCTTAGAATGAGTATAATTTTTGTCTTCATTCCTCAAACTAGTTATGATTCGGTCCTCACTGATGATCCTGTTTAGGTGGAGGTGGCCACTGATATGCATGGGGCCCTTGACGATTTGGTGGATGCATGAGCGGTGGAGCGGGCACAGGGGCCGACTTGAGTGTGACAGCAGACTCTTCAGCTCTAGGGTCTATTTTTGCAGGAGCTTGTGGGGATATTCAGGACTTTGAATTAGACCGCTGCAGGGAGTCATCAATTATCTGGGCAATGGCCGAGAGATAGCGGAAGCCAGTGGTGCACTCCACTATTATGATCGGTGTTCGCAGCTCATCTCTAAGATTAACGATGCATATGGATCACATCTCATCTTGAGGCATTTCCCGGTTCAGATAATATGTTAGACCTTTCCATCTAGCAATGAAATCTGAGACACTCTTTTTCTCCCTCTACTTGCAGTTCATGAGGTCATTGACTGTTGTCTTAAGAAACGTCGAGCTGGAGTGGAATAGGAACTACTGCCGAAGGTCCTCCGAACTCTTTATTGACTGGGCGAGCAGACTCGTGTACTAGGCAAAGGTAGATCATTGTAAGGTCCATATGAAGAATCTGAGTTTCACTGCTTCTTTTTGTACCGAAGTTCCCATCATTGGGTCACAATAGGATGAGTAGTGCATCAAATACTGTTCTGGATCACCTAACCCATTGAAAATAGGGAATACATGGATCCCAATATAGGGTGGAGGTGGTGTGTTAGTCACCAAATCAAGGTGGGGTATCCACTCTATCTTTATTGGAGCTCATCTACCTTCCATCGCTTCCAATCGAGCCGTAAGCACATCGATGGTGTTGGTGAGACCCTAGTTTAAATCCTGTTGGGCCCGGTCCTAGGCTGGTGTAGCCCAAGGCATTGCCTGAAGATCCGAATTAGCCATCACCAAGGGTGCATATTCCATTTGGGGCACCCTAAGAGGTTTCAGACGTACTTGCTCCAGTTTCTGCATAAGTGGAGGGAAATCTTGGAATTCATCATCTATATTTAGGTAGTTGGATGAATCGGGCGCCTCATTGGGCAGGAGCCCTGATCATGCTTCGTTTTCCAAAGCAATCCTGAGCCTTTGAGGTGCACTTGCTGGGAGTTCATGATTTGGCTCCTCGTAGGACACAATTTCAATAAGGCAGTTCCTCTAGAGTAGCTCACCATTATGTCGCCTCAATTCTTTCATCTCCTCTTCCTATCGAGCAAATATCTCTTCGAGCGTGAGTGGCTCATTTTTTTTTGAGAGAAGGAGGTAGGTTAAGGGTAACCAGTCCCTTATTCTTATCCTTATTGGAATCTCATTGGGTAGGCAGAGGTGGTTTGGCTGGAAGGACGACCATATTTAGGGCGGCACTCTGGTTCTGGGTGTGCACACCTGGGGGTTCGTTGTGAGTCACAGCCTGACTGGAACCTTCGTCTCATGATCCTTCCGTATTTTCATTTTACCTGGTGTCATCCATGGGGTTAGTCTCTATGGCATTGATGAATGCATATGGCAGGGTGGAGAGGAAGTCATCTTCTAAATGGGAATAGGATCTCCCACGTCTTCTTCCAGCCTTTCCTTTCGTGACCTGGGATTTCCTTCGAACTTCTTGGTGAAGGGTTACGTGGAGAATTCTTTGAGGCGACCTTACGATGCGCCTTTCTCTCAAAGGGGATGATGATTCAAATGACAGTATAAGATGGGAACCTCATCTTATGACTATCCTCCCTAAACGAGAGAATACTGATTCTCTTGGGGGAGGTTGTTTTTGAGAGGGTAATAATGCCCCCAGCCTTGAGGGCTGGGGTTGGCTCCATT
Organism: Viscum album; assembly: GCA_963277665.1. NCBI lineage: Eukaryota > Viridiplantae > Streptophyta > Magnoliopsida > Santalales > Viscaceae > Viscum > Viscum album. Next base: position 932,136,943 of record OY728131.1, read on the forward strand.
CCTTGGACATCGAGTCTCTTCCTAGATTTATTGGTCTTATGGGGGAATTTGTTGATAAAAATTCCCCCAGCCCTACAGGATGGGGTTGACCCTAGATTGCGGCAGTGGCTGCTGCTATCGTGACCTGCCTGATCTCACGTTCCCCCACTCATGGGTGAACCAGATTTGGTGTCAAATTCTCATGTGGATAAATTACTTCTAGGGAGGCAGACAAAGATCGCTGATTGGCCTCTCTTAGGAGAGAGTCTAGTTCTATGCTCTCGGTGGCCTGATTCAGGAGTTCTAAAATGGTGTGTTCCTGCCGGGCTTGACGCTTCTGGGACTTACTCAAGGCCTGACTCTGTTGGGTGTATTGCCTTTCCTGAACAGGGGGACTACTCGATTTTCGTCTTGACGTGATGAAGTTGCAGGACACCATGCCGAACAGGTTCTTCTGGGTGGGGAGCATAGTGAAATGCAGAGCTCTATGTCCCCCCCATCCCCTGATATATACTCTCGTTGGGGCATCACTGATGAGGAGGCGTAGCTCGTGCAGTGCGCGAAGGCAGGTTATCACCATGTTCCCTTTACGTCTCTCGGGGTGCTATCGCCACGCCGTAGGAAGGGCCTCCAGGTCAATGTGACGCTGGAGGTCTCCTATCATCTTGACATGGTCTACATACCCTTCATAGGTTAGGAAGCCTGAATTCAACCGGCAGAGGGTCATCCATATATTTTGGAAGATGACGTGCACACATTCTTCAGACCACTCTCTGGGTATGTCATACAGAGAGGTGGTCGTGGGCCAAAACAAAACTGGTATATCATTCTCAACCAGTCGTTTCCTCAGGTGTAGAATATTGGCATACTCCTCCGCCAGGGATTCCTCTACCTGGTCAGCCAAACTAAGGCGCTCACTGTCAATGTTGTCGGAGGCAGTGGGACCAGTAGGTGCTGAAACATTATGTGGGTGATTCCGAGGTGGTTCAGAGGATGAACGTAGCCCTGGACCGTCTCCTGATCGAAGAAGGGTGTCTTTGGCGACTAAATGGGAATCTGACAAACTCGATCCAGTCCTTCTGAGATCAACGACATACGAGGTCTTTTCTATGCTTGATTCAGCGGGGGGAGGACCTTCCTGTCGATATGATGTGCCATCGCGGGGAGGACCTTCACAATGGTGGTCGTAATGGAGAGGAATACCATTACTGCTTGATGCTTCACTGCATAGAGGAATTTTTCAGTGCACGCCCTGTGGGCGACTTCCAAGGTGTGTCACAGAAGGGGGAGGACCTTCTGGCTACGTAGCGGTTTTACGGGGAGGACCTTTGCAACAACAGCCATCATGGTGAGGATGACCATCATGGCTTGATGCTCGATGTATATCCTGGGGAGGACCTTCAGGACACACTGCGAAAAGGGGAGTACCTTCTTGTTGCTTGGGGCCAATGCGGGGAGGACCTTCGCAATGGCGGCCATGGTGGCGAGGACTACCCTCACAGCTACGGCAATGGAGAGGACTACCATTACAGCTGCGGCAATGGAACGGATGACCATTACTACTACCCCATGGAGAATATCTGCGCGGTACACCATAGGGAGGGATTCCAGAATGTACCGCAATGAGGGGAGGGCCTTCTCATTGCTTGACGTCTCTATAGGGAGGACCTACGTTATCAGGGTAGCGAGGACTACCACCGTGATCTGATTCTAGGATGGGTGAAGTGTCATTACAATGTAACCCTTGGGGAGGACCTTCAGGGCAGGCCACGATAAGGTCAGGGCCTTCTTGTCATGATGAGATGACACTGCGGGGAGGGCCTCCGCATTTGCGACTATGATAGCGAGTACTAATACCATAATCTGTGGTCCCACTACAAGGATAGTGTTTGCAATGTATACCTCGGGGAAGACCTTCTGGGTGGACCGCAGTAAGTGGAGGACCTTCTTGCTGATCGATCTTCTTGTCACGTGGAGGGTTTCTATGACTCGCATCACAAGAGGAGCTCTCATGATCGATCGTTATATGCCCGCGAGGGAGGCCCCCACAGGTGCTCTGGGGAGGTCCTTCAGAGCTGCTGGTAGCAACATTGCGGGGATGACCTTCACAACTGTTATTACTACTCCCATAATATGGTAATGGGTGGGTAGGGTTCCGCACCTAAGATGTGTGCTTAGCGGAATTGGGAACCCCAGATTCCAGCAGAGAGGATTCATGAACCCGCTCTTTATTTTCCGGCTCCCTTCGGCGCGTTTGGGGTGCTTTCTTGTCGGTAGCCGGGACCCATCTACTGTTGATAACGACCTTAACCTTTGGGTCCCTGTCTAATTAGGTCACGTGATGCCGTTGGGATACACCGACGAACATCTTTGATTTTAGTAGGAATATATTCCTACTTTGGGAAATCCACCGTGATGGACGGGTGCCCCCCAGTTGGAATGAGTGTAGTTGCTTGATCTGATTTCCCTTTCATCGCGTAATATGGCCGGCGACCCTCCTGGGAAAGAGAAGGGATGCAGATTTTCTCTGAGGAGGCTATCTTGTATCTTAGATGAGTCTCCTCAATTGGGGAGACAAGATCATGGCCCTGAGTCCTTTTTGTTTCCCGTGATGAAATTAAATTCTGGAAAGTCTGCAAGATATTATCAAGGATCGAAATCTACTCCTCCATCATTGCCAGGATATGTAGAGAGACATCTTTGGCTGGAATGGGTATGAAGGCTAATTCTAGTATCAGAGTAGGAATATCTTTCTCTTGTCCCCCAGTGGTCAGTGGGTACTGAAAATTATCTTGTGTCGGGGCAGGTGAACGAATATGCCTCTGTACCGGGATGCGCCGGTTTATCTCTCCGTTTTCTGCCACATCTGGGTGGCAGACATTACTTACATCTGCAGGGAGATGGCCCTACATATATTGGTTTCCCACCGTATCGAGTCGGTGGCCATTGTTTGTGGGGATACTTCCACGCCTATGAGTTTCTCCCACATCTGGGTGGAAGACTTTGATGATCGCTGCCATGCCAAGATGGCGGGCGTGAGAAGAATCTACTAGGAGCTGGTCCTACAGGCACTAGGTCACCACCACGTCAAGCTGGTGGGCTTCATGAACCTAGGCAAGGAGAGGTGCCTGCCGGGTAGATGTCATCCTGCGTGCATGATGGGCTTGATGGAGCTTGGCAGGGATGTGCGCCAACTCATATAATGCTCCCATTTTCTGGATGGTGGGTTTGGGAGGAGCGAATGGGTGTAGGTTCTTGTTCGTGGTACGTCTCCAGGGCTAGGCAGCGGAGCTCCTCCTTAGAGACCGGGGTGATGACCGGACCCTGATTGTACGTTTCCCACCCTCATCAGGTGGTCCGAGGGGATGGCGCTCGGGGAGCGTGGGCCTGAATCCTCGAGGAAACATCCACCTCGCCGTGAGGATTTTGAGTTGCGGCGTGACCGCAATGACGCCTTCTGGCGGGGGCCTTGGAGTGGAACCCCCGTTCTGCATGGATGATGTCCTCAGCGTCGACCTCAACGTCCTCCATAAGATAACGGAGGTATGCATTGTCTCGTTCCGAGGATAGACTCCCAAAATAGTTTGAGATGACGACAAGGGCCGTCTAGATCTGCCTTTGCGGCCACTGCTGGGCAGGCGACCAACGCGTTCTGGCAGACTGGAGGGCATGCATGCCCGCCTCTACTCTTGGGAGAGTACCATTCACGTGGTACTCTCAGATCAGTGCGTTCGAAACCCAGCATTGAAGATGTTGGGTGGGTGACGAGGTCCTCAATTGGTGAGGATGTCCGGTCCTTGCGTTGTTGGAAGCGTGTGCTTGTGACTTCCTTTGCGATACCATTGGATCGAAGGGAGTTCTGAAGGTACCTACAAAACATTTCAACAAGAACACAGAGCAAACCCGTCAAAGAAGTATCTCATGATCACATGAGTAATTAACGACATTTATTTGGCCCTCCTTGAGAGTATAAGGAGGTACAGGGTGAGATTAGGTGAAATATGTCATGTTTGGTTAATGATTCACGTCGGGTTCACCATTTTTGTTTCGTGGTTTTGGGCCCCGAAACGCCCAACTGTTCCGTATCCGATGATGCGTGGACCTGATTTCCAAAGGCAGGAATTCGCTAAATAGTCTGACCAGTGACACTTAAGAACTCACATTGGTCAATAGGATGGGAAGTCGGGCTCATCGCACCCATTTTGGGGGGAATTATTTCCTGTTCCGGGACTCCCTTATTGATTTAAGTCATATTCATTTTTTCACGAATCGTTGGTTTATACGCAAACATAGTATCCACGTATTTAACCCTGGCTGCAATGGTCAACTAAACACAGGGGTTTGGAATCACTTATTCATGAGGTTTACCATCCCTCGTTGAATTAATGACCTCGAAGAGTCGAAACACTCTTGAGGCGGCACCATGAATGGTGCGGTGATCCGATGTGATGATAGTCGGATCGATCTGTTGTCGGGCCTGAACCACTTGGAGGAGTCCTACGAACCCTTCCTAGGATACAGGGATCAAATTCCACGTAGTTCATGTATAAGTGTCGGAGGACTGATGCGAAAATGGAATGGGGGTCCGATGGGTAGTGGGATTGAACCTCATAGAGGATTCCTACGTATCCCTGTAGTGGGGAATCCATGTTCTCGTAGTTCGCGTATACAGTTTAATGTAATGCAGGAGGGGGGCATACAATTTAACGTCATGCTGGACGGGGGTGGAACTCGACGTGAAGAAATGACCGAGTGGTGGGATTGAACCTCATGGAGGCTTCCTACGTACCATGCCTTGACATTGATCAAAATCCTCATAGTTCGCTTAGTGGGGCTTACACTATGAGGAGGCCCATAAGAGGATGTCATGTTCGATGCTTACTCTAAGACCACGTGAGTCATGCTCGGTGTGAGAAACAAGAGGTAGAAAGGACCAGACGATCACATCGTGAAAGGTGCGTCCGTGAGAAGTGGAGTGGGGCTTACGCATGGAGTGGCCCATAATGATAGATTGGGGCTTACACTCTGAGGAGGCCCAAAGTGATGGATTGGGGCTTACACTCGGGGGAGGCCCATACGACAAAGAAAATTGGGAGAGGGAAAGGGGGTGCTCCTGTGCCTATCTCCTCTCTTGCAGTGCATGAGGGCTTCCTTTTGATTGGTATTTTACCACCCCTAAAGTGCCCTGAACAAGTGGAGGGGAAGAAATGGGGTTCCCGAGCTCAGACTCCATATTACTGTGGGAATGTGAACCCAGGAATGCTTTGGGAATAGGCTCAAGGGTCGGGGAAACCCTATCACCTCTACTTACCGTGGGTATGTGAACTCAAAATGGCGCGTTGATGCGCCTGAGGGTCACACCACGCGGATCTGGTGGCTCTAGTGGAGGCCTCAACTCGGGACCGATGAGTAGACCCATGAGGGGGTCACGGAGGATCTGGTCGGATTGGAAGAATTTTATCTGGCCTGGGGAATGGGAACTCTGAAGGATCTTATGGGCCACAAGTATGGAGGGGTGGTAGATCCCTTTGCATAGGAGGGTGCTACGTGACTGGAGAATCCGTCCACAAACTAGGCTGGTCTGCAGACTGAGGGGAATCCCGCGAACCAGGGTGGTTCGCGGTCTGGAGAGCATCCCACGAACTAGGGTGGTTCGCGGATTTGGGTTCGGCCCGCATACTAGGGGGTACTCGGAGGGGTCCACGTGAGCAATGGTGGCCGAGGGCAGCGCCGATCGGGGGTTCATCAATCGAGACTTTACCCACGTAGGAGGGTGCTACACGGTGCGGTGGATCAGAAAAGAGGCATAAAATCCCTGCTCTGTGGGGAGTGCATCTGCGAAGGGTCCATGGTTCACAGTTTCCTTTTGTTTTTTATTTTAGGTTCGCGGTTTACCAAATTATAATGCTTTTTTGGTTCCTTATTAGTTCGTTCCCAGGTTTTTACCTGCTCTGGTTCGCAAACTGGAACTTCACTGTTTGGGAAATCCATAGCCTCTATTCGAAACCCTTCCTCCCAAATCTGATCACTCTTCTCTTCCTCTACCTTCGAACCATCCGAATCTGAATTCCAAATCCCCTTTTCCCTTCCCCCTCGGTCCCCTTTTATAGAGTGGGGAAATTGATGTATTTGTGGAAACATGACACCTTTTTCAGAGTCCCATGACCGAAAATCCCGGTTTAAGACTGACATGGTCAATCCTTGATTCGTGGTGGGTATTGAGCGCTTCTCCTCTGCGAACTGAACTCAGAGAGTGCTTCGCGGCCGCGGAGGGTTCCACCTCTATTCTGCAAACGACAACGGATGCGGCTTGAACCGGTCGATGTGGTCCGTGGTTGGGACAGTTCATGACGGTGGAGTAGACCAGCTCCCCTTCTACCTCGCGACCACAGAGGATCTCCACCTCCATTTCACGAACAACGAAGGTTCGCAGAGGGGGCGCTTCACGGTGGTGGACTGGCCTGGCGTCCGACAGTCTTCCTGGTCCGCGCCCGCATAGGTGCTCCGCCCCCATTACGTGAACAACAGTGTTCGTGGGAGGGCGGTTAGCCAAATAGGCCGCGTACTTTTGTTGGGAGCCGGTACGCAGATCGGTTTGGTCCTTTTCCATGACATAGGGTAATTGGATTTCCCCCTTTCCAAATATTCAAGACCCTACAGGTGGGTAGGTGATGATCAACTAATAAGAAACATGATGTAAGAGATTTCTTCTCAATTTCCACACCATTGAGACATATTTTGTTAATATACACCTATTAACATTTACGTAGTATATATTTTTCCCCTTTGGGTTATTTAACATGAATATATTTTCATTCAAGTTTATTAATGATTATGTTCAATTTAATATCTCAATAAGCATGATTAAAATAAAATTCCATCTTATTTCTCTTCTTGATTGTGTATATTTTTCTCCCATATATATTTTATTAAAAATATATTTTTACTAGAATTATTTATAATGGATATTTAATATTATCCATAAATTTATACATAGTAAACAATTAATATTTATAATATTTTCCAAAAAGTTTTCATTTTCAACAACAATTTATAAATTAAAAACGAATGGCTTTTTAACTTATATGGAATTAACTGACCAAAAATCCCCCACAAATATTCTAAAACCTTTATCAATATATAAAATTGGTAAAGGTTATTAAAATAAAAACAATATAGAGAATATTTTTTAGATAATTGAATCTTATATTCTCCAAAATAATTGAATTAAGTTGAAAACTATCATTTTTGATGAATTGAAATCCATATTTGATTTATTGTTAATTTTAAATATATTGAATTTATCTTGAAACATTCCAATTCTTATGATCATTTAATATAAATTGACCATAAATATCTGTAGTATTTGGTTCATGGATATAATTATATCATAAACCATATAGAATTTCTATATACAGTGTTTTACTTTGAATTTTAATTGATTTATCGGGGAAATATTGATTTTCCAAATTATTTACTTAATATAGATATTTTTTGGTTTGAAATTTTTTTCATGAAATAAATATATCATTTGATATATAAATAATTCATTGCTCATGTAGTGATGGGTGTCGTGAATAATTATATAACCCCGGATTCATAAATGGGTATCATGAGAATTATCAATTCGCCTAATTAAAAGGTTCAATACCCATAGTTTGTTAAACTATATTGGTGAATGATATTGATGGTATAGATATCATGATGTATAATACTATGAAATAAAATAATATTCATTTCATTTATTGATAATTTATTTATTATTATCAATGAAATTATTACACTGATAATATAAATGAATTCATTTCATGCTCATGTTTCTGATTAAATGGTATGGGTTTTTATATATTTACCATTACATATAGATTATTATTTTCTTACACGTGATAGATTTCACTAAACATACCCCTTATTGGTAATTTGATCTCACCCTTAATTTTTTCCCCATGTTTTGAAGAAGAGATCTTTAACTATGTTTCAAGTATTCAAAATGTTAAGTTTTGTTATGATTTAAATTTTTTCTAATGTCAAATGGGTATAATTTAATTATTTGGTTCTCCAATACTACTAAGCTGATCGACCTATTGAAATTATATACATTGTATCTATGAAAATATAATATATTAGGCACTTTATCTTGGTTACAAGATTTGTTGATTTTATTGTATTTTTTCAATGTAATTATATTAAAATCCTGGGGAACTAGATTTTAATGAACATAGGTAACGTGATAATTATGATAATACCCTATAGTATTTTGAATCTCTTAAGAGGTATTATTGTTTTATAATCCAGTATTTTGGATCAATATGTTCTAACTAATAATGAGTTATTATTTAGATATGGTGACTAATTGAAGATAATGAATCAATACATGTGGTCAATGTTGGTATTGTGCCGATGATCAAGAAAGTATAGTTGATGTTGAAGCTGAATAGGTCATGAACATTTTATGAAAGTAGACATAGGTTATGTGTAATTAATTTATATATATGTAGAAACATAATGTTTGAAGTATGTTTAACCTATATGTGATCATTTATTTTAATAGTAGCCTCAAACATTATATAGAGAAACTAATATAGTTTTAGTAATGAAATGCATCAACTCACATGAAAATGTATTTCTCATTCTAGGATGTGATGAAATTATCAATTTTATATTGGTATTTTATTTTTTTATAATATATTATGATAATTGGTTTCTATTGATCTGGAATAATATGGTGGAAAAAGAAATATAAAATATGGAATGGTTATATTTAATGATATATTATTTTATAAATACTTAACTTATGATAACTGATACAAAAGAAATAGAAAGGTCCATAATTAAATGAAAAATATTGAAAAATGTGTTATGGTTTATGAGTATACCAATACATGAATACCCATGTTTTATTTGTATAATATAGATAATATATAGAGATATATTGAATATTTCGTGAAATACCTTAATCCAAAACACTGAAGGGAACGAGATTCTCAAACATTGTCATCATATAATATAATAAAATTATTTTTCTATCAAAAAATAGAAGGAAATATCAAGATCATACTCCATTAAGATAAATTAATAAAGGAAGATTTTATATGAAAACCATGAAAAATAAGAAGTTTCAAATAAAATCAGGGGAATAAATTAATTCACCTCATATAAAAATTGTGGAATAAAATTTCATATAATTTATTGAAGGGAATGGGATATTATTACCTATTCAAAGATAAGGGTCTAATGGAAAATGAATACATGGGGAAGAAAAAAACTAGTGATTTAAAATTCGTAAATAATAGAATAATAGGGTATTATTTAGACCAATACCCCACGTGTCGAGGGAAAATATCATAGAAGATGTTGAGGGGAAAATTCAATGCCTAAATGATCACTATTGTTGAGGGTTATATTTCCAACGAAGTGGTTACTGGTATATTAATCATATCCAAAATTTTAGTTAATGATCTATAGGAATCTGTATCTTCAAACTCTTTTATATATTACATGTTTTATATGAAATTTGGATATTTTTCTAACAATATAATAAAGGAGTTTTCATCCAAAACAGTTATTGTAAATCTCACCCTGTGAATGATGTTTCAATTAGTTCCCATTATGACACTCAATCATTACATATTGGAATAATTTTATAATATAACTAGCATGGATTTTATACAATACTTATTATGGATATGATTGAAAAATATAATGAAAATTTTATCTTAAAAAGAATAGTATTATGAATCAAGATGAAGATGATTAATAATATAACTTCATAGGGGATACATCATCATTTGAGTCATGTCTATATAAAAATATAGTAGCTCATAGAAATTAGATTCATTTGGCTGATTAGAAAACACAATCTATAGCTAAAAATTTAATAAATGATTTTAGGATGTAAATATTCTATAGGAATGAATTGATGTATTTCCTGAGGAATTTCTAGGATGTCCAAAAAAATGTATATTTGGGTTTTCCATTTATTTAATCAATGATATAAAACCTATATCAAGGAATACCTATATAATGGATAGTGTGTATTTTTTAGATTTTATGAAAAATATCTATGATTTGTGTAAAAATTTATTTATACACACTACTGTTTCACTTGGGGGATCCCCTGTAATTTTCATAAGAAATAATGATTCATCTATGAGGTTCTACTTTGATTATTGAGAAATTATTGATATTATGATATAGATAAAGTATAATTTAGTTCATATTTGTAACTTATTAGATAAATATTATGGAGCTCAATATTATTCCAATGTTGAACATCATTCTAGATTTCATCAATTACAATTAAATTGAAAATATATTTCAAAGATTTTATTCCATTAGAGTTGTGGGCATTAGGAATTTATGATACTTCCATTTGGATATCTAATGAACCCTATATTTTTATGGATCCATTGAAAAAAATTTATTGAAGGAATTTATATATAATTTTGTTATTTATTGATGATATCAGGGTATCCTATAAAATTTATGTGGATCTTGAGAATCACTTGTAGATCATTATTGAAACTCTTAGAGGAAAATAGTCATATGGGAAAGTTTGAAATTGTAAATTTTAGATTTTGAACGTTTACTTTCATTCCATTACTTTATCCATGTCTGGAATCTTAATTTATCCTTTTAAATAAACTATATTTAGATATTGTCTTACACCAACAAATATAACCAATGTATATAGTTTGATTGGTTTTTTAGTTTACTATAATTGTTTTGTTCAAGAAATTTCCATATTGGATAACCCATTAAACAAATTTACTTGTAAATGGGTCGAGGTCATATGAATAAATTAATGGGGATATTCTTTTAAATAATTTAATATGATATTACTCCATGCTCTAATTTTGACACTAATATCATTAAATGTTTGATTCTTTATATTATGTGATTCATCAATGAATGGACTTGGTTTTTTTCTTATAAATAATGATGAAGTTATTTCATATGCATCAAGGAAGTTAAAGACTCATGAATATAACAATACGACTCCTGATATAGAGTTGGAAGATAATATATTTTCATTAATGACATCGTGACACTATTTATATGGTGAGTGATGCAAGATATAAATATATCATATGAATCTAAAAATATATTTTCACATAAAGATCGAAAAAAGTTTGTCAGCGATGATTCAAGATACTCAAGGATTATGAATTTATAATACACTAAACCCCATGGAAGAAAAATAATGCAGTATATGAATTAAGAAGTAATTACCAGGGATTTCAATCCAAAATAAAGATTATGAAATGTCTAATTTTTATATATTTAGTAATGATAGATATGGTAATTATTAAGGAAGGGGAAACATCACTGTATTTTAAAATGACTACAAAACCTTCATTATTGGAAAATATTAAATGGTATCAACTGGATGAAGAGAATTTTGAAAAGAAAATTAATGTTGTGAGTGATTAGAAATTGGTAGTCTTCATATATAAATTTGTAATTCTATAATTTGACAAGAGAATATGTGTTCCATAAAGACTAGAGTTTAAAATTGAATTATTAGATTATGCCCATAACATAAATTTATACATATAATATGGTTACAAAATTATGTAAAGATATATGATGTAACATTTACAGAGTGATAATATAATGGGGGAATTTCTTTTTTTGCTTCATGTTTTAGGTTTTTTCAACATGTTCCAGATGAGTGATAACAAACTAGATGATTCATAAAACCAAAAACTATTCATATGTGGAAATTGGAGAGTATTTCTAGATGAATTATCACTATATTACCAAAGAATCCTAAAATGAATGATTCAATATGTGTTAGTGTTGATCACCATACAAAATCTACACATTTCCTCACTTTAAGATAAAATTTACCTACCGGGCACCTCATGAGGCTCTATATTAATAAATTTGTTATAATTTTGTCTGAATCTATTTTAATTTTCAGTATTTAATGGGTATGTAGTAGTGGTTTTTTACACTACTAAGGGTTTAAACTGTTCCCTAATAGTTTAGCAACAGTTATTAAAAGTTCTACATATTTCATAGTTGTTAGTAATTTAGCAGCATTTTCCAAAATTTCATGGATGTTTTATTATGTGATATTTTCCATATCATTTAGATAAATTTAATGGTGTATTTAGTGTAGGTTCTTTTTTATAAATCATTAAGTGAAATATAAATAAAATAAAAAAATGATGCAGAAAAAATCAGTGGACGTTTCTTTTAGTGGGGGTAAATTGTAACCACCACAAAACATATTATATTTAATTCAATTAGAGTTTTTACTTAATGCCACAACTAAATTATTATATTTTAATATTTAATAAAAAATAAAAAATATAAAAATAACTGCAATGTCATAAACTAAAACATAAATATATGTTAAACACATCATAAATATATCACACATCCATAGACATATACACACATCCAATTATCATATCCTCAATCCCATTCATCCCATACATCTATCAACTAATCACTTAGTCCTAAATAAATACATATAAATCATTTTGAATAACATCCCATTACCAATAATCATTATTTTTAGGACCTCCACTTCATTTTTCTACCTCTAATTCATCTCATGAATTGAAATCGACCATGTCATCTCACTAGCATTACAAAAAAGAAAACAAAAATTAAAACTGAACATCATAAATCTGAATTAATGTAGAACAATTGATAAAATTTTAACATATCATATAAAATAATAATAATCATGAAAACCTTTGGAAACATTTCATGGATCAAAACGATCAACCTTTTTCCTACTACCAATATCTGCCACTGACAATATAAACTATAAATTTTTATGAAAATACATTTTGAAGATAAATACAAGGAATATATTTAGAATGATACACATATAAATTTCTATTTTGTTATTAAAACTGAATAAATATTTATAGAATATATATATATATATAATGAAAATCACATTGAAAACATAAACCTTCTTATTTAATATAAAATTAAATACTTGAATCATAAAATGGATAAGTAAATATTCTAATTTATATATAAAGAAATGTAAAATTTTCTTGAAATTTATTATTAAAACAAATTTAAAGAATTTGATATCACAACATATGCTATATTTTAAAAATAACTCAGTTTTGGTTTTCCTTTGTTTTCATAGAAATCTGAGGTCATTGGCTTTGGATTGGACAATTCCAAACATGTTTTAGTGATTTCAAGCATTAAAATATGTCTATGACCATAATGGAAAACCCTAATCTTGAATGACATGATTTCAATTCTTATATTTCGAAATTTAATATTTGATTATTTTCCTAGGATTTCAAGTAAATATGATGTTGTTTTACTGGTTTTGACCCACGTCACTTGTTTTAAAAGGCGTTTGTAACTTTCATAAGTGATTATTGAGTGATTTTTACCACACTACATGTGGTATCGATGTGTTGTCTATACGTACACATAAAAAAGACTCATAGAGTTTTTAACCATGGTTACACAAAAATACAATGTTGTTTTATATGGTTTAGACCAATCTATGATTGTTTTTAGTGTTCTAAAACAAAATAAAAATGCATTTATAGTTATAAGAGAAAAATTTTAATTTGTTATGATGTTTTTACAATTAATATTGTTTTTAATTAAATATATAGTCATTCTCCCACGAATTTAAGGAATTTTACATCAATTTCATGGTTTTGTCCCCTTAAACATGTTTATGATTTCTATTGTACCTTTTTGGTGTATATCGAGGAATTCAGACCACACCACACTTCAAATTGAAAATTTTTTTATGTGTAAATGTAAAATAACAACTCATCGTTGGTTTTACCATGATTTAAAATTAATTCTAGGACTTTTTCTATGGTTTTTACAATTCCAACCGTTTTATTGTTTTTAAATTCTAAAAATGTTTTTATGGAAATAACTTGAAAACAATATTTTTGAAGGATGTTTCATTGGTTCCTACATTTCAAAACTAAATATATGGTCATTTTCCCATGATTTTAGAGAAATTCAACATTGTTTTCCTAGTTTTCACCACATGATACTTTTTTAATGGATTTTTTCTTTTTAGAAGTGTATATAGAGTAATTCTAACCACATTGCACATCTGATTGACTTATTGTCTACGTGTACACACCAAAAACAACTCAGTTGTAGTTTTACCATTATTTGACTCCAATATGCTATTTTTTGATGATTTTGACAATTCAACTCATGTTTTAGTGTTTTAAAACCCTAAAAATTTGGTTACGACTATAACATGAAAATTGTAAGTTAGAATTACATGTCGTCAGTTACTATTTTTCAAAATTAAATCTACTGTCATTAACAAGTGATTTCAGTTGATCCTTCCATCATTTTCTTATATTGGAACACCTCACACCTTTTAAAGCCTTTTGTACCTTTCATAAGTGTATAATGAGTAATTTCTCAATCAATATACATCAGATTGAAGTGTTTTATATAAACACACATCAAGAACAATTAATGGGTGGGTTTCCCATGATTTCACATCAATATGAGGCACTTTCAATGGTTTTGACCATTCCACACATTTGTTAGGATATGAAAAGAATAAAAAACATGTCTACATCCAAAAAAATATCCCATAACTTGTAATGGATTGTTGTCAGTCCATATATCTCACAACTATATATACTGAATTTGTCTTAAAATTATAGGGAAATATGACATTTTTTTATTGGTTTTACCCCCTCACACCTGTTATTGAAGACTTTTGTATCTTTTAAAAGTGTATTCATAGTAATTCCGACCACACTGCATGTCGTATTGTCATTCTTTATGTGAGTACAGATAAATAAAAATTCAAAAATGTTTTTATCATGATTTTTCATCAATATAAGGCCATTTTCTATGTTTTTGACTATTCCACACATGTTTTTGTGTATAAAATCACTGAAAACACATTTATAGCCATATTGAGAAAACCATAATTCTGAATGAAATTTCCCCAATTCCAAAAGTTTATAATTAAATATAATGTCATATTTTATTATTATTTTAGAAAAATCCATTGCAATTTCTCTAGTTTGGACCCCTCAACACTAGTTTTTGAAGGATTTTGTAACTTTTGGATAGTTATACTATGTAATTCTGACCACACCATAGATCATATTAATGTTTTTTCTACATGTAAACATCCAAAAAAACTCAATGGTGGTTTTACAATGATTTCACATCAATTTTAGGAATTTTTCTGTGTTTTTTACCATTCCATGCATGTTTTTGTGTTTTAAAATAGTAAAAGTAAATTTTCAACCATAATAGGAAAACCATAATTTAGAATGATGTGTCGTTAGTTCATACATTTGAAAATTTAATCTATTATCATTTTCCCATGATTTCATGGAAATAAGACATTCTTTTCTTAGTATTGACCACATAACATTTGTTTTAAAGGCCTTTCTAACCTTTAAAAGTTTATGCATATTAATTCCATCCACACAACATGTCAGATTGATGTGTTCTCTACACAAACAAATAAAAATGTAAAAGGTGGATTACTCATGATTTCACATCAATATGGGGTCATTTTCAATGCTTTTGACCTTTCCATGAATATTTTCGTTTTTAAAAACACTAAAAACTCTTTTCTGACCATAACAGGATACCTCAATATAGAATTATGTTTTGTCTATTCCTATACACTAAAAATAAATATATGGCAATCAACTCATTATTTAAGGAAAATTTTATAACATTTCTTTCATTTTTTCCGCCCCCCCTCAAAAGTTCTTTAATGGATTTTATACCTTTCACAAGTGTATATTGAGAAATTCCAACCACACTGCACATCAAATTGATATTTGCTTCATCTGAAAAAATGTCAAAACCAACTCATGAGTGGTTATACCATTATTTAAGATCAATCTGATATTGTTTCCTATATTTTTTACCATTCAATTCACGTTTTAGTGTTTCAAAACACTATAAAACATTTACATCCAGAATAGTAAAGGTGTAATTTGAAATGAGATGTCTTTGGTTCCTATATTTCCCAACAAAAAAATTAGTCATTTTCCTTTGATTTCATGGAAATCGAATGTAATTTTCCTAGTTTTTACCCCCCAACATTTGTTTTTAAAGCCTTTTTTACCTTTTAGAAGAGTTTTTCTAATAATTCCTACAACATATCATGTCAGATTGCAATGTTGTCTATATGTACATGTTAAAAATAACTATACGGTGGTTCTACAATTATTTTAAATCAATATGAGGCCATTTTCTATGGTTTTGATTATTCCATGTAATTTGTGGGTCTTTAAACTAATAAAATTGTTTTTAATACATTAACGAGAAGAATATAATTTAGTATGAAATTATGTTAGTTACAAAAAATCAAAATTAAATTTACTGTCATTATCCACTAATTTTAGGGAAATCCAATGTCTTCTATTTGGTTTTAGCCACCAAAAAAATGTTTTTAAATTCTTTTGAACCTTTCATATATGTTTACTAAGTCAAATAAAATACAATAAGATCATTTTTCTTCAAAAATATGTATAATGATCTATAATTTATTTATGTTGTGTTGGAATGAACCAAACATTAATTCGATGCAAGATGTGGCTGGTGTTACTCGACAAGAATGTTTTCTATATAAAAGTATCATTTCAATTTTATTTATGGATGTAGTTTTTGTTTCTTGAAAATGTGTGAATGAACTATAGAATTTAGAATTTACCTCGTCTAGGTGAGCTATAATACTACTAATTTAGTTAGGGACTATGATGATCATATTCTATAATATGTAAACTAAATATTTTGTCATTTCTGATGACCATTGATCTGATTTTTTCCGAAAAGTGTCTTGTTATTCAACTTTTTCTTTCGACCCTTCAATCTCTATGTATGATTTCTGATCAATAACTCTACTCAAACCGATATCGGGTGTAACTGTAATGGTTGAAACTACCCTTGAAAAGATAATTGATTGATTGTACCCAAAACCAATCCCCCATACACATCAATTATGCTCCTTCCCTATATATATTCTTACTACATCATTCTAAGAAATAGATAATGATTGTGAAGACTTTTTGTATTATTATTCTTCATTTATAACCTATCAATAAAATAATAATAAAAATGAATTTTAAAAATATCTTTATTTAGTAATGTTTTTTTATAAATAAATATTTCATTATTATCCATTTTTATTTCAAAACTATAAATTTATAATAATGATATTTTTTATAAAAACAAATAAGACATAAAACTGATTAATTTTGGCTAGCTACATGTATCAACCGACACCAAATCGGAACTGTAAGATCCATATAGCTATTCCCATTTAATTGTGTTTATGTCTTTTAAGTAAAAATAATATATTTTCATTGTTATTTTTATATGGTAATGAAATAATATTAAATTTTGATGAAAAGTACTTACTCCAATGTCTTTTGTAAGAGTCATTTATAAAAATCATTGGGTCTCATATGAAATTTCATCCACATCTCTATTCATCAACAGAGTGAACTAATTCATTAGCCTTTATAAAAAAATATAAACATTATAGAGAAAACCTTGAGTTATAATAAAATAATAAAAGTAAACATGAATAAAATAAATACCAAAAATATTTTTTTATCAACCAAAAAACCTCTAAGACCCAGCGAGGGGATGAATGATTTTTTCCCCATTATTAAGCATATTTTTTTATATACTTCCTACATAAAATAGAATCATTAATAAAAATTATTATATAATTTTGATTATGATATTAAGATAATATAAAATATGAAATTGTCTCATGAGATGCATGTCTTATGATATCAATAATGTGAATCTACTAAAACAGAAAAATTCATCCAGTGGATTTCTCATACATTACATGAGGTCAAAGAAGTGTCATTAAAATAATTCCATAATATCTATTTAAAATTTAACTATATATTTCCCAAATATTTCAAATTCCATGCGTGTGAAATAGAGTCAAGAACATAAAAATAAAAAAACATCTTGAAATAAAAAACATAAAACATTATAAGTATATTACAAAATAGTACGTAGGTATTTTAAATTATTTTTCTAGGAATATAATATTAACAATAACTTTACACGAGTAGGAAAGAATTTATTTTCTATGATGTAGGATTATGCCTCAAATACTTATAATTAATAGGAAATATCACTATCTCCCAAGAAAAATGCCCAAAATTATTCCCATAGATTCTGGTAGTGTCACCAGTGGGCACCCCAAACTCATCAAATGGAATGACAATCCTGAGGTCATTCAGATCACATACATCAATTGTGTTCATATTTGTATCCATTCAATGGTTTCCTTTATCTTTTTGAAAGATTAATTAAACAGTTAATAAAATATAATATTTTTTTGAAAAATGAAATACATACCAGTAATATTTACTCGCCAGTATCCCATTGATAGAGGGGTGGAAATCTTCTCCATCGATAGAGGTGAATCCAGTAGTGGTCTAACAATGACATCTAGGGAACCAGCTGAAACACTAGTAGACACAGGTACAATAGAATCTCTAGGATCAATAGAATATGATGGTATTGGTGTTGTGCTCTAATATTCTGATCGAATATGATCCTTAATTTTTTTTGTTCTCATCATTAATGCATTTAAAATGGTTCAGTTATATTAAATTTATAATAAAATAAGAACTAAAATATTTTTACAAAATATAAAAATAAATACTCGAATAATGTTTATAGGTATAAAACACATATCAATGCGAAGTATTAATATAATATCATTACCAATTTATACATTTAATTATCTTAATCTTCATTTTCTTCATTTTTATCAACCATCATTATGATGGGTCATTTATGTTCACCCACACTTTCATGTTATATAGTTTTTTTATTTTCAAGAAAAAAATATTCCATGAATTGTGCTTAATGAGGATGCATATCGCAAAGAACCAATTGATAATCATCAACCATGTCATGTAAGTCTCATTTATTTAAGTATAAAAAAACAATCCAACATTCATGTATTTCATCACACACATAGTCAAATAACATATTTTATAAAGAAAATATAAATGGACCATGCTCTACATGATCACTGGTATTCATCAAGCAAGAAAAGTTGACAAACATAAAATGTAATGAATCTTTCATTGTACCCTATAAAAATATTGTCCCAATTTAATTTGAATTAATCATTTGAAAAATTCCCCTGATATTTTAGTTCAACATATCATCCATACTCCAAATGCATATAGAAGTCCATAGCCCTAAAAATTACATAATCTTTAGGTATGTTAATAATTAACATTGAGGATCTTTCCATGTAACGATATTTAGATAATTAAGTTATAACTCATATATAACAGCTCAAATATTACAATGTTGACACTTCTACTCACTATCTATATATTCATAAAACACAAACATTAAAAAAGAAACATGGTTTTGATTCATGTTTAATCATCATAACATTTCCTAGATCCCATCCAAAACTCCCTTCACCATTAAATCATAAAAAAAAATTCAAAACATTTTTGTGTATAAAAATATCAGTAAGGGATTCAAAAAAATGAAAACATTTAGTCTTTTGAATACATGTAAACCTTGAATACTTTATCATAAAGTAATACATCTTAAATTTAATATGTATCAAATAATCTTCATTGAATATATGAAAATTTATTACCATTTTAATAATAAAAATTATAACATAAAAACCATAAAAAAGAACATATAAAATAAAAATGAATCTTGTTTGAATACCATACATAAATGGAATAAACATACAGTTGACTTACACACATATCAGTAAATAGAACATCCATATAGACAAATTCCATACCCAATAAATTTTGAGGTAATAACATAACCAACAATTCATGGCTTACAATGGAAAAATCCATATTTGGTTTATCACATAACCACACATCGTTTTATACCATGTTTCCACCTTTCAATTGTCTAAGAACCATTATATAATCATAAGACATAAAATATTTTAATTATCAAAATTACACCTATAAATCCAATTTTCAATCATAAGAGAACATTTCAAGATATTTAAATAGTGAATCTATTTTCCAAACCATTTTCAAGACCAAAATACCCAAAAGGGGAATAATGTACTTCCTTTTTTCTTTTTAAAACATTAATACATATAGAAGAATCCAAATATCAGATAACGGTTAAGGCGGTAGAAATTTTTTGTCACCACATACTTAAAAAAAATTCCTTTTTTATTTTGTGAAGAAATTAAAACAAGTTGTATAAAAATATTTGTTTTGCAAAAAATTGAATGAAATTAAAAATAGACATAAAATAACATTTATAATCTATTTATATCTATATAAATAAATATGAAAATTAAAATCTTGATGGAAAATATTTCGTAATTATATCATTAATTATTCTTGGTGTCTCATACCGATTTTAACATTTAAATATTAATATTCTTGAATGAATACATTCCTGAAAACATTAAATAACATTATTATTGATTAAATATGGATATTAAATGTCATTGTGGCTTTATATACACCTAATAAAATAGTAAAGGTGTATATTATCAAGAAATTATGCAATGAAAGAAGATTGAGATTACGCCCCTCACATCAACCCTCATTTATCACATGTGTTATTTATTTTAATAAATAATAAACATAGGTTATTTTATATATTATTGATATCCTTTTTAGTGTTTATTATTCTTTTATATCACTTATTACCATGTTATAATAGTTTTACAATTATTTATCTTCATATCATACATTTTGTTGATATTTGATTCTTCAGTCAAAAATGAACTTGGTGTCAATAGCCTATGAGGTCATAAGTCCATAATATCTAGAATATAAACCATAAAATAAATATATTATATATTCATTATATAATTATTTATAATACTCTTTTAAGAAAAAAATACACTTCTCATGGAGAATGCAGGTCGTACGAACACATTAACAATATTTTTATTGTTTTTCCTATCGTACTGAATGAAAATGAATTAAATGAAAATTATGTAAATATTTATACATATATAATATCATTATAGTTGCACTAATATGTCATTTTTATCATATATTTTTACAAAAACAATATTTAATACATTCCATGGGATTCGTGAATGAATCACATCATTTGGAGCTGGTGGTAGTCCACACATCACCAAATGAGGTTATCATATAACAACAATTTTGAAAGCATGATGGTATGATTAATATAAAATTTTAGGTATATTAAATATGTTATAATATATATATTAAAATTTTAATTGGATGGAATAATTTTTTTAAGAAAATACATGAATGCGGTAATGGAAAATAGAACAAAAACATTATCCACGGAGGT
Organism: Viscum album; assembly: GCA_963277665.1. Taxonomy (NCBI): domain Eukaryota; kingdom Viridiplantae; phylum Streptophyta; class Magnoliopsida; order Santalales; family Viscaceae; genus Viscum; species Viscum album. The sequence goes on from OY728131.1 coordinate 932,158,204, forward strand.
AATTAACCTGCATAACAAGGACATAAATTTTGATTCTTTGAATAAGAGGTGGTGAGAAATGAAATTAATTTTATATATTCCATTAGAAACATAAAAATATAGTATTTACATGATTCTAAAGGTATAAATAATTTAGTGATGAATGATGTGAGGATAAAATATAAAATAAAAGAAATTAAGATATTTACATTCAGAAAATTACCTCTTGAATACCCACTCCATGATAGATGATTGAAGAGATTGTATATAAACTTTTGGTTAGGATAATATCACATGGACATTGGGAGAGTAATGAGGATAGTTTTTTCAGAGTTTTTTGGAGCTTAATGGATTTTTTGGTCGAAATGGGGTGTCGAGGGGTGGTATTTATACTCTTGGACAGGGGGTTTCATGTATTTAATTTATTGACTATTTTTTATTATAAGATAACCACATTGTGGTTTAATTAATTTCAAATAATTGGAATTTAAATTAATGTTTTTATACTATTTAGGATCAATACACTCTTAAAAAATATGTTAAATGTTACAATTTTTTGTTATGATAATCTTTTACCTTTTCTCTTTAACTATTGTCACAATTTTACCTATATAATGGAATATATTTTTTTACCATGGAAACCATTTTATATATAATATTTAAATTGAACATACAAACTAATTTTTTCTTTATTATTTATAATATGTAATCCATTTTACCTAAATCATTTCCCATAATTGGGAAAATTATATTTAAAATTAATTCAATAGATAAAACTAAAAAACTGATTTTAAAGTGAAAAGTTCAATAGTTTAAAATGTATTTATATATGATTTCAATTTGAAAAATAATATAATAAAATATTTTTGATTAAACGATAAAAAAATAATGTATTTATACCTCAAAACCATGCATAATGATAATATAACAATATAAATAAATTAGATGAAATGTAGTTTTGAACTAAAATGCGTTATTATTCACAAATCAATAAAATATGAAATTTATCATAAAAATAGAAACAAATTATCCAAATAAAATTATGATGTCCCAATTATAACTAAAAAAGTTTATTCCTTTATTTAGAACTTATAAAATGGAAAAAACCATTATTTCATATGGATTCTCCATCAAAATGCGGTAAAACTGTATTTTTAGAAAAACGCTGATTTTATCTATTAACATGTATTAGTTCTTATACAAAGTCTATAAAAACATGTAAAATGAATTTTTAACATTATATCGAGTTTATATTTTGTCAATATAATCTAAATAGAGTTATTTAATGATTTTATATACCAAATTATTTATAATTAAATAGTTTTCAATAGAATCACATCCTTTATATTCTGTTGTTTTTTATTTAATTTTCTAATTAATTTCGTTACCAAGGAATCATTATATAAGCATGTGTAAAAAATATTTTATGAATAATGCTAATCCTATTAATTACCACCATTATAATGTCTATATTATAACTATCATATTAAATAATAATATAAAGTTGTTCATTTAAGCTAATTATGGCATGTCTTGTATATTATTGAACATGGTGTATCCTTTTAAAAACATAAGATGTTACATTCTTACCCCCACCCAATTTTGGAAATTGAATCATTACAATATTAATTTGGGGTAAGTAAATAGTTATGAATTTTCAAAATAGATTTAATAAAATCCCACATTAGAAAAAGGATTAACAAAACAAACACATTAAATTAAAGAAAGGAAAGTTTGATGGTTACGGGAGATAACACATACCTAGGTTCTGTGTACGAAAACAATTATGTGGAAGAGAAAAATAATTCTCATCTTATGATGGAGAATATTAGAAAACATTATTAGTAAAATTTTTACAATCACAAGGAAATAAATTTGTGATAGGTTAAACGGTCATTGTCTTTATATTAGAAAAAGTAAACCGAAAATACTTTTGTTTTATGATAGTTTTCATAAAGATGTAGAATTAATTTACGACATTCACTAAGAACATAATGAAACAAACTAACTTATCATGTAGGGTTTCATTTTTTAATCAATTTACACAAAATAATAATCTATTTATCCAAATAATGACTAATGAATACGATTTTTTAACACTAGAAACACTAGACTCAATTAAATAGAATCACATAATCCAAAAAATAAAATAACTAAAAATTCAACATGTCTTAAAACATTAACCAAAACCAAAAAGGTTACGGTTTGATAAGATAATTCCCACTAAATGATAAACCATTATATGATGAAAAACTACTTTTAATCTCTAAAATTTAAAATTAATAACAAGTGTTCAACATAGACCATTTGATAAATAATTGTCCATAAAATTACAAAACATAATCCAAATTGTGATTGAAGCTCAAATTTTAGAAGGGTTTATCACACAGTAATCCAAGATATATTTTAACATTTATCTGGAAATATAAATTAGTCTTGAGTTCTGATAAAAATTTAATGTTATTATAAGCACAATGATATGGCAACTGTTTCCATAAATAACTCGAATCACTATACGTCCAAAATAAAAACATTATTCTACTAAAATAAAATTCAAACATTAATCCTAAAATAAAATGCTATATATTTTTTTTTTAAATTATACATATAGGGTTCCAACATTAGTGAACATCTTTCAAACTAACATTTATTAAATAATTCCCACATCATTTTTTAGAACCAAGGATATCAATTTGAAAAATAATTAGTTCCCAAAACCGTATTATAATTATTCAATAAAATAATTTATCTAAAAATAAATAGTCATACTACCTAGGGACTTCACATAGGCCAATTTTAGGCAATGCATCCTTCTTTACCTTTGGTTGTGGGTTCGATTCCAAATTTCATTCTAGATAAGATAGGTTGTCAGCAGTCATATGGGTTTTTATTTTTCAAAAACAATATAATATTTAGAATAGTCCCAAAATGAGATATACTCCTCAAAAATAATTATAACATATTTTAATCTCAAGGTTTATCTCATGCCTTTAATTTGTAATCTTATAATGTAATATACCATATTTTCCACAAAATCAAGGATCACATAAACCCGAAAAGTTATTTATAACATTATTATTATATCCCCACAAGAATATAAAATTATTTTTCAAATAATACTCTCAAATAACAAACTTCAGGGTTACGCATACTATATAAAAAATCCTTCCAAAGTGTTTTCATCATCAAAATACCATTATTAATTTTAAACATTTCATCATACATAGATCTAACATAACTCTAAAATATCTTATATGTAGACCTCTTAATCATTTATCTTTATTCATGTTCCCCTAACCACACTTTTCTATCTCAATCCTTTATACTTATTTCCTAAAAAAAACATGGATTATGTCTTATGATTCAATAATGTCATACATTAGTCAAGAAATAATACATACCTTTCAAATTTCATTTGTAGTTTTCCAATATTAAATTTTAATGTCATTAGGTATTGTTAAATTTATATTTATATGGACCCATAGATCACATTCCTGAACCATATTCCTAGGAAATAGATTTAAATAATAACCATACTCCCAATATTTAAATCATTAAATTGATAACTCGAGAAGAACTTCATTACCTTTAAATGTGTTAATAGAACACTTCCATTTTCATTGGTTGATTATTGCTTTATAACCTCCATTTCCACACCAAAAACATATTATAGTCCTTCTAAATATTTTCCTTGGTGTTTCATTCCATATTCATGACACATATGTTGTTGAATATATTTTCCCTTATGATCATTGTTACCTTAACATCCATGGGGATTCATTTCTATGATACATGATTCATTATAAAACTCACAAAGGTTCAAGTGGTTAATCATGACTCATAATAGTTGGTATAGAATAATGAAAAAAGTTCTCATTATGTCTCCAATTTCATTATGTCGATTATTATGGGAAAAACTAAATTTTACTTCACATCCACTATTACTGTTCTGACTGATGGATCCATCCATTTAATAAATCCCTGATGGTAAGTGAGAGTATGTCATAAAAATCATTGTTCACTATATTATGAGGAAGATAAACACTAAGATACAATTATTCTTGTATCTCAAACTAATTAAATTTATCTAAAATAACAGTGAATCATTCTATTATGCTAATAATTGGTGTTATATTTAACTTGAAACATATTCTTAAATAACAATGTAACATCTAAAGTTATCTAAACTGACCTCCGATTCCAACTATAATGCTCCTACTATAAACATTACATAATATTGATTTAATTAAATAATTTTAAATAATATCACATTTAGGATAATTTCAGGTTTAGTCCTATAGAGAATTAGTCCATAAATCATTAATAAAAACTCAAATTTTACAATGTATAAACTTCATCTCATAATCCATCTATTCATGAAATAAACACTTTTAAAAATAAACATCGATTTCTTCATGTTGAGTCATCATAACTTTCCCTTGATCCCATCCTTGAATCTATTCTACATTAACTCATATAAAAACATTTCAAAACATGTGATGAGAATAAAAATCTCCATAAAAGATTCAAAATGAAAGAAAAATATTAGTCTTGTGAAAATATTTAAACCATGAATACTTTACAATAAAGTAATATTTTTTCACATTTATGAAGTGGTAAATACTCCTCACAAAATATAATCAAATTACTTACCCATTTTCTAATCAAAATATTACCAAGAAACACATAAAAATCACATATAACATATATAGGTAATTGGGACATAACCATACAAGAATTTAATATCCATGCGATATACTTTAATACATATCACTAAATGTAATAGACATACAACTGACTTTCATAACCAATGAATTGGCGTTAATAATGTAACCATATGTCATTGGTTTATCATGAAACCAAACAACTTTGGTTTATCACGTAACCACCAATATTTAGTTTATCACATAACCACTCGTCAAATGTCCAAGTAACATTATATAACCATAACACCTAAAAGATTACAATTATCAACATTTCACTCAAAAAATTCCATGGACATTCATATGAAATCATTTCACGTTATTAAAATAGTCAATACATTTTCATAACCATTTTCAATACCAAAATACCTAGAAAATGGGAATAAGTTATATTATTTTTTGTTTTAAAATTATTAATTATTATAGAGAAATAAAAATATTATATAGCATTTATAGAAGTGGAGAAGCCATGGTTGCCCAATACGTTAAAAAAAATTCCATTTTTCATTTTATAAATAATGTAAAATGTTTCATATAAAAAAATTCAATTTTGAAACCATTGATTGAAATTAAAAATAGATATTAAATTTCTTGTATATTCCTTTTATTTAAATATAAATAAATATGTAAATTAATACCCTGAAGTAAATGATTTGGTAATTAAATATTTAAATGTTCAAGTTGTCTCACAAAACATAGAATATTAAAATCTTAAACTCCAAGAATTAATAAATTTACCAAAAAATTAAATAACATTATTATAGATATTATATGGGTATATAATTTCATAGTGTCTATATATTCACCTAATAAATGAAAAATGATTCATATTATCAGGAAATGTATAAATGAAATAATATTGGGAAGAAGTCCCTTACCTCATGTCTGATTCGTCACATGTGTTCTTTATCATACTGAATAAAAAAATTAGGTTGATTTAAAACATCCTAAAAACATTTTTCATTTTTATTATTCCTTTTATATCCCTTATTACCATGTTATAACAATTACACAATTGTTTTTGTTCATATCAGATGTTTTATCGATATTCAGTGATTTATTCAAAATTAAACATGGTATGATGTCCGTAGCTCAAGTGGTCATAAGTCCATAATATCCAGAATATAAAACATGATATAAATATTTTATATATTCATTATAAATGTTGTTATAATAATATTTTTAGGAAATAGAAAAACATCATTCATAGATATGGAAGCTCGTATGTATGCATGAACTCGTTTTTTTGTTTTTCCTGTCATATTGAATGAACATTCATTATATTAAAAGTATGTAAATTTTTATAAAATAATAATAACCCTAAAGTATAACTAAAATTTCATTTATATCATATATGTTTACTAAATTTTTTTTAATAAACTCCACATAATGTATGAACAAATCAAATCATTTTGAGGTGGTAGTAGTCCACACATCCCCAAACGAAGTTATCTTATCACCACAATTTAGAAAGTATGATGTTATGTTTAATATAAAATTTACAGATTATTATATAGGTTATAATAAATATATTAAAATATAATTTATAAACAATAATTTTTTTAATTCCTCCCATGAAGGTGGTAATGGGAAAAACAAAAAATATTCATAGAGTCAATTTATCGGTATAACGTGGACAATAATTTAATTTCGTTGAATAAGAGGAGGTGGGAAATAAAATAGATTTGAGATATTCATTTAAAACATTAAAACTAATATATGTAAATTATTATGTATTATTAATTAATTAGTCGATGAATGAGGTGAGAGGAATGTAAAAAAAGAAAATAAATTAATATAGTTACATTGTTAAAATTACCTCTTAATATATCATCCTTGAAAGAACCATGTGGACCATGGATTTTGTATTTTGTTGAGACCAACAGAACTTGTACATGGTGAGAGTGAGTAGGAGAGGATTGGGAAGAAATTTTAGGATCTAAAATTATTTCTCAGTAAAAAATGTGAGGCAAGTAGTTGTATTTATACTTGAGGAGAGGTTGGTTCAAGTGATTATTTTATTGATTAATTTATATTAAAAGATAACCACAATGATGGGGAATTAATTTCAAAGAATTAAACATTAATTTAATGTTTTATAGGCTTTTAGGATTGATATAAAAATCAACCAACCTTTAAATGTAACAATTTTTATGTATGTTAAACTTTTACCTTTTAAATTTATCCCTTGTCATAATTTTACATATCCAACGATATAAAATATTTTTAACATGGTAAACATTTTATGTATAAAAATTAAAATGACCATAAAACCTAATTTGGGCCTTATTATTCCAAATATTTAATCCAATTTACCAAATTCAATTCAATCAACTAGGAAATTTAGATTTTAAATTAATTTTGAAGACAAAACTAAAAAACATGCTTTAAAGGTAAAAGTAAAAAAAAAGTTTTAAATGTGTTTATACATAATTTAAATATTAAAATTTTTACAATTAACTATATTGGATTAAATAATAAATACATAATCAAATTATACCATCAAACCATGTAATATTATAATCTAACAATATAAATAAATCAAATAAAAGGCAGTTTTGAACTAAAATGAATTATTTTTCAATATTGATTAATATATGAAATTTATCAAAAAAATACTAAAACATTACCCAAAGTAAATTTTTATGTCCCAAATATTAATAATATATTTATTTTGTAAAATATAATATAAAAAAGTGAAAAAATAGATTTAAATGTAATTCACCATCAAAAGGTGGTAAAACAACATTTTTAGAAAACACTCATTTTGTATGTAAAATTGTATTTCTTATAATAAAAAACTATAAAACACATAAAATGAATTTAAAACATTATATTTAATTTATATTTAATTAATATAGTCTATAAAGTTTTATTTTATTATTCTTTATACAAAATTATTCACATTAAAATAGTTTTTCATCAAAACACATCCTCTATATTCAATTGGTTATTTTTTATTTCTTAATTAATTTGGTTAACGATGATTAGTTATATAAACATATCTAAACCATATGTTTATAATTCAGTTCATCCTTTTCGTTCCCACTATTTCAATTTCAATATGATAAATATCATATTAAATAATATTATTAGGTTGTCCATTTAAGCTAAATGTGGAGTACCATATTAGCTATCAAACATAGCGTTTCTATTTAAAAACATGGTATATTATAGTATCTATCCTTTTCAAGTGTAAATACACCACTATTTTTAGTTTTCTAGTATTAATCATGAAAAATTATACAAAAACCGAATCCATGAAAATTATAGGCATCTAATTTCTTAGCCTTCCTAAGAGGACCTCACACCAAAAAACATCAAATTGTTTGATATTTCAACATGATTTTCACTATTCATTATCTAAAAAAAATGTTATGAGCTATTACTATTAACATTTAAAAAATAACTACATGTCAATAATATGAATATTAGATTATATATACACATCGGTGAACCAATAGAAAAACTCCTTATCAACATCTTTTGTTAATTCAAGATCATTTCGAGATCTTCCCATTAGCCACCTCATTGTTTTGAGTCCCAATTCTTCAATAAATTGATATAACATAACACTATTTAGTGGAAGATATCTATATTCTTATAGGAACTCCAATATAGTCAATGTAAATGTAGACCCCATTCCAATTGGTCTTCCAATTGTTGGAAATGCAGATGAGGGATTTTTAGAATGAAAATCAGGGGAGATATCATCATCACATCTAGTGTGATTTAATATAGTATCATTATTATTCAAATAGATTGAATAGAAGGTCAAAAACTCTTTGGATATGTAACATTTAGTAAAAGTGACACCTAGTTGAATTTTATTTTCCACATATTATTTCAAATGAACTAAGAACCTGATGAAATAAATAAGAAACATATAAAAAATTATTCAATGATATGATATAATCAAATTCACCAATGAGAATAAAAAATTCAATGTAACTCTCAATTTGATACATCCATTGATAGTTTACCAGTCCTAAAATATTAGTTTCTTCAACTAAACGACTGTTCAAATGAATTTTGACAGTGAGAAATAAGAGGTAAATAACTTCTTCTAATGAAATAGTGTCAAAGAAACTTCGTGATGTTTATCGAACTTGGTAGGAATTACAGTTTTTTCATATATCTCTTGGAAAAAGGAACAAAATTGAACTAAAAATATATTTAATTTGTTTTGGTAAATTATTATGCAATGCCAATAGAAAAAACTACTCTATCCAAACATGTGAGTCCTGAATTTTCAATCCATGCAACGTTCAATTTTTTAAATCAACACATATTGATATGTTACTTGAATGTCCATATATCACTTTTACATTCCTTAAAGTTTGAATTAATAAGAATTTCGGAATAATTTTCACTGTAAAAATATCTGAAGGATAATTTACAATCTCATTTTCTCAAATACCATGATATATATTCATTAAGTGCAAATAATACGGAGAATTAACGTTATCCTTCAATTTATTGTACTCATGATGCACTGAAAAATTAAATTTTCATGGATGTTCTTTTCAATATTCATTACGTAAAGAAAATAACATATCAAATTATATTCCTAATACGGAGGATTGAAAATTATACCGTTTTTATTCCATTTTTGTGTTCCATCTTCTTCAAATATTGTACCTCATACCCTTTTCCACCCTTCATTAAACTGATGTCATTTTTAAAATTATTAAATAACTTTCATTAATTGTCCCATGATTTGTAAACCTGATAACACCTTTGGTGACTTTCACATTTGAATATCTCCATGAATAATTTATTTTAAACCTGAATTAATTAGAATCATCATGAAATTTATTATAAATAAAAAAACCATTTTCATCTATGTGGAAATATTTGAGGTTACAAAAATTCAAACTAGAAAATTCAAACTAGTATGATAGTTCCAAATAGATAAAGTTCATAGTTGAAGAAATTCACTAATTTTCCACATTAAAATAGTATGAATTTTGAGTATTTGTCTTGTAGAAGAAATATTTTCTTCCATTGAATCATCCAATATTATCAGAATTATTTTATTTGAGGTTGAAGGTATACATCAATTTCATTTACATGTATTTATCCCTATATAATAATCACAATAATGAAACAATTTTACTTTATACACATCAATGGAAGTAGATTACAAGGGATGAACATAACTAGAAAAATGCTATAATTATTACTTAAAGTACCAAAAGTGTAAAGAACCCCTAGAATCCAATCCCAAACACACATTCCTTTGATCCTAAGAAAAAATATAAATATAATGAATCAAAAATATTCTATGATGTGGAATTTTATGGATCCCTCATCAATCCATATTTACTATCAAGAGAATTCCACTTTATATCATATACATTCATAGATGAGATTGGTAATGTTTTCTCATGTGGTTTCAGATGAATTTAATGAAATAACATTTAATAAGTTTTCTTCTTATATTTATTCTCTTGGTGTAATTGATTTATACATGCATTTTTTCATCAAATTACATATTAATTTATTACATCTTGTGAATTCTTCATTACCAAACTCTTAACCCTAATAAAGCTTCCAATCATTAGAGTGTTCTTTATCTTTTTATTTTCAAGTCCATATTTTAGGATGACATTCATCATCTCATAGAATGATGCATACATATTCTATAATATTATTTCATCATAAATAATATCTAAAATCATGGAAATTTCTTGGTAATTAATTCCAAATAAACACTTGATATGCTACAAGTTATGTAGAAAAGGAATCTTCAAATAATGGGCACACCCTTCATTTAGTTCTTATTGTACTTCTTCTACTAATTCATAAAAAACGATTTTTTGGTCACTGATGTTATGAGAATGATTAACCAACTTAGGATCAACTGAGTGTTCTATAGATCTATTAAAATCTATGACATTGTACTCTGCAAAAGAAAATGCATTATTTAAAAATTTAAAATAAATTCTAATCATTATGGTCACATTGTATTTCATTTTTGGTATTTTAATTTTTGTACAATACATAACATTTAATTCAAATTTTCAAATCCAAAATACATATCAACCAGGATTAATTTTCAATATCAAATATTTATATACTTTATTTTTATTCAACAATAGCTTGAATTTACAATCTGGACACATACATTTTATTCTGCAATCTACTGATCGGTTTGGGATTGAATTATCTAAAAATTATTCCAACCCCTTGGCATATGGAGGTGTTTTTCATGGTAAATTAATAAATCCATTATCCCTAGGTACGTTATTTTATTCTATAAATATATTCAGTTATAATGATATAGATGTTCAATCAAATAGGTTCAATCAAAAATAAATATAACCAAACATCATTATTGACCCATTCATTACAACTAAAAATGAAAACTAGATGAATCCTATATTGGATGTTTTCTAACTAGAAATATAATATAAAAATACGAGTAAAATATTTTATTATTTGTCATAAAAAAAAGACAAATATTTACATAAATTAGATTACCGCCACATTTTATCATAAATGAATACTAAGAACATTCTAAATGATATCAAATATTTCTTCCTAAATTTAGTGATGGAAGATGAATTGTACTTATGTTTAAATATAAAATTAATATTTTTAGTCAAAATAATGATCTATATGTGTTAGGATAATACTCAAAATCATGTTTTTTGACATTATATACATCCTTGAAAAATTAAAATTTAATGATGTCAGTGTGGAAAATAGCCTCATCCTTAAAGAAGAATATTATGTATCAAATTTTGATATTTTATTTTTTTTGATGACATAATTTCTATGGGAGAAATTGATAATGGTGTATTATACCCTATTTTTTGTAACTAAGGAGGCTTCATTCTAATGAAACATTAGCTACATTGATCAATTTCCAAACTATTTTCCATGGACTTACTAAGCCCAAGATCGTCACATTAAAAATATGAATGAAAAGTATAATTTATTTGGATATCATGATATGTTATGCATACACAAAATTTTTAAATCTATATATCTATATTTTAATGAATTGTTTTAGTGTGACTTCATGTTGTTCCATGAATTTAATAAATCAACTCTATTCACATTACATCAAATTGGATGTTCATTAAATTTGAGATAAACCTAAAAAATTTATGTTAACAGAAATTTGAATAATGTGAATTTTTATTATCAAAAAAATTATTAAAAATTATCCATTTTACTCAATAAAAAACAAACTACACACTTTAATTAGTTCTCTTAAAAACATTTTAGTTAAAATAAAATCAATGAAACCATGTTGATTGTTCCAGTTACCATAACTAATAACTAATTATCATTAATCTAAAACATAAACCTAACTACTATATCATTATGAAATTTATTTTATTAAACTACATGATTCCATACAGATTCATAAAACATGAATAATTTTGATAAATTTAAAAATGTTCTAATATCTCATTTTCAAGGTCATTATCTTTATAAACATTTCCATAGTTGGTGATGAAACCATGTGTCACCCAAAATCCTTCCAAAAATTTGTCATGAGTTGGAAAATAGTCACAATTATATATATGTCAATAGTTGGAGGCACTAACATATATAGAACAAATTTGAATTCATTAATATAAAATAAAAACCCTAAAATTAAGAATGAAGTAGATTATATAACTAACATATATCATATATGATTTCGATTTTTGAAATTAATACACCATAAAAAATTAAGGATTATTATAACTACAAATAAATAACGAAAAAAATCCAAATAACATATTTTAATACAAAATTACATATATAAATTACTATTTAACAAATAAAAAACAAGTCATATATAATTTATATCAACCATGATTTTATATATAAAGCTACCCAATAATAGATTTTGGGTAACGATTATACAATCTTAAAGGGGTGGTTTGTAATTCCAGTGAAGAGGAGGTTCCAGCGAGAGAGAGGGAGGTTGTAAGGGTGGTCTGTGTCACCACCGAGGAGGGATAACAAGGTAGCGAGAGGGAGGTCGGAGGGGGTGGGGGTCACGGTGGTCGAGTTTGTGGGGGTTGGGGTATTCGTTAAGTATGAAAAATTTAGGTCGGAGGGTGGGGGAATGGGGGTAATGTGTTCAGGGTCACCACTATGGGAAAGAGGAGGTAGTTGGGGGAGGGGGGAAGCGGTAGACAATTCATAGAGGTTGCAGGTGGAATTAAGGATTTTTAAATCCTTTAGTGGTGGTTTAATTGAAACTGTATATATTTGTTTAAAAAATATATAGTGGTTATTTGATCAAAACACCACCATATTGTTTTTAACCGGATTTATTTTTTGGCGGTTACCAAAACCTCCAATTATAAACTGCAACTGAAAATGAATTATTTTATATTGTATGCTTGATCATATTCGATGATTTACATCAAAATTCTAATAAAATATTCAATGTTTCAGAATACTAAATTTCATTTGAGAACAACATATCTCCCTCAAACTGATGTGACACCTAAAAAGACTATCCAAACATTTAAATACATGTTTAGGTCATTCTCACATATATTTCATTATATATGGGATTGGTATTTAACAATGGTATAACTTTCCTATAATAATAATTTTCATTTAATTATTCAAAAAGTTTAGTATGAAGATTTAGATGGAAAAGGATTTAATACTACAACTTAGTGGATTTATTTTGGGAAGAAAAGATTGGGGTTTTGATATCATATTGTAGACATAATGAGAAATGTAATGTCTACTCATAGTCATATAAAATCATCTCAATGTAGGAAAAATAATTATGAAAATAATTAAATGAATGATTTTGAATATCATAGAGAATATCATGTTTCATTTCATGTTTCTATATTAAATGGGTTTTTATGTTTTTTATGGAAAAAAATTGAACCCAAATTAAATGATATATTTTTAAATATGGAAAATAAATTATTTGTGGCTTACAAATTGTAAATTTCACAGAGACTCTCTAATGTTTAAAATGTGTTCCACATATCATCATTAAGGAAATATATTCAAAACCAAACACGTTTTTTCACCATTGATGAAATATATTTGTAAAAACATATATCATACTATGAATTGAATTTACAAATTATTAACCTTAGATTGAAGGTGTTAATGAACAAACGAATTGACTCATAAAGTTACATTCAAGAAATCATAAAATATGGGATGTAATAGGGGAACCAAAAGATATTATAAAAAAGAACATGCCTCATTTATCTAGAAGGAAATATCAAAAAAAATTATTATAATGAAATTTTGGTGGGATGGTAGAATGTAATGTCATTAGATTTTAAGAAGACTATGTTTGAAAGCTTATAAAACCCGCAACACCAACCCGAAACGTACCACAAAATAAAATTATTTAAATATTATTATTGTTACATTGAAATTAAATTAGAGGGTATGAATAATAATAACTAAATATTCAAATATTTATGATTATTATACAACATAAAAATTTATTGTTTTGTGACTATGATATAAAAATTAATTTTTCTAGAAAGGTCTTTATTCATCCAAAATATGTTTTCTTCAAAATGACTTTTATTTCCTTCTATGAGAAAATAATATATTTAATTTTTCCTAATTGTCAAGAAAATATTTTTTAAATGAAATTTAATTTTTTTATCATCATATTAAAATTATTATAGGGTTCTTAATTTTTCTTTTACTAAAATGTTTTATTTTTATAATTAATATTGAAAAATAATTTTTTTATTAAAAATTTATTTTTTGTTTTGAAATTTTTTAACGATACATAATATATTAAAATGTATTAAAAAAATAGTTCAATTATATTATTAATATTACATTTTTTGTCATAAGTATATATTTATTAAATAATATAAATTCATATTTATACTTTAAAAGTATTTTTGTCTGAAAAACTGGTTTTTGTTTTTTGGGTGATTTAATAATAAATTAATATCTAAAAATTATTAAAAAAATAAAAAAATATTACAAATATATAATTACTAGGATCAAATTTTTTAATAAGTTCCCATTAATTTGGGTCTTTATGAATAGCTTGTAGAAGAAATAATTATCCCCACTATTAATGTAAATATAGAAATTGTGGTTAAAAATAATGTGATTGGACGGTAAAATTAAACACACCAATTGAATTAATTTAATTTTATTAGTATATTTCATCCATAATCATAAAAAATAGTGATATTATCTTATTTTATAAATCTATGATAGCGGACACTATAATATTTAAGTGAGAAATGATGAAAAAATGTCAATTTTCTTTTTATATAACATATAATATAATATGATAGAGATAAATAAATATTCTGTTCAATTATAAATAATATTTTGAAAGGTAAATTATTTAATTATCATGATAGGTTATTTTTAATATTTAATGACAAAATGATTAGAATAAATTCCTATACAACATTGACACAACATCAATTTAATTATTAGGAAAATAAAATATATGATTTTATAAATAATATAATTAATATAATTTTAATGAAATATTTGGTTCCAAGAATAATTTAGATACATAAAATATTCAAGTGATTTTTAGAATAATTATATCAGAACAAAATATTTTTCCTGATCTATTTATTTTCATATTAAATTAATACTGTCAGAAATGAAAATAATTAAATTTTATAATAAATAATATTTTATTAAATAATTTGAAATTCAGAAAATCAAATATATTTTGTAAATTTATTTTATATGGTCTATAATATAAACCATCATCTATTAATATAAAATTTTTCATTTTATGGTAACATTCTTGACCCTTAAATGTTATAAATCTTTAATATTATGGTAATTTTCATAAGAGTCACTCATGGTTATAACTGAAAGATATGTGTCAAAACATAACCAGATTCAGTACAAATTTTTTATGGATGAGAATATTTAAACTCATAATCTTATTATATTAAAATTATAACATTTTTGATCTATTGAGTCATAATAAATAATTTATATTATTGTTATACTTTATGAAATTCAAATAATGACCCTCCCCTCACTTATTAACGAACATCACTTCTCTAAATTCTAGACAAAACATTGATATATGTATTTCAACCAAAAACTAAAAAAATTATAAACATTAATGATAAATTTATAGTGTATTTATTCCCAAACATCCAACCATAGGTCCCTTAAGAGAATATCTATTGAGGATTTTTTGGATGAAGAGGTAATTGTCTTTAATGAATATTTCAAATTTATTTCTTCATAAACATCATCTAAATATATTATATACATCATAAAATAATAACTATAGTATATTATGGATTATTATATGTTATTATAATAATATTAAACCAATTTTCCATATCTTTTATATTTCTTAAAAAGTGAAAACATTGCTCTTGTGTAGGTACAAGTTATCGATTCTATATAGCGATGTAATTTCTTTTTTGTCACCATTTTTCCCAGATGACTATAAAGATGGAACTAATGAATATTTATTATATTTATTTAATTTATATTCCCATGGAATTTTAATAACATATATTATTTCTTATCTTCTATTCCATTAAAAATGATAATAGACCGTGTGCATACATGTGGACAACAACTTTCAGGAAGCGATGTGATGCAATTTTCATTTCCAAGTTACATGGAAGGTAATAGTGAAAAAATTAATATATATATTTATATATGTTATATTTATATCATGATTAAAATTATTGATATGGTGGAATCATAATATTTTTACAACGAATGGAACATCCATGATAAAACATGCATGATAAAATGAAGAAGTTAACACCCAAAAATTGATAATAATGAAAGATTATTTACAAACATTTAATAAGATATCATAACTAAAACATATATAATATTATAAAAATTAATATTAATTTGGTATAAATTAATAACATGTTTAAGACCATTATAAATGACATTAACTGATTATAATCAATGATTAAACATAAGGTAAAGGATTTCGTCTCATTTTTCACTCTATTGAGAAAAATTTTCTAATATGGAACTATTTACATTTATTTAGGAAATAAACATCCACATATATGTATATAACTGGAATATATAATTAATTAGGATTATTAATTATTTAATTCATTTCACTCTTTCAAATAAGTATATTTATAAGAATATCAGCTTTTATTTCCGTTCTTGATCAGGTATATTTTTCTTCTATATCCATATTTTTCAAAACTGTAATATGACAATAAGTATTATTTACAAAAATTAATTATAACAGACATTTTATGTGATCACTGAATTTTTACAGGGTATAAATGGAATATTTCTATATTTCCTCCAAACAGTTCATTTTCAACTTTTTTTACAAAAATTACAAAAGCAAGGTTTTTTAACAAATACATATTTTATAGACCTTCATATCACCATAATTATTTTACACTTTTTATAATTTTATAAAACATTAAAATGGTATTATAATGAAAAATATTTCAATAATGTTCTTCTCATCTATTTTAATTTATTCTCTAAATGACATGATTTTATTTCAAAACATTAACTTCTGATGAATTGATTGACATATTTTTTTCGTATTAATTGTTTTGTTTTTAACCGTGTAATGTAACATTTAATTTCATTTACTCATTAAATATTGTTTTTCCATAAGTATATATATTCTTTCTATCATGTATATCCTTATTTCCTAAATCTTATACCATTTTTACATACAATGATTAACTTTGAATGTTATTTGATTTACTTGGGAAATATTAATAGTGTGTATTATTTACTGAGTATAGATTGTTTTGATAAGGTATGCTATTTATGAATAAAATAGTTCATTTTATATAAGTGGAATTCATTATAAATTCAGTTATGTGTGGAGCCTAAAATTATATAGTCCATTAATACATTAACAGGTCTCCTGAGACTAATTAGTTAGCTTAATTAAATAAGCCTTTACCCATTGTTTTTTAAAATATCTTAGAAGAAGTTCATAAAGGTAGATATGTATTTATATTTTATATCATGATGTATGATTATATGAATTTCCATTTTTGAGAATTTAGTTATTATGATCCATGAGATTTTTATACTGATAGTATCCATGGATGAAATTTTTTCTCCTGTTCATGATTAAATGGAATGTTTTTTCAATTATTTACATTTTCATATATAATATATATTAATTAATAAAGATAAATATATTTAAAAGAAACTAAAAACCTATAATTTTTTATCACCATTATTTTGTAACCTTTTAAAAGGTCATGAAGAACAAATATTTGAAATATTTTCATTGATATAGAATGCATTGTTTCATTATATTTCTATTTTTTTACCAATTTAAAATGGTGTCATTTGTAAATCTACTAATATAAGGCTATTAACTTGATAAATCATTTGAGATTAGATCTCTTGTATATATGAAAATGAAATAATTTGGATACTAGATCTGGGTTACTACAATATGAATTGTTACATCTACATAGTGATCAGATTCTGGTTAGCAAAATTCACTCCATAAAATTTATTGTTTAGGTAATAAATTTAACATGGTTTGTTGATTCTTTGATATTTCATAAAATAATTATAATAATATTATTATGTAATGTGAATGCAGAATGTAATTGGTTAACAACTAGTGGTATTCTGACGGTGTATTTCTAGCGAGTGTCCATGATCCATAATACATGTTTGCCTACATTAAATATCTATTTTTTCTTTAGTGGAAATTATAATTTGTAATCCATATTAATATAATGAGACATGTTATGGTTGGAAATTGATAAATTCCATGGGAAATCCAAGAATTCAATATTTTAATGCATAGAATGTTCCTAATAGATTCCACCCGATTCATTGATACTAATGACTAAGGGTGATAACAGCATGGATACCTTAAATGTATTATATTAATCAATTACTTGGAATAACATCATACACTAAATTTATAAATATTGAAATATAAATTCCTTGAATAATTTCCCTGATACGACATGATTTCAATAGACTGAAAATTCCTTAGACTTCATCCATGAATCCCAATAAACCCCCTTCTCAAAATTTCAATAGTATTACACCCATGGGTTTGGTTAGATCCCCTTTAAAAAGTAAATTTTTTAGGTTCCATCCCATGGATTTTACTCTAGAGTTATACACGATGGATTGATCACCATGATTGGACCTTCCACTTGCACTCGTAATATGGGATAGAGAATTCCTTACGTTCACATGTTTTTTTTGTGGGAATTCCCAAACATTATTTATAGTCTCTCAGTTTTTTCTTGATCTTGAAAACCTATGCTATATTACATGGGTCCTACAAACCATTTATTGGATAAAATTATTAATGAAAATCAGCTAAAGATAGAGTACGGGGTATTTCATATTCCATCACCACTTCAATACTTTATTTATCATATTATTTACAATATTATCATATATAATAAAATAATGGAAATTTAGTAGCCACAGTTGGTGGTGGAATACTATTTTTTACTCATACATGGTTTAGGAAGCTAATTGGTACTCGAAAATATCACATCGCATCTAGATAAGATATCATTCAGTGCCTCTTTACTATTAGTTTTCTAGGGATGACACTTAGTATTGGAGCATTAGACCGATAATTTACTCGCAAATCCTATATTAGTTTGGTTTCCTTATTTAATTTTTTTATTCCCAACAATTTTTGTATGTGTGTCACATATTGTGTATATTTACATCTCGTACATGGAACATAAAACCTTGTTTCATGGATAGTTTTATTTTGTACTAATTGGGTTGTAAATTTATTATTTCACGATGCTATTATTATTAGTAAATTATGAAATGTATTTATTATTGATATAGATGATATAGTCGCACCACTATATAACTATTTAAATATAATTTCTTCATAGTATCCCCTATAATATATGACTGTTCTTTGAAATCCATTTGACTCTTTGGTTCAGAAACATAGTAGTGAACCTTGCTAGGGGAATCACCATGTGTTATTAGAGATATTTTTCTTTTCTATTAATATTTTAGATAGTATATAGCAGGCAATAATTGGGTTGAAAATTTGTAAATTTCTCAGGTCTAGAAATATGCATCTCACATAAGGTAAAAAATTACAAAATTCTAGGGATGGGACATTAAATTTTTAAATTCTATTATTATATATACTTTTAATTCACCATGGGTGATGAAATAGATTGTGTGGTTATCAGTTTATGGGATTTTTACCTATGTGTTGTTATAGAATTAGGGTGTGTATTCAATCATCGATATAGGAACATATGATTCTCATTCCATTATATCTCTTTATTTGTTTTCATATATTCAATACTGGTGTGTTTTTTTCCCAATTTATAACTAATGATCTGGTTAGATAAATCATGTTTCTAAATCAACCATATTTATGTTTTCTAATATATCTTGACATTAGCATTTTATCTAACTAGTATTAACTTAATTAAAGAAATGAAGTTTCATAAAATATATT
This sequence comes from Viscum album, assembly GCA_963277665.1. Taxonomy (NCBI): domain Eukaryota; kingdom Viridiplantae; phylum Streptophyta; class Magnoliopsida; order Santalales; family Viscaceae; genus Viscum; species Viscum album. The sequence goes on from OY728131.1 coordinate 932,178,286, forward strand.
ACAAATTAACTATAATGAGTGAATGAAAAAAGAATTTTATTTTTTAAATTCCATGTGATTAATGGTGGATATCAATTAAATTGTATTCCAATTTTTACATATAGGGTGCTTCTTCTATAACATGTGAATGGAAACCCATATAACTGAAACCATATACTCTAAACATGACTGATGTTGGTCAACCATATAATTATATATATATATATATATATAATAAACACCATAGTTGCGTTGATTAAAAAACTAATTTACACTAAAATGGGATTCCAATTACAACCTATAGAGAACTAACCTCCATATATTAGGCGTGTAAACCCACATAAAACATCCCATTTTGGCATGACATGATTCTCATTGGTCTAAAAAATCTTTAAATTCATTGGATATTAACCCCTTTGTAATATATATATATATATATTAAAGGGAATCTATTTTTTAATGTATTGTAAACAATATAAATAGTGTTTTCTCATATAGATTTTTTAGGAATTCTAGATATCTAGATAATATAATTTCAATTTTATGTGATTTATTTTCAAGAGTGATGTAACAAAAATTTACTAAAATAAATAATTTATTATTAAATAGTTGTCTTCGTTCAAACCTTCTTTTATAAATAATGATTCTTCATTTTGTGGATTTATGGTTGTTCTTGATGATTATAGTACATTTGAACTGGGGAAATGGATTAAATAAAGGTTTATAAAAAATATGATTATACAGGACCCAAGTGTGGGGGTACTATTTAGAGTTTCAATAGGAGTTTCCTTGGATATGATCATGTCTATTATCCATGAGTCTTATTTGATATATTTTGTTTTTTATATAGAGGTTATGTTAGAGATAATTGTTAACATTATGTAATGAATCTATATTTAAAGTTGATTCCTTGTGTTAGGTGAGTGGTTATCCTAGTTTGGTAGCATCCTTGGTTATAGGAAGAAGTCGTATATTCTTTCATTGAGTCATTATTTGTTCAATGTTTTTTATATATATCCTTTAGGGTTAAGGGGGACTCTTATATAGTAAAATTATTCTTAGGTAGGTGGATGCTCATTTGGTATGTACAGACTTGTAAGGTATGCGATCTTCTTGGATGACTGATTTTATCATTACTGACATTCTAAGAGAATTTTTTACTATTATTTAGTCATGTTAACAAAATTTTGGGGACATACCACTTTAAACGTTGTTAGTCACATTATAAATGGTGATGTGGGATAATGTGGCCCCCATGGTTGAAAATATTGAGTTGCTGAGAATATACATGGAGTGTGTAGGGACATTGAGTCTTTTAATCATATATAATGGGTACATTTGATAAATTCAAGTAATTTCTGGATAGAGTGCATTAGAAGACATGGTTCCCAATAAAATAATATGTAGTTCACAAGTGTTTTTTGTTTATGAGGGAAGAATAAATTAAGGTCCCTTTATTTATTGTATTATAGGGAACCTCTAGAAATTCTTTAATAATGTAAAAGAGAATTGGTGGAATCATGGAATGATGGATAGGGTTTTAGTGATATAAATAGTATATTATATTAGAGAAATTATTTGTTTTTGGAAAGGCACTGTGTGTACTATATGTTTGGTAAAACTCATATTTGGGAAAGGAAAAACCAATTTCTAGTGAGGATGATATGTGGGTCTTTATAGATGAAATAAAGGATCTTTCTAGATTAAAATAGTCCATCTTAATATATTTTCATTGGAGAATTCAACCATCTAAATTCAATGGAATCTGGGAGGTATGTACGAGTTAAATATTTTCAATTATTTTTCTTGTGGTTATGAATTATAGTGGTATAGTCTTTTGAGGATTTATGTTTAGAAAACAGAATGTATAAGATAAAAATTGATGTGTATAATTATAGTTATATAGATGTGGTAACATGAGTCTCTTAGGTGAACATCATTGGGTTCTAAGAGTGTGAATGAGAATATGGAAGTATTAGGTGGGAAAGCATGATTATTATAGGTTGAACCGCAATTAAAGCATTAGAGGCAAATGTGTATGATACATAATGGTGGATCAGGGCAAGTGAAACATATATGGGTTAAGTTCTATCTTTTGGGGTTAGTTATTTTAGAGAAAGTAATGGATGATCTATATGGTTTTGGATAATCAATAATTCTTTTTAATGTGTGATTTTTATTGAATATGGGGCTCTAAGTAAATCCATTGGGAGGCATCACCATGAGTCATGACTGGTAGATAGTTTCCTTATAGATATATGGTTAGTGGTGAGAGGTATCATATCCTTTTATTCATCATGTTTTTATAATGTATTGTTCAAAGGATATGATGTGAGGGAATGGTTTTGTGAAGTTATAATGTGGACACTTCAAAGGCGGGGAGTAAGATGTTGATCAATAATGTGACCCTCATGTGATGGAGATATGGTGAACATGAGATCAATTGTGGTAAAATATTTGTGGCATGAGCATAGAAGTTAAAAGGTGAGGTTAGTAAATTATGTATTATTTGGTGAATGAAATGCATGGACTCACATTGGTAATGGTTGGTGATTGGGCAATTGCTATGAGCTCATACAAGCTTAAGGTGGATAGAAAAAGGTCATGTTAGTGTGGTCTTCATTCCCATTATAAAGCAGAAGTGTATTTTTAGTATATTACATATATAATCTTGGAATGTAACCATAATATAGTTTTTTAATTCAATGGGTGCATTTGGATGATTGTATGATTCTCTCGTTGTTTCAGGAATTGGGATCGAGAATGATAATGGATCATCAGAAGATAACGTAGAGAAAATATAAGAAACATTATCTATTGTATATTATAATTTTATTATTGGATGTAAATCGATTAGAATGTTTTCAAACCATAGTAGTTTCATTATTTTAATTATGAATAAGGATTGAGTTTTGTCCAATTTCTTATAGAGGTAAGGGGATATCTTTTTGAAGTGGTTCATGGAAAATGGATGTTTTCACAGTTGTTCTGAAACCATTTTATATTAAAAGGGATACCCGTGTTGGATCAGTGACTTTTTAAAATTATAAATGGTCATATCAGAACCATATCCATGAGTATCATTGGAATGTCATATTTAGTTTCTCTTTGGACATTCCAATGTTATAATACGTCATGGTTCATAATTTAACCTTCTTGGCTCAGTCATATGCGGTGGAGAACCACAAGATGGAAGATTAGTTGGATGAGGACACCTCATATATGATTGGGTATAAGGGAATGGGTGGAAACCATATTGTTATTTTAGTGATAAATTCATGTGGTGTATTGTGTTCGGGGGTATAATCTCTTGGAAATAATGTTCATCTCTACATGGATTTTGAGTGTTCTGGATTATTATTTGGTTGATGGATGGGTATTATCAGAAACAATTGTAAAACATTATTTGGAAAACACTTTGAAATATATCTCAGGGAGATCTATTATATGGTAGGGTGGTTATAAAATCACTATGGGTTGTTTTTCATGAAATTTATAAATTCTCAAACTAGTGGATGGTATAGATTTTTATTCAATGTTATGAATCGAATAATAAAATATTAGTCACATTAACATGTTATTTTGGCTATGTTTTGATCATAAGAGTTGTGTTTGGTGCCTAGATAATCCTCAGGATCTTTGGGTATATAGATCCAATTTTTGGAATCTTTTCATAGGGTCCACCCTAAGTGCATAGTTAGTGCTAACAACACACCCTAACCCCATGGGGTAGCTAATAAAGGGGATAAGTTTTTTTAAATGATGTAAAGGGACACTAATAACAATGTGTAGGACTATAAATATCTATAGTTTGATCATAAAATTGGAACATGATTTTCAAATTGTGTGAACTAACTATGTGATGGTGGCTGTATTGAGGAAGTACTGACTTCATGAATCATACATTGTTTGGAATAATATAAAACATGAATCTATTCCACATAAAAATATATATTCTATCAATTGTCCATTAAAATAATTTAACACATAACCACTTATTTCATTCCCCATTCATGAACCAAAACCCACCCATGTTCCTTACTACCCACTTCCCCAATGTTGGAGATCCCTATGTTTTCTCCTTTTCAGTTTCAGTTACATGTGATCAAGAACCTATAATAAGGTTATCACTCTATTTCATACTCTATACACTACCTATAATATATTGGTTTTCATAAATATTTTTTTTGGAAATGATTCAACTATATAATGCTGGAATCATCACATGATGACGAAACATGATTACTACTTAGTGAGAAGGTGTCTCAAGATGAAGAATTTTTTCCATTTTTAATATTTTTTTCGGATGTATATGGTCGGGTTAGATATTATAGGTTTTATACTAATTTAATTTATTTGACTTTTTTGGGATTTTTACTATCTATTTGGCATGTGTGGCTACTAGAAGATTAAAACAATCTTCCAAAGGATCATTGGTCATGGTTTAAGTATTTTGAGGGAACCTGATGAGCGTTTTTTAATTTTATGCATATGTATATTGTAATTGTTATTTACATTCATGTTTCCAGCTAATTAATATTCTAATATAATTATTTTTTTCTTGTATGTAAGAAAAGGCCATGGTTGGTTTGAAAATTTTTCATTGGTCATGGATGATCTCATGTATCTGGTTATCATTTTTGAGTTAAAAGGAAAAGGATTCATATACGTAGTAGGCAACATAGTTTTCATTCCCTTGAATACAAATTGTATTAAAAAATCATGTCATCGGTGCGTTGTGTTAACAACATGATATTGATCGTGTTTTAAGTTTAAATTTATTTTTCTTTATTTCAATGACCTAAATTTATTTATAATGGTTTGTATGTGTCCTTAGATTATCAATCCTGGATGAAGACCATGAATTATTAATATGGTATTTACAGCTTATCCTTGATAATAGAAATATTGTGACTTTCAAAACCATTAATAAAACTTTAATTGTTGGGTGGGGTTCAATAATTGATAAAAAAATTCCATGGACCATATAAGGTTCATATATTATGATTTATCAATTCACTGGGTCTCCCATGTGGTATCCTTAGTTTTATTATGATGTTTTTAAATTAGGTAGTGTATCTAGAAGTGTTACATCCTAGGATATACTCCCAACGACCTAGAAAGAAACATGGTTCCCCATAAGATCATGCACTCCATTTTTTACTAAACTCATAATTATTTTAGTTAAAAGTTTTGTATAAATAAAATTAAATTAATAATTAACATAGAGAAATTGTTTTATAATTTGGATCCTAGCTTGAATTTGGGTGACTTAACATAGTAAATGGAAATGATAACCTTATTTCAATTAGGATAAAGGGTGTAAATTGATTAGAGTATTGTAATTTTATCTCCTAATATCAATTATTTGTAAAAGAATATATAAAATGCATGTTGATACTTGGAGACTATTTTAAATATATAAATTAAGATGATTATGAAATGGGATTAAGTAATTTAACGGGTTAATGACTAATCGAAGTCTTTGGACGTTTTTATAATTAATGGTATTTCTATCTAATTCATGTTTTCAGTAATAAAATATCAATTTTTTATTTAATGGACTTTATGATTTGTAATCCTTAATAATATAATGATACTACTTACAGTTTGAAAGTGAGAAATTCAATGGTCTATCCTTGGATTCCAAATTTAAATTCATTTCATGATCCTAATGGATACAACATAATTTATTTCTGTGAATGACTATGTGTAATACCACCTGGGGTAATGACCAATGTGTTATATTTTTTAATACCTCAACCTAGAATTCTATGTTCTCCCAGAATATCTAGAAATTGGAATGCTTGGGATTGGATCTAGGATTTGAGTTGATGTCCTTGGATAAATAAATACATGGATTACATCCTTATATCCTAATCAAGTACTTTTCCAAAATTTAACAATTTATTGATAATTATGTTTAGTTAGATCCAAATTAAAATGTGGAATGTAGAAATTTAATCCCTTATATTCTCATACAGATCAGGCTACCATTTCTTGATCACCATAGTTTTTCCATGCAGTTCCAGAAATAGAATGCCATGGTGTTTTCCTTGGCCTCAAGTGGAATTTTTTCATAGCAATTCGTAGTCATACTCCATGGATTCACATTTTTTATTACTCTTGGATCTATAACCTATATTCCATGGGGCTTGTGATCCTATTATTGTGTCACATGATTAGTGAAAACCTGTATAGGCCAAAAGATGTGGTATTTCTTTATCCATCTACACTTTACTGATTTCATATTCATATAATATACCCCATTATGTTTTACACATCAATGAATAGAAATTCAGTAGACACTATAAGTAGGGGTATTATTATTTTCACTTACACCTTTCTCAAGCTACCACTTGCGACTTGAGTAGAACTCATGGTTATAGGATATGAATTTGGCTGGTTCTTCATTGTTGTTACTTATCTTGGGTTTGGAAATGGAATGAGAGCTACATAATTACCATGTTCTCATAAATACAAGAGGATTTGGGTCATCTTTTCATTTTATTTATTTTTTCATATGCCAATTGTTTGTGTATAGTCTACTATATTTATTGATTGCTTATAAATATAAACTTATACCTTATTTCATGGTTGGTTTTATTTCGTAGGGGTATAATTGTTAGATAAATATTAACTATGAAAAGTTCCTCTCATTTAATTATAAGATATATTTAGTAACAAAAATAGATTATAGTCACCCCATATTAACATCAATATACTGTCACTACTTCTTGAAAACCTATAGAATATGAGGTGGTGCACTTGAGGATTTATGGCCCTCTAGTTCGACAAATATTCAGTAAACCAGGTTAGGGAAACCACATAATAAGTGTGTTCGAAGAATAATTTTAGATATATATAACTTTTTTTGGACGTTTTACAATTTTATATTCAAATTTCATTACTATCTTGATGAAATTAATGTCAAACAACACAAATATTCTTGAAAATGGATTTAATATTATTTTCAATTATAAATTTTTTTAATTAATCATTTAAAATACATAAAAATATAATCATTAGAAAATTTAATTAGATGTAGTAAATAATATCATCCACTATCCATTTATTGTTCAATTTTTCTTTTACAGTAACATTTTTGACCCTTAAACAGTAAAAAATATTGTTATTACCGTAATAATTAAAAGGGTTAATATGGGGTTAAATGTAATATATAAAGTTAAAATAATCACCTAATGTTGTATAATTTTTATTTGATGAGATTATTTATACTCGTACTCATCCATGATTATAAATATATAAATGGGTATCCTCTTCATCATGAAAATTAATATATATTAATTTAACAATTTTTGTAATTCCATGTGATCTCCTTTCCTATCATATACAAGGACACCACCTCCCCGATATTCCTCCAAAATCTAAACACACTTCTCTTGACTAAAAAATTCCAAAACATATTCATAAAAACAAATGAAAAACATTATTGGTACATTTCGACTTAAATTTTCATCCCAAAGGTCCTTAATGTAAGATCAAAATGATGTTGTTCGATGTAACCCTATTAACCTTTTAGCTTAATTTTACTTATTCATATTTCTCCTTTAATTAAATACAATATAATATAAGTGGATGAAATAAATATATCTAATATACTCATTTTGTTATTATATTAATGGAATAACCTTATCAATATCATTTTTAATCTTATGGGGAATGAAAACAATGTTTTTGCATACGTGTGGGATACTACCTTCAGGATGTGATGTGTTTTTTTCTCATCATGCCCTAACAATATTGGTTATAATAATAAAATTAAAAAATATAAATGATACTAATTAAAAAATGATTCTCAAAGTATAACATATTAATTACCTTATGACCATTCCACTCATTAAAAATAGGTAATGTCGATCAACCATAGTTTGGAAGACCTACTCTAAGAAGATATATAATTTTTTTCACATAGTCCTGTCATAAGTAATTATAAAATTGTGTTTTATCTTATTTTATTAAATTATTATTATTATATTTATCATGTAAAATTGTTCTCTTTTTCTACAGTCGACCTACCAATGTCATTTAACAATTATGAACCGAATGTCCACAAAATAACTAATGGGGACTTTCCTAATTATGTAATTAAATAATAAATAAAAATAAAAGGAGTAAATGGCCTGATGATAATTTAATATACCATTAAATAGTTATATAAAATAGAATAATAAATATATGTTTATTATAATAGAGATAAATTACGTAAATAGTTATTCTGAACTCGAAGTAGGGGGTTTCATAACTCATTTTTATTCATTGGGTTATACATAACCATCATTGACTATGCTATTAAAATACTATTTTTAAAATCTCTTCTGATTATTTTATAATTTTATTTCCACTTTTTTAGAATTTTTATAAAAAAATTATGGGAATTATTTTAACTTCAATTATATGCTCGTTTTTAAGATTATTCATCTCAATATTATATCATTTAGACATGTCTTATAATATTAACATATATAATTTTATATAGAGAATTTGATTATTATGTAAAACTATATAATCAATAAATCCCTAATCATGATATTTAACATTTTTTTAATGTTATCAGTTTACTGAGATATTCATTCATATGTGATAAAATTTTCAATGGGTTTCATTGTATAAATTTAAAATCTCTAATACATAATTATTTTAAAGAGAAATGTTTTATTTTTTTTGTTGTAGATATTTATCCATAAAATTGTTTTCACATATTCATTCATAAAAATTATGGGTTTTACAAGATCATTTTATGAAAATTAATTCAATTAATCTTTTATTAAAGAATTTCTCATGTTGTAATGGTTTCTCATCTCAAACATCCATATTAGAGAATGGTTTTTTATTGATACCCAAATATCAATTTATATGTTTTATACATGGAATACTGAAATAAATCATATAGCCTATTTTTATAATAATTTAATTGTATTTTCCATTTAATGTTATTTCGTTCAAATGGTTTTTTTATTTTAGTGGGTTGTAAAGGAAATTTTTTTAAAACCATTCTTTTAATGTTTTAAAAACATTAAATAAAAATATTACCCATTTTTATTGATCTTATTTCAATAATTATATTCCTTGAGAATTAATTATATCAAATGTTATTTTCTAATAACATTTAATTTCTCTAAAAAAATTTAAAATGAAATTCCAAACATATTCTTTATGGTTCACTTTTTACTCTCCTTACCAAAGAATGAAATGAGTCTTTTGTTTCTATGTTCAGGACTAAAGAACATTTTACTTCTATCATGATCATTATTTTATTTGAATCCTCATTATTAAATTTCCAAGGTTATTTTATAATAAAACCACTTCCCATTATTTTCCAAATTTTTATTGTATATTTCCAAAAATTGTAATTTATCTTCTTGTCAATGATATTCTATAAATGTCTTTTTAAATGTATTCTCTTTAATTACAACACCATTTTTTGGTTCCTATAATATAATCGAAATATTATATAATTATATCAAAAAATTTATTTCATTATATTTCTTGTGAGGTTTCATTAAATAAATTTTCAAAAAAATATATTTCTCTTCCATGGTTCAAAAAATATATAATGGAATAAAAGTTTTTGTTAAAATTTGATTAGTAAAATAAAATCAACCATGTGTTATATTCATGTAAGATACCAAGTAATTATTTATGATCACGGGTGGATAATATATATCATGATAATGGTTGATCTCGATGTATCATATATGATTGTGGATTCATATATATCTCTTTAATGAATTGTTTAATTTTCTATTTATTCAAAGTTAAGAAGGACATAACTAACTAGGGATTTTTCTCATATTGATTAACCAGGATCTATTTTTATATGACATGATTCAATATGGGTGATGAATATAATATTCCTAGACACTTATATATTTTAAATATGGTTTATATTATTTTTCAATTGTTCCATTCATAAATATTTAGATCACATTACTCAAGATTATTGATTCTCATGACTCATAAATTTCATAAAGATTTATAAAATATAAAATTTATATTGATATAGTATCTTATGGGGTCTGAATTTCATTATGTTATGATAAGGATAATTGATTATTTATTCTTACTCTTATACTCATCTTATGATCATTGATTTCATTCAATTTATACATGTTAAGTTTATCCTTAATGAGATATTCATCTTAACCTTCTACAGTATTCCCCTGATATATATTAATATGTTAAGTTAGATATGTAAATATGGGTTTAATATTGGTGATAATGAATACTTATTTTGGATTAATAAAATATATGCATAATAGACAATATTCTTACTTAAAGACATTGGTATTTTTATGTATGTTTTTTTTCTAATTCACTTAAACTCAAAACCTAAATGGTCTGTAGGTATAAAAGCTATGCAGTATTTTCAAATGGTGTTATATGATTTGGATGAGTAAAATTGGGACATGTTATATGATATCAAAAAAAGAAATATAATTATTATTTGTTTTTTAATGAGATATAGGAGTGTCTGTTATGACTATTATAGTATGTATTATAGTATTGTTTAGATAAATTTGGACATTATTATATTTTCATTCAAGATGAACTTAATAGTTATAGATTCTATCATATGTTTATAATTTTATGGTTGATAATAACTTAAAATTCATAGAAGCACTAATTCATGATTTATTTATTTAGATATTAATGTGATTAATGATATATTGGGAGTTCATTTATAGGTTTGAATTGAAATAAAAACCTAGGTGTATCATGAGATTTAACATGTTGGATTACTTTTGAGGAATGCTATAAAAATTTGGGAATGAAAGTTATATTATAAAATATAAAATTTGAGGTTAACATATTCTTATTGATGTTATTTAGGATATATTTTTAATTATTATGGAAATAATATAAATTTATCATTTTGGAATTTTAGAGATTATTTTATAATTTATTCATTTATTGGGTTATTAATTTTGGGTATAATGACACATTGTGGAATCTAATTTATTCTTGTAATGATATGACATAAATATTTTTATTTTTTATATACCTCAAGTCCAATGAAAATAGGATTATAGTGGTTCATAATACAGATATACTGCATTTGGAAGTAGTAGAAAAATCAAATAACTATTTATAAAAAATAAAATATATTAAAATATTGATTTATTATTTTGTTTCTCATTTTTTCTTATTTATTAAAATTTATTAGCATGTTAAAAAAATTGATTCAAATATCTATACAAAATTGATATAGTTAAGGTCAAACTATGGGAGTAATATTGAAAATGAAATTAATTGTATTTTCATTAAAATAATATATTATTAAATGACTATAAATAAATAAAAATATATTTTATTTGGAAATTATAATGGTAAATTTCAATTATACCAACTATTATCCATTTATACATCACCTTTCCATTAATGTTAAATTTCTTTACCCTTAATGGATAAAAACCATTGGTATCACAGTAATCATTAAAAGGGTTAACTAGTTGTTAAAACTAAGAGATAATGGTTAAAACATTATCACAACTTGTCTATATTTAATAGTATTTAATTATATTGATTCATCTTCATGTTATATTAAATATATAAAAAAATTTAGGCACATTAACATGAAATTTAGTATATATTATTTTTAGATCCATATATAATTCCAAGGGTTCCCCACTTCTCTCTTATATATGGACACCAACTATCAACTCTTTCTCTATCATATTGAAGAAATTAGTTTCAAAATACCCTAAAAACTATAATTAACTTCATTATAATTTTTTTTCATCTTATAGTATTCATATATGTCTATCCCAAGGGTCCTTATGGACTGATCCAATGGTTGTTTTTCAAAGGGGATGTGATCGTCTCAACCGAGAATTTTCATTTTACATTTTTTTACAAACTTAAATTTTATCCTGACCAGTATAATATAATAAAATATTACCTCTTGTATAATTAGTTTTTTGGTTTAATTCAATTACCTTATTTGTCTCCATTTTTCATTTTATGGGGAAAACATCATTTTTGTGTACATGTGAACTACAACCTCCACAAAGTGATTTTTTCTTTTTTCCCTCACCAACTCACAAGGGTGGTTATTATAATATATTTAATAAATATATATTATATTCAAGAAATAATTTTAATAATATATATAATATATTACATACCTTCTAACACATCAATCCATAAAAAATGATTACCTTACTCATATAGATATTTGGAATACCACCACCATGGAGGGATGTTATTCATTTATAATGTTAAAATTTCATGAATGATAATAAAATTATATTTGATTTAAAAAAACTTATAATTTGGTTGTTATTATTATTTAGATAATATAAAAATGATTCATTTGAATTTAGAAACCCTTCTAATGTCCTTTTAAAATATTGAACTGAATGTCATCAAAACACCCAATATTGAATTTACTAATTAGTTAATTAGACATTTCCCTAAAATAAGTGATATAAATTGTTTACCGATAATGTAATAAAATATTAAATTAGTCATAAATAGTTAAATAATTAATTTATTTTTATTATATATGAGTTATGGAACATACATAGTGAGTCAAGGCCCGAGGTAAGGGGTTTCATTACTCAATTTTCATTCGTTGGCATCCAACTAAACATTAATTAACATGTTATTCCATGATTATGAAATAAATAACCTATTTTTTTAATTTTTTTTTGGTTTTAAAATTGTTACACATAATCCCTTAATTGATTATTTTTAAGTTCAATAATACAGTATTTGTAAGGATTATTTGTCTCAAAAATATTTCGTAGATCCATGTCGGGTAATATAAACATACATTCTTTCATAGGGTATATATTCTAGCTATTAAGTAATATTACATTAATGAATATTTTATCATTATATTTTATAATCCTTTTATGTTCATAATTTTCTAAAATATTTATTCCGATTTTACAAAATATATCAGGGTTTTCATGGTCTAAATTTCTATTCATGGTAACATAATTCATTTTATGCAGTATGATTTACTTTATTTTGTGGAATTAGTACCCCATGATCGTGTTTTCAGAAATTATTTCATCTATATTATAGGTGTTAAATAATCATGTTGTGGGCCCATAATTAATGGTGTTTTGATTCAATAATTACCCCTATTGAATGGGGTTTTCATCTCAAACATCATTCTTTAAAACATGATTTTGATTTATGCACCTTAATTATATTATATATTGTATGAAATGGATCTTGGAATATAATATCATGTCTATTTTATAACTACTTTATTTTATGTTTGTTCTTGTGTTCATTATTTCAAATGGTTTTTTTAAATCTTCTTAAAGGGGTATTTAAATAAATTTTTTAATATTTTGAAACAATTTTAACCAAATTATTCTTCCAGGTTCATTATCTTATTTCAATAATGATATTTTATAAGAATAAATTATTTTCTAAAGATGTTGTCCATAATTACAGAGATTATTTTAATAGGTTTAAAAGGAAATTTACTAACATTTCCTTCATGGTTCACCTTTGACTCTCTCTACATATTTTTGAAATGAAAATCTAATTTTAAATTTACTACATGAATATATTTTCCATCCATCGTTCTTATTATTTTGTTTATTGATTCCTTCATATGTTTCATGTTTTATTTCCAAATAAAATCTATTCCACATTATTCTTCATGTCATGAAAAATACTTCCAAAAGAAAAGGGTATATTATCATGTCTTCAATGAAACGTTTTAATTGTTATTTTAAAGGAATTTTCCTATATGAAATAATATTGTCTTGATCCATCTGATTTACTACAAATATGATATTATTATACTATCTATCATATTTATATGGATTACGTACGATGATTTTTTAATGGTAGTTTAATGGACCTAATTTCTTTTTCATAAATAAATAATGTAATAATGGAAGGTAAAAAGATGTTAAAAGATTTATTATGAAAATGAAAGGTTCCTTGTGTTATATTAATGTTTTGAATATAGAAATTATTTATGATTGTTGATGATACTAATATATCTCATGATAATATGTGAGACTGAGAAAGCATATATGATGGGTGATCCTGATATATATCTCCAATGAAATGGGTAATGTTCCTTGTTTTCCAAGGAAATAAGTCATGAGATAATGGTTGAGGTATCTATAAGGGTCTTAATAGGGATCTAGCTGTTTTTGAAATGAGTGATCTATGTTGATCAATATAATGTTACATGATACTAATATATTTTCTCTATTCATTATTTGAGTTTTTAATGGTTCCTTTGATAATGATTGACATCACATGGATAATGATTATTAATTTATATGAATCATGACTTTTATAAAGATTAATATAATGTCATATATTAAATGCTCCAGGTTTTTATAGGATATGGATTTTTTCTATTTTATTGTCATACAATTATATTATATAATTCTATCCTAGTTCTCATGTTATTCTCACCCATGGGATTAAAATTTTAATACTTTTGATTACCCTTATAATGATTTGGTTCTCACCCTAATTATGCTTCTTCTTTTCTATTGTATGAATAATGATATTAATTATCAACTATTTAGACGAGTTCCATGTGGGTGATGATGAGTGTTAATGTGGAATATAATATAATCGGTATATTAGAAAAAATTATCACATATTTGAATGATTATTTTTATATAATACTTTTTCTTAATTATCTGAAACTGTAATCCTAAAAGGTGTTGGGGTATGTAATTGATCTACTATTTTCTAATGACATTTTATATTTTAGATGATTAAAATTGGGTCATGTTTTTAGTATCAAATCCAAAAATGTTAAGATTTTTTTCATGAAAATATATATTGTAGTCTGGGATTCAGGGATATTAAATTTCATTTTCAGAAAGTGGTAGATCTAAATGTAAGTAGTGGTGTGAAGAAGTGTGGGAAATATGTTTCATTTTATTATTTAATTGTCTGTAACACATATAATTTCCCTTAACTATAAATATTATGGTTTACTACTCATTGATAAGTGAATCTTAAAAAATAAAATTTAAAATATAAGATGATAATGGTTGAAATCCAATCATTAAATAATACTTTATATGATATTTTATTACATTATAACATAGTTTTAACAAAAAAAATACTTGTGGTACCCCATTAGTGTGTTGACAACAATTCTACCAAAGTTACTATAAATAATGGCCAAAAATTGAATTGGCCTCATTAACGAATTTGAACTATAAAATTCAAAATATGAGATCCATTTTCAGGATTCATTTTTTAGAAGTTTCATAATTTAATTTTTTTAAAAGTGTTCCAAATGCAATGGGAAACTATTTTTTATAGAAAATACATTTTAAGCAGTAAAATAATATTATATGAAACAAAAATATAATTAGGATTCATATATAATTAGTTGGATTATGATTAATAAAAGAGACCTAATATTACATTAAAACCATATCCAAATAATAATGGGACTTTAAAATTACATGATTTAATGAAATGTAATGATAATTTTTTTTAAAACTATATTTCTCATTATTCAATGAAAAATCAATCCTTTCCGAGAATTCCTCAAAAATCACCATAAGATGATTACATCATAATTTATTCTATAATGATATTTATTTTATCAAATAAAATTACTACAATTAATTTTAATTAAAGTTAATATCTACGAATTAATGTTTTAGAGCTTTTTTTAGAATGTGGTATTCGCAATGTTTAAAATGGCTATCCTCAATCCTTACCTAATAACGACATTATATGACTGTTTTCTTATTTTATTGAATAAATTATAAAAAAATAACATTAAAACTATTTTTAAATAGTCGTTAATTAAACAAAATATGAAAAAATTAATAGATCAAATAAAATAGTTTATTTAAAAAATAACTCAATTTATTGTTTGATGATTTCGTCATTATTTGTAAAAAATCCATAAATAATGTTTGAATGATTACTAATATTCATAATTATATAAACAATATCCTTCTATATGTTAAATTAATTAAATAATGAAATTTAAAATTTAAATAAACCATTTATAATAAAACTGTGTTTCTGAATAATATATTTATATTTAGACAATAATAATTAGATTAGTATTTATTAATAAATTTGACTGATTACGTTTCATTTAATTTTCTAGTAATAAGTATCATTTTTTATTGTAGAAATTTATAATTCAATTATGTTCAGTGTTAAACTCATCATAATCTATTAAACATAGTATTCATTTATTGGAAGACACATAGAAAAATCACGAGTTTTAATATTCTACCACCTTACAAAAATTTCATCCTCGCATTTTCTATTATTACATACTAAAGAAGATATGTCTCAAATACAAATTATGCAATGACATCAACCTCACTACCTTAGTTATTCATAATAAATTTAATATATATATATTTTAATTCATATATGTGTCATTATAAGACTAATATTAATATTCAAATTTTGATTCTATTAGATAATTAATAATGGGGATTTTCATGCCTAATGTAAGAAAATGAACCATTAATAAATCATATTATCCTAAAAAGAAAGAAACTTTATTCCATCTATCTAAAAATCGATAGATAATGATAAGATAATAATTGATATGAATAAAATATTATGTTTTGATTTAAGACATTAATTTCTAAAAAATCATTAATTACATCTAATGAAAATAAATAATAAATTATATTTTAAAATAATTATAAACAATACTACACATTTGTTAAAGACAATTTGACACCACCTAAACTAATTTTGAAATCCTCAAAACAAATTAATCCCAAAAAAGAATTACAAAGAAGTTAAACATTGGCACAAAAACTATGTTTTTAATAATATAATATTTATGAATCATATTATATACCTCACATAATATCCTCATTACAACCAAATTCATACTATCTGTTTTTAGTATAAAATACTTCCTCCAATTATTAGTTGATTATTTCATATTATTTCTATATATAAAATATAAAATCGTTATAAAATGAAATTATGTATTGTAGAAGTTTTTGTTAACGATCAATGTACTACAATAACTTTTTTGGGTATTCAAACATCTAATTGATAATTTCAATCAATTATCCTTTTCCCTTTGCACATCATAGGGTAAATTCCGATGATGTTTGGGTAATTCACATGATTAGTGACCTGTATTTATATAGTTGAATCATTTAACCTTACATTTTCATTCATCGACTTTGTGGCCATTATCTCAACACTTTTACTTTTCTGCATCTATTTTTAATTAATACCCATGGTGTTTCATTCAATAATTATTATATGTGGGAATTCCACTCATATATTTTTTTTATTTTACAGTATATCCCTTTATATAGATATAATCCATTCTATTTTTCTATTACATTCCTTTGAAAATATATGAACTAGATAGTTCCTTCTTATCCATGTGTGAACATCATAATATATCATCATATGTTGAAATTGTATAAGAAACAAACAAAAATAAAAAGATTAGATTTATCCCACCAAATATACAGTCAATCATACACTTTGGGTATAATATATAGTCTTTAAAATGAATTTATTAAATTTTAATGTATTATTCATACTTAGTTACACATTCCTATAACATTGGTACTAAATTCATTATTTCCATGATAGTTTTACAATATTTTTATCTTCGACTCCAGAATTAAAAATATGATATATAGGGAAATACCTATTAAGAGTATATTTTTTCACATGCTTTCAATTATATAAACTGGGAATCATAAAAATAATTTTTAATATAAAAATAATCTCATAACAATATAAATTTAAATCATAGTGTATAAATTTAAATATGGAGTAAAACATAAAATAAATTGAATATATATTATTATCAAATATCAGAATTATAATCATTGTATCTTTAGTAATATCTTCTAATTATAAAAATATTTTCAAATATTTCATTATGGTTCATAAATATTTTTTGAATATAACAAAGAATAACTCCCATGATTGTCTAGATAGGTGTGCATTCTTTAACGCCCTCGTTACGCACCGACTAAAGATCATGATGGTACTAATCAAACATTTTTAATAGAATTTAACCAACATGGATTTAAAACAAATCTCCATACATATTTCAATATTGAGTTAGGGATGCTTTTTTTGAGAAACTATATACTATATAATTTATCAATACATCATGATATTATGTTATAAAAAATATTATCCCTACAATATATCATAAGGTTATGTTTTTTAATATATTTCCCCATTAATATAGATCTAATGGGTCCTAATAAACATCATAAGATATTAACCATAATACCCCAAATCCAGAATCCTATATTTTGTGAATACATAATTACATTGTTAAATTCAACAATGAATTTCTTCACTATGTTTCAATATATTGGAAATTAGCATATGTACATGTTATCAAAATTACATTAGAAAATATAAATATAGTATGAAAAAATATCATCTGTCCTTGAAATTTTATAAAATATTCCTTATTAATATTCTATTAAAATAAAAAAAATCCATGATTCGTTAAAATGGAATGTATAATATAGAAGATATTAATGAATAAACAAACCTAAAAACATTGGAGAGAAAATAATAATCAATATTACAATTATTTAATATTATTAAAGAGAAATATAAACATGTATGGAATAGGAATATAAATTATCACATTGATAGTAATAATTGGTTCAGTAGAGATAAGATTCATATTGTTGAATATCATAACATTTCGTTCGTGGACTTTTATAATGAAATAACTTGTAAATAAGTAAGGCATATTTCAAACAAAACATATAGTTTTCCACCTAATACCCATAAATTTATCAAGGGGATATCCAATAATTTTCTCCACCTATTCACATTATAGGTCCAATGAATTAATCATATATAATTAACCAATAAAAATACAATTCATAATCAATATAAACATTCAAATTGAAAAACTATCATATGATATCTCAATATTTTTCACTTTCAATTAACAAAATATTCGTATCATGGTATATCAACAAAAAATTTTGGATGATATCATTATATTAAATCCTTAGTAAATAATAATATACATCAAAGGGTGTTGAAATATATGATAATTCCATTACAACATTCAAACCATTCATTCAAAAAATTATAAAAATATCATTTTATATTTATAAAATATTTAATTAAAATTTATATAAAATTGAGAAAAGTAATTTCTATTAAAATAATTTTGTAAAATTAAAATATTATCATTAAATATTATAATTATCTTAACTATGATAGAATCTTTTCATTGCATATATGTTAAAATTGAACATTCTTTTCACACTTTATTGAAATTTATAAATAAATGTGTACCGATTTTTTCTGACAATATTCATTAATTTGAATAGAAAGTAAAAAGTTAATGAAAATTAACTTTTAAAATAATTGAAACATAAATGAAAAAATTAATTTATTAATTGTGGGAATGATTATAAGTGGAAATATTTAAAAGGGAAATAATAAATTAGGGTTTCAAAGGAAAAAACTATTTCAGCTTTGGTAACATTGGAAACAAAATTTCATTGAATGAGAGAACATGGAAAGAACTTGTAACCCACTTGATTTATGTAAATAAATTATAAAATAAATCGATATGGTAGTATATACAATAAATAAAATAAAACATGGGTTGAACCCAACATGATTATCAATAAATAGAAATTGAGATAAAAAATCCCTTCACTAGGACATCAACATGGATGTCTATACACTAATATCTACTATAATAAATTTGTAATTATATATATGTTTATATATATATATATATCAGAATAATATTTTTATTTATCATACAATATAAAATTCATTAATAATTTCTTCGTATACATTTATAAATAATTTGTTTATAAAAACAATATTTGAGTGTTAATCGTTCTTTTTTCCATACATGTTTTAATATGATATTTTGGGTACATTCACCATGTTCATAGTTTCATCATCTCCAAAATATTAATTTTTTTATAATTATCATGTATATATATTAAATATTATTTTTGTACAATAAATTAAAAATTTTCCGGAAAAATTAATTACATTGTCTAATGAAAATGGTAATCTGTACATATAAATCAATGATGTTTTCATTTTTATAATTGATGAAAATAAAATGAAATATGAAAATAAATAAAGGTATAGAATCATAAAAATTAAAAAATATTATAATTATCCATTAAATTTATCCTTATATTTAACTATGTATGTTCAAAATGAAAAAAATCATAACTCTTCGTGGAGGTGGTTGTCCACACGTATAGAAGAGTGAAATTTTCATTTTTAATAGGTGAAAAGTTAATAATTAAAAAGGTATACAATACTACCAGAATAATATATAACTAAATACTATCATATATATATTCTATATCCGAATATTTATAACTGTTCATGAAAATTGGTGATAAAAATGAATGACACTGCTATATGAAGACAATAGGTCAGACGTTTGAATAAATAATGTTTAAATTTTCCATAGGTTTGAATAGAGATAAAAAAGGGGATTTACAATAACATAATAAAATTTTAGAATATTTGAGATACTAATTTTATATTATATGTGTGATTATATATGATTTGAAGGAGGTGGAAGAATAAATAACTATGAAATAACTATGTTAAATGTAATGCCTCTTCTTTAAAAAACATCCTTTAACTTGGACCTTATGCCTTATAAGATTGGTGATTTTATGATAAAAATACCTATATGATTTTTAGAGGATGTAGGGATCTAATTTGGACACATATTACTCAATTTAAGAGGATTATATGGTCTAAAGAGAGGATATGGGGTTCCCTTTTATAAGTGAGGTGAGTTGAAAATATTCAAAACTATTAAATATTATAATTATATTACTCATGGATAAATGTAACATAAATAATCAAATTTAAGAGGTTAGTTTATAATAGTATATATACCATTTTCATGTAAGAATTGAGATGCGATTTTATTACCATATCATAATGATTTAAATGTACATAACCCATTTTAACCCATAACCATGGCCACTACATTTTTACAAAAGCTAAATTTCAAAAAAATCTAAATAATACTTATTTAAAAGAATTTAACTCATAATTAAAAATATGATATATATTTTTCAAAATTATATTTTTATAATAGGATGAAATTAATTTTAATATATCTGTGAACATTTCAAAGAAAATATTTTTTTAAATGTGTTTGGTGAATAAAAAATATTATATATAAATAAAATATAATGATGATTCCTGTGGAATAATTTAGAATAATTTTTTACAAGGGAAAATAATGTTACATTAAATCCTATCAATAAACATAATGGTACTTTTTAATTACATGATTTAAGGAAAATAAATCATTATTTTGCAAAAAATCTGTATTTTCACTATTCACTATAAAGAAAATATTCTCAAATAAATCTTAGACTCATCCTATTTTTTTTATAAATTATGATTTAAAAAGTTATGTTTGTTTTTTTAGATAAAATTCCTAATGTAGGTTTAAATTAATTCTACTAGATTCTCATTAATGTTCAATAAGTGGTTTTAGAATGTTGTATTTTTAAAGCATAAAATTTCATTCTTCTAATTATGTGCCTAATAAAATTAATTATTTGAATACAAATTGATTTTATTTAATATTTTATCTAATTATTTCATTAAAAAAATATATCTATAGTGATAAATATAATTTATAATGATTAAAATACATTAAAAAATATTTTTTTCCTAAAATTTACTCCTTTTACCTTCAAATAATATTATCTTCTTTATGGTCACATTATAATCAATGTTTGAATAATTTTTATATATTATACATGTATAAATAATATTATTATCTATTATTAATCCTCTAACTAAGGTAAATTAACTTTTAAATAAACCATATTTCATAAAATAATTTTTGTGAACAATGAATTTCTATATATCCATGACTATTTAATATAGCACACCTTTCTTTATAAGACTAATTATGTTTTATATAGTTTTCTTAAAATATATTTCATTTTTTAATAAATTATTATTCCGTTATGGTTTGTGTTATGTTTATCACAATCTATTCCAAAAAATTATAAATTAAATTGAAAACACATTACAAAATTATGGGGTGTTATTGACTAGGATGACAAGAAATGATCAAGTATTCATGTGGACTAAACAATGCTAGGATACTATCATGTTTTAAAGGTTTTTTTATTTGTGCTCTATTTATTTATTTTCGTGAGGTGGGTATTGTGTTTGAGGTTTAATACAAATATCTTCATCTTTGTATTTTTTTTGTTTTGATGCAGTAGAGGGTGTTTATCTCTTATAGTACTCCACATTTACAACCTCATGAATTGTACTATGAAAACCAAGAATATCATAATCCTATGGTAGTTTTTTGTATGAATTTATTGTCAAAGTATTTATCAGGATTGTTTTATATTCTTAAATTATAATAAAAGTGTGAAGTACACATTCCCCATTGATAACATGAATTTACAGTAGAAATGATAGATGTAGTTCATACATGACTATGAATTTTATACTTCCATTTAACTATGTAAAATGATTTTTTTCATTGGATTCATTGATATGGAATTCATTTAGTTGTCAAACGAATTATTTTAGAGTCTTCTAGAATCTGATTATTGAGTTAGAAGGGATATACTTTCAGATTCGTGAAGTTATTTGAATGGTTTTTCATTACTAGATAACAGTTTAGTCATATTTAGAAAAGTAAGGGGAGGATTCCACGATAGTGTATTCCTATGTAGATGTCTTGAGTGATAAATAATTTTATGGTGATTACATTGTGGGATGGTCTGGGCATGGGAAAAACCAAGTGTTGTTCAAGGTAAAACAATTCATTCCTTAAAAAATGTATGAGGTGGTTCTCTGGGAGTTCCATAGTGAACATATAGTGATACATCCAGTGTGAGAATGATATATCATACTATGAGAGGTTATTTTTAGTTGTATGGTCTAACTAAATCATATTCATTCTCTTGATGTTTGGTCTTCTATATGGTTAAGGATTGTCATCGTGATCCCAGTTTTAAACTTTATCCACTGGATATTCCCATGTAAAAGAAGGGGGGACATTTCAGAGGACATAGTAATCAATTTTCTCAAATTACAATAATGTTATGATGTTAAATGGATGTTTGTGGACCATTTAATGATATCAACTCACATTATATTGATTCAAGTGTTGAGCTCAGTGGAGGTCTGTTTGAGGAAGATCCTATAGAAGAGAGCGAGACTTCATGGGGTTATAAAGGTGATCATCTATGATCATGTCCTTATTTTACCTCTACAGTTGAAAGAGGTCTCCAACAAGATTTTTTTATCATATTTAGAGTTATAAAATCTCTTCATATAGAGAAATATTGTCATAAATAGTGAACTATAATGAATATATAAGACATGTATTGTGTGTTTATAATAATTTTTATGTATATGTTTGGGCACCTACCACTGATATTGTATTAGGAAAATAATATTTCTCCATCCGGTGTTGTTATGGATCCTTTATAAGAACAATATAGATGAGTTTTTTTGTTTTATGATGTGATAAAACATGGATAGAGAGTCAAATTTTCTTGGGAAAAATTAGTAAATGGTCCAATATGATCACTAATATGGGGAGGGGTGAATTAGTGATCTCTTTTTCTGATTTTTATTTATAAATAAAAATTCATCACCTCAAAATATTTAATTATAATATTAATGGAAAAACACTCAAGAAATACCACATAAACATAATAATTTATAAGGTTCACTTACTAACAAGACTAGAAAGACAATGGAATGGTTTGTAAATAACCCCATAACAAAAAATCACCTATAAAAATATTTTTTATATACAGAAGTCCATTATCATTCAAAAAATATTAATTACTTTATAATTATTTACATAATATCATTAATAACCTTCACTGATATGATCAGAATTTTTTCAATATGATTCCACTACATATTATTTTTTTTCAAAAAATCAACTATATTTTCTTTCCAAGAAGTATAAAATATCTCCCTCCCTCCATTCATTAATCCTGAATATTCTCTATGAAATTTACCTTGATGATAATTCTATCTGAATGGTATGTTGAGAACACTCATTTTACGTCTCCTGATAATCAATTCTACTATATTACACTATATTGTATAACTGAGTCCACTTAATATAATTTTTTAATGATGACTAAATCGCTATCAGTTTACTAATCATAAGGCCACTGTTGAATATTGACTTCTAATTCAACCTCAACCAAGATATTTCCTATTTTAAGACATCCATATCACACATTTACATATTAAAGTTCATTTTATATCTATATATGATTCAAATTCAATAAAAATCAACATTTTCACATGTGAATAACACACTTTCATGATTTTTACATTCACCCATTAAATAAAAATATTTCAGGGATCATAGGCTGGAATTCCATATTTATTTTCCACTAATTGAAAACATTAAATTTAACACTCCTACTCAAAAAAATTAACATAAGTCATCAAAAAAATTCTAAAATGTTTGTGAACACAAAGGAGAAACTTCAGGTACTTGACCCTACTTCAACATTGCATGAATCCTACTGAGTATCATGATTTCCCTTATTGATATTTTTGACCATTTAATGATCTTAACGACATAATAATTTTTTTTATATTTCGGAATAATTCCTATATAACTTCCAACCAGTATTAAATAACATAAATATATTCTAGTAAGACGAATTATAACAATTCATTCATCAATTGATAATATTTTGTTGATTATATTATCAATTTGATTCTTCTTAAATATTATTCATAGAAAATTATTAAAATAACTTCATAGACACATTCTCCAACTTATAGATTTCATTCCGAGACAGTGTACCATTATAAACACCATGAAATATGTTTTTTTAACATGTGTTAATCTAGTATAATTTCATTACATATCTTTTTTAGATGATAAATATTATATAAAGAATTTCATTATATAAAATTTTCAATGGAATTTATACACCAACTTTTTTACCATGATATTCTTACAAAAAATTAATTTAGATCATATTGTAAAAACTAGAACTTTAGAAATTCATAAAGTTTTTTCAAAATAGAACTTTTCAAAATGGTTTTCCAATATATTTTTCACTAGGATTTCCTCTATTTAGATTCTTCTAATTTGGACATCAACCAGTTAAATTCCTCAAAACCGCAATTTATAAATCTAAACCAATCCAATATTCTTCTATCTTCATTAACATCCAATATAAAATTATACCTTTGAATCATCTAAACATATAACAATCATCATATATAACTAAAACTATTTTAAATAGATTTTTCTTGAAGCAATTTCTTAGAACATCATAGAATTAATTTTTTTTATAAAAACGTTTTGATCTCAATTCAAAAGAATAATATTTCAATTTATTTTAAAACAATAATCCTTCAGAACATCCAAATGCATATTCGGAAAGGTTTTTATTGTAAAATCATTTTATACCCCTTTCAATGTGGTAATATTAATTCTATTTTCCACTCAAAAACAATTTCTCCTTTTAATAAACTTAGTATCATGATATTCTCATTACCCATTAATATTGGGACATAAGAAAAATAAATCAGTTCCCATTTTTTCACTGAAGATTTTGTCCAATAAAACATTGAAAACTATAAATTGAAAACATTTAGAAAAAATCATTATATGATATCCTTAGCTATAATAATTTTATATGATAGACTCAGGTATGGAAACATTCATCTGATCCTCTCCTTTAGATGCCACCTCCCTCTAATAAATATTTTTAGGAAACTGTACAATAAGACATGGTTTTTTAATGAAATAATGGAAAATCATATCTAATAAACATTTTTTTTAAACCAAATAAACATATTGAAAATAACATTCCAGAAACCTCAAAAACACTTTCATCCTTCTTGGTCATTATGAACCCCCCTTTGGAATTTTTTATGAACAATGAAAAATAAATCAGGGATACTTTGAAACTCACATTCCTGATTAACTTTTTAAAAATTATTTCCCTCTGTGAGAGATGAAAATAAAAAAATATATTCATTGAACAACAACCTATCCAACTATAGTTACATAATAAGTGTCTCAAAAAACAAAGAACAACCGCTGATATTTAAACTTCTTATATAGAAATAATGTTTCCAGAATGAAAATAAAAGAAAATAAAAATAGTGCACCAATGTTGGAATATTTTTTTAAGAGGTTTAGGCCAAATCCTCACTTTTTATTTAAAGAAAAGTCATATTTCAAAATGGGTAGAGGGAGGCCCATTACATAGCTTAAAGGCCCAAGACCAAGTGGTCTGAATACAAGGCATGAAAGCCCATTTTTTGGCCCAAATATCCATTCGGTAAATAGTACTACTATAGTACCTGGGCAACTATAGTACCTACTACAGTACCATCACCACTACAGTCCTGCTATAGTGCCTCATCCGCTAGGATTCACTTCCCATGTTTAAATATAATCATACCCATTTTCAAAAAAAATTCCCTTAAATACATTCCTTCTAAAATTGTTAGCCACATGCCAATGAATTTATTAATGTTACAAATTTTTACATAGTTTAATGCACTATAAAAATAAAAGACATAAAATGGGTGGACATCACATAACTTATCCTTAAAGGGAGGGATGTTGTATGTCCATGTTCAAATTTAGCTTCTAAATTGTTTCCTTAAATAAGGGATTAGTAAATATATTAAAAAAGTGTTCCATTAAAAAAATATCCAATTTCATTTTATACATCTCCATATAATCTTTGATGAAGTGATATTAGATATCAGTATGTTTTGAATGATAATGTCAC
This sequence comes from Viscum album, assembly GCA_963277665.1. NCBI lineage: Eukaryota > Viridiplantae > Streptophyta > Magnoliopsida > Santalales > Viscaceae > Viscum > Viscum album. Next base: position 932,205,027 of record OY728131.1, read on the forward strand.
ACTGCCTTTTTAGTAATATTTGTAGCATTTTCATTATAAATAAATAGGATAAGGGTTATTTTCAATTATTCTAGGAAATATTACCACTGAGTCTTTGTCCAAATAAATTATATTTCATCTTAAGGGGAATAAACATACTAAAATTGAATTTTACTCAGAGTTACATAAGTCCATATAAGGCCCCGACCTTAAATGTTACATAATTTTGAGGTAAGTCTATAATTTAACTTTAATTCACATTGAGGATCTTTTTAGGTTTAGAGATTTAGAGAATTAGGTCATAACTGAAACATAACAAATTTAATATTATATGTTCACACTTTAAATAAATATCCATTCATTTATAAAACAAATACTCATTAAAAAAAATGAAATGGTTTCATGTTTTAATAGTATAGATTTTCCTTGATCACATCCTTGACTCTATTATTATTTCTGCCATGTGAAAAATAATTCAACACTAGGGTTGAGCATTAAATTCATAGTATAGTATATATAGTGAATGAAAACTATTAGTTTTTGAAAACATGTATACCATGAAAACATTATCATAATGTAATACTTTTAACCTTTAAGAAGTAACAAAAACACTTCACATGATATTAGCTAATTACTAACTCTTTTTGTAACCAAAACATTACCATAAATCCCATAGAAAGAAATATATAACATATATAGGTTACTTAGGACATAAAAATACTAAAATTGAATAACTATACAGTTGAATTCCTCACATATCAGAAAATGAAATAGTTATACATCCAACTTCCATAACCAATGCATTGAAGGTTATAACATAACCAACCATCCTTGCTTTATCACGGAACCACCCATAATTTGGGTTATCATGTAACCACGTGTCATTGGAAAATCATGTAACCACACATCTAATGTATAAGTACCCAATTATAATCACAACACAAAAAATATTGACAATATAAACATTTAACTAATAACATTTCATTTTTAGTAACAATAAATCATTTGAAGATATTGAAATACTAAATATATTTCAACAACAATTTTCAGTACCAAAACAACAAAAAAGTGAATAATGGATTTCTTTTATTTTTTAAAAAATTAATGCTTATAGAAGAAACCAAATATAAAATAACGATTATAGTGATTGAGAGATCATTGTCACCACATAATTTAAGAAAATATATTCAATCATTTAGTAAAACGATTCATAGAAATAAGATTCCCATTGAATGAAATTATAATTAAATGGTTTATATTATAAACCATATAAATTAAGGAGGTGTATATTGTCCAAATATGCCTCAATGATTGGAGATTGAGACGAAGTCCCTTACGTTGAGTCTGACTTGTCTGGATCATTCTCTATCTCCCTAAATAATAAACTTAAAATAATTTTCACATTGTTAAAAACCATTTTCTAGTTTATTATTCCTTTTATATCACTTATTTCAATGTTATAAAAATCATATAATTATTTATTTTCATATTTCTCGTTTTGTTGATATTCAGTACTTGAGATGAAAATGTACTTGTAATAATTACAAATTGTCCATGTGGTCAAAAGTAAATTATATATAAAATAGTATTCATGATATAAATATGATATATATATAGTATATATATGTATTTATAAAATTACATAACATTTGAAGATAAGAAATGGCATTCACTATTCATGGAGACGGTTGACAGTAAATACGTATGAACCCTATTTTCATTTCGTTGTCATACTAAAAGAACAATATTCAAATGATTTAAAATTTATTATAATACCAGTATTATATTTATGTCATGTAAGTATCATAGGTATAATAAAACCATCCTTTCTACATTCCATGTATATCATGAATGAGTTATATCACTTTTATGGGGCGGTAGTCCACACTTCCACAAATGAAGTTGTCGAATTTACACACCATTGAAAGCATAAATGAATGTTATGAATATAAAATAAAGAATCATGGAGAAAATATAAATATCATATATATCATATATAAATATAGTTTCATGATAATTTATACCATGATAGGTGGTAGGAAAAAATTTAATAATCATCGTTTCGTGTGGAAGTAGTTCACTGTACATAGAAACAATTTGTTTGTACCAATTAGATAGAGGTGTGTGTAAGGTTAGTTTGAATAATTATCAGAAAAACAATATAGTATATTGAGGATAATTTTTGTGTTATGTAATCAATCAATAATGAGGGAATAGGTAGTAGATAAGGAAAATAAATTAAAATAACCTCAGAGAAGATGTTACCGCAAAATCAGGTAACATCATTTGATTTAAGGAAAAAGGCTTTCTAGAATGGAATCATGCCCCTGTTAAGGACTCTAATAGTAATAGATTGATGTTGGTATATTATTGGGGCATAATTGGGATTATAAAAGGGACTTGAAAAGTGTGAGTAAGTGGGTATAGGTGGTGTCCGTTTATAAGAGGGAGGAGGGGCACATTGAGAATGTCAGAAAATATTAATTTATTATAAATTCATTTTCATTTAAAAATGGTCCAAAACTCGTTTAATTCGAAGATAAGATTTTTTTTTTGTATAATTACCATCATAAGTTAAATTTTAGACAAATTTTTTATATTTTTGTTAGCCGTATATTTTTTTTTAACCCTTATTTTACCCTATTTAATATTACCATGATATCATGTTATTTACAAATTATGGGTTAATGTAAATACCATATCACGTCAAATGAGCCAAAAAATGTTATTTATGACATATTTGTAATTATATTTACCATATGGAAGAATTTTACATGTTTATGAATTAAATATCAATTTATGAACTATTTTATATTTAAAGATTTGAATTGTGTCAATTTTTGACATTATTCATACATGTCTTTTTTAAAAATTCATAACAACATGATTCCTTCTAACGAAAGGATTTAACAAATTTATAATATGTTAATATCATTGATAATCATCATGGATGAAATAAAAATAACCAAATTACATTTATTTTGGAATTTATAATATCATTTATTAGAAAACGTTATTAATGAAACAATCACAGCATCATCATTGTGTCATAATTAAATTTATTTATTTAATGTCTAAAAATTACAAATACAATATCATGTTGTAGGAAATCAATTAAAATTTCTAATTATAATTTATAGTGGAAGATATTTGTTATATAACCCAATATTATTATTTTTCTTAAAAGATACATGTTTATGTTATATTTTCTAGTTACTTTAAATTAGTTCATATAAAATTCCATTGTACTCCCAAGTGGCTCTATGGGGTCCCATAATAGACCAATGGATTCCAGTGGTCAAACCTATATCATCCAATAGGATTAAAACATGTGTTTGGGTAGATTAATATTATTATAATATTATTTGTTACACTTTTTTATGAGATAACCCTTTAACCATGGAAAATAATAATTACTGAAGTTATTATTCCTAATGCCTAAAAAATAAAAGGTACCTATTCATAAAATTTATACCTCTGATTCCAAATTATGGAATCCATTTTTCAATGTTCAAAATAAACAATTTTTAGAAATTAATTTAAAAATAAATCATGTTTTCAAAACAAAAAAAAAGTTATTTTAGAAGTAAAATCTATATAAAGGTTGACATGTTTCTGTATCCAATTTAAAAGTGAAATTACATCCAATGGAAAAAATTGGAATAAATGATATAAAATTAATCCCATTAAACAATAATAAATTAAAATAGAAACATAACTTTATAGATAAGTTAGATTAAAAGACAGTTTTGAATTAAAATGTGTTATTTTTTCGCTATTCATAAAAAATTAACTTTATTAGAAAATTATCGAAAATTTATCCAAAGTAAATTTTAATGTCATAATTCTATAAAAAAAGTTTATTTTTTCCAATAGGACATATAAAAGGGTGAAAAACATGATTTTAAAAGTGCTCTCCATCAAAAGATCCTAAAACTAATTTTATAGAAAAATACTTCTTTTATCCTAAATATTGTATTTTTTGTTATATCATTTTTAGAAAACATATAAGATAAATTTAAAACATTACATAGAATATATAACTTTAAATTTTCATTAAAAACCCATAAATTGTGAAATGATTTTAAAAACACAATTATTCTCTTTTAAATAGATTTTCATAAAAACACATCCTTTATGTTCAACTTGATTCTATTTCAATTTCTAATAAATTTTTTAACTAATGAATCATTATTTAAACATTTGTAAACATTATATCAAATTTTATTTAATACTATTAATTCTTAACATTCAAACGATTAGGAATTAACCACCATTTAAAATAATAATAATAATATTGTGTTATTTTTTAGTATAACTCTATGTTCTCTACAACCTAAGATTTCAGAGAAACTCACTATTGCATGTCATGTATGCAATTGGAAAAAGCATCCCCTTTAATGTAAAATTAACATATTTTTCAAAAATATGAAAATAAATGAAATGTTTTTATTCATTAAATACCTGGGTCATTACATCATACCCCCTATTTGGAAATTGCATTGTTGAAATTTTAAAATTGGGCTCGGAAACTTCATTGAAAACCCCTCATTGGAAAAAGAGTAATCAAAACTATAACTTTAAAAAAAATAAAGAGATGTAAAAAAGAAAACCTCAGACAACACATACTAGGGTTCTATATAGGAAAACATGGAAATGGAAGAAAAACTATGTGTCAAGTTTTGATGGAGAGTGATAGAAAATTTCATTGGGAGAAAGTAAACAACAAGAAAACCACAATCTTGTGATGGGTTAAATGGTCATTGATTTCTCTATAGGAAAAGGAAACTGAAAACATTTTTTTTAAGGTCATTTTAATTATATAGAGTAATTATGTTAATAATTAGAATAAGAACATAAGGAAACATTCTTAGTTTTCAAGTATAGTTTAATTCTTTAATAAATATATACCAAAAACTCGTCTTTTCTCCAAACTATTAGTAATCAAGATTACTTGTTCCCACCTGAAGCACTAGAATCAACTTATAAAAAATCACATAATCTTTAAAATATTAACCATATATAAATACTACAGGAAAACATTTATCCAAAAAAATTGTTAGTACAAGATCATATAATACCAAAAAAGAAAAATCCTTTATAAAAATAAATAGTACTCTTAATCTCCAAAATTTAACCAACAATACCCCAAAGTTCAACAATGACTATTCAATAAATAATTGACCATAAAATTATTCAATATAATCCAAAATATTATTAAAACACAAAATTCAGTAGTATTTGGTCACCGAGTCATCCATAATGAATTTTAATATTTATCTCCAAATACCATCAACTACTCTTAAAGTCTCATTCAAAAAAGTAATTAACCTAGACACATATTATCCATGATAGGTTAATAATTTTTATCAATAACCTAAATCTACATTTTTTTATAATAACAGCATAGATACATCCAAAATAATATTCAAAAATTACACCTCGAATAAAATCCATAAGTATTATATTTTTCATAGGTATGTATTTTTTCCAATGAGTGAACATCTTCCAAAATAACATTTATTACCTAATCACAAAATCATTTTCTTATAATAATGATATAGATTTGCCAAAACATATATTCCCAAAATCAACATATACTATATCTATAATATAATTTAACTAAAATGAGTAAGTCATACGAACTATGGGATTCACATATTCCAGTGTTGGGTGATGCACCCTTGTCGCCCTTCGGTTGTGGGTTCGATTCCTGTGGCCTTTTCGGACGTAGTAGTTTGTAACCCTTCCTGTGGGTTTTCCATTTCTAAAAACATTGTAACTCTTAAAACATTCCCCAAATGTGGTAAATTATTCTAAAATTACCATAACATATTTTTACCTCGATTTTTATCTTATACCTCCCATTTTTCAAGCCAAAAATTATTAACCATTAATTGCCTCAAATTCAATGATCACATATACCCTAATGGTTCTTTATAAATACATCCAAAAGGGAAAAGATAATTCTTCCTCAATTAACATTCATATATAAAAAACATAAGGGTTTCAAATTCTAGAATCCTTCCTATGTAATCCCATCATTAATATATTTAATCATATCATCATTTCTATATCCTACATACCTCTTAAATTCTAAAACATAGACATGTTAATCCTCGATCATTCTTCATGATCCTTTATCCATGATTTTCTATCTTATTCCTTTATACTTTTTCCTACAAACAAAATTATGAATAATATCTTAGGATTTCAATAATTTCAAAACCCGAGCTAAGAAATAATCCATACCTTTCATAGGTCATTTTTAGTATCCTCATTTGAAATTAAAATGAAATTAGGTATTGGTAATCATATATTTGTATAGTCCTGCTGATCCCATTTGCAAATCTTATTCTTAGGAAATCTATTTTCATATTGACCAAGCACACCTAATTTAAAAAATTCAATTGATCCCTTGGAAATAATTTCTTTCCCTTTCATAGATCCAACTAAAATATTACTTTTTCAATGATATATTATTTATTTATGACCATTATTACCACATCAAAAACATATTCCTATCCCATTGAAACGTTTTCCTATGTGTTTCTTTTCACATCTTTGACACATAGGTTCATGAATATTCAATTCATTATGATTACTACCATAACAACCATAGGGATTCTTTTCTCTCATATATGATTCCTTAGTAAAATCATTGAGGATTGAGTGGTGAATCATGACACCAGATAGTTGGTTAAGAATAACCACAAGAGTTTTCATTTTATCTCACATTTCATTCAGTTCCTTATACAGAAAACCACCACAGTTTACTTCATATCCATTGCTACATTAGTTCCTAGTAGATCCATTCATTTACTAAAACCAAAATGGTTAGTGTTAATATTTCAGTAAAATCATCATTTTCTATCTTATGATTTGGGTAAACACTATTATATATTTATTCATGTTATCTTAAACTCATTAAATTTAACTAAAATAACTATGTCTCTTTATAATATGCTGACCACTATGGTTATATATAACATGTCAATTATGTTATAATAACACACTAACATCTAATGTTATCTAAACCGACCTATGATAACAATGATAAGGACCGACCTTAAATGATACATAATGTTGAGTTAAGTCAATAATTTTACTTTAATTCATATTGAAGATCTTTTCAGGTTTATATATTTAGAGAATTAGGCCATAACTGTTACATAATAACTCTAATATTACAGGTATACACATCTACTCACTATCTATTTTTTATAAAACATAAACTCTTTAAAGAAACATGATATCCATTTATGTTTTAACTGCATAACTTTTCCTTGATCCCATCCTTGACTCTATTTTTCTTTATGTACGAGGAAAAAAAATTTAAAACATTAGATGAGCATAAAAATATCAATAAGGGATACAAATTGAATGAAAACCTTTTGTCTTGAGATAACATGTAAACCATGAAAAAATTATTATAAATTAATATTTTTTAGCTTTAAGAAGTAGAAAAAACACTTCACTAAATAATATCTCATTTCATACCCTTTTTGCAACCAAAATAATACCTTAAATACAAAATAAATCAACATATAACATATAAAGGTAACATGGGACATAAACATACATAAATGGAATAACCATACGGTCGACTTCAATACATATTACTTAATAGAATATCTATAAAGCTAACATCCATTGGAGGTTATAACATAACCACCCATCCTTGGTTTATCATAGAACCACCCATCATTTGGTTTATCACGTAACCTCTCATCACTGGTTTATCATGCAATCACCCGTCAAATGTCCAAGTACAATTATATAATCATAAAACATTAAATAATTCAAATATAAACATTTCACTAATAACATTTCATTTGAAATCAACATAAATCATTTCAAGATATTGAAATAATCAATCCATTTCAAAAACCATTTTCAAAATCAACACAAAAAAGGGAATAATGGATTTGGTTTCCTATTACAAAAAATTGGCTTATAGAGGAATCCAATTATCCAATAAGGATTACAGTTATAGAGAGGTCATTGTCGCTACATACATTAGAAAACACCATTTGTCATTTTGTAAAACAATTCACAGAATAATGATTCCAATTGAATGAAAATAAAAGTAAAAGGATTTTAATATGCACCCTATAAAATAAGGAGGTGTATATTATCAAAATATTCCTTATTAAAAGAAGATTGACAACGTCCCTTACCATGAGTCCGACTTATCTAGTTCATTTTTTATATCCCTAAAAAATAAACTTATATTAATTTCTACATAAATTATAACATTTTTAATTTATATTATTCCATTTATATAACTTATTATCTTGTTATAACAATCATATAGTTATTCATGTTCATATTGGTCCTTTTGTTGATATTCGATACTTGAGTCGAAAATGTACATGTTATAAATACAAATTTTTCATTTGGTCAAAATTCCATAATCTTTAGAATAGAATTAATTATTTAAAGATAATGTATATCCTGTATATATATATATATGTGTGTGTATTTATAATAGTAAAACAATTTGGAGATAAAAAATTAAATGCACCATTCATGGAGACGGTAAGTCATATGTATGCATGAATGCTACTTTCATTTCTTTGTCATACTAAGAGAATAATAATACAATGATATAATTGTTATTATAATTCCAGAATGATATTTATTTCATGTATATATCATAGGATTAATAAAACCATCTTTTATATGTTCTAGGTATAGCACGAACGAGTCGTATCACTTTGAGGGGGTAGTATTTCACACTTCCTCAAACAAAATAATCATAATTACATATCAAGGAAAGCATAATACTATGTTGTAAATAAAAAATAAAAAATTATAGATATAATATAAATATAATATATATCGTATAAAAATATACTGTCATCATAATGTCCCCATGATAGGTTGAAGGAGAAAATTGAACAATCATCATTTTGTGAGGCAGTAGTTCTCCTTACATAGAAACAGTATGTTCGTATCCATTAAATGGAGTTTTGTGTAAGTGTAGTTTTAATATTTATCATAAATAAATCCTAGTATATTTTTGATACTGATTTTGTTATGTAATAAAAAATAATAAGATCATAGAGAGTGGAGATAAAGAAAAGAACATGAGAGAATATGTTACCTCTAAATCAGATAACTTCTTTTGATTGTAGCCAAAAGGCTTTCTTGAATTGAATTTTGTAATATGTAAGGTTTCTAGGAGGAAGGGATTGATGTTATAATCTTATATGGTCAGAAGTTTTATGATCCAGGTGTCTTGACAGGTTAGAATAAGTAGGTAGATGTTTTGTCATTTTATAAGAGGGTGGAGTGGCACTTTAGGAATGCCTTGAAATATTAATTTATTATAAATTTAATTTGGATTAAAAATGATCCAGAACAAATGTGTTCTAATATAATATGATTTTGGTTCTAATACAAATCATCCAATAACTTTTATACAGTTGTTGAATTGTTTTTTTATCCTTAACTTTTTTGTTTAACTAGTATTTTACCCTTTTTAATATAACTGTGATATCATGTTTCTTACACATTGTGGGTTAATGTAATCACCATATCTTTTAAAATGACCCAAAAAATTATTTATCACATATTTTGTCTTATATTAACAATTTTTATGAATCTTATAGTTTTAGGAATTTAATATCATTTAATAAACAATTTTATATTTTAAGTTATGAATTATGTCCAATTTTGACACTATTTCTACATCCATTTTTTACAAATTCATAACAACATGATTACATAAAAAAGACATTAAATAAAATATATTAAGTCAATATAATCCAAAAAAATCTTGGATGACATAAAAATAAAAAAAACAATTATTTTAACCTTTATAATATCATTTATTTGAATTCTTTATTAATGAAGCAATCACTACCTCATCATTGTGTCTTTAATAAAAAAAAATTAATGTCTAAATATTATACATAAAATATCATGATGTATGAAATATTTTCAAATATATAATGAATATTTATATTCTAAGATAATAATAATAATATAACCAAATATTAAAATTGTTTTAGAAAAATATACATGTTTATGTTATATTTTTCATTACATTAAATTATTTCTTATAAAATGTCCTTTAGACACACATGTGGCTCCATGGGGTCATGAAATTAACCCAAGAATGCAAATTCTCGGAAATATCTCATAAAATAAGATTAGGAAATGTGTTAGGATAGTTTAATATTATTATAATATTACATTTTACCCTTATTCAACAGATTCACCATTTATCCATGGTTATTAACATGATTACTGAAGTTATTGTTCATAATGTCCAACAATAAAAGGTATCTATTCACAAAATTTGTAACATATAATTAAAAATATGGAATTAAGTTTTTCAATTTTAGAAAAAAATTATTTTCATAAATTAATTTAAAATTAAATCTCGTTGTCAAAACAAAAAATCATATTTTTAAGATGTAAAATAATTCTAATGATTCACTTGTTTTTGTATCCAATTTATAATTGAAATTACTTAAAATGAATATAATTGGAATAAATGAGAAAATCCTAATCCAATTAAACATTAAAACCAAATAAAATAAAAATCTTACTGTATAAGTAAATTATATGAAAAGGTAGTTTTTAATTAAATGCAGTATTTTTTTTCTATTCATTAAAAAAATGAACATTATCAAAAAAATTAAAAAATTAACCAAAGTAAATTTTAATGTACCAATTCTACAAGAGAGGTTTATTTTTTAAAATAGAACAAATAAAATTGACGAAAATTACATTTAAAATGTGTTGTCCACTAAAAGATGGTAAAACTGCATTTTAAAAAACTCCTTCTTTTATTCAAATAAATTAATTTGATCTTATATCATCTCTAGAAAAAATATAAGATGAATTTAAAACATTACATTTGATATATAAAATATATTTTTCATTAAATAAAAATCCATAAAAAGTGATATTATTTTATAAACATAATTATTCCATTTTAAATAGGTTTTCATAAAATACAACCTTTATATTAAATTGGTTTTTATTTCCATTTCGTATAAATTTAGTATCCAATGAATCATTATTTAAACATCTAAAAACCATATTTTAAAATTTAATTATACTATTAATTCCTACCATTCCAATGGCAATGCGTTAACTACCATTTATAATAATAATATTATTATTGTATTATTTTTTGGTATAACTCAATGATTCATGCAATGTAAGATTTTAGAGAAACCTATTGTTGTGTGTCAAGTATTCTATTAGAAAAATAATACCCTTTAACGTAAAATTTAAATATTATTCATAAATATTAACAGAAATGAAAATTTATTATTCTATAAAGACCTAGGTCATTACAATTAACTTCTCTATATGCCACTTATACACTTCACCCCTGTATATAAATCCCCACTAGATGAAGATATTTTTTAGTCAACACTTCCTACCTAATAAGAACATGTGTAACCAAATGGATAATATTATCTTTAGAAGTCATATTATATAAAAAAATTAGATGTTCCATTTATATATCTAAAAAATATTTATTCTACTCTGCATGATGAGATTGTTTTAGATAACAATGACACCAAGAAAAAAATTAATAACAAACACAATGTATTCTTCTGAATATTTTAGATGTGAAAAAATACTTATATATTTTAAAAATAACTACAATATTTCCTTCACTACCATTAAAAAACATGGTTCCCATTTTAATTGGTGTGGAGCCTGGCTTTGAATCTTCCATGTGATACTTCTTCAGAAGTTCTAAAGAAAATCACTCTTGATGTAAGAAATTATATTTCATTTTTTGAGAGATTTGTAAGACAATAATAAATTTCATTTCTCATAACATGGTTATCTCAAAATTATATTTCAATTCACCGAAAAAAATTCATAGGTTTCTTTATCATTCCCAAAAAGAATTATATCATCAATATAAAAAACTAAAATGTTGGTAACCACTTTATTTCCATTGATGTAATGCTTACTACAAATTATTCATTTTATAAAGATTAACTTACTCATTCATGTATTCAATTTAGAATACCATTATCTTGATCACAAATTATACCATATAATGTATTCTACAAAATAAAAAGATAACATTCCTATTTCCCATTCACAATTGCACACAGTTTTTTAATATAAACTTTTTCATCGAAATCATTATAAGAAAAGAATACTTTATTCCCATCTGAAAAATTTTATAACATTGTTTTGGAGGGATAGAAAAAATTATTTTGATTATTTCATATATTGTAACATATTATAATTTATCATAAATATTTATTCCTTTAATTAGTGATTATCTTTTACATACCATTAAGGCTTTTTTTCTTATCATATCTCCATATTTCTTTTAAATTGATCATGAAAAAACCCTTCATAATAATCAAAAAAAATTGGGTAAAAGTTAAAAAAGTATCATTCATCTCATTTTGATTTAAAACTTCATTCATAGCATCATTCAACTTTTTATTATTCAAATCATCAAAAAAATCTTCATCGAACTCTATGAATATAACTGAGTATTTAAAATAGACATTTAATCACTTATGGATTAATAATTCTTTTTTTTGAACTAGAATGATGTTCTAAGATTCATACTATTTAATTAGACTAGGATAAGATGAATTTTATTATTCCCCATTAAACAATATAGGTGATTCAGAATGCTCATATTGAAAATCTTCAACAATGTTAAAATCAATACAAACTTTTCAACACTGTTTTTTAAAGAAACTCAACTCCTTATATTCTATATTTTATCAGATTTTGAAACTCTGTAAACATGTTTTAATAGAAATTTTATATATTTTCAAAAAATTATATTTTATTATTATTTATTAAAAAATATTAATCCTAAACAATTATTAGCTTAACTACGAAATATTACATTAACACATCTCTGATGAAACATTACAATATTTCCACCCTTGAATTTTATAGTGAAAGGGTTTGCAAGTACCCATAGGTTCTTCAATCATAGGGTATCATTGTAAAACATTTCATAAGAAATCATATCAAAAAATATTCTACATGAACATGGTTTATTAATATGAACTAATTTACTGATATCCTACCTCAAAATAATGTGATATATCTTGTACAATCTACACTGTTTTCAACATCGCCACCAAACATCTATCTCATCTATCATAAACACCATATTAATATTTTGTGTAAGGTAAACAGAAAGCAAAATGAATTATCTATTTTTAATATAATATTTTAACTCTCCATTTTTTATTCTTCATAATTATCATTTCATATCATTTTCAAAAAATATCCATATTTTTTCTAGTATTCTCTAGAAACTCTTTAAAATCATTAGAACATGTAATTAATATTTTAAAAACATAATACCAGTATTGTGAGTAAATACATCAACAAAATAAATAATTTATTTATCTCTCACTGTAAATTTTTAACTCAATGTCACATAAATATCTATGTGATTTATCTCTTAGGGAGATTGTTGAATGTATCTCAATATTATTATGAACCAGTTTTTGTATGTTCCCATTTTGGAAAATGGAAAAACATCAATATATTGTTTTTTCACATTAGGATTATCATGGATAATATCTCCCGTTACTAATTTGTTTAAATTGTTATGAAAAAGGTTCACTATCCAATAATGTCAGATCTTATTTTCATTCATCTTACTAAGATAATATGATATTTTTGCACGACCAACTTGAAAAAAAAACTATTTATTTTTTATCTTCATAACAACATTCCAATATTCTATTATTCTATAATATGAAACCATTTTTAAATCATATTTACTACATGCATAAAAATGTTTTAAAAAACATAATGAGTTTTTTTCATCCCATCAACAAAAAAATTGATCTTTAGGATTTCAACTTTTTACCCCAATAATGGGATATCCATCACCTTTTCTTTTGAGTGGCTAATCAATGCATAAATTCACTATTAAATTATTGAAATTATTCACATTATTTAATAGATTTAGATTAGCCATTATTTGTGACGATAAACCACTAATCAAAATCTATGGGCATTCTCCATTTGGAGAATTTAAATTACTTTCAATAATAAGATATTTTTCATTTCATTTATCTTTCTTCACATCTTCATTTTCAGAATTTCTATAAATACATTTTTTTGTGTCATTAATATCATTGGAAATCCCTTTCCAATATGTCTAGGATATTTATATAAATCACAAATAGTTCCAAGGATGGAATATATTATTAGTCTTTTCACCAAAATTCTCATGTGGTCTTTTTTTATTTGTTAACACCCCCTCGGACTCTGCATCCAGTTTATCTTTAAATTAAAATAATTTTTATTATTTAACTAATATATATTCTATGAATAGAAAAACCCCCCACAATGACAACAATAAATATAGATGGAATATTTTACTATGTAACTTCTAATTTTTCTAGAGTCGTGTTCTTTAAATTCATAAACATTAATACCATCCTCCCTAGATCTTCGCTTCACCACAATGCTTTTGTTATCCCATAATATTTCAGTCTTTAGAATAGCCTTATTTTAAACCTCAACATAATCAGCTATAGTAAAAAAATTTGGATAACACTATAATTTTTTTTAAACATCAATTTTTTCAACTCATTTATGTATTTATATATACATATAATTCATAACATTCAATTTCCTGTAAACATATTCATTATTTTTTATAAACATTTAAGGATAAATTTTTTTATCCCTCTTTTTTTCATATATCAAAACATTGTCCAAATTCGATAAATAAGTTTTTTAAATTTCAAATTCATTAAACATCGTTAAAATTTTTATATTGAGTATTTTCAAATTCTTCCGCATTTTTATTTATCTTTAATCCTATATGAAATTTAATTTTTTTCTCTCTTAATCTAGTGCCTTATTTAAAAAATTAATCTTATTAATATACATGGATTTTTATTTAGGCACAAATTATTATTTATTTCCTAAGATATTATATTTCATCAACTTTTTTCGCCTATCTTGTTTTATAATCATTCAGATACATTCTTTTAATTCTCGTTTCACTATAAAATCCAGCATATTCTCTTTTTCAAAACCACTTCCTTCATCACTAGATAACTTTTCATTAATAAATTTTACCATAAAATTATCTTCAAAAGATTTATTTCTAAATTTTTTAAATTCTTATTCACTATTTTCATCATTATTATCTTTATATAAAAGATTCTACATTTATATTTACATAAAATTCTGTAATTTACATTTAAATTAGATTTTAATTTTTCAGTATTATTCTTAAAGTATCTTTTTGACACTTTTTATCTTCTTGACACTTTTTATCTTCATCAAGTTATTCATAATCCATTCTTTTATGGAAATTTATAAAAAAAATAACCCCATATCTCTATATCTAAATAATATTAGTAAAGATATTCATTTTTTACATTCATTTACCCATTATTAAATTTAAATATAATATGAACATAAATTCCGTACAGTTTTTAATGAAATATTCTTCATTTTTAGTATCACTAATTTCATCATCTTTTGTAACTTTATGTTCTTTTCCTTTCTTAGCACATTTGAAGTAAATTTCCATATCAGTATTCTAGTTACTCTTCATCACATTCTATCGTACCCTTTCATACATGATGAGAGTGCTATATAGATTTTTTAATGATATGGTTTTAGGATCTATATCTTCTAATGATGAATCATTTGGATGAAACTAATCAGGAAATTTTTTATGAACTTCACAAAAATGGATGAATCTTCTAACATATCACCAAGTAATATTATGTTTCATACAATTTCATTCATGATTTTTTATAAGTCACCAATATATTCATACTAACCCATATTAAGATCATCTTACTTAATCATCGTGTTTTGTAACTTTCTTTGGTTAAAATTTTTATTTCTATCATAGATGTTCATTATCATTTAAAAAATTTATTTTTCTTGTTCAAAATATTTTAACTCTATGAATCTTACTCTCAATGACATATGAGTGTATAATTGTTTTTTAATTATTACCATTTAAAAAAAATCATTATTAACATGTGTTATGGTGAAATTCGCAACATGTGGTGGAAAACTATCTATGGTAGCATTGAGATCATAATATCTATGATATAAAGGATAAATAACCTTTATATCATTCTAGATATGATATTTATATAAGGACCTGGCCTTAAACATTACATAATATTTAATTATATGAATAATTAAAATTTAATATCATTTTAGGATTAGAGTTTTATATAATTAGGCCATAAAAATTACATTACATCTCAATAATTACGAGGTAGAAACTACTACTCAGTTTCCATTTTTTTCAAAAATTAAAAACTATGGAAAAAAAGAGTCATGTCTAGTCCTATGTTTTTGATAGAATGACTTTTCCTTGATCCCATCCTTGACCCTATTCATCATTAGGTCCTATGAAAAAACATTTCAAAACATGGGATGAGCATAAAAAACTCAGTAAGGGTTATAAAATAAAGAATGAAAACATTAGTTCATAATTGAACACATAACATAATCTCTTTAACATACCTCATGAAATCGTAATATTTATGAATAATAAATAGAAGAAATAAATCATAAAGGAAACTTGTGGCATCCATATCATAATTACATTGAAGCTATAATAGCTATGTAGGGAGTTACATTTGGAATACCCATTACAGTATATTTTCTAAATCTATTAGGAGAAACAATCACATTAACCTCTCTCACATTACCCAATGCATTGAAGAGCTATCTCAGGCTCACCCGTCCAAGTTTTATCAAATAACCACCCATATATTTAAAAATTCCCAAGAACCATAACATTTTCATAACATTTAAAAAAAAAATGGAACATAACATTTCCACATTTCAATCACAATATATCATTTAAATATATTGATATAATAAATCCATTATAAAAACCATTCTAAATAAAAATATATGTAAAAATAAGTTTAAATGGTTTTTTCATTCCTTTTAAAAACCTTACATCTTGTTAAGGAACCCAAAGATCAAATAATACTCGCGGCGGTGGAAAGGTTGTTGTCACCTCTTACGATAAAAAGAAACATTCCATTTTTTCATTTAGTAAAACGCTTCGTTGAAAAAGATTAAATTTGAATGAAATGAAATGTCAAATGTGTTTATACACTGTATAAAAGAAATTCGTGTATTAAAACAAACTATGCCTCAATGAAAGGATATTGAGACGAAGTCCTTTACCCCGTGTTTGACTTGACCCATCCGTTCTTTAATCTCCCAAAAAATAAACTGAAGTAAATTTATACTTTCTTAAGAACCGTTTTCAAGTTTATTATTCCTTTTATATCACATATTACCTTGTTATAAACATTATGTATTAATTTAACATAATAATCGGTGTTTTGTCGATATATGGTACTTGAATCAAAAATGGACTTCTTGTAATTACAAGTTGTTCACATGGTGAAAAGTTATTATATAAATAATTATATTCCTGATTTAGTTATCATATATATAATATATATATCTAGTATATACATTTATTTATAATAGTTTATAACATTTGGATGTAATTAATGAAATGCATCGTTCATGGAGGCGGTAAGTCGTACGTACGCATGAACGCTACTTTCGTTTCTATTTAATATATTAATGGAATTAAAACATAATTATACATAGGTAGAATATAATTCTAGTATAATATCATATATTATATCATTTATTCCATCATTTATACGTCCCACATATGGAAATAACAGGTTATATCACTTTGAGGGGGCGGTAGTCCGCACTTCCTCAAATAAAATTATCATGTTTACCCATAATGAAAAACTTAAATGTATTCTATAAATGAAAAAAACATAATAATAAAGAAAACATAAGAATAATATATATCATATATAAATAAAATTCCATCTTAATGTCCACCATGATAGGAAGTATGAGATAATTGAACAATCATCGTTTCGTGAGGTGTTAGTTTTCCATCCACAGAAATAGTATGTTCTATACCGATTAGATGTAGGTGTGTGAAAGTGTAGTTCGAATTATGATCAAAAAAACATTCAAGTATATTTATTATACTGGTTTTGTTATAAAATAAAATAATAAGAATAGTTTAAGGGTTTTAGAAGTAAAATAAAAGAAAAGAATTTAAGAGAAATTGTTACCTTTAATTCGGGTAACTCCCATTGGTTTGATCCAAAAGGACTTCTTGAAGTTCTTTATGCCTATGTTAAGGCTTCTTTGCGAAAGAGAGGGATCTTTAGATCTTATTTGGGTAGGGGTTGGGTGATACAAGGGAAATTAAATGTGTGATGAATGGGTTAGAGGTGAGGGCTTTTATTAGGGGGAGGAGGGGCTCTTATGAATGTGTGAAAATATTATTTAATTATATAAGGATTTTAGGTTCATAAAGGTCAAAAACCTATTAAAGTGGAAGATAATATGACTCATGGTTGAAATGAAATCATCCAATATGAATTGGAAATATTTTAGATACTGTTTTAATCTTTATAATATTATTTATTTAAATCATTTTTTAATGAGGTAAACACTGCATCATTATTGTGTCATAATTAATTTTATTTATTTTATGTCTAAAAATTATAAAAAAAAATTATTTATATTATGTCTAAAAATTATAAAAAAAAATTCATAATGTAGGAAATATCTTTATCTTTCCAAATAATATTTATACTAAAAAATATAACATAAATAACATTTGGTAAAAATTAATTTACTAAAAGATATTTCTTTATGTCATTTTTTCCATTACTTTATGTTAATTAAAATAATGTGTCTCTGTCACTATTAAGTGAGTATATGGGGTCCCAAAATAGACCCAAGGATGACCAAGGTCTGATAGGGATCATCCAATAAGGTTAGGACATGTTTTAAGGTAATTTTTTATTATTATGATATTCTATTTACCTTGAATTACCCTATTTAACTGTAACTGTGGTAAATAAAAGAAAAAGTTACGATTCACCACAAATTATTTTCATCTTATTGAAAAATAATTTACTTACTAATAACAAAAAAGTATGATAGATTTTCAAAATTAAATTCACATAAGTGGTAAAATTTCAATTGAATGAAAAATTCAGTTTTTAACTACTACGTAGTGGTTTCACTATTCATTAAAAAATGATGCTTTCAGAGAACTACCAAATTTTTTCCCTAAGCTATATTTGATATTCCGAATTCAAAAGTGATATCTATTTTACCAAATTCAAAACATAGATGTTTTATTAGTTCATTTTATATTAATTCTCATTGACAAAACAAAAAGCGTGTTTTTATGAAATATTTACTATCAAAAGATTGTCGCTTGTTTATGTCCAATTTCAAAGTGAAATTAATTCGAATGACTTGCATTGGATTAAATGGTAAAAATAAAATATGATTAAACATTAAAAATAATTAAAAAGATAATCAACCCATATAAATAAATTATATAAAATGCAGTTTTGAAATAAAATAAAGTATTTTTCACTATTCATCAAAAAAAGGAATCTTATCAGAAAAATACCATAAATTTATCCAAAGTAAATCATGATGTCCCAATTCTGATGAAAAATTTTATTTGGTAAAAAAGAACATATAAAAGTGACCAAAAATATATTTAATGAGGTTTCTCCATTAAAAGGTGGTAAATAATCCGTTTAAGTAATACTAGAGTATTTATGATTAAAATTAGATTAATTCAAATTTTAAGCCTCTAAAAATTATTAGATAAATGTTAAAACATTTAACAGATATGTATAATAATATTTTAGTAGTTTTTATTTATTTCCACAAATACAATGGCTAGGCGTTAACTACATTTCAAATAATAATATTATTAAATTAGTGTGCAACGTATTTTTTTAAAGAAACATGTTGTTACGTTTGGGGTACACCATTGAGCATTTCAATCCCAATAAAGTAAAATTAATATTTAATTCACAAATATGAATAATTATGAAAATGTATTATTTCTTTATTTACCTGAGATGTTACATCCTTCCCCCTTTTTTGAAATTGTGTCCTCGTAATTTTTATTCACTTATCAAATAAGTGTGGGTATTTATCCATCATAGAATTTTCAGATTCCCATGTTGCCTCATCGACCATATGGTTTTTCCACCAAACAATTACCAAGTGAATCACCTTATTCCACAAAAATTTCTCTCTTCATTCAATAATATGTACCGGTTGTTCCTCGTGTGAGGGAATCTCTTCCAACTGAACTACCTGTGGACTTAAAACATGAGATGGATCTGGCATATACTTTCTCAACATTGAAAAATGAAAAACATTTTGTACCTGAGATAAACTTGGAGGTAATGAAACTCTATAATAAACTGATCCAACTCTCTCTAGGATTTCATAGGGTCCAATGAACCATGGACTCAACTGTCCTTTCTTAAAAAAACGCACCACACATTTCAATGGAAAAACATTGAGAAAGTCATGATCACCTACCTCAAAATTAAGATCCTTCCTCTAATTATCTACATAATTTTTCTAATACCTCTTAGTTTTTCTCATGTGATTTTGAATAAACTAATCCTTTTTACCCTCTCTTCAACCAATTCTGGTTCCATCATCCCAAAAATCTAAAGTTCGACACCGATTTCCATATAATGCCTCTAATAGAGCCATATGTATACTGGAATAAAAACTTTTATTATAATAATCATCAACCAAAGAAATATGTTGGTCCCAACATCCATGGTATTCTAGTGAATAAGCATAGAGAATATCCTCTAAGGTCTAAATTGGTCATTCTGACTGCCCATCTGATTGCAGATGAAATGCTCTACTAAAATTTAATTCAATACCCAAAGACTTCTGAAGAACATTCCAAATGTTAGAAGTAAACCTAGGATCACGATTAGATTAAATAGAGAGGGGAACTCCATGTAACATGACTATCTCTTTGACATACAACCGAGAATGTTTATCTAGAGACAATGTATCTCAAATAGGAATAAAATTAGCAGATTTAGTTAACTGATCAACAATAACCCAGATTGAATTATTACCTCGAGATGTCTTCGGTAATCCCACAATGAAGTCCATGGATATATTTTCCCATTACCACTCTGGCACTGGTAAAGACAGATGCATCCCATGTGTTAACTGTCGCCCAACTTTAGCCTGCAGGCAAGTCAAACGCTTCAATGTAGAATCAGCAATATCTCTTTTCATTCCATCCCACCTGTAATACTTCTGAAGATCTCTGTACTTCTTAGTACATCAAATATAAACTGAAAATATAGAACAATGAGCTTCACATAAAAACTCATTCTTCAACTGTGATTCACAAGTCACAAATAATCTCTTACCAAACCTCATAAAACAATCATTATCAGTGTTAAATTAAGGAAACTTACCCTCCTGAACAAACTCATCCTTTTTCTACAACTCATTGTCTTTCTTTTTACTCTTGCTTTATTTTTTCTGATAGATTTGATTTCACTAACACCTGAAACAAAACAAAATCATTTCATGCACCAACTACTTCTATGACAATTTTCATCAAATCAAAATCTAACGGATCTCGTTCCAAACGTATCATGGTTAATGATGCATTTCCTTTTCAACTCAAATCATCGACCACATTATTTTCTTTTCCCAGATGGTAAAGCATTATGAAATCAAAATCCTTGATTAATTCCAGTCATCTCTTCTTTATCATGTTCAATTAATTATGACTGAATATATACTTCAAACTATTATTGTCAATATATATTTCACATTTTACTCCATACAAATTATGCGTCCAAATTTTTATAGAAAAAAACAGCAGCTAATTCCAAATCATGTGTAGGGTAATGTAAATCAAGAGGATTCAATTGACGTGAAGCATAAATAATTACCTGATCAATATGTATAAGGACACAACCATGTCCTTTCAATGAAGAATCATTGTAAATAACAAAAACACCAATTAAAGAAGGTAGTTCCAAAACTAAATCATTCACCAATATTCTTTTCAATTCCTGAAAACAATCATCACATTCTTTTATCTAAATGAACATAACACCTTTTTGAGTTAACATAGTTGTTGGACTAAATAAACATAACAGTTTTTCAAAAAACCTCCAATAATAACCTTCCAAACTAAGAAAACTACGAATCTCGGTTATATTTTTGGGTCTTGTCCAATCATCAACAACTTTTTTTTTGTAGGGTCAACAGTTATGCCATTTTTTGAAACAATGTGACCATGGAAAGAAATTTATTGTAACCAAAACTCACAATTTATAAATTTACCAAATAGTTTATTTCCTTTTAAGTATTTCAAGAAAACCATTGATTTACTTTCATTCTTCTATTTGCATTTAGAATAAACCAAAATATCATCAATTAACCAAACCCCAAACTTATCCAAGAAATAACAGAAAAACTACTCATAATATCCATGAATACAGCAGGTGAATTGGTTAAACCAAAAGTCATAACTAAAAATTTATAATGGCAATATCTAGTACAAAACATGGTATTTATAATGTTTGATTCCTTTACTTTTAGCTGATGGTACCCATGCCTCAAGTCAATCTTCGAAAAATACTGATGTCCCGAGAGCTGATCAAAATATCATTGATATGAGGCAAAGGATACTTGTTCTTAGCAATGATATTATGCAATACTCGATAATAAATGAAAAGTCTCAGTGAACCATCATTCTTTTTAACAAACAAGATACGATCACCCCAGGGTGATGTTCTAGGTCGAATGAATCCTTTATCTAATAACTCCTTCAATTGCTTCTTTAACACTAAATGTTCAATTTGAACCATTCGATATGGGGTTTTGAAATTGTCTTAGCATCAGGAACAAATTAAACAGTAAATTCAACTTCTCATTCAGGTATAATACTATGGAACTCAACAAGAAAAAATTCATGGTACTCAATTACCACTGGCACATCATTAATCTGAACAGTTCCTTTGTTTTCAACAATATGTTAAAGGTATATTCATTCACATATTTTACTAGTTTCACATCTTCTTGATGTGTTATCAAAAGTAAGGATTCATTCTTGTACACAAAATGAAAATCATCTTGAAAAGAAACCTATTTAGCTCTACAGTCAATATTAGCATGATAAATCAAAAGCCAATTCATACCCAAATCAACATAAAACTCTACTAGAGGCAAAACAATAAGGTTGTCTGGTAGATTCTTTACACACAGAAGGACAAGAAGGTTCTGATAATTTATTTTCGGTTTCAACATTTACTCTAGGTTTTTTTTCCATAATTTCCTGATTCATATCTTGATATGGAATTCCAAATTTACTCGAAAAATTCTCTGAAATGAATGAATGTGTAGACCCCAAATCAAACAATACATTGGCATAATCTGAACAAAAAAATAGTGTAACTGATACTACATCATTTGATGGCCCAATATCAGCTGAATTAGTAGAAAAGGATATCACCAACCCTTTCTGATTGTAGTCTTGTTGCTATCCCTCGGTTGAGTTCTTCATTGAACACTCATTTCCATAATAACCCATTTCGTTGCACTAAAATCATTATACTGATTGTAAATCATATTTTGTCTTACCATTACCCTACTCTTTTTCAGTGCAATTACGAGCATTATGTCCCATTTTACCACATCTGTAGAACTTAAAAGAATTCAAAATACATTCCCCAGCATGCTTTTTACCCCAATTTTCACAAACTGTAATGTTATGTTTTTTACCAACATACTTTATTGAAGATTTATTCCCTTTTTCCTTCCACATTGAAATCTTATTCTATTGTTTATCAAAGAACACCTCATAATCAAAAAACTCGATTTCCACCTTTTCTTCACATCGAAAAAGTTTTTTAATTTATTTTGAACTCACAAGAAGCGAAATCATTTTGATTCTTTGTCTTTAATCCTGAGTAAAAATGGTTGATTTTACTATCAAGATCTTGTATGAATTTTGGATCATTCCTTTCCAGTCAAGTGAATTGTGCTTCATATGCAGCCATTGAGTCATCATCCCCCCTAAATTCCAAGAAATGTTTTTCCATCCTAAGATGAAGCACCTTAGGAAAATATTTCTCAAGAAACATACCTTTGAATTCATCTTAATCAATAGTATAAAAATCCTCAATATCCCTATTATTTTTCACAATAGACCACCACTGATCAGATTCACCTTCAAAATAGTAAATAGAGGGAATAACCTTTTGATGTTATAAACCCCCCATTACATAAAAAATTTTCTCAAGTGCTTTAATCCACCCTTCAGTTGGCACATGGTCATGATCCTCTAAATGATGGGGGATATTGCCTCATGAAATGATTTAATACTGACATGTTCTTATGTGGTTAATCTAGAAGATCTCATGAATTGATAGCACCACCATTTATAGCATAAGTCCGTTGTGCCATCAATGCAATGAACTATTCAATTCTGATTCTGACTGTCTTAGGTTTCTGATTTGGAATGTTGCCTTCTTCCGTATGTCATCCCAACATAACTGCCATGTTCCATTTGCAGAAAACCATTCTAAACACAGAAATATCTTAGGCAAAGCAACATGGTAATCTGAAAATTCTATATCATTTCAATTTTAACTTAAATTAATTTGTGGATATTAATTTAACAATACACAAACTCTTAAAGTTGTCTTAACTGACCTTTGATACCAATTATAAGTAACTGACCTTAAACATTAAATAATCTTGAATTAAATGAATAATTCACATTGAGGAACTTTTCAGGTTTAGTGTTTTAGATATTTAGTCCATAACTATTACATTACATCTCCAAAATTAAAAAGGTGACACTTCTACTCAGTTTCCAGTTTTTTCCTAAAATAAAGACTCTTGAAAAGAAAAGTCATGTCTAGTTTTATGTTTTAGATAGAATGACTTTTCCATGATCCAATCATTCACCCTATTCATCTTTATGTCCTGTGAGAAAACATTTCAAAACTTGGGATGAGCATAAAAACCTAAGTAAGGGTTATAAAACAGAGAAAGAAACATTTGTTCATCATTGCATACAGAACATAAGATCTTTAACATACCTCATGAAATCATAAGATTTATGAATAACACATAGAAAACACAGATCATAAAGGTAACATGTGGAATCCAAATAATACTTACATTGTAGCTATCATGGCTACGTAGGCAGTTATATTTGGAATACCCATCACAGTATATTCCCTAAATCTCTTAGGAGAAGCATTCATGTTTAACTCCACCACACTACCCAATGCATTGGAGAGCTATCTCGGGCTCACCCGCCTTAGCTTTATCACGGAACCTCCCATATACATAACAATTCCTATGAACCAGAACATATTCATAACATATTCATAACATATAAAACAAACATAAAGGAAAAAACTAAAATTTCCACATTTCAATCATAATATTAAATTTAAATATATTGAAACAATAAATCCCTTATGAAAACCATTTTCAATACCAATATATGTATGAAAGAGTAAATGGTATTTATTTTCCTTTTAAAAACATTATATCTTATTAAGGAATCCAAATATCAAATAAAACACACGGCGGCGAAAAGGTCGTTGTCACCGCTTACGTTAAAAAGAAACATTCTATTTTCTTGTAGTAAAACGATTTGGAGAAAAATATTAAATTTGAATGAAATGAAAAATCAATGGTTTTTATACAAAATTAATGTCATGTATTAAAACAAAATATGCCTCAATGAAAGGAGATTGAGACGCAGTCCCTTACCTCATGTCCGACTTGACCCGGTCATTCTTTAATCTCCTGAATAATAAAAAAAAGTTAATTTCTACTTGCTTAAGAACCTTATTCAAGTTAATTATTCCTTTGATATCACTTATTACCATGTTATAATCATTATTTCATTATTTATGTTAATAATGGTAATTTTTCGATATTTTTTACTTGAGTCAAAACTGGACTTCTTATAATTACAAGTTGTTCAGGTGGTCAAAAGTTATTATATCCCAAATAAATTCGTGATTTAGTTTTCATATATATCATATATATACAGAATATAATTGAATTTATAAGAGTGTATAACATTTGGAGATAGGAAATAAAATGCACCATTCATGGAGAAGGTAAACCATATATACGGATGAACGCTAGTTCCATTTCTATTTCTTATTTTAATGAAATTAAAATATAATGATACATAGGTATATTGTAATTCCAATATAATATCATATATATTATCATTAGATCTTTCCATTATACATCCCACTTGTGGCATTAACGAGTCGTATCACTTTGAGAGGGTGGTAGTCTGCACTTCCTCAAATGAAATTATCACGTTTACCCATAATGGAAACCATAATGGTATGAAATAAATGAAAAATACAGTACCATAAAGAGAACATAAACAAAATATATATCATATATAAATATAGTTACATCTTAATGGCCACCATGATAGGTGGTAGGAAATAATTGAACAATCAATGTTTCACAATTCAATAGTTTTCCATCCACAAAAACAATATATTCTTTACCCATTATATGCTGGTGTGTGAAAGTTTAGTTCAAATCCTTATCATAAAAACATCATAGAATATTGAGTATATTAGTATTTTTATAATATAAAATAATAAAGAGATTAGTGGTATGAGAAGTAAAATAAAATAAAATAATTTAAGAGAAATGGTTACCTTTAATTCAAGTAACTCCCTTTGGTTTGAACCAAAAGGTTTTCTTGAAGTTCATTATGCCTATGTTAAGGCTTCTAGGTGGAATAGAGGGATATTGAGAGCATATTTGGGTAGGTTTTGGATGAGCCAAGGAGCATGAGAGGTGATCGGAATGGGTTATAGGTGAGGGATTTTTATTCGGGGGAGGAGGGGCTCTATAGGAAAGTATGAAAATATTAATTTATTATATAAAGATTTTCGGTTTCTAAAGGTCCAAAATTTATTAAAGTCGAATATAATATTACTCATGGTCTAAATAATATCATGCAATAAGATTTGGATAGATTTAGATATTGTTCTAATCTTTATAATATTATTTATTTAATTCATTTATTAACGAGGTAAACAAAACATAATTATTGTGACATAATTAATTTTATTTATTTAATGTCTAAAAATTAAAAAAACAATAATGTAGGAAATAATTTATTATTTCCAAAAAAATTATAGTTGAAATTATAACATATATTACCCTATGTAGATTTTAATTTACTATAAGATATTTGTTTATGTCATTTTTTCCCTTACTTTTATTTAAATAAAACAAAGTGTCATTATCACTCTTAAGTGGATCCATGGGGTCCAAAAATAGGCCCATGAATTCCAATGGTCGTTCCATGACTCATCTAATAAGGTTAGTGCAAGTTTTATGGTAATATTATATTATGATGATATTCTTTTTACCTTGAATTACCCTATTTACATTTAACCATGGTAAAAAAACTCAAATGTCACTATTAAAAAAAATATTCTTATTGAACCACATTTTACTTACTAATTACAATCATGTATGTCAGATTTTGGAAATTAAATTTATAGAAGCGGTAAAATTTCATTTAAATGAAAATGTCAGTTTTTAACTACTACTTAGTGGTTTCACTATTCATCAAAAATTGATGTTTTCATAGAACTACCAAAATTCCAGCCTATGATTTATTTGATATTCAGAATTGAAAAATGATTTCAATTTTACCAAATTCAAAACACATAATTTGGATTATTTAATTTAAAATTAATTAATGTTTTCAAAATAAACAGCGTGTTTTTAAGAAATATTAACTATTAAATGATTGTCACTTGTTTATGTTCAATTTCAAAGTGAAATTAATTCCAATGACCAAATTTGGATTAAATTGTAAAAATATTATCTTATTACACTTTAAAAAATATTAAAAATATAATCAAACGGTATAAATAAATTTTATAAAAAGGCAGTTTTGAATTAAAATACTGTATTTTTCATTTCTGATCAAAAATAATAATTTTATCAGTAAAATACCTAAAATTTACCCAAAGTTAATCATGACGTCCTGATTATGATGTAGAATTTTATTTTTCCAAATAAAACAAATAAATGTTACTAAAACTAGATTTAAATAGGGTCCTTCCTCCCAAGGTAGTAAATCAGCCTTTTTAATGAATTTTAGAGTATTTATGCTTAAAATTAAATTAGTTCACATTTTAAGCCTCTAAAATTTATTAGATAAATGGAAAAACATTTAAAAAACATGTATAATAATATTTTAGTTAGTTATATTCATTCCCTCCAATCCAACGGTTAGGCGTGAACTACAATTAAAATAGTATTATTATATTATTTGTGTGCAACGTAAGATTTCAAGGAAACCCGTTGTTGCGTATCAGGTACACAATCGATCATATCAACCCCTTTAAAGTAGAATTAATATTTAATTCACAAATATGAATAATTATGAAAATTTATTATTACATTATTTACCTGTGATGTTACAATTTTTCTTTATCAAAAACTAGAATTCCCCTATTGTTCGCAAAATTCTATTCATCTATGTGAACTTATATTTTCATAAAATATAATCAAATATCCAATTAATTGAATATTCCATGTGAGAAAAATTATAGGAACAAATAACCATTCCCTGAATTCAAAAATATAGTCTCATCTAGGATGTGTTTAATCCTGAAATTTCATTCATCATTCCACCTTAAAAATTCCATATTAATAGTGAGGCGATCATAAGGTTATAATATACCATGCACGAAACCTCTACTCCCTGATGTGGGACTATGGACAATGTTTCATGGTGTCACAACCTTATGGTCGTGTTGTGACACCCTCCTCCATGAAATAATGCAATTAGTCCAATGACATTGGGACCTTAAAAAACGAGTTGTATTCATGTGGTTCCCACAATATCACACTCTGCAATTTCAATAGGGATGAGTTTATCCCTCCCTCTCGTACAACTAGGGAGGAAAAAATAAGTAGTCTCAACCATTAAAAAATCTCTTTATCATGTATTCCTTCAACACTTTTCTTTTAGGATTCCTATTTAAACAATCCTTATTGATGGGGAGGGGATCATATGGGTCTTATATACCATGCTCAATCCCATCCACACCCAATTATTGGACAAGGGAGGAAGTATCATAGAATTAAACCATTATTGTCATGTGTTACACCCTACTTCTATGAAATATGGTTGTTATTGCCATGTCACATACACCCTAGAGAAAATGTATCATTATTTTGGGAGAGTAATTATAGATTATGATAATGATTATACCGGTCATCCACGAGAAAATGATTGTGGATTAGGATCCCTAGAAGTACAATATTGAATATATGATAAGGCTTATGGAGATCAGTATTGGCGATCACATGTTTTAATGTTGTCTATTAATCATGGGCATTGAAGGACTGATCATGGGAGTAAGAATTCCCACATTTTCATTGGACATTTCATAGTGCTAGATCACGTTGGAGTTATAGATTATTTGATAGAACATCCTCAACATATGATACAATTGAATTTTTTCTTCCACATATCCTATCTTAATTGATATCTTCATGATGATTCTCATTTCATCAATTTAGGAGAACTGTAAGTTGAATGTAGTGCAACCTTTTTGGGGAGTCCTGTCAATATTTTGGATCAGTAAGAGAATGTATCTCATGTTCATTCTATTACTTTAGTTTATATCAGGTGATTCTATGTTGGCTTGAATGAAATCACTTTGTGGCATGAGTTGTAATTTGATGTTCAATATCATGTGTTGTTCAAGGCTTGTGTTTATTTTCATCAATGTGTTTTCTAATCTTGGTCTAGATTATTCATAAACCCTTGATTATTCTGTTATATTATTTCTCTTCCCTGGTTGTGTTTTTTTATTATACATACCCTTGAGAGTTATCTCCCCCAATATTTTATAGATTTGATGGTCATGCTATGAGTTTTCATACATTCTTCTCCATGTGGAATGAATGTGTTCTTTGTGTAGAGAGACCTCTAAGAGGTATATCATGGGTTAATTATTTAGTCCTTTTTCACATTATTAGGATTGCATTAAATTCTAAAGGAAAATATTTTATTGACTATAATAAATGTAAGAAATAATTTTTCTCATTTATTTCCCTTTGTGGGCATGAAGTGGGATTTGGTGGTTGGAATCTAGAAATCTATTTAGAAGATGAATTCATCGTATGAACATAATATTCATATAATGAATAGTAATTTATAGCTTAAATCATGGTTCAATGCCTAATGGGTAACAATATATTAGTTTTTGGTTCTACCCAAATGAAAAAAATATAGTGAATCAGTGCTTCATAACAAGAATGAGTTTTTGAATATTTTGGTTGAGGAGATTTAATTTTTAGAATATGTAGGATTCAAGGAATTCATGACATATTATATCCTTCCACATTATAAATATAGATTAACATACCGGGTTATAAGTTGGAGAGGCACATGGTTTCTTGTTATTTTCCCTCCCCTATTTCAAACACTAGGTGACAAATGGAGAAGTTTTTTATGGCCCATGAATCATTGTATTTCCAATTAAATCCCACTCATTTAGAGATCGATCTGTGGTGGTTTGAGAATATTTTTCACTTCTCTAAATGTTAGGTTATTGTCCATACATCCATTATCAATCTATAAATTCTAGTTATATTCTCTTCTATTTTGGTTCTATATATGAATGATAGATTTATATTTTATGGGAGGTATTGTAGGGATCATTGGTACTACATGGATGTGGTAATCTGGGTTGGGATTATAGTGTTCAGATCTTTCCTATGAAACATTAAGACCATGATGTTAAGGATGGGGATTTTTTATCCCTCTACTAAATTAAATTAAATGGGTGAGGTTATCAAGATTTAATCATGTGGTTAATGGTTGAATTATCTTGATAAATATAATTAAATTGAATTAAATGAAAAATAGGGTTTGAGTTTTATTTATCATAAGAAAATATCTCTATGTTATTTTCTCTAGTTTTTGGGATATTTTCAATATACATATTGAGGTTATTTTTTTATTTGCATGGGATTTTTGTTTAATATTATAAATAATTTAAATTCAAAATAATAATGATGATTTAATTTAGTAAATATGAATGTGATTTTGATTTCCATTCTTCCATTATCATGGTGGAATATTAGATTCACATGGAAAGAAATTTAATGACATTTAATAGTTTTTATAGATGAAATGATATATACTTTTTGTCTAAACACCCATGAATAATAATTTTTATATTTCAATAAGTGTATTAAAATGTTTTTTACTATATACTAAATCATTGTGGATTAGTGATCATATTATTATTTTAGAATTATAGTATTCCATAGTTTCTATAGACATAGTGTTTTTCCACAGTACAAAAAATATATTTCCAATGTTTATGTCATCTAGGAACTCTAATGTCATTTTTTTATTTCTCGATAACCATGTGTGGTTGAATTTTATGATGAGAAATGTGATGGAGTCCCCAAAATTTTTGACTGAAGGTTGTTTTAATGTGGTTTGAAACATTGTAGGAAAATGTGATAGAATCATGGTATGTAGTGTCGGTTGATGTCAGAATCCTTTTGTTGAATCTGTAGTTCTGTTGAGGTAGCGTGGGAAGAGTCATAGAGTACATGGATAACAAATGGATGATAAATGAATAAATTGATAACCCATGGTTTAAGGTGTTACCGATAGTTGTAATTATAAATTTTTTATGTCATGTGAATTGAATCATTTTGATGGATTAATTCGATTCTTTAAGGAAAATGGTTATGAAATATTGGAATTCAAATGTTGTTTAAAAAATATTTTTTGATATTAATAAATAATCAAACAAAATTTAGTGATGATTAAGTAATTTATAATATAATTAGAAGAATTAATAATCCATAAACACTTGTCTTAAGAAGATTAAAATGTAAATTTTAATTAATTAATTTTAAATTAATTAATTAATTTGAACTCGTATTATTGTGAGTTTATTAAATTCTAATACATATCATTTACAGTCACAGTTCTATGTGATTATGGTGGCAGATGATCCATAGGATATGTTATTTATCCTAGTGTGGTTTTGGGCTAATATTATTTATATTCTATGATTTCAAACACTACCCCACATGCATCAATAGAGAAACTAACACCCATATATTTCTTGGTGTTTTCTCCAACACTAGGATAGTTAGTAAATTGATGGATGACTTCTCCATCTCCGTTAATCATTCATTAGATATAGATATGAGTTGGCATATCTCGAGATATACTAGATTATGTAAGATTTTCATATCTTAACTAGTCTATAATGGGTAGTAGTTTAATATAATTTTTTTGTGGGCTGTAATGGCTTGAGTAATAGCATATACCTGCGTTTGATCATAGTGGATATGTATTCCCATGATTGTTTGTGTATGAGATATGGCGTGTTGAGGTATAATATATTTACATAGGATATAGTGGATTTTAGAGAAACACTTTGATATTGATGGGATGGTGATGGAGATGGTGATGAGAAGGATATGTGGACTGATACATACATGAGATATTGGGAACTATGTAGTACTAAAGTGGGTGGGTTTGAGGCTTAACTCACAACATAGATGCTTAAATGTATAAGAAATTAACACATTATTTGTGTCATTAGGGTGTGAGAGAGACAATCAAGGGGAGAAGTGGAATATGGGTAACATCACATATACATATATTTTTAGTATAGTACGGTTTACTTCTATGTGTTATTTAGTTAGTGATCAATAGTGAGGATGCAGAAAATATTATTACAAACATAGGAGATTATTTTGTTTCATTTTTTCATTAGTATTTAGGCATATTTTATATTTTTCATTAGAGGTTTATCATAGGATCCTACAAAATGAACCTATTATTATCACCATATATATATATATATATTCATGTTTCATGTCAGTATGAGAATGATAGTGATCCATATTTACATTACTATGTATTAGGGGTTGTTATGTAGATTTCAATATTTTCATTAGTATTTTGTCACTTCCTAATTCTACGTTTTCCACATTAAATTTTTTCTTTTACTTGTTATTATTTTGCATGACATTACATATAATGGGAATTTTTATTTTATTTTTACGGTGTTTTATTTGTCACTTTTAACTCCATATCTTTTACTCCTTAAATATATATAAGGTAATTCCTCCCATGTGTTTGGTGATATACACTCGTTGTTGGTCATAAAACAATGATATATTGGAGGTGGGATGTGTCAGCCATTATCACCCTTATTTTTTATTATATCAAGAATGGTACCTCTAGATGGAGGGGTCATGAAATCCACTATAGTGGTATTGATCATTATTACAACATTAGGATATAGCGATCTATAATAATATGGAACTATATGTTGTCCTTAGATTTTATGTTTTGTAAAACAAAAACAAAAAATTATGAATCATTCCCAATATTCAGGGAATTATTCTCATTGAGTTTACCTAATCCCAAAAATATATTTTACAATTGAAATAGATCTAGATGTATTGTAATACATTTCCCAAAAAAAGTAGAATTCAATTAATTTTAATTTGTAATCAATGTTATATTGTAATAGAAGAATCATTCCTGGAAACTCTATCTAAATATTAATGAATATCTATAAATTTCATTCAATTTTCATCCACCCCTTTTTGTTTCATATAATGTAAAGATAACATAACAATTGAATTTGATTATATGTATCTTCACCAAGTTGTTCATTTAATATTGGATGAATGTTAATTAAATCATTCTAAATTTTGAAGCTAGTAGGTGTACTAGGATTCTTTATCGGGTTCCATTAATTATTATCATAAGATGATGTTAGTTCAACAAAACTAATATTATTTACCATTGTTATTTTAGAATAAAACTAATTTCATATTAGTTAGTTAGTGGTGTATTGACCACTATAAATAGGGAAAATTATAAAATATATATTCATTAGGTGATATGTTTAATCAATATTAAAAAATAAAGGTATCAAATTGGGGTTAGATTTTTTGGACATAAAAAACAGAATGATACAATGTCACGACCCCCTCCCCACAAAGTGTACCCCTCCTGGGCCGACAATGTGAGAAGGGAGATAATGACCCCCCCGAGTCCCGCCTCCAGTAGGCCCCGGGTTGGCGACTAGCACCGAGGGTATAATAAACATACAAATGGGAGGCATTGCCCTCTAAGAGAACACATGCAGAAAAGAGATAGATAGAATAGACTCCAATCAACTCCAACTCAGAACTGAGATATAAAAGAAATCCAAGTACATATATAAAATGTCATGCAAAATTACTACACCTGAAAGGGAATCTAAAAGTACCAAAAAGAAAGTAAAACGGCAGCGACCACAATCCCGAACAGCTCCTCCTCCAACCGCAAGCTAGTAGTAACTAGATTGATCTCCAACCTGCTCCATGTGACCTAAAAACAGTTTATATGTACATAGGGTGAGTATAATAGTATACTCAGTAGGATCCTCCCCAAGCCTCTCGTGCAAAAGTAAAGAAAGCATGCTAAAGTCCAGTGAACCATAAGTGAAACTAACTCGTCACCTAAACAGGTATACTAAGTTCCCAACAGCACCATTGCTACTCTCACCAAGTAACGCATACAAGAATATAGCATATATTAAAGAATATCAAGGGTACCCCACTACTACTTCCCCACTGGTTTTCCGCCTTGCCCCAATGACATACGTCCTGTGCATCTCTATCCAAAGGATTTCCCACAGACACCTGGGCGAAGCACCACACCATCCCCACAACCAAAAGTAACCAGGTAAGTTCCGGAATCCACCACAGCCCGCATAACATGAATCATACATCGGGTATTATACCATAAGGCATTATAGCACATACACCGAGTAGGGATCCTCAAGCCATCATAGCCTATACATGTTACACCTATAGTAGTCCATAGGATACTATATCCCGAATATATGTGTTTGAAATAACCATGAGCCATTACAGTCCTCTACACACATATATGGGTAAAACTAACCACTGTTCCTAACAGCACCAAGATCTACCAAGAGAAGAGAGCGGGGCCAAAGGGGGTAGTCATCCATTCAACCTCCCATCATAATGTTGGGGAAAATACCCCCCTAGGGCTCAGAATCCCTGGAGTGTTAGTTGCCCTCACCAACAGGGTGGAGTAGCGTATAGAAACACAAAAAGTACAGAATATATATATGTAACTCACATCCACACTATGGGCATTACCTAGTCTTATAGATACAACTGCAGCTAACGTCTCTCAGACTCCAGGCTGCTACTTCTAAGACTATGTATCCTATAAGCACACAAACATTTGAAGAGCTTTATTAGATTACTCCATTCTCATTTTACCATTTCCACTGTATGTTAATTGATTCTTTAAACATTAATTAAGAATGAACAATTCCACATTAAACTGAAATGGAATCACATTCAAAATCAACTACTTCTTTTTTAGATTCACATCACCTTTAAATTCCAGCACCTCCATCCCCGTGGATTATCACCATTTAATCAAACATTCATTATAGAGTTACTTTTCCACATTCCTAGGAATTCTAGAAAATCATCCTATCCTACTAAACACAAAGGAGGATCAACACGGTGAGTAGATATACTAACCGTCGAGTCTTTGCTGCCTATAGAAACAGCACAGACCCATTCTCCCTCGAGAGGCTAAACACGGAAAGCACGTGGCATACCCCGCGCGTCTTTGCCTCCTTCAAAAGAAGGGCAAGAAAGACCAGCTGCCTTGAGCAGTGGGGAAAACAAAACAAATAAACATTCAAAGAACCCACAAGAATCCTACAACCACATCCATCCCATTCCATCACCCTCGGTGTCATCCCCGACACCCACATGCATAAACTGATGCATCTCGCCACTCTAGGCGTCATCCGCTACCACAACCACAAGGCCTCCAGGCCTCCACATATCACCACACCCATCCAGGCTCACATCACAGTACACGCAGTAGGAAAACAACAATCACAACCATGGCTCTTTAACCTTTAACAACAAGAGGGTAACTCAGAGCCCTTTTAGAAATTCTCACACAATCTGTTCATTAATCCATATTGAACTAGAAGATTAGTTATTCGTAGGATCCAATTACGGGAGACCTAATCAATAAGCTATCACAATTTAAATAACCGTTCTTACTTTCCTAATTTGATTATCCTCAAATTAGAACAACTACAACAACAGCAATAACCAGATTAATTTACATGCCTCTTTATCTTTGGCCAATTAATTAACAATTAATTCTGGCTTTACGTTCAATATCAATTTCTATCATGAATGAACAAAAAATCAAAGAAAACATAAATATCACTATATCTAGGAAAACAGGAGGCAAACCGTTATCACGGTATAAAGCAACAACATGTGATCAACCAATTCTTTTAATCCGGTTCAAGTATTTAATTTGGTCAATTTCATTGTGATCCAAAGGGATAAATCATGATAATTCTCCGATTGCACATATACAATTAGAGAAGCCATTAATCCCCTACCTCGAAGAGTTCTTGCTGTCCTTTATCCACACAACGGGCCACAATCCTTCTCTCGCGTCAACTTATATGGAAGAATGATCGACACATCTTGGTTGCATCAAACAGAGCGGAACTGATCCTATTAACTTTTGATTGTGAAACTCCTACGGGAATGATTGCAAGGTTCTAACATCTCACAGATGATAACCAGGAGGAAGGAAAATGAAGAATGATATCTCGTTCCTTTTAAAAAAAATTTAGAGAGGCGACAGTTTAAGATCCGATTTATTCTCCATTAAAAAATGGATCGCATTAACCCACGCGGTTTTACCAAGTAAAAAAACATCTCGGCCTTATGAATAATTAATATAGGATTTATGGCCTTTGAATCGGCCTTAAAGTCCATAAAATAAGGTTTTAAAATGTATTTTACGTCAAAGAAAACGTCAAAGGGTGAAATTGTTGGAAGCTGGAAACACTGTTCAAACGTGAAATTTGGAAAAGGATAGAATCGTTAGCTCTTAGGATTCTGGAAACACTGTTCAAATGGGATATTTGGCAAAAGAAGGAATCGGTAGCTCATAGAATTCTGGAAACAATGTTCAAACGTGAAATTTGGCAAAGGATGGAATTTGTAGCTCTTAAAATTCTGGAAACACTGTTCACAGAACTCAAAAATTGGCAAAGGAAAGAAAAGGTCACCGATAGTACCTTGCCAATAGAAACACAAGTCTACCGTTAGATCCTCACTGATAGAACATTATTCAAGTCTATCGATATAAGGTCACTGATATAAATACTGTTCACAGAACTTGAAATTTGGCAATGTGTTAGCCGAGCTACTGCTAGACTGCGGCTACCGATAGACCGAGGTACCGGTAGGCAGCGGCTACCGGTACACCGAGCTACCGGTAGGCAGCAGCTACCGGTAGACCGAGCTACCAGTAGGCAGTGGCTACCGGTAGACCGAGCTACCGGTAGGCTGCGGCTACCGGTAGACCGAGCTACCGGTAGGCTGCGGAAACCGGTAGACCGAGCTACCGGTAGGCTGCGGCTACTGGTAGACCGAGCTACCGGTAGGGTGCGGCTGGGGGATAAGTCACCTTGACCTCCCAGAACACCTCCAACACCACATTTTCACAAGGTAGTGGACCAGAGAGGTCCGGGCCATTACATTAGATACCTCTCAAAACATTCTCGTCCTCGAGAATTAAAAACCAACTCAGAAGAAAAGAGGGGTCTGAACAACCACCCCATAAGATACCTCTCAGGGGAAAACCACCATGAGTTGTCCGAAAGCTGGAACAAAACTACGACATCCGAGAATATGGAAACAAACAATACATATCCAAACAATTCAATCATAACATCACACAAAAGGTACATAAATAAAACATGAAAGCTCTAACCATAAAGGAAACATCATTACATGAAAAGAGTTAAACATTAAACAACTATGGGTACTGTGCACGTATCTGTGACTCACGCTCCCATGTACTCTCCTCCATACCACCGTGTCGTCACAAGGCATGATCTATGGAGATAGAACACCCACGTAACACCTTCTCCTTGCGGTCTTGGATCTCCACAGGTCGCTCCTCGAAGGTTGCATCATCATCAATATCGATCTATCCCAAATCGATAACATGAGATTAATCATAAAGGTAACGACAGAGCTGTGATTCAAGGAAAACATCATGTATCCGAATCATCTGAGGGGGAAGTGCTACTCGATATGCCACAGCTCCAACATGAGCTAACACCTCGAAAGGCCCAAAAAACCGAGGAGAAATATTACTTCCACGACCAAACCTTCGCTGCCCACGATGGGGAGTCACCTTTAGAAACACATGATCCCCAACGTTAAACTCTAACTGTCTCCTTCTTTGATCAGCATATGATTTCTGACGATCCTGTGCTGTCTTCATCCTCTCACGAATCACCTGAACCATCTCTGTTGTATTCTGCACTAGTTCTGGTCCGAGAATTGCTGACTCTCCGACCCCAGTCCAGCACAACGGAGAACGGCATGGCCGTCCATACAAGGCTTCAAACGGTTCCATACCGATGGTAGAGTGAAAACTATTATTGTAAGCGAACTCTACCAAGGGTAAGTGCTTCATCCATGAACCTCCAAAATCATGAACACAAGAGCACAACATGTCTTCAAGAGTCTGGATGGTTCGCTCTGTCTGACCATCTTTTTGAGGATGAAAAGCAGTGCTAAGGCACAGTTGAGAGCCAAAAGCATGTTGGAAACCTCTCCACACTCTGGAGGTA
Source organism: Viscum album (assembly GCA_963277665.1). NCBI lineage: Eukaryota > Viridiplantae > Streptophyta > Magnoliopsida > Santalales > Viscaceae > Viscum > Viscum album. The sequence goes on from OY728131.1 coordinate 932,243,666, forward strand.
AAACGAGGATCTCTATCAGAAATGATCATCCTAGGTACTCCATGGAGTCTCACCACCTCCTCTAGATACTGCCTTGACAAAACCTCCACTGAGCTCGACTCCTTGATCGCTATGAAGTGGGCCGACTTTGTTAAACGATCCACTACCACCCATATAGCATCATGTCCTCTCGGAGCTCGAGGTAAACCTGTAACAAAGTACATCGATATGTCCTCCCACTTCCACTGAGGAATCTCTATGTGCTGGAGAAGACCACCAGGAACACGGTGTTCGGCCTTCACCTTCTGGCAGACTAAACATCGAGACACACACTCAGAAACCGTATGTTTCAGCGCATGCCACCAAAACTGACTCCTCAAGGATCGGTACATCTTTGTCACACCAGGATGTACTGCCAAGGGTGAACTATGGAACTCTCAGAGAACCGTCTTGCGCATCGCCAAGGGAACAAAAAGCCTTCCATGATACAACACTCAGTGTTGTTCATCCTCCGACCAACCATTAGGGGCCACACCACAAACAACTTTGTCTCTCCAGACTTCCACCTCTAGATCACCCAACTGAGACTCTTCCACCTTCTGCACCAGGGATGACTGCACCGTCATCTGTAAAAGACAACCTCTACCCCCAACTTCTCCTATATCAAGATGCAAAGCTGATAGCTCTTCCATCACTCTCCAGGAATCACCAGATTCACGCACAACATCATTACGTGTCTTTTGTCTTAGTGCGTTAGCTACAACATTCCCTTTTCCAGGTGTATATGATATTTCAAAGTCTTATTCCTGCAAGAACTCCATCCACTGACGTTGCCTCAAGTTCAAGTCGCGTTGGGAGAAAACATACCTCAAACTCTTATGATCGTTGAAAACCACAAAGTTCTCACCAATGAGGTAATGTATCCACAACTTTAGAGCAAACACCACGGATGCCAACACAAGGTCATGGGTGGAATAGTTTCATTCATGGGGATGCAACTACCGAGACCCATAAGAAAGAATTGACCTCTGGTGCATGAGAACACAGCCTAGCCCCAGATGTGAAGCATCACAGAAAACATCAAACTGGACTCCCTCCACTAGAAGACAAAGGACTGGGGCACTTAACAACTTCTCTTTTAGATAATAGAAAACTACCTGACACTAATCAGTCCATATGAATGCTTGATCCTTCATGGTCAAAGCTGTTATAGGAGTCGCAACTCGGGAGAAATTGGCTACAAAACTCCTATAATAGCCTGCGAGACCAAGGAAACTTCGCACCTCTGACACGGTCTTGGGGGCTGCCCAAGACACTACTGCTTCTATCTTCCATGGATCCATAACTAATCCCTATTTTGAAACAACATGCCATAAGAAACGAACTTCTTGATCCCAGAACTCACACTTGGACAACTTCCCAAACAACTGATGTTGGCGAAGAACTCCCAAAACGGCTCGTAGATGCTCTGCATGCTCTTCTTCAGCTGTGGAGTACCCAAGGATGTCATCGATGAAAACCACAACAAACTTTTCCAGGAATTCACGGAACACATCATTCATCAACCCCATGAAAACAGTTGGAGCATTCGTCCCGCCGAATGGCATTACAACAAACTCATAATGCCCATGATGACAACAGAAAGCAGTCTTTCGGATATCCTCATCCTTTACACTCATTTGGTGATATCCTGACCGCAAGTCGATCTTTGAGAACCAACATACACCCTTCAGTTGATTGAATAATTCATCAATCCGTGGGAGAGGATAGCGGTTCTTTATTGTCACTTTGTTTAATCGATGATAATTGACGCACAACCGCAAACTGCCATCAGCCTTTTTCACAAACAAAACTAGTGCACCCCAAGGTGACACACTTGGACGAACAAAACCACACTACAACAGACCATCAATCTGAATATGTAGCTCTCGTAACTCAGAAGGGGCCATCCTATATGGAGACATAGAGATAGGGGACGCTCATGGATGTAGCTCGATCCCAAACTCGATCTCTCGTTGAGGGGGTAAGGATACAACCTCTCCTGGAAAGACGTCAGGGTACTCCTCTACGACCCTAGGAAACGCCAACTGTTGAACCTCTGAAGAACTCAGCATCATCCCAGCCATCATGGATGATAAGGATGAAACTCATCTATGACTCATCCGAGGATCTCTCTCACCAACAAACACCACCTTCTCTCCATCTGCATCAAGGAAAACGACCTTCTTCCTGTAGCAATCCACAACAGCCTGCACCGAATACAACCAATCCATGCCGAGTATGACATCATATGGTTGTATTCGTAAACATAGGAAATCTCCCCAAGAGCGGTGTTTCCCCAAAACTAGCTCACAGTCTCTACATACTTCAAACAAGTTGGCTCGACCTCCAACTGGCGTAGTCAACGCCAGGGGCTATGGAATCCTCCTTACCTCAAGTCCTAAAGCATGGACAACGGTAGTTGATATGAAGGAGTGTGTTTCTCCTGAATCAAACAAGGAATACACTAAGGTAGAAAACAAGAAAAGGGTACCTCGAACGAAATCTGGTTCTCCTGGGGCTGGCAACTCTAGAGCATGAAGCTGACCACGACCACCTCCACGGCCTCTCTGACCCTGATGACGACCACCACCACGGCCGCACACTGCTCTCTGAGGACGGAGAGCATCATGGGGTTGTCCTCTGCCTACTCCATCTACCCTCGGGTGATCTAAAGCTGGTGCAACCTGCTGCTACTGCCTCGGCTGGAACTGCCTCAATGGAGGAACCAGGAGTGGAGCGGTCGGTGCACGATGACTGCTCTGAAAAGTCGGGCACTCCCGCTGCTGATGACCATGACCACCACAAAAAAAAACAAGCGCATGATCCCTTGGAATAGGCCTGAGAGTTGCTGCCTCCGGAGAAACGAGATGGGAAGGCCTGGGACCTACCCCCAGGTGAATGGAAACTCTTCTGTCCTGAAAGCCGGGAACCCCGGACCACAGCTCTACTTCGTGAGGAATCATGACGATTCCCCTCTCGTGATGATCCGGTCCTAGAAAAAGTCCTCTCAACAACCTCTTCCCTCGCCAGCACCTCAATATATGTTTTTATCATAAATGGGGTGACCTGGCACTGGATCTCTGGACGCAAAGCCTCCTCGAAATGCCTCGCCCTGGAATCCTCATCTAGTAACAGGTCTGAAGCATATCGTAGAAGGTTCCTGAAATAGATTCCAAACTCCCGAACACTGGAGCTCCCCTGTCAAAGGGTAAGAAGCTCCTGGTGACTGGATGCCTTCGCAGTCGATGAAAGAAACTTGACTCTAAACCTGTCTCGAAACTCCTCCCATGAGATCGCTGAGTCCTCGCGATCCCCAAAAAACAAGAACCACCACTGCCTCGATGCTCCACGCAGCATCGTCACAACCAAGGACACCCAGTGTTCCTTCCGAGCACGAATCGAACTGAAGCCTATCTCGACCTCCTCCACCCAGTCTTCTGTGACTGCATCTGAAACGGAGCCCTCATACTTCTGTAGACTCTGGTGCTGAAACTCTCGAAGTGTCTTCCTCCAAGTGTCATCTTCGTCAACCTCTACTCGGCGGTGATCTGTTGGAACAGCCTGCTGAGCATCTTCTACGCAAACCTGATGAGGACGTCGACCTGGAGCCATACCAGTAAAATAACAATTGTTAGAACTCCTAAGCCTGGAATATGGAAGACTCAACATTAATTAATTAATTGTTTTGTTTTATTAATTTCAGGTTACCTATCCCAAAGTCTACCCATTCAAACACAGGCACACAGAATAATGATGCATAATCCTTTCCTAGGCCTCTACCCTGAAACCGGTATCACTTTGTTTAGTAGCCATCGAAAACTTAATGGTCCGTTGAAAAGATCATAGGGGGCCCTAAACGCCTATGTCTCTACCGGTCTCCAGTGTTTACCCCACTTGCTAAACATGAATGACATCGTTGCCCTACCATCCCATGCATCCTCACATGTGCCTGACTCCAAAATCCATCCTATCCCTCAACTAGACCTCTGATACCACTCTTTCACGACCCCCTCCCCACAAAGTGTACCCCTCCTGGGCCGACAATGTGAGAAGGGAGATAATGACCCCCGAGTCCCGCCTCCAGTAGGCCCCGGGTTGGCGACTAGCACCGAGGGAATAATAAACATACAAATGGGAGGCATTACCCTCTAAGAGAACACATGCAGAAAAGAGAGAGATAGAATAGACTCCAATCAAATCCAACTCAGAACTGAGATATAAATGAAATCCAAGTACATATATGAAATGTCATGCAAAAGTACTACAACTGAAAAGGGAGACTAAAAGTAACCAAAAGAAAGTAAAACGGCAGCGACCACAAGCCCGAATAGCTCCTCCTCCAACTGCAAGCTAGTAGTAACCAGCTTGATCTCCAACCTGCTCCAAGTGACCTAAAAAACAGTTTATATGTACATAGGGTGAGTATAATAGTATACTCAGTAGGATCCTCCCCAAGCCTCTCGTGCAAAAGTAATGAAAGCATGCTAAAGCCTAGTGAACCATAAGTGAAACTAACTCGTCACCTAAACAGGTATACTAAGTTCCCAACCTCACCATTGCTACTCTCACCAAGTAACGCATACAAGAATATAGAATATAGTAAAGAATATCCAGGGTACCCCGCTACTACTTCCCCACTGGTTTTCCGCCTTTCCCCAACGACATAAGTCATGTGCATCTCTCTCCAAAGGCTTGCCCACAGACACCTGGGCGAAGCACCACACCATCCCCACAACCAAAAGTAACCAGGTAAGTTCCGGAAGCCACCACATCCTGCATAACGTGTATCATACATCAGGTATTATACCTTAAGCCATTATAGCTAATACACCGAGTAGGGATCCTCAAGCCATTATAGCCTATACACGTTACACCTATAGTAGTCCATATGATACTATATCCAGAATATATGTTTGTGAAATAACCACGAGCCATTACAGCCCTCTACACACATATATGGGTAAAACTAACCACTGTGCCTAATAGCACCAAGATCTACCAAGAGAAGAGAGTGGGGCCAAAGGGGGTAGTCAGCCATTCAACCTCCCATCAGAATGTTGGGGAAAACACCCCCTAGGGCTCAGAATCCCTAGAGTGTCAATTGCCCTCACTGATAGGGTGGAGTAGCGTATAGAAACACAAAAAGTATAGAATATATATATGTAACTCACATCCACACTATGGGCATTACCTAGTCTTATAGATACAACTGTAGCTAACGTCTCTCAGACTCCAGGCTGCTACTTCTAAGACTAGGTATCCTATAAGCACACAAACATTTGAAGAGCTTTATTAGATTACTCCATTCTCATTTTACCAGTTCTACTGTATGTTAATTGATTCTTTAAACATTAATTAAGAATGAACAATTCCACATTAAACTGAAATGGCATCATATTCAAAATCAACTGCTCCTTTTTAGATTCACATCACCATTAAATTCCAGCACCACCATCCCCGTGGATTATCACCATTTAATCAAACATTCATTATAGAGTTACCTTCCCACATTCCCAGGCATTTTAGAAAAGCATCCTATGCTACTAAACACAAAGAAGGCTCAACATGGTGAGTAGATATACTACCTGTCGAGTCTTTTCCGCCTATAGAAAGAGCATAGACCCATTCTCCCTCGAGAGGCTAAACACGGAAAGCATGTGGCATACCCCGCGCGTCTTTTCCTCCTTCAGAAGTAGGGCAAGCAATACCAGCTGCCTTGATTAGTGGGGAAAAACAAAATAGATAAACATTCAAAGAACCCACAAGAATCCAACAACCACATCCATCACATTCCATCACCCTCGGTGTCCTCCCCGACACCCACATGCATAAACTGATGCATCTCGACACTATAGGCGTCATCCGCTACCACAACCACAAGGACTCCAGGCCTCCACATATCACCACACCCATCCAGGCTCACATCACAGTACAAGCAGTAGGAAAAAAACAATCACAACCATGGATCTTGACCCTTTAACAACAAGAGGGTAACTCAGAGCCCTTTTAGAAATTCACACACAATCTGTTCATTAATCCACATTGAACTAGAAGATTAGTTATTCGTAGGATCCAATTACGGGAGACCTAATCAGTAAGCTATCACAATTTAAATAACCATTCTTACTTCCCTAATTTCATTATCCTCAAATTAGAACAACTACAACAATAGCAATAACCAGATTAATTTACATGCCTCTTTATCTTTAGCCAATTAATTAACAATTAATTTCGGCTTTACGTTCATTATCAATTTCTATCATGAACGAACAACAAATCAAAGAAAAAATAGATATCACTATATCTAGGAAAACATGAGGCAAACCGTTATCATGGTATAAAGAAACAACATGCGATCAACCAATTCTTTTAATCTGGTTCAAGTATTTAATTAGGTCAATTTCATTGTGATCCAAAGGGATAAATCATGCTAATTCTACGATTGCACATATACAATTAGAGAAACCATGAATCCCCTACCTCGAAGAGTTCTTGACATCCTTTATCCACACAACGGGCTATAATCCTTCTCTCGCGTCAACTTATATGGAAGAATGATCGACAAAGCTTGGTTGCATCAAATAGAGCGGAACTGATCCTAATAACATTTGATTGTGAAACTCCTACGGGAATGATTGAAAGGTTCCAACGTCTTGCAGATGAGAACTAGGAGGAAGAACAATGAAGAATGATATCTCGTTCCTTTTAAAAAAAAATTACAGAGGCGACGGTTTAAGATCCGATTTATTCTCCATTAAAAACGGATCGCATTAACCCACGCGGTTTGACCAAGTAAAAAAACATCCTGGACTTAGGAATAATTAATATAGGATTTATGGCCTTTGAATCGGCCTTAAATTCCATAAAATAAGGTTTTAAAATGTATTTTACGTCAAAGAAAACGTCAAAGGGAGAAACTGTTGGAAGCTGGAAACACTGTTCAAACGTGAAATTTGGCAAAGGATGGAATCGGTAGCTCTTATGATTCTGGAAACACTGTTCAAACGTGATATTTGGCAAAGTAATCGGTAGCTCTTAGAATTCTAGAAACACTATTCAAACATGAAATTTGGCAAAGGATGGAATCGGTAGCTCTTAAAATTCTGGAAACACTGTTCACAGAACTAAAAAATTGGCAAAGGTAAGAAAAGGTCACCGATAGAACCTTGCCGATAGAAACACAAGTCTACCGTTAGATCCTCACTGATAGAACATTATTCAAGTCTACCGATAGAAGGTCACTGATAGAAATACTGTTCACAGAACTAGAAATTTGGAAAAGTGTTAGCTGAGCTAATGCTAGACTGCGGCTACCGGTAGACCGAGGTACCGGTAGGCAGCGGCTACCGGTAGGCAGCGGCTACCGGTAGACCGAGCTACCCGTAGGCAGCGGCTACCGGTAGACCGAGCTACCGGTAGGCTGCGGCTATCGGTAGACCGAGCTACCGGTAGGCTCCGGCTACCGGTAGACCGAGCTACAGGTAGGCGGTGGCAACCGGTAGACTGAGCTACCGGTAGGCTGCGGCTACCGATAGACCGATCTACCGGTAGGGTGCGGCTGGGGGACAAGTCACCTTGACCTCCCGGAACACCTCCAACACCACATTTTCACAATGTAGTGGACCAGAGAGGTCCGAGCCATTACATACCACATAAGAACTCTCCATTGAAATAGATACAATTGATATAGAGAGTTTTTTAATGAAACCTTAGTCAAATATTTAACCCCTAAATAATGAAATATAGTAATCACTGGGTTTTTTCTCAAGTTGTTTTCATACTGTGAAATATAATTGTCATGTTGGTTTCTATTTTTGTAAAATATTTTATTATTTTGGGGTTTTAATGAGATTAAACCATATTTATAATATAAAATAAATTATAACAATGCAAATAATAGTGGGTAATTTTACAATAATGATTTAATTATGATTGAAATGAAATGTGAAAACATATTATAAAGACTTCATTAGTAGACTAGGATTGGTCCTTTAGAAACTCCATTCTACTATGACTAATTATTTTATTTATCTGGTTCACATAGTTATCTCTTGAAGATATCTATATGAACACCCAAATTTACATAAATTTCATACAAAATCATCAGTATGGGTATTGATCCTCTTATGAATGTTATTAAGAATCTCAAAGGTCTATATAAAACTAGAACCGATTGAACAAATTCTTCTCAAAGTAATGGACATTAATATAATGATAATATATTAATAAATAAATTTATATATTAAATTGAACAAGTTTTTTAATTGTTTTTTGTGGAAAAATGATTTGGGAATGATGTAGATACACGTCATTCAAAAAAAAGTGTTTTTTAGTGAAACTAAAGATGTTAAATTTAAAATAAAAACACTTTAAATAGATTTCCCATAAATTAAAACTACAAAATATATTTGGGATATTATCGAAAAATGAGTATATTATCTCCCATATAATTCACATTTCCTCTAATTCAAAATCTTCATGTGAATCCTCGAATAGAAAAAAAACAAATTTCTCTTCATGTTTCTCCCTTTCATCTAGTTCATGTAATATATTAATACCTCTAGAAAAAATATAGGACTAATATTTAGAACTAATTTTCATTCAATCATCACTATAGGTAATATCTATTCTCTTGAAATAACTCATTCACGTTTGTTTCCAGATTGTAGTGTTAGAAACTAATTATATAAATTCATGTCAGGGAAACCTATATTTATTATGTTCATGAATTTCATTATTATCCAGTGAGGCCTTCATGGTTATTTACATTTTTATATAATTCATTAATTAAATAATTTATCCAAAGTAATTTTTTTATTGATGATTTGTGGCTGTTTGGAATTCAACATGTCTCGAATATGATTTTCTAAAATTTTTATAAAGGAAAATATAAAATAATCACAGAAAAAAAATCCTTTTAGTAGGGAAAAATGACTTATCAAATAAAAAATACTCTATAATATTACTAATATACTCTGTGGATCAAAAAATATCTTAAAGAATGTAAAATTATCACATGAGTTTGGAAATATTAAATTAAATAGGAGTCATAGAAATAGAAATTGTTATACATGTGCTTTAAAATATCATGAGTAGCCATTGTTCTTCTACATGGGAAAAAATTTTATTTTGCAGAACTAGAAAAGTCATATGAGTCATAAAAATACTAATGGTGGGTACATTTTTTAAAGTAAAAGAATATATGAGTATAAATGTTATCCTATAAAATAAAATGAAATATCTAATGAGAAGCAATGATTTGAAGAAATTTAAAAATATATGCAAAATATGACTACTTAGAGAAGAGATGAATTGAAATAAAATCTTGTAATAATTAATAATATATATATATATGATTAATAAAAATAAAAACTATGAATAAAGATATTTTCAAAAAAAATTATTATTTGATAACTAAAAATGTTGATGTTTCACAAAATATAAAAAACATGGGGATTAAAACCATAAAATTCAAGTATAAAAAGTAAACTTATGATCTTCCACCAATATATTAAATAATTATTGTCATTTATCATTTGTAGAATATTATTTTCTACATGTTGATCTAATTTTGGGTGAATATATATATAGTAATTTTAATATAAGTATTTATTAAATTGCCTCTATATAGTAAATACATAAAAATATTTAATTATAAAATTTCAATAGTCAACTCCATATTAATTTTTGGCTCATTTTTCTCAAATACCATAAACTATATTGCAGTGATTTCCATCTTTTTATCAATTTTTAAGGATAAAAAAGAATTATTTTTTGAACCGACACAATATATCACTGGTCATTACAAATATGATGGTAGTGTGATTATAGGTGTGTTTATTTGAAACATATTCAACTATTAAAACCATTATTCAAAATCAGATAACATGAATGAAAAATTCTCTATTCTAAATATATTGGATATTTGGTCTCGTAATCAAGTAAAATTTCAAAAAAAACTATTGATTTCACTCATCTAATCGAAGAAAAATATAGATCTATGTCATTGATGTTGTTTAAAGTCATTAATCAATCACTAGTTTATTATAAATGTTAACAATTATATCATTTCACATGATTTCATACCCCATGATTGTAACATTCTTCTTCATGAATTAAAATTAAATATATTTGTATAAAACAATAGTATAAGAAATTTTTTTACCACCCTACCTTATTTCACATAATTTTATAACTGTAAATTACAATAAAAGAGAATATCATCTATAAATATTTCAAAAAATATTTTAGGTAGGCCTTAAAGACACTATTCTATAAATATATAAAGCCATTAATGGTATTTTTTAGATTAAATATCATCACTGTGAATAGATAATATCCATATTATTTATAAATGGTAGTATTTGTAATATCTTCATTTTTCACCTTCAACTAACAATATCTAATCAATGATCAACAATTGATGAGTGGAATGCCCTATATTTTTAATAAAACTATTCATCCATTGTAAATAGTGGTTAACTATTCTTTATCATTTTATTATTAAGCATACATTAATCAAAATTGTGATTTCCTCATCCATTGCACTGTAAAGTTTAATTTTTATTCAATTAAGGGTTGTTTGGATGTAATGTGATGGATCATGAAGTTTTAAATTTTATTAGAGGTTATGATGATAGGATTTATGCATTTAGAAGAAATAAAAAATCATTAATCATTGAAATAGAGAAAACCAAGTACTTTGTTTCATAAGGATCATTTAGTAGAAAACATAATGTTCTCTAATTTTCGGAATAATGTTTTTTGGGTTACATTCCCTAGAAGAACTAGAAATGCTAAAATCTATGTTTTTAAAATCAATGTGCTTATAAATTTTAATGGGATCCATTCTAAATTATGCGGGAAATTTTACAAAGGATGTATATGTGAGTTTCAGTGGCACTATACTTTTGAAGGAACATATTCCATGGAGAACATTAATTGACACAACAGAATAAATAATAAATATAGATAAAGGATACCAAATAATGAGACAATTTACATTCTATAATGTAATGTAGGTGATATTCTAGGGTTCAAGGTGTTTTTGGACATCCAATCCAAGTAAGGTAGCCTACATCACAATAGATCAAGAGTTTATTAAATTATAAGGATGCTTGTTCCTTAAATTACTGGGTGTGAAATGATTGAGTCAATCAATGATTATATATTTGGTTGAATGAAAGATATCATTCCATGGTAAATGAAATTGTTCCATAATTTATATTTTTTTAAGAATATAACATAATAATTAATGATATTTAATAGTACGGATGGTTGACTAAATAACTTCCATATATTTGAATTTATTTCATAAATCAATGGAGATGATCACCATTATGAGTAGTTAATGGGAATTTTTAAGATCTCATAAGTGGGTAATAAGTTACTTTTTTCACATATTTTGTAGAAACAATTACCTAACTAAAATGCAAATAAATTGGATTAAAAAATGCAATATAATTATGTATTGTAAATTTGATAAAAGATTATAAATTTATCTATATTATATAAGTAATTTTTTCAAAATAGAATTCCATTTTTTGGTAGACATATTTTTCATACCTAACCATTACATCTTTTTTAAGATAAATAACATAATAATAATATATTATGGAATCAAAATCTCTATTATCATGGAATAATTAGCTTCATACAATAAATTAAAATAATAAGAGGAAGAAATTATTTGCTTCTTTCATCATAGTCCTACTATTTTTCTCATTTTCTACTTAGTACATGTAATAATTTATAAATATACATCAAGGAAACAGGTGCCCTAAAATACTAATAAGGGGAGTGATATCATAGCAGGTTTAAGATATATGAATGAATATAAAATGGATGAGAGTAATAATAAAAATCATATCAAAAGAATTCGATCATCATTATAGGCATGCTGTAATATTGTGAAAAATCATTGAATGTGGAATATGAAAAATTAAAAAACAAAAATCATACTGGTCAAATACCACACGTAGTTGTGAACAACTCTATCATCATGTTCACACATAATATATATGCATTATTCAAAACATTATAATTGTGAAAAAAATATAATCTTGTTCACACCTAATAAATATAATCTCATTATTTATATAATGATACCAAATCCATTTCAGGGATATATTATTCCATCCCGACCTGTTAAACTATAAAATTATCAAAATAATTCAATGCCTTTGGAAAAAAATGTATAACATTCATTGTTATGAAATAAACCCATGAAAAGAACGGTGTTTTATAATTATGTCAGAAATCATAATTTTAAGGATTATCCTTTGAGGTTTGAAAATTATCAATGGAGGTTATATTTTTTAATACTATAACATCATTCCTGAGTTAAGAAGAAATAACTCAAGTGGAGTCATTGTGATGTTTTGGTATATAATCTCATTTTGAAATATAATTGGTAATTTCCTTAAAAATAAATTTTAAAATGTTGAATCATGTATACCCCAAAAAAGACAAGAAAATTTATAGTCACAAAACATTTTATGTACATTATAGATACAAAAATAATGGAAATAAGGTTAAAGGGTATGTATCCCAAAATAAGAAGTTGAGTTCGAGAATCCCCTTACCAAAAATTTCATTATGTTTCATCTCATTCATTCCGCATGTATAATAAACTTATATGTTTAAAAAGATGAAAGCTGGTTTTTATTGTATTATATTTTTTTAATATTTATCCATTATAATTATTATATTATATTTTTCACTAATCATTATTAAAAAATATTTTTTCATGACAATTTTTCCCAAAATTATCTAATCTTATTTTGATTTTCCTATTTTTGTTCATATCGATTTACAAATAAGTTAAATTATTTCAAGGTTTGTAAAATAAAAATAATTATATAATTATATATAATATATAATTCAAACTAACCAAATATGAATATCATGGTAAGAAAATATGACTTAATGTTCTCATAGGTATTTGACCAACCGTTGATGGGGCATTGTAAAAAGAATAAGAAGAAAATTATAATATACAATTTGTCATAAATATAATCTATATAGTAGGTTAATATAGTTAATATAATTTTAAATTTATACTCAATAAAACCTAAATTTTTTGGGTTTGAAATGAATAGAGGAAAAGGTGGTAAATAATGTGAAATGAGAGAAAATGATGATGAAACCATATCCCCTTCTTAGTGTGGCTTCATTTCTACGACACCAAAGTCAATGAATGATTGGATTTGAGTGACTCCATAACATTCCTTAGGATTGTAAGGGGCTTAAGACATTGATTTTATATTTATATTTATCTTTATTAAGTGAAAATGATTTTTTTTTTCAAAATGGATGGAGATGGGGTATTTATACTTGAGAAGATATGCTTTATTAAGATAAAATATATAATTAAATTATATTTACAAAGAAAAACTTATATTAATTTTTTTGAAATTATAAACTTTTTTTAATTAAAAAGAAATTTTCTCCAGACAATTGAACTATTTATTAATCAAATTAATTAATTTATTAAAAAAATTAAAAATGGAAAAATTGGTTTTTAATCAAATAAATTACATTTAGAATTTGGAAAAAGATTATGTTTAGAAATTAAATTTCATGAATAATTTAACTTATTAATCATTTCATTTGTCTATCATCAAATTCAAGTGTTTATAATATTAATTAAAAAATATTAATGATTTATTTAAAAATGGTTAGTTCTGTAAAGAAAATCTTTTTATATAGAATTATAAATTGATGAATTTTTTAAAAATATAAAAAAAATCACCATTAATAAAATTCTGATCTTCTGATTCTAAAATTGAAAATCATTAAAAAAGAATTAGAGGTAATTTTATTTGTTAATATATATTGTGTTTTTTTAGAATAAATGAAATTATATTTTATTGAAAATTTGTTTATATTGTAATAAACCTAGTTATTTAAAAATGTCAAAATCCTCACCAAGTTTAAATTTTATAGTCTGGTGGTCCAAAAATTCCCATCATGGTTTTTTGATCATAATTCTAAGACATCCTTCGATCCAAAACCTTGTTTTTTGATATATTGAGATGCTTGGGAACTGCCATGGGGTTTTTATTTGATTTTTGTTATGTTGGAGCCCGAAAACCAATATTTTCAGGGTGATTAGTCCAAGGTTCATAATTTGGAGAAACTTCGTGGCCTCTCAAGAGAAATTGTGAAACCCTCCTTCTTCATTGTGCGCATTTATTCAAACCCTGTGGGAGGGGGTGCATGACCATGCACCTTATTTTGTAGTTTTTTATAGTGGCTCATACATAATTTCTACACATTTTTCCAAACTTTATTAGGTGACCATGTGGGTCTACTTCCAAATATGTGAGAGAGACATGATTGGTTCACAGTTAGGAAAATCATGTGGCCAAACTATAGAGTTCAGTTAATGTAGATAATTTATGAAACTGATCCTCCCTCTATTATGTTTCTTTTTCTATTTCTTTCTCTACCCATGCGTGCTATAGAAGAAAACCACCCTCCTCTATATCCCTTAGTATTTGAGCCACATACCTCATTCAATCTTGGATTCAATCATCATCATATGTGTTATAACTGCATCAGTAGAGGCCATTAAACCACATTCTTCCTTTCATTTTTTCTCTCTTCATAGAGTGTTCTAAATCTTTGTGATCCAATTTGCCCTATTTTTAGGGTATTCAGAAAAATTTATTATTTATTCTTATTCATCCTTATTTAGAGTTTGATGTCAAATGATAATATATCTACCATCATGAGTTTTATGGTGTCTTGCCTTATCTCTTATTTCACTTGTTTTTTGAGTGAATGTTTTTGAGCACGTCGTTACGTATTCTAAGTGAGACCATATTTAATTTAAACATTATTTCAAATTAATTATCTATAATTATATATTAATATGGTAATAATTACACCTAACTACATATGGTTTAATCATGGTGAGAATTTTTTGACCATGGGAATATTAGGCCAGGGTGACATCATTTTAGTAAATTTAATTTAATTAAATATATATTTATTTTGATGGTTCCATGAGAACATTATGGTATTGATTCGAGGAACAATATGGTAAATACCACATGGTTTGATGTGATTTTGGTCATTATTTTGGGATTATCATGGATAAATGGGTGACACTTAGTAACAATTGGGTGACATGTTGATTAGATTGAGGTGAATAGGTCATCAGGTTATGGACAAGGCTTGTGTGATTCAAGATGGAGTCAATGGTTAGGTTTCGAAACACAATCTCAATGGCACGAGGTTCTAGTATTGTGTTTATTGTGTACAAGGTTGTAGATTTCTTCTCACCAAAATTTGTCTATGAACCATTATATTTGTTTTCACATACATAGGAATCGGACATAGAGGTGGTGTCAACAACTCTTATGGGTAGAGGCCTCGGTTATATACATCATAGGGTGGTTTGGAAAAACAGTTTGTTTGGAGGTGGATTTCATAGAGGGACACTAAGATAGTGAGGATCCACTGATTTATATTATTGAGGCTATCATTTGGGGGATGAATCTCACCATATACTAATGTAGTCGGGCTTGGACTAATTATGAGGAAGGATATCACAGTTCCTAAACATGTCAGTTATTGAAGCAATGTTGTTATTATTTTGAGGACATATATCACTTTTCCTCAGACATTTTTCTTTGAGCCAACAGGGGTTTTATGTTAATGTTCAAGGAACTAGGTGTGTGTTTGACAGGGCCTTCATGGTGTTAGTAATTTGATTTATGGATTATAGTTTTTGGTGACTCTTTTAGAGGTGTAACATAAGGTTTCACCTAGGATTATCATCATCATGAAATTACATTAACTTTTATGTGAAGGATCTATTCAACTACATGTGTACTAATAATAGTTGAATTATGTGACTACATCATCATGGCTACTGAGCTTGAGTAAGATTGTTATATAAATGTTGTGGTGTGGTTATTTATTTAATATTTATGTAAACATATTTTATCACAATTGTAAGTTAGGCTCACATTAGTGAAGAACTACTGAGACTATTATCACACTCTACATAATCCATTCAGGACTCATGTAGACATTATGATCTTATGATTAGTTGAGGGACTATGCCTTATAGATGTACCATAGTTAAAATTTCATATTTATTTTAATGGGATTGATAGTGAGGAGCATGGGTTCTGTTATCAAATGGATTTTCCGCTTTTTTTATCTATTTTTTATTAGTATGGTTATATATATAGGTTGTTGACCATAGGATGTCCATTATTAATATTTTTATGTATGATATCCCTTGTATGAATATTTCTACAATTTTTATGTTTGGATCATTAATTTATTTATTATCCAATTGATTCATTATTCATGCTTCCTAAATTATAAGATATTACTTCTGCTATAGAGGGTTACTGGTCTCTTCATCTAATCGAATTTCTTATACATATATATTTAAATAGAACAATATCATAACCATAAGCATAGTTTATAGCCTCCCACTATCTCCCCTTTTCACACTCTCAGAATGTCAGATGCCCTTGTCATATTGTTAGGTGTGCCAAATGCCTAGCGGTCAACCTTCCCTGAGAAATGTTCAGTTTCGATGATGGGTTTCAGTGGAAAATAATTGAATCACAGAATTTTATGTTTGGGAATTAGTATCACCATTTATATGGATACTTGTGATATAAAATTAGAATTATATTATTTGTTCTTACAAATTTTGTTATGGTATATAGATTATTATGATGTTTTTTAAAATAAGTATAGAGATCATGTTTGTGATCATGCATCCCCATTCATCGGGGACAGAAATTGTTTCAAGGGGTTAGAAATTGTTGTTCTTATTTGCCCTTTTGATAGTAGATTTCATTTTCACATTGAGTGGTTCTCTAGTTTATGATTATTTTCTATTTTGATATATAACCTTATCTTGGTATCGCAAGGGAGGAGATGTGGACCCATGGAAATTTTTTGAAAGCGATCATTATATATGATTTCTTATTCGGGACATAAGATGATATATATATGTGGTTTTGTAGATTTTTTCAAATTTCATGTGATATCCCTTAGGAACCTAGATTTTGATAAAATGTTATCTATTATTTAAAATTTCCACAAAGGAAACTAAATAATGTATTGCTTTTTACCATCTCATTGGTGGAATTCTACTCATCCAACCCAGGAATGTGGTTCGAATGAGATATGTTCTTCATTATAAGTGATGTGATATGTGTTATACATATATATGTTAGCCTAGATTTGATAGGATCAGTAAGGAATGATGATTGGGGAGATCAATTTAATTTGTTAATAAAGGTATGTAAATAGTTTTTTCCTACTAATTTTTCTTTGCTGGCCTTCTATTCCGCTTCCCCAGATGACATGTGATTCATGACAGAACTAGGAGAAGCTGAGGGGCCATGTAGTCTGAAAATTCATTATTATTAACTCTAATGTGGCTAGGCAGGGGTCCGCGAATCTTGGTAATACTTTCAACCTGAGTATGACATGTGTATGTAAGGGTCCATATGGTCAGTTGTCATGTGACACAGTTACGGTGGAGGAGAGTAAGGTTAGTTAGATTTTTCATCCTCTTATTTAATTTGAAATATGTTTCATATGCATTTATTATTATTGTTTTTATATAATTGTGTTAGTATTTAAAGAGTTTCCACCTAGAAGACTTCTGATGGAGCGGTCGGTGGGCATTGATTTAGTGCGACAAGAGCGTGCATTGATTAAGGCCCATATGGGTCAGGATGATTCCCCATAGGGTTAGGATGATCATCATCCACAATAATAGGAATAGATACATGCTCCAGTTTATGTAGGGAAGCCACATGTTTGACAAATATTTTTATTATGTCTTGACATGAATCATAGAGCAAGCCATCTCTGTGTCATTCAGGGTATTAGTAGAATATGAAAAGCACTAGAGTCTTCCATGGAATACCTAAATTGAGAGTTCCAGTAGTAGAAACAATAGTGACCCCATTCTTTAACACATATCATGACAATACTTTAGGTATAATTAAACATCATATTACTGGCCAAGGATCATTAAGTCTAGTTTCTTGGATGACTAGGTACATAAAACTGAAACCATGGGGATAAATAAATAATTTATTTAATTAATATATATAAAGATATCATAACATCCATGGTGGTAATACATCATCTTAGGATAACATGGGTATAACATGAACAATGGGATGAGACAAGAAGATCGGTAAGGGAATAAACATAAGAATAATGCTTTAGCACATGGGTTATAAGGCATGATATAATGTTAAAAAAATTCATGGAACATATAGAATCATAACATACAAACATGGTATCATATAATAATGGATTCATAATAATGTTTCGGAAAAATAAAACTTGACTTTATCACAAGTCACGTCTCCTTGTACATGGAAGATCACAAGGCATGTTTAACCACGAAGATTGTTACACATGGTAGCATGAGTCTAGGATAACCACCAAGATCAATGCACATAACATCTTACAATAATAATAATTACCCAATTTATTAGATCACTATCTTGGATAACCCATAATAACATTTTCATGAAAATTCTTTCCACATAATGAATCATACATAATCAATCACACAGTAACAAAAGGGTGCCCATGGAAAGAAATGGTTATCATAATCATGTCAAAAACAATAATGAATGGGTGTTTCATAAAAGTGTCCAAAAAATAAAGGAACTAAAAATTCATGGATATTCATAGGATTTCATCATTTAATTTTATGTCAAATAGAAGTGACATCTTGTAATAATAGTATTAAATAAATTTTGGTATTAAAACATTTTAGTATGGTTTAAAGGAAAACTCTATAGGGAATTTAAAATAGAAAATGATTAATCATTTACAAAAAACCAAAATTGAAAAAACAAAGATATCATAATAAAAATATTTATTTAATAAAAACAATTGTAGCTTAAAATAGTTGATTTTTTTTACATTAAATTGGGTATAAATTTAGGAAGTTATCTTTAAACCATCTTTCTTATCAAGAAGAATTGGGGAGGGAACCATTTAAAAACAATTATATCCCCTAAATAAAATGATGAATGGATGTTGATAAATGATTTTTTAACATTTACATAACATTTAAAAGATGTAAAAATCTAACATCATTTGGGTAAAAATAAGGATAGGGTAACCTGACAGAATAATTGTGGTATGGGATGAATCCCTCACCTTAAGTCTGAAGGTGTCCTTCACATGATCCTAATATCTGATATAAGAAAATTATATTTATTAATTCATATTTTTGTACCCTCGTCTTCATGTAATTTATTTAATATAACATTATTAAGTTCATTAATGTCATTTTTGATGGGTTATGTAGTTCAGTTTCATTGTTTGGGAGCTCTGTTTCCCTGGTTTTCATGATTGGGTTACTTATATACATGTAAGGATAAACATGTAAGATGAGAATGTTTTTATAGAATTGAACGTGAATTTTATTAGTGAAAATACAAAATATTACATGTTTACATTATTCATTTGGTTATTTGGTGTAAATATAAATCACTATATAAAATATTAATGATAACTATTTATGTTAATTGTCTGTTGTTTTATCACAATGAACTCATAGGGATTTATAAATTAATATCAGCTGAAAAAAGCATCGAGAACCTTAAATTAGACATAATAATTATATATTATTGTCGGTTTTAACCATAAAAATGGTCTCATGACCATAATTGAAGTTTGAAATATAAATATGAAAACCTGTCGTCCTTGAATTTGATAAATTGACACATCTCAGACATTGTTTTCATTTCAAGTACAGAAATAAGGGAAAAGGGATATGATGATGAATTATTCCATTATCATAAATATATTCCAGTACATGTAAGGTAATAGATTTATCATAAAATATGTATGGAAGGATTTGAAAGAAGAAAAAAATGAAATAAACTTGATTGAAAATAAAATAAATGAAAATTATAAATTACCACTTGAAAAGGTCATCCTTGAGAGCATATTTAGGGGAGTTGATTTGGCCTTTGGAAGATAAAAATGGATGATTTATGTGGGAGAGGGTATTGAGGAGATATTTTAGCATATTTTTGACTGGGAACAAGTCTTGGGAGGAGTTGATGGAAGAGGTAAAGAGGTGTGGTAATTATAGTAGAGGAGAGGATGGGTTTTCAATTATTTTAATCATTAGTTTAATATTTTTTATCTAGAATTTGAATAGTTTTTATTCTTGTGATCATAAATAGTACGTATTTCATGTTAGTTCAATCCAATGTACATTTAAATCAACCATGACTCAAGAATGATGCATAAATTCTTTTATTTAGCATTTCTCTTAAATTATTGTATTTTACTATTCACCAAAAATTCATGTATTTTATAAATATCCAAAAAAATCTACGCAACTATTTTTTGATGTGTAGAATTCGAAAAAAACTCTATTTGATGAAAATAAATTTCTAAATATGTGAGATTTAAATTTTAATTAAAAATATATTTCACTTGAAAAATCAA
This sequence comes from Viscum album, assembly GCA_963277665.1. Classification (NCBI taxonomy): domain Eukaryota; kingdom Viridiplantae; phylum Streptophyta; class Magnoliopsida; order Santalales; family Viscaceae; genus Viscum; species Viscum album. Next base: position 932,264,168 of record OY728131.1, read on the forward strand.
AATTCTAAAATTAATACCACTTTCCTAACATGCTAAAATTTTAATTAATTTATCATAAACATATCTTATGATCATAATACATAATAATAAAAATTTATGATTTATTTTTATAAAAAATTTAAAAATTATTAACGAAATAATAAATTTCTATTTTTATATAGCAGACTTAATAAAATAACCACACTTGATTAATAATTTTTAAAATATCTACTTACTTTTAATATGATATAATTTTATTATATTATCACTTAATAGATGGATAAATTTTACTATACATTCATTAGTTTTGTTATTATTCGTCAGTTTTCCATTCATAAATGTTTCATTAATATTAAAAAGGTCAAGTTACTATTTCATCAGTATCTGTTCATTAACATCTAGAGATGCCTTTAATTTAACTCATTCTTAATTTATAAGGCTTTAAGTGTGTTATATATGTAATATTATATGACTATAATATAATAAATACTTATAATAAGGTAATTTAATTAATTAATCCTTGGGTTGTTACATTTTCCCACTTATGAAATTTTTCCTTTGAAATTTTATTTTACATTATATGTCGTAAATATGTGTCGGTTATTTTCCATCATTTTCAACACAAGATACCATGTTTACTTTTTGAACTTATGCTTCCGCCATAGTATTTTTTCCAAGTGAGTAGTCTTGTTTTGTAGAACATTATCTCAATGATCCAAGATCTTTAGTGGTTGTTCCTCATAAGAAAGATCATTCTCCAACTGTACCACCTCTGAAGAGAGTACATGTAAAGGGTATGGTATATACTTCCTTAAGAGGGATATTTGGAATACATCATGTACTTTATACATGGTAGGTGTATGTTCTAGTAGATATGATATAGCTCAAATATGATCATGAATCTAGAAGGGGTTTATATACCTAGTAATTAGCTTTCCTTTCTTCCCAAACCTCATTACTTTCTTCGAGGGAGATATAAGGAATAATACCATGTCTCCGGCTTTGAATTCAAGGTCTTGTCGATGATTGTATTCAAAAAACTTCTATGAATTGTAGCCTTCCTTGATATTCTAATGAATGTTTTTTACCTTCTCCTCAATTTATTCAACCATTTTAGGTTCTATCACCATACACTCCTCAATTTCACCCCAATATGCCAGTGTTCTTCATATTTTACAATAAAGGGATTCATAAGGTTCATTTCAGATGTAGAAGTGGAAAATATTATTGTATGAGAATTTGAATTTTGTATGATATTGGTGCCACCCTCCTTTTTTTCATATGAAATTACCTCACCATATCTTCCAATGTCTAAATTTTTCTCTCATATTGGCCCTCAGTTTGAGGATGATAGGATATATTGATGTTCTATTCAGTGCTTAGATAATTCTGGAGACTCTGCCAAAACATCTAGGAGAATCTCATATATCTATCAGATAGAATAGATAGTGGTACTCCATGCATCCTTACAACCACTTTGATATATATATCTGTTACTATTGATCCAATGAGAATTCCTATTGATTTTGGATAACATAATATTCCTTTTTTAGATGATTTATAATGACCCATATATCATTATTTCCTCGGAATTTCCTTAGACATCCAGTGACAATGTCTATGATGGTGTTCTCCCACCTCCATTTTGGTATTGGTAGTGGTTGTATCATCCCCTTAGACTTTTTCCTTTCATATTTCACTTGTTGGAATACTGGGAACATTGATGTATATTCCACCATATCCTTCTTCATATTGTCCCACAAAAAATTCTCTCGGAGATCTCAATATATCTGTGTACTCCCTATATGAATAGAGAATGTTTATATATGTGGTTCAATCACAATCTCCTTCTTTATTTCAGTATCAGAAGATACACATAATCATGACCCAAATATCATGACTCCATCCTCATCGATCGTGAACACAGAGTATTTTCCATTTCTAATTTTGTCCACCCTTTTATGAATTTCCACATTATTTCATTGAGAATACATTATTTTCTCCCTGAGGGATGGTTTAGCAATCATGTGAGAAAATATTCATGATTCTCCTCCCATAATGATTCACATGTCCATCCTCTAAAAATATAAGAATATTTGATTGTTTTAAATTATCATCATTGATAATGATTTTAGATCCTTTCTTCTTATAGCATCTTCTATCTTATTTTCAATACCTGTGTGGTTTTGGATTGAGTAATCATAATCTGTAATGATATCTATCCATCTTTTTTGGTGTTTAATATGACATTTCTATTTGAATATATATTTGAGACTATTGTGATTAGTATATATCTCATACTTATCCCCATATAAATAATGTTGTTATATTTTTAATGCAATGATCATAGTCACCAACTCTAGATCATATGTCAGATAGTTTTTCTCATAGATTTTAAACTTCTTTAAGGCTAAGGCTATCAGATTAAAATTTTTCATAAGAACACAACCTAAGACTTTATTTTAGCATCCAGATACACCATAAAGAGTTATCCACTTGTTCAGATTGTCAGTACTAGGCCAATGATAAGGCTCTTTTTTATCTCCTTAAAACAGTCCTCACAGTCTTGAGTACGGAAAAACATTACTCCCTTCAATTTTACCATAGTCATTGGGTTTGATATTAATGATATGTTTTTTAAAATTATTCTATAATACCCAACTTGAACCATAATTTTATGGATATCCATTACAAATGATGGTATGTGCCTCTCTTCAATTACCATTATCTTGGAAGGGTCTACAAATTTTCCTTTACAGGTGATAACATTCCCCAAGAATTATACTTCCTCCATCCATAACTCACATTTACTCTACTTTTTATATAGATTCTCCCACAGTACAGTCATCATAATGGTATTCAAATGCTTCTCATTTACCTCCTTGATCTTAGATATATTAGAATATCATCGATAGAAACTACCACAATTTTTTCAAGGCCATCTATAAATACCTTATTCATTAAATCCAATAATATTTATGGAGAATTGTTTATTTCTAAGGGAACCATTATGAACTCATAGTGATCATACGTCATTATAAAGTGAGTTTTAAGAATATCTTTATTCCTTGCCATTAATTGATGATATCCGACCGAAGTTCCACCTTAGATAGATAACTAACCCCATGTAGCTAATCAAACAATTAATATGTCTAAGGCAGGGGATGATTTTTCTTTATGGTGATTTTATTGAACTCGTGATATTAAATGAATAGTCGTATTGATCGATCCCACTTCATTATGCATAGGACATGTGCACCCCATGGTGAAGCACTCCGGCATATAAAAACCTTCTTCAGATTCTCAACTAATTGCTCTTTAGCTCTTCGTGATCAATGGTGGCTATTCTATAATGTTTCTTTGATATAGTTAGGGATCCATGAATCAGTTCAATTGAGAACTCAGCCTCTTGATCTTGATAAATACCCGGATATTTTTTTGGGATTACATTAAAGTGCTCCCCTTATGAGAGACATATATTCGAGAAGTATCATATCCTTTGTCCCAATAATTTGAGGAAGATATTATTTCTCAAAAGATAACATAATCAACACTTGAGGAAATTATTCTGAAAGAGATTCATCTTATTACATAAACGTGTAAAGCATTGGAGCACACTCTAGAATGCAAAGAGTGATCCCTCTTTTCTAATAGTTAATGTTAGTTTTGTATAAAGATTGATAATCCATGCCCAAAAAAGAATATAACTCTACTAGTTGATGTATGAAAAGATTTTTTGGGAGGTTATTTCCAAAATCATTTTTTGGGGAGGAGTTATAATCCATGGATGCAATAGTTTCCCCATTATCTATTCTGGAAGAACACATAAACTCTAAATTTTCAGGTGGTGTTTGAATACTTCAACTAAACATGCATAATATTAAGGAATAATGTAGAACCAAAATCAAATAGTACATTCACTATTCTTGAATGAATAAATAGAATACCTATCACCACATCATTTTCCAATTCCACCTTAAAAGTAGTGATAGAATAAGCTCTTCCTTGTTGCCTTGGTGATTTTTGTGGATTTCCTCCTTAACCACTTGGCTTAGAGAAATTGTTCTCATAATGCTCATGTTACTTGAAGTTGGTACACTACAATACATGCAAATTATTGATCTCAACCTTCTATTCATCTTCCATGTTAGTGGGATTCTTTATATCCCTTAGGTAGTTATAATCCAAATGTCTCATTCTACCTCTTTTAATGAAATTACATGGTCCCTTTAGATAGTACAAATGATTCGTCATCCCATAATTATTATGTGTGAGATGTTTGATCATATTTCCATAATGGGATTTATTTTACAAACCAGCTATATTAGATTCCATTCTCTACTTTTTCACACTAGTCCCACAACACCATTTAGAGTCTCTAATCTCCATTTCAACCTTGAGAGAACAACAAGCAATCTTATCATTATTTTCAAAGTATCGAATTTCCAAAACATTTCTTAATCACAGAATTAGTCTGCTAAATAATATATCAACCTTTCCTTTGGTGTTCATAAAAATTCCAGAGGAATATTATGAAAGTCAAGTGATGTATGCTTCATACACCCCAATGGACTCATCTTCTTTATTTTTAAGTCTACGGAAATCTTGTAAGAACCAGGGTTTTCAGAACGGGTCAAAATACCAACCCTGTTTGAAAATATTGACTGGTTTCTGAGGAAACTGGAGAAAATGCAGAGTTTCTGGAAATTTCCAGACTATATGCCGTGTACTTTGAGTACACGTCGTGTATGTGTAGGCGAGTGGTCGGCCGTGTACTCGCCGAGTACATGTTGTGCAGGTGACCGTGTAGAGTTTTCGTACTACACAGCATGTAGTTTTGAACACGCCGTGTAGACCCCTGACCATGTGGGGCCATACATGGCGTGTAGGCCGTTGGCCGGGTACGAACCAGGGGCACGCCGTGTTTCCTAGAGGTACACACTGTGTACTCATGTCGGCTGGTTCAGAAAGTAAGTCGGCGGAATCAGCCAACTTTTGAACAGTTAAATGAAATATACATGGTGTGTAGTCCAAATGTACATGCCATGTACTTTCTTTTTTTTCACTTAAATCGGGTAGTAGCCTCGTATTGAGGCAGAACCTCATGCCCTCCACCCAGATACGCGAACCAAGCCGGCCGAATCTTCATTTTCTTCCCGGTTCTTCGTCCGAAGTCCGATTTGATCGCTGATTAGTAATTTATAACCCCATCGGCAAGGCCTCGATTCCTCTTTGGTCATTTTGTTTGATTTCCATTCTAGAACAAGTTATATCCCTTCGAGCAGTTTGAATCATTTGTATATTTACCGCATTTTAGACCGAATAGGCGGGTTTTACCGAAGGAGTAGCATCGTGCGAGTCTCAGGTAGGTGGTGGATACCTCATTTGGTGTTTTCGTGGTTATTTGGGTGACGCGGGTTCGGCGCGTTTTCAGGTATTTTTGAACGGGACTCGTTTTATCTACTTTTTCATACTGTATTGTTTATGGGACCTCTGGGATGCCTTTGGGTATACCCGGTTACCAGTTTGCGTGAGCGGGGCCGGGTGAGGGGCTGTGGCTCATCGGGGCATTTTGGTCGGGGAACGCCAAAATGGTTTTAATTGAAATATTATTGTGTTAAACTGTTAGTTTAAATTATTTAAGCTTGTTATAATTTTTGGAGGCATTTAAGACCTCAGTGCTGTTATGGGACAGCACCTCATATAGTACAATTCATCTGTTTAGTTTCTTTTTCGGTTTATTTTTTTTTCTCTTTAAACATTTTATATATGAAATTACTGGATTGCATCTGCTGGACCCATTTGGGTTGTGTAGGGCTTGGCCCGGTTACATTTGAGTGATGCTGATCACAGGTTGGGGCTTTGCCCGGGTTACTTTGGGTGGTTTTGACCACGGGATTGGGCATCATGGACGTCGGTTTGAGGCAGTATGACTGTCAGGTTGGGCATGGCCCGGGATACTAGGGTGGTGATGCCATCGAACATGAGCCACATGGTCACAGGGACACGATGTGTCAAATGTTTTGGTGGCTTAGGACTAGTTTGGTGATTATCGCTCACCGAGACTATGAGTAGTGTGCACACAGAGATACTCCATGATGAGGTGGTTTTGACCACTCGTGTTGGTAGAGGCCCCCGTAGTTGCGGTTAGGTATTTTTGGATGGGGGTGCTTTCCATAAAAGCCAGGTGGGAGGTGAGGAGCCTTCAGGAAATGGGTGTGCCTTCAGGACGTCGGTACTTGAGACACGAGGTGCCAGGAGGCACATGGTGCCAGGTTACTATTTGTGGGCGTGCCTTTGGGACGTCGGTACTTGAGACACGAGGTGTCCAGAGGCACTTGGTGCCGGGTTACTATTTGGGGCGTGCCTTCGGGACGTCGGTACTTGAGACACGAGGTTTCAGGTGGCACACGGTGCTGGGTAACACGACATAGATTTCGCCATTGGCCGAAGCAGGTGACACTCCATGGTGGAAGTTGAGCACCAGTAGAGTATGTATTTATATTTTCATTGTATTGATTACCGATTTCCTGGTAAATGCATGACTTCTTAAACACATATATTTGGTACGTACTGTTGGGTGGTATCCTACTAGGATTTGTTTCATACCCTGCACGGGCCCTTCGGGACGTGTGCAGACTTCATGGATTTACGTGCAGGAAAGAGGCTAGCTTCAGGAGCTGGGTTACGTTAGTTGTTGCATGGAGATGGTTTGGAACTTGAGGTCATACCTATCTGGGGTTTTCTTGTTGTGTTTACATTTCTTATCAGCATGCTTACTTATTGTAGCTACTATTGGTTATCCATTGGCGGCCTTTTGTATGTTGACCTGATTTGGATGCATGTTTTACTGTTCAATAGTAGTCACATGTTATCAGCATGCTGTTGTGTTTATTTTAGCTTCTGTTTTTATAATTATTGCTTCTGCTATTTGTTGATATTGGATATTCTTCCACTCTGTGGGTCTGGTTCGAGTCTGCTGAGTCTTTCTTTCCGCTGCATCTTTACTGTTATACTCGGACCAGTACCCTTACTATGATCCTTTGATATGGTATAACCTCCCCACTATACCTATTCAGACCCTCTCTGATAGTCGGCAGCCTTTGGCGTTTAGTGGAGGTGCGCCTCAGGTAGTGACACCTGACCTGCTCAGCACTGTTCGGGTGCCTGGCTGGGTCTGGGACGTTACAAAGTGGTATCAGAGGAGTTCTTGACAAGGATTTAGCAGCTTGTCTTTCTGGATACTAATGAGATTGAGACTTCTCTTTTTATTTCTTCTGGTTTTACAATTTGGGATATGTTAGACTGGATATAAGTTGTGGTTACTGGGACTGGGTTTTTTTTAACTTGTTCTTGGGTGCCTGCAGCCCCAGGTACAAGTGATGTACCTAGTTTCCATTGGTGGTAATTGATGTTTTTTTTTTCAGATTACGGTTTATACGATTTCCACCTCGGTGGATCACTTGGTGTGTGATGTTCTCCATTGTGATATGTGACCCTTGACCTGGTGTGGTAAGGGAGAATTGGACATTGGCCGGGTATGGCAAGGATTGTTGTTGGATTTTGATAGGCACATTTTTTCTTGGGAATTTCAATTTCATAATTGCACGTATGATTTGTGAAGTGATAATACCATGTGAATAAAACAAATCAATTTCCATGATCTATCTTCTTTGAAATGTAAATTGGTGAAATTATAGATATAATTGCTAGTTGTTGAAATGTGTATGCCATGATTAATTTTTTTGTAGAATTGCATGTGCAGGGTTTTGGGTCAGACTCTTATGAGAGCAGGCAGGTACTATGACTGAGGCAGTGTAACAGTCAGGATTGGGTGACTTGGTCGTCGTTTTGAGGAAACATGAGTTATCAAGACGGGCATGGCCCGTGGTACTATCGATACTTGGCTCTGTTGAGCGGGTAAGGAGGCCATGTGGTTGGGATGCCATTGGACATGGTTTGCGGTGAGGGGGAGTAAGGGTAATAGTAATGCACTGCCTTTTAATGCTTTCCTTATCTGTGTAGAATATATTGTAATATATATTTATGGGTTGTCTGACCATTTATGGTTTTCAGAGGGTTACTCCTTCACAACTCGATGGATCGTCAGGAAGGGGAGGATACAGTGCCGTAGGATCAGGGTCAGAATTCGGTACAGGTAGAGCACGAGCCGCAGGTGCAGGCTCAGGGTCAGGATCTGGTTCAGGATCCAGTATAGGCTTGACAGTAGCTGTGTTTGGCATCGTTTGGGCCATGGCTCGATGAGCAGCTCTAGGCGAGCCAAGTACGCGTCATGTAGGGTATTGATAGTGGTGTTCAAGGTGAAGAGACTTCTATGGCGTATCTGACACGGGAGTTCCAGTCGTAGCACCCGCCGCTTTTTTACGGAGAGGGTGGTCCGCATGCAGTTGAGAACTGGATAAAGAGCATGCAGATGATATTTGAGCAGCTTGAGATGCCTCCAGGGCAACGGATCAAGCTGGCGACGTACATGATGAGAGGAACAGCGAAAAGTTGGTGCGACGTACAGGTTCAGGACCATAGACACGAGGGACTGGCATGGAAGGACTTCGAGGGAAGGTTCTTTGAAAACTTCTACCTGGAGACACTGAGGGTAGAGAGAGCTCGGGAGTTCTTGAGTCTTCTGCAGGGAGATATGTCTGTCATGGACTATGCAGCTACCTTCACAGAGTTGTCCCATTTTTCACCTGGTATGATGAGCGATGACGCAGCTTGGGTGAGGCGCTTCGAGGATGGCTTACGACATTCCATTCGGGTGCAGGTGAACATTTTCATGCTAGGTTCTTTCTCCATGGTGGTGAATCAGGCGCTTATAACTGAGGGAAACGAGAGGGAGAAATCATGCATGGGAAGGACGACAGCTTCAGCTAACGGTTCGGAAAACATGAAGCGAGGACAAGATGAGTTCTATCAGGGCTGTCAGGCCAGGGATTCAGCTAGACCACCTCGTGGGAGTTCTTCAGTGATTTTCTGCCAGTGTGGACAGCCGGGACATGTTCGGACGTAGTGTGAAAGGCCTCCGAAGGAGTTCTGGGCATGTAGATAGGATGGGAATCTAGAGTGGTTTTGTAGGAAGCCTTCTCAGATAGCCGGCAGGCATGGTCCAGGACAGACTGCAGCGTCTGGAGTTGGTTCAGGTTCGGTACCCGGAGATGGTAGTCGAGGTTCAGCTGTGTGTGGAGGCCGTGACAGAGATAGTGGGACCCAGCTCAGGGTCAGTGGCAGGTGACTGGAGCAGCACTCTAGGGAGTTCAGGAGTCAGGCAGCCGTGTTTCAGGCCAGGTGCATGTCGTGGAGCTGCCAGAGGCTGAGCAGGCTGGTGAGTTGATGACAGTTAAAGGTACACCGCGGTGTGACGGTGATCTCCATGTTTCCTTTTTGGAATGACCTGTAGAAGTATGTTTGTTTTGAGTGGATGAGGTGCACATGATCTTTGTGGACTGAGTAGATGCTAGTCTGTGGGTTGGAACCATCTCGGGTGTGTGATATATATATATATGAGGTGTCGTGGGCATCGGGGCATCGTGGATGCGGGTTACTTGAGGTGTCGTGGGCATCGGGGCATCGTGGATGCGGGTTACTTCAGGTGTCATGGGCATTGGGGCATCGTGGATACGGGTTACATGAGGTGTCGTGGGCATCAGGGCATCGTGGCTCCGGGTTACATGAGTTGTTGTGGGCATCGGGGCATCGTTTATGGGAGTTACATGAGGTCCTAGGCACCAGGACCTCATGGAGGCGGACACCGATGCGGCGCGGGAAACATTGGTTGTCCGAAGCAACACTGGAGCACCAATGAGGTGCAGGGGTGATGATGTGTCACGGGAGGATTTTTCTTCACAAAAACAGGTTAGTAAATCCTTTTTTCTTTACGTTTTGTTGTGGTGAGACTGGGTAAGGCATTTCCTAAGGTGGGGAGCCACTTGAGGTATTTAGCCGGAACCTTTCAGACCGGGTTACTCCGGGTTGTTTAACTGGGATGGGCATGTTCGGTGCCATCTCCTGGTTTTTTTTGGTAGCTCGGGGACAATCTACGTTAAGGTGGAGAGTTTGTAAGAACTCGTGTTTTCAAAACGGGTCAAAATCCCGACCCTATTTGAAATTTTTGACTGGTTTCTGAGGAAAATGGAGAAAATGGAGAGTTTCTGGAAATTTCTAGACTACACGCCGTGTACTTTGAGTACACACCGTGTATGTGTAGGGGAGTGGCAGGTCGTGTACTCGCCGAGTACATGTCGTGCAGGTGACCGTGTAGTGTTTTCTTACTACACTGCGTGCAGTTTTGAACATTCCGTGTAGACCCCCGACTGTGTGAGGTCATACAGGGCATGTTGGCCACTGGCCGGGTAAGAACCAGGGGCATGCCATGTTTCCTTTGGACACGCCGTGCAGTGTAGCCGTGTATGAGGGATATACATAGCGTGTGGGTATGTCAGCGAGGAAGTGAAGAGGAACCCAGTACACGTTGTGTACCCAGTGGTACACGCCGTGTACCCATGCCGGCAGGTTCGGAATGTAAGTTGGTGAAATCAGCAGTCTTTTGAACAGTTAAATGAAATATACACGGCATGTAGTCCAAAAGTACACGCTGTGTACTTTCTTTTTTTTTCGCTTAAATCGGGCAGTAGCCTTGTATTAAGGCGGAACCTCATGCCCTCTTCCAGGATATGCGAACCAAGCCGGCCGGATCTTCATTTTCTTCCACGTTCTTCGTCTGAAGTCCAACTTAATCGCTGATTAGTGCGTTGGAACCCCCTTGGTAAGACCTCAGTTCCACTTTGTCCATTTTGTTTGATTTCCGTTCTAGAACGAGTTATAGCCCTTTGAGTAGTTTTGAATATTTTATAGATTTACCACGTTTTAGACCGAATTGGTGAGTTTTACCAGAGGAGTAGCATTGTACGAGTCTCAGGTAGGTGGTGCATACCACATTTTGTGTTTTCGTGGTTGTTTGGGTGATGCGGCTTCGTCGTGTTTTCATGTATTTTTGAGCGGGACCCATTTTATCTGCTTTTCCTACTGTATTGTTTATGGGACCTCTGGGATGCCTTTGGGTATGCCCAGTTACTAGTTTGCGTGAGCGGGGCTGGGTGAGGGGTCGTGGCGCCTCGGGGCATTTTGGCCGCGGAACACCAAAATGGTTTTAATTGCAATATTATTGTGTTAAACTGTTAGTTTAAATTATTTAAGCTTGTTATAATTATTGGAGGCATTTAAGACCTCTGTGCTGGTATGGGAGAACACTTGGTATAGTGCAATTCAACTGTTTATTTTGTTTTACTGGTTTATGTTTTTTCTGTTTAAACATGTTATATATGCAATTGTTGTATTTCATCTGATGGACTCCTTTGTGTTGTGTTGGGCTTCGCCCGGTTACTATTGAGTGATGTTGATCATAGGTTGGGAATTTTCCTGGGTTACTTTGGATGGTTTTGACAACAGGATTGGGCATCATGAATATCGGTTTGAGGCAGGACGACTGTCAGGTTGGGCATGGCCTGGGATACTAGGGTGGCGATGCCATCGGACTTGAGCGACATGGTCGCAGGGACACGAGGTGTCAGATGTTTTGGTAGCTTAGGTCTATTTTGGTGATTACCGCTCACTTGGACATTGAGTAGTGTGCACATTGAGATACTCTATGATGAGGTGGTTTTGACCACTCATGTGGGTAGAGGACCCCGTAGTTGCGGTTAGGTATTTTTGGTTGGGGTTGCTTGACATAGAAAGCCACGTGGGAGGTGAGGGGCCTTCAGGAAATGGGAGTGCCTTCGGGACGTCGGTACTTGAGACACGAGGTGTCAGGAGGCACATGGTGCTGGGTTACTATTTTTGGGCGTGCTTTCAGGTCATCGGTACATGAGACATGAGGTGTTAGGAGGCACTTGGTGATGGGTTACTATTTGGGGCGTGCCTTCGGGACGTCGGTACTTGAGACACGAGGTTTCAGGTGGCACACGGTGCCGGGTTACACGATAGAGATTCCAGTGTTGGAAGAAGCAGGTGACACTCCATGGTGGCTATAGAGCACTAGTGGAGTTTGTATTTATTTTTGCATTGTATTGATTACTGCTTTCCTGGTAAATGCATGACTGATTAAACACATATATTTGGTACGCACCTTTGGGTGGTATCTTACTGAGATTTGTCTCACACCCTGCACGGGCCCTTCGGGACGCATACAGAATTCAGGGATTTATATGCAGGAAAGAGGCCAGCTTCAGGAGATGGGTTATGTTAGTTTTTTAATGGAGATGGTATGGACCTTGAGGTCATACCTAGCTGGGGTTTACTTGTTGTGTTTACTTTTCTATATCAGCATGCTTACTTTTTGTAGCTACTTTTGGTTATCTATTGGCGCCCTTTTGTATGTTGACCTACTTTGGATGCATGTTTTAGTGTTCATAAGTAGTTACTTGTTATCAACATGTCTTTGTGTTTATTTCCACTGCTGTTGTTATAATTATTGCTTCCACTGTTTGTTGATATTGGATATGTTTCCGCTCTGTGGGTCTGGTTCGAGTCTGCTGAGTCTTTCTTTTCGCTGCATCTTTATTGTTATACTCGGACCAGTACCCTTACTATGATCCTCCGAGAGGGTATAGCCTCCCCAATATACCTATTCAGACCCTCGCTGCTAGTCGGAAGCCTTTAGCGTTCAGGGGAGGTGCGCCAAAGGTAGTGACACCCGACCTGCTCGGCACTGTTCGGATGGCTGGTCGGGTCTGAGACGTTACAAATCTCTTTCCATAATCAGACGGAGTTTTTGAGGAAAATATTTATTGAAAAACATTTTCATGAATTCCTCCCAATCCATGGAATCAATTTCATCAAAAGATATCATATTTTTGATCAGTTTCCACCACTGATCAACTTCTCCATCAAAACAATAGATCACCGGTTTGGAATTCTCTTCTTCTAAGAACTAGAGGACAGAAAGTGTCATTTCACTAAAGATAATCCAATGTTTTGTGGGGAGGGGATCAGAAGATCCACTAAAAATGGGAGGCCTTTTCTGTATAATGTATTTAACAGAAAAATACTCCTTAATTGGAGGAGGAGGGAGTTCTACATGATTAGTGTTATTATTCATAACTTGATCCATTTGAGAATTCACTTTCATAATGTTTTGATCACCCATTCCTATGATATCATTCATATCAGTAGGGAAAAAATCAAATTCCTTATAACATGGATTATTGTAACACATTATTCTATTTCATTCCATTATCTAAGAAAAGACATACCATTATTGTGCTTGAATAATTAGATAATAAAAATTAAAAATTAAACATAAAAGGATAAACACATAAAGGAAAGGTATATCCCAATATGTGAATCCCATGGTTTCAGTCTAGGTTATCGTTGATATGTATCATAACATATATTCTTATGGTATTCTATTTTTCCCCTTGATAATGTTTCTTACTAAGAATTTGATTTTACAAATTAATCTCCATTGGGAGTGTCAAACCAGGAGTGCAACCAAGCCCATTGTCAATCTCCAATTCACTTTCGAGTCTAGCTCAGAAAATTATTTTTCAGTGTACCCCAAAATGAATTTGTGCTAGATCAACGTTCACTTGTTTCTTTCCAGACATGGATGTATTTTTTCGATAAACCACTTACTCTATTCTTACCGAAATTCAGGTATGTTTTATTATACTTATTCTCATTCCTATTGTTTTTACTAATGTACTGCATTCCATTTATCCAAAACTAACAAGACCTTTTTATGAGACCATTTATAGTGTCTCATCCTTTTTTACATATAATTACACGATTTTATGAATATTAAAACATCATGTTGCATGCTAAGGATTGAAAAATATAGTTTCTTGCAAATACTAGGTACATAAAACCAAAATCATGTTACTGGATAACAAATTTCATTATTTAATCATTATTAAGTGCTCATAACTTTCATTGGGCTCATAAATCTTCATTGGATAACCTGGGGAAAACATGAACAAGGTTATGAACTAAAAATCACAATAATGGAATAAAGATAAGACTAAAGATTTAGAACATGGATTACAAGGCCTGACATACTGATATAAAAAGTCATGGAACTTATGTAATATTAACATATAAACTTGGGATCATATATAAACTGATTCATAGTAATGTGGGAGAAACATAAAACATGCCTTTAGAATAATTCAAGGCTTGTTGCACATAGAAGAGCACTAGTCAAGGTTAACCACCAAGACTATTTCACATGGTAGCACGAGTCAAGTCTTACCACCAATTTTTGTCTAAATGAAATTCCAAATTTTATGGGAGGTTTAGTAATACTCATCATTATATTACATTTCAAACTATCTATGGATAAGAAAAATAACTCAAACCAAGTAGAACCACCACCATCTCCATATGAGTAGAAACTGGAAATCATTTCATTTATGTTTAAACAACCACCGATGTTTCTTGGATATTTTGATATATATTTCATTTACTAATGGGTTACCAAAATTAAAAAGTTATTTTCTATGCTACACTATTTTCGGAAATAAAAATTCACCATGGTCATTTATCAGTTATGAAGAGTACCTGATAAATGGATAGTATTTATAATGAATATAATCCCAAAATTTGTAAGGGAATAAATCATGTGGGAAGTTCTTAAGAATATATTCTATAACATTTATTTCTCTTTAACTCAATAAAAAATGATAGAGAATTAATTTCAATAGATAATGTAAAAGGGTAGTTAATATTCAATAACTAAAATGATAAATTTCACAATGATTTAAAGATATTCCATAGGGTTTTTTAATACAGTCATTGTAAAATATATTAGTTTTTTAATTTTTTAAAATCACATATTCAAAAGGCACTAGAAATATAAGACTTTTTTTTGTATGAAGGAGTAATTTGATATGAACTAAAATTATATAAGGATTTTGGATAATTTTTTCATGGATATGGAGATAGAAATAAAAGAATGGATTTTAAATGTAACACCCCAAGATTTCATGAAATATTTTTTCAAATTAATTTAATCATTTTGATATTTAGTATTTCATAGAATAATGAATATTGTTTTTTATAAAAAAGCACTATATAAGACTTGCATTATAAAAAACATGAAGTTAATGTTTCCCAACATTCTACACTAATACTATATTTTGGTATAATAAAAAATAAATTTGGTTTTTCTTACACACAATAACATGTCCCTTTGATAGCTTATGTTACACGCAACACCGAATTTTTACCGAACTATAATCAAATAATAATAATATTGTTAAAATATTATTGTTTATACCATCTATTAATTGAAATTTATTTCATGAATAATTTTATGTGAATTATTAAAATATTATTTAAACTTGTATATAAAATTAATCTTTTGGTTATAAATTAATTAATGTGAATAAAGGAACTTTTTGAAAATAAAGAAATCGAATTTCTATGAAAACTGTTATATATTAATAATTTAAACAAACCATTTTTTGATTGATGTTTTAAATAAAAATTATATATTATATATTAAATAAATATTTTTCAAACTCTGGTATTATATTTTATAAGTATAGGTTAAGAATAAATCTAACATTATTAATAAGAAGATGTATTTTCTAAAAGTAAATTTTGTTTCCTTTTAATGGATAACCAATATTTAATCTGATATTTCACAAATTTATATAGTTTATTTGATAAAATTTAATTTAATATTTCTAAATTGATATCAAAATTTACTTTGTATTATTTTTTTGGTATTTTTCTAATCTCTTTAATTTTTGGTGAATAGTGAAGAACACTGAAGTATAATTCGAAACTATTATTTCATCTAATTAATATATATGGTTAAATTATTTTTTAATGTTTTATTAAAGTATAATTACATAAATTTTGCATCAATTTACTTAATTTAGTTTATTTAATCATATTTAACTGTCACGAACCAGCCCGGGTCGACCCTGAACCGATCACCCTAGTCGGTCCGCGGCAAGTCCCGAGGAGCGTTCCCGATCCCCCCGGGATGGCAACAAGTGCCGGGCATTGAAACTTTATTCGTTGGGAACGATTTCAGCCCAAACTAAAAACAGGATCGAAAGAATGAGTATAAACTAAACAAACAAACAGACACTAAAGACATAAACAAACCTACACCACGACATACCTCCACGTGACCTCGCGGTCACCACCCAACTACAACCAACGTTGCTCCCGCACTGAGCGACTCAAGCCAGGAAAACCTGAACACAGGGAACCTGCAACTGAAAGGGTAAAAGATAGGCGTGAGCACAAAAGTACTCAGTAGGTGAGCCCCACAACAAATCCCAATGCACTGCCAGTAAATAAAAAATCTACATAATCCAGGTTTGAACATTAATGTATAAAAGTAAGTTTTCATAATGATTTACTTGAAAATCAAACACGAGGCATTTCCCTTATTCCTTTTTGAAAGTTAATTCCCTTTCATTAGTTTTGAACTCATTCTGAAAAGCAAAGTGTTACATTTTCATATCTCACCCAAAGAGAATTAAGCATTTTCATTTGAAAACCCATTTTTCCCAAAGTCTAACAGTATAGGCTGTGAAAGATGACTGAAAGTAAACAAGCAGGGAAAACAGTGCAAGTAAAGGTAAACAGGCAAGGAAAACCAAGTGCAAGTAAAAATAAAACCCAGAAGTTATCAGCAATAACCATGGCCACACACACACAGTCACACACTCACACACACACACACATACTCACACACGCACACACTCACACTCAAGTGGTCCCCCGTATGCCGACGGAAGGCACCACGCCAGAGATGGTAGAGCACTATGGGTAAATCCCCTAAGGTTCATCTAGCTCGCGTGGGACCCTAGAACCTCGTGTCTCAGTGAAACGTGGCTTAGAAGGCCACGACCCTCAGAAAACGTGGCTTAGAAGGCCACGACCCTCAGAACACGTGGCTTAGAAGGCCACGACCCTCAGATATCATATGTTTAGTTAGTGTTGCAAACGTAAATCCAGCTAAGTGAAACAGGGACGACACCCATCCGGCTCACTAGCACACTAGTTCTAGTCCGCCCACCTAGATACCCAGGGTTTCCCGTGTGCTCAAGCAAGCTTCACATTCACATAGTATATTACTTCCTCATATCGCAGGCCAAACCAGATATCGCACACAAAAGTCACCATTTCCACATCCAAACAATATTTCAAAACTCACGCACGTCAAAAATACCTTTCTGAAAATATAAATGTCATTACCTAATCATTTCGCAAAAACCCCTTTTTGGAAACACTCAAACAAGAACATAAACAACTTTCACAACCCAGAAAGCATTATTTTTAATAACAAAACAAGGGAAAACATCTTTTGTCAACCAAGAACCACACGTAAAGTTCCCAAAAACAATTTCAAAGGGTCACGCGACGTTTTCTCTAATCAAGGTTATAAGAAAACACCATTTTCCATAAACAGTACATTTACTAATTTACACATGCCAAAAACATTTCAAAACCCAATTCAACATGTCTTTCGTTACTCAGGAAGAACCATTTAGCGACATTACTATGAAATCCCACAATTGAAACCAAGAAAACATTTTTTTAATGAAATTCCAGAATTAAACAGTTTGCATTATCAGCAAATCACCACAATATAAAAACTACTTAATATTATTTTTCTTAAATTTACTGAAATTCAATAAAAGGACAAGGAATAAATAAATTCTTAATTTAGAGGCAAGTGCATAGGGAGACCTACCTCGAATCGGAATGACGAATGACACGGCCCAAGACTCCCGTTGCGAAAATGGCGCATCGAATTGCGCCGTCAAACAGATCCTAAAACAGTAGACCGAAAAACGGGTGTAACGATCAGTAATAATAATATAATAGCGGTAACCAATATATAATGTTAATATCAGTATTAATATAATTACAATAATAATATAGCCGTAACAATGACAATAACAATAATAATATAATTAGCATAATAATAATATATCAATAATAGCAATAATAATAATATCATAATATTAATACAATA
This sequence comes from Viscum album, assembly GCA_963277665.1. Taxonomy (NCBI): domain Eukaryota; kingdom Viridiplantae; phylum Streptophyta; class Magnoliopsida; order Santalales; family Viscaceae; genus Viscum; species Viscum album. The sequence goes on from OY728131.1 coordinate 932,282,166, forward strand.
ATAATAATAGGAACAACGCCAATTTAATATAATCATAATATATTAATAATATAATAATGATAATAATATAAAATAATGTTAACATAATAATATTAATAATAATAATATAATGACAATAGCATAATAATAATAATAATTTAATAATAATAATAAGAATATCATAACATAATAATAATAATAAAAATAATATGATAATAATTAAAATAACAATAAATATATTAGTAATAATAATAATAATAATAATAATAATAATAATATAATAGTAATAATAATAATAATAAAGTAATATTAACATAATAATAATAATAATAAAATAATATTAACATAATAATAATAATAAAACAATAATAATAATATAATAATAATAACATAATTATAATGTTATTAATATGATAAAAATAATTAATCGTTATAAAATTAAAATTAACAAACAAAAAAAAAATGAAAAAAAAAGGAAAAGAGAAAAACTTACAGGCTGGGGGGGGTTCGCGCGGGAGGCGGCGGAGCAGGGAGGCCGGGACGGCGACGCGGCAGGGAGCGGAGCGGCGGTCGGGCGCGGGCTGAAAGAGGGAGGCCAGGGCAGGGGGGTGTGTGCCAGTGCTAGGAAGGAGGGCCGCGGCGGTTTGACGCTGGGGTGAGGCTCGGGCGCCGGACGAGCAGGGGCGAGGCCGATATGAGGCGGCGGGCACCGAAGGGAGGGCGCGCAGCCGGGGTGGTGCAGCGAGGGAGCAGGGAGGGCGACGCCGGAGGGGGTGTGTGCGGGTCGGCCGAACCAGGACGGGCTCGGGACAGGGAGAGGGAGCAGGGAGATGCGGTCCGGCAGACGCGTTGGCTCCGGCGAGGGCAGGGCCGGGCGCGCAGAGGAGGCCAAGACAGGGGGGCTGCGGGCGCGGTGATCGGCACGAGGGAAGCGGGGCATCGGGGTGAGGCGAGGTCGGATGGCAGGGCGAGGGCGGTCGGCGAGCAGGGGAGAGGAGCGGGAGCCGGAGGCGGGGTCAGCTGGCTGGGAAGCTGGGCGAGGGAGAAGCCGGCTGGTCCGACGAGGAGGCTGGGCAGCGGGACTTCGGCTGGACAAGGAGGATAGCAGGGGGGAATGCTAGGAGGTCGGCCGGGTCGAGCGGGAGGGATGCAGGCGGTGGCTTGGTGCGGCTGAGAGGAAGAAGGAGAGAGCTGCGCGGCGGGGCTGCTGCTGGGTGTGGCGAAGGCGGAGGGAGGCTGGAGAGAGAGAGAGGTGAGGGGGGTGGCGGCTACGGGGAGGTAGCATTAGGGTTAGGTTTATACTACATATATATATATAATTAATATTAATAATAATAAAAGGATAAATAAAAATAATGAAAACTAATCTAAATAAAAATAAAATTTTATAACAAAAATATTAGTAAAACCTTATAATAATAATAATAAAACTTTATAATAATAATCATAACAATAAAATAATAAGTTAGCTAATTATAATAATAATTATTATAACCAAAGTATTTAGAATAATAAAACCACTAAAAAATAATAATAATAAGAAAACACACATATATAAACACAAATATATATCTAGATATATGTATATACATATACCTTTATAAAAACATATAAACATAAATACAACAAACATATATGTATATATATATACATATATATACATAACATATACTCATATATAAACACATATAAAATTAAAAATAAATACAATAGTAATAACAAAATTTAAATAGTGAGAATAATAAAATGTCAACGCAAAAACATTAGTATTTAAAACGCCGGGTGAGCACATAGCCACCCGGGCTGAAAGCACGGTAACTGCTAGCGATGCGGTGACCGCGCACCGGCGCAAAACCACCAATCGAAATTAAACTCCGAAAAATTTAAATCGGGACCAAGAAAAGAGAACAAATATGGACATCCGCAGTCGGGGTGTGACAATTCTCCCCACCACAGACACTTTCTGCCCCCAGAAAGTCACCAGGCCAAAAGTCGATCAAGATTTAAGTCCATGCCCCAACGGAACTAAAGAAACCAGAGAGAACTGAGAATCTCGGGGATGACCTTACTCAGCAAAGGTCACACCTGACTGATTCAAGAAAGAACTGGGGTCCGAGATTGAGGGGAGAACACGAAGGGGTTCTCCCCACCACAAGAGCTTAACTAGTGCAAAAAAGATGACCATTTAAATAGAAAACCCCGGGAAGGGGGGGTCGACGCGGGAACTCCCAACCAATTCAAACCAACTCTTATAACACGATTACTACAACATCTCTGTCGAAACCTTGAACCCACGACTAGAGTCAACAACCTTCAATACTAGGGGAAACCCACGAAATCCAAAACATCGAGTTAGAAACATGGCCCACTGAAATCCATGAAACACAACCACATCTGACGAGCATTGCTAAACAAAGGTCAAACCACCGAAGGGTCAGCCACACTTTTAAGAAAGACACACGATTCAGAATACCACGTCCACACGACAAGTCTGCTTAGATTATCATAGAACAAGTCCACCATCACTTTATAGAAAAACAACGCATTTACAACGTTGTTGGGACCTCAATAGCGGGGAAACAAACCTGAAAAGGTTTTTTTTAATTGCCCCACCGTCCACACGGAATACAGAACTTGGACCAAGGCTTCACAACCCTGGGGACTCCTGACTGTGCGCGAGCTTCACCCCAAGACCTATGGTTGGGGCTCTGGTGGCTGAAGAATCTTCTGCCTCACAGTCAGGTACTGACATTCTCCAATCACATCTTCCTCTTCAAGCGACGCTTCATGCAAAACTTCTCGAGATGACCCAGACAACCGCATCTATGACACGTTTTTGGAGGGTTGCGACAAGATGGATTTAAATGACCGAAACGACCACATTGATAGCACACCACTGAACAATCTGTTGAACTGGAAGCTGGGACCGAAGGGGATAACTCATTGGGGACAGGTATCTCTGGCATATTTTCCACACCAGAGGAGGAACTATTACAAACAACTAGGGACGCTGAAGTACTAACCACCTGCACACCGGAAACCAACTCAGCCAAGAAAGCTTCCTCCACCAGCTTCTCGAAACAAAGGTTTTTAGAAGGGAGGACTCGCTTCTTGATCTCTGGACGAAGACCCCTAGAGAAAAGAGAGACCTTCATGAGCTCATGCGGCACTACCTCTGGAAAAAGGGAATCAGTTCCTTGAAATGGTCAACATACGTCTTCACCGTCCGTTGACCATGTTGAATATTCACAAGCTCTCCCTTTTTCTCCAGCTTCACTTCCTCAGGTACAGACCATTGGATGAAAACAATTCTGAAGACATTCCACGTCATTTCACCTTGCATTGATGATGGGGTAACCCTCTTCCATTGTTCCAGGGCTGGACCCTCAAACAATTCCATAATTGCACGAACCTTAACATTATCGGGAGTTCCCAGTATTCTAAAGACACGTTCTACTTCCTCGAGCCATTTCACTGCCTCTAACGGACCCTGATCACCACGGAGAATAGGCAAAGTCTGAGGAGGACTAAAAACTGGGCATGACTTATCTGAATCCTTAGAGACATTTCTGGGCGGCATTTCCTGAGCGATATATAAAACTCAAAGCCAAAACCAACATCAAATCGAAGCAACATCAATAAAAGCTTCTTCATCAAAAACAGTCAGCACAAGGACCAAACAGATACAACACAACCCAAAACAAAATCTCCTATTTAAAATTCCCTTTTTCATTTTTGATTTCAAAACCACCCTTTTTCAAGATCACTTTCCAAAAACCAATCCACTTTCAAACCAAAACTTTCCAAAACCATTTCCCATTTAAAACCAATTTAGAAAACAAGGTCAAGCCCTTAATTTCAAATACACACCCAGGTAATCTCATGAACCGTTGCACATGTTTTCATCCACATTCCATTCATACGTGCATCAACACACACTTTCCATGCATTCTCACACTTGTGCAAACGTTCATAAAGAGGAACTGCGGTTTCAACCCAAATCATTCTTAACCGGTTCCAAGAAAACAACAGATTTCCAAATCAAGAGATTTCAGTCTTAAAACCCATTTCATATATTTAAAGTCTTTTAAAAGAAACCAGTCCAATTTTCAAAAACCCTTTTTTTCATTTCCAACAACGTACTTACACAGACCAAAACAAAAGCAGGATCCCAATTTGCATCAATCACTGAAATGAGGGACCAGTAGTCACACTCGACCTGGCGACATGGTAGTGGGCCATGTCCCAAGTCAGCGTCGACCACTAGGAGGAATTCAAACCACGTACTCGGACTCCACATGGGTCACTACTCCATGTGAAATCACGACGTAACGTCGGCTTGCCTCCATTGTCATCTCTCAATCCAAGACAAACCAGAAAAGACAAGGACACAATTCCCGAACTACCCTTGGTAACTCGAAGATCAGTGCGAGCAAGAGTTCGCGACGCTCTTCCCGTACTTACCCCTCGAGTTCTGACAGTCCTAATCTCCTTCTACCGGACAACCCAAATAACAAGAACCACCTTTGATACCATTTTGTCACGAACCAGCCCGGGTCGACCCTGAACCGGTCACCCGAGCCGGTCCGCGGCAAGTCCCGAGGAGCGTTCCCGATCCCCCCGGGATGGCAACAAGTGCCGGGTATTGAAACTTTAATCGTTCGGAACGATTTCAGCCCAAACTAAATACAGGATCGAAAGAATGAGTATAAACTAAATAAACAAATAGACACTAAAGACATAAACAAACCTACACCACGACATACCTCCACGTGACCTCGCGGTCACCACCCAACTACAACCAACGTTGCTCCCGCACTGAGCGACTCAAGCCAGGAAAACCTGAACACAAGAAACCTGCAACTGAAAGGGTAAAAGATAGGCGTGAGCACAAAAGTACTCAGTAGGTGAGCCCCACAACAAATCCCAATGCAATGCCAGTAAATAAAGAATCTACATAATCCAGGTTTGAACTTTAATGTATAAAATTAAGTTTTCATAATGCTTTACTTGAAAATCAAACACGAGGCATTTCCCTTATTCCTTTTTGAAAGTTAATTCCCTTTCATTAGTTTTGAACTCATTCTGAAAAGCAAAGTGTTACATTTTCAAATCTCACCCAAAGAGAATTAAGCATTTTCATTTGAAAACCCATTTTTTCCAAAGTCTAACAGTATAGGCTGTGAAAGATGACTAAAAGTAAACAAGCAGGGAAAACAAGTGCAAGTAAAGGTAAACAGGCAAGGAAAACCAAGTGCAAGTAAAAATAAAACCCAGAAGTTATCAGCAATAACCATGGCCACACACACACACTCACACACTCACACACACACACACATACTCACACACGCACACACTCACACTCAAGTGGTCCCCCGTATGCCGACGGAAGGCACCACACCAGAGATGGTAGAGCACTATGGGTAAATCCCCTAAGGTTCATCTAGCTCGCGTGGGACCCTAGAACCTCGTGTCTCGGTGAAACGTGGATTAGAAGGCCACGACCCTCAGAAAACGTGGCTTAGAAGGCCACGACCCTCAGAACACGTGGCTTAGAAGGCCACAACCCTCAGATATCATATGTTTAGTTAGTGTTGCAAACGTCAATCCAGCTAAGTGAAATAGGGACGACACCCATCCGGCTCACTAGCACACTAGTTCTAGTCCGCCCACCTAGATACCCAGGGTTTCCCGTGTGCTCAAGCAAGCTTCACATTCACATAGTATATTACTTCCTCATATCGCAGGCCAAACCAGATATCGCACACAAAAGTCACCATTTCCACATCCAAACAATATTTCAAAACTCACGCACGTCAAAAATACCTTTCTGAAAATATAAATGTCATTACCTAATCATTTCGCAAAAACCCCTTTTTGGAAACACTCAAACAAGAACATAAACAACTTTAACAACCCAGAAAGCATTATTTTTAATAACAAAACAAGGTAAAACATCTTTTGTCAACCAAGAACAACACGTAAAGTTCCCAAAAACAATTTCAAAGGGTCACGCGACGTTTTCTCTAATCAAGGTTATAAGAAAACACCATTTTCCATAAACAGTACATTTACTAATTTACACATGCCAAAAACATTTCAAAACCCAATTCAACATGTCTTTCGTTACTCAGGAAGAACCATTTAGCGACATTACTATGAAATCCCACAATTGAAACCAAGAAAACATTTTTTAATGAAATGCCAGAATTAAACAGTTTGCATTATCAGCAAATCACCACAATATAAAAACTACTTAATATTATTTTTCTTAAATTTACTGAAATTCAATAAAAGGAAAAGGAATAAATAAATTCTTAATTTAGAGGCAAGTGCATAGGGAGATCTACCTCGAATCGGAATGACGAATGACACGGCCCAAGACTCCCATTGCGAAAATGGCGCATCGAATTGCGCCGTCAAACAGATCCTAAAACAGTAGACTGAAAAACGAGTGTAACGATCAGTAATAATAATATAATAGCGGTAACCAATATATAATGTTAATATCAGTATTAATATAATAACAATAATAATATAGCCGTAACAATGACAATAACAATAATAATATAATTAGCATAATAATAATATATCAATAATAGCAATAATAATAATATCATAACATTAATACAATAATAATAATAGGAACAACGCCAATTTAATATAATCATAATATATTAATAATATAATAATGATAATAATATAAAATAATGTTAACATAATAATATTAATAATAATAATATAATGACAATAGCATAATAATAATAATAAGAATATCATAACATAATAATAATAATAAAAATAATATGATAATAATTAAAATAACAATAAATATATTAGTAATAATAATAATAATAATAATATAATAATAATAATAATAATAATAATAATAAAGTAATATTAACATAATAATAATAATAATAAAATAATATTAACATAATAATAATAATAAAACAATAATAATAATATAATAATAATAACATAATTATAATGTTATTAATATGATAAAAATAATTAATCATTATAAAATTAAAATTAACAAACAAACAAAAAAATGAAAAAAAAAGAAAAGAGAAAAACTTACAGGCTGGGGGGGGGTTCGCGCGGGAGGCGGCGGAGCAGGGAGGCCGGGACGGCGACGCGGCAGGGAGCGGAGCGGCGGTCGGGCGCGGGCTGAAAGAGGGAGGCCAGGGCAGGCGGGTGTGTGCCGGTGCTAGGAAGGAGGGCCGCGGCGGTTCGACGCTGGGGTGAGGCTCGGGCGCCGGACGAGCAGGGGTGAGGCCGGGATGAGGCGGCGGGCGCCGAAGGGAGGGCGCGCAGCCGGGGTGGTGCAGCGAGGGAGCAGGGAGGGCGACGCCGGAGGGGGTGTGTGCGGGTCGGCCGAACCAGGACGGGCTCGGGATAGGGAGAGGGAGCAGGGAGATGCGGTCCGGCAGAGGCGTTGCTCCGGCGAGGGCAAGGCCGGGCGCGCAGAGGAGGCCGAGACAGGGGGGCCGCGGGCGCGGCGTTCGGCACGAGGAAAGCGGGGCATCGGGGTGAGGCGAGGTCGGCTGGCTGGGCGAGGGCGGTCGGCGAGCAGGGTAGAGGAGCGGGAGCCGGAGGCGGGGTCAGCTGGCTGGGAAGCTGGGCGAGGGAGAAGCCGGCTGGTCCAGCGAGGAGGCTGGGCAGCGGGACTTCGGCTGGACAAGGAGGATAGCAGGGGGGAATGCAGAGGAGGTCGGCCGGGTCGAGCGGGAGGGATGCAGGCGGTGGCTTGGTGCGGCTGAGAGGAAGAAGGAGAGAGCTGCGCGGCGGGGCTGCTGCTGGGTGTGGCGAAGGCGGAGGGAGGCTGGAGAGAGAGAGAGGTGAGGGGGGGTGGCGGCTACGGGGAGGTAGCATTAGGGTTAGGTTTATACTACATATATATATATATAATTGTTAATAATAATAATAAAAGGATAAATAAAAATAATGAAAACTAATCTAAATAAAAATAAAATTTTATAAAAAAAATATTAGTAAAACCTTATAATAATAATAATAAAACTTTATAATAATAATCATAACAATAAAATAATAAGTTAGCTAATTATAATAATAATTATTATAACCAAAGTATTTAGAATAATAAAACCACTAAAAAAAATAATAATAAGAAAACACACATATATAAACACAAATATATATCTAGATATATGTATATACAGATACCTTTATAAAAACATATAAACATAAATACAACAAACATATATGTATATATATATACATATATATACATAACATATACTCATATATAAACACATATAAAATTAAAAATAAATACAATAGTAATAACACAATTTAAATAGTGAGAATAATAAAATGACAACGCAAAAACATTAGTATTTAAAACGCCGGGTGAGCACATAGCCACCCGGGCTGAAAGCACGGTAACTGCTAGCGATGCGGTGACCGCGCACCAGCGCAAAACCACCAATCGAAATTAAACTCCGAAAAATTTAAATCGGGACCAAGAAAGGAGAACAAATATGGACATCTGCGGTCAGGGTGTGACATTAACAATGTAATTGGATATGAAAATATTCCAAACATTTGGACCTTTTTTCTTTTTCAAACTGCATTGTCACCACGTATGTGGGATTGATTTAAAATTCATTTCTAACACTTATCTAATTGTAATTTGGAAAATGGATTAAATATTATTAATTTAAATAATATATAATGTGTAATAAGGTAAAAAATTTTTGCACAAAAAAATATTTGTGGAAGTGATTAAAATTAATTATAGTGATTAAGAGAAAAAATAACATAAAGAAAGACAATGCCTTAAATTTAAGTACCCAAATGATAATTAATCTTGTAAAAAATCCATCATATATTCATATTTAGACACTATAATCACCATAATATAATTTTTAATATTATTGGATCCAAATTAGATGGTAAAAACATGTGTATAAATTAGTTTTCAAATTTTTTTATTAATGTAAATCCTCCTCCTCTATAAAAAGGGACTCACCTCTAACACGTATTCACATAAATCAAGACTTTTTTATCTCACAAAATATTAGAAAAAAATCTCAAAATATACCTCAATTAATCCTATATGCCTCCATTTTTTAAATACTCCAACCAAGTAATCCCTTTGGTGAAAACCATGAGGAGTTACCAAAAGAAGTTGTCACATTCTTCTTCCAGCTCCTTAGTTTTATTTTTTTGTCCACCCCGTAAAAAATTATATCCAAAGATTATATATAATAACCACATTATCCTAAATATAATTATTTTTTTTATTATATGGGTACGACTTACACTTATACACAATTCAATCTAATGGTTAATTAACTTATAATTCATCTGTTTGATAGACTACCACACCGTGTAATGATGTTGTTAATTTTTCCTTGTCCACCTCTCTTTGGGGATAATAATGATATATATAATTTTTTATGATATATATGATATTTATGTTTTATTTAGTATTCATTAATAATTATTTATAACTCATCATAATGTTTTCCTTTTTTTTAATATGATATCTTTGTTTGTGGATGTGTGGACTACCGCCTCCCCAAAATGATTTGATTCATTCAAACATTATATATAATGTATTAAGGATGGGTTTAGTGAAAATATATAAAAGATATGAAATAATAATTCAAATATAATTATATTATATATATATATTAATTTATTTATTTTACATTCATTGATTTAATATGATAATAAAATGGAAACTGCATCCATGCGTACGTACGGCCTACCGTCTCTATCAACGGTTAATTCCATTTAAAATTTAAATATTTTATATAAAATTATTAATACATAAATTTGTAATAAAAAGTATATTTATTTAATTTTTTACATTTTTTATGCAATTTAATCATGATAAAATTAATAGGATAAAGAATTACAAGAAAAATCATATACGGAAAAGAAAGCTGATATTTCCCAAAACGTAACATTAACATAGAGTTGTTAATAAACAACAAACATATAGTAAAAAATCATATATTTTATATTATATATTAATATTATTGTTATATATATTTATAATACACTTATATTTATTATAAAGGGTTTTTTAACATTTATGAAGAAATTCAATACTAATGGTATGAGTTTTCTCATCCCACTATTATTTCTATGATACTTATCCCTTAGTCACTACTCATATATTTTGTATGGTGTATATAATTCCCATTAATTCATTATATGACTCATATAATTATATTTTTGGGTCAATTTCATTTATATTTTATGATCTTTCATTCATTGGTTCTATGGTTCGAATGTTACGAAATCGGTAAAGTAATTTTTATTTCAATTTTCTTCTTTGAGATACATTCCATGTTATACACCTATATTTTTCAATGAGTTATAATTAATTCACATTGAAATATTATATAATGAATATCCTTATTTTCCTGTTCTATTAACCTTTATGTGTTTTTATTTAATGTTGGTTATTATAATTTAATGTTATTAAAGTGGAAAGAGTTTAGTGTTACAATCACATAGTTTATCAAGCCTGTTTATGATTATACTTTTGTTGATGAAGTTTAATAATCCATATACTGATAAATCTAATTAAATTCATTCTACTTAGGTTATTAATGTTATATTTACTTAATGATACATTTTTTACAGTTTTTTTATATAATAAAATTAATATATATTTTTTAAAATCCAACATTATTTCTAATTTTAGTCAGAAAACGTAGTTCTTCCAAAACTGTGTTTTCTGATATTTATTTCCAAAATGTTTTAATAATACCCTATGATGATCAAAATAAATTTTTTCTCATGTTGTAATGTTTGAAAAAATGGTTTTAAATTTAATATTCTTTTTATTACATGATAAAGTAAATTTTCAAAACTTTCTATGGTGTAAAAGTATTGTTGGGCATGTACAGACGTACCCATCATCATGACCATAATTTTGTTGAGTTTTAATTTATAATCATTCATGTTTGTTCTTAAATAAATTTATTTCCTAATATTATATAATTTTTTTATTTTCAACTCTTTTATAATTAATTTTTTTTCAATGACAAATGTTTCCGAAATGTTTTGAGGATTACTTTATATGTGTTCAAGGAAAAAAGTTTTCCAAATGCCTTCATATTTATATATAAATTTATCTGGAAATATTTTCATTTTTAGAGAATATTTTTTTCAAATAATAAAGGATATTATTATCATGAAATGATTAAGATAATTTTAAATATTACTTTATAGGATTTCAAAGTGTTTTTTATGAAATGGATTTTGATTATTTTCACTATTTTAAAAAGAAAATTTCAAAGAATGGTTATTTCTAAAAGAATTATTCCAAGTGAAATATCAAAATTCATTATAATTTAAGATGTAATCCTTTTATATATTTTTTTCTTAGGGAAACTATCCATTAATAACATTCATTTTACTTTTTTAATGGTTTTTTATTTGAAAACATGATGTTTTTGACATTCAATTCTCTTCAATGGGTTATATTATTCAGAACCCTACTTCCTTCCCGGGATTATGATTTGATGAAATTATTATGAATCATATATATTTTCATGATTTTATTACATTATGATATTTTAATGATACCATTTTCATTTCATGGGTTATGATGTGATGTTTATGAAACCCATATCTTTTTATGTGTCATGATATGATGAATGTTTTGTTGTATTTTGGAACATGTATGTCTGATTTTATTATGTGCTGGGTGGGAACAATATCTTCCTCAAATGAATTGTGTAATTATGGGAAACCGATGAGTTTATATATTTTTCTTGGACATGTTTTCATTTCCCTATGTATTTTTGTGAACATTATACATGCTCACAATGTGATGAGTGATCCTTTTTATGTTCTTACAATGTTATGTATAAACCTAACGAGATTTTCATAATGTTATTCATAAACCTGATTTCAGGATCACAATGTTATGTGTGAACTTCATTACATATTAATAGTTTTATGAATAGACTTTGTTACATGTACATAAGTTTATGTGTGAACCTGATTACATGTTCATAATGTTTTGTGTAAACTAGATTACATGTTAACAATGCTATTCATGGTCCTGGTACCATGCCTATAATATTATACATGAACATGATTTTGTGATCAAAATTATATGTGTGGACCTAATCACATTCTCACAATGTTATTAAAGGACCTGGTTGAATGACCATAAGTTTATGTATGGACCTGGATACATGTTCATTTGGTTATCTGATATCCTTCTTACATGTTCACAACGTTATTTGTGCACCGGGTTATATGTCTATAAGTTTATATGAGGGTCTGGTTTCATGTCCTTAATATATTGAGTGAACCACTTTCTACTTATACATGTTCACAATGATATAAACTAATGTGTATGACAAAATTTTATGTATTATTCATATGATATTGTATCATGGATTGTGCTATTGATTCTATTTTGATTCATGCCTTATGAATATCCAATTTTTATGCTATGACTATTTTATATGATCTTTGATATGTAGGTTCTGATATTCGAATGTTATTATTATGTTCTCAGACCCTTAATCCCATGTTGTTCTTATATAGATTCTTTTTTACCAATAATGAGAATCTGAGCTCACCGCCTTCTTTTGTTTCCTTTCTACAGATTAGGAAGAATGGTTTAAAGTAGAGGTATGAAAGGGGAAGATCAGTTGAAGCAATAGTGATGTTGTTTCACAGATATTGAATATTTTGTTAAAAATTTTCAAAAACACTAAACTATTTTGTTCCTCAGGAATGTATATTTTTAATACACTGAATATTCATATAAAATGATGTAATATTCATGTTCGTTATTCCTAGGTAATTATAGTTTTTATTACAGGAAGGGTTTAGTAAATATTTATAAAATGGGATGAGAAACATTAGTGTCATACCTTGGGATATATATGATAAATTTAAAGGGTTATATATAAGTATAACCATAAGGTGTCATATATTTAAATGTAGGTGTCATGATTTAGGCATAATATACGTAATATTTTATGATTATGTTATTTTCTTCAATAATAAGTGTTTTTTCAACAATGATTTCTACTCTAATTAAATTGAAGGATCTAGAAGGAAAAATGTTCACATTGAATTTTTTATATGTGGAAAGTATGGGAATTATACAAATTGATTTAAGAAGTGTAAATCTTATGAAGTGATTCATGATGGTGGTAGGATTATTGGAAATATTGTAGAAGATAAAAATACCACAAAATGAAATTTAAAATTTATGTGACATTATTCTAGTATTTTATAAATTAAACATAGGAAACATTATTAGATTGATGTTGTGTAAACTTAATACATGTTTCATATTTAATATTCTAGGAATGTGGTTTTATGGAATAATTTGATGAATCCAGAGTAATGGATTATGAATAAATATCAAGGATTTAAGAGTAGGTGCTTTAGAATTCAGTGATTATGTTATATAAATCATGAATTACACAAGGAATGTATTTAGAATTTTTTATTTAAGTATTCTCAAGATTGTGTTAAAAGATACAGATGTCCAAGAAAATTGACTTAATGGAATGGTTAAATTTTGGGATGTTAACCCTTAACATGTACCTGATGATGATAAAATGATATCTAGTATAGTTAAAGATAATATGATATGGATAAATTAAATTGGTTAGTATTTATAACATCAAAACATTTACATGGTTTATTAATAATGCATTCTATGCTATCATGGATGAATTTTAAAATTTCCATGATTTATAGAATATATCTAGAACTCTTTCGAATAAGGATCCATGCATGTTTTCAGAAAGGATGCATGGCAATATTGATTGTTATATGTTTCAAAAGAATATAATATGAGGGTATGAATGTGTTTGTAATGTGACAATAAGGAGATATATTATAATATATGTGGTATTGATATTAAGATGATTTAGTGACCTTATTTCTAATTTATTTTATTTTTGTCTCCTAAATGTGTTATAAGTTTAAAAATTTATTGAATGGTTTAAGAAAAAATACGATTAATTTTTCATGATGAATATATTATATCACTTTATTAAGATTTTATTCATGTAGAATAATATGTTCTAACCATTTATATATGATTATATCTAAAGACAAAAGGTGTTTATTTTCATTCTATATCATGATTTTTTAGTACTTCAGGAACGAAAAATTCACCTTCATTTCGTAGAGTATTAGATGATGTGAATATCAATCATTGTACAAACAACAGGTGATATTTGAATAAATGGAATAAAATCTAGTAAATTTGTTTCCTTATGTTCCTAGATAGTAAAATAAATCAAAAACTATACTAATAGAATATGATAAATGATTTATCAAAATTCCTTAATTTTAGTTGAACCGATGGTCTTATAAATCATCATAGATTTATGGATTTTATGAACATAACATTCCATTGATCGTTTAACTACTGGTGATCAGTTATATTTATCACTCTCTAAAATTTTTAAATATTTTCTTCTATGTCAATCTTCACTCCCAAATGACATGAAAAATTTGTTGTGAGATACATTGGTGACTGTTACAGTTCCAACATTCCCTATACAGAGGAAGTATTAAACTTCATTTATTTGATGTGGGTTTCTATGAGTGGAACATTCATGTATTAAACATTTGATAACCCAGATGAATTTCAAGAGTATAAGTCATTTTATTGGGATATAATGTAACACCCTGAAATATTGTGAAATATTATTTTGAATTAATTTAATATTTTTGATATTTTAAATTTCCCAGAACACTGAAAATAATTTTTTTATATAAAAGAACTATTTTTTCCTTGCATTATACACAAAAGCAAGTTAATAATTCAATACTTGAAAAAGTTATATTAATTTTTATTACATGTAATGCTAAGTTTGGATTTTATTTCACATAATACCGAGTATCATTGATAACAAGTGTTTCATGCAAGGCCGGTTTTTTACCAAACAAAAATATATTATTAATGTTTTTGTTAAAATTTTATTATAGAAACCACCTAGACATTGGAATGTAAGTGATTAATAAGATTAATTAAATTGTGAAAATATGATTTATAGATGTATATAAAATTAATCAATTGGTTATCAATTAGTGGAAGTAAATAAAAGAACTATTTTAAAATAAAGAAATTATATTTATAAATTACGATTTTATCCATATAATTTTTTTTAATTTTTTAAATAAAATTTATATATTATATATTCAATAAATATTTTTTATACCGATGCAATAGATTATATTTGAATAAATCTAATTTATGAATAAAAATATGTATTATTTTTAAATAGTACTTTTAACTTCATTTAATAGATAAACCATTTTAAATATGATTTTTGAAGCATTTTGAACTTTTATTTGAAAAAATAAAATAAAATTTTAAAATAAGAGTTTCAAAATTTACTTTGGTTAGATTTTTGATATTTTTCTAAGAATTTTTATTTTTTGAAGAATAGTGAAAAACAGTCAATTTCAATTTCGAAAATTATTTCATTTAATTTATTTATATAGTTAGGTTTTTTCATTTGGTTTAAAAGTAAAATTAGATCAATTATGAATAAATTAATCAAATTTATGTCATTTTTACAAATTTCAAAATAAAATTTTATATACAAACATTTTAATCTTTTTAGAATATTCTCTTATAAAACCCACATTGTTATCGTGTCTATGGGATTAAATTTAAATTAATTTCTTCCACGAATCAGATCATAATTTGAAATTTTTATTTCATATTTAGAATCAGAATGGCATATAATTTCTAAAAATGTCAACATAGTTTTGACCAAAAAATATTAGTGACAATGATTAAAATTAATTACAGTGATTAAGGGAGGAAATTATTTAACAAAGGACTAATCCATATAGTTATATCCGAAAATGACTAGAATAAAGTTTAAAAAAATAGTACGTTCTTATTTCAAATCGATCATTCCTTTTATGAAATTTAGACAATTATTGGATCCAAATTCAATGGGTAAATCATGGGTGGAATTACATTTTTAAAATTTTATCAAGATGCCACTCCTCCTCCACTATAAAAAGGAACTAAACTCTAAAAAATATTCACACCTCTAAATTCCATTGTATCACCAAAAATAATCTTAAATAAGCTAAATATTTTTTCCCTTCATCCAAGGATCCTAATATTTGGATGAAAGGAAATCAAGGAAGACCTTTGTTGAAACCTAAAAAAAGTTACCCAAAGATGATAAAGCATCCTTCCTCATGATCATTTCATTTATTTTCATTCAATAACCCCTAATATATCCTTACAACATGAATATATAATAACATAATAATCCAAAATACACTAATATTGATTTTTAATGTTTCTACATACAATTACACACACTTCAATCTAATGGTTAAAGAACATACCATTCATGTGCACAGAGGACTATAGCCTAAAGAAATGATGTTGTCTGGTTTTTGTTTACCACCTATCATGGGTGTGAGTTATGATGGAAATTATATTTTTATTTAATATTAATGAATTTTACATTGTATTTTTCTAAAATAATTTCTATGTAAAATATAAATTCATAATTTTTTTCTTAAATACAAAAACGTCGTTTGTGGACGTGTGGACTACCACCTCCTCAAACTGATTTGATTCATTCACACATTACATGGAAATTATTAATGAGGGTTTTAGTGACATTATATGATATATATGATGAAATAATTATATTATAATGGATATATATATAGACCTATATTTCTTCAACATTATTTCTATCAATACAATAGTAAAATGGAAACAGTGTTCTTGCGTATGTACATCATTCCTTCTCTATGATTAGTGTATTACATTTCATATTCTAATATATTATTGATTATTATAAAAACAAATTTTAAAAATATATTACATTTATATATTGATTTATGTTACTTAACTGTTAGAATCATGTTCTACGTATGATGATCATGAATAACAATCCAAATCATATACGAAAAAGGAATCCTATGTTACCCAAAACATATCATTAACATTATGTTTTTAATAAATAGAAAATATAATGTCATAAAAAATATTATATGGTATTTTATATAATAATATGGTTTTATGTTATATTTATAGAAAACATATATTTATTATTCCAGTTCTTCGAATGTGTATGATGAAAGTCAAGACATAAGGTAAGGGTTATCTCATCTCACTTTTACTTCTATGAGAATTATGCCTTATTCACCACTCATTTATTTGGACTTATTTATATAATTACCATTAATTTATTCTATGATGAATATAATTAAATTAATTTTTATTTAAATATCCATTTTATTTTTTCTTTTAAGGGTTATATGGTTCAAAATTTATCAAATCTATGAAGAAATATTTTCTTAGTTTACCTTCTTTCTTATACATGCCATGTTATGCACCTATATTTAACTATAGTTATATGTAAATAATATTTAAATATTCTATCTTAAATATATATTTTTTTTTTGAAATTTAAAGCTTCATTTAATATTATTATTTCATGGGAATAGTTATTTATGATTATATATTTAGTAAGACTTTAGCGCTACAATATCTATGTTTATTTGGATTGTTTGTGATTATTCTTCCATTGGAGGAATATTACATTAATTATATTAATAAACCTCATTAATTTTATTATTCTGTATTAATTAATGTTATAACTAAGTAATGGAATCATTTTTTCACTCTTTGGTCCTTAATATAATTATGAAAATGTTTTTATGAAAATATGACTTTATTTCTCCATTGATCAGAAATTGGTGTGATTTAAATTCCATTTTTTCTAAAAATGAATTAAAAACCTAATATTATTACCCTAAAAAGATTAATGGAAAATTTTACCCATATTTTACCTTTAAAGAAATTTAAAATAAATCACCCTCTTGTTTCCTAATTATATAACTTTTGTAAACTTTCTATCATGTAATTGTTATATTCAGCACGTATAGGCATACCCACCATCATGATAATCACTTCCTTGAGGATTACATTGAAATTTCACAAATTTAATTTTAAATTAAATGTTTCATAATATTATATAAATTTATTGATTTTAAATTGTTTTTCAAAGAAAAATGTTTTATAACTATTTTCAAACCTTATTTATACATTTTCAAAGTGTTGAACTCACCTGTTTTGATAATCTCAATCCTGTATTCATATGTGTTGAAAATCCCAATTTTGTTTTCATTCTATATGATATTCTTAAGTATCATTGATCTATACTTTAATTCTTTCAAATCTCTGATCAAACCAATAATAATTTGTAAAATAGTCTTTGGAAAATGTTAATCCTCATTTATCCATGTTCATACAAGTTATAAATTGATTCTAACCCAATCGGATGTGTTCTGCATAAAACAGATAAGTAATCTGCCTATAGCTACTGATAATGAGCTACCGGTAACGAGTCTACCGATAGACTTAGTCTACCGACAGACAGCTACCGATAGACTTAACACAGAGCTACCGATAGACTTAACACAGAGCTACCGATAGACTTAACACAGAGCTACCGATGTGCTTATAAATGTAACCTACTGACTTACAGACAGCTACCGATACAGATATAGAGCTACCGGTGTAAGTATAAATAGCTACCGATGGAATAAGATTCACCGATGGACGAAGCTACTGATAGACTCACAACTACCGATACCGAAGCATAGAGCTACCGACGCATGCAGCTACCGACGCATGCAGCTACCGACGCATAGAGCCACCGATAGAGTCAAAGCAACTAATGACATTGAGCTACCGATTTTCAAGATACCAGTGTTCAATCTACCGATATCCAAGCTACCGATGCTGATCACCTACCGATCACTCGACGCACTGTTTGAATTTCATTATTTCCTATATTTAATCTATCCAACGGTCATATCATTTACATTTTAATGATTTGTCAAATATCTGATAAAGGTTGTCGGATGTCAGGAACCCGTACCTCGTACCTGCAGAAAGGAAATCTTTTCTGTCTCCTGTTGCACGTGACATAAATACAAGAAGACTCTGCTGAAGAGATAAGCGAGACAACACACACAGAGACAAGGAAGACATACGACATACTCAAGAAAAAGCTCTGTGCATACAAGAAGAACCAAGCAAGACAGAATCACATATAAAATCAAGCATACTCGAGAAGAGTTCTGTGCATTCAAAAGAATATCAAAGAGCTTCATCGACTACATCTCACTACCTACGAACCTGGAGCATACGACACTCTGTTTCTCAAACAGAAACGAGAAGAGGACTCAAACTCACTTCTGATCGAATCCAAAGAAGTCCAGAGCTACACTGAAATCACTAGAACCACTTCTAAACTCTACAACTCTTGTTCTGTGATTTATTATTACTCTTTTTGAGCAGTGTGTGTTATCTTCTGTATCTAACACATACACTGTCTCCTGTACTCAAACTGAAGGATTTGTAAATCCTTACCAAACTCTTTCATTCTTTCTTTCCCACGAATAACAGTGGTAGAGGTCGTGTGTGACCTGGACAGCTGGTTGCTGTTGTACTGTTTCCCACGAAGAACAGTGGTAGAGGTCTTGGACCTGGACAGTTGTAAACTGTTGAACCCCGATCCAGGGTGTGGATCATTTTTATATAAACTTTTGAGAGGACTAAGTCTCGGCTTGAGACTGAACCTCTTGGTTACATTGTTGTGCCATCTCTTTCAAAGTTTTACTCCGCTGCTAATCACTTTAAAACTAATACTGTTTTTAAAGTTACTTTGATAATTAAATTAGAAAGTGTTTATGTTAAGTGTAGATTAGTAAGTTAGATTCAAAAGATAATCACACACTCCTGTGTTGATTAACTGGGAATTAATCAATCCCTTGAGAATCTGACAGAACCTCTACTTTAATATAAATTCACTACAGTTTAATTTATTATTTTCTTTGGGGGTCTTTAAGACACTGTTTTTTTTAATACAGAAATTTTAATTGGTACTCAATTCACCCCCCTCTTGAGTAAACCACTCCGACCAACACTTGGTATTAGAGGTTGAAAATACTTTCTAAAAGTACTCTGCTTTTGAACTTTGATTTTAGTTGTATTTTAAAGTTCGTAAAATTTATGTTATATCTAAATTTTTATCTCTTTAAAATTTTCTCATCATGGACAATAGAGTTGAGGGTGCTGCTACTAACCGGCCACCTTTCTTCAATGGAACTAATAATGCTCAGTGGAAACTGAAAATGAAAATTCATCTAGAAAGCATAGGTTTTGATATTTGGACTACTATTGAATCAGAATACAAAATTCCCACTACTGGTAGATCTACTTGGGATGAACCTACAAAGACTGCTTACAATAACAATTGTAAAGCTATGAATGCCTTGTACTGTGCTCTAGGAGATGAAGAATTTAATAGAATTTCTACTTGTAAAACTGCTTATGAAATTTGGGATACCTTAGCTGTTTCTCATGAAGTAACAACTAATGTTAAAGAAATGAGATTGAATACTTATACTATCAAGTATGACAATTTTAAAATGAAGCCTGACGAACCCATTTCTGACATGTATCTCAGGTTCAATGAAATTTTCAATACAATGATCTCGCTGGGAAAGGATGTCTCATCGAAGGAACAAATTATTAGAGTTTTGAGGTGTCTACCTGATAGATGGAGAGGCACATCTGTATCAATCAGAGAATCATGTGACATTGCTGCTCTACCTGTCAAGGAACTAATTGGAAAGCTGATGATGTATGAAGAAGAGCTTAAAGTGACCAAAGAGGAAGAAAATGAACCTGCAAGAAAGTCCGTCGCTTTCAAATCCTCAACTTCAAAGAATAAGGACAAAGAAAAGCTTCAAGCTGTAGTTGAAAGTTCAAGTTGTGAAGACAGTGGAAGTGATTCTGACAGTAATGCTGAGATGGCTCACATTACTAGAAGATTTAAGAAATTTTATAGGAAAAAGAAGTTCTTCAGAAAAACAAATTATAAGGGTAAGTATGATCACCAAGGAAAATGGAAAAAGGATTGGAAGAAGAATGACAAATCAGATGATGTTGTCTGCTATGAGTGCCAGAGAAAAGGACACATTAAAGCCGACTTTCCAAAGCTGAAGTATAAAAAGAAATATGAATATAAGGACAATAAGTTTAAGAAAGCCATGAAGGCTATGTGGAGTGCTTCAGAAGACAGCACAAGTGAAGCTTAATCTTCAGACTCTGAAAGGAATCGAGCCAACATGTGCTTTATGACAAACACTTCTTAGGTAACTGCTGAAACTCCTGCTTCAAATTCATATTAATCTGGAGATGATTCTGAAGGTGATAACATGTCTAAATATGAACTGTTTGAATACTGTGACATGTTAGAAGAGACATTTAATGATCTTAAGGATAAATACAAGTCATTAAAGAAACAGCATGCTCTCACCACTACAGTTAAAACCGAACTCACTATTGAAAAAGAGAAAAATGCTCAACTGTTAAAGGAGAACACTGAACTGAAACTATCTAATAAACAACTCAGAAAAGACTTAGAGAAGTTCACAAATGGAAAGAATACACTAACACAGATGCTAGGAAAGCAAATAGCACCTAAATATACTACTGGTATAGGATACCAACCTGGACAAAGGAAAATTGCCAAAACTAGATTCATTTCTAAATTTGGACAGAATGAAGGTAATTATGGAGCTTCATATGCTTCAACCAGTTATATACATAGCTATGGATCTAATAAAGTTTATCTTTCAAATCATGTCAATTATACAAATTATATGAGACCCATTAGACAAATATGGGTACCTAAAGTGTTATTGGCTAACCTGTCTAGACCCAAGAAAATCTGGGTACCAAAATCATCTCCCATCTGAATCTGTTTTGTAGGGAACTTGCTTGAAGAGCTCCTGTAAAGAGACCTGGTATTTGGACAAAGGATGTTCAAGACATATGTCAGGAGACTTCTCTTGTTTCAAGAGTTTAATAAATGTTGATGGAGGCTTTGTCACCTTTGGTGACAACTCTAAAGGAAAAATCATCGGCCTAGGCCAGATTGGTAACACTGATTCAATTTTGATCTCTAAAGTTTTATTTGTTGAAGGCCTTAAATACAATTTATTAAGTATTTCTCAGTTATGTGATGATGGTTTTCATGTTAAATTTGAAAATGATTCTTGCAAAGTTTTTAATTCTAAGAATGTTTTGGTATTTTCTGCCTTAAGAAATGAGAATGTTTATGCTGTTAAACTGAATTCTTTAGCTAAGAGGAATATTACTTGTTTGAATGCTTTTTATAAATAATCTTGGCTATGTCACAGAAGATTAGGACATTGCAACATTCACTCACTTAGAAAACTTTCTAGGAAAAACCTAGTTAGATACCAACCTAAATTAGAATTCCCAAATGATAGAGTGTGTAACCCCTGTCAAAAGGGAAAACAACACAAAGTTTCTTTTAAATCAAAGAAATAAGTTTTGACTTCTCAACCACTTGAATTGGTTCACATGGACTTGTTTGGACCATAAAGAGTTTCTAGCTTAAATGTGAAGCACTATGTTTATGTTCTTGTAGATGACTTTTCTAGATATACTTGGGTATATTTTCTAGCTCACAAAAGTGAAGCTTGTTCTTACTTTGTCAAATACTCCAAGTCTGTAGAGAACCTTAGTGGACTTAAGATTAAAACTTTAAGGAGTGATCATGGTCGTGAGTTTGAAAATCAAGATTTTGAATCTTATTGCTCACACAACGGCTATACTCATAACTTTTCTGCTCCTAGAACACCCCAACAGAATGGTGTAGTAGAAAGAAGAAACAGAACCCTGCAAGAAATTGCTAGAACCATGCTCAATGAATATGACCTACCTATTTATTTTTGGGCTGAAGCTGTAAATACAGCTTGTTATGTCATTAATAGAGTCTTAATCAGACCTGTTCTTAAGAACACCCCTTATGAATTGTGGAACAATAGAAAGCCTAAGGTTAATTACTTTAAAGTTTTTGGTTGAAAAGTATTTATTCTGAATACTAAAGATAATCTGGATAAGTTTGCTTCCAAAAGTGATGAAGGAATTTCTCTGGGTTATTCTATCTCTAGTAAGCCTATAGAGTATTCAATAAGAAAACCAAATGTGTGGAAGAATCTGTTCACATCAAGTTTGATGAAACTGATCCACATGAGCCTAAAACCTCTCTTGAGAATCTTGATGAAGATTTGTCTATTCTGGACCTTAATGATAAATCTAAAGAACCTGTTATAAAAGTATCCAGTTCTGGACTTTCTCCAGAATCTGCTTCTGTTGAACCCGAACCTATAGATGAACCTGAAATTTCTAGTCCAACTTTTACCAGATCAACGAGGATTCTAAAGAATCATCCTTTAGAAGCTGTTGTTGGTAATATTGATAGAGGAACACAAACTAGAGCTTCTCTAAGAAACCAGGTTGACATCAAGCTTTTCTTTCATAGCTAGAACCCAAAAATATCAACGATGCTATCAATGATGAATTCTGGTTAATAGCTATGCAGGAAGAATTAAATCAGTTTGAAAGAAACAAAGTCTGGGAATTAGTTGACAGACCCAAGGACACTTTGACTATAGGCACAAAATGGGTTTTTAGAAATAAAGTAGATGAATCCGGGAATATAGTTAGAAACAAAGCTAGACTAGTTGCACAAGGATATAGTCAAGAAGAAGGTATAGACTATGAGGAAACTTTTGCACCTGTAGCTAGACTAGAAGCCATTAGGATCTTACTTGCATATGCTGCACATCTGGATTTCAAGTTATATCAAATGGATGTGAAAAGTGCATTTCTAAATGGTTTTATAATTAAAGATGTTTTTGTAGAACAACCACCTGGATTTACTAATCCCCATTTTCCAAATCAAGTTTTTAAACTTTCTAATGCTTTGTATGGTTTGAAACAAGCTCCAAGAGCTTGGCATGATAGACTTAGCAATTTCCTTATTTCAAAAGGTTTTACTAATGGGATTGCTGATCCAACTCTTTTTATTAAAATAATTTCTAAAGATGTTTTAGTTGTACAAATATATGTTGATGATATTATTTTTGGATCTTCTAAACACTCTTTATGTACTGATTTTTCAAAAAGTATGCAAAATGAATTTGAAATGAGCTTAATGGGAGAGCATAAGTACTTTCTTGGATTTCAAGTACTTCGAAATGAAAATGGTATTATTTGGATCAAATTAAATATACAAAGGATCTTTTAAAACGTTTTTGTCTGGATAGTATCAAGGTAAGTGAAACTCCTATGAGTACTACCTGTAAATTGGATGCAGATGAAACTGGGAAACCAGTTGATCAAACAAATTACAGAGGTATGATTGGTAGTTTACTTTATCTTACTGCTAGTCGACCTGATATTATGTTTAGTGTGTGTGTGTGTGCCAGATTTCAAGCTAATCCAAAAGAATCTCATTTGCTTGCTGTTAAAAGAATTTTTAAATATCTCAAACACATGGTTAACTTAGGTTTGTTTTACCCAAAAGGACAATCCTTTGAGTTAATGAGTTATTCAGATGCTGACTTTGCTGGTTGTAAGTTAGATAGAAAAAGCACATCAGGAACATGTCATTTTCTTGGAAAATCCTTAGTTTCTTGGTGTAGTAAGAAACAGAACTCAGTTGCATTATCTACTGTCGAAGCAGAATATATAGCTGCTGGTAGTTGCTGTGCACAAATTCTGTGGATGAAACACACTCTTTTGGACTATGGATATGTTTTTAAACATGTTTCAATCAACTGTGATAACACTAGTGCAATAAACATCTCTAAGAATCCTGTATCTCACTCTAGAACCAAACACATAGATGTAAGACACCATTTCCTAAGAGATCACTATCAAAAAGGTGATATTCCTCTTGAATTTATTGGCACTGAACATCAATTGGCTGATATTTTCACTAAA
Organism: Viscum album; assembly: GCA_963277665.1. NCBI lineage: Eukaryota > Viridiplantae > Streptophyta > Magnoliopsida > Santalales > Viscaceae > Viscum > Viscum album. The sequence continues at coordinate 932,307,007 of OY728131.1, forward strand.
CCTCTAAGTTCGGATAGGCTAATTTACATAAGACACGAATTGGGAATGTTTAATTACAACCGATGTGAAAATCCTCACTGATGTGAAAATTCTCACCGATGTGAAAATTCTCACCGATGTAAAAATTCTCACCGATGTGAAAATTCTCACCGATGTGAAAATTCTCACCTATGTGAAAATGCTCACCGATGTGAAAATTCTCTCCGATGTGAAAATTCTTACCGATGTACAATTCTCACCGATTTGTTTTTCTCACCGATGATTAACTCACACAGATGCAAGGTTTTTAAAACTTCTGTCTGCCGCCAAGAATACGAATCGTTTTATATTATTTTTATTACTCTATTTTAGTCGTTTATTTGGAATTCCTAAATGATAAAACTAAGTCTAAGCCACTTCTTACCTCACCGAGCTCAAAATCCCTCACCTTCGAACCTTAGCTCCTAAATCGACCAAGAACCCTAAACCCGCGATGGCAAAAACCAAGCTTCCTATCGTCAGAGATGAAAGAGTAGAACCAAACGCTAAGAAGAAGAAGACACAGCATAAAGCCAGTGTTAGTGAAGTCATAACTAGATCGGGAAGGCGACCAGTGAATCCTCACTTGCAGAATAGAGACATAGTGATCGAGAAGGAACTGTGCGTGGAATGGCTACTGCCTAGCAAATCGTTAGTACTCGAGATTCTGGAGGACCAGAAATGGGTGGATTGTTTCTCGAATAACAATGGCCCATACTACCCGAAGTTGGTAAAACAGTTCTATGAGTTTGTAACCTTTGAGAAGTCTGAGAATGAGAATCGAGTAAGCTCTTTTGTAAATGGAAAAGAGATGTCTTTTTCTTCAGTAGAGTGGGCTGATAGTTTGAAAGTACCACATGAAGGTGTTTCTGGGTATGTATCAAGATCAATGCCACCTAGCAGTGACATCTTTGATTATGAAACCGCCTTAAAAGATCTGACTGGTAATGGAAATCAAAGGCAAGTGGTTGCTGCTGAAATGGATGGAGAAAATCGACTGCTTTTCAAGTTTGTTCAACATGTGTTGATACCAAGGTGAGGATATTTTGCAAATCTGAGATATCAAGATATCTATCTTCTTCATTTGCTAAGACATGGTGTGAAGATCAATCTGTGTGGATTGCTAATGCTTCAAATGGAAGACATGATTAGACCAAAGTCAAAGACTAATGCTTTGTTCTTTGCCAAGCTGATTTCAGTGATGATAAAAGTGAAAGGAATAGCTGAGTCTCAGGATGAGACAATTGTAGTCAAGAACAATTTCTGCATCACCTCGACTGTTTTCAAGTACATGAAAATTAACTGGAACCCATGGAAGGGTGAATGGGTCAGTGATGATCAGAATATTTATGATAGGTTTAATCCTGTGGATCATCCCTCAAGACCAAAGGATGAGAGAGATCCGAGTCTGAGACCTGATGAAGAGGAACCTGTTTATAGTGATGAAACAGAAGAAGAAGAAGAAGAAACTCCTATGGATGTTGGAGGAGATCTAGACTTGCCCCCAAGTCCTGTTGCAGAATTGGTCTATTCTAGGAAAGGAAAGGTAGACGAAATTGTATCTACTCATGAAGAAGACCAGTCTGTACCTCACCAAGAAGAAGAGGAAAAGGAAAATGTATCTGAATTGTCTGATTCCGGTAGTTTAAGTATGAGTCCTTTGATTGGGAACTCAACTATGCCTGCTGATGAAGTAGAAAGAGTTACAGAAGAAGCTGTACCTGTATCAGAAAATCTTCAAGATGCTGCACCTGTGGAACTTGTAGTAAAAGATTCTGGTGAAGAGGATCCAGCACCAAATGCTGTTGTGATACATGAGAATGCACCCATTGAGGGGGAGCATCAATCTGTTCTTGGAAATGTTACAGTAGCTGTTGAGCTTGGAGACTGGGTAGAAGACCCAGGGTTTATAGTCTGTGGATTGGATTATCCAGATTCAGATAATGAGATGTCTGTAAATAGACCGAAGACCAATTATGATCTTGCTTCTGAGATGTTGCCAGATGATGTGGTCAGATTTCATGATTTGAATAAGCTGAAAGAGGACCTCAAAACCAGTTTTGTTGAAGAAGTGAAGTTAATGGAAACCTCTCTTGCTTCCTCAATTAATTCAATAATGACTAATTCTGTAGTTAGATTGGCCTCAGCAAGAGGATCTACTGCTCCAAATGATTTTGTCTCTAAATCTGATCTTGAATCCATGAAGAATGAGCTGAAAGAATCATTCAGTGTATCAGTTGCTAAGATGAAGCAAAGCTTTTATGAAGAAATGAAAATTTTAGAGAGATCTTTCGAGCTATCTCTGGCTTGTAATTTATCTTCTTTTATGTCTGAGCTTATGGAAGAAGTGAAAGAGTTCCAGACTCAGTCTTCAAGAATCGAATCAGATCTGGAAGCTCTCAAGACATCATTTGCTGCTTTGGATTCTTATATGAGCTCCAAGTCTCAAGCTGACAAGGACCTAGCTTATGTGAAGATGTAGTAAGCCAGTTTGTCTCGGTGTTTGAAAGTTTCAAAACCTCAGTGAAGGATCATGTTCAATTACAAGACTCTCAAGTTCAAAGCCTAATCAGTGGTTTCTCTAAGAGTTTTAAAGAAATTGTTTCCTTCTCTCTTGGCCCTCTCACATCCAAACTATCAGTTGACCTGAATCAAGTTCGAGCAATGTTGAAGGAGGAGATTGGTTCTATTTCAACCAGTGGATCTGTGGACTCATCAGAGTTGAGCCGAGTGGTGCTTTCTACAAGAGATTCTGCCAGAGAAATAATGAAGATCGTTCAAGATTATATGAGAGAAGCCTCTGCCTCTCAAGAATCCATAAAGAGAAAAGTGGACTACTACTTCACCAAAATTTTCACCAAGCATCAACTCGAACACCACTTCAAGCTGATGTTGGAAAACATGAAGCTACCTCCAGTCACTCAAGCTTTCAGAGAACAAGTGAGCAAGCTAAGAGAACTGACGCCTGCCTTAGAGAAATTCATGGAGAACAAAGATGATTTCATCTCTGCTATGGAAAGAGGAGGAGGAATTATTATGGATTTTAGAAATCTGCTGCTGCCCTTCTTGCATGTTGATGCCAGACCAGTCATCATACCTCCTGCTTTGCCTGCTTCTGCCTCAGCTACTTCCACAGTCCAGCTGACTCCTGCTCAAGCTATTCGCAGCCTCACACCGATGATCACCCAAAGATCTTCAACCTACAGGCCTGACTCTGTGTCAGTGGCCCAGCCTCCTTTGATCTTTTCTGGGATTCCAAAACCTTCACCTACATCCTCACCACCCGAACCTTCTTGTGATCCCAAAGGAAAATCTCACGTGGAATAGGTGGAATGATCCAGTGTCTAGGATTTTTGATAGGAATTCCTTTGTATTCTGTTTTTGTACCTTTTGACTACTCTAATACAGAACTCCTTTTACTTCTCATGTTTTATTTGTCTCCTATATATATGCTTTCCCAATTTTTGATTATCACAAAGGGGGAGAATAATAAGGAGAATAAGGGGGAGAACAAAATGAGAGAATAAGGGGGAGAACAAAGAGAATGAAAAATATTTTCAATGGAGAAACATAAGGAATAAGGGGAGACACTTTACCCTTCTTTTCATTTTTTCCCTCTGATACTTTATGTCTATTTAGTACCTTATGATTGTTACCTCTGATAACTTATGTCTATATAATACTATTTCTATTATCTCTGATGCTATTTTCAATAAGAAAATTGAATTCAATATTATACTCTTTACTATTATATTTTCACTATGTTAAATGCCCATATCATAAATTGTGATTATCAAAAAGGGGGAGATTGTTGACCTCACCTGTTTTGATAATCTCAATCCTGTATTCATATGTGTTGAAAATCCCAATTATGTTTTCATTCTATATGATATTCTTAAGTATCATTGATCTATACTTTAATTCTTTCAAATCTCTGATCAAACCAATAATAATTTGTAAAATAGTCTTTGGAAAATGTTAATCCTCATTTATCCATGTTCATACAAGTTATAAATTGATTCTAACCCAATCAGATGTGTTCTGCATAAAACAGATAAGTAATCTGCCTATAGCTACTGATAATGAGCTACCGGTAACCAGTCTACCGATAGACTTAGTCTACCGACAGACAGCTACCGATAGACTTAACACAGAGCTACCGATAGACTTAACACAGAGCTACCGATAGACTTAACACAGAGCTACCGATGTGCTTATAAATGTAAGCTACTGACTTACAGACAGCTACCGATACAAATATAGAGCTACCGGTGTAAGTATTAATAGCTACCGATGGAATAAGAGTCACCGATGGAGGAAGCTACTGATAGACTCACAGCTACCGATACCGATGCATGGAGCTACCGACGCATGCAGCTACCGACGCATGCAGCTACCGACGCATAGAGCCACCGATAGAGTCAAAGAAACTAATGACATTGAGCTACCGATGTTCAAGCTATCGATGTTCAAGCTACCGATGTCCAAGCTACCGATGCTGATCACCCACCGATCACTCGACGTACTGTTTGAATTTCTTTATTTCCTATATTTAATCTATCCAACGGTCATATCATGTACATTTTAATGATTTGTCAAATATCTGATAAAGGTTGTCGGATGTCAGGAACCCGTACCTCGTACCTGCAGAAAGGAAATCTTTTCTGTCTCCTGTTGCACGTGACATATATACAAGAAGACTCTGCTGAAGAGATAAGCGAGAAAACACACACAGAGACAAGGAAGACATACGACATACTCAAGAAAAAGCTCTGTGCATACAAGAAGAACCAAGCCAGACAGAATCACATATACAATCAAGCATACTCGAGAAGAGTTCTGTGCATTCAAAAGAATATCAAAGAGCTTCATCGACTACATCTCACTACCTACGAACCTGGAGCATACAACACTCTGTTTCTCAAACAGAAACGAGAAGAGGACTCAAACTCACTTCTGATCGAATCCAAAGAAGTCCAGAGATACACTGAAATCACCAGAACCACTTCTAAACTCTACAACTCTTGTTCTGTGATTTATTATTACTGTTTTTGAGCAGTGTGTGTTATCTGCTGTATCTAACACATACACTGTCTCTTGTACTCAAACTGAAGGATTTGTAAATCCTTACCAAACTCTTTCATTCTTTCTTTCCCATGAATAACAGTGGTAGAGGTCGTGTGTGACCTGGACAGCTGGTTTCTGTTGTACTGTTTCCCACGAAGAACAGTGGTAGAGGTCTTGGACCTGGACAGTTGTAAACTGTTGAACCCCGATCCAGGGTGTGGATCATTTTTATATAAACTTTTGAGAGGACTAAGTCTTGGCTTGAGACTGAACCTCTTGGTTACATTGTTGTTCCATCTCTTTCAAAGTTTTACTCCGCTGCTAATCACTTTAAAACTAATACTGTTTTTAAAGTTACTTTGATAATTAAATTAGCAAGTGTTTATGATAAGTGTACATTAGTAAGTTAGTTTCAAAAGATAATCACACACTCCTGTGTTGATTAACTGGGAATTAATCAATCCCTTGAGAATCTGACAGAACCTATACTTTAATATAAATTCACTACAGTTTAATTTATTATTTTCTTTGGGGGTCTTTAAGACATTGTTTTTTTTAAATACAGAAATTTTAATTGGTACTCAATTCACCCACCTCTTGAGTAAACCACTCCGACCAACACAAAGTATTTAAAAAATGGTTTTAAATATGTTTTGATGATTATATTATATGTTATTAAGGATTTATTTAAATAATTTATTGAACATTATTTTAAAAAAAATGGTTTTAAAAAGGTTTTATTATTAAAAATTAAAATTTTTAATGAATAATGTATACATTCATCATGACTGTTTTAAAATGATACTAAATCTTAATTTATATATTTTTCAAGTTCTTTTAATGAAAATTATTTAGAATATGTTATATGATTTAAAAAGTGAATTTCTAATAAAGGTTACTATCCAAATAAAATGCTCCATGTGTTCTTTCAAACTCATTCTTCATCTAAGATGGAATAATATCATATAATATGGGAGTTACTGGGGACATGATCCATGAATAACACTAATTTCATTTTTAAAATGTTTTTTATGGTAAAATGTTTTTGACCCCTTCCAAATACAAACATTATATTATTTTGAATCTTGCTTCTTTTAATTTGTTATAAATTGATGACATGGTTATGAGACCTCTCTATTTTTCATAGGTTATGATGTGATATAACGTTAGTTATACCCATTTAATTTAATTGTTTGTGATATGATGTTAATGAAATCCATCTATTTTAATGGTTCATGATAAGATGATTTTTTACATTTGTAACATGGATGTGTGATTTAATTGTGTGACAGGCAGGGCCTATATCTCACACTAATGAATTGGGTAACAATGGATGAATCATTTTTATATATTTTATACATGCACCCTGGTTGCACGTCCCAGAGATTTTACATGAACCTGATTACATGTTCAAAATGTTGTGAGTGAACCTTTTTTACATGTTAAAAATGTTATGTATAAGCCTAATTACTTTCTCACATTATTATTCATGAAACCGATTGCATAATCACAGTGTTATGTAAGAACACGATTACATGTTCATATATTATACATGGACCTAGTTATGTGTCCATAAGTTTATGTTTGAACATGATTACATGTTAAAACTATTGTGCATGAACCATATTACATGTTCGCAATTTTATTCACAGATTAGGTTTTGTTTCAATAGATATTGGCATGAACCAGATTACATGTTCACAATGTATTGTATGAACCTGATTAAATGTTCACAGTTTTATTTGCAGACCTTGTTCCATATATATAAATTTATTCATAGAAAGAATTAAATGCTCGTAATGTTATGTGTGAAGCTAACTACATATTCACAATGTTATTCATGGACATATTTTTATGTCTATAAGTTTATGTGATGACCTTATTTCATGTCATTAAAATATTGAGTAAATATTTTTCAACTTATACATGTACAAAGTGTTATATGATAATATATATAACATAATTATTTTTCTAATTAATTTGTTATCGTCTCATGGGTTTTTCTATTGATATCATTATGATTCATGCCTTATGAATTACCAATATTTATACCATGACTCTTTTATATGATCTTTAATATGTAGGGTATGTTCATGAATTGTTATTCTCATGTTATAGTACCCTTTTTCTAATGTTATACATATGTATATCCTTTATTTGCACTTAATGACCATCTATGCTCTCCCAATTCGAATGTTTCCTTTCACCAGGTCAAAAAGAAAGGTAAATAGTAGGTTTTCTAAATGGGAGGATATTTTTGGGAAACATTTAATATCTTTCACTGAGATATAATATTTCATCCCCTATTTCTAATGAAGGTAAACTTTTATGGAACAGAAGAATGCATTTCAGTAATGTAACTAATATTCATCTAAAATGTTGTAATATATATTTATGTGAAATATGTGTCTCAATAGTTGGTATTAATGGAAATTTTTAGTAAATATATGGAATATAGGATGATAAAACATTAGTGAGATTCATATAGATATTTCTAAGGATATGTATATGGATGTCTCTAAGGATAAGATTAAAGTGTAATAGATTTTAAAGTTGGTGTCATGATTTAGGCATCCTATAGGTACTTTTTCATGGTTATGTGGTTTTGTGCTAGGGTATTTTTTTCTCACACTATGCTTTACGATATTAGTTAATAGTGGGAACTAGATAGAGCTGTGATAAAATTGAATTTTTTGTTTGTGGAAAGTATAGGAATTATACAAATCAACGTATAAAGTGAAAATTTCATGAAGAGAATCAGAATGGTGGTACCAGTATTATAAATATGTTTGAATATAAAGAGACCGCAAACTAACATGTGAAAGGTATGGTTTGATATTCTAGTATTTTTTACATTAAATATAATAAGAATGATTAGATTGAGGTTATGAAACCTTAAGAAAATATTCATGGTTCATATTCTAGGAAATAGGTATTAAAAAAATTGTTCATGAATACTGAGTAATGATGTACTAATAATTTTGTATTATTGATTCCTAGACTAAGTTATATGAGTCCTGAAGTATATAATGAGCTATTTTATAATGTTTTAATTAAGTATTATCAATAATGTGTTAAATGTTTCTGATGGACAAGATAATTTAGTTAATGGGATGGTTACATTAAGGGAAGTTAACCCTTGACATGTTTGTAAGGACGTAAAAATGATATTCAGTATTGATAAATAGATGATGATATGGATAAAGTAAATTGAATAGTATTTAGGATATCAAAACTGATAAATAATTTTCTAAAAAAGTAGTCCATGTTATCATGGATGAATTTTACAACTATATAGATTGAAGGAATATATCATGTAATCTTTTGAATAGGGAAACCTCTATGTTTTTTCAAAAGGATTTATTGAAATTTAGATTATTACCATTTTTCAAAATAATAAATGATGAAGTTATTCGCATATTTGATATGTGACAGAAATGAGATACTTTATGACGTATTGGGTATCAATGTTAAGTTGTTCCTATTAAAATATTTCTAATGTCTTGGATTTTGATCTTTTGGAAGGATTACAAGGTTAACAATTTATGGAATGGTTTATGTCAAAAATCCGATGAAGTTTATGATATTAAAGTATTATCTCACCATATAATGATTTTTTAATGTTGAATAACATGTCATAACCATATCATAATGATGATAACTAAATACAAATGGGGGACTTATCATTGGACCTCGTTATTTATTTATTACATGTGAAATGATAAATTAACCTTCAATCTTTAAAGTAGCAGATGTAGTTAAAATTGATCAAGGAACAACCAAAGGGTGATAATTTTCATATTAAAAGGGACAAAAATTATAATTAATTAGGATATTAGATAGTAAATTGATTCCTCAACTCTTATAAAATGATATTGAATAATATTTATCATCATACCTTCATAGTTGTTGAATCAATGGTATTATAAATCATCATAGATTTATGGTTTTGAGTAACATAACATTAAATTGAAAATAAAAATTACTTTTGATCATTTATATTTATAAGTATATATAATTATTTCTATTTTCCCATCTTTTTTAAATATTCACACTATAGAGACCCATATCTTGACGTACATGGTCATTACATTACTTTTGAGGAATACGTAATATATAACAAAAACAAACACAGAAGGACCGTAATAGTTTAGTGTCTTTGGAAACTTGTAAAAATAATCTTCTAATCATGGTGAAAGATCTTCAACATCTCCCATAATGATCTTCCCCTTTTTTTCTTACCTAAAACATCTCCTTATATCCTGGGGAAAAATAAAACATACAAAGGGTGAGCTCAAATTCTCAGTAAGGGAAATAATGGATAAAATAAAAAAAACCATATACATTTGAATGTAAAAACATTAACATAATGTTTAAACATCAAAATCTTGAGGAATGAAATAAAACATGGTAGTACGTAAGGCATAGATCATAATGGAAAATCAATCATGATAAAATATCATGGGAATAAAACATTTAATTGTGGAAAACCATTAAGCACATGATATTATTTTCCATATTAACCAATACATTGCTGCCAAGACCATCTTATTGGACAAAGTCTCTTTCTGAATCGAGTTTACTCCTCGTTCCAGTCCTATAACACTGAACCAGATTAACTAACCATTCCAGCCATTTCTATCTCATGAGATATAAAACATTACCCAATGCATTGGAAGGAGATATAGGTCCCAACCATCTCATAATGAAATCATTCTTACCTGTGCCATAACATAAACATAAATCATTCTTCATAACCCAAAAAATAAAATGGATTTCAGAAACATCATCCTATCATAACATAATCCCTATAAAACAAATGGATATAATTTCATTATAAAAAAAGTTAAAACATGTATATCATAGAGATATTATAATTGAAACATACACATATGAAATAATGTCATCTAATATGGAAAATGGTTTTGATAAAACACTTGAAATGAACTCTTGAGGAAAATATCCTTTCTTCTTCAAAATCATTTTATTTTTACAAAATTCCATGTAATCTCATCGCGTACGTGCATATGGCAGTCCATACGTACGCACGAGAGATGATATCATTCCCGTGATCGTGGAATTATATTGAAGTGTATGTATAATATTTCTGAATCAATATTACTTTACAATAATCATATATAGTTATTTATTTACACCATTATACCCATCCAAGTATGGGGGTGGTGGAAAACAGATTACACCACAGCGTGGGGACGGTATTCCGTACGTACGCACACGCAGTGCTTTCATTTTCCGTAGGATGGATAGAAGATGAAATAGGGTTGTTTTATATTTTTAATAACATATCTTTATATTAGTGATACTAATGTTATTAATTTATGATGAAACAAATAAAGAAGAATAATTATAAGAAGAAATAAATTGGAATGAATCGGTAAAGGATATTACCTCTTCTTTGACGCGCCTCTTCTTAACCTCCTCTTAAGGAACTAGATTTGGTCTTTTGGGGAGACCAGAACTTATATAATTTTTCTAGGGAAGTTTAGAATGGAAATTTTAAGGTTTAGGCCAATCTTGAAGGATCAAAATTGTGTAAATAGGAGAGGGAGGAGGTGCCCTTTTATAAGGGAGGAGAGGGGCACATTAGGAAAACATAGAATATTATTTTATTATAAAGTCATATTCAGTTTATAAAAGCTCCAAATTGATTTATTTCAAAAAGAAAGTGGGTATGTGTCGAAATCCTGTCAACCAATATGTTTTAGACAAGTTTAGGTTAATATTTTATCCTTATCATTTAGATTTAACTCTAAGTTAAATAATTTAACTTTTACCGTGTCATCTTGATTTCTTACACTCTATGGTAAATAAACTTAATATAAAAAGCCAAACGAACCCCAAGTGGTTAATTATTTATATATATATAACCTTATCTAAGTATTTTTTCTGAACCATATATTTTTAGGAATAAAATAACAATTAATAATATAATATTTGTTTCAAAAACTATTTTATGTCAATTTTGATACTATTTGGTAATTGATTTTTGTGGTAATAATAAAAGCATTATTAGTTCTAAAAAATTTAATATAATAAATAATAACATGTCTTACTAACGTAGAAATTTAGTTTAATTTATAAAAAGTTTCAAATTACATTTATTTGGGTATTTATAACATCAATAATGTTAATATTTCATTAATAAGGTAATTACTGCATCATCATTGTGTCATAAAAAATTAAATTATTTAATGTATAAAAATTATAAATAAACTTCCATTATGTAGGAAATCTTTTTATATTTCTAATGATTATTTATAGTTGAATTTATATTGTGTATAACCCTATATTAAAAATATTTTAGTTATTATACTATGATTTTAACTATTTTATCTCTTCATTAAATAAAATAATAATAAATGTACTAATCTAATCCATGTGGACCTAAAGGGTCATATTTTAATCATAAGGTTGTTTTTGGTCTAATTACACTTATCCAATAGAATTAGGACATGTTTTAGGGTAATAATAATATCACGTTTACCCTTAATTACCCTATTTACTTTTAACCGTGGTAAATAAAAGTAAAAAGTTACTATTCACCAAAAAAAAATTTATCTTATTAAACCACATTTTACTCCTTGACATTAACTATGTATCTCGGATTTTAAATATTCAACTCATAGAAGCGGTAATATTATGTTTTATGTACAATTGCAAATGCTCTTAGGAGGTGGGTAAATGACCGTGAAAATTTCAACAAAAGTTTTATATATCTAAAATTGTTATTAAATAACTCCAATTAATTACATTGAAATTATATAATTATTATGAATCTATTTTGACCTAAAATAAATTTAAATAAAATAAATTATTATTTAAATAAAAAGTCAGTTTTAACCAAAAACTTAGTGTTTTCACTATTCATCAAAAATTGAATGTTTTCAAAAAAATACCAAAATTTCACCCTAGGATAATTTCAATTTTCCAAATCCAAAAATGAAATCCATTTTGAATGAGAAAATTTATAAATTTTCAAAAACTGGGTATTACTATTCATAACAGTTAGTTTATATAATATTTTAATAACATATCATTGTTTAGTGAAACTCGATATTGCGTACAACACACGCTATCGTGGAAGGTCACGATTCTGCGTAAAGCAAGCCATGTCATGCTTGCATGTAGTGAAAGATTTTTTTATTATTGTGTATAATAGAATCTAATCATATTTCATTTATACATTGAATATATATATATATATATACTCAATGTTGCGTAGAATAACTTCTATCAAGCAAAGTTGAAATTTTGTGTAACACGATCCAAGAATAGTGTTGCATATAATACAAGATAATACAGTGTTGCGTATAGAGAAATATAATCTTGGTGTAGCAAACAACAAAAGACATCAAAAAAATTAAAAATAGTACTTCTCATTAAATCTCGTGGTTTTACATTCTACCCCCCTTAAAATGAATTTCGCCCTTGAAATTCGTCGGGGTTATAAACGGGTTACTACATGAAGGTTTCTTAAATAGAAACCCACATCATAAAAAGGACTACCAAAACATAACTTTGAGAACTAGATTATGAAATTTAATGGTTACCCAAATTAACTAATCACTGGGTTTCCACATAGGATAAGATATGTGAAAATATGGATATGGAAGAGAAATATAACCATCATGTTCTGATGGAAAGTGGTAGAGAACATGGTTATGAAAAATCCAACAACAAAAAAGCCATAAATTTGTGATGATCTAAGGTACCATCTGATTCATCAGATATGAGGGCAATAAGAAATCAATTTTGGTTTTCAATATCATTTCCCTAAAGTTGAAAAAACTGGAATTAGAAGAAATAATTTCTTGATTTTGGTACAATCTCACCGTTGGTCGTTCCTTGAACAATTTCCACTTCATATCTTAAAGAAATGAAGTTGAATTTTTCATTCATGAAGTGTTAGCAGATCATGCGATAGAATGATAGGTCATTCCATCTGTCTCAAACAAAAGGTAAGCATAAGTATATCTATAGTGAGATTAATCGTATATAGTTCCTAAAATGGTCTTATCCATCATATATCATACCACATAATAAATTAAAACTAATTTATACTAACTAGGGACTTATTATAGGCTAGTTGTATGCGATAAAGGCCTAACTCACTTCAGTTGTGGGTTCGATTCCCACATCCTTGTCCGACGCAACGAGTTGTCTCTCGTCCTATGGGTTGTCCTTTTTCTAAAACTATACTGTTATATCATTCCAGGAATAATATCTAAAAACAAGTTATATCCTTAAATAATACTATCTAATGTCTAACATAATCCATTACAATCTTTAGGCTTATCCAAAATACATCTGTCTAATCACTTGGTATAAAGAAAATGATTACCTGAAAGGACACATAACAAGAACTTGAATACCATCATTTATCCCCCATATATCATAAGATATATAATGTTGGTATCATTCCAAACATGTGAATACGTTGATCATCCATTCTTTTAAAACATGAATTACCATAGAACCTTAGTGAAATCATGAGTGCTCTCAAAAGTTAACTATTTCTACATACCAAAATCGGAAAATATCTATATACTCAAACCATGATATCACTTTGTCCTTATACCAGTCATGAGCTCATTAATACTATCAAACGTATCATTATCTCCTTATCCTTTCATTATGCACATATCATCTACCTTCCAAAAATATTTGAATAACCTTTCATGGTTATCGGCACCATTCATCCTATACTTTCAAAAACATAAGGAAAGACAACAGTGTAGCAATCCTTATATTTTTATTAATTCCATAGTACCATACATTATTCTTTATAAACATAAAATTATTACACTACCATCTTAAATAATTGACCAAGCTTCATCATTGTATTACTCAACACATATATCATCTCATATACCATTTGTAGTCTCTTCATCATCATCAACATAAATACTACCCATACGACCATGCTGATTCTCTTCATGAAATTTTCCCTTAGAGAATTGGTTTGCATAATGTCCGCACATTCCATATTTAAAACATTTAACCATTGTTGATGTCTTACCAATACCATTATCCTATTCCATGGTGTTAATTGAACCTTTTCCTTTACAATTAATGGCTTTTTATCCTTCTTTTCCACACCCAAATCATCTTCCAGTTCCTTTGAAACATTCTCCCTGATGCCTCATCCCACATGATTTACATGAGGGGAATTGAACATTCTTTCCTCTATGATCATCATGAAACTCCAACTTTCTCTTATTAGCTTAGTCAGGAATCTTACCAAAGTTGAGATTATTGGTCATATTATGAGATAATTTATTAGGAATAATAACGATATGTTGACTTCCTGATCCAATTTCATTTGGTTTCTCATGAAGAATATCATTACATTGTCCATCATATCCTCCATTATCGTGAATCTTCCTGTTTCCATCCATTTTCTAAAACCCAAAATGAATAGTGTGAGAGGAAAAAATCAAAATCAAGGGGGATTATCTTCAATATCTAACATCTTAGGTTAAATTCTAATATCTTTACCGTAATTATAAGACTATAACTTATACTTATATGTAACCTAAGGGACATCCCTAGACATACCGTAGAAATATCTCTAGGGATATCACTAAAGTTTTTCGGATCATAGTTTCCAATGGTTAACTAAACCTTTCTTCTGATACCAACTGTAGAGACCCATAGCTTGACGTACATGGACATTACATTACTTTTTAGGAATACATAATATATAACAAAAACAAACACAGAATGACCATAATAGTTTAGTGTCTTTGGAAACTCGGAAAAATATTCTTCTAATCATGGTGAAAGATCTTAAACATCTCCCATAAAGATATTCCCCTTTTGTTTTATTACCTAAAACATTTATTTATATCCTGCAGAAAAGAAAAAAAACAAAGTGTGAGCTTAAATTCTCATTAAGTTCAATCATGGAGAAAATAAAACAAACCATATGCATTTGAACTTAAAAACATCAACAAAATGTTTAAGCATCAAAATCGTGAGCAACGAAATAAAACATGGCAGTACGTAAGGAATAGATCATAATGGAACATCAATCATGAAAAAATATCATGGGAATAAAACATGTAATTGTGGAAAACCATTAATCACATGATATTATTTTCCATAGTATCCAAGGAATTGTTGTCAAGACCATCTTAGTGGACAAAGGCCCATTCTGAATCGAGTTCACTCCTCGTTCCAGTCCTGTAACACTGAACCGAATTAAATTACCGTTCCAACCATGTTTTTCTCATGAGATATAAATCTTTACCCAATACATTGGACAGAGATATAGGTCCCAAATATCTCATAATTAAAGCATTCTTACGTGTTCCACAACATAAACATAAATCATTCATCATAGACAAAGAATAAAATGGGTTTCATAAACATCATCCCATCATAACATAATCCATATAAAACCAATGGATTTTATTTAATCATAAAAAAAGTGAAATAATTTAAATCATAGATATATTATACTTGAAACATACACATATGGAATAATGTCATCTTAGATGGAAAATGATTTTGATAAAACACTTGAAATGAACTCTTGAGGAAAATATCTTTTCTTATTCAAAATAATTTTATTTTCACAAAATTCCATTCAGTTTTAAAAGAAAATGATTTTTTTTGAAAATAATAACGAAATATTGAAGAGGAATCTTAAATAAAATAAGGTGTTATAATAACCATAAAAATCCTTTCATGCCGTATAAGTTAAAAAACATTCTCCTCATACTTTTAACGAAAATGTCAAAAAGTACCACATATGGTAAACAGAAGAATGATTCCTTCCATAAAAAAATGTAAAAGTAAAAGAGGGGAAAACATGACTTTAAAAATACATGTATGAATATTAAACACTTTATGAAAAATATTTTTATGGACATGGATGAAAAAAAATAACCTCAGTAAATACTTACATATAAGCATTCTCAGATAAAAATGATATTTGAAAAATTTTCCATTACCTTATGTTTGATATGCATCGTATGTATCTAAACCTCTTGTATAATGATTTAAAATAATGTCATTGACTTATTATAGAATCCTTTTCATTGATATGATATCATATATGGTTCACTTATGACTTTATCTTACCCATTCTTTTGTAAATTCCATGTTAAAGCAACGTTTTGGGTAAAATCGTTTCGTTTATCATACTTCATTCAACTTGTTGTTCTTAATATTATTACTTATATCCTAAGTTACTTAATTCCAGAATATAAAACCTGATTTATATATAATATATATTCATCATATAAATATATATGATAGATCGATAAATGTAATTAAATACACCATTCATGGAGACGGTAGGCTGTACGTACACATGAACACTGTTTTCGTTTCCTTATTGAATTAAATGGAATTGAGTAAATGAAACATATATGTATATAAATCCAATATCATTGTTATGTAATATCATTAATGAGTATTTATTATATATACATTATAATCATACTTGAATGGTTAATCATGGAAAATGAATCCCATCGCGTTCGTGGAGACGGTAGTCCGTACGTACGCACGAGCGATGATGTCATTCCCAAGATCGTGGAATTGTATTTAAGTGTATGTATAATATTTCAGAATCAATATCACTTTACAATAATAATATATAGTTATTTATTTACACCATTATACCCATCCAAGTAAGGTGGTGGAAGAAAATAGATTACACCACAGCGTGGAGACGGTATTCCGTATGTACGCACGTGAGGTGATTTTGTATTCTGTAGGATGGATAGAAGAGGAAATAGGGTTTTTTTATGTTTATAATAATATATCAGTATATGGATGATACTGATGTCTTTAATTTATGATGAAACAAATAAATAAGAAGTAGTAGAAGAAGAAATTAATTGGAAAGAATCTGTATAGGATATTACCTCTTCTTTGACGAGCCTCTTCTTAACCTCCTATTTAGGCACTAGAGTTGGTCATTTGAGGAGAACAAAACCTCTATAATGTTTCTAGGGAAGTTGAGAAGGGAACTGGGCAGGGTTTTTACGAGCATGATGGCTCAAAATTGTGTAAAGAGGAGAGGGAGGAGGTTCTGTTTTATAAGGGATGAGAGGGGTACCTTAGGAAAACATAGAATATTATTTTATAATAAAGTCATATTCGGTTTATAATAGCTCCAGATTGATTTATTTCAAATCTAAAGTGTGTATGGGTCTAAATCCTGTCAACCAATACGTTTTATACAAGTTTAGGATACTATTTGATCCTTATCATTTAGATTTAACTCTAAGTTAAATAATTTAACTTCTACCATGTCTTCTTGTTTTCTTACAATATATGGTTAATAAACTTACTATAACATGACAAAAAAACCCCAAGTGGTTAATTATAAATATATATTAACATATATTAGTAATTTCTCAGAACCTTAGATTTTTTAAAATAAAATAACAATTAATAATATAATATATGTTTTAAAAACTATTTTATGTCAATTTTGAAACTCTTTGGTAATTGATTTTTGTGAAAATCATAACAGCATTATTAGTTCGAATAATGTTAATTGAATCAATAATAACATTTCATATTAACCTTAAAAATTAGTTTAATTTATAAATTGTCTCAAATTACATTTATTTGTGTATTTATAACATCAATTATGTTAATATTTCATTAATAAGGTAATTACTACATCATCATTGTTTCATAAATAAATTAAATTATTTAATGTCTATAAATTTTAAATAAACTGCTATTATGTATTAAATCTTTATAGATTTCAAATTAATATTTATTGTTGAATTTATCTTATGTATAACCCTATATTAAAAATGTTTTAGTTATTAGACTTTGATTTTAACTATTTTAACTCTTATTTAAATAAAATAATAATAAATGTCCTAATATAATCCAGGTGGACCTAAAGGGTCATATTTGAATCCTAAAGTTGTTTTTGTCTAATTACACTTATCCAATAGAATTAGGACATGTGTTAGGGAATAATAATGTCATTTTTACCCTTAATTTCTCGATTTACTTTTAACCGTGGTAAATAAAAGTAAAAAGTTATTATTCACCAAAAATTATTTTTATCTTATTGAACCACATATTACTCATTGATATTAACTGTGTCTCTCAGATTTAAGAAATTCGACTCACAAAATCTGTAAAATTATGTTTTATGTAAAATTGCAAATGCACCTAGGAGGTGGGTAAAAGACGGTAAAAAAGTTCAATAAAATTTCTATATAACTAAGATTATTATAAAATGACTCCAATGAATTACATTGAACTTATATAAGTATTATGTATCTATTTTGAACTAAAATAAATTTATATAAAATAAATGATTATTTAAATAAAAAGTCGTTTTTAACCAATAACTCAGTATTTTCACTATTAATAAAAAATTTAAAGTTTTTAGGAAAATACCAAAATATCACCCTAGGATAATTTCGATATTCCGAATCCAAAAATGATGTCCATTTTGAAAGCAAAAATTTATAAATTTTTAAAAAATGCGTATCACTATCCCTAACGGCTAGTTTATATAATATTTTAATAACATATCGTTGTTTAGTCAGACTCAGTATTGCGTACAACACATGCTATCGTGGAAGGTCACTATTGTGTGTGCAGCAAGCCAAGTCAGGGTTGTGTGTAGTGAAAGATTCATTTTTTGTTGTTTATATTAGAATCCAACAATATTTCATTTATACATTGAATATATATATATATATATATATATATTCAATTTTGCGTAGAATAACTTCTATCAAACGAACATGAAATTTTTTATAACATGATCCACGAATAGTGTTGGGTATACTGCAAGCTAATACGGTGTTGTGTATAGTGCAAGATATTCTTGGGGTAAAATACAACACAAGACATCAATTGATTTAAAAGGAATACTTCTCAAAAAATCTCGGGGTGTTACACACTCCAACCATCATGGAAACCATGTTGTGAGTGACTGTGGGTAACCACTACAGTTTCACCTTTCCCTATTAAAATAAAATTTATGTATGAATTTTTATGATGTGGTTTTCTATGATGGGAAAATTATTATATTAAAACATAGATAAAATGGGAGAATTTCTATTGTGATATTCATTTTTAGGGTTTTAGGACATAACACACCATGATTTTGTAAAATATTGTTTTGAATTAATTGATTTAGTTTGATGTTTTTCATTTATTGTAACACTATATATATATTTTTCAATAAAATAAAAATGTTTTTCTTATTTTATAAGAAAAAATAAATTAATATTTAACTACATTAGGCATTTATATTATCTCAGGGTACACATAACACTGTGTTTGGGTTGTATTACACATAATATTGAGTTCCTTGATAGCTTGTGTTACATGCAAATCCATATTTTTACTAAATTATAATATATTATTATTATTATTATAAAAATATTATTGTATATACCACTCATCCCATTAAATGGATGTTATTAATAATTTATAATAAATTGTGATGAAATTATTCAAACATGTATATAATATGAATCCAATGGTTATTAATTAGTAGAAATGAATGAAAGAAATATTTTAAAATAAAGAATTTACTTTTCTAAGAAAATAATTTTCTCTAAATAAATTAATCACAACAATTTTTATTAATGTAGCAATAAAATTTATATTTTATATATTATATCGATACTTTTTATAATTGTTCAAAATATTTTGTAGGTATAATATAAGAATGAATAATTTTTTTTAAATGAAAAGATGCATTTGTCTAAAATGTAATTTTATAGCGTTTTAATAGAGACCAAATTTTTAATATGATGATAAAAAATTTAATAAATTTTATTTGAAAAAATAATATTCCTTTTTTAAATTTTAGTATAATAATTTACATTGGGTGATTTTTTGGTATTGATCTGAGTAGCTTCTTTTTTTGATGACCAGTGAAAAGCATTAAATATTAAATCAAAAAAAAATCACCTAATTTATTGTTAAAGTGAAATTATATTTTAATTGTATTTTAAAGAAAATTATATCAACTATATATCACTTAATACAATTTCGGTCATTTTATAGAATTTTTCAATGAAATTTGATATAAAAGCATTTCAATCTTTTAAACCTTTTCACTTAAAAAACCATTATTGTCTTCCCGTCTTTAGGATTTATTTTAATTTAATTTATGCCACTTATGTGATTTAAATTTTGATTATTTTATTCCATTATTTACAAATAATAATTTATAATTTTTGATAATTTCTTGTTAGTTTTGTACCATAAGTATTAGTGAATGTGATTATAATTAATTGTAGCAATTAGGGTACAAATTAGCCTAACAAATGACTAATCTGTAAACATAAGACCCAAATGTTCTATAAACTTGTAAAAAATCTATTTTTTACTCATATATATACCATATATTTAATTTTATATAATTTTTTCAATTATTGGAGTCTCATAACCATGTAAAAATGTTGACAGAATTCCCTTTTAAAAAACCTACAAGAATGGCACTCTTACTCCACTATACAAAGGCACTCATCGATCCCCCTTATTCACACCATTAAATACATTTGGATATACTAAAGTATGATTAAATAAGCTCAAAAATTCCTCCACTATTCCTAGAATTATACATATTCGAATAAATCGATCCCAGGTTGCCCTTTGGTGATAACAATAGGAGATACCCATAAAAGAGTTTACTTCCTATCTCATGATCTATTGTATTATTTTAATTATCCACCCCTTAAAATATTATTCTTCCATGATTATATAATAATATATTTAAACTAAATATATTTATATATTTTTATAATAATTTTTATTCCTAAATTTTTTTAAAAAAAATTACATCTAATGAGTGACAAACTTACAGTTCATGTGTACGGAAGACTACCCCCATGTGAAATTATGTTATTCATTTTTCCATTAACAACTATCATGGGTATGAATTATGTTGGAAATTATTTAATCATGGGTTATATATTATTTATATGATATATTTTTTCTTTTTTAATTATTATGTAAATCATAACTTCAGGCTTTTCATTTTGTGTCTATATGATAAGTTCATTTGAGTACGTGTGGATTACCACCTCCTCAAAGCATTATGGTTCATTCACATATTACATACATTGTATTAAGGATGTGTTTAGTGATCTAATATGTTATATATTACATAATAATTCTATTTTGATGAAATTATATACAAAAATATTTTTATTTTACTTTATTTCATTCAATATTACAATAAAACGGAAACCACATTCATGCGTACGCACGACATATTTTCTAAATTAAAGGTGTATTCCATTTCATATTTCTATAGTTTATATATTATTATAAATACATATATTAAGAATATATATGATATTTATACCATTTTTTACATTCTGTAATTATTTAAATCATTGTCTATGTAAGAGGATCAAGAGTAACAAGCCAAATCATATACGAAATAGAAAGTGGATATTACACAAAATTTCACACTAATAAAAAATTGTTAAAAAAGGTAATATAATGTCACAACCATATCATATATGGTATTTTATATACTAATATTTTTATTTAATGGAGTTATTATAATCTTATATTTATTATATATGAGGTTTGAAAGTGTGTGATGAAATTCAAGACTTTGGGTATGGGTTTTCTAATATCACTTTTATTTCAATGAGACATATACCATATTCAACACTCATTTATTTTTTTGGTGTATATAAATATCATGAATGTATTATATGATTAATAAAATTTATTTTATGGGTATTTACATACCCATTTTATGATATTTGTTCATGGGGTTTATGGTTAAAATGTTACCAAATCAGTAAAGTACTTGTTGTCTAAATTTTCAATCTTTGAGATACATGCCATATTATGCACCAATATTTTTCTATGGGATGTATATACTTCCCATTGAAATTTGATATCATTTATACTCTTATTTTAATTTTCATTTATGATTAATTTAATTTTAATCTTTCTTGGGTATTATGATTTATATTTATGAAAGTGGTAAGAGTTTAGTGCTACAATATCAACATTTATCCGTATTATTTATGATTAAAAATACATTAATGAGATATTATAATAAATATCTTAAGAACAATAATTTTGTTTCTTATCCTCTATTTATTCATGTTACAAGCAATTAATATAACCATTTTACACTAATTATTGCTTGTGATAATTAATAATATACTTATATGATAATCCAACATAATTTCTCCATTTAGTAAAAATATGTATTCATTAAAGCCTGTGTTTTATAAAACTATTTTAAATTTTTTTAAATATTACCATATGATGTTCAATGTCCATTTTTACCCTATTTTTATCTTTTATAAATGTTTATTTAAAAGGAATCAACTTCCCATTTTTTGATCAAGTCAGTTTTTTATACTTTCAAAGGCTCAAAAGTAATGTTCGAAATTTACGGACTTATCCTCCATCATAAAAGTAATTTCAATGAAGATCTCTCACCATGATAGAATATTTTGTTACAAATATCCAATGACAGTAAACTATTATGGTCATAAATCTTTTATATTTTTAATGTGCAAAATATTCATCTAAAATGATGTAGTATCCATGTATGTTAATCACGACCACTCTATTCTAGATAGGGGACATAGTGATATGGAACGAAAGAATATCTAATAATCCATATTTTAAATATTTGGAAGGAATCATCATGAAAATTTCTCCAAAGGGAAAATGAAATGCAATATGTGTAAAATATAAGGCCACCAAACTCATGAATATCAAATAGACATAATGAGGCTTGAAAATGTGAGTTGAGAAAATGAAGGAACCTATGAATTATCAAAAACTGGTTCAATGATTTAGCAGTAAAAATAAAGGTAACTATGAAATATAGAGTCCTCAACCATGGGTCCTCAATGGTAATCAGTATGATAAACCACCAAATATGAGGGAATAAAGGAAATATTATCCCATCACCACCACTGAGGTGGAACCTAACAAGGGACTCATACAAGATACAATTCATTTTTACTATAAAATTTAATTTTATTAATTCTAGTTCTACAAATTCATTTACATAATGAATGTTTTTAGATTATTAATTTCAAACCACTAATACATGGATTTATAGATATTCTTAAAAACATATAGTTATGAAATCATAGTAATACAAGTGTTTTACTCTTCTCATATAAGTTAATGTGGAAGTCGATTATAGTGAATATTTTAATCCTTCCCCAAGTAAAATTTGATGCTATATTGAACTTTCATTGTTTCTACCTAAATAAATCACACATCAAATATAAGTAAAATGAAATATAATTTAGTATTCTAAATTATCAGATGCTCTTGAAAATATTAATGTTAGATCATATATTTTCTTTGTAGAATCTATCAATGTTTTTAGAATTAATACCCGAATATGAAGAGTATCATTCCCATATATTTTTATTCATTGAAATAATTAACCGTTAGGAAATTCTTATTATAATATAATAAATTGTTGTATTTTCCTATGAGATTTAGGGGTTTCTCTTAGACTGTGAGGTTGATTTCTCAATAGAACTAATTCATGGAGCATTCCTCTCTCTAATATCCCATATAGGATAGAACCAATTGAAATGGAGGATTTAAGGAATTACATCTATGATAATTTTGTACAATGGTTTATAATTCCTACTGAAAGACCTTGGGGACCATCGATGATATTTATCAACAATAATGATATATCTCTATGGTTGTACATCAATTACCATTAGATCTGTATGATCACTATAGCGCAAAAGTATTACCTTCTAAGTAATAATTAACTGTTCGATCAACGTCAAGGTGATTATTACTTCTCAAAGGTGGATTTTTATAAAATATATTTTCATATAAGTCATTGGCACTATGAGCTTATATTGATTCCCTTAAAAATAATTAATTACTCTATAATCATCATGTATTTATATAATATAGTGATTAGTGACTACAATGTAATTTTTTATAGTATTTATTGATGGTATTTTCATTTACTCCAAGTGAAAGGAGGAACTTGAAGTTTATTTAAGGAATGTTCTACAAATATTGAGAAATGAGAAGTTATATGCTATGTTAAAAAATTAAGAATTTTTATTGTATAAAGATAAATTCATGGGCTTGGTGATCACAGGTGATGGAATTTAAGTAAACCCTTCAATGATAATGTTAATCAAAGAATGGACCAGACCCACTAGTATCATAGATATATATAGTTTTCAGTTATTCGTTGAGTCTTGATGATTATTTGAGATATATTTCATATAATTTAATATCCCATTAAATATGTTAATTTGGATTGAGGTAATGTATTTCTTAATAGAAAAATGTAATGATATCTTGTAGGATATTAACAGGAGGATAATCATCATAATTATACTCACAAAACCCTCAGGTTGAGATGATTTTCTCATATATGTCAGTGATTTAATGAAATTCTTAGGTTGTGTTCTAATAAATAATGACTACATGAAAAATATATGAATTAATAAGGATCGAGATCCATGAATAATACTACAAAATTTAAGAAATGTATTTTTCTAGGTAACCATTGTTGGGAGGATTTTGTGGCGAAAAGTCTACATTGAGAAGTGTTAAATATATATAAATCATATTTATCTAATGTGTTAATTCCCCGAGAAAGATACATGCATTAACAATGGTGGTTAGAGATGATCAAGGACTATTATTTCTCTATTTACTACAATCCTAAAAAAGAGAATATAGTAATTGATTCCCTTAAATGAAAGGAAATTACAACACAATTAACAATTAAAATTTATAAAGAGACAATAATTTTATATATATATATATCTGTGTTTTTTAAAGAATGAGTCATGATATTAAATATTCAAGGAAAATTCTATATCAAAAAAATTGATTACCCAACCATCTACCCATGAAAATTACATGTTTTCCCAAAGGAATGATTTTAGAATTTTTGATGAAGGTGGTATTAGAAAAGGAATTAAAGTTTCTTGAATTAAAAAATGATAAATTGGTTACATTGGGTTTAAAATAAGATATTATGTGCCTTTATCACCACAGATAGGGAAAGAGTTATTGGATAATACATATTGATCATCTTTCTCCATACATCATGAAAGTTGAAAGATGTATTATGGTCATTGACAATACTTTTGCTGAGACAAAATTATTAATGTTATTGTTAGATATTCCCTAATTTTATAGGTTTTACATCAAGTTAATTTGGATTAATGAATTACAAGGGTATGATGAATACATTTCTAATAACCACACTAAAATGACAAGACATCCCCATAGACATTTTCAGCAGTCTCCTAAATAAATCTGAAGGAATAAAATGTGATATTTTTTGGAATGGATTGAATCACAATGGTCTCCCACTTAATCATTGTTTTATAAGAATAATTTCATTAAAATATTCACATGGTATATATAAATTAATGGTTTATGATGTATGAGGATCTAATTTCAATCATATTTTATTTTGATCAATGGTTCACCTCTAAAATCTACAAGCCTCTTTAACACACTCTTAATAAAAAATCAAATTTCTGTACAACATATCTGCCCCAAAATGATGAAAATTCAGAAAGGGGAATTCAAAAATCTAGGTTATACTGGGATATTAAAAAATACAATATAATGGAGAATCATATCAACTTCTACCATTGGTAGAGTACATATTCGAAAACACATTCTACTAAATTATTCAAATATTAAAATATGAACCACTATAAGTGAATTGATGTAAGACATTTACATGTTGGGAAGAAGTTAGTGAATTAATTCTACATTGACCAATCCTTATATATGAAATGAAATATAAGGATTAATCCCTTTGGGAACACATTAAATCATCTTTGAGATAAGAGAATATCTAGACTGAATATCATCAAAGGAATATGAACTATGATTTTGGAGAAAAAAAATTCATTTGAATATAACCATTGAATAGAGTAATGTGGTTTGAAATGAATAGAAATATTATCCTTAGGTACATTGTCCCCATTGAGATATGTGATCACATAGAAGAATTTTTCTATAAACTAGAAGTTCCAAAAAAATATGGATCATGTTCATGATGGGTTCTATGTATCTTTATTGAGGATATTTAGAATGAACCCCTCACAGTTATAGAATCAGGAGGTGGTATAATTCAGTCATTGCCACTATTATGAGGAGTATCTTATATTGATCTTGTATAAGATAGATAATGTTTTAAAAAATAGGATAACTCCCCTCATTAATGTTTTTCTTAAATCAAAAGTATAATGAAGAAATATGGGAATCCAAGGAGGAAATGTATAAAAAGTTCCCACATATATAATTAGTATAGGATATGTTTTGAAATTTAAAATGATGAAATTTATATTGGGGTGACGAATGTGTCATCCCAAACACACACACACACACACAAACACACACACACACACACACACACACATATATATATAGGTTTCCTTTTATATAAACAAAGAATGTAACAATTAGGAATAAAATTGTGTTTAAACACAAACAAATCAAATTAAATTATTTAATTAAATAATATAATTTTTTATTAAATAAATATTTCAATCATAATTTAAAATAATTTAAGTGGTAAAAAACCAAGAAATAAATAAAATATTGAAAAAATAAGAAAAAAATTCACCATAACCCCCTAGAGTGATCACAATGATGAACAAAACTATAAGAAATAAAAAACATAAGTAATCCAATGAAATTTATTGAAATAAAAAATTTATAACCATTAGAGGAATTTACCTGAACATTGAATGAAGGAATTAATATATGTTTATAGTATGTAATATGATAGTTGGGATAGTAATAACATAGAATGAATAATAATTTAATAGTAAAGAATAGTTACCTGACCCTTGGAAATAGTAACACGACCATTGGAATAGTAAATTAACCTCAAAATAATAAAATTATATATAAATAAAATTTACCCTGACTAATTTATGAGGATATAAATATTATAAGTCTATAAAAGTATTCATAATAAAAACTCAATGATGCTATAAGAAATTATATAATAAACTGTAGTATTATAAGTTTTATAAAAATAATATTTTTTACATTAACAATCAAAATTACCTCTCTTGGAAAATTATTTTGATAAAATTAACTTCAGTTTTGTTATATTCATCCAATAAAATTCCATTGGTGTGTTATTTGTTCATTTTTGAAATAATTCAATTTTTATGTGAATAGTGAAAATATGGTTTTTACGAAACCATTATTTTTTAATTGCATCTATAATTTTGTAATAATGAATTATAAATTATATAATTTTTCTCTCAAAAAAAATGTTAAATAATATAAAGTACTCATGTAATTCAAATTCAATAGATAATATTATATTTCAAAGATTATGTATACAGTATTCCATTTTTAATGAATTTTCCATTTTTTCCACATTCCATTTTCATAAACTAATAAATTTGGTTTATACTGTGTTTTAAATTCAAAAAACATATATTTATAATAAAATATAAATCATAATATAAAAAATTCCACTATTACTATGTTGACCTTTAAAATTATATTTTTTCAATACGTTTTTTCTTAAAAACACCCCTTTCATCAACTGTAATATCCCATCACCCTCCCCTTGGAAACCCTCCTCAGTTCCACATTAAAATGGAAAATGTATTAAAACTTATCATACATTAATCCTAAAACAATCATTAGTGAAGTTATGGAGAAACAAAACTCCATGAAATCATGTATTTTAGTTCAATATAAATAAAGTACCAGCAATAACAAGGAAAGGTTTCATCAATATTTCATCAAATTTTCCTGTTCTCTATCCAATTTTTCCTATTCATTACAAACCCAATAATTATTAAATTAATTATTTATTATATTAAAATTTTATTAATGATGTAATTGGAAATCAATTATTATATTCATAACATATTTATATTTCATTCTTTTATCTCATCCTCTTTTGACAATGTCCCAAAAACAATCAGTTAAGGACCTAAAGGGACATTTCTAATTCTATTCTTATCACCAACATCAAGGATTGTTAGTATTAATTTTTTATAATATATAAATATTTAGTTATATGTATTTTAATATTCTATTATTAATTTTCATACTGTATAAATGACCATGAACAAAGATAACATATTCAAACAAAAGATTTGTTAATTTAATTAAAACATGAAATTAAAAATAATTCACCTTTAACCAAGAATATAAAAAAATATAATCAAATAATTATAATGGATTAGTGGTTACATAAATGAATATAATTAAATTTTATTTCATGTATTATCAAATATAGTTTTATTATAAATGAGGTAGAAATTAGTTGAAACATAATATCATTTTTGGTAAGGGAGTTCATGAACCCAACTCCTTCATTTTTGAGTTATTTAGTTTTTAACAATATTTTCAATATGTATATTTATACAATTTCATTAAAATTTCATTTCACTATACTTTAAAATATTATTTTATTCAGGGTATATATTTTTATACCTTATTGATGTGATTTACGAACCACCTACTATGATTTTCAAAAAAAGGATTTCTTTTCCAAACATATCCTTGAAAAATCTTGAGATATTTCTTCTCTAAATAAAAATGATATTTTATGGAGAAATATAATATCCATTATTCATTTTTGTACTATAAAGAAAATTCCTTAATAAAATATTTTTAAAAGAAGTATGAAACTCATTTCATTTCTTTAGGGTTATTTTATGACTATGACTGATATATATTCACTTTTTATGTAGAATGCAAGATTATGATCATTTCATGACGTGACTGGTGGGCCTTAATTTTGGTAACCTATAATTAATTTGGTAATTTTATTTATCCCATGATATTGTGTGTATAATGAGTGGACGTGATACCATATTTTTTTTAAATCATTATGTTATGATTTTTATTAGATATGATATGTGTGGACATTAAGATAGATTTGTTCACAAATATTATTGTGATTTGTACACTATGCTATATTATTTCATTATTATGCATATTCCAAATTATCATCCTTTTCAAAATGATTCCATCATGTGTATTGTCATAATATTATTCTTATACTATTTTGACTATAGTTATTATCCCCCATGTACCATTGAATCATTTATCTTATTCCATCTATGTTATCCCTCCAATTTATAAGAATTTATATCAGATATTTCGTAATGTATATCCCACGTTGATCACATGTAATAAAGATAAAATGTGATCATTAGGTGGATATGAAGAATAAATTCAATAATTTTTATGTTTTATTTTGTACATGTTAGTAATAATCATAATTGTTTAATGATATTAAACATGATGATCCTAAATGAAATAAATATTATGTGGTTTAAATAAAATGATGTTATTGTCATGTATTAAAAACATGGGTTTAAATAAAGATATATCAATGGATATTTATCTCATGGAAATATAAACAGTATCACTTGGATCCTAGAAAGTTTTTGTTCATCTTAGATGACAATGATTGTAAATCTATAAAAGTGTGAAGAGACTGGTTGAAGGAATGGTCAAATTCAGTAATGACAACGAATTAATAAGCAAGGGAATCTAGAATATATTGTTTTATAGATATGAAAAAATATACTGAGGTTCTTTTTGGGATTGTTTGTGACCTAGTCTTTTGAATATAATGAAACTTTGTGACTCCAGACATGATGTAACATTCAATCGAAAGGGATTTTATACATATAAATTTTTCATTTCTTGGGAAAAACACTTTTTCCCTTATAATAGAGTAATAAAATATCCATTGGAAATAATGGATTAGATATATCAATCAACAAAAAATGTGTAATTTGATAAAAATAATATTATAAATGTTATTATAAATAAAAAATGGATATTGGGAGAATTCATGTGATTCATTTGTAAGAGGAAAATTGATGGAAAATCCCTACCGACTAAAGTTGAGGAGGGCCTCAAATCTTCCTAAAATGATTCACAATAATGTGTGTTGTCATGTGATGTTTCCCAAAACAAATAGTGATATATTCATCATTTTATACATTGATGATTATAATAGAAAGAGTTGTATCATGTATCTGTAGGAATATAGGGATGTGGTAAAATGTATCATATAGATTCTGAGAAGTTATAAAAATTGGTTGATATATCAAGATTCTTTTGTTAAACAATGATGTGTAATATAAATCACATTATGTATAAACATACTACATGAAACATTGTAACAAGAATAATGCCTCATTATTGGAAAAACAATAAAATAATATTATATTAAAATTGAAACCATAATGTTGAAAACATTAGACAAAACATTACTCATTAATATGGTAATATAACAAAACTATTGTAAATAACCTATTAAAATAGTATTGTACAAAAAAAATGGATTTTATGATTCCTATAAAAAAATGTGACCCTATTTGAAATTTGTAATTGATAAAACCAATATTAAAGACCTTTCGAGTGTTGCAGAAAAGATACTACATTCAAATCATCAAAAAAGGAAAATATAATGATAAAAAGGAAAAAGGGATATGTTTTGGACTACTCATTAAATAGTATATATTATAAATGTCTCAAAAAAATGTTTGACAAGGATTATAGAGAGTAAAAACAATAAATTATTGAATAAAATCAAAACATTGATCTAAGATAATTAGTTTGAGCAGGTTTAGTGTTTCATTACAATAAGATGATATGAATATTGAATATAATCATTATAAAACATGTGGGGAGGACATAGTGGTTGAATCAATGGAATAAAAAGATACAAGAAAGAATAAAACTGTTACTCAATGGAGAATAAGACTAACTAATTTCTATGTTTCAAATATCATCAGTGATAATTCTATAACAAAAAAAAACATAATGAATGTTAACTGGGAACAATTTACTCTATTTTCTCAAATATAACAAATATAATTTTATGAACCAATGAATATTGAGTCATAATTCATGGTCATGAATAAACAGTAAAATCAAATCAAGACATATTAGACATGTATGATTGTGTATTTTCCAAAATATAACAGTATAATAGAAAAAATGGCTTTAAAAATATAAACAACATTATCATTGAAAACATATTATAAAGAAATAAATATTGGTTTTAAATATGAATTCACAAATGGAAACAATGTATATAGAATATAAATTCACTATTTTTGTAAGAATTGAGTTAATAATATGCTTTCTAGATGTATCTGTGTTTAGAAAATACAGAATCTACCAAATGAATGTCAAATTTTTTTTAAAATGGGATTATAACAAAAATATATATATTGAATCATTTTTTCGTGTTATAATTGTGGATAATGAAATAAATGTGTGTAGGATAAAAAATACCTTATCTAGTTTTAATAAAGCAAATATTTCCTATTAATATCGACAAAATATGTTTAAAAAACAATTTTGGATTGGCAGATTTTATTAGATTATTATTATGATATGGACTATAGAATAGTAATTTATTTTTCTTATCTACTTTTATGAAATCTATTATGGAGGATGAAATTATAATTCAATGGATGTGCTTACAATTTTTATGGTAGTGGAGTTCAAAATAACCATGATTAGAGATCTCACGTTTTTTCTTGGGGAAATGGTTCTCTTGAAAGGATGTTATAATTTTGTTTCATTGCCTATACATACAAAAAAGTTGTTAAAAAAGATTTAGGTGAATGAGAGAAACTAAGATTCAACCCTAATAAATTTTTGGACCAATCTTGCAAAACATGATAAAGGGATGAAGTTTATCTAAGACTCTAAAGACGGATGATGGGAATATTGTTTTATCTCACACTATTAAGGTGAAATATATTTTTCTTAAAAATATTTTCTTCCTTCTACCATGGTATATCTAATTAGGGTTATATCATGATTGTAAAGTGTATTATGAGGTACACTAATTTCACTATTGATTACGGTTTGGTATATTATATAAGAAATGAAAAGGGATTATTTTCCTACTCGGACGTAGATTATGATAGAAATATTGTGGATAGAAAATCTATAAGTGTTTAAGCCATTTTTTAGGAGAAAATGGATTGTATGGAATTGGTATATTAAATAAATAACCTTGCTCAATATATATTGATCAAAGAATATTTCAATTAAAAATTAAAGTACATAACTAGAACGAGTGAAACAAAAATTTGATGATATTTTAGTTGATTACGAGGCTCCCATGTTAGTCTCATGCTATTATTATAGTGTGATAGAATTTACCAATAATATAGTACAAAATTCCAGAATGAAGGTTATTGATATACGGTTTCAATATATAATATAACACTTTACGATAATAAAGAACATGATTATAAATGAACTAGTGAAATATATATTTACAAAACCATTAACCACATAAATATCTGATAAGAATCAGATGAATTATGGTGTTTAACAAGTACCCTCAACATTACTAGGTTCATAATGTTACCCTCTCCCCACTATTTGTAATTATTTATCATTAAATTAAATTCAATTGGTAAGATATGTATAGTGTATGAGAAGAATACATTGAGATATACTATACATGGGGATTTATATAATAGGATATAGGGTTTGAATAGATCTATAGGGATATCATTACTATACCAAATTACATAACATAACTCCTAAAATGATCAATGACTCACATGAGCTTATAGAATAGGTAAATTGTTTTTTCGTATATTTGGTAGGCATGATAGATAAGGTTACTTATCTGAAATAGATTTTGTAATTAGTTTTTACTTTAACATTAAATGGAATTTACGGATCTCTGGTGGGTGTCACATGCATAGGACAATAATTCTATGTGGAGTTGAACAATTTAGTATTGATGATAAAATCGAATGGTATAGAATGTTAAAACCATTGGGTTGTAATTGGGGATTTTTGGTTAATTAATGGTTCTAACTCATGCTATAGAGCATTCTGTATATAGAGTTCACTATAAGTTAGTATGATAATTTATGTGCAATTATTTATAGGGGCATATCATAGTGAAACGAAATATACTATATTGTTACTAGAGATTCATAAGTATCATTTTATTTAGAACTTATAGTTCATCACTATTAAAAATTTAGTATTTTGGGTTATAGATCATGGAAGAAGTGTCAAAATTGAAAATTAATATTTTTAATGCTCCATGGATCTATAATTTTTAAGAAATCCATACCGTAACATGGGGTCCATGAAACAAATCACATTGACTGAAATTTTAGTGGTACTAGTGTTTTTGATGTGTGTGAACCATGGAGAACATGTAAAAAATAATTGACCCAATAATAAATATGAAAACTATAAACCAATCTGTGAGATGATGGACACAATTTGAAGGCATGTGGGTGATTATAATTGGTTTGGAATGTTTTGGTATATTAATGTAGTGGAAGTTGGACCTCACTAAAATTGGGTATATTTTTCTGGTAACATGGAGATGATTGTATTGCAACTTCTTAGGGGATAACTGTGGGAGTTATGATTTATTGACTTGATATTTTGGAATATATAAATACATATTTTTTGAAATTAATATTATTTATCATAACAAGATACGCATGATATATTTAACTGATGCAAACTATGAAAAGATTATTAATAATATAATTTAATAACATTAATTCCTCTAATAAATAATAAATATTTCATTTAGTTAAAAATTGAATACAAAAATATGATAAAGAGTTCCTAGAGTTTTGAAGAGGTCATTTTTTAGTATAGCTATTTTTATAATGTATATTGATTTTTCAATTGAATGAAAAGTTCTAGAAATTTTAATTTTTAGTTTTATAAATTTATATTCATTTTCAAATTTAAAATACACATATTATACTAATTATTTTTAATTTTTTTATAAAAATATAATTTAATATTTAATATTTATGAATATATTTTTTACCAAAACAATAACATTTATTTTTTTAAGACTTGCCTCGAATTACATAAAACCATTTAATTAATAAAATATGTATTTAACATATAAGTCTAATTTTTTTAAATTACTGTGTTGAATTTGAAAATACTATGATAAAAACTGTATGTTCTCTATTTATATCTTTAATAAAATCATTATTCAGTATTGACATTAATTAATCAATTTTGTAGTATAATTCAGGTTTGTCTTACCCTAAAATCCGCATAAAATTTAATATTTTATAATAAAAATATTTATATCCTGAAAATTAAATTTAATGAAAATTTTATCCGACACCTAAATATTCACCTTAAAATACACTTTTTCTTTCTGAAAATAGGTTTTATAGATTACATAAAAAATATAATAATTTTTTATACCTAAAAAAATATATCATCTAAACAATAATTCATATTTTTAATTTTCTTATCAGACCTATTTAATAATTTATATTATATTTTTATTCATTAGAAGTCAATTTCCTTGGGAAAATTTTTTACCAATGTAAAAAATGTAAAAATTAATGTTCAATGAGTAAGGGACATAAAAATATTCAAAACATGTGTGGAAATAGTTTTGTGTGGGATTATTAACCTCATCTCATACTCAAAAAACTATTTTCCATTATAGATTATTATTTTCATGTAAAACATGTGCTATATTTATACTAAGTAGAAATGTTTATGAATAATCCATTTAAAGCAATTATAAATGGGGCCTCATTAAACCCCATCAAGACCCCTCAAAAAATAGGATTCCTTTTGAAAAACTTTCATTATTTCGTCCCCTATGAACTACTTAATTTTCCATGATACTCTAGTTAAAATATATTTTCCTAATACCTTAATTTATAAAGATACATCCAATGGAAAATCGATGTCCCCAATGAGATTCATGCAATTTAGTTAAAGTTATTAATTATTTTAAGGGATTGCGCTAACTCAATTTCATTTAATTGATTCAAAAAATCCAATTGTATTATATATTCAATTATTAAATTATTTTACAAAATATAATCATTGTATTATATTTAATCCATCATTTCATGAATTCTAAAATTTTTCTGTATAATTTCATTATCAAATGATTCTCACATTAAATATGAAGTTTCATATAATGGTTTCTTATATCAATTTTCAACCCATGAGACATATTTATTATTATAAACCATGTTTTAATTTTTATTGTGTATATACTACCAATTTTTATATTCTTACCATGATAATTAAATTATTAATATTATTTTATTTTTCATTTTATGTTCTATTCAATAAGTGATTTTGGTTTGAATGTATCAAATGTTTTAATTTTTATTTGTCTCTGTATCAATTCCATGATATGTTTTTTTGTATTTTTTGCCAAGATTTCATTAATATTGTGTATTAATTTTATATGGTGTATTAATTTTACTATTTTATTTAAGTTTACTGAATAACATTCATTTTCATTATATATAAAATTTGTGGTATCCCTATCATTTTCAATTGATTATTATGTTACAGTTACCATAGGGGGTTTCATTTCAATTTTTTAAGATATGATTCACATTCACCACTTATTTATTTAATTGGGATGTATATTTTCCACAATTTAATTATGAAATAATCTCATACTATTTTACTGTAGGGTATTAATCTAGGTGAAATCCACTATTTCCATTTTATTTCCAAATAATCCTTTATTATAGGTAATATGTCAATTCTAGTACTTTTCCACCTGAATTGCCCTATTTTGAGTATATTATTTGAAGGTAAAACACCTAGATAGAAATTAATTAATTTATTTGGAAATATATTGACATAAATATATATAATTACATCATATGGTACTATATTTATGGATTCTAAATTTCAAAATTATTCTATTTATTGTTTAGAAAAATATTGAAAATTGATATCAATGATATTCCCACAGGAAAGATTATTGATTAATAATGGATGTTGGTTTTTTATTTTATAATTTATTTCTTTTTAATATGAAGAATTCACAGGAAATAAATAGTGATTGGTGATTATTAATTATATATATATCATCAAGCCATCGATATATCTCACCAGAAAAACAAATTTGGGTATTTTGATGAATTCCTTCGACGAAAAATATATATTTATTATAGATAGGGAATAGATGGAATGATTATGGTGTTATGGCTTTGGGAATGGATTTAGTTTTCAATAATTATTCATTTTAACACTAATGAACTGCTTATTTTTATCCTTTATTTTATTTATTGATAAGTAAATAATGGATATAATGTACACCCAGTTTTATTATAAATTGGGATTATTTTTATCATCTATTCCTTTCATATTATTTATGCTCCGCTTATGCTCACATATGAAATATTACAGTTATCACATATGTTCACCTTCTCTAAACATTTCAGCTCACCCATTATAATTATTATAGTTCCCTATATTATGATGAAATGTATTACACATGATATGACTAACAGATTAGCTTATGTGGTGAAAATTATGGGATATATTGAAGAATTATTATGGATTATTTAATTTCATTTATATTGGAAAAATGTTCATATAGTTTTAAATTCATAGATTTTGTTAGTTAAATGTTTTTTCTAACTCCCTAAAATTTCCTTCCAATGTATAAGAGAAAATATTTTTTCCTGATATTTTTTATTTTGATGGTTAAAACTGGGTTGCATCAGTTCCTTTCAAATATTACATATAGAAGATGATTATTCTCTCTATATTTTAGTGTTTTCGGTGTGGTGTATCACACTTCCTATCAAATTAGGGCATAGATAACATTAGAGGTTATCATGTTATTTGAGGTTAATTTAAGGGTTTATAGGTTGTGTTTTATCATAATTGAAATGTTTTAGAAAAGCCTTTAAGTTATTTAATCAGGTTCTTAATACTTTAGGGATTAAGACAATATATCATTATTGAAAACCCGATGGATTCATTTATCTATAGAAAAAAATATTAATGCTTTTTTAATGTAAATATTTTTTCTCCCTTATAAGTTAAATATATACATAGACACAAAAACTCGACACAGGACCTTCGATAATTGTATACAATGTTAATAACCAAGAAATGATAGGATTGGGTATTACCTCGACTATCACATATTGTATGATAAATGGGAATAACATCATAACTCGACTATCACCCCCAAAGGATATTCTATAGTTAATTAAAATTCACTCAAATAAACCATTATGACAGATTTATTTACAATTATAACTAATTAGATTAGATAAAGTAAAAGAAAATTTATGGAGGATAACCAAGTATTGAACTAAGAGATTTACCGGTTAAACCAATGTTTTCATTTGTTAAAAATCAATGTGACATGGGGGATGAAATATCATATTGATGTTTTAATATTTATATTTTGGATATTATGATAACAATTTTCATTTTAGTATTTTTTTTGAAACCGTCTCATGAAAATGAATTTGAGAAAGGTATGTATTTACAAAATACTGTGAGTTATAATGGAATTTGGGAGTATACATAAATGATTGATAAATTTAGCATGTCCATATAATTATTAAAAATGATATTTTCCTATTCTTACCAAAAATATTGAGTTATATTTATAGCTGATATTCTTGAATATTCTGAAATTTATGAGGATTATATAAATCATCTAGGAGCTATTCTTAAATATTTTTTCTTTATTTGTTTTCAATTTTATATTAAATTGTATCAATTTCCATGTAAATTGATTTTATGAAATAGTTATATTTTCAGGTATTATAATTGAACAACCCCTAACTGAAGGATGAATAACTCTTTGGAACAATATATACATGATGCAGATATAATAATGGTTAAATTGGTTTTGATTTTCTTTTTTGACAATATTTGTAACCTTGGAATTGATAATTGATTTGTTAATTTTTTTTATGTAAGTTGATTTTTTTGGAATGTGGTACATATTTGATGTTTTTTGATTTTGTGCCCTAGATTACAGTTACAATTTAGAGTTTATGATTTTGTTAATTTCTTGTATAATATAAGGGTTTTTGGGGATTAGTGTCTTACAGATTCAATAGTTTTTTTTATAAAGGATTACATTGGATAATTTAAGATTAATGTACATATATACATGGGTATATAATTTTATAAAATAATAATATTAATTGGTGAATGATAAGTAACAAAATATGTCCTAAGAGGATATTTTTGATGTTATATTATATTTAAAATCATAAATGAAACATATATTAGAAATACCATTACAAAAATTCATCAGTGAGTAACAATAGAAATGAGGGGGATACAATTTATTTAATGGGGTGGAATGTAATTACTTCATATTTTAGAATATATACAAATATATATATATATAAGTTCATAGTATGTTCGATATCTTATTCCACCTAAAAAATGAAATAATATTAATTGTGAAAATTTTATTATTATCAACATTTAAGAATATTAAAATTATTTTAAATAAAAATTATTTTAATCAATTAAAAAATTAATACATATTACAATTACAAAAACATATTGTTTTGAACTGGAGTTTTTA
This sequence comes from Viscum album, assembly GCA_963277665.1. NCBI lineage: Eukaryota > Viridiplantae > Streptophyta > Magnoliopsida > Santalales > Viscaceae > Viscum > Viscum album. The sequence continues at coordinate 932,345,444 of OY728131.1, forward strand.
TATAAAAGTAGATTCTTTTATATATTTATTTTTCTTTTAAAAGATAAATTTAGAAATTTTAGAATTTAAATTTAAAATATTTAAATAAATTTTTTAAATCCAAATATCAATATTATCATAAAATGGGTTTTTTTGAAATTTTGAGAATTAATTAATTTTTTGGTAAATAGTGTAAAATATAGTTGTTACCAAAGATGTAAATGTTTTGAATTTTTAATATATACATAGAATTGTAAAAGAAGTTTTTCAGTTAAATATATAATTAAGATATAAAATATACATTTTAAATGTAGTATGTTGAATTTAGAAATCATATGAGTACCAATTTAAGGAATTATGTGATTTTTTTCCATTAAAACATTTTTTGGCGGGGGGGGGGGGTGATTTTGTAAAATATTAATTTGGTAAAAATAAATATTGGAATGATTTTAAACACACATAACTTATAATATTTTTTTGATGAAACCATTTATATAATGAAAATAAAACACATTGATATTTTTATCCTACATATAAATTTGAAGCTTAAAATTATACTTTTTTCTAGAAATGGTGTTTCACTTATTACATGTGATAATGTTAAAATTAATTTTCATGCACATAGAAATTTCATCTAATAAAATTGATTTAATATTTTGAATTAGTAGGTAAAAATTACTTAATAATAGATATTTTAATTGTAGTTTTTAAATTTAGATTACATAAGTAATAATTGTATATCCCATTAAAACAAAAAGGGAAAATATAAACATTCTAATTGTAAAGGACATAAAAATGTATTTAAAAATAGTATTTAAATGAAATTTTTACGTATTATTGACCTCATATATTCTAGAAATAAATTATTTTCCTTTTTTATGTCTTCTTTTATGGTTGAATAGGTTCCCTCGTTATATTATTATGAAATATTTATAAAATTCACATTCAAACTACTTATAATATGGGCCTCTCACCTCACCTTTAGAGCCACCAAAAATACATCCATTTTCTTGTGAAAATAATCCCTTATTCATATTCCTAGATTCCTTATTCTTTTCCTAAATACTCTATTAATAATTGATTCATATAATACCTCCAATTTCATGGAGTCTTCTAATGGAAAAAAAGTCCCCACCTAGATTCTTCTGCTTTAGTGGATATAAGGAATTAATTTGAGGGTTACTACAAACTAAATATTTTCCATTGAGTTACAAACAACCACATTGAAGTATATTTTTTCAATTTTTATTTAATATACCGAATTAAAAATTAATATTTTATTTCAAAATTATATACGGCTCTATAATTATTCCTTTTATCATAATTTTCAAATCATTATTACCTAAATAATTATGTAATTTCCATGTTTTTCATTCCTCAATATTCAACTTTTGATTGCTATTTATTAATATATAGAATTGTTTCATTTTTAAAGTGTATCTAATTATATATTTAGTATATTTTTCATTATCTTATCATTACTCAAGGAATTTAATGTATCAATTAATTTTTTATTCATTATGGTATTTTAATTAAAATGTTTTAAAGGACATAAGTTTTATTTATATCTATTTTCAATTACATGAGACATGGTTGATATTGTTAAATAACTTTTAATTTTTATGGTGAATTAACTTCAATATTTAATTCAATTGTTTTCAATATATTCAACTTCATTATATTTTAATTTCATGGATTCCCACCCATGACCTTTTTCTACTGATACTTTTCCATTACTGCAATAATGATTGAATATTAATTTTATTTAATTTAGATATGTTTCGTCCTCATTAGTTGTTTTCTTGTTTGATTTATAAATAATATCATGCTATATTCATATTTTGGATTAAACATACAAAAATCAATAATTTCTTTTATCATTCCAAATATTCCTCTGTTATATGCATGATTTTTATTCTAATTTCGTTACTTTGTGAATATACAATTTTTCATCAAAATGTTTAATGAAAATTAACCATTATAGACATAAATTTATTTATTGGTGAAATTTCTAATGTAATAATATTCCATTACACTATATAGTGTTAGTTGGAGGTATTCTTACATAGAAACTATATTATTTATTAATATGTAAAATATTGAGAATCTGTATTCTTATTAATCTAATAGGGATTTTTGTGTATTAAAAGGGTATATTTGTTATGTATTTTATTATTTATTCATTCCATTATATTATTAATTAATTTTTATTTATTTATTACAGGTGTTTCCTGATATAGATATACCCTTGATTCATCTATAAGTCTAATAAAAAAACATGCATCTTTATTTTTTTGAATACTTTACGGAAAAAAATATAACCTAAACAAAAGGCCATGATGATAATATCATGATATCTCTAATCATGATGTATCTTCTTAAGGATTGGATATATTTATCTATATTTATGTATTAAATTTCAATGGAAATAGTTATTGTTATATATGAGTTTATTTGTTTATATGTCAACCATGGATATATTATTCTCACAATTTCATTATAATATGGAATTATTTTTATTTTCTATTCAATTTATATTATTTATTTTCATTATTTTATCACTTAGTATCATTGAATTTTATCACATATTCTTACCCTTACTGAGTATTTGAACTCACTCCTTGTATTCCCATTTCTACAGGTTTTGAATGTATTTATTACGTATTATATGTCTAGAAAATTATCATGTATAGATAATTTTTAATAGATTTTGATGATTAATTATGGATTATGTAGTTTATTCTATAGGGGAAAATATTATTATTATGATAAACAAATGGGATTTTTTTCAATGATTTTACCAGATATCAAAAATTATAAATATATATTTTCTTTTAAATGTATGTGACTCAATATTTTTGGGTTATACTATAATTATATAATGTTTAAATTGGGTTTCGTTGGTTCATTTAAAATAAAGTACGTAAAGATGGTGTTTATTCATACCAAATTAAAGAATTTCATTTATAGGGAATCAAATGTAATATGAAGAAATGGATTTGGTTTAATACATAAGACTACACAATGGTGATGAAAACAACTCCAAAGTATTGAGGACACATATTTTGGAATAGTGAACACCATTGAATGTCTTGTTTTTGAAGGTGATAACTCAATTTATGATTTTAATTTTTAATATTATTACCCCCATTGAATATTTTGATATGAAGAAGAAATTGAATCACATTGAAAACCCAACAACTAAATTGGTGTTACTTTATTTATGAGAAACAATTTTAAGATACTTGTATATCAAATCTCGATTTTCTTTCTTACCTAAATGTAATGAGACAATACATAAAAAAAATATTCTCTGCGATTGGGGGTACATCCTTCAAAATTTATTTTTCTTTTATAGTGTTTAGTGTTAAACCTTGGTACATCGAAACACCATCAAAATATGCTCCATGTAAAAGTCCTTTGTAGTGAACCAAGTATGACTTTTTTTCAATATATTTCATCTATTAATCATTATATTGTATATTTGAATTATAAATGATAGTTTTATATTTTTCATGTTATAAATATAAAAATATATAGTGATAAATAAAAATAATTAAACACGATATTTCACCCCCTTATTTGAGTGTATTGGACCAGTGGGTGAAAGGAATAACAATTAACTTGGAAATCATCAAGATATAGATGACTATTGAATGCATTAGAAATACCCTATGGAAAATATGTAATATCCCATGTAAATAAAAAAACTTTTTCTTTTTATTTAATATTTTTTGAATTAAATATTAATTTTACAATAAAGGAGTTTCAATGTTCGATGGCGTACCCGATACGCAACCACTGGTTTCTATGAAATCTTACGTTGCATATTAAAAACATAATATTATTATTTTAAATGGTAGTTAACGCCTAGACATTTTATTGTAAAAATGAATAGAACTAACTACAATATGAATATATATTTTTGTTAAATGTTTTATCATTTATCCAATAAAAGATAGAGGATTAAAATGTGAATGAATCTAATTTTATGAATAATTTACTTTAAAATGATGATTTACCACCTTTTAATGGTGAACCCTCATTAAATATATTTTTCATCACTTTAATTGGTTTTATTTGACATAAATAAATCCTTCTTTAGTGTTGGGATGTCAAAATTTACTTTGGGTAAATTTATGATATTTTTCAGATAATGGTCATTTTTTAATGAATGGTGAAAATACTGTATTTTAATTCAAAAGTGATTTTTAATATAATTCATTTATATAGTTATATTATCATTTAAATTGGTTTTATAGTTTAGTTATATTATATTTTTACAAATTAATCCAATTATTTTAATTGGAACTAATTTCACTTTGATATTTGACATAAACAAGTGTCAATATTTTGATAGTTATAGTTTCATAAAAAAAACCCTTGTTTTTTTGAAAGTGGAATTAATTTTAAATTAATTTCTGAAACTTTTGGGTTTTTAATTTGTAAAAATGTATTCCATATTTGGAATTATGAGTTCTATATTATGTAAATAGGTAACTTTTATTTTCCTACATTATGAATATTTACTTCAGTAAATAAATTATTTACCATTGTTAAAGGGTAAATTTGCAAAATAAGGGTAATAAATTATTATTATAATTATATAAAATGACCCCACCATGTTTCATAATCCTATATGTTGATACATATCTGACCATGGGAATATATGGATCGATTTGGGGACCCCATTGTGCCACTTAAGAGTGATAATGACACTTTATTTTAATTAACGTAAAAGTAAATACAAAAATGATTTAAACATATATCTTTTAGTAAATTAATTTTTACACAGGGTTATATAAGTTAACATTTCGAATATAAATATTATTTGTAAATATAGAAATATTTCCTAATTCATGATTTTTTTTAATTTTTAGACATCAAATAAATATAATTATTTCTTACACAATACTGATGCATTGTTTACCTCATTAATAAATGATTTAAATAAATAAGATTATAAATATTAAGAAAATATCCAAAACATATCCAATTCTTATTGGATCATTTTATTTCTTCATTAGTAATCTTATCTTTGACTTTAATTAGTTTTGTACCTTTATAAACCAAATATCATTTTATAATAAAATAATATTTTCACACTTTTATAAAGAGCACCTCCTCCCCCTTATAAAAATCCCTCGCATATAACTCAGTCATCACACCTCTAAAGCGCATTTTCTCATCCAAAACCTGCTCAAATAATCTATCATGATCTCTCTATTCCACTTAGAAGCCTTACTATAAGCATAAGTCACTTCAATGAATAATTTGGTTTCAAACCAATGGGAGTTACCCTAAAAAAGGCAACGGTTTCTCTTAACTTCTTTTCTTTTATTTTACTTCACCAACCCCTAAACTCTTTTAATTCCTTTATTATATAACAAAACATGTATCATCAATATACTAGGATGTTTTTATGATAATTATTCACACTAAAAGTTCACACACCTCCATATAATGGTTAAAAAACATATTGTTTCTGTGGATGGAAAATTGACGCCTCCCGAAATGATGATTGTTCAATTATCTCCTACCACCTCTAATAGAGGACATTATGATGGAACTTTATTTATATATGATATATATTATGTTTATGTTTCTTTATACTTCTTTATTTTCCATTTAGATCATGGATTTATGGTTTGCATTGTGGGTAAATGCAATAATTTCATTTGAGGAAGTGCGGACTACCACCCCCTCAAAGTGATATGACTCGTTAATGCCATATGTGGGACATATAAATGATGGAGTTAATGATATAATGTATTATATTATACTTTAATTATAATATACCTATGTATCATTATGTTTTAATTCAATTAAAGAAAGAAATAGAAATGTAAGTAGTGTTCCTGCGTACGTACGATTACCGTCTCCATGAACGGTGCATTTCATTTCTAAACTCCAAATGTTATTTACTATTATAAATACTTGTACATACAGGATATATATTAAATATATGATATCTAAATCATGAATATTATGCTGGATATAATGAACTTTTGACCATGTGAACAACTTGTACTTATAAGAAGTCCATTTTTGAATCAGGTACCCTATATCAACAAAACAACAATTATTAACTTAAATGATTAAATAATGGTTATAACATGGTAAAAAAGTGATATAAATGGAATAATAAACAGGAAAAAGGTTCTTAAGAAAGTAGAAATTAACATTAGTTTATTATTCTAGGATATTAAAGAATGAAAGGGTCAAGTCAGACACGAGATAAGGGACTTAATCTCAATCTCCTTTCATTGAGGCATACTTTGTTTTAATAGAAGACTTTCTTTTATATGCTATATAAAATCCTTATAATTTTAATTTCATTAAAATTGAATCTTTTTCTATGAATCGGTTTACTAAAAGACAAGAAAATAATGTTTCCTTTTAACGTAAGCGGTGACAACGACCTTTCCTTTGTCGCGAGTATTATTTGATCTATGGCTTCCTTAACAAGACGTAATGTTTTTAAAAGGAACGTAAATACCATTTAATATTTTTATGTATATTTGAATTGAAAATGGTTTTGTTAATGGATTGATTATTTCAATATATTTAAAAGATATATTCTGATTGAAATGTGGAAATTTTATCTTTCTATTATGTTTGTTTTATGTGTTATGAATATGCTATGGTTCTTGGGAATTTTTATGTATACGGGTTGTTACATGATAAACCCAGGGTGGGTGATCTCGAGATAGCTCTCCAATGCATGGGGTAATGTTATGTAGGTAAACGTGACTGTTACTCCTAAGAGATTTAGGGAATATACTGTGATGGGTATTACAAATGGAACTCCCTACGTAGCTTTGATAGCTACAATGTAAGTATGATATAGATGCCACAAGTTACATTTATGATTTATGTTTTCTATTTGTTATTCATAAATCTTATGATTTCCTAAGGATTCTTAAAGAGATTATGTTATATTTGAAATGATAAACTATTTCTTTATTTCTTTATTTTATAACCCTTAATGAGCTTTTTATGTTCATCCCAAGTTTTGAAATGTTATTCAAAGGACATAAAGATGAATAGGGTCAAGGATGGGATCAAGGAAAAGTCATGTTGTCTAAAACAATGGACTCGACATGACTCTTTTTTTCAAGAGTTTTTATTTTGTGAAAATATTGGAAACTGATTTGAAGTGTCTACCTTGTAAGTTTTGAGATGTAATGCAATAGTTATGGCCTAATTATCTAATAATCTAATTCTAAAAAGATCCACAATTTTAATTATTCTTTTAATTAAATATTATGTAATGTTTAAGGCTGTGTCCTTATAGCTGGTATCAGAGGTCGGTTTAGACAACTTCAAGAGTTAAGGTATTGTAAAATTAATATCCATAAATTAATTTATGCTAATATTGAAATGGTATAATATTTACAGATTTCCATGTTAATATGCCTAAGATATTTCTATGTTTATAATGGATTTCCGCAGAGGAAACGGGCAGCTATGTTGGGATGACATCAGGAGGAAGACAACCTTCCAAATTAGTAACCTGAGATGGTCGGAATCAGAACTGAATAGTTTTTTGCAGTGATGGAACAATTGACTCCGGATATAAATGGTGGTGGTATCCATGAACGAGATCAGCTAGATCAAACAAAGAGGAACATATTAGAAGTGGATCATTTCATGAGGCCACACCCCCCATCATTTAGAGGATCATCTGACCATGTGCTTGCTGAAGGTTGGATTAAAGCACTAGAGAAGATTTTCGATGTTATGGGGTGTTCAGAACATCAAAAGGTTAGTCTCGTTATTTACCATTTTAAAGGTTAAGTTAATAAGTGGTGATTGATGGTGAAAAATATCAGAGATAGTGAGGATATTGATGCTCTTGATTAGGATGAATTCAAAGGTATGTATCTTGATAAATATTTTCCTAAGGTGGTTCGACTTAGGATGGAAACAAATTCTTTGAATTGAGGTCGGATGATGACTCAGTGGATGCTTATAAAGGAAAGTTCACTTGACTGACAAGGTATGATACAAATTTCATACGAGAACTTGATAGTAAGATAAATCAATTTTAATCATGACTGGTTTTGTGATATCGAATATCATTTTCATATCGTGGGTATAAAAGTTATGAAAAACTTGTTCTATTTGCGGAGAAGGTGGAAATCGTTTTTGCTGATGATCAAGTGTTCTTTGAAAAACAATAGAATAAGAGGACTAGTTGGTAGGAAAAGGGAAAGAATTCATCAAAGAATCCTAGATGTAAGAAAACTAAATATCCATCTTGTGACAAGTGTGGAAAAAACCATCTTCGAGAATGTTTATCAAAGTCAAGAAAGTGCTTTTGGTGTGGTATATCTGGTAATATTTCTCGTAACTATAATGAATATGGTCAAGAAGGCAATGAAAAGCCAACGGTAATATGTTTTAAGTGCAATGGAATGGGTCATTATGAAAATGAGTGTCCAATGAAGAACTCAACTAAGGGAAAAGAATCAAGACTACAAGCAGAAATGGGTGGTGAAATCCTTTAAAACTACTTCAACAGATGTTGGGCCATCAAATGAAATATTATCATGTACATTGTGGTTTTGTTCAGACTAGTCCAATGTTTATTTGATTAAGGGTCTACACATTATTTAAATTCTGAGAAGTTTTCTTGTAAATTGGGAATTCCATATCAATATATGATTCCAAAACTTATGGTAAAAACACCTGGAGGAAATTTTGAATTAAAAAGAAATTATAAGAACCATCATGTCATTGTGTGAGGAAAGAACCTGCCTACAAACCTTATTGTTTTACCTCTAGTAGAGTTTGATGTTATTTTGGGAATGTATTGGTTGTCTATTTATCATGATAAAATTGAATGTAGAGATTAAGAGGTTTCTTTTCATAAAGATTTTCAGTTAGTATACAAGAATGAAACCATACTTTTAATAACATATTAGGATGCTGGGAAAAAAGTAAAAGATAGAAATGAATGATACCATGCACATATTGTTGAAAACAAAGAAACTATTCAGATTAATGATGTGCCAGTGGTAAAAGAGTACCATGATTTTTTTCCGGATGAGTTTTTAGGTATTATACTTGATAGGGAAGTTGAATTTATTGTTGACTTATTTTATGATGCTAAGATAATTTCAAAACCCCTTTATCGAATGGCTCAAATTTATCTTTTAGAGTTAAAGAAGAAATTTCAGGAGTTATTTGACAAAGGTTTCATTATACCTAGCACATTACCATGGGGTGCTCCTGTCTTGTTTGTTCAAAAGAAAGATGGTTCAATGCGACTATTCATTGGTTATATATCATTTAATAACTTCACTATTAAGAACATGTATAATTTTCCTCATAAATGATTTTTTTGATCTGCTGCAGGGAGCTGAGTATTTTTTAAAGATTGACTTGAGGTTGGGGAACCATCAGTTGAATGTAAAGGAAGAATACATTCCGAAAAACGCGTTTCATACTAGATATGGACATTATGAATTTGTAGTTATTCCTTTTGGGATAACTAATGCACCTACTGTATTCATGGATCTTATGAATAGAATTTACAGAGAGTTCATGGAAACTTTTGTGGTGGTGATCATTGATGATATTTTGTTTTATTCTAAAAGTTAAGAGGATCATGATTGTCATTTAAGGATTGTCTTGAAAAAATTAAATGAAAAGAATCTATTTGGGAAATTCAGCATGTATGAGTTTTGGTTACAAAAAATTTCATTCCTTGGTCACATTGTTTCAAAAAAATGCATAACTATTGATCCTGCTAAAACAAAAGTTGTTGTAAAATGTCCAAGACCCTCAAATTTAACTGGGCTTCGTAGTTTTCTTGGTTTGGTAGGTTATTACCAGAGGTTTTTTGGGAATTTTTCACAGTTACATAGTCTAATTACATTGTTAACTCAAAAAGGTGTTAACATCATTTGGACTAAAGAATGTGATGATTGTTTTCAATAATTTAAAAGAAGATTGGTGAATGCTCTAGTTTTGGCATTACCTTCTAGAAATGGTGAGTTTGTTATTTACAGTGATGCTTAATTAATATGACTTGGCTATTTCCTTATGCATAATGATCAGGTAATTGCTTATTCTTCACGTCAGTTGAATCCTCATGAGTTAAATTACCATACACATGATTTGGAATTAGTTGCGGTTGTTTTTGCTTTAAAAATTTAGAGGCATAATTTGTATGGAGTAAAATGTGAAATATAAACTGACAAAAAAGTTTAAAGTATATAGTCACTCAATCAAATTGAACATGAGACAGAGGAGATGGTTGGAATTAATCAAGGATTATGATGGCACAAACCATTACCATCTTAGAAAAGAAAATATAGTGGATGATGCTTTGAGTCAAAAAAGTAATGCTTTATTAACCATGCTATGTTTGGAACAATGTCCTTTGGTTTTTTGATTTGATGAACTTTGGAATAGAAGTTGTTGGTGCAAGAAATTCTTCTATTTTGTTTCAGGTGTCAATGTGACCATCTCAATCAGAAAAAATAAAGCAAGCACATAAGGAAGACAATGAGTTGCATAAAAAGTTTGAGTTGGTTCAGAAGGGTTATTTTCCTGATATTAACGTTGATAATGATTGTGTTTTGAGTTTAGGAAGAGATTATGTGTGCATTATGATTCATAGTTGATGAATGAGTTATTATGTGAAGCTTATCATTCCCCATTTTCAGTTCATCCTGGAAGTACTAAGATGAATAGAGATCATTGGGGAGTATTACTGGTTGGATGGAATGAAAAGAGATAATGTTGATTCTACTATAAATTATTTGACCAGTCAGTAGGATAAAGTAGAGACGTAGTTACCGAAATGGATGATTCAGTCTTTACTGATTCCATAGTGGAAATGGGAAAATATATCCATGGTCTTCATTATGGGATTACCAATGACATCTTGAGATAACAATGCAATCTGGGTTATTGTTGATCGATTGAATAAATCTGCTCATTTTCTTTCTATTCGAGATACTTTGTCTCTAGATCAACTTTATCTATTGTATGTTAAAGATATAGTCAGGTTACATGGTGTTCCCCTCTCCATTGTATCTAATCATGATCTGAGGGTTACTTCTAACTTTTGGAAAGGCCTTCAAAAGTCATTGGGTACTGAATTAAATTTTACTACCGCATTTCATCCGCAATCTGATGGGCAGTCAGAACAAACAATTCAGACCTCAGAGGATATGTTACAAGTTTGGTCGATGAATTAACAGGGAAGTTGTGACCAACGTCTTTCTATGGTTGAATTTTAATATAATAAAAGTTTTAATTCTAGTATACAAATGGCTCCATTTGAGGAATTATATGGGAAGTAGTGTCGAACTCCAACTTTTTGGGTTGAAGTAGGTGAATGGAAACTGATGGGACCATAATTGGAAGAAGATATGGCAGAAAAGGTTCAGTTGGTTCAGAAAAACATGATAACAACTCAAAGTAGTCAGAAAATTTATGTGGATAACCGGAGGAAGGATCTCTCTTTTCATGTAAGTGATCACATCTTTCTCAAATTTTCTACATGGAAATGTGTGATGCATTTTGGTAAGAAATAAAAGTTCAGTCTGAGGTTCATTGAACCTTATGATATCCTAGAGAAAGTTAGATCAATTCCTTACAGAGTGGAATTACCTCCAATTTTGTCCCAGCAACACAATGTTTTTCATGTTTCAATGTTGTGAAAGTATATTCCAAATCCATTTCACGTTTTAAGTATAGAGTTAGTTCAGTTAGAAGAGAATCTCTCTTATGAGGGACAACCAGTCCAAGTTTTTTACTGAAGAGAGCAAGTTTTGTGGGATTAGGTAATTCACTAGGTAAATTTTTTTTTGGAAAACCATATGGTTGAAGAGGAAATGTGGGAATATGAAAATGATATGAAGGATAAATACCCCCATTTATTTAATAAGTGAATAAAATTGTAAGGACGTAATTTTCAATCGGAGGGAAGGATATAACATCCTAGGTAAATAAAGAAATAATATATATTATTTTTAATTAATATTTTGTGAATTAAATATTAATTTTACCATAAAGGGTTTTCTATTTTTGATGGAGTACATGATACGCAACAACATGTTTCTTTCAAATCATACATTGCACACTAATAATATAATATTATTATTTTAAATGGTAGTAAATTCCTAGTCGCTCTATTGGAAAGAATGAACATAACTAACTAAAATATGATTATAAATGTTTGTTAAATGTTTTAACATTTAACCAATAAATTATAGAGGCATAAAATGTGAATAAATATAATTTTAAGCATAATTTACTTTAAAAGGTTGATTTACCACATTTTAATAGAGAATCCTCTTTAAATATAGTTTTGTTCACTTTTATATGTTCTATTTGAAAAAATATAATTCTTATTTAGAATCAGGACATCAAAATATACTTTGGGTAAATTTTTGGTATTTTTCTAATAATGTTCATTTTTAATTAATAATGAAAGATGCTGTATTTTAATTCAAAAGTTCATTTAAATATAATTTATTTATATTGTTAGATTATATTTTTAATTGTTTTTAATTTTAAATTAGATTATATTTCTACCAATTAATTTAATTTTGGTCATTGTAATTAATTTCACATTGAAATTGGACATAAACAAGTGTCAATCTTTAGATCGTTATTGTTTCATAAAAAACACGCTTATTGTTTTGACTGCAGAAATTAATTGTAAATTAATTTCTTCCACATTTCTGTTATGAACTTGGAAAAATTGATTCCATATTTGGAATCAGGATGTCCAAATTGGGTAAATAGTTAACTTTTAATTTTAGACTTTATGAATATTTACTTCAGTAAAAAATTTATTTACCGTGGTTAAACGGTAAATCTGGTAAATAAGGGTAAAAATATTATTATAAGAATATAAAATTATCCTAACATGTGTCCTAATCATTTTTTTATATATATCTGTCCATGTGAATATTTGGGTCGATATGGGGACCCCATGGATCCACTTATGAGTGATAATGACACTATATTTTAATTAACTTAAAGTAAAGTCCAAAATGACTTAAACAAATATCTTTTAGTAAATTAATTTTTACATAGGGTTATATAAGATACCATTTCAACTATAAATATAATATGTAATGATAAAAATATTTCCTACATCATGTTATTTTTATATAATTTTTAGACATCAAATAAATAAAATTATTTATGACACAATAATGTTGCATTGTTTACCTCAATAATAAATGAATTAAATAAATAAGTTTATAAATATAAAAACAATATCAAAAACCTGAAAATTGTTTATTGGATGATATTATTTCGACCATTAGTCATCTTATATTCTACTTTAATTAGTTTTGGACCTATATAAATCGAATATCATTATATAACAAAATAATATTTTCAAACATTCCTTAAGATCCCCTCCTCCCCCTTATAAAAAGCCCTCACTTCTAACTCATTCCTCACAAATCTCAAGCCCCATGTCTCATAAAACCCATCCCAAATAATCTCTCAATATCCCCCTCTTCCACCTATAATCCATACCTTAAGATGAAGTCACAAAAAGAAGTCTTATTGGTTCAAATCAAAGGGAGTTACCCGAATTAAATGTAACAGTTTCTCTTTACTTATTTTCTCTTATTTTACTTCTCCAACCCCTAAAATATTTTTATTCCTTTATTTTATAACAATAATATTATCCTAAATATACTAGGATGTTGTTATGAGAATGATTTAAACTACACTTTCACACACCTCCATTTAATGGGTAAAGTACATACTGTTTCTGTGGATGGAAAACTAACGCCTCATGAAATGATGATTGTTCAATTATATTATACCGCCTCTCTTGGTGGCCATTATGACGGAACTGTATTAATATATGATATATACTATTTGTATGTTTTCATTATACTTCTGTATTTTCCATTTAGAGCATGACTTTATGGTTTCCATTATGGGTAAATGCGATAATTTCATTTGAGGAAGTGTGGACTACCGCCCCCTCAAAGTGATATGACTCGTTAATGCCATATGTGGGACGTATAAAGGATGGAGTTAATGATATAATATATGATATTATACTGTAATTATAATATACCTATGTATAATTATGTTTTAATTCCATTAAAATAAGAAATATAAATGAAATTAGCATTCATGCGTACGTACGGCTTACCGTCTCCATGAACGGTGCATTTCCTTTCTTAACTCCGAATGTTATTTACTATTATAAATACTTGTACATACAGGATATATATGATATATATGATGACTAAATCATGAATATTATTCTGTATTTAATGAAATTTTTACCACGTGAACCACCTGTACTTATAAAAAGTCCATTTTTGACTCAATTACCAAATATCGACAAAACGGTCATTATTAACTTAAATGATTACATAATGCTTATAACATGGTTATATGTTATATAAATGGAATAAAAAACTTGAAAAAGTTTATTTAGAATGTATAAATTAACTTTAGTTTATTATTTAAGATATTAAAGAATGAATGGGTCAATTCGGACTTGAGGTAAGGGACTATGTATCATTCTCATTTCATTGAGGCATATTTGGTTTTAATACACAACATACATTTATACGCTTTATAAATTCCTCTGAATTTCTATTTAATTAAAAGGGAATCATTTTCTATGAAGTGATTTACTAAATGAAAAAAATTAATTTTTCTTTTTAACGTAAGCGGTGACCACAACCTTTCTGCCGCCCTGACACTAGTGCAAAAACACTTTTTCGCGTCGGTTTTTTTTAATTTTTAACGTCGGTTATAAACCGACGTCTTTATAGGCGACGTTAAAAATAGAGTTTTCGCGTCGGTTCATAGAAACCGACGTGAAAAATAATTCTCTTATGAGCTTCGGCGTCGGTTTTATAAAAAACCGACGCCGAAGCTACATTTAGACATTATTTTCCGCGTCGGTTCATTAAAAAACCGATGCGGAAAATATAGTCGAATAGGTTTTCCGCGTCGGTTTTTCTAAAAACCAACGCGGAAAACCGATTATAACAGGATTATCCGCGTCGGTTTTTCTAAAAACCGACGCGGAAAACCCTTTCAACCAGATTTTCCGCGTCGGTTTTTCTAAAAACCGACGCGGAAAACCCTTTCGGCGTCGGTTTTTAAAAAAACTGACGCCGTAAATAATTTTTTTTAAAAATATTCGACGTCGGTTTTTAAAATAACTGACGCCGTAAATTTTTTTTTTTTTAAATAAAATACATATATTTTCTCCTCCAAACAAATCGGAACCCTGAAAAAAAATAACGAAGTATACAAAAACAATTAAACAGCTTTAACAGAAGTACTTTAGAAAACTCAAAGTAAAGCAGAATTAAAATACACGTACCTACATGGTGCATTTTCTTAATCTAACCATACTCAGTATCAATCATTGTAAGTTTCCTCCCATAGATAGCACCAATCCTGTCAAAACAGTAATGAAACTAAGGAGAAGTGAGTGAAAAAATCAATCCAAGTTATTAGTGCAATGAATAAACATTAAATGAAAATGTGTAATTTATTTGAATCATTCATTTTTTCACAAAGTAAATTACCAAAATGAAATGTTACGACTCCTGATCAAAATTCCAGGAACACTCAGCCGATGCAACCTCTTCCTCACCTCCCCCACTGAAGATGTTGGGGGTGTCTTTTCACCATAGGATCCCCACCACCCCCAACCTCAGGTTTTTATATTTGCTCTGTATAGACGTGCATTACCCATTCACTATTGTTATTTGTTTAAGTTATGGAATAACAGAGAAATAAGTTTGAGTGCAAAAAATAGGTTAGAAAATTGAAATCAAATGCAGATTGAAGAGACATAAAGAAACATACCTTAAAAATTGACGCCTTCTATTTTATCTTTGTGCAAACCCACTAAGCGTTGTTTCAGGTATTATGTGATATGCTTCTCGGCAATCATTTTTCGATATTTATTTGCATAAAAAATAAAAAGGCCTAGAAGATATTGCTGTGCATTCAAGGGAGACAATTTTTAGTGTTTGTGAATGTTATTTCGCTATACGAATCTCTATGTTCATGATCCAAGTACCACCCTACAGATTTGTCACTGTACAGACAAATGATTTTAAGAAATAACAATGAAAAGAAATATAATAACTAATTCTGAATTAAAATACACGTACCTGAAATATACGACATGCTTATTGTTGGTTATTGTTGAAGGATTCATTTGATTATTAGTAGATTCAATAAAACAGTTTTTGCAGAGGCACTTGAGAAAACTCAGTAAAGCAGAATTAAAATACACGTACCTGAAATATATGACATGCTCATTGTTTGTTATTGTTGAAGCATTCATTTGATTATTAGTAGGATCAAACACCTAATATATCATAAGAGTTAGTTTTTTAAACCCATATATAATATTATTTATAAATATTAGTATACATACCTCAAATCTTAATCAGACTTAACAAATAGACCGCAAAAGTAGATTGAATATGAATCATATCAGATTGAGAATATGACTGTGAATCATTGAATACCTACAATAATATTGAATGATATGAAATTAATAAATAGAAGAAAGTGGATGAAAATATATAAAAAAGTTAATACAACTAACCTTATGAAAATTAGTAGTTTCCCCAGTTGTGATTATCTCGTACATAAATCGTAGAATATAATAACCACATTCAACGCTTCCTTTTTGACGATGACACTGCAGTTATAAAACATTTAACTAATAATGAAACCCAATATATAACAAAAATATAAAAACTAATTACCTGTACTTCCACATATTTTATTTTCGTTGGTTTCTTTTCATTTGTAAAATGTTTCCATGAACTGCATTTTTTTATATAAGAACTAATAAAACTTGTGTAAACAATTAAAATTAAACATAACAAACTTCTAAAAATAAAAAAACAACTTACCTGTTTAATAAGTTGGAAAACGGTTTACGCACTTTTCCTAATAAAGAGCAAAACCAATATAAGGGGCATTCATTTGGGAAAAATACACCTAACATCCAATGCCCCCTATAATACAAAAAGTTCATAATTAATGACATTATAATGATCATGAGTTCAAAATTATGTTGATATTCTTACTTATCAACAAATGGCAAAAACCAGCACTGAATCTCTGTTTGTGATAATCTCTCGGATATATATTGAACTCTTTCATCATTTTTCACATGTTTGACTTCCAAGGAAATGTACTATGGATCTATAAAGCTATAAATGCTTGTAGTTTCATTTTGTAAAAGAATCCTGTATAGATACCTAATTTAAAAAGAAAACATAGTTAGTCAATGACATAACAATATTTTAGTAAAGAAATAGCAATTCAGACGTCAATTTACTTACATGGAAAACAACTGCACCACATTCAGCCCGATCTCTTCAAAATTAACTAAATTCATGATATCTTCTTTCAATATTCTCAATTTATATTTTCTTCCACATATATCGGACGTCATCCGAAACTCATAGATAAAATTCAAGGAAGAAGAGCACTGAGATAATCTTTTCAACCCAGAAGAAATATCAGAAGTATCTACAGCCGACTGTTTCTGAACATTTTGCTGCATTTGTACAGTTTCTTTTGCTTTCAGATATTCCTATATAAGTTAAATGTCAGAAAACATTATAAGTAATTTGGAATCACTTCTAATTACTAGTTAAAAAAACTCATACCTCATGTGAAATATAACGAAGAAGTGCAGTTGGCCAAAGTAAAAAATGGCCCATGCATTCCCCAACACTGGTGATCTCCGCAGTAGGAAATGGTAGTAGAGCAGTAGGATCTATAATAACAAGTACTGATACTCTAACCTGACCCATCTGCATAGGCTGATGATGTACCGAGTCCCCCAAAAAATACACTTGTCCTAACGCAACAATATGTACATGAGGATCTCCCGCAAACAACTCACAATATAAGGTTTGATCCGATGGAGGAGGTGGAGGCTCAAAGTTAGCAGGTGGGGCAGGGTAGTCAGGGTGAGCAGGCTGAGAAGTCAGAAAAATGAAAAGGGTATATTAGTGTTTAAAATTTATAACATAGAAAAATTGATTAAAAATTAAATAAAATAATATACCTCAAATGGTTGCGCAGACGGGGCAGGGTAAGCAGATGAGGCAGGGTAGTCCGTGTGAGTTGGCTGAGAATGTTGAAAAATGAAAAAGTTATATCAGTGTTTATAATTTATAAAATAGACAAATTGATGACATTAAATAATATACCTCAGAAGGCTGCCCAGACGGTGTTGGGTAAGCATATGAGGCATGATAGTCTGAGTGAGTAGGCTGAGAATGTTGAAAAATGAAAAAGTTATATCAGTGTTTATAATTTATAGAAAAGAAAAATTGTTAACAGTAAATAATATACCTCGGAAGGATGAGCAGACTGTGACTGTCTTGCCAAGTGTTCTAATAAAGCCTTCTGCACTGCTGCTTGAATTTGATCACCCATAGACCATTTCATATCCTGCAGCTCTTCTTTTAAGGATTCAATTTCCGGGTCTCTTGGTTGCTTACTCTTACCAAAAACCTTCCGAATACTAACACCCGCCTGATATCCTCTAACACGGCCGGGGTGTTCAGTCTTTCCCAAAGAAGTGGCTAGGATATCCATCCTACCCTCAGGGATAAAAGAGCCCTGTGTCTCTTTCTCCTGAAGTTCATCCTGAAATGAAAAATAAAAAATTTATATTAGTGTTTATAAATTATAAAAAAGGAAAATTGTTAACAAAGAATTAATATTTACTTACAATTCTATCAGCCACTTGATGAGCTTCGTCTGTAAGATATTGTTCATTTTTTCTTCTTCTTGCTCGTTTCCATTTCTCTTGGCGAGTGGGAGGAGATGGAGGACCATATTGGACCTCTTCTGAACCACTACTTGATCGAGCTCTTAATGCTTCAAATTTTTCTTCAATAATTTTCTGCTCCAAATACGAGTATCCTCCACGTGATAAAGTATGAGGGTATACATTTTTCAACTGGATCTCCTGATGAGATCTTCTGGAGGCCTGTTACATAAAAATAAACACATAAGTAATAAGGAAAATATAGCATAAATTTTAAAATATAAAACAATTACAATACCTGAAATTTCTCTTCCTGACGACTGTCAACAAATCGCTTCCATGTTTCTTCATCTATATATGGATACTTAACACATGGGCTTTCAAACCTTCTCTTTCCAAAAACATAATCTTTCGTCAGTTTGTTTTTAAAATCTCTCCATCGAACCGCCGCTAAAGAGAGATGTCTTTTCCTAATTTCTTTGGTTTCCTCAAAATTGAATGTCATCTGTAATTGAAAAAATAAAATATGTCATTTAAACTATATAATATTAAAAAAATGAGATAAAATAAATAAATAAAGATATTTTACCGTCATGGCCTCCCAAAGCTGTTGCTTCGCCGTCCTGTCCACTGACTTCCAATCAGGATATAAAATACTAATCCTGCAACGGCTCTGCATCGCTATATAACAGACAAACTGAACTGCATTTGGGCCAACTGCATTATTATTATCATCAAAACAGATGTGTAATTTGTTATCATCACGAGCGAGTGATAGTTTTGGTAAACGTGTAATACCACGTTTACCAACTAGAGAACTTGATTTTTCAGTAGTAACTGGAGAAGTCTCCTCCGCCGAGGACGCATCAGTAGTCCTGCAATTTTTTTTAATAAATTAACAGTTTTATTTCATTAAATATGTATATTACTGAATATTTAATAATATGTCAAAATAGATATACCTCGGTAACTGCTCATCTCTATCTGTATTTGACATTGCTACTAGAAAGTGTAATGAAATTTTGGGTACCTGCATATCATTAGAAAACTGAATAATTAGAAACAAGGAAATGAAAAATAAATATGTAAAAATAGAGGCATGCATTTGTAAGTTTTAAAAATAGACACAAAATATAAATATTTACCAGAAAAATTAGGAGACTAATTAGTGTTTTCCCACGTCCCTTCATCATGATCGGTACGTACTGCATGCACTATGTCTGTCTTATATTCATTGTAATCCTCTGAAAATTGCATAATCGATGAATAACGCTCATGTAAATCACTAGCATCATCAGAATCATCATCATCACCCAAATGATATCTTTTCCCTTGCAAAACAACTGACCACTGATCATTCGACGGATCAATGACATAAAATACTTGTTTTGCATGTGTCGCCAAGATAAATGGTTCCTCATTGTGATTAAATCTTTTCAAATCAACCAGTTTAAACCCATATTCATCATGTTTCACGCCACTATTACTATCAACCCAATTGCACTTAAAAATAGTGACTCGAAATTTAATATAATCAATTTCCCATATGTCTTCAATAACTCCAAAATATGATGTTGATGCAGAAATTGGGTTTTTATCTTTGGCACTCGAAAAATGCACTGCTTCAGCGAATACCATCACACCACTATTCTGAACGGTACTCTTGTCATCCAGGTTTTTTGTGTAAAATGTGTAGCCATTGATATCAAAACCAGACCAAGTGATCACATTAAAAGATGGTCCCCCTGATAACCACTTGAATGTTTCTGATACAGATATATCTGAGGTGACTTTCTCTTTAAACCATGAAACAAATGTCTTCTTATGCTCAATCATCAACCACTTTTCATTTCTTTTCTGATATCGTAACTTTAATTCAGCAATATGTGAGGATATATATGGTTGAACCTCATCTGTGTTGTTCAAAATGTATAAATGTGCTTGCATCACTTCATCACGTGGAATGAACTTTACCTTTAAGCCTCGAACCCCTCTACCTTCTCTGTCAACTGTCATATGTCGAGATAGAGGGAGACCAATATGCTCCACTTCATTCAAATAATCAGTACAGAACTCAATCACCTCTTCTGATACATATTTTTGAACAATAGAGGCCTCTGGTCGATAAGGATTTTTAACATATCCTTTCAAAATTTTCATATATCTTTCAAAAGGATACATCCATCTTAAATAAACAGGCCCACACATTCTTATCTCACGCACCAAATGAACCAATAGATGAACCATTATATCAAAAAATGTGGATGGGAAATACATTTCTAGTTGACAAAGAATAAGAGTTGCTTCATTCTCCAACAAATCTAACAAATTTGGATCAACGACTTTGCTACAAATGGATTTAAAGAAATTACATAACCTGATGATTGTCTTCCTGACAGCTTTCGGTAATATACCACGCACTACTACTGGTAGAATTTGTTGCATTAACACATGACAATCATGTGATTTCATACCTATTAATTTACAATCCTTCAATGACACAAAATTATTCACATTTGAAGAAAAACCGCTGGGTACTTTAATACCATGAAGACACTGACAAAAATTCATCTTTTCAATCTTGCTTAATGTGTGACAAGCCGGAGGTAAATATGTTGTTTTTCCTTTCACAGCGGGAGCTAACTCCAAACGTATTCGCATTAATATCAAGTCCAATCTAGCATGTAATCCATCTTTTGTCTTTCCTTTTATGTCTAACAAAGTTTCAATCAAACTATCACATATGTTTTTCTCAACATGCATAACATCAATGTTATGTTTTATCTCTAAAAATCTCCAATAAGGTAGTTTGAAAAAAATAGACTGCTTCTTCCAGATATGTTTTTGTAAACCAGAACTTTTTCTCTTTCCAAATGTTGAATCAATATCTTTCACTCTGTCATAATATTCTTCAGCTGACAATGGTTGAGGGGGGAGGTTGTATTCTTGTAAACCGTTAAATGATTTTCTCAATCTACGATAAGGATGATCAATTCGCAAAAATCTTCGATGTCCCATGTACACTGTCTTTCTTCCATTCTGCAATTGATAATATGAAGTTTGTTCTTCACAAATTGGACATGCTTTATGTCCCTTAACACTATATCCAGATAAGTTTCCATATGCAGGAAAGTCGTTTATAGTGAACATTATCATAGCACGCAAAAGAAAATACTCTTTCTTGTATGCATCGAAAACTGTAACACCTTTCTCCCATAGCAGTTTTAAATCCTCAATCAATGGTGTAAGATACACATCAATATCATTTCCTGGTTGTTTTGGTCCAAAAATCATCAAGCTCATCATAACATATTTTTTCTTCATACATAGATGTGGGGACAAGTTGTAAAGTACCAGCAAAACAGGCCATGAACTATGTTGGCTACTGAGGCTCCGATATGGATTCATTCCATCAGTACACAATCCCATTCTGAGATTTCTAACTTAACTTCCAAAATCATGAAACTTTTTATCAAAACTCTTCCACTGTGGTGAATCGGCAGGGTGACGTAAGTTACCATCAGAAATGCGCTCATCTGAATGCCATCTTAACCTTTTTGCATCATTTGAATTTGCAAATAGACGCTTCAAACGAGGAATAATTGGAAGGTACCAAAATGCTTTAGATGGAGTTTTGATTTTGGTACCTAAAAATAAACCAGAATTGAATTATCAGAATTGTTTGAAAAAAATATTGGATGATATCATTGGAAAGTAAAAAAATTGATTTTTCATAACGTTACATGACATCACCTGAAAATGAATCTGAGTTGACTTTCTCATCCATCTTATAGCGCGATGTTCCACATGTAGGACAACTTGATAAATGTTCATTTTCTTTCCTATATAGTACACAATCATTGGGGCAAGCATGTATCTTTTTATACCCCAATCCCATTGGGCATAATATTTTCTTCGCCTCATAATTGGAATCTGGAAGCCCATTGCCTTCTGGAAGAAGCTCTTTTAAAAGCTCAAGTAAACTGGAGAAACTTTTATCACTCCACCCATTTTTTGCTTTTAAGTTAACTAATCTCAAAACTGCTGATAACACTGTATATTTACTGCAACCTGGGAATAATGGTTTCACAGAATCTCCATACAATCGTTCAACAGTTGGTGTTTTTTCGATGGTTTCAACACCTAAATCATGAATTAATTCTTCAATACGATCCTCTGCCTCATTATGAATATCGTCATCAACATTGGATGTTGAATTTTCAGTTCTTTCACCATGCAAGATCCAACGTGTATAATTAAGGCTAAAACCATAACAAATGAGATGATCTTTGATTTCTCTGAAGTTTAACTTTCTCATATTTACACACTTCACACATGGACAGAAAATCAAATCAATATTTTGATTATGCCGTTTAGCAAATTCCAAAAAATTGTCAACTCCTCTTTCATATTCACTAGTAGTTCTTCGTAGATAAATCCAATTATGATCCATTAATACCTGATATCACAATATAATTGATGAATATATTAAAACATAAAAACATTTAAATATCTATCAGATAAATTGTAAACAAAAACATATTCCATAAAAACTATTGATAATCAGATAAAAGACATCAAATATGAAACACGTTTACAAATATAGTAAACAGTTAATTTTAATATTATATACATGTGTGTTATATTGAAATACAAGGACAAAATGGTTAAATCAAAGGTTTCATTTTTTGAAAATAAAGTTTCATGATATAAATATTATATGAATGACATACAAGATAATATGATTTCTCACTATGACTACTATTGATCACAATATATTTATTTTTTTATTCATTTGATGTAACATGAATGAATCATGGAAAAATTAATGTGAAAAATAGTGCAATAACTATCCTTATTTAAAACAATGTGTATTAAGAGACATGATACAATTTTTGGTGACTATGATAACTCAACTCCCTCAATCCATGAGTTTTATAATAGGGAACTATGAATATATAAATTCATTATGGAGGGATAAAAATTCCATTGCATATTGTAGGTGACAACTTACACCCCCATCCATGGGTCTATTGCAGCAAAACATGTCAAGGAATGGATCAACATGAAGAGAAATATATTATCCATCCATGAAAGATTAGATCATGAGAATGTTTTATTTGCAGCCTATGACTTAGAGGGAGAAGTAAATCATTTCATGACTATTATTTAGAGGGAGAGAAAGATGAATAAATGTAATCAATGGAATGAGATTAGTTTAAGAGGACATTTATTAAAAATGCATGAATCTAACCCCACATATGAAAGTGGAAAGGTATTTTTGAACATTAATAGAGGGATAATGATTATATTATTATCTACGAAGATTACAATACATTATGATTCTAGTCGTATTATGGACATTGCAAGAAAAATTATTTATTATATAATGGCATGAAAATAATTATTCAAATTTTTTTAACATAACAGATAGTGGTAATTATTCATGTCTTAGTTAAATGATGAGAACCAAAAAGAATTGAGGAATTTGGCATGGTAAATCTCAAGAAGTAATGAAATAACAACAAACTACATGCAAAAATGTGAGTGAATTCATTTAACACAATAAAATTATTTTTTTGAAAAATAATTTATTAAAATGGAAATGGAATTAAAAATATAGTACTTCATAATGTAATGAAAGATCATTTTAAACAGGAATAATGATAATATAAACAAAAAATTTGAAGTTCAACCCGAATTGAGATGTTAAATCCAAACTGCGACCGGTATAATTACTTCCAAAAACAAACAATATCAAATCTACACCAACAATGATAATACAAACAAAAAATAATGATAAATTACAACTAAAATCTAACCAATAATCAAAATCACGCAAAATAGGGTTATTGATAAAGAAATAAACAATGGGATATGAAACAAGAGATAAATAGGAAGAACACATACCCAAAATCGTGCAGACGACAAAAAACCTTCAACAATGGCCGTTCAAGATCGCAAATCAAGTTCGAAGGTCGTCGGGAGTCCGAAGCGCCACAGCGGAACTCGATTTCGACGGACGAACAAAATGAGGGTTTCTGGCCATGAATATTTTTAAAAGACTTTTCGCGTCGGTTTTCATTAAAACCAACGCGAAATATTTTTTTTTTATGAGTTTCGGCGTCGGTTTTCATGAAAACCGACTCCGAAACATTTTAAAAATTTATTTTCCGCGTCGGTTCTCAGGAAAACCGACGCGGAAAATATAGTCGAATTGGTTTTCCGCGTCGGTTTTTCTAAAAACCGACGCGGAAAACCGATTATAACAGGATTTTCCGCGTCGGTTTTCCTGAGAACCGACGCGGAAAACCGGTTTCAACCGGATTTTCCGCGTCGGTTTTTCTAAAAACCGACGCGGAAAATCGCTTTCAACCGGATTTCCCGCGTCGGTTTTTCTAAAAACCGACGCCAAAAATTCCCCGCATATACTATTCGCGTCGGTTTTCTTAAAAACCGACGCGGAAAATAAACACATAATTATTTTTGGCGTCGGTTTTGTGTAAAACCGACGCCAAAAATTCCCCGCATATACTATTCGCGTCGGTTTGTAAAAAACCGACGTTATTACGACGACGTTAAAGCCCGTATTTCCACTAGTGTGAGTATTATTTGATATATGGCTTCCTTAACAAGACGTAATGTTTTTAAAAGGAAACTAAATACCATTTACTCTTTTAATGAATATTGGTATTGAAAAAGGTTTTGTTAATTGATTGATTATTTCAATATATTTAAATGATATATTGTGATTGAGATGTGGAAATTTAATATTTCTTTTATGTTTGTTTTTATTTGTTATCAATATGTTATAGTTCTTGGGAATTGTTATGTATACTGGTGGCTTCAAGATTAACATATAGAGGGTGAGCCCGAGACAGCTCTCCAATGAATTGGTTAATGTGAAAAATGTTAATGTGAATGTTTCTCCTAAGATAGACCTCATATCCGGATATTTGATCAACTCAAGGGAGCACGGTGGTTCTCGAAGATAGACCTCAAATCAGGCTATCACAAGTTTAGAGTCCGAGACGAGTATGTGTAGAAGACGGACTTCAGGTGTCAGTTCGGCCACTACAAGTTATTGGTTATTCCCTTCGTTGTAACCAACACTCCAGCAGTGTTTATGAGTCTGATGAAGAGGATCGTCCGACCTTAACTCGATTTCATTGTCGTGGTCTTCATCGACGACATTTTGATCTACTTGACTACTAAGGAGGAGAATACATACCATTTATAGGTAGTAATGGACACACTCTGAGAGTACCAGATTTATGGTAAGCTCTCGAAGTGCTAGTTTTGGATTCGAGAGGTTCACTTCTTTAGACCTGTCATCTCGGAGGCTGGAGTGGTAGTAGATCTAGCGAAGATTGAGGCGGTACTTTCTTGGGAGCCAGCCAGGAGTGTGACGGAGGAATGGAGTTTCCTCGCCTTGGCTGGATACTACCGGATATTTGTTCTAGACTTCCCCAGAGTTGCAGCACCACTATCATCCTTGAAGAATAAGGGGAAACCCTTCGTGTGGTCAGAGAGATGCCCTCATAGCTTTCAGGTGATGAGGTAGAGGCTGACTAGTGCCCCCATCATGAGGCTTATTGAGGAAGGAATAGGCTACGTAGTCTACTGCGACGCATCGGGGACTAGAATCTCGTGTGTCCTGATGCAGGAGCGAGCTGTGATCTCGTATGGTTGTCGGCAGCTGAGATAACATGAGCAGAACTACGCTACCCATGACATGGAGTTAGCAGCAGTGGTCTTCACCTTGAAGATGTAAAGACATTATCTGATTGTTGATCGTTTCAGAGACTACTCTGATCACAAGAGTCTCAGGTATATCTTCTCCCAGAAGAACATGAACCTGAGACAATGGCATTTGATTGAGTTCCTCTAGGACCGTGACTTTGAGATAGTCTATAGTGTTTGGAAAGGGAACGTTGTTACAGATGCACTCAACATGAGATCTGGTATACAGCTTCTAGGAGAGGCGACATTGCAGCTAGATGTCTTACAAATATCCTTTGTGGATAGGGATGGAGCAACCTTTCTACAGTCTCTTACAGTCACTCCTCCACTTTTTCAGCGATTTAGAGAGGAGAAGCATGGGGATGATAAATGCGAGATGCGACGTGGTTAGATATCCACAAGGAAAGAACTTGATTGATTTTTTGAAGGTGGGGAGCACGTCATCCTCTACCGAGGACGTACTATGGTGCCAGTGTCACTTCAGGAGGAAGTGTTGAGGGAGTTTCACACGTCCCCTCTAGCGGTACATCCATGAGTGGCGAAGATGTGTCAGGACCATAGACGACAGCACTGGTGGCCAGGTATGAAGAATGTAGTAGAGGAGTTTGTCTCACGTTTCCTCACATGTCAGTAATTGAAGGCAGAGCGCCAGGTACCAGCAGGCTTGGTTCAGCCTTTAGAGGTCCCAGAGTGGTAGTTGGATAGGATATCCATGGACTTCATGACGGGTCTTCCACGTAGATCCAAGAGTCACAATTCGATATGGGTGACCGTTGACCAACTCATCAAGTTGGCCCACTTCCTACCTATTAGAGAGCAGGGCTCAATAGAGATCTTGGGACGCCTCTATGTACAGGAGATTTTTTTTACATGGAGTGCCTTTTTATATTTTCTTCGACTAGGACAGACGGTTTACCGCATGGATATGGAAGGGGTTGCAGGAGGATTTCGGGACACATCTTTATTAGAGCACCGCCTTCCATCCTCAGAAGGATGGTCAGACTGAGCAGACCATTAAGAACCTCGAGGACATGATCAGTTCTTATGTCCACAACTTTGTTCACAGTTCGTAGGATCCCTTACCGTTGGTAGAGTTTTCCTACAACAATAGCTATCACTCCACCATCAGTATGGCACGTTCTGAGTCCTTGTATGGTTGACCATACAGATCGCTGATGTGCTGGACAGACTGAGGGGATTCAGCACTAGTGGGACTATAGATGGTACGCGCTACCACAGAAAAGGTACAGATCATCTTAGAGTGGGTGAAGACTGCACAGAGCAGGAAGAAGTTGTATGATGACATGAGACAGAGACATTTGGAGTTCGAGGATGGCGACCACGTCTTTCTACAGGTCTCACCTCGATGAGGTCTATATAGATTTGAATGAGGAGGCAACTTGTCTTCGCGATTCATCTGACCTTTCTAGGTCCTCAGTAGAGTAGGCAAGTCAGCTTACCTCTTAGATCTTCCACCTCAGTTTCACCGGGTGCACGACGTCTTCCACGTATCTCAACTGAGGAGAAACATAAATGAAACATCCCAAATCATCGACCACAGGGAGCTGGACATCGATGATGAGGCAAAATTCATAGAGGTTCCAGTGGAGATTTAGGATCAACATAATTGGGTCCTACATGGACGGTCGATACCTCTAGTGTGTGTACGCTGGATGCACGAGAACTTCCATGAGAGCACATTGGAGTGGGAGGCTTAGATGCGTTCTCAGTACCCACATTTTTCCCTTTGTTTGAGTTGTAGATTATGTGAACGTAAATCCCTAAGCTAGGGAGAATGTAACGATCTAGAATTTATGTGGAAAAACATTTTCTTAAATACATGGTAATTTTACGAGTCTGCGAAAATTTAAGGCGCTTGATTTGGAGGCCCCGTTTGCCTGGAATCAATTTCTGAAGTTTTGTTTGGGTACATTCAGTAAACATATGAGTGGGATTTTATAACTTTTGAATCGTTGCTCGGAATTGAAATATGAGGGCACCGTTGATCTCGTAGCACCGGTATTCTCTTAGGAATACTTTCATCTCGACAGCAGTTTCTCAAGAATGAAAGTTAGTTTTTGGAGTTATCATGATTTAAAATTATATAAAAATAAGTGTTAGCATATTTTTATTTTTGGTGTTTAAAACCTCCAAGATGAGGGTAGAGGTGGGGCCCACCACACCATAACCTTCCATGAGAGGTTTTGGTGGTGGGGCCTACGCGAGGTTTAAACACCTCTTGTTAGTTAATGTGGTGGGGACCACTCGAGGATGAAACCCTTGAACTCCCCATTTATGGATCTACGACCCATTAAACCTCCTGAACTCCCATAATTAATTTTTCCCTACATACAATAATTAATTAAGTGGATCCCCCTTTAATTAATTCTCCATTTGAATTCATGCCAACCATTAAAATAATGGATAATCTATTATTTCATTTTGGTTGGCATGATTCATTTGGTGGAATAAAGGAAGAGGAGAGCTACGAAGAACCATCATGCCAATGAAGAACGCGAAGAATGCTGGTGACGCTTCTTCCTCGGTCTTCTACCCCATAAACTTTATGATTCATGCGTTTTAAATTGGGAGTGCGTGAAGAACGCGGTGAATGAAGAATGGACATTCTCTTTCTGCAACATCACCAATGAACAACAATATGAGGTAGGGGTTTTGAGATTGAGTTTGTTCCTGTTTTGTGTCTTCCAATCTTGGGTAATGTTATTCCAATTTATAACACCATAATGTGGAGAGTTAGGGCCGCATGAACAAGGAACAAACCTCCCCCTCAATTTTCCCACGTTTGTTGATAGCAGTAGTGGTGCAACTGCGCTGCTAGAATAGTAAAATGTGGCGAAGCAACGACGGCTGATGACGTGGCGGTTGCGGAGAAACTGGCGGCTCAAGGCCGCTGAGTCTCCGGAAGGGCGCGGCACCACCGTTCTGCGTGGAGGAGAAGGGGGAGGGGCCAGGGAGAGAAACGAAAGAAGGGCACGGAGCCTTTGTGCCACCCAGAGGAGGAGAGTTGCAGCCACGGCGGGCCGCGGTGGCGAAGTAGGGGCGGACGGCTTCAAGCCGGCAACCGAAGGTGCGGAGCGGCTGGCCGCTCGGCCAGTCGGGAGAAGCGGGACCCCTCTGGGTCCCGTGTCAGCTGGACCAGCACCACCTAGCGCCGTTTGAGACTCCACCCAAATGGATCAGCTATTCGGGACCCAGGGTGTGTGTGTCTTCTCCCCTAGATGAGGTTCAGGCCCCCCCCCCGGGGTCGTCGGGTCTTTGGGTCGTCTGGCCGGACCCAGCGCGGGCCGGAACCAGCACGGGTCGGGCCGGCCCCTCGGGCCGGGTCAGACTCGCAGGTCGGACCCGCGGACCGGGTTCGACCCCCGTCCGGACCCGGGTCGGGCTGGGTCAGTCCGACTGGGTCGGACTGGACCTGGACCCACTATGGCATGTTTTCACCTTTTCACCCATAACATGGGCTACGGGTGTTTGATCGACGAACAATATACGGCGAAGGAAATCTTGGAGCGAGATGGTTCATTTGGCATACCCCAATTGGGGTTTGGACATAGTTGGGGTAAGCTCGGGTTGGTTTGAACCTAAAATCCAACCGGGGCCCCGGGGCGGAAATGCCAATAACTCATAGACCGGGCGTCCGATTGACGTTTCGTCTGTTGTGTTGGGACCCCTATGATGAGGTGAACCATTGATATACATTTTCATGGGACTTTGTGACAGGTACAGTATCGACCAGTAGCTCGTGGTGCGGATCCTACCAGAGGAGAGCGAACATAGTATGGAGACCCAATAGCTGGCTGAGACCTGATTATTGGTTGACCGATTCGACTCGGAGTGACACGACTGGCCCAGTGGGGAACACCTCTATGTGACGTGGCAGACCCAGGTTGGGGAGTGCCTCTGTATGAGTTTGACATACCCACAGTACTTGACTGGAGGAGTACCTCTGCAGGCTATGAAGGGGAGCGCCTTTGTGTGAGCGCGATAGACCAGTGGTGGGGAGCGCCTCTGTGTGACGCAGCAGACCCACGGTACTCGACAGGAGGAGTACCTCAGCAGTCCAAGGATAGTGGGAAGTGCCTATGTGTGACGTGGCAGGCCCACTGTACTCGATAGAGGAGTACACCATCAACTGATAGTCTGACAATGTGACTGGGGTTGTTACATGATACTACCCCCTAGAATAAAATCCTGGTTTGAGCTGAGTCAATGTATTTTGTGTTTTCCCTCATGATTGAGATGAGTTACTAGATAACGTAGGCATATGTATGGGCATATACCTATGTAATGGTTATCCATTGATTTCATACTTTTTGGTTTCTCCTTGTTGGATTTTTTGTGACCTTGAGGGTCTCGGTGTCCCTAATGAGTATCGTTATACACACCCCTTGCACGGGTTATGCCCACACATCATTGTGTTGGATATAGATGATGGACATCGCTGATTGAGGCAGAGCATAGTAGGACTGAACGGTACCCGGAGGTGGACCACTCGGTAAGATGGTACACGGAGGAGACGTACGGACGTGGAGTGTTGAGGAGGCCATCTATACCAACCCTTCAGATATGAACCCCAGATTACGACCCATTAGATGCTTTATTTTTCTTCAGTTGTACATGTACTTTCCTGTTGGGCTTGTATTTACGGCCCCTTTTACTTTCCATCACTTCTTTTGTATACAGTTTTACTTGGTGTTTTCCTTCCAGTTGTGTATTATACTGTGTTTTTTTTAGTTTATAAAGGCAATTCCTTCCCAGTTTGGGGATTTACACCATTGGTGCTAGTCGCCATCCCCTGGCATATGGAAGGCGGGCTTGGGACAGTCAGGATACGGGCCCTGGGGGATGGGTCGTGACAAATTGGAATCAGAGGATTCTGTTCTACCATAGAACATATTACTCTGATCATTCTTTTCTATAAAACAATATTGTTAAGGGTAATAATTGTGGTTTTCAGTTTAGGGAGTCCAGTTTTGGTGCGAGCGGCTGACGTATCCATACAGAAGGACCCTAACTACTAATTTCCAACGTAGTGAACGAAAACACTAATTGTGTGCGTATCTTTAAAAGTTTTCTTAATTCATATCTACCAGGTTAGCTCACCAGGTATAATATTTTGACCGCGTCTAAACTG
This sequence comes from Viscum album, assembly GCA_963277665.1. Taxonomy (NCBI): domain Eukaryota; kingdom Viridiplantae; phylum Streptophyta; class Magnoliopsida; order Santalales; family Viscaceae; genus Viscum; species Viscum album. The sequence goes on from OY728131.1 coordinate 932,377,102, forward strand.
TTTCTTTCAGGATGCCTCCCTACATATCCTCGAGATTCGTACGCTCTGACATCCCACCGAGCGACGAGGCATTGGTGCAGGGACCATTACCAGTGGAGGCACCAACGATATCGCTTCCCGTTGGGCCACTGATGCCACCAGCCCCACCAGCAGGCGATGCACGCTGCTCGAGCGCATCGCATGAGTTCCAGTGCCAGAGGCCACCAAGGTTCTGGGGAGAGACATACACGCATGCGGCTGAGGATTGATTGGAGGCTGTGGTGAGAGTCTATAGTCTATTAAGGACACCCACAGACTACATGGTGATCCTTGTCACGAGTCTCCTTCAGGCAGTAGCAGAAAGATGGGGGAGCTTGATGCTCCATGTCCACGATGAGGAAACACTTCCCTGGGTAGACTTTGAGAGCCTGTTCTGGGTGGAGTTTCTTTCATCCACCGTTCGAGTGGTACGGATAGAGGAGTTGCTGCCTCTACAGCAGGGTAGCATGACTGTAGCTCAGTACTCAGCGAGGTTCACCGACCTCCCGCGCTACTCCACAGATATAGTGTGGGACCCATTCTTTAAGGCCTGGACCATAGAGCAGGGGCTCAGGCAAAATATCATAGAATCAATTACCTCCCTTAGCATCCCGACGTAGGCGGGTGGTGTTAGAGAGATCCCTCCTAGTAGATAGTTTCCTTACTGAGCAGTCACTATTAGTAAGACACACAACTATTCGACATGCAGCAGAGTCTTCAACAGCTGGTAGTTGAAAGGTGACGTAGAGGTCCAAGAGGACCAGACCCACGGGTGGGTGACTGCAAGACTCAGGATCTGATGTGCAGGGCACCCGGGGCAGTGACTTACTTGATAGGACCAGGTGGTGTTACTCATGCGGCGGGTAGAGTCACATGGATATTGACTATCCGACCAGCCATTTAGATGATCAGAAGACAGTTGAGGGAAATCCCTGGCAGAGGCAGAGGGTTGATCGAGGTGGTCTTCATGGAACATGCGGACATGGAAGAGGATCTGGTCGAGAAGCTGGTGGTGGACCACATTATGAGGTGCTACCGCCACCACAACTAGGAGGACCACCCCGACTTTAGGGAGCAAGTGGACTGGGGAGATCTCAGCTTTAGGAAGCTGAGGAATATGACCATGCTGATCCGGAGATGATTCGAGGTACGATATGTGTCTTCTCCACCTTAGTTGCAGTTCTTATAGACACAGCTTCCAGTCATTCTTTCATTTCCACTGCCTTTGTTCGGAGCTCGTAGATTCCGATAGAGCATTTGGATCGATCCTTACTTCTATAGACTCCTATGGAAGCAGACTCGATGATTATGCACTTGTTCTAGTAGTGTGAGAATACCTTTAGGATGCGAGAGCTTCGACTAGGATCTCCTCGTAGCAGCATCGAGGCATTACGACGTCATCTTTGGTATGGACTAGTTATCTACAGTCCATGCTCTGATTTACTATATTAGGTGAAAACTGCACTATTTCTACACGGATGGGACCAGGTTCACCTTCACCAGCTAGAAGCGAACCTTAGTAGCATAGGACATACTTACTCGGAGGAGGGTGCAGTCGATCACTCATCAGTTGGCATGCCTTACCCTTAGAGTAGTTGATGTGGAGAGTTCGATCTATCCTGTAGTGGTGGACCAGTACGCGAATGTTTTCCCTGACAATGTTCTAGGACTACATCCTCATAGAGAGGTGGACTTCAACATTGACATGTACCCTGGGACGACACTGATATCTACTGCAGCATATCGGATGACTCTAGGTGAGCTTCATGAGCTACGGGTACAACTAGAGGACTTGAAGGGGAAGGGATTCATCTGGCCCAGTGTTTCTCCCTGGCTAGCCCCGATTTTATTCGCCAAGAAGGTCAATGGGAGCTTAGGGATTTGTGTCGACTGCCGTCGTCTAAACCAGGTGACCATGAAGAACAAGTACCCACTCCCGAGGATTGACGACCTCTTTTATTATCTCAAGGGAGCATGGTGGTTCTCGAAGATATACCTCATATTAGGCTATAACTAGCTCAGATTTAGAGACGAGGATCTGTAGAAGACCGACATTAGGTGTCAGTATGGCCACTACGTGTTCATGGTTATTCCCTTTGGTGTGACAAATGCTCTAGCAGTGTTCATGAGTCTGATGACTAGGATATTCCATCCTTACCTCGATCGCTTTGTCATAGTCTTCATCGATGACATTCTAATCTTATCGACTACTGAGGAGGAGCATGCCTACTATTTGCAGGTAATACTTGACACACTCTAAGAGCACCAGCTTTATGGTAAGCTCTCGAAGTGCCAGTGTTGGATTTGAGAGGTACACTTCTTGGGAAATGTAATCTCGGAGGCTGGAGTTGCAGTAGATCCAGTGAAGATTAAGGCAGTACTTTCTTGAAAGCCACCCAATAGTGTGACGAAGGTACGAAGTTTCCTGGGCATGGATGGATACTACTGGAGATTCGTTCTAGACTTCTCTAGAGTTGCAGAACCACTATCAGCCTTGACGATGAAGGGGAAACCCTTCGTGTGGTCGGAGAGATGCCAGCAGAGCTTTCAGGAGCTAAGGTAGAGGCTGACCAGTGCCCCCATCTTGAGGCTTCCAATGGAAGGCGTAGGGTATGTAGTCTACTGCGACACATCAGGTACCAGACTCAGGTGCATATTGATGCAGGAGTGAGATGTGATCTCATATGGTTCTCGGCAGCTGAGATAGCATGAGCAGAACTACGCTACCTAGGACCTGGAGTTAGCAGCATTGGTCTTCGCCTTGAAGATGTAAATACACTATCTGATTGGTGGGAATTTCATATTCTACTCTAATCACAAGAGTCTCAGGTATATCTTCTCCCAGAAGGACCTAAAATTAATATAGTGTCATTGTCTTGAGTTCCTCCATAACTATGACTTCAAGATAAACTATATGGGAAGGGGAACATTGTTTCAGATGCACTCGGCAAGAGATCTGGTATACAACTGCTAGGAGAGGCGATAGAGAAGCTGGATCCCTTATAGATATCCTTTGTGGATAGGGATGGAGAATCCTTCTACAATCTCTTACAGTCACTCATCCACTTCTTCAGTGAGTCGGGAAGGCGCAGCATGAGGATACAGACTGCGAGACACGATGTGCTCAGATATACTTAGGGAAAGCACCTGATGGATTTTATGAAGGTGTAGAGCAATTCATCCTCTACAGAGGACGTACTATGGTGCTAGTGTCAGTTCAGGAAGAATTTTTGATGGAGTTTCACATGTCCTCTCTTGATGTACATCCATGAGTGGCGAAGATATACCAGGACCTTCGACGACAGCACTGGTGGCCGTGTATGAAGAAGGCAGTAGTGTATTTTGTCTCACGGTTCCTCACTTGTCAGCAAGTGAAGGCAGAGCACCAGGTACCAGCAGGATTGGTTCAGCCTTTAGAGGTACCAGATTATAAGTGGGATGGGATATCCATTGACTTCATGACAGGTCTTCCACAAACATCAAGTAGTCACGATTCGATATGGGTGATCGTTGACCGACTCACCATGTGATCCCACTTCCTACCGATCAGGGAGCAGGGCTTAGTAGAGAGATTGGGACGCCTCTATGTGGAGGTAATTGTGGGATTACATGGAGTAACTTATTCTATTGTCTCTGACTATGACGCATGATTTACTTCCTGGCTGTGGAAGGGGTTGCAAGAGTCTTTCGGGACATAACTTCATTTGAGCACCGCCTTCCAATCTAAAACGGATGGTCAGACTGAGCGAACCATTCAGACCCTGGAGGACATGATCTGTTCTTGTGTTCTAGACTTTGTTCATATCTAGGAGGATCACTTACTGTTGGTAGAGTTTTCCTACAACAACATCTATCACTCAACCGTCGCTATGGCACCTTTTGAGGCCTTGTATAGTCGACCTTCCAGATCGCCACTGTGCTGGAAAAACCCAGGTGAGTCAGCACTCATGGGACCAGAGATGGTATGCGCTACCACAAAGAAGGTGCAGATCATCCAAGAGCAGATGAAGACTGCACAGAGTAGGAAGAAGTCATATGCTGACAGGAGAAGAAGACCTCTGGAGTTTGAGGATGGAAACCACGTCTTTCAACAGGTCTGACCTCGATGAGATCTATGGTGATTTGGCTGAAGTGGCAAGTTGTCTCCACGGTTCATCGGACATTTCCAGGTCCTCGACAGAGTAGGCGAGGTGGCATACTACTTATCTCTTCCACCTCAGTTTCACCGGGTGCATGAAGTCTTCCACGTATCTCAGTTGAGGAGATACGTGCATGACCCATCCCACATCATCAACCACGGGGAGCTGGACATCGATGAAGGGGATACTTTCACGGAGGTTCCAGTGGATATTGAGGATCGATAAGAGTGGGTCCTACATGAATGGGAAATACCTCTAGTGCGCATACACTGGCAGCACGGGAACCCCCAGGAGATCACATGGGAGCGGGAGGCTCAGATGTGTGCTCAGTAAACTCATTTGTTCCCTTAGTTCGAGTTTTAGCTTATAGGGACATAAAGCCATGAGGCAGGGAGAATGTAAAGACCTGAAATTTCAATGGAAAAAAATTTCTTAAATACATTGGAATTTTACGTGTCTGTGAAAGTTTACAGCGCTTGATTCAGAGGCTCGTTGTTCCTAGAATCAATTTCTGAAGTTTTGTTTGGGTATGTGCAGTAAACATATGATCGGTATTTATAACTTTTGAACCAGTGCTCAGAATTGATATCTAAGGGCACCGTTGAACTCCCAGCATTGGTATTCGCTTAAGAATACTTTCATCTAGATGGCATTTTGTCGAGAATGAAAGTTAGTTTTTTTGAGTTTTTATGAATAAAAATTAAATAAAATTAAGTGTTAGCCTATTTTTATTTTTGGTGGTTAAAACCTCCAAGAAGAGGTTAGACGTGGGGCCACCACACCATAACCTCCCTTGAGAAGTAATGGTGGTGGGGCCCAACTGAGGTTTAAACACCTCTTATTAATTATTGAGCTGGGGACCACCCGAGGTTGAAACCCTCGAACTCTCCATTCATGGAGCTACAACCCATTAAACCACTTGAACTCCCTTAATTATTTTGTGCCTATACACAAAAATTAATTATGTGGAGCCCCCCATTAATTAATTCTCCATTTGAATTCATCAAAACCATTAAAATAATGGATAATCTATTATTTAATTTTGTTTGGAAACATTCTTTTGGTTGAATGGATGAAGAGGAGAGCTAGGGAGAACCATCCTCCTAATGAAGAACGCGAAGAATACTATCGATGCTTCTTCATCGGTCTTCTAACCCAGAAACTTTACGATACAAGAGCTTGAAAATGGGAGTGCGTGATGAATGAGGTGAATGACAAATCGACATTCTCTTTCAGCAACATTGTCAACGAACAACAATATGAGGTAGGGGTTTTGAGATTGAGTTTGTTCCCGTTTTGCGTCATTCAATCTTGGGTAATGTTTTTCCAATTGCTACCACCATAACGTGGAGGGTTACGCCTGCACAAACACGGCACGACCCTCCCCCTCCATTTTCCCATGTTTTTTGACGACGACGGTGGTGCAACGGCACCGCCGTAAGAGTGAACCGTGGAAGAGCAATGGGGGCCGACGAAGGGCCGGCTGTGGAGAAATCGGTGGCGCACGACCGCCGGCTCGCCGGAAGGGCGTGACACCTTCATGCAACATGGAAGAAAGGGCCATGGCCCAGACGGGTTGTGGCATAAAGACGCGGCACCGTCGCGCCGTGTGGAAGAGAAGGGGCAGTGGCCAGGCCTGGCTGTGGTGGAAGGGCGTGGCGCCGTCACGCCGCGCAAAGGAGGAGAGTTGCGGCTAGGGTGGGCCACAACAGAGGAGCAGGGGAGGCCGACGTCAGGTCGACCGCTGGTGATGTGGAGCGGTGGGCCGCTCGGCCTATCCGACGAAGTGGGACCTCGTTTGGTACCACGTGAGTGGGACTGGTGCCACCTGGTGCCAGTTGGGACTCCACCCGAATGGCTCTGCCGTTCTGGAGCCAGGGGACGCGCGACTTCCCCCCAGGACGCGGCTGAGGCGCACCCCCCAGCGGGCCACCGGGCCGGACCCAGTGCGCGCTGGGCTGCACCCTCGGGCCAGACCGCCCCCTCGTGGACAGGTTGCACCCATGGACCGGGTCGGACAACGGTCCGGACCCTTGTCTGGCCGGGTCAGTTCGACTGGGTCGGACTGAACCCAGACCCTCTATGGCCTATTTTCACTTTTTCACCCATAACGTGGGATATGGGTGTCCGATAGACGAACCATATACTGTGACAGAAATCATAGAGAGAGATGGTTCTTTTGGAATACCCCATTTGGGTTTTGGACACAGTTGGGGTGCATTAGGGTTGGATTGAACCTAAAATCCAATCGGGCCCCCATGACAGAAATTCCAATAACTCAATGACCAGGCGTCTGATTGACGCATCGTCTGATGCGTTGAGACCCCTATGATGAGTCAGACCTTTGAGATACTTATTCTTGGGACTTAATGACAGTAAGATTATCGACCAGTAGCTCGTGCAACAGATCATTCTAGAGGCGAGCGGACAGAGTACATAGACCTAGAACCTGGATGAGACCTGGCGAATGCTTGACCGATTAGACTCGGAGTGACTCGACTGGCCTAGTGGGGAGTGCCTCTATGCGACGCGGCAGACCCACGACGAGGAGAGCCTTTGTGTGAGCGCGGAAGACCCATGTTACTCAATAGGAGGAGTATCTCAGTAGGCTATGAGGGGGAGCGCCTCTGTGTGAGCATGGTAGACCCTTGGTGGGGAGCGCCTCTGTGTGACACAACAGACTCATGGTACTAGATAGGACGAGTATCTCAGCAGTCTGAGGATAGTGGGAAGCGCCTATGTGTGATGATGCAGGCCCACTGTACTCGATAAAGGAGTATTACACCATCAACCGAGGTTCTGATAGTGTGATTGGGGTTGTTACATGATATTACCCCTAGATGAAAATCCTGGCATGAGCTGCGTCATTGACTTTTGTTTTTTCCTCATGATTTAGATGGGTTATTAGATAAATTAGGTATATGTATGGTCATATTCCTATGTAATGGTTATCCTTTGATTTCAAACTTTTTGGTTTATCCTTGTTGTATTTTGTGAGACCTTGAGGGTCTCAGGGCCCGTATTGACTGTCGTTATACTCACCCCTGTACGGGCTATGCCCGAAACTCATTGTTTTGGTTGCAGACGAAGGGGATCGCTGATTGAGGTAGAGTGTAGCAGGACTGGATGGTACCCGGAGGTGGACCACTCAGTATGACGGTACAGGGAGGAGACAGACGGACGTGGGGTGCTGAGGAGGCCATCTGTACCTACCCTTCAGGTAGGAACCCCGGAGGATGACCGAGTACCTGCTTCATTTTTCTTCAGTTGTACTAGCTTTCAGTTGTGCTTGTACTTTCCTGTTGGGCTTGTATTTCCAGGCCCTTTTACATTCTAGCACTTATTTTGTATACAGTTTTACTTGGTGTTTTGTTTCTAATTTTGTACTCTATTGTGTGTGTTTCAGTTTATAAAGGCAATGCCTTCCCGGTTTGGAAATTTACACCTTTGGTGCTAGTCTCCAACCCCTAGCCTATGGAAGGCGGGTTTGGGGTAGTCACAATATGGGCCTCGGGGGATGGGTCATGACAATTAGACTTTATTCATATTTTTTATCTCTAGATGAAAATTTCCATTAATAAGTCTCAAACATCATTTCCCATTAAGTATATCTTAAACTATTGAATTAAAGTAATATAGGTATCTTGATGATGAATAATTTTTAAGAATCTACTTTTTTATCATGAGAAATGGATAACAAGGATTTTGGGGTTGATAGAATAGCTAATGTAATAACATTAGATCCTTTAAATGTTTACCTAATCAGACCCAATTTATTTATCATCCCTTTCCTTGAATCTAGTAAATTCTCAAACAATTTTAATATGAAGAGTAGAGAAAAATATATGTTGAAAAATATTTTATAAAACCCATCACATTTTATTAAGATTATTATATCACTGTGATTCATATTATTGATCAATGGATATAATTATTTGGAACCTCCCACTATTACATATATTGACAAAATAACTTTCTATTTATAAAAGAGTTAATAGAAAATAGATTCTTATGGTAAATATTACATCAATCAATGATTAATGGAACAAAACATGAAACAATATAAGGAGGTCACTACAACATAATTGGCTCAACCACAATGTGTTTTATAATAGGAGAAGTAGACCACTTCACATGGTTAATGATAATATTTATAACATTAGTCATTTAAGAAAGTACCGAAATATGGTTTGTACTCCATCTTCTATTGAATCATATAGAACCCCATGAATGAATAATATTGTCTACTTTACTCATTACCATCCCTTCCAACATTATATTTTTCAATTAACCCAAATATAATTCCTCATGATGGGGTATTTATCAACACCTTCATATAAGTAATGATATGTACTCCTATCTAACTAAAAAGGTATATGGGTTTGACCCCCATAATCCTCCCCATATAGGTGTTAGTGATCCTCTTAGCACATCAGTCTATGATCAACAATGATTCCATCTAAAATATAATAACGGGTGTGAAAAATAAATTTAGTTCATTAACTGAATTTTTGTACCATTAAAAATGAATCTATCACTTTTACATCGGTAAAATATTATAGGATATTTTATGATCCCTCAGGTGGATTATTTTACTATTTTATGGAATAAAATTATTGTAATAATTTTATTATAGTTTGTGAAATGATATTTATGGAGGGTTTAGACAATTTAATCAGGATTATTAATTGAGTAATTTTAGGGTTGGAATAATTAGAATGAATATTTGGTTTAAATATAATTATTTAACCTTATGTTGTTATTTTTTTCATGGGCTCGATATAGTATTAATCAGTTAATTTAATGAAATTAATGATTTAATATTGAAATAAACTTGTGGAACTGATTTTTTTCTAGTGGTTAATTTGTGATTAAATTCGTCGAAAAAAAATCATATTTAATGGGATTCCCTCTCAAATGACCTATGGTAGAAAATGGTGTTCTAATAACATTTCTTAAGATGATCTACCAAAGTAGAACCTTATTGTAATGGATGTCCATTCCAATTGGTGATAATTATTTTTAATGGAAAAAATATAAACTCAAAAATAAAATGAAAATGATATATGTTATATAATTATATTTATTTAACAAAATAATTATTTTAGATGAATAATTATCATTGTTGCTAATGTTTTTTTAATGGAATTAAACATTTTTCACAAAAAATATATAAATATAAAAATTATTATAAAACTAAATAAAAAATATAATACAATAAATACAAAAGATAAAATCATTTTGAAACATAATATATTTATAAAAAAATTATAATGGCACTATAATTATGGGGATCACTTGAAGGGGAAAGTGGATGGAACATCATCCCTAAACCATGAACAAGTCATTGCATGAACTCTATCATATTCTCATGAAACATATTATTCTCATAATACCACTGATCCTTCTGCAGAATCTATTCATCATTATCTCTATGCATGCTTTATAAAATATCATCTTGTGATCATAGTCTCTCTAAATACTATATTTTAGATAATGAAACTTCAATATCTCTTTTCGATCTAGCTAATATCCTTTCAAAATTACAAGCCATCAATCGTGAACCAGTTCCAATCATGTGACCTTTTATGATACCATGCATTGAATCCCATATCTAAACATCCTTGTCAAAACAAGTCTCAATGGAGGACTATCAGTTAATTTTTGATTAATATAAAATGTATGACTCCATACTCATTGTGTAACACGAAAACTCCAATGATTTTTTTAAACCATATGATCTCTTAAATAAAAATATTTCTATTATCTATCATCTCATGATCAGACCCACTGTGACCTTGCATGGGATAACAGTATGTTAAGGGTGATAACCCAAGACTGACTCCAATATGGCAGTTCCTTGAAACATGTTCTATTTAAGAATAATATTAAAATTTATGACTTTATAATAACTTATATGTACTTTTCCACATAGATAGTTCTATGTGATAGTGCATAGATAATAATAATAACAATAATCAAGGGTGTAATCAATGCATGAAACTAACTCTAGGAAAGAATAAATGTTGGTAAAAATAATAAAAATGAAAAAAAGAAAACATATTCCTAACAAGAAAAGGATTCATAATATAACAACAACAAGATAAGCGAAAAAATTAAAGATATCCTAGATCAGGGTATCCATGGTCAGCCACAAAATATTGTTATGACCAAGAACTGTTATGCTCCATCAAAACCCAATACATAAAGGCGACCATCGATATACCTATAATCTATGTAATATTGAACATGCATTAACAAATAATATATTGGGATGAGTATATACCTAAAATGTAGGATTCTTCAAAAAATAGGAGGGAAATAATAGGTATTACAATAATCATCTCTACTCATAAGGAAATAAGGGTAATTAAAACCCCCCATCTGATATGCTCAAAATAAAACCAACTGAATGGAGATAGAGTATATCCATAATCCTAACCACATTTGATAGATGATCCAACTTACTACTACCAATGGATCATCTCTGATGCCCAACATCATGCACAAACTCACAAGAATATGGGTGAAGGTCCCACACATTGAGATTGTTCTCCATAGTCGAGGGACCCCTAACTCCAGAATAGAACCCTCTCCACAGTAGATCTTGAAGAAGGGAGGTACCACTCCACAAACAGATGGAAAAATACTAATGTATTATGGGGTACAAACTCTACCTGTGTAAATAATATGGGGGACCCACACCTTTATATTAAAGGGATGTATCAACCCCAGTGTCTCTCTGTTAAACAAACAGATCACACCCATGGGTCAAGTGACTCTGAAAGATGTTTCCTTCTCATAAAAAATTCTTTCATATCTCTATTTACCAAAAAATGGATATGGTCACATACTATGTGGAATCCCACATAGGATATGCTTCACATAATCCAAAATATTATTCTTAATGGAGGAGATACGCATGGTAGAAGACTGTGGTAAAAGTACATGACTTGTGCTGTAACACCCTGATATTTTAAAAGTCGAATATCATATTTATTAAATAATATGACACGAAACACCATGAACATAAGAGAATGTCACAAAATGATACTTTATGATTTATTTAATTTTAAATATTTCCAATATCATTAGTAACATTCAATGAACATAAGACCCGTCTTGAAGGAAACATGATATTGAATTAAAATATTATTATTAAAATGATAATTGAAATATATCAACTGAATTTAAATTTATGAATAGTTCTAATTAAATTTTCAAAATTTTATTTATTACAAAAGTTTAAAATAATTTCCATTTTTTTATTTATTATAAATTTAATAATAACAAAATAAATGAAAACAAAATGGTTTCTGAAAAAAAAATGTATATTTTCGTCACATCTATAGGATTTCATTAGAAATACTTTTTACCACTTTTGTGAATGGAATTTAGAAAAATGGATTCCATATTTTTCATCAGCCTAATTTATGTGATCTACTAAGATTAATTAAAATTCTCACCTTAATGAATTGTAAAAATAGTAAAATTTTATTACTGTGATTATGTAGAAATTGGGTTTACCATGGGGATAAACTAAAAATATAAGTTGTAAAACAACAAAGAAACATGTAACAACCAGTTTCATGGAAATATTGAAACATTATAACCTAATATGTTCGGTATTGGACCATTTTTTAGCCTTATATCATGTGAAAAAACATTGTTACACACTTTTCGTTTGAAAAACATCATGTATTCCTCTCACCTCACATATAAATTTCTACCCTCATGTCCAACCCTAATAAAACTCCAAAATCAATTTTATTTTTTCATTAACTACCCTAATACATTACATATATCCCTACCCTTATATTGGAGTAATTTTTAATATTATAAATCTATTCATGTAAGGATTTCGGTTAAACCTAATGAGGCTCTCTATAAAGGAGGTAAAATTCATAAACACCTTTATTTGTTTTATTTTTTCATCAACCTCCTAAATAAGTTATTAAAACATGACAATATAATTAAAATTAATATTATATTCATTAATATTTTATTATTTTAATTTCATAACCAATGAAAATATCCACTTCAATCAAATGGGAAACAAAATCATCGATCACATGTATGGAAGACTTCCATCTCACAAACCAATGAAATTCATCTTCCGTCACCACCTATAAAGGAAAAAAATAATGATGGTTATAACATAATTATATTATATTTATGGTATTATTATAATTATTTAATTATCTTATCTACTATACTTTATTTATTTTCATTCCACTAGTGATAAGATAATGTCTTTCATTTATACGGTGGACTATCGCACCAACAATCGATGTGATTTGTTTTTTGCTTACGATTTACGTGGAAGTTATTAATGATAAATGATAATTAATATACGTGATATTTATGATATAAAAATACTAATTTAGATATAATATCAACTATAACTTCTTAACAACCAATCCATTGGAAAACCATAATGTAACATGTCCTTATGTGTGGACTGCCATCTCCACATAGTGATTTGGACAGTGTTTCATATTTTTTAAAATTTAATGTAATAAGGATGTATTTTATCAATAAAAATGATATATATATAATAATTAATTTTTATATTATAATTATTATTTATTTCCCTTTTGATCTATCCTTTCATAAAATGTAAATTTTTGTTCCATCGTACAAACGAATTATCGTCTCAATAAATAATGTAATCCATTTTCAATCAATAACATTTATAAATTTGTGTGTATATACATATAATTAATATATATTAAAATTAAATCATATATACAATTTTATATATTATTTAACCATGTTTAAATTAAATGGATAAAAATTACCAAACCAAAACATGCATGGAAAATAATGATATTATCCCTTGAGAATGTGATTTCAAAAACTATTTTCAAATAAATGAATTATAACAGTCTATAAGTAAATCATATATGATATGAGAAACATAATAATTTTTATATAATGGATTATTTTTTTTATTAAATAGGTATTTTGGAAATATTTAATGGAAGTCAAATAGTTGGTGAGGGTTTCTTGACTCACTTTTTCGTTTGGGAGACATACTATATAATCACCACTTATTAATTTTTGTGGTGTGTATACATTAAATATTTATATATTATATCATGATAATATTTATCTTCATGTCGTATAATGTTTCATTGAGTGAATTTATTTCATGGGGCATATGATTCTGATATTACCAAAGTGGTAAGGTTTAATTTCACAATCTCGTTATTATTTGATATTTTTTTGTTTAACTATACCTTTGGGGAATCATTTTATATTTATATATATGAATAAATCTATTTCTATATCCTAAAGTCATTAATGAACTTTTCCATCTAATATTATAATTTTTCCACTCTTTGGTACATAATATTTTTCAGAACACATTTTTAGGGAAATCATACATTATTTCCCTCTTTGGTCATAAATTCCGTTTCATGAAAACCAAGGTCTTCTAAAAATGTCTTCAAAAAATATTTTTATACCTTTCGAAATTATTAATTAAATAAATTTTTTTTATTACTCTATTTTTTTAATGTAATCTTGTCATTTTAAAAATAATTTTGATTGTACCTTTAATAAAAATGTGAAAGGAATCATTATTTCCTCATGTTCTAAAAGAATAAAATTTTACACTCTCATGAAAAATAATGTTTTTATAGATTAATTTAAATGCCTTCAATATTAATTTTCAAAAAATTTAATGTTAAAATATTTTTTGAAAATTAGATTATAAAATTATTTCCAATTTGAAATGTTTATTTTCTGAAAAAATGATTATAATGATATTTTTATAGTATTTGACATAATTAGAAACATAAAACCTTTATTATAGTTATGATCAATAGAGGATATTTTTTATTTAAATAATCATTATTATTTATTTTAATGTTTTGTTATTATTTTTACTTGGGATTTGCAATTTTGTTCCCAATAATCAAATTATTATGGATGGTTTATGATTATGTTTGTTTATTGGGTTAAGTACTACCGTTTTGTATGTTTTTGTTCAATATGTATATTATTATTGATTTTGATTAATCCTTATCCTATGGGTAATATAGAGGATTTACAGTGGGATAGGTGGGGTATAAGATCGAATATACCCTTGATGAATTAGTTGGTCTTATAAGAAAAATTATCTTGGGGATTTTTCTAAGAACTTACAAATTTTTGTTAGATATCATGGAATACGGCCTTAATGGTAATAAGTTTTCACATGAGTCTTCAAATTTATCATTAAGATGTGAAACATATTTTTCAATCATAATGAACTCATTAATTGATATTCATTGTTATAATATTATTAGTTAGAGTATTCATGGTCAATTTTCAAGATTATGTGATTCTTTTAATGGTATTATTTGATAATCATATATTCTATTCATATTATTCACTTGATATTGATTAAATTTAATGAGATTTTGTTATTTAACATTACAAATTTATTATTACCAATTTATTCATAAATATAATTGTACATAAACCCTTACTGAGCATCTGAGCTCAACCGTTTCTGGTTTTTATTTTTTTCTAGGATGGATGTAAGTGTTTTGTTATTGATATAAAGGAATATTATAAGATTAATTATGAAATTCTCAAAGAAAACACATTTCTTATTATGAATTTAAATATTAATTATAATTTTAATTATGTAACTAGTTTACCTAGACTACTAAACTATTCCGTCATTTGGGATGTGATACATTGTATCTAGTTCCAATTTAATAAATTAAACAGTGGCCATTAGATACTAGGCTTTGGGTAAAAAAAGTTGATATTAAAGAAAATTTTAGTAGAAACATTGGGAACCAAATTTTGCGGAACAAATATTTGGGAATATACCCTAATAATAGACTATAAGGATTATTAGATGGAAATATAAAAATGTTTATTTTAGGAATAGATTATGTGGTTTTTACTTAAAATAAATCCTTCTCTATATAGTATAGGTTGACCTTTTATTTCATATATGTACATAGGGGTAATAACTCCCAAAATGTAGCATTGGTATAATCCCATTAATCACATGGTGCTTGATTTTGGTCCTTACTATGTAACTCTTTTTAAACTCCCACAGAATATGTGTAGGATTATTCCTGTGTTCATTACAAACAATTTGTTTCTGACGCTTCCACCAGGGCGCGTGCGTCTGTCTCGTTCGGCGACGAGAGGTGTGGTTTTTGTTTCCGCACATTCCTACATTCCAAAGGCAGGAGACATCCACTCCTTAATTAGGAACTTCTTCTCCTTGATCTAAATGGGAAGATGGGATGTCAGTTCTTCCTTCCATGGATCCCTCCTTAGAACTCATCACCCAGTCTGGGTCTCCCTCATAGACTTAAGATGTTGTTCGTGAAACTCTTCCTGGTGCCACATCTTCATGGACACCAGTTACTTACACAACTTCTGTCAGGACATTTCAAGGAGTCCGGTCAGGGTAGCAACTTTCGGTTAGGGGATTAGTCATGTTGGGCATCACTAGCCTGTCTGGATGCTATGGATTTGTGTGTCTGTTTTCTATCCCTTATTATAGGGCTTATCGAGGGCGCAGAAGCCCGATGCATCCCACATCGAACATGGGGAATCATATTTCATGGGCATGTATCTAATGTTTTTCTCATCTTCCCATGTTTAACACAGGGTATGACACATGTTTAACGTCCAACGAAGACATGTTGGGTTGATCAGTACACTTACTAGAGTGGATCAGATAGAGGAACCCCCTGGAGGGAACACCGATACTAGGGCCATCATGTATGTGGCCTCCCGAATGTTGTTAGTTGTAATGGGGAATGGGTTGGCATGGCCCCACCAGGATGTGGCGGCTAGGGTAAGAATCAAGATGGATGATGAAAGGATTCATAAGGGGGGTGGTGAGTGGGATGGAACCATCATGAGGATGACGATGTTTTTGGGATTGGGCATTGAAGAGGATTCCTATGTATCCCCGTGGTAGGGAATCAAAGAAAACGTAGTTCGTCTGATGACGGATTTCCGTCGATTGGGGGTTTCAACAGCTTACCGCTGGAATCGGACACAACAGCTCACCATTGGATGGGGTCACAATGGATTACCATTGGATGGGGTCCACTGTTTAACGTCATTCATGACAGGGGTGAATTGATGTGGAAGGGGTCGGAACTGCTGGGTGTTGGGCTCGAACCTCATGGAGGATTCCTACGTACCTCACCTTGGAAAGGATCAAAGACCGCGTAGTTCATATGGTGGTATTTGGGGCTTACGCTCTGAGGCAGCCTAGGGTGTTGGTGAACCTACGTTGAGGAGGACCTGGGGTCTAATTTTTGTTGGCCTTGAACCTCATGGAATCTTCCTACGTACCCTACCTTGGAAAGGATCAATGATAACGTAGTTCAGATGGGTGGAA
This sequence comes from Viscum album, assembly GCA_963277665.1. NCBI lineage: Eukaryota > Viridiplantae > Streptophyta > Magnoliopsida > Santalales > Viscaceae > Viscum > Viscum album. The sequence continues at coordinate 932,393,632 of OY728131.1, forward strand.
ACCGACGTGAAGGTGAACTTGGGGTCCAATGGATGTTGGTCTTGAACATCATGGAGGCCTCAAACGTACCCTACCTTGGCAAGTATAAAATTTTTCGTAGTTCGGATGATATGGTGAACCGACGTGAAGGGGGTCGGCACGACCAGGTGTTTGGTGGGCTTGAACCTCAGGGAGGCTTCCTACGCACCCTGCCATGGAAAGGATCAAAATCCACTTAGTTCCGAATGGATTTGGGAGAACTAATGTGAAGGGGGTCAGAGCCCCGGGGTGTTGGGATTGAACCTCAGAGAGGCTTCCTACATACCTTGCCTTGGCAAGGATCAAAGACCACGTAGTTCTAGTGGTGGCATTTTGGGCCTATGCTCTGAGGCGGCCCAGGGTGTCGGTGAACCGACGTGGAGGAGGACTTGGGGTTCAATGGTTGTTGGGATTGAACCTCGTGGAGGCTTCTTACTTACCCATCCATGAAAAGGATCAAATACCACTTAGTTCATATGGTTGGGAACCAATGTGAAGGTAGACTTGGGGTCCAAGGGATGTTGGGCTTTGTATCACCCCAAACATTTTATGGTTTGTTTTCTTAAATACACTCTATTCATTAGGTGTCATATATTTCATGAATCAATGAGCCCCTATGGAACAAAACATGTTTACATATAAGAGATATCCATAAATAGCCACTAAACATAAATTTACCAGCACTGTGATTTAAATTTTAAAAATCTGGAATTCACGGTTGTGTTCAAGATGTTTTTTGGAGTCTCATAAAAAAATAACTTTTGGTAATTAGTAACCTACACTAATTAATAGTAACATAAACTTATTAATAGTGATATACCCTAATGAATAGTATCCTCCCCTATGGTGGTACAAAAATAATATTCAAGTTGGAAGTACGATATACCTATATTTTAGAATGAGTAAATGAATGTTTTAAAACTGGTTTTGATAAGAAATTATTATTTTAATTAAATATTAGAATAATCATATTTAGAAAATTATTTTTGAGAAAAATGGAATTCATTTTTGGATTCTACACATTGAAAAATGGTTAGGTTGAATTTTTGGGATTTTTTCTGCAATACTTGAATTTTTTATGAATAGTAGAATCTGATAATTTACAATAAATGCTGAATAATGAATTATTTGAGTCATCAATGATGCTCTGCTAATGTAATCCCACTTGGGTCGAATTCACATGACCCATTTACTATTATTGGAAATGTAATACTCACTATTCCTTGTCTTGAGGAGAAATAATAAATTAATGAGTTTTATATTAAGAAATCTCCTATCTCATCCACTATAAAAACCCCCTCTCACCCCCCTTCCATTCACTCCTCTCAAGCCTTGTTCCTTCTCCAAATTATTTCCAAATACCTTCCAAACCACCTCCCCCACGTCCAGAATTCTTTGGTCTCATAAAAAGACCAAAACCTCTCCTCTTAAGATTTTCTCAAAGGAGGAAGTCTCAAGAGTTAAATTCCTCTTTCAAATCCCTTATTTTCTTTTAAGTTGTTTTATTTTTGTTTCTTTTCTCACCTACCTTCACCAAAATAGTATGATATATACAATAAAATACATTTAATTGAATTTTTTCATTCTAATGGTATATTTTCCATTATCGTATCCCCTTTCCCCACTTTTATTTGAATGAAATGAAAGCACCGTTTGAGATGTGCTAATTTAGCACATTCAAGGACAACGGTTTATCGATTTCTATTATAACATTTAATTCTGGTATGGAAACCATTTATGTTATGTTTGAACCAGATTATTATGAAATATATCCTATTATTTGTTCGGTAATACTTTTTTACACATGGTATTAAGTTATAAGGCAAAAAAAATGTTCATCGTAATCAAACCCACTGATTAACCAAAACTGTTATCACTAAGGTTATATATATAAAAACTTGACTTCAATCTAAGTAACCCAAGTTAAATATAATCTCTGGGATGTTCACTAATAGTGTGAAACGTTATTTCTTGACAACCACATCCATCTTATATATTAATCCGAACTTGAATATAAGTGAACCAATCATTTAAAACCAAGCAAACAAACGAGCCCGAACAATGAAATTGAACCTTATAACTAATCAAAAAGGCCTTGAATGAACTAAAAAGGGTTACAATAAATCATTTACATATAAAATGGGTTCTCAAATTATGAATTAATAAACCTAATTTTATTATTCAGGTCTTTAATAACAAGTCAAGAACACCTTCAAGCATAAGGTAAGGGGTTTTTCACCTGAACTCCCATTTTCATTCGGGTTACTCTTATTGTTTGATTTCCTCAATAGAATTATTATGTATTTTTATGTACTCCTCATAATTTTTGTGTGATTATTATATATATATACACCAACCATAATCCTTCCTTATTTTATGGATAGTTACACGTTTTAAACAAAACTTTCAAAACTGTTTCCAAAATACAATCCTTTGTAAGGGATTGCTTAACTCAATTTTCATTCATTGAGTTAAACATCTATTTCATTTGTTACATTGTTCCATGAATATTTGTGAATGACCTATAATTGTTTTATTATTTATATCCACTTTTATTGTGTGGGTTTATTTTTATTTACACATAATTAATTCATTTATTTTTCCGCAATCTATTAATACATTTTTGGTAGGGGATCCTCTCGCCCACTTTTATTCAAGAATCCACCCTATCTTGTGTACGTTTGTTTTTAATTTGTAATGATTTGGTATGTCTTATCATCTCCCCCATACTAACCTTATGATGTATAAATAATGGGATAACCTTTTATCTCTCATTAATCCCTCACAAGAACACTCGTTACTATGTTGAAATATTTGTTAGGGGTTTTTCTTATCTCACTTTCAATTCTGTGGGATCTCCATTGTTCACCTCTTATTTCTTATATGTGGTATTGTTGTACTAGAATTTGACATATTTAATCATTTATCTCATTATATTAATTGTATTTTGTTACTATTTTGGTGATTATTAACTCTTTTTCATGTGACTCAATTGAATATAACACGGTAACGAGCTTTGTCTCAATTTTCACTTCGTTGTGACTTTATTAGTAATTTTTCACCTACTCTCTCTTATGTGGTTTAACTAATACCCATTTGATATCACTTTTAAATTGAAATTATATTCCATTTAAATATCCATATTCTCATATCATGGATATTATTATTGTCTAATCCATATACCATTTTACATACGGTCTTTATTTTGAATGTGGTTTTGACTGTGGAAATGTTGATGAATCTATATCTTCTTTTATATATGGATAATGTAAATACATATTTAACTTGTATTGAATCTATTTATAAATAATTATTATATTTTGAGGTGGTTGGGGCCAACTACAGCCCCTCGAAGCATTGGTAGGTCTCGTGAGACAAAACAGTTTGGCGACAGACCCTTCGAGTTTGTTTCCAAAAATCAGACGGATTTCTACCCATAGAACTAAACCATTTTTATGGTATTATGGTTTATGTACCAGATACATGACATCCAATTTATATGAATTCTCATTATTCATTGTCAGTTATTATTATTATCCATGAGTTTTTCACTGTGACAAAAGCTATGGATGGTGTTTCATTATCAGTTTTTTAATGGCATTAGTTGTTCATTTATTCACAATGCCATTTTGATTATGTCAGATTGATTATGATTAACTTATTATTTTACACATGATTTTTCTATTTGTAACTATTAATGATCATTTGAGCTCACCCCTTTTATTGTTTACCTTCAATAGGTTATGAAGAGGAAGTCATTTATTGAGTGCTAGGGGATGTAGTTTTTGTTTTTCATTATGGATTGTATCTTGTAACCTTATCCATTGTAATTTATGTTAAATAAATGTATATAGTTTCTTTAAGACAACTAAACTGATCGTTCCTTTGGGATTTTCATTCCTTTTAACCATTCCTATATTATAAGTAATGCAACAGCTCCATCCTAGAGGGGTCGGGGTGTTACAGTTGGTATCAAAAATAGTTTAGTAGGAAACATGGAAACTAGATTAGGAAATATATAGAAGGGAACAAATCCCTAAGGTATAATTTGAGGATAAACATACAAGAACGTACTGGTATTTTGGTAAGGAATAGATTATGTAGATCTTTCAAACAATACATCCCTGACTGGATACGAGTAGGTAGAGGTGGCTCTGGCACAGATGTATCTAGGGGTAAAACCCGAAAACACCGCTTTGAGATAGACACTAACGGGAACTGGTACACAACAACAGGCCTTACTTCACTATTGGTTATGAAACTCCCAGGGGAAAATTATTAGGATAATTCATGTTTTCTTTACAAGACATTACGAAAGTGTTAATGTAAATTTTTCCTTAGAGGAACCATGTTTATGCATAGAAATTAAATTTTTGTTGAGTGCTTATCTATTTGAGATTCATAAACTAATATAGTGTATCCCATTTTTTAGAAATGGAGCCTAATGGATGAATGGGAATCAATACTCGTGGGCCAGGTAGGGATATCCCTACTTAGAAAGTCAACATATTCAACGTTGGAGCAGATCAGATCATGAGCACATTGGGACAACGTACTCAAGTTGTAACGAATAACCATTCCACAGCTGTGGTGGATCATTTCATACGGAAGAGGACCCCATCATTCAGTGGGACTACTAATCTAGTGGTAGTAGAGTAGTGGATCAAGTCACTTGAAAAGATATTAATGGCATTAAGATTCAATGAAAATGAGATGTAGGTGCTGGCAGTACGTTGTCTCAAGGGTGACGCTGACCAATGGTGGTCCCTGATTCAGAACACCATGGAGGAAGAAGAAATAGAAGATATGCAGTGGAGTACTTTTAAGGAAATATTCTTCAAGAAATATTTCCCTTGTGAGCAACGAAATGAAATGAAGCGGAAATTCCTTAGCTTGAAACAAATGGAAGAGGACAGTGTTGCAGAGTATGAGGATACTTTTACCAGGCTGGCTAGGTATACCGTCGATTACAAATGTGACTCGGCATACAAGATTGATTATTTCATTGAAGGTCTTAAGACATGTCTTTGGAGGGCAATAGATTCTCAAATAGTTTCATCATATGATGGAATTGTATCAAGTGTCTTCCAAAAAGAGAATTAATTTTTTAGATCAAATATTTTCAAAGGAAACCAAGATAATAAGTGGTACTCAGAGAACAAAGGAAAAGGAGAAGCACCAAAGAGGATCAAGGGAACGAAAAATTTCCCATTATCCGATAACTGTGGAAGTAATCATCTTGGGAATTACTTAAAAGGAATGGGAGTCTGCTATAAATGCGGAGAAAAGGGTCATCGATCTGATGAATGAAACGGGAAGAAAAAATTCAATGATGTTCAATACTACAATTGCAGAGAGATGGGACACTATGTAAATGAGTGTCCTAAATTCAACAGAAACATGAATTATAAAATTCCAGGAGATCAAGGGAGAGCTCATGCAATTACAACCTGGGAGGTCGAAGTCCCTAATTATGTGGTGGCAGGTACATTAATTGTTTCTTAAAACTTATCCAACACCTTTTTTGATTCTGGATCATCGCATTCATTTATATCTTCTATGTTTTCCATGAAAATTAGATATGTCCATGTTGATTTAATAAAGGAATTTTCATTCAAAACTCCTGGGGGATGTATCATTGTAACAAAGTAATGTCAATTAGTTCTCCTCCAGTCACCAAAATGTGCTTTAGTTTCTAACCTTCTCATCATGTCAATGACTGAATTTGATATAATTCTCAGTAAGGATTGGTTGTCAAATTTTAACGCGAAGATTTATTATAATAATAAAGAAGTTGCAATTTTTGAAAATGGTATAGAATCAGTTGTCTTTAGGGTGGAAACATCGCCACCTGATTCTTATCGAGAACCACCCCCAGTAGCTCTACGAAATGCAATACTTGGAGAGGAAGAAAAACTAACATCTATGGGCGAGGAAAGAAATATTAAAATTGAAGATGTGCACATAGTTCAAGAGTACATTGATGTATTTATAGAGGATTTACATTGACATCCTCCAGTGAGGGAAGTTGATTTATCTATTGATTTAACTCCTGATGCAAGGCCTATATCAAAGACTCCCTTTAGAATGGCCACTGTGGAATTGGTAGAGCTAAAGAAAAAACGAGAGGATTTGATTGAAAAAGGATTTATTCATCCTAGTGTTTCTCCATGGGGAGCCCGGATCCTGTTTGTCAAGAAGAAAGATGGATCCATGAGGCTATGCATTGGTTATAGATAAATCCATGCTATTACAATAAATAATAAGTATCCTCTGCCTTATATTGATGATTTATTTGATCAACTCCATGGAGCCCAATACTTTTCGAAGATTGACCTTCGGTCTGGATATGATAAGTTGCGTGTGAGGAAGGAAGATACTCCTACGATAGCATTTCAAACCAGGTATGGGCATTACGATTTTACGGTGATGCCATTTGGACTCACTAATTCACCCTCTATTTTAATGGATTTAATGAATATAGTTTTCAAGGGATATCTTGGTAAATTTGTTGTGGTGTCCATCGATGATATCCTGGTATACTCAAAAAGCTATGAAAACTATGAGAATCACAAACTGATTATTCTGGAAACTCTTAAAAGAAATGAATTACATGGGAAGTTTAGTAAGTGCGAATTCTGGCTTCAATCAGTTTATTTTCTAGGCCATATTGTCTCTAAGGATGGAATCCTAGTTGATCCTGTGAAGACAAAGGCAATCCCTGATTGGCCTACGCCACCAAAAATAACTGAGGTACGCAGTTTTATTGGCTTAGCAGGTTACTACCGGCGTTTTGTTCAGAATTTTGCCTGACTGGCTAACCCGCTAACCAAGATTACATGAAAAAGAGTTAAGTTTCTATGGACAATAAATTGTACTGAATGCTTCGAAGAATTGAAAAGAATATTGGTCAATTCTGTAATTTTGACTCTTCCATCTGGAAATGATGGATTTTTGATATATAGTGATGCATCAAAGAATGGGTTTGGTTGCGTCCTTATGAAAAATGATAAAGTTATTGCTTATGCATCAAGGCAGTTGAAGAATCATGAGAAAAATTATCCAACTCATGATCTTGAGCTAGCAACCGTAATCATTGATCAGAAAATATGGAGGCATTATATCTACGGAGAGAGATGTGATATCTATATGGACCACAAGAGTTTGAAATAAATTTTAACACAAAAAGAACTCAACATGAGTCAAAGAGGATGGCTTGAGTTACTAAAATATTACAAGTGTTCAATACACTACCAACCAGGAAAGGCGAGTAAGGTGGCAGATGCATTAAGAAGGAAAGTTCATGGCCTTCTAACTCAAATGAGGATTGAAAGAGATTCTATATTTATGGATATACTGATGATAGATATGGGAATTGGCAAAGAAGGGGAAACATATTTTCTTTTTCAAATGATTGCTAAACCATATTTATTAGAGAAAATAACAAATTCTCAATCTGATGATGAGAATATGCACAAAAAAATTAATGCTATCAAGTATGGAAGACTGGATGACTTCGTGTATGAAGGAGTTCTGAAATTTGGGAATAGCTAATGCATTCCATCAGTACCTGTGATAAAAATGGAACTGTTATACAATTTCCATAGCTCAAATTTCTCTATACAACTGGGTAGCACCATGATTTATAGAGATCTGAAGGAATACTTCTAGTGAGATAATATGAAGCGGGAAATTGTTGACTACGTGTCAAGGTGTCTAGTTTGTCAATAAGTGAGGGAAAAGAGAAAACATCCCAAATGAGTGATGGAACCTATACCTATTACTATGTGGAAGTGGGATAACATTTTGATGAATTTTATCACTGGACAACTGAGGACACCTAGAATGAACGATGAAATATGGGTAATTGCTGATCATTTCTCAAAATCAGCACATTTCCTTCCTATACGAGACGATTTACCACTCGAACGCCTGGAAAGACTGTATATTAATGAAGTTTTAAGACTTCATGGTGCACCTATATCAATTATATCCAATCTAGATCCCCTGTTTACATCAATGTTCTAGAAAAGTCCCCCAAAAGCGTTGAATACTGAGCTTTGTATGAGTTCTGATTATCACCCCCAAACCGATGGACATTCTGAACAGACTATTCAATCTTTAAAAGACATGATGAGGTCATGATCTCTTGACTTCCAAGGTATGTATGATCAATACGTACCTTTGGGGGAATTTTCCTACAATAATAGTTTCCATTATAGTATTGAAATGGATCCGTATAATGCATTATATGGAATGAGTTGTCGAAGTCCAACATGTTTGGAAAAAGATGGTGAGAGGAAACTTATAGGCCAGGAACTTATTGAAGAGACCACGACAAAGGTGAAGTAAATTTATGCCCATATTAAGGCAGACCAAAGTAGGCAGAAGAGTTATGCTGAAAATCAGAGAAAGGATTTGCAATTCCATATGGGAGATCATGCCTTTCTAAAATTATCTCCATGGAAGGGTGTCCTATGGTTCAGTAAGAAAGGGAAACTGAGCCCCAGGTACGTTGGGCCATTTGAAATTATGGAATGAATCGGAGCTGTAGCTCACCATCTAGAGATGCCGCCAAATCTCTCCAGAGATCATGATGTGTTCCATGTGTAATTGTAAAAGAAATTCATGCTAGACCCAATGCATGTTCTCACATATGATGAAAGTGAACTGCAACCTGATTTATCATATTGTGAAAAGCCTATTGGGATTCATGACACATGGGAACAGGTATTGAGAAATCGGACAACTTGCCTAGTGAAGGTTCTTTTGAGAACCAGAATATGGAGGAAGAAACATGGGATCCTGAGGATGTTATGAGAAAGAATCACCCACATCTTTTTTTGGTCTTTATACATAAAAATTTCGAGGACAAAATGTCCGAAGGAGGGAATAATGTATCACCCCAAACATTTTATCGAATGTTACTCTTAAATACACTCTATTCATTAGGTAGCATATATTTCATGAATCACAAAGACCCTATGGAACAAAATGTGGTTACATAGAGGAGATATCCATAACTAAGCCACTAAACTAAAATTTACCAGCGATATGATTTGAATTTTAAAAATCAGGCATTCACGATTGTGTTCAGGATGTTTTTTGGAGTCTAATAAAAAAAATAATTTTCTGTGAATAGTAACCTACTGTAATGAATAGTAACATACCCTTATGAATAGTGATATACATAATGAATACTAACCTCCCCTATGGTGGTATAAAAATAATATTCAAGTTGTAAGTATGATATACCTATATTTTAGAATGAGATAATGAATGTTTTAAAACTGGTTTTGATAATAAATTATTATTTTAATTAAATATTAAAATAATCATATTTAGAAAATTATTTTGGAAAAAATGCACTTCATTCTTGGATTCTACACATTGAAAAATGGTTAGGGTGAATTTTTGGTATTTTTCTGAAATACTTGAATTTTTGATGAATAGTAGAATCTGATAATTTACAATAAATGCTAAATAATTGATTAATTGAGTAAACGATAATGTTCTGCTGAAGTAAGCCCACATGGTTTGAATTCACATGACCCATTTACTATAATTGGTCATGGAATACTCACTATTCTTTGTCCTAAGGAGAAAAAATAAATTAATGAGTTTTATATTAAGAAATCCCCTCTCTCCTCCACTATAAAAACCCCCTCTCACCCCTTTCCATTCACTCCTCTCAAGCCTTTTTCATTCTCCAAATTCTGTCCAAATACATTCCCAACCTCCTCCCCCACGTCCATCAATCTTTGGTCTCATAAAAAGACCAAAACCTCTCCCCTTAAGAGGTTCTCAAAGGAGGAAGTCTTAGGAGGTACATTCTTCTTCCAAATCCCTTCTTTTCTTTTAAGTTCTTTTATTTTTGTTTATTTTCTCACCTCCCATCACCAAAATAGTATGATAAATCCAGTAACAAACATGTATGAGAATTTTTTCATGCTAATGTTATATATTCCATTACTTTCTCCCCTTTACCCACTTTTATTTGATAGAAATGAAATCATTGTTTGAGATGTGCTAATTTAGCACATTCAAGGAAAACAGTTTATCGATTTCTATTATAATCGTTAATTCTGGTCAGGAACCCATTTTTGTTATGGTTAAACCAGATTATTATGAAATATATCCTATTTTTTATTTCTGTAATACGTTTTTACACATGGTATTAAGTTATTAATCAAAAAAATTGTTCATCATAGTCAAACCCACCGATTAACCAAAACAGTTATCACTAAGGTTATATATATATAAATTTGACTTCAATCTTAGTAACCCAAATTAAATTTAATCTCCTGTATGTTCACTAATATTGTATAAATTCCTTTCTGTACAACCACATAAATATTATATATTTATCTGATATTGAATATAAGTGAACCCATCATTTAAAACCAAGTAAACAAATGATCCCGAACAATGAAATTGAACCTTATAACTAATCAAAATGGCATTGAATGAACTAAAAATGGTTATAATAAATCATTTAAATATAAAAGGGGTTCTGTAATTATGAATTAATAAGCCTAATTTTTTTATTCAGGACATTAATACCATGTCAGGAACACCTTCAAGCATATGGTAAGGGTTTTTTCACCTGAACTCCGATTTTCATTTGGGTTACTGTTATTGTCTGATTTCCTCAATAAAATTCGTATGTAATGTTATGTACTCCAAATAAATTATGTGTGAGTATTCTATATATTTACACCAACTAGAATCCTTCATTATTTTATGGATAGTTATGTGTTTTAAACGAAACATTCAAAACTGATTCCAAAATACAAGCCTTTGTAAGGGATTGCTTAACTCAATTTTCATTCTGTAAGTTAAACATCTATTTCATTTGTTACATTGTTCCATGAATATGTGTGATTGACCTATGATTGGTTTATTCTATATATAAACTTTTATTGTGTGGGTTTATGTTTTTCACACATAATTATGTCATTACTTTTTTCTCAATCTAATGATACATTTTTTGTAAGGGATCCTCTCTCTCACTTCTATTCAAGAATCCACCCTATCTTGTGTGCTTTTGTTTTTTATTTCTAATGATGAGGTATGTTTTATAATCTCGCCCATACTTCCCTTATGTTATATAAATCATTTTATAACATTTTATCTCTCATTATTCCCTCGCAAGAACACTCGTTACCATGCCAAAATATTTGTAAGGGGTTTTTCTCATCTAACTTTCAATTCTGTGGGATCTCCATTGTTCACCTCTTATTTATTATATTTGGTATGGGTGTACTTCCATTTTACATATGTTATCATGGAACTATTTATGTTCATTGTATTTTTTGACTCTTTTAGTGGTTATTAACTCTTTTTCATTTAACACAATTGAATACAACACGGTAACGAGCTTTGTGTCCATTTTCACTTCTTTGTGACTTTCTTAGTAATTGTGAACCCACTATTTCTTATGTGGTGTACATATTTCCCATTTTATATCAATTTTCAAATGAATGTATATTCCATTTAAATATCCATATTCTCATATCATGGATATTATTATTGTCTAAGTCGTATACCATTTTACATATGATATTTATTTTTAATGTTGTTTTGACAGTGGAAATGTTGATGAATCTGTATCATCTTTTCTATATGGATAATGTAAATACATATTTCTCTTGTATTTAATCTCTTTATAAATTATTCTTGGATGTAGAGGTGGTTGGGGCCCACTACATCCCCTCGTTACATTTGTAGGTCTCATGAGACAAAACAGTTTGGCGACAGACCCTTCGAGTTTGTTTCAAAAAATATGACGGGTTTATACCCATAGAACTAAACCATTTTTATGTTATTATGGTTCATGTTCCAGATAAATGTCATAAAATTAATAGTCATTCTCTTTATTCATTTTCGGTTATTATTATTATCTATGAGGTTTTTACTATGAAAAAATCTATGGATACAGTTTCATTCTCATTTTATTAATGGAATTAGTTGTTCATTTATTCACTATGTCATTTTGATTATGTCAGATTTATTGTGATTCACTTACTATTGTACTCATGCTTCCGCTATTTTTAACCCTTAATGAGCGTTTGAGCTCACCCCTTTCATTGTTTACCTCCAATGGGTTATGAAGAGGAAGTAATTTATTGAGTGCTAGTGGATTCAGTTTTTGTTTTTCATTATGGATTATATCTTGTAACCTTATCCATTGTAATTTATGTTAAATCAATGTATCTAGTTTCATCAATACTACTAAAATTATTGTTCCTTCAGGATTTTAATTCCTTCTATCCGTGCCAATATCACAAGTAATGCACCGGCTCCAGCATAGAGGGGTCGGGGTGTTACAGGCTTGAACCTCGTGGAGGCATTCTACGTACCCTGCCTTAGAAAGGATCAAAGTCCCCGTAGTTCGGATTATATGGTTAACCAACATGAAGGGGGTTGGAATGACCAGTTGTTTGGTGGGATTTAACCTCTGGGGGGATTCTTACGTTCCATGCCTTGGAAAAGATCAAAGGCCACATAGTTTGGAATGGTTTTGTGCGAACCGACCTGAAGGGGGTCGGAGCACCAGGTGTTGGGATTGAACCTCAGGGAGGCTTCCTACGTACCTCGCCTTGGCAAGGATCAAAGACCACGTAGTTTAGGTATGGGGAGGAGTTGGTGAACCGACTTGAAAAAGGACCTGCGGTCGAGGTGGATGGTGGGCTTGAACCTCAGGGAGGCTTCCTACGTACCTTGCCTTAGAAAAGATCAGAGTCCTCATAGTTCAGGTGATTTGGGTGTGGGGATTATACTCTAGGCTTCCCAGGGAAGATGTCATGGTCGATGCTCACTCTAAGCCCACGTGTGTCATGCTCGGTGTGAGAACCAAGAGATAGCAGTGACCTGACGATCACGTCACGAAATGTGCATCTGTGGGAACTGGAGAGGGAATTACGCGTAATTAGCATCTCAAAGAGGAAACATGGGATTCTTCTTGGTTACCAGCCTGAAGTGGTTGGGAATTACTCCATGATGGAGGCCTATGGGTGAAAAAGCACCATGGGAGAGGGATTTGGGACCGAAGAAGGGAGAAGCATTGTTCCCTATCATGCCCTTTGCTGACCCTAGGGACCGAAGAAGAATGGAAGAGCAGGGATACTACCTCCAATTAGAAATCTAGGGGCTTACACCAAGAGGGTTACCTTTCCCCGAGGAAAAAATCCACTCCCATAAAGAATATATCATCCCCTGTATGGACCAGTGGGAATGGATAATTTTCAAGGTGGGGGTACCCTGTGTGCGAGACACAGTACGCGGTCATAGTTTAACATTATGTGTTGAGGACGAAGGTGCTTGTAAGTTTAACGTCTTGCAGCTCGGACGAGGTGCGTTTTCTCCGCACCCCTAGGACATACATAATTAGTACCCTCTACTCCTTGGTGTATAGAAGGAAGATTAAAATCTATGGTGAGGGGTGCCATAGAGTGAACCATTGGGGGTCCACGTTAGTGTGGCTATGAAGAAAATCAATAGTCATTAGCGTGCCTATGAGAAGAAGCATGAGGCGAAGAAATGAAATGGAAAATATTGTCCAAGGTACTTTGAAATCACATCCTCCAAACCTAGAGGGTCACATGGGAAAAGGAATTGCAAAGCAGAGGGGTTCATAGGTAGGGGCCTTGTGAATCTCTATTGCTCCACGTGGCGGAGGGAACTTGCGAAGGGGTGTGCTTCACGAAGTGGGGTGCCTCAGCCTAAGAATAGGGAAGAGGTGAATATGGTAGGTTCTTCGCAAAGTGGAAACGCACTCACAGAGAACTTCCTCGTGAAGAAAATGTTCCTCGTGAAGTAAGGTGTCATGAAGAAATATGCTTCACGAAGTACAGTGATCCTATAATAGCATGGGGATCTTGTGTACACGAATGGTGTTTTGCGAAGCTTAAAAGCTCCACGACAACCCAGTCCACTTGGGGATCCCCTTCCTTCGCAGAGTCTCATAGGCTCCGCGAAAGGCATCCCTCTCAGAATAGGGGATCAAAATGAGACACAGGGGGCTTCGTAGAGCAGAAGTACCTCGCATAGCTCAGGGTTTGTAGAGCAGAAGGGTGCTTCATGATTCAGGAGCTAGGAAGTTGAAATGTCAAATTTTCCATCCTACGATCTTGGGGGGAGGCCGGTATTTATAGGGGAGAGGTGCCGCGATGCAGCGCTCGCTAGGAACGAAGAGGATGTTGTTTCCTTCACGGCGCATCGTGAACGTCAAGTGCGGTCATGAAGCCTAACCACCTCCTGGCTTCATGTGGGGTCTCAAACGTCAAGGGTGTGATGGAGTGTTACCACCTCCAGGATTCGTGGCGAGTAACAATGGTCAAGGGGGTCATAGAGCATTACTGCCTCCTAGCTTCGTGGCGGATCACGAACGTCAAGGGGGGTCGTGGAGAATTACCGCCTCCTCGCTTCACGGAGGGTCGCGAACGTCAAGGGGGGTCATAGAGTGTTACCTCCTCCTCGCTTAGCGGAGGTTCGCGAATGTCAAGGGGGGTCGCGGAGCATTACCGCATCCTCGCTTCGCGGAGGGTTGCAAACGTCAAGGGAGGCGAGGGAGCGTTACCGCCTCCTTGCTTCGCAGCGGCGCGGTGCGGCCGGTTCTATGAGAATGGGCATCATGAAGTAGCCCTCAATTCTGTGTATTCTTCTCGTTCCCACATTTTAGCGTCAACAAATTACCCCCTTCAGACATGGAGCCGCGGAGAAGTCAAGGGTCAAAGACTGAGGTTCAATCGCCAAAATAATCAGTCATTCGCGAATCTACCTTGCGAAGAGGGCTCTCCCAAGGGTAAAGCGAAGCTCTGGCCGGACGTGCTGCGAATCAAGTTTTGTCCGAGATGCGCAATGAAGCTGGCTTCATCTAGGAAGTTCCACAGAGCTCAAAGGGTCCCTTTCCTATAGATAGGGGACCTGGACAATCTTTTTTCTATTTTCATCTCTGCAATTTTGGACTATAGCGCTCTCGATTCGCAAAGCTCCACGTACTCCATGACTAATTTTTGTGAATAGGGACTTCGCTTCATGGCTCACAATGTTTTTTTAACTCCGCTACAGTGCTTTGCGATCTCATGCATGAAGGTGTGGGAAGAGCTCTACGAATGGGCTTTGTGAAGTCTCTCTGCGAACCGGCTTTGCGAGCGCTCTATGTGAATGAGCTTCGCGAACCAACCCGAGAATCCTCCAAGTTCTAAAACTGAATGGCTCACCAAGAAGCTTCTAAGGGGGTTCTTGTAGATGTCTCCAGAAGGGATGAGATGGAAAATATTCTGGGTCTAGCGGATTTGGTATGGAGCCTCTCGGACCATAGTCCATTAGTGGAGCTGCTATCAGAGAGCCAGAAGATATACCCGATGTGTAAGAGGTTTCCCTTTTATGGATATGGGCTAAGGGATGAAGTATTCATCCCTGAAGAAAGAAAGTAGAAACTAGCTTACTGGTTCAGGAGCATTTCGTGCCAGCGCTGATGGATCTGGGTGACTGAGGGCCATGCCTGGGAGGATTACACACCCGTCAAGGCTGATTGCTTATACAACCACCTGAATAACGTCGATGGGTAGGTGTTGCAGCTGGAGACATCTCCAAAACTATTCCACATGATACTAAAGGTAGCTTTGAGGAACCCATGGAAGGGGTGGTCTGAGGTATGGGACCTGCGCTAGGGCAGAAACTTCACGGATGATTGGGACTGGGCCTACTGGGTAGGCGCCTCGTGTGAGGAGTTTGGGGATGAGCTGAGGAGAGTGGGTTTGAATGAGGCAGCCTGGGCCTCTCAATTCCACATATATCAACCAAAATAGATGATGCCAGAGCTGTTGATAAGATGGTCGTCGAGGACCAATACCTTCCACTTACACCATGGGGAGGTCGGTATCAGATTGTAGGATGTCCACCAGATCTCATGGGTCCAAATATAGGGGGCGATGTACAATGAATTCATCATCGTCATGAGTGCATGGGAGGGTCCAGAGCAGATTCCACGGCTGGTGATGACATTGATGGAGCTTGTTCCCAGATAGGATAAGGAGGCAGTAAGGGATGTCCACATCAGGTGGTGGTTCAAACAATTCTTTAACTTCTTGGAAAATTGGCAGTTTCTGGTGAGGCCTCATACTTTTCTAAAGGGGGTTCAAAGGGGCAAGGAATACTCATAATGGCGGCTTTTGGGGGATATCCAATGGAATATGTGGGGATTTAGCATTAGCACCGAGCAACAACCAATAGTTAGACTAGTGGTGTTCATTGCGGCTCTGATCTATTGTTGGATCCTACCAATGAGGGATACTAACATGGGAGTATGCCCAAGCACATTCATCATGGCGTCCACATTGGAGACAGGAGGAGAGGTCAACCTAGAAATCCCGATGCTCACCAAGCTGTATAAGGTGCTATGGCATATCAGTGAGGGAAAAAGGCCGAAGAGGGTATGTGAGCCATTCCACCTCCTGTATGCGTGGATAGCAGCACATATTAGGGAGGTTTACGAATACATGAACCATATCTCTCCTTCGAGATCTAACTTCTTCCCATGAATCTTGAACGACACCGGGAGAATTCCAGCCAAGTTGACTGCACCATCAGTTCTGGACCGGGTGTGGTGGGTGGAGGAATTTAATTTCCACCCGTTTATGTTGCTGACAGGGGTATTTACTGATGACGGTCAGGGGACGGAAGAGCACTGGGAATATCTTCTAGCCTTTCCAGGTGGAGTCTTGGTTGCGACAGTGGACAGTGATCCCCTACGCGAGCCATGTACCCCACACTGGTTTGCAAGGAAATTCTGGTGTATGCAGTGACTGACCCCGTAGGTATATCTTGAGGTGCACTATGAGGAACACCCATGAACGATGAGGCATATGTGGCTCATGTTCACATGGGAAGATGAAAAAATGTGGAACGATTTTCCCCCATCGACCACCATCCTCGAGCTGGTAAAGGAATATTCCTAGAGCTGGGAGGCGGCTTATCTAGGGTAGATGCTGAAACAACCAACCATTCTGGTTGGTGAAGGAGAACCTTCTCAGCCTCAGGGTCGGCTCTGAAAGGCTGCAAGGGCATCCCGTGGTTGCGAGGTTGTCGTGGAGGCGAGGATCGAACTAGTTGAGGGTGAGGTAGCGTCCATAGATACTGTAGCGGTAGTGGACTCAGCGGTTCCCGCAGAACAGAGCCATCCAGAGGGGAGGCCACCGAGAGGATTCTATAGGATACCTACCCAGGATCCGGGGAAGCGGTTGCACCATATCGACTTGCCGGAGGATTCTCTCTTCTCAGTGTCTTGGGACATCATGGAAGTCAACAGACAATTTCTTGGCCTCACCATGTTTTGGCTGCACCTAAACAGTCTCGGGATGGATTTACCGAGGATAGGCCCTATCCGGGTTGGCTTTGCAGTGCCTCGGGAGGAGGCAGAGTGGTACATGGCAGAGCTGGAGGACTTCATGCATTCCTGGGGTGCCCCTCGTCCATTGACCAATCGAGTGAAAGTGTTGCTCAATCGCACTACTCCCCTACAGTTGTCAGCTGCTAAATTGAGAGAATACTTCCCTCTATTGAAAGAATAAGAAGAATCATCCTGGGGAGATGTTTCCGGGAGAGGGAGCCCGTTGGAGGAGGGAAACGTTGGAGGTCAAGGCTTGGATCTTGAAGAGTTCGTAGAGGACCTTCAGGTAAAAATCTGAAACCCCCTTCTTTGAAACATTCTTTGAGGTCATTCCAGAATCTTTATTAACATATGAACCTTGAAAGAGGGACTCATACATAGAAATCCTTCGGGTCCCTCAGTGGATGTGGATGCGGGACCATTGGGATCTGCGCCTATCGTCGCAGCTACTGCTGCATCCAGCCGGGCTAGGACACCTGAGGCGACCCCTCCAGAGTTTTCAGACCTCCCGACCATATACTGGGGGGCACGCTTCGGGGTCCCGATGACATCAGCCCATGATCGAGACCAGGTATTTGATCTATGTAGTTCCCCTCTACAAATTTTATGACGGTCATCCCCTAACCATATTTACTGATGTCCATGTCCTTTTTTTGCGCGTAAAGTTCTTCAAATGGTGTGGGCCGCCTTGGCGAGGTTGTTCGGGGCTTCTAGCGGTGTCCTTCCCAGGGGAATGCCAGTGGTCGTGGAGGCAGAGGTCCAAACTGACCAAGCGGTGGTTCACCCAACCACTTGTGGGACCGTCAGTGGGGCTGAACCCGAGATTATTGATGTAGGATCTGATGATGATAATCAATCAGATAATCCATTTCCCGCCACGCCCGATCAAACACCTGATGTGGACATGACTGAAGAGTTCCTGGGGGCGTTCCCAAAGTATGAGCCTGCCAATCGTGCCGACTGGGACGAGACTGCCTCTAACAAAGAGGATAGCAAGATAGTCCATCACTGATCATGGAAGCTAATCACGCGCTTCATCAATGAAACCCCCCAATCACTATGTTTGGATGATATGGATAGACTTTGATCATGAATGCACGAACTTTGTGATGGGGGAGTGGATGCCCAGTTTCCTCACATACTCATCCAAGATCTTATGGCAGAAATGAATCGGGAGGATGACCACGGCCATAGTGTGGGTTGGCAGTGGAGGAAGGCGGTAAACATCAAGAGGTTACAAGAGGCTGAAGATGAGGTTCATCTGCTACAGAATATGGCATACAAGCACTCGAACTCCCTCAACGTGCAATCTAATCTAATATTGAAATGGAAGTCCCAGCTAGCATAAGCCAAAGAGGGCCTGAAATGAGCCTCTAAGGAGATAACCACCATCCGTACCGACATGGAGCAATCCCATATTGCAGCCAATGAATTGCTCCCTCTCACTACCAAGGAGGAGCGAGAGATGAACAGGCGGCAACAACTCCTGGACTCCACCAGCCAAAGGGTGGAAGAGCAACTACGCTTTTTTGACAAGGTTAACCCATCCCTGGGGGAAGTCGAACCCCAGGTACTGTAATGATTACAAACCCTCAAACATACTTTCATGCTTTGATTGTTTGATGTCGTTGCATGCATGACTTCCGTTGTTTATATTGGTTTATTAAATTCTTATAACATTCTTGGAGCATCCCGAGATCATTACCTAAATTCACATGGGTTAGTCCCGATGTGAGAAACAAGGTATAACCACCTTATCACCCTAAATAAAATGTAGGAGTGCAAACCAAGCATTGGGTATCCGAGGATTGAACAACCAGCCCAGATTTTTGACAGGAAATGGGAGAGACCTGATTAGACAATGAGGCTCTTAGAACAGGTGAATTACCATTTTCCAAGTGTTCCCTTGTGCAAGAATAGAGTAACACCAGGGGCATTGGAATGAATCCTAATATGGGAATGGAAGGTTTGAATCACAATACCCAGGATTCAGAACATAGTGGGAGTGGCATGACAATAAATAATAATTGTTGACCACATTCGAAACAAAGTATCATTATTGTGTTAGCCTAGAGTGGGGATAGAAAATGATGGTCGACTGCTGACCATATTCAAAACATGGGGCCTGACTCAAAATTTCATCCATTAGTCTTCTGGAACATTTTCCTAGGACAATAGTCTGGCCATAGGTCGAGCATCCATACTGTTAGGGGGTTCCCATAGACATGAAAGGGGACGGGGGTCTGAATAAGGGGGCATACAAACTTGGAATGTGGAGTGACAGTTCATTCGAACAGAATATAACACTCTTGAAATTATGCCACCATTGTGGAATCACCTTAGAGGGGAGCATCAGTTTTATCATGGATCATCCCTTCTTTTAGATAGGACCTCTCTGTTGAGGGAGCTGTCGCTTCCCAATATCATCGTGGGGCATCCTGAACATGTTCAGGGAAAAGATTCAGTTACATGGTTCCCCACAAGGGGTTAGGCTAGGGGGCCAAAAATGAGGAGGAATAGGATTTAGGATTCCTGGGGTTGGTCCCGAGGTGAAATGTCTGGGTGTCTCTATCTATCATATGAGGATAGGAATCAAGCCATACATAGTTCTAAAATAGATCGTAGTTCATGGCCTTATAGATTGGACCATGGATGGTAGAAAACACATGAGACACACAGTGGGGTAATTATGAAACCATACGTGAATGGGAACCTGGGGCTCCGACTACCACGTGTTCCCTAGGAAGGTTCTAGGTCAAGGGACCAGAAACGAGAGTAAATTTGGGCCTGAGGCAAGGTGCATAGACGTTCCTACGAACCCCATGAGGATGGGGATCATGATTCACATAGTTCTAACTGATGGCACTGTAGGGTACCAGTGCTAGGGGTAAAAGGGGCGTGCGGGTGTGGCCGTCACACCAAAAGAAGCACTATTTGATGTATCTTGTTGGTCCTTTATGGTGAAGTGATATGCCTAGGGTAGAATGTCCTGGAATCTAAATAAGTATCAAGCCGTGTACAGGTGTTGAAAAATGGTATTGAGTGTGACCAATACCAAACATGGTGTCCCCTTGAGTGAGGACATCATGATGCAGTTCCGTTTTTCATCGTGCGGCCAGGATGATAAAGTCACAGTTTAGGGTCATCTGATAGGACCAGGTTTGTATTTTAACATTAGGTGGCATAGACATAGTAGAGATGAGTTTAATGGGGGAATGTTCATGGGGAAATAAAACATACCCAACGTGAATGAGGACATAATCCCATACCACACCTTATGCGATTCCAAGAAATGAACCTCGGGCCAAGGGGCCTAATAGGGGTAAGAGGGTATGGGGGTAGGAGAAACTAGCCCCCAATTGAGCTGGACCTGACAACGAGACGTCTGGGTGTTCCTACATATCCCATAAGGATGGTAATCAAGCCACACGTAGTTCAAAAAGAGGTCTTAGTTTATCGTCTTAGATCTCGGACCAAGGAGATGGGAAGTTGGTGTGGAGCCTCAAATGATTCCTTTACCGCGGCTTTGTCTTCCTAACGTGCAAATGCGCACTGAGGGATAGTGTCGGGAGTGTTAAAGTTCTACTTGGACATGATGGTGTGGAAAATTATGTGAATCCTGTAACCATTATTCAAGGCTTGAAGGGGTTGGTGTGATGATAGAGGATGACGGTTTACCATGTTCGAATCACAACATCTATATCATGTTATCCTTAAATGGGGAGAAACAAATGAGCGTCGGCCACTGACCATATTTGCAACGTGGGATTCATATAGATTTATTTTCTGAAACCCTCAAGGTCTTTTTCTAGTGATGGTTGGTGAGCCCTTGGGCCTAGCATTCATGCCATTCGTGGGTCCCTTCAGGTGTGGAATATTATGGAAGCCCAAATGAAGGGGAACACGTAGCCAGAAAAATGGTCGAAAGCATGTCCATGCCAAATCCAAAACTCCAAACTCTAAACCAGAGTACTCTTAAGCAGATTGGTGCATCGCCGAAAAGGGTCGAGGATGGTTCTCAACATGAGAGTAACCAATTTGAAGGGATGAGTATAGAATAAAGGGATAGAGAACTCTCAGGAGGGAGAGGTACGTTGCGTGGTTGGTACAAACCTGACGTGATTGAGGACACAGTCCCATACCATACCATATACACCCCTCCTCGGGAAAGGGTAGGCCAAGGGGCCATGGTGAGAGGGAGATATCTGACAGATGGAGCGGGACCCAAATTCTAGACATTCGTTTGGTCTTATGTATCCGATGAGGATAGGAATCAATCCATATGTAGTACTGTGAAGGGACAATACAAAAAGATCCAATTTTAAGGTAATAGAACTCGGACCCTGGAGAGGAAAGACTATCCCAAGTAAAGGTGGACCTTAACCCAATCCATAATCCTATATGAGTTGAGCTCGGTGCAGGAAACAAGGGCGGATATGGTATTTTCAATACGTGAAATACATGCGAAAGGGGAATCAGTGGATCCCCTAATGATTGCCTCATCGAGGATTTTCCCTCTTAATGTGTGGTTGCACACTGAGGAATAGTACCTTGAATTTCGAAGTTATACTTGGACATGGTGAGGTGGAGAAGGATTTGAATCATGTAACTAACAATTTGTCTTAAAGGGGTTGGCATGATGATGAAGTATAACTGTTGACCGAGTTCAAAACACAGCATCCATATCATGTTAGCCTAATATGGGGACAAACAAATGAGCGCCAGCCACTAACTATATTCGCAACGTGAGACATGTATCTATTTTTTGCCAGAAAACCTTGAGGACATTGGCTTGTGATGGTAGGAGATCCCTTAGGCCTAGCATCCATTCCATCTGGGGGTCCCTTTGGGTGTGAAAGGTGATGGAATCCCTAATGAGGGAGAACATGAAGCCTGAAAAATGAGTGAATGAATGTTTGAGCGGAGTCCGATATTCCAGGTATTAAACTAGAGTACCCTTAGGAAAATTGGTTAATTGTCAATGAAGACTGAGGGGCTCATCGTGGGAGTAGCCAATTTTAAAAGATTAGGATAGCACAAGAGAATGGAAAAACCTCAGGAGGAGGAGGTAAATGGCATGTTTGTTCTAACACCATATGTGAGGGAAGGCATAATCCCATACCACACCATATACCCTTCTCTAGGTGAATGTGGGCCAAGTGGTCACGATGGGGATGGACCCAAAGACGAGATGCTCGGGCGGTCCTACGTATCCCAAGAGGATGGTAATCAAGCCATACGTAGTTCTAGAATCACACATATGGGTAAGATACCCTAACGAGGGGGTGTACGACACATCGAGTAACCGGACGTGAATGAGGAAATAATCCCATACCAAACCTTACACTCCTAAATAGGATCTTGGGTCGGGATCCTGAAAAGGCCAAGGGGCCTGAGACTAGGCCTCAGTCGGAAAGGCCATACCAGTTTATAGTTTAACGTCTTGTAGTGGGGATGAAGACAGGATAAGGTATCTCATCAAGGGAAGTGTACGGCATGATGAGTAACCCGACATGAATTAGGACATAATCCCATAAGACACTATACAATCCGGGTAAGAACTTGGGCCTGGGCCTGAGAAGGCCAAGGGACCTGAGACTGGGCCTCGGCTGGGAAGCCCCGACCAGTTTGTAGTATAACGTCTTCCAGTGAGGACAAAGAGAGGGGTAAGATACCCCACACAAGGGAGGGGTACAGCGCAGCGAGTAACCCAACGTGAATGAGTACATAATCCCATACCACACCGTAATCTATTAAATAGGAACTTGGGTCGGGGCCTGAGAAGGCCAAGGGGCCTGAGGCTGGGCCTCAGTCGGGAAGGCCCAACCAATTGGTAGTTTAACGTCTTGTAGTGAGGATGAAGAGAGGGGTAAGATACCCCACACAAGTGTGGTGTATGGAACAACAGGTAACCCTATGTGAATGAGGACATAATACCATACCACACCATACACTACTAAATAGGAACTTGTGTTGGGGCTCGAAAAGGCCAAAGGGCCTAAGGCTGGGCCTCGGTCGGAAAGGCTTAACCAGTTTTTAGTTTAATGTCTTGAAGTGAGGACGAAGAGAGGATAAGGTATCTCATTTGAGGATGTGTATGGAATGGTATGTTACCCGATGTGAATGAGGACATAATCCCATACGGCACCATACACTCCGGGTAAGAACTTGGGCCCGGTCCCGAGAAGGCTAAGGGGCCTGAGGTTGGGCCACGGATGAAAGGCCTTTCGTCTTCTTGTTTGGTTACCGCCTCATCACAGCTCATAATCCCACATAATCAGCTCTCAGTGTGGGAAACAAGGAGTCTGCATTGGCTCTCCCCCTCATATGGGGGACTAAAACCTGGCTTTTCCGGAAGGGATTTCGTCGCATGGAGATACAACGGGGTAGAATGAACCACTAAACTCAATTTTTGGTACATCTTGGGGTGGTTCCAACATCGCAGGACAACTGTTGGAAATGTTCAAAACACAGTGTCCCTTTAGTGACTTGAAATTGGAACAACAAATGAGCACCAACTTCTGACCATATTCGCAAGGTGGGACTTGTATTGGCTTGTTGCTCAACATCCGTGAGGGAATTGGCCCAAAGTGGAAAGAGAGCCCTTAGGCCTAGAATCCATACCATTCGGGGGGCCTTCTAAATGGGAAAGATAATAGAGTCCCAATCAATAGAGTGGGTGAAGCATAGATGTACCCATCTATGAAAGAGGCGAAAATCTCGAGGGAGCAAGATGCATAGCTGGATCGAGGCTAGCTCTACCTAAATTGGGGAAAAAGTATGAACCCCTACCATATGTCTTGGCCCAAGGGGATGATCTGGTGTTTGGTTTGGGCCAACAGATGAAATGTATGGGCGTTCCTACATATCCAATAAGGATGGGAATCAATCCATACATAGTTCTATATGGCCATGCAGTTTAATGTCATGAGGTGAGGATGTGGGAGGATAGAAGAAAGTGGAGTGGGAAAATGGTGAAACAATTATAATACTGGTATGAGTGGGGCTAAGGAAGCATACACCATATCATGAAAAGATCCCCCGAGAGAACTATACCCAAGGGGAAATAGTCAAAGAGAAGAATTTAGGGGTTAGGCTCAAGATGAAATTCTTGAGGATTCCTACATATCCCATGTGGATTGGAATCAAGACATACGATGTTATAAGGGTGCAGTTTAAAGTCTTGCAGGACGATACACAGTTTAAAGTCCTGTAGGACTGGACAGTTTAAGTTCAATCTAGACTATCACGCAGTTTAAGGTCATTTGAGACCATCCAGTTTAAGGTCATGCAGGACCAATAAGCTCAAGAAAAGTATTGCTTGATGAACTTGGCATTGGTGGGAGGAGTTATATGCTCACCATCGATGGTCACCATAGAGTATGCTCCATTGGGGTAAACCCTGTGAACTATGTAAGGTCATTTCCATTGGGGCTCCAACTTGAGTGGTTTCCTACCAAGGATCATTGGCACCCGGAGGGCCAATACTAGGTCACCTTGCAGAAAAGAGTAGTTGAAAACCTTCTTATGGAAGGCTCTAACTATCTTATTTGGATGCCTTTCCAGATTGTTCAGGGCACACAGCATATTCTCATCAAGTGCTTCTAATTCAGCCAGATGAATTTCAGCTCCCTTATCTGGCACATGTTGGTCATAGACTGATGTGCGTAATCAAGGTAGCTGGATCTCAAAGGGCAGGAAAACCTCTGCTCCGTACACCGTCGAATATGGGGTCACCTGGGTGGAATTGCGAGTCGTCGTCCGATGGCCCAGAGGGCGTTGGGGAGCATGTCCGGCCAACTCTTCTTGTTTTGACCGACCATTTTTTGCAAAATTTTAGAGAGGGTTTTGTTGAACGCCATGATCTGTCCATTCACATGTGCGTGGTAGAAGGAGGTATGGCTCAAACGGATGTTGTACTTGGTGTACAATTTCTTCAACTCGGCTGCACGGAAGTTGGTGTCATTATCGGTGAGGATGGCTTGAGGGACCCAAATCAGTAGATGATATTGGAGCTCACAAATTTGACGATAGAATGGGCCATGACCTCCTTGAGTGGAACTGCCTCTACCCACTTGAAAAAGGAATCCGTGGTGGTTAGGATGAACCCGAATTGGCGAGCTTTTTCCATTGGATATAGTCCCATGACATCGATTCCCCATACCGGGAATGGCCTAGAGTACTTGGTGGAGTAGAGCAGTTATAGTGGTATATGCATGATGTTAGCTTGAATTTGGAACCTGTGACATCTCTTGGAGAACACAGTACAAAAAAGGATCATGGAGGGAAGGAAGTACCACAGTCTCTAGATCTGATGGGACAGCTTCGGCCCAGCCAGGTGGGCACCGCAGGAACCGGCATGAACCTCCTGCATGACCTGAGAAATCTTGACTCCTCAGATGAAACAAAAGAGAATACCATCAACCCCATGCTTTTAGAGGATCTTCTCATGACTGGGACAACTCTGGAGGGTAAAATATAGCGCGCATCGTCAGATTTTCCCACGCTTGTCCCGATTATCCAGGAGGTAACCATTTTTGAGATACTCAACAAAAGGGGCTATCTAGTTGGGGGGTGCTTCAACCACAACATATGAGGAACATTGGGGTCCATACATAGAGTGTCTGATAGAAAGATGGATTACTCGCATGCCATCGTCATCATCTGAGGTGACGGGAGCAATGACTCTCTAATGTGCCATGTGTATAATTAGATCATCCTACTTGGGTTCTGCAAGTGATGCATCCAGGATGGCCAGGGCATCAACTCGACCGCTCTGAGATTGAGGTACATGAGTAACCTCCGGCCGAGATGGAAACTGGGAAATGAGATGGAGGGTGCGCTCCAACAATGGTATGAGCTCTGGCTTTCTAACGACATAACCACTCTTTACTTGCTTGATGACTTGTTTGAAATCCCCTTTCACATGTATATGGGAGACATCGATCTCGAGGTCCTGCACAATGGAAATGATAAGAGCCTGATGCTCTTCCTCGTTGTTGGTGAAGCCTTCTGACAATTGGAATGAATACGGTAGAATGGCTTGCACAGAGGTAATAAAGACAATACTTAGGCCTACTCTGTTGAGTCTAGGGTCATTGAGTTTCCTGTCGGTGAGGCTCTGAGATGCACTAGCAAAGTGCATCTACCAACATGGGATGGTAGGAGTTACCAAGAGGATTGCCTCGTTGAGAAAATCCAAGTCCATGGGCTGGTACGCAGTGGTCAGATGGGTAGCTTGATGATCTTCCAATGCTTGTCCCTTGATAGCCTTCTGAGGCACAGACCTGATGTCAAACTGTGGGAGGATTACTACCCACCGTTCTAGATGGCTGGTCAACATGGTGTTGTTCAGAATGCACTTTAGTGGGTTTACCAGAGACACCAGTTGTACCTTGTGTTTCTATAGGTAATGTTGCAATTTTTGTACTATGAATACCAGTGCAAGACAACTCTTTTTGATGGGGTATTATCTTGTCTTTGTGTCGAGGAGCATGCGGCTGAGGTATTGGAGATTGTTTCTCATCCTGTCATTGTTCTTCTAGGTGATAAGGGCGCTGAGAGATTATTTGAGGGAAGTCACGTATAGGATTAGAGGTTTTCCAGAGTGATGTGGAATCAAGACCAAAGTCTGTATAAGATACTTCTTGATTTCCTCGAACATGGTCTGGCACACTTCGTCTAATTTGTAGGAAGAGCAATTCTTAATTAGCCGAGAAAAGGGTTTACACTTGCCGATCATTTTTGTAATGAATTGGTGTATGTAGGATATGTGTCCTTGGAAACCTCTAAGCTCCCGAATATTGATAGGGGGAGGCATCTGGCGGATTGTCTTGATCTTCTATGGGTTGATCTCGATGCCCTGGTACCTGAAAAAAATGCCATGAAAAATCCCAGAGGTTACCCCGAAGGAACATTTCAATGGGTTCATCTTCAGGTGTAGGGAACGAATAAAGCCAAACACTTTCTGAAGGTCCTTTAGATGGTCCCAGTACTGGAGAGATTTGACAACCAGATCATCCACATAGAATTCCACCAATGTCATGAGGATTGTCTGGAATATGCGGTAAATGGCCCGCTGATATGTGGCACCTGCATTCTTCGGGACGAAGGGCATAACGTAGTAACACAATGTACCTTGGGGTGCCTTGCAAGTGGTGGACTCTTCATCGCTGGGGCCATCCAGATCTGACTATATCCAGAGTAACCATCCATGAAGAAGAGGGATTGGAACCCGACCATAGCATTGATCAACAATTCTATCACAAGATGGGGAAAATCATCCTTCGGAAAATGATATTAATCCAGGAGTTGGTGTCAACAAAATAGCGGCGAACCTCCAAACCGTTAAATTGGCTGGTGATGTACAGTGGGAGGATGTGCCCCTATATGGGAGAGACTTAATCCTCTCCGGAGAACGAAATGATTTCCTAGAATTCAGTTTCCTCGACTGCATCAGCATGAGAGGCTTCTACAGCTGCTACCCCCGTCTCAAATTAGAGGGGGCTTCATAAAACCTCAGCGAGGGCCTTGTGCATACTTGACGACAAGAAAAGGGCTTCAAGAATGAAAAACCTTGCTGGTATCTCAGAAAGGTGCTTGAGGACATCATATTTCTGAACCAGGAACGAACTTCTGCTTACAGGAGGCTGCTCTGCGATTGGGGGCATGGTGAGCCCTGCCGGCTGGACCGGTGGTTGACAGGTGTTGGGCATATCCTACAGCGCACTATTCAAATCCCAAAGAGTAGCTTCTAGGTGAGGACTGGATGACTAAGATCAGTCTCTAATGGGGTGAAGCTGGTCGTGACATGGCTGAAGTGGTTCTGTCTGATATAGTAACACAAATGGTGGTGGAGGCAGACCTGAAAACACTGGATGAAGAGGCTGTGCAAGCTGAGCTCTAAGATGGGCCTACTGCCTAGTCTCAGTGGCATGCATGGCCTAGCTGGAGATTCTAACTGATGCTCCTTGACAACCCATATGGCCACGGCTCCACCGACGTTGACGTCGGCTGAGCACGTAGTAGAGGTTCTCCTGGCTCTCCCCGTCGTCAGGAGTCATATAGGGATTTACCAACTCCACGGTATTAACTGAAGAATACCCTTCACTATCACTTGAAGATTCATCCACTATTGGACATATTCTTCTCTACGACACTGATGAAATAGATGGGAACCTGATTCTCACTGAACGAGTAGGTCCAGTTTCTTATGTTTGGGAAGGGGGCCCTTGGGGCCTAGCCCTGACGAGGAGCCAGAGGGGCCTCTCGAGGCGGCGGAGCCTGGGTTTCCCCGCCTAGGCAGTGGTGGTGCATTACATGGAGGCACATTCCCATTCTGAGGTGGACACTGCTAAGCCGTAGGCTGCGCCTGAGGAGGAGGGCCTCTACGAGACTGCGAGGGCAGTGCCATCGGTAGTAACTCCAGCTGTATGGGGGCTTCTATGTGAGACACAATGGCGGGATCGGCTCTGGCATCCCTCTTTGCTGGAATTACAAGGGCAACAGATGTGCCTGGCTGGCCTGTTGCAGGGCTTCCTCTAGGCACTGGGCCTTATCGGTGAAGTCTCAGATTCTACCAGGGTAGTTCTGGGTGATCAGAGAAGGAACTGGTTCTGTCTTGACATTTCCTATGAACATCGTTAGTAATTGCTCCTGATTCAATGGAATGTCATGAGAGTATGTAAGCCCCTTCCACCAAGAGATAAAGTCCGTGAATTGCTCATCAGGCCTTTTCTTGCACTTGAATAGGGCTGTGATGCACGTTTTCCAGGTGGTGGAACATAAATGGTAGAGGAATTTACTACGAAGGTCCTCCCACCTAGTTACGGATCCGACGGGGAGCTGGCTGTACTAGACGAATGTCGGTCCCTCCAATGTTTCAACAAAACAGCGGATCATGGCAGCCTCTTTCTACACTGGAGTTCCAAACATAGGCCGACACCTTGAGATGAAGTGATCCAGGTGTTGCGGCGAGTCCCCCGTCTCGTTAAACGGAGAGAAGGTTGGATTCTTGATGCCCAGAGGTACCAATATATCATCAACCCATGCCTGATATGGCTTACCATCAGGTGGGATCTCCACCAGTCACATTTACAATGCCTTGAGATGGGATATGAGGTCCTCCATAGGATCATCTGGGTGGGGGTCCCTATCTTGTCGGGGATCCCTAACCACGAGTGCGTTGTCGGGTTCTTAAACACGGTAGACAGGCTCAACAACTCGTGGAGCGGATGGTGGAGCGGCATATGAGACATTTGGGGGAACCCGGGCTGGATTCCTTGGATTGTCGCGTCATTCAAGAGGGTTTGGTGAGACATACCTCACCCTCTTATCATGACCTCCAGCTTCAGCCCTGTTTGCGGGAGCGGCATGATCAGGGTTTACTGGGGACAGCTCGTCGAGGGGTAGTTGTTCCTACCCCTGTTGTACTGGCCTAGGATTTTCGTAGTTGGGTCGTCTCTCTACTGTGCATTTATCCAAGAGTTCATTGAATAAATTCTTCTGCTCAGAAAGTTGTTGGCAAAATGTGGCCTTATCGGGGTCCTCCTCCGTCTTCTGCACTGAGGCGAATGGGTCAGAGTACATGACAGATCCGATGTGCTATTTTCCCTTACCAGAATACCAACTGAGTACCAATGCTTCGGTGGGTGCAGGTAGACCTATTAGGTTCCTCTACTGACGAGTAATCCTCCCTAACGGGTACAATAGTGGTGGCATTCCCTCAGGGGGTAAGTCTCCATTGATAAGCTCCATCTCTTCCACTTCGTCCACTAGGTCGACCATATTGACCGTGATCATTCCTGGGGAAATATCCTCACTATCACCTAGCATGCCAGGTTTCCACTGGATAGGACTGAAGTGGAGGGTATCATACTTCCCCCATCCACATATTTTCACTTGGGGGTATCCTCCTTGATAATTTCTCCACGTATCTGGATACTCTGAACGCATTGTTGCTGGAGGGCCTCACGTCGACCTGCTGACTCGGGTAACTAGGCCACAGGGAGTTCGACCAGATCAACCATATGGCATTGCTCATTGATTTATTCAAAATGCATTTGGCTCCTTGGATAAAACATGCGCTGACGAAGAAGACTGAAATGTGTCACCCAGAGGGTGTAGCAGAAACACTCAACTTCCTCTAGGGTGAGGGTCTCCAGTATGCATAAATTGCATGCTTCCACTGGCCAGAACATCTCATGGTAGTGGTCCACTGTGAGGATGCTCCAGAAGCTCCTCAGATAAGATTCAGGTTCTGGACCTTCATTGACCCACTAGCTAACTGGGGGTGGTTGAGGAACTGACAGTGGTACTGAGGCAGACTGCTCGGACGGTAGGTCGTCCAGTGGAGAATATGGCGAACTGGATGACTGGCCACCATATCTCGAGCCTTCTTCCGAAGAGGGTAGTGACATGGCCGCTGCGTCTCTACAAGATTGGCTTATGGTCATAGCTCATAGCTCAGGGTCTAGGGCTACTGGGGATAGGCTGCGACTCTACTAGCCTACCATTGGTCCCTAGAATAGCTCTTTGTGATCTCTTGTGGAGGTAGAGAGCTCTTCACGTGATGATGATGGTGATTGGACAACCATAACCTGCGGGGTCAGTATATTTTCATCCTCCTAGATATACCTGCAGAGGGAGGAAGGGATCATATGAACCATGCATTCCGTGAGCACCAGGCTGATGCGTCTCATCCCTGCCCCGACCCTTGACTTAGATGAGTGAAGGGAGGGTTCTCGAGCTGAGTCTTAAACCGCTTTAGAGTCTGAGAATTGGACCGGTTTTTTCTCCTTCTAGACCTTCCTATAATTATTCTTATGGCAGTGATGGCATGCCTTCCTTCCCCTGGGTGGCTCCTTGGGATAGTGATGATTTTTGACACGGGGTCCTTCAGCCGCACTGGTGCTGTGGCTGAGAGGGTTTCCACTTGAGAAAGACAGGGTGCGAGGAGAAATAGGAAAAATGTCAAAGGGGGCTTGGGGAGGACCTCCATGGATATAACTAGAGAGGGGAAAACCTCCATTGGAACTGATAGAAGCATGGGGAGGACCTCTATTCTGGGTGCTAAGGAGGTGAGGCTGGCCTTCACCCCTCTGGCTGCTGAGGCGAGGATGACCTTCACCAGCTGCGAAGACGACATAGGGAGGATCCCCACGTTGGAGAGAGGCTGGATGGGAAATGTCACTACATCGGTGGTCGGGGTTAGGAAGAATGACTTCATACTTAGTGTAATGGGCAAGGGAGAGACTTCTGTACCGAGTATCTCTGCCGCAAGGCAGACCATTATTCGGATTGGGGGTGGCAAGGGGTAGACCTCCTTGTTGAGCCTCAAAGAGGGAAAGGCCCACGCTCTCAATGGTCGTGGTACAGGTACGACCTTAGTATTGGGTGGCATCACTGCAGGTTGGTTCGCGAAGACCACTGCTTGGGCCTATGACCAAGATAGTCAACCCAGCCTGCCCATGGGGCGGTTGGGGCCTCAATCCCGGTTGGGGGTATAAGTTCCTCTTATTAGTGTATGAAGGGAAGTGATTATATGCGTCGACAGTGGCTCGATCCACAATAGCCTTCTACGTTGACGCCCCTTGGCAGGCGTCCTCCTCTTGCGCCCGACGCTGGCTTCAGGTCGGACGAATCAGGGTCGGTGGTGTAGGTGCATAGCATACCTACTCTTCTTTTGACAAGACAGGGCGGTGGTACTTACTTGGCCGAGTGGGTGACCTTGTTGAGATCCCCTGGATTGGGACTCTGACCGGGCTGGGTCAGACGTCACCTACCTCATCAGTGTAAGGCAGGGATTCGTCAAGGTGCTCCGGGGACAGGCTCTTGAAGTAGTTGTATGTCAGGGTGGGGAGAAGTGGCTCCCTATGAAGCCTTTGGGGGAAGTGTTGACGGTGAGGCACAGACTCCTCCAAGTCCTGGAGGGCCATATCCTAGGTTGGGATTATTCCCTCCTCCTCATAATGATGCACAAGGTCCATAATTACACTTTTTTGGATAACTTCCAATGGGGATATGGGGCGTGGGCGCCCAATATTCGTGTCCATTGAGACCATAATGGAAGAGGTGGAACCATGTGGGACGACCCTGTTTGAGTTTCCCCAACCCCTTTGTAGACGGGTAGGTGGTGATCGTTCCCCGGATGTAGCAACCTGATTCCTAAGAAGCAGGGAGATGAACTCGTTAGTGATGAAAGAGAAGGAAATCAACTACCAATGTACTAGCGCCATCCTGTCTCCCGTGATCGGTAAGAGGGATCCACGCTGACAATGTTGCTGAACGGGATGTCCAACATTCTATTGCCCCCGCTTCTGGTGACTTTCACTCCAGGCCTGCTATTTGCTTGGCAGTAACCGACGCTGGATAACTGGATCCGATGACACATCAATCCATTGATTCCTCGAGCGCTTCTAATCTCCATATTGAGGAGCTGAATATCCCATCAGGTTCACAATTTCTATTTCCAATGCTTCCGCTGGGGTGCACACGACCATCCCGTTCGAGGATGAGTGGTGCGGTCTTTGTTGTGCCACATTACCACTTTCCAAAGGGAGGTGGCATCTGCTCCTTATTCAGGGACGTTTGCTCCATGATCTAAACAGGATGATGGGATGTCGGTTCTTTCTTCCATGGATTCCTCCTCGGAACTGGTCACCTAGTCCGGGTATCCCTCATATTATTAAGACGTTTTTATTGAAACTCATCCTAGAGACATATGTTCATGGACACCAGTAAATTACACTGCTTCTATCAGGACATTCCAAGGGGTCCGCTCATGGCAGCAACCTTCGGTTATCGGAGTAGTCACGTTGGGCATCACTGGTGTGTCTGGACGCTGGGGATTGGTTTGTCTATCTTCTGTCCCTTATTATAGGGTTTCTCAAGGTCACGGAAGCCTGAGGCATCCCACATCGAATGCGGGTAATCATATTCCCTGGGCATGTATCTGAGGTTTTCATCAGCTTACCATGTTTAACAAAGGGTATGCCTCATGTTTAACGTCCAACAGAGATAGATCAGACTGATTAGAACACTGACTAGAGTGGATCAAATGGAAGAACCACTTGGAGGGAACACCGATACTAGGGACATCATGTAGGTGGCCTCCCAAAAGCTGTTAGCTAGAATGGGGAATGGGGTGGCATGATCCCACCGGATTGTGGAGGCCAGGGTAAGAATCAGGATTAATGATGGAAGGTTTCGTGAGGGGGCCGGTGAGTGGGATGGAATCGTCTTGGGGATGATGAGGGTTTTGGTATTGAGCCTTGAAGATGCTTCCTATGTATCCCTGTGGTAGGGAATCAAAGTCCACATAGATTGTCTGATGATAGCTTGTGGCCGATTGAGGGTTTCAATGGTTTACCGCCAGATTCTGACAGAACAGTTTACTGTTGGATGGGGTAACAACGGCTTGCCGTTGGATGGGGACCACATTTTAACGTCATGCAAGACATGGGAGAACTGACATAAATGTGGTCGGAACTACTGGGTGATGGGATCGAACCTCGTGGAGGCTTCCTATGTACCTCCCCTTGGCAAGGATCAAAGACCGCATAGTTCAGATGGTGGCATTTGGGGCTTATGCTCTAAGGAGGACCAGGTTGTTGGTGAACCGACATGAAGGAGGACATGGGGTCCAATGGTTGTTGGGATTGATCCTCGTGGAGGCTTCCTACATACCCTGCCTTGGCAAGGATCAAAGACCACGTAGTTCAGGTGGGTGGGAATAGATGTGAAGGTAGACCTGGGGTCCAATAGATATTGGGATTGAACCTCGTGGAGGATTCCTACATACCCTACCTTGGAAAAGATCAAAGTCATCGTAGTTCAGATAATATGGTAAACCGACGTGAAGTGGGTCGGAACGACCGGGTGGTTGGTGGGCTTAAACCTCAGGGATGCTTCCTACGTACCTTGCCTTGGAAAAAATCAAAGTCCACGTATTTTGGAATGGAGTTGCGTGAACTGTCATGAAGGGGGTCAGAGCACCGATTGTTGGGCATGAATCTTAGGGATGATTCCTACGTACCTCTCCCTGGAAAGGATCAATGACCACGTAGTTAAGGTGATGGAATTTGGGGCTTGCGCTCTGAGTTGGCCCAGGGTGTCAGTGAAAGAACGTGGAGGAGGACCTGGGGTCCAATGGTTGTTGGTCTAAAACTTCATGGAGGATTATTACGTACCCTGTCCTGGCAAGGATCAAAAAACACATAGTTCAGATGGGTGGTAACCGACGTGAAGGTGGACCTGGGGTCCAATGGGTGTTTGTCTTGAACCTCATGGAGGCTTCCTACGTACATTGCCTTGGAAATGACCAATGTCCTCGTAGTTCGGATGATATGGTGAACCAACGTGAAGGGGTTCGTAACGACCGAGTGTTTGGTGGGCTTGATCCACATTGAGGCTTCCAATGTACCTTTCCTCTTTAATGGATAAAAGTCTATGAAGTACGGAATGGAGTTGGGAGAACCGACGTGAAGGGGGTCGGAGCACCGGGTGTTGGGATTGAACCTCATGGAGGCTTCCTACGTACATTGATGTTGCATGGATCAAATACCACATAGTTCTGGTATGGGGAGGAGTCGGTGAACCAACATGAATAATGACCTGGGGTCCAGGTGGATGGAGGTTTTGGGCCTTAGAGAGGCTTCCTACGTACCTTGCCTTAACAAAGATCAAAGTCCTCGTAGTTCAGGTTGTTTGGGTGTGAGGCTTAAACTCTAGGATACCTAGGGAAGATGTCATGGTCGGTGCTCACTTTAATCCCATGTGAGTCATTGTCAATGTGAGAAATAAGAGATAATAGAGACATGATGATCATGTCGAGAAAACGGCCTCCGTGGGAAGTGGATTGGGGCTTACTCGTGATTAGCGGCCCAAAGAGGAAACATGGGCTTATGTGTGGTTAGAAGCTAGAAGCGGTTGGGACTTACTCCAGGATGGAGGCCGGTGGGCATCAAAGAGCAGTGGGAGAGGGATTTGGGACTAAATAAGGGAGAAGCATCGTTCCCCATCATGCCCTTTGCTGGCCCTATGGACTGAAGAATAAAGGAGGAACAGGGATGCTGCCTCCTACATGAAAGCTGGGGGCTTACACCTAGATGGTTCCCCTTTATACACAAAAAAACGCCACTCCCATAATGAGGATATAATCCCCTACTGTGTGAAGTGGGCACAGAGAATGTCCAAGGTGGGGGTACCGCACGTGGGAGACATGAGGTGAGGTCACAGTTTAACGTCATGTGTTGAGGATGAAGGTGATTGGCAGATTAACGTCATACAACTCAGATGAGGTGGGTTTGCTCCGCACCCCTAGGACTTACATAGCTGGTACCCTCTTCTCCTTAGTGCAGAGAAGGTACGGCAAAGCCGCGGTGAGGGGGTGTCATGGATCGAACCTTCGGTGGGTCCACATTAGCTTGGTTATACGAAGAAGCAATAGTTGTTAGTGTGCCTATGCGAAGAATCTTGAGGCGAAGCAACACAACAAATCGTATTGTCCAAGGGACTTTGAAATCACACCGTGCAAACCTAGATGGTCTCACCGGAAAAGGAATTGCAAAGCATATGGGTTTATAGGTAGGGGAATTGTGAATCTCTGTTTCTCCACATGGCGGGGGAACTTGCGAAGGGGTGTGCTTTACGAAGTGGGGTGCCTCAGCCTAAGCATAGGGCAGAGGTTCATATGGGAGGTGCTACATGAAGTGTAAAGGCATTCGCAGTGCACTGCCTCACGGAGCAAAGTTACCTTGTGAAGAAAGATGTCATGATTAAATGTGCTTAGTTAAGTACAATGATCATACTATAGCATGGGGATCATGTTTAAATGAAGGGTGTTTCACAAAGCATAAATGCTCCGTGAAAACCTAGGTACCCTTGGGGATCCCCTTCCTTCGCGGAGGCCCTTAGGCTCCATGAAAAGAATCCCTCTTGGAAGATTGGATCAAAACGAGACAAAGGGGAGAAACTTCACAGAGCAGAAGTACCTTGCACAGCTCATGGTTCGTAGAGCAGAAGGGTGCTTCGCGATTCAAGAGCTGGTAAGTATAAATATCAGATTTTACATCCTCTAAACTTGGGGGGAGGCTGGTATTTATAGGGGAGAGTCTCCATGATGCAGTACTCGCTCAGTGTGAAGATGAAGTCGTTTGCTTCGTGGCGCGTCACGAACGTCAAGTGTGGTCGCGGAGCGTTACTACCTCGTGGCTTCATGGCGGGTCGCGAATGTCAAAAGGGGTCACAGAGCGTTACTGCCTCCTCGCTTTTCGGTGGGTCATGAAAGTCAAGGGGGTCACGAAGCATTACCACCTCCTCACTTCGCGGAGGTCACGAAGGTCGAGGGGGGTCACAGATCATTACCACCTCCTCATTTCATGGTGAGTCACGGAGCGTTACCTCCTCCTTTCATCGTGGTGCCGCGGTGCGGCCTATTCTCCTCGAATTGGCTTCTTAAAGCATCCCTCAATTATATTTCTTCTTCTCTTCCCAAATTTTGGCATCAACACAATTATTAAGGATTTCAAAATAATAATACTCCCAGTTAAATGGTAATTTTGATTATGATGTTAGTTATGAGTAAATTTTCCAATTTATGAAATGTTTTTAATAGTTTTGGGATTATATAATATGTTTCATAATAATATGATATAATTTACTATATTACATTATTTTTAAATGGAGCCTAATAGAAGGAATGCAAACTGTATGAATTCATATATCCCATGTAGGGATTTCCTTTTTCGTAATGATAATAAACCTTGAGGTGGTTCTTCTTCTAAAACAGATCAAATTGTAACCATATTAGGGAATCTGACTTAGGTTATGAGTAACAAATTTTCTTGTGTGGAGTAGCATCATGATCCACCAAATTGTGTTAAAATACTAGACCAATTAATTCATTATAGAACTCCATAATTCAATGAGACTATAAATAATTTTTTACCTCATAAATGGATACGTTTTTTATAGATCAATTTTCTGGCTCAAAATAGCACTTAAAGGTCGAAAGTGGTCATGGAAGTTAATTGT
The DNA here is from genome assembly GCA_963277665.1 of Viscum album. Taxonomy (NCBI): domain Eukaryota; kingdom Viridiplantae; phylum Streptophyta; class Magnoliopsida; order Santalales; family Viscaceae; genus Viscum; species Viscum album. The sequence continues at coordinate 932,431,079 of OY728131.1, forward strand.
CTCCCAAGAGAGACAGATTAATAGTAGTCATTGATTCAAAAAACTATGTTAGATAAATAATTAAAAAAATAAGGATTGATGGATTTCAAGGATCACTTCTTGGAATGTTATTTTACTTATGATTATTAAGTATATTTGGGAGTAAATTAATTTTTCTTAGACAAAGGGACGAATAAAATTTGGATATGTGTGAATCACACTTTACAAAGTAATCAAGGAATTAGCATGACTAATTTTATAATAAAAATGTCATTATTGACCATTTATTTTATGCGTTAATGCTAATTACCATAAAGTAACTTATCTCCCAAAATTTCTCAACATTTGTATATATAATATCATGTTCTATCAAGATTAGGAAATAAATCTCCAAATCTTGTTCCTCAAAAGGAAGAAAAGGAATAAGAGAAAAATATATAAATCAAAAAATGATAAGAAGGGAAAGAAGTATTTTACTCATGTGATAATTGTGGAAGGAAACACTATGGAACATGATTAAAGGGAACCAGAGTTCTTTACAAGTGTGGAGAGAAAGGACATTATGATTTTGATTGAAAGGGTAAGAAATATGTTTCCAATGTTCAATTCATTAACTATACAGATATGGTGATGAGGAGATCAAATTTACCAAGTGTTAAGGGATGATAATCAGGAATAATTTAAGTGATCACAGTGAATCTTATGCTATTATTGTAGTTGAAGTGGAATGATTAACTTACTTTCATTTAGATTCAAGAAATAATTTATAGAAATAATTTTCTTTAATGAATTCTTTTTTCATAATCATAAAATTAAAAAAAAATTACAGTATCATGTCTTTAATGATCTGGAGGAATATGTTTAATAGTATCAAAAACCATGAAAATTGATTCTGTGGAAATTTTACTTCTAAAAGAACAAATGAATACAGTAAGATAAACCTTAATGTGTTCTATTTATTGATATGATAATGATAATGTTATGTTTATGAAAGGGTATTCATGACCCTTAAATTTTTTATTAGTTTAATGGTTTATGACATATTTAGTATAGTTTAATATATTTCTAAATTTTATAATATTTTAAATAAAATGATTTTTTATTTTAGGTATAATACATATTTTAATTAATTTTTTACAATGACAAATAATTCAAATATTTTAAATATTTCATTAACAGCTTCTTTTTAATGATTATGGATTATAATATTGATTTAGTTACCTTCCTTATAAATTTTTTTACATTTTATTTAGAGACACATATTTTTTATGAGAATTAAGATTGACTATATATGGAAGGAATGAAGATGAAATTTGGGGGTTATTGGAAAAAGTTTTATAACCATTATGATTTTGAAAATATATAGAGACAAGAGGAATGACTTGGAATTTTAGTGATCTATTAAATGTGCATAGGGAATAAAAAATTATTTTTGGATATTCATTTATTTTTGTATGAAATGAAGTTTTAATTTACAATATCATAACCAATGGATGAAATTTTTCTTAATAAAGAGAAATATTTTGAGTAAGTATAATTTCTTGTGTTCTCATTCTATATTTTTATTTAATTCCTAATCTCTAGGAAAAGGATATTGTATGATAAATTTTATCATAGTACCAACATTTAAATTAATAAAATATTTATTCAAATCAAAATAGATTTATAGATTCATGTATTTTGAATTTCTCTTAAACATTAACCTTATTGTTTTCAATTACCTCTATTGACCTTAACAAATATTTTTGAATTATTATTTCTTTCCATGTCCATATCTTTAATTCCAAACTATGTTCTCCCACTTGGAAACATACATATGTGATTGTTCTAGATAACCTAAAAACATCTTATTATCCCTAATAAATATGATTTATTCCTAAAACATCTCAGGGTGTTGGATTTTAAAAAGGGAATTCTCACAATTGAAGCCCTTTATTACTATGGTCGAGATTAAATTATGATGGTGTAATTTATTTAATATTGTAGAATGTAACATCCCATGATACTAATACTCGAACATCGTATTAGATATCATATATGATACATAACGCCAATTTTAGAAGATACTTTAAACACATAATGCATTATTATATATTTATTTTTAATTAAATTCTATATCATTTGTATCTTAAAATGTAAAAAATACTGAGTTTGAGTGAATCACAATATACTATTAAAATATTATTATTAACATGACCATTATTTCCTAGCCATTAAGTTAGAGGGAATTTATAGTGATAATTAAATTGTGAAAACTATATTATTTACACACACATATATATATATATATATAATAAATGAAATAGTTATATATTGATTATAAATAAAATAAGAACTATATTAATGAAACAAAATTCACTGAAAAACTATTTCTTCCTAAAAGGTCGACTAGTTCCCCATTGCTCAAATAATTTTAAATTATTTTTTAATACATTTAGAAAAAAAAAATTTGAAAACCTAATTTTTTAAATACACAATTTATAATTATATTTTATTAAATTTAGAGAATTTTCTAAAAAGGAGAAAATTTCAGTGAATAGTAATAACTATTGATTTTTATTAAAAAATTGACTTCTCATTCAAAGAATTTAAATGGTAAATTTTATTTTATTATGAGATTCAAAGTAAAATTCTTTCAATTTAATATATAAAAATAATATTTTGTTCATTTTAACCCATTTAATATTATATTTTGATATAATAAAAAAATTTGTTTTGAAACATTACTCTTGGTAAAACTGCTTATTCATCGCATCTACAGGATTATTTTTAAATTATATTTTTCTAGTTAGGTGAATATAATTTGGAAAAATGGTCTTCATATTTGGAATGAAATTACTTTATATTATCTAATATTTGAAAATTATTTTTTGACCAAATCAAATAGTTAAAACAGTAAAAATTAAATTCATCACTTAATGTAATAATATGTTTACTAGGGATTAAACTAAAACGATAAGGGGTAAAATGACATGGAGACATGTCAAGACTAGTTTTATGTACATATTTAGACATTATATCCCTTCATATTCTATAATGGACCATTTTTGAGCCCTATGGAATGTGGAAAATAGGGGTATACATTTTACTTTTCAAAAATTAAAAGTGTGGAACTCACTTCACTTATAAATGGCCACACACTATCCTCCCCTATTAACACTACTAAATACATTTTGTTCAGACAATAAAATCCCAATTATATTTCATAAATCCTTAACCATTTCTTGTAGTACATTTCATATCATAAATTTATTCAAGTTATACTTTTGGTAAACATAAAAAGGATCTCCAAAAAAGTGGTAAAATTATTAAACATGTGTATTTGTTTTAATTATTAATTCACCTCTATACAAACATATTTCCCAATGATAATATAATAAACCATTAAATTCAATATATTATGTTTTTCATATTTTACTTTCATATTTTATATCCATCTCCACTACCATCAAATGTTAAATAAAATCATTGATGTTGCGTACGACAGACTACTTCCTTGGGAATCGATATAATTAGTTGTCTATAAAAACCATACAAGGATAGATATAATGATGTATTAAAAATTTTATATGTTAAATATGATATTATTATACATATTGACTTATCATATGACATATACCTTTATACATTAAATTCTATAATGGATACAATAACGTTGCTCATGTATATCACATACTACCTTCTTGCAAAGCGATGTGATTCGTTTTTCGCTAGTACATTACATGGAATGTAAAAAATATAAAAGTAAGACAATGTATTTTATTTTTATTATCTAATAATACATATATAATTATAAAATCCCATATAATTTCTTACCATTTAATCCATTGGAAAACAATAATGCCACGTGTGTGTATGTGTGGACTACTGCCTCCATGTAGCAATGTCAAATGGTTTTCACTATATTTTTAAATTATAGGTAATAAGGATTAATTTTATTTTTAAAATGATATTTATAACACAATAATTATTCTTTATTGGTTAACTGATATTTATTTATCTTTTGTTTCATCAATAGAGATAAATGGAAACATCATTGATGCATATGCATGGCTGACTGTCTCCATGAACCGTGTAAACCTTTTTGTATGTCTATCATTATCAGATTAATATATATAAATTAATAATGAATATATAGGATATTTATATTAGTATTATAATTCTAGATATTATTTAACCATGATAAAATTATGATGAACAAAATTACCTACCAAAATAGACATGAAAAATAAACAACTTTCACCTGAAAGAGTGATTTTAACCATTGTTAATAAGTGCGTGATAAAATAATATATGTAAATAATATATGGTATGATATATATATGAGTATTGATATTTAAATTATTTTTAATGAAACAATATTAATTATAATGTTGGTTCTGACACATAGGAAGGATGTGTAATGAGAGGTAAGTGTTTCTCACCTCACTTCTACTTACATAAGATGTATTCCATAATCACTACTTTCCAATTTATATTATATATAAATTGACCATTTTTATATGTTGTATCATGAATTTATGTCTCTTCATGTAATTTAAATTTTCACTTGATGTTATTCCTTTCATGGGTCATATTATTTAGAAGTTACCTTTATGGTAAGGGACTATTTAACAATCTCATCACTATTCGGTATTGTTTTTAAGTGTCCCGTGGGATAATTAATTGATAATAGTATATTAAAATCAATATATTTTATTTTCCTATGGATATTTATAAACATTATCATGTAATATTTCCATTTTTAAACTCATTAAAACCAATAATTATTAATAATTGTTTTTGAAAATTTGACATTTTTTATCTCTTTGATTGAAAATTCTTGTTTCAAAAGTTCAATGTATTCAAAAAATGTTTTCAAAACAAATATATTTTTGAATTTAAAAATTATTTATTAAATACAATTTTACCCATTTTTAATATTTAATTTTTTTTAAAGTAGTCTTCATGTGTTTTTAAAATTAAGGACTATATGGTTCTTACCGAAAAGGTGAATGAAATCTTTATATTAATGTATAAGACGTGGATTGAATTTTCCTCCCAAAAATCCAATATATGTTTTAAATAAAATATTAAATGTTTTGAAATGAAATTTTCAGTAAAAAATATTTTTCAAAATATTTTGTGTACTTTTTAAAAAATATATATTTTCAAAGTGAAAATGTAATTTTCTAAAAATAGTTATTATTATAATTTTAATGATATTTAAATTAATTCTAGATATTAAACCATTATTATAATTTCGATCCTTTAGGGATATGTTTGTATTTATGGAATCCTTATTATTTTTCTAAATTTTTTATGATCTGTTGGATAAAGGATGTACAATGTTATTACATTTCACCATATTACATTGGTTAGTTTATGATTATGTTAATTTATTTGGGTATGTTTTACCAATTTATATATTATTTTTTAAATACGAATGTTTATGATGATAACATTTCAAAAAATTCTTATGAGGACTGCATTGTACATATTATGTGATGGGTGGGGGTCAAAAATACACAGTCCCTTAATGTATTTCTGTGTATCATGAGACATATTAGCATTGTTATTTGGATGAGGCCTTACCCATTTCTGTAAGATGTCTTGGCAAGAGGCCTTAATATTAATATTTCTTGAAATTAGGGATCGATGGTATTTTTAAAATGTTCAGAACTATTAATTATACTATCATGAATTCATTCATTTATATTCTATTTGACTATTCGATTAGTTTTAATTTCCATGGATAAGTCTCAACAACATGTGATTATTTATATGGAATTATTTGTTCATTATTTAGTCCTTCCATATTATGACCAATATATTTATAAAATGGAATGTGTATTAATTATTGACCACCAAATATTGATTATTCCCTATTTATCCATATATTCTACTACATGCATACTCGTTCTAATAATCTATTCTCACCCATTTGTTATGTTTTATTTTCCCAAGGATACCCGAAATTGATTTCTGATTGATATGATGGGATATTCTATGGGGGTAATGGGGTTAACAAAAAAATTGATTATTTTATGTATAATATGTAATTTTAATTTCTATTATATATCTAGTATAACAAGAATGCTAAACTATTTTGTCCTTTATAATTTGATAACATATATCTATTAATGATGTAATAGATTAGACACCATCTCTAGGGTAATAGGGGAGTGGTTTCTACATGTAAAATGGTTCATATGGCATGTCTTGTATAATATTGGCATTCTTGCTTCCCATACCCCATGCCTCTGTAGATTGGATTTTACCAAGTACTCATTCCATGCCCATATACTATGGTCATGTATGGGTACTCTATTAGTGTCTATGTACAATTCTCATGCCCATGTACCTATCCATTTCTATGTACATGGTAATTTCCAATACCATGTACGTAGATGACACACTAGGACGCTAACTATGGGTCAGATAGTGTGTGACATATCAAATGGGTTTTTATATCTATCTCTATGGGTAATACCTATATGTTTTATAAGGGGGTCATATTGAGTGTGTTACTCAAAACTACATTCCATGTACTTCAAAAATTTATAGACACTTGTAGTCTTCATGGGGAAACAAAATGAACTAAAAAAACCACTTTCACTACTATTTGACTCACATAAAATGGTCTATTCTGAAGTTAGTCACTTTCACCCGTTATGTCCCAAACTCATATGGTTGGAAAATGGAATAAAATTTACCCATATGGTATCCTTAATTCTATATGTCACATTTTTTGGTCCAATTACATGAATCCCTCAACTTATACCCACAAGGGAATTTATCCAAAAAAACAATGATCTACAACTCATTAATGCATCCATCATCCATCTAGTGGTTCTATCACAAACATAATCATGTTGTAAATGTTGAATCGTGTTAGTGTGGGATGATAATGAATAACATGAAGAATGTTATGAGAAAAGCATAATGAATAGGTGACATATTTTTTTCACATATGATACAATCCAAGGATTAAAAACATGAAAATACCAATGATGAAAACAATGGTACTGATGAAACTAAACCGGTTAAAGAATGAAATTTAAAATATTTTATCAAGTGAAGAATATAGATCATAGAAATTTAGAAGATACATAATCCATTCACATCAATTGAATCAAAATATAGAAGAAATACTAAAACTAATAAGGCCTAACATATGAACAAGTCAATAGTTGTTTAATAACTAACCCATTACTGTTTTAAGTGAATATATCACAACATTCATTACTTGTCTCATAATTATCCTTGGTCATAGTCTTTTATCAATTTTTTTGGCCTGTCAAAACAAATGGAGCGCTATTCCACATCCTCTATAATTTCCTAGGGTTACCTATTTGACCCGATAGATTTTCTATAATGAAATATTAATAAAAGGATTTTAGGGTTTGTGGGAATATATGAAATTTAGGTTAATTAATTAATTAGTTCACATAATGCACACCCCGACAACTAAATTTTTGTGACATATGATGATGAAAAGCTTTATGTTCTATTAAGGGTAAATACCTTATTTTTGAAATAATAGTAGTGTCTAATTTTTAATTTTTGGTCATGATCAATGTAAAAACAATTTATCCCATAAAGATGTGTGTGTGTGTGTGTATTTTAATATACATTAATTTAATTAATATATTAATTCTTGTGTCCTATGCGAATGATAAAGATTCGGAATCCAGGTAAAAAATAATATATATATATATATATATCAAAATATTAAAAGGAATAAACCAGAAAAGCCATATTCATTATATTCTCTATTTCGTCAATTATTTTCATTGAAAATATTAAAAACTAATAAAAAAGGTAGGGTTACGGAGCCTGTATCTATATGTAATTCTCCCAAGATCTCTCTTGGTCGCTCTCATACTGCTAATGCACACGAACTAAAGGGATAATTCAGCCATGAAAGAACCTTATCATTTTGGTCCCTGATTTCCATTGGGTACTCCATTAAGGTGGATCCATAATCAATATCTCTTATCCCTATATATCGGCATGCAATGGTTCATTCATATATCTCCTCAAATTCCACACGTGGAAGATATCATGCACTCATTCTAATTGTGAGATAATTTTTAAGATGAAATCAACTTAACCAACCATTTTTTGGAACTCAAATTTCCCGATGAACCTCAAGGATAGCTTGCTTCTCCAACCAAAACACTAAAATCCTTATTTTCAAAGACTCTTAAGAAAACCTGGTCCCTTGAAATGAATATTATAGGCATAATACATCAGTCCCCATAACATTTATATCAAGTCTGAGCCATCCTCATATGCTTGTTGGTCACCTGATAATTCCCTATTATTTCCTACACTAGTTGTAGCCTAAGAAATAATTTCTCACCTATCTCAATCCAACCCAAGGGTGTCCTATAGGGTTACTAGTACATTTCCTCGAATGGTAACATATAATTATTGGGGATATTTTTGTTGTTATAAGAAAATTCAAAAAATTAAATGTGACCATCCTAACTATGTCCAATGGAAAAATAATAGACTTTCATCATATTCTCCAAAACCTATGTGGATTACTCAGTTTGGCCATCTTTCTATGGGTGAATCATCATTCTCATCTGTTAATGGGTCCCAAAAAAATTTTGAGGGGCCAAAAAAAATAATGAATTTATCTAAAAATCATGATTATAAATTACCATCATGGGTACTCTGTGAATCCAGATGATCTAACACACGTACAACAACCCTAAACTCTTAACCAAACTCTGCTCAATGATGGAAAAAAATAAATGGACTTGGTAAGATTGATGAATGATACCCGAATATCATCATGGACACTAACCTTTCATGGAATCTATATAAAAAATACCATTAATTGATATCTGACTTCCATTATAGAATCTCAAGTGGTTAATTAAACCATGCTAGCACCTGATGAACATCCATTACTTATTCACATGTGATACACTGAGAAAAAAAGGAAATTATTTTTATCTTGAAAGACTAAAAAACCAATGATAATGTTCATTATAAATCATATCCATACCCATATTTAAATCCAAGGTATAGGTATCAAACTCCATCAATACCTCCTCATTCAACAAGACTGTAACAACCATATGCTCTTAGAAAAGGATGGTGCTCCCCTTTTGAAAATCTATATGTTTTATATTCGTTGGATATATAGTAACAAAAAACCTTAAAGTTGATGTATATCAACTGATCTTCTTTCACAGTTTGACGAACTTGTGGTGCACCACCATTTACTATGACTAAGATAAACTAATATCCTCTACTCGGGTTAGATGAAACGAATCCAACTACTATAGAACCTCCTCCACAAAGAGATAATGGGATTTCTTACTATGGGTATCTGCAACCACATTTCCCTTCATTGTATTATATATTATCTAAAATTCATAGTCCTATAGGGACTCCATCCGATGCCTTTGTATCAGGTCATGATATCTCTAAGTTAATGTTTTCTTGATACTATGCTGGTTTGAGTAAAATATAAAATAATCACCAAGAAGGTAATGCCTCCACATATTTTTGAAAAAAACTATTAATACATATTCCGAATCATGATTCACATGGTTATATTCATGGGGTCTCTAAATCCTAAATTCATAATAAATTTATGACATCCTATCCATCAAAATACATATGACCCTAGATCCAGATGCATCACAAAACAATGTTTACTTGAAACCATCTACTAGAATAATCCACATAGGATTACTATTCTACCTCCTCCATGGCTCCTCAGAGGCACTCTAAAACTACCCATTCTAGATAAACGTATTCCCTTTGCACATAAAGGTAGATATAGATTCTTAAATCATGAAGATTTATAATATGTGCTTGAATTATTGAACTTATAATCTATAGGAACTATACACCTATAGATCACTCTTTTGTGGTTTTTAAGAAATTGTAACATCAATCATAACTAGATCCATGGGAAACCCATTCTCAAAGATGAAATTCCAGAAAAATGACCCTGTCATATCCAAAACTATCACTTCAAGCAATAATATATAAATGGTTCTCCCTACGCATGTTTTTGGACATCCTTCAATGCAATTCATGTTCCTCCTAAAATGCATATTATATGAAAATTTCCTCGTAAAAACAACAAGGAATTGGTAGTTTAATGGATGGAATATTTTCTTTGTGAGGTCCAAAAACATAAGAGATGTAGTCACCCCAATATTCATCACCATTAATTCCTAATATCTATACTAACAACAAATTGATAACTTCAGAATATAATCCACCAAACACTCAATTGATGGAATATGGACCAATGACCCTCATTTCGAAACCAACCTACACCTTTCGACTAGTCATTAAGGTCATAAATACTAAACAGTGTGAAATGTTTATTTATTTTTTACTTAATTCAGTTTATAATAATCAATATAAAGCCTCAAAATGTTATTTTACATTTTCATGGACACTTTTGTGACACCCATAAGGCACACTATTCTTCATTAAACTTTCATCTCGAAGGTCTACCGCCTACACCCTAATAAATTAGATCATGGTAGGGTAAATCCTATATGTTTCTAAAGATATTGGTTTAGAATTAGGGTTCATATTAATGATGATATCAATATCTATCCACATATTTTTTCTCAATACATATTTGGGAATTGAATTCATATAATCATACACTACTACTAGAATTCATTACCTATAAAGCCAACTGTACCAAGGGGTAAACTCACAAACTGATGGGTGATAAGTTGTAAAATCCTTCTCAAAACCCTCACTCACTCATCCATATGATATCTCTCAAATGTTATGGAGAATCTCATCTTAACAATACAAATTTATCTAACTCTCTGATGATGACAGTCTATGTTGGTTTGAGTTATGGTTAACTAATGAAAACAGTGAATTTTGTTATAATATTTCATCATAACAACCAATAATTCCTTGGTAAAACTATATCTACTCTGAACTAAATCTCAATACCAATAGGAGTTATTTATAGAATAATCATTTATTTTTGGTACCCCTATCCACATTTGATATTCTAGAGACTCTATGTGAGGTTCTAGATCTCATAAATCTGATAGAGAGATAATTTAATGACTCCCATATGTGGCTAAAAGTTCAGGAGATGGAGTAAAAAATAAATGTAACAAACCATAAATCATCTCATGAGATGCCAGATCATATCCCTCCATATCTTATAATAGGCCATGTGCTCGACTACCACCCTAATAAGCCTCGCATGGTCCACTAGGTGGCGGTGGTGGAGTAACCCAATGCATCATCCTCTGTTATCATTTCCTCCCTTTATAGCTCCACCATATCAATTTTTAGCACAACCTACCCACTAATGCATGGGAGATCCCAAATCACAACACTTCTTCAGCTATAATGGTCCATCCACTTTCTATTCAGCCACTTTACTCTGACAATTCTAGAAATCATGGGGCATGAATCCTTGTCCATAACAAGAAAAGATCCACCAATCTATAAGAAGATTGGATCCCCTATATGGACCATGGGATGTAGGGATATGTTTCTAGGTATGAGAATGTTTTTTCCTCCCACACATTGATAGTGAAATTGCCTCCTACTTGCTACAGCTAATGAATCATCCCTTTGATGCCCACATTTGACTCCAACCACCAGATATCGCTCTATTTGGTTATTCTCTATAATAGAATCTTGATCCAACACTACATCATAAGTGGTAATAAACTAGAATACCAGAAATGAATTAATTTCTTTAGTAAGGACTTCTTGAAACATTTGTTCCCAAATGCATTCATCTATCACGACATTTAGGTAGCTATGCATGAATTTGGTAAACTTTACAGTGTGCTCAAGAACTAACATATCACCCAACTACAACATCACAATTTACAAATAGAATAATATTGAAGGGTAATATAAGTCATTAAACAACAATATTATTTATAACCATGATATTGTTTCCCCCATCATGAGTCTAAGTGATCAGACTCCAGAATGCTATGCTACTCAATGAATATGGTCATCTATAAAACCAACACCTCATCGTTCAAGGTCTGTAAGGCTAGAAAACCTAGAACCCCAGGTGAACATTATCCCACCCTTCATAATGGTTGGTCCTACTACAAAACCAGACTATGATCTATTACTAGATCTCAAGTAATATTATAATCTTATATGCATCCCTATCCAAAATTTCTAGATCTATAGATGTCCCAAATCAAAGTTGGTGAGATCCTTAAACCAATATAGTTGTATCTTTTCACTTCTCTTTAGGTGGTAGAAATTATTTATGTTTTCCTGGAGGGAATACATCATGATGGGGTCCATGAACCGAGGCCTCAATTTTTTTATAATCATCATCATGATTTTTTATTGGTATTCTAACAGTATTTCATAGCGGATTAATCCTGAAGGTTATGAAAACATACCATGGTTAAATGAGAATATATGGGGATATGATTCATTATGGGAATAGAATCCATAAGACCAAATTATATTTAATTAACATTACATTGTTTTCCTTAAAATAGATTTCGTGATTTGATAAGTCGATAAGTAGGTAGGCAAAGTCTTTTTGTAAGTATACATTGGTCATACCACCATCATTGGGTTCCCTAATCCAAGAGTCAAACTTGAGACACCCCCATATCATTTTTTTTTCTTCAAAAAAAATAATGTATGGACTCATATCCATGTGGGTCATCCCTTTGCATGATTTCAAAGACTGAGGTGCTCGGTGAAGGCTTGGAGGATGTATTGAGGAGTTCTGTTTTGAGAATCTGGAAACATAGGGACCTATGCGACGTGACCCTGGATAACATGATGTGTATCATTCAGTTTTCAGAAAAATAAAACAAAGAAATGAGATGATATATTTTTTGACATATGTCACCTTGAGTTGGTACACGATGTGATGGTGAGGTACATGTCGTGTACTGCCCCACCACTGGGTGTTTTAATGATACCGAACTGCTGGTTTTTTTCAAACTCAATGGCTTGAGCTTACCCCCTCTCGACCCTAGATGACTCGGACACCACCCTCTTCAATGTCTTGGGTTTCATTCATCCTAGATCTGTTGCCTACTTTCTTCATTGATCTGTCTTCAAATAGAAGTATGATCTACATTTATTCTTGGGTATTCATTTATCTGTATTCTCCAATTTCACTTTCCCATGATACAGTGTCTGATATCCATGGTTCTACGAGAGTTTATTTCAGTTTTTGTTGATGCGGTAGTGTCGCAACATCCTTAGGTGCATGTCGTTGTTGTAAGGAGGGTGATTATGACCCGTTTCTTTGATCTATTCTCGAGCCAAAAAGGTAGAAAACTATTTGATGTAGGGGATTCATTTATTCTCTAATTATTTACATGAAATCATAGAGTTATCATGATTTATCCCTTTGGATCACAATGTAATTGACCTACTTAAATACATGAACTAGATTATAATAATTGGTTAGATTTCATGTTGTTTCCTTTCACCATGATAACAGTTCACCTATTTATTTTCTAGATAATTTTATATCCATGCTTTTATTGTTTGAATGTATTTCATGACAAAAATGGTAAATAAAATAATTCCTGAATTAGTTTATAATTAATTAGATAAAGATAAAAAGGAATGCTAATGAATCTAGTTATTGTTGTTATAAATTGATGTTAATCGAATTAATGTTGATGTGCATGTTTAATTCAGTTAGTTGTTAAACATGAAGCATGTTGGTTATTGTTGTTTGAATTCATGTAAAATAAATTGTTTAATTAATATTTGGTAGCTATCTTAGGTTGTAGTTTAGGTTTCCCATAGTTGAAACCTACTAATAAGAAATTAGTTAATTCAAGATGAAATGAAAAACTGATTTTTTGATAAATGATAATACCTGGTAGGGTTCTGATTTAACCTCTTAATTGAAAAGTCCAAGAGCCTAATTCTTGGTCCTATGATAGCTCATTTCTTGTGAAGTAAGAATTCCCTATTCAAGGACAAAATCTAGGTTCCCTTGTTTTTTCTAGTGATGGTGATGTGTTGTGAGCCTGGACAGCTATTTTGTGATGTGGGGGTAAGGAGGCTTAGTGGCTGTGGTAGTCGTTGATGCCTAGAATGGTGAGATGAAACTATTTATACATTTGGGTTTCATGGAGGACATAGGAGGTGATGAAATGGGTTAATGTTTGGCTTACGTACTCTTGTGAATGTGGTTTCTTGATGAATCTCTTATTTTCTTATCTTCTCTATTTTCCCCACTACATGAGGTAGGTATTCATTAATACCCTCTTTCTAAGAGAGGAAAATATGGGTGAGGTATTCCATGTGATTTCTGTGTTTAGATTCTCAAGTATGGATGGGTCTAAACTCCTTCAGTGGGTTGCAAATACTCTACAGGTAGTCCATCAAGTGACCGTGTTTAGTCCTTTGTTTTTGGTAGCTTAGTTTTTATTTTGTAGAATTCCTTTTAATATGGAAAGTAATAAATATATTAATGAATGTTTGAAAAAAATGATGTTGAACCCCATGTGGTTGGACCCTTCACAGATGTAATGTTGAGGTTGTACATGGAGGAACTATGGACTCAGTTTTGGGTTTTCATAGAGGGAATGGAACTCTATTGAGATTATAATGAATGTAATATGAAAATGGAAATCGTTAATTAATGGATAAATAATTAATTAACATAATATTCAACTCATAAAAATTGATAAGATGATTTAATAATTCTCTTTAAATGGTTGTGTAATTTTTGGATACCCAGTTTTAGTTGTGGCAGTTGATAGTGCCTAGTCAGAGTATTGTATCACAGAGAGAGGGAGGGGGTGAAATACTGATAAATTTTTTATTCTTTGTTCATCTTCAATTGAAAAAGTGTTCACGTCCTTTTAATGATTTAAATTCCCTGATGAGAAAAAATTAAAAACACATCTACATGCACACAATGATATACAAGGATCATTATTCAATAAGAATTGATATGTCCTTGTTATGGTTTTGAAATGATCTAATACCATAAAATACACTAAGAAAACAATCCTTGGATTACAATGAGTAAGATATACCCTTACACACGTGTAGCACTTTGAACTATTCCCTCTAATGAATATGCATCGTCTTAGCACAATAGGGTGATAAAATTTGTTCTGTAACAACTCATGTTACATGTGATTATTTTAAATTCAACAAATGTAAGCAATTTGAATAAAATTCATCAATTATTTACCCATATGAAAGGTAAGAACATCAACAGACTTTGATAGTGAAATCATCCCGAACGCAAAATCTGATTTCCCCTTTCAGATTCTCTGAGTACGATTCTTCCAATACAACTCTTCACATCCAATTTTATGATATAATAAAATAGAGTAGAATCAGAACAACTTGTCCAGCTGAACAGAATCGGCATGACTGCACTAGCCGAATAGAATCCTCAACACATCACAAGATGAGTACAGTCAGCAATACATCAAAACCTGAGGCAAATAAAGATGCTCTGTATTATCCTTCCTCATCCTGAGAATTCCAATACAAAAACACCCCTTATGGAAAACATGAAACCAATGAATTATTCCTAATATCAAACCCAACCAATAAATTCCCCATAAAAATGCATTCAATACAAAACAAAAACGGTATCACTTTATCTCATTGAAAAATAGGACCTTCTCTCTATTCTACAGGTCCCACAAGTATAATGAAATTCATGAATTTTATAGGTGACCCAAAACATGTTTAGGATGGATTCCCAAAACACCTTCCCACTCACTTAAATTCTTCAATATATGAATTTATCATGAAATATCAGATCTGTTATGACATTTTCAATGCTTTTCGATTTTTCTCGAAACTCCTACGATATTCTACTATTCTTTTAGAGACTCCCATTTCTATTGTTAATACCATTACAAATGATGATAAATAGATGGATTTGAATCTGATTATCTCATATAGTTTTCTTCAAAAAAATTCTTAATACCATACCCATTGAATGTGTTTGAAGAAATTCACTTCTACACTTGAGATACAACCATTCATTTAAAAGAATGTCTCATCCTTGAAAATTAATCTATCTATCTCCAATTTCATTTCATTTATTTTGACCCTCTTTATAAAACACATCATCAAATTCAAAAACTAGTGATTGAATCATGAATACATTCATTACTTTGAATTCATTGAGGATCATCTTTAGTATCATATGAATTAAATGGGAATGTATTATAACATTCCATTTATTCATGCTTCGTACTTTTCATCTCAATGCAAGGATGATATTTTATGAATACAATAGTATGGATACTATTATCCTGAATACGATCATACTAGATATTATAATCTTGGATATCATAATGCTGCATATGATCACTGATCATTTATGGTTATGATTGAAGGATACAATCGCTGATCATTTCTGGTTACAATTTCTAGATACAATCACTAATCATTTCGGGTTTCTATTGCTAGATATGGTTGAATAAAATCGCATGTAAAAGATCTTCCAAGATATGATAAAATATAATATGATAAGGATGATCTTTCTAGATATGATACAAAACTATTTAAAAATGATTCATTCTCAATAAGAACCATCTCATTCCTTTTCTTCTACCTGAATACAATTTTTTTGAAAAACAATCAGTGTCTCATATTATATCTGTCACATTTATTCTAATGGAACCACCTAAATCGAAAATACATTCCAACTGAATCTCCTTTCCCATCTACATCAGCTTTTTCAATTGGAATTACCTATTCAATCGATAACACTTTAATCGGCACCACCTGAATACAAATTGGCACCAGCTCTTTTACATTCACTCGGTATCCCATTGTTTTGAAATACAATTGATAAAATATAGATATGATTGTTCTGAAAAACAATAGGCACCGCTATTTTCTTCTTTCATTATTTTGAAAGATAATCTTAGTATAAATATTTTTTTTATTGGAATCATCTCTTTCACTCAAACATTATTCTATAAATAACACATCACAAATTCTCACACCAACTCGTGATTTACATGAAATACAAAGCAGCAAAGCATCATCACAATTAACACAAGTCTGATTTTTTTTTAAAAAAACCAAAAAAATTGTTTCCACTAAACAAAGTGATGTGATTTATTTTCTTCAAAATATACATTGACAACAACAAAAAATACTTGAAACATTTAGAACCTTGATCATCAACATGGTCCCAACAATCCTGTAAGAACCTGGATCTTCGTTTGAGGTATGTTTTCCATTTTCTAGAGTTTTTTGGAAAAAATGACGTGTCTCGATATTTTTGAAGTACACGCCATGTACTTTCTGAGTACACACCGTGTACTCCTTTCCCGCTCAAAGCTGTGTGAAGGCTATATCCGGGCCATGCACACAGTGTGTAGGGGTGATGTGGAGGCCGATTTTGGCGGAGTACGGAAAAACCCACTACACGCTGTGTACATTAAAAGTACACGCTGTGTACTTTCTTTTTATTTCATTAATCAGACCGGGGTCATGCCTAATGCTCATAAACATCTTCTTCTCTGCCTAATTCCATCCAGAGCGTCTGAGGAGGCCGATTATTCTTCTATTTACCGATCTGTCACTAGTCGTCCGAATCAAACTTCATTGATTGAAGACGAATCACAACGGTGACTTCTTGGTTCTTCTTTGACCTTGTTTCCTGATTCTTCATCTCGTGTGAGTTATCTCAGGTTGAACATTTTAGAAGTTTTTGCAGATCTACTCCATTATAGGCTGATTCACGGGCCGAGGTTCAAGTATATCGATCTTTGAGGATCGAGGTAGGTGTTTTATTGCCCTACATTGAAGTTCATTGAGTTTTGGTTGCAAAGTGCCGGATACCCATGTATCGGGTATCCCGGGTTCAGGATTTTTATCAAATTGTTTATTTGACCTAAATTGCTTGTTATCTTATGATGAATTGTTGCTAATATATGCTTGGTTGCATGTTTGAGGATCACCCCATGGGTGTTTGTCCATGTTGGACTGTTTATCTCCGTTTGGCACCGTTTTCCTATGAGGCAGACCCAATTTCATTGCATGTTTACTTGTTATAACTGTTTGCATGTGTTGCCTGCTGTTTACATGCTTTTGATGCATGGTAGGTATTATCCAAGTAGTTTTTGAACTTACATAGGGCTACCAACAGTCAATTATGCACAACTGGACTGATCAGGGCTGTGAGAACCTGGTGCGGGAGATCAAAGAGGGAATAAACGATTAAGTGCTTCCCTAGAGGGTCTGTTGGTTTTAGTTTCATACGCAGGACCTACAAGAATAGGACTTTGTACTTCTCAAGAGTGTTATTAGTTTACACACGCATCAGGACCACTAGAAGAATTAGACGTAAGTGCTTCCTCGGAGAGTCTGTAGCTATCGTTGCAAGACCATAGTGGAATTGACATAAGAGATTCCTAGAGTGTCTGTGCCTTGTTGATTACTGAACTATAGGGATCTGCTAGTTTGATCCACCCAGAGAGTCAGTGTGAATTTTGATGGTTGGTTTTGATGAGTCCACCAAGCCAAAGAACAAGCTTGGGTTTTGTACTGCTTGTGTTTAGGTAGTCTTTTGAGATACCTACTGTGTTACTTACTTACCTTGGAATAGAATTTTTTTCTAGTGTTTCCCTAGTTGTTTAATTAAATTAATGAGAATGGTAATTGGAAGGAATATTTACTGGTGTACTCCTAGTTCATTGTTGTACTTCTCATCCTTTACTTTTTCAATATTAATCACTGATAGAAGGGCACAAATCTTGTGGTGAATGTCTACTGGGAATAGAATCACACCCTGTTTGGGACCTTCTTTTTGGCCCAAACAGATTATATGGTTGCAGGTGTAGGTAGGTATTGTGGTCCTTCTACCTCGGGTACTTGATTGCTGGTTGGAGCTGGAGAGCATGGGACCGGGATTTGGCTCGCGATGTAGCTAGAGTTGCTGTTTACATTTAGTACATTGGTTTCAGTTGTATTTCATCGTGTTGTTTTGTTTACTGATTTCTATAGATACATTTACCATTCTACATCGTTATTTTATCAAACATTGCTTCTACTTTTAGTTCAGTTGTTGTATGCTAATTACTAATTCCGCTATTGATTATGTTTATTCTTCCACTACATACATTACCAAATGAGGGCATAGTTTCCCCATTGACTCACCAAGGCCCTCACTGCTAGTCGGCAGCCTCTGGCATTTGGGAAAACGCGCTTGAGGTCATGTGGCAAACTGGGTACGGGGCACCATTGATGTGGCCCCAGATTCGGGTCATTACAAAGCCGTATCAAAGGGGTTTTCTTCTTTTCCATTGCCTTACTGTTTTGGGAAAATAGATAGAGATAGGAATAAATTCATAGTTAGTACTTAATTGTGACCGAGAGTAATTTAACCGTGTACATTGAAAAGCTATATTACCCGTAATTGCAATTTTCAGTTTTTGAAAGTGTTACAGTTGATTATATTTCACTGTTGGGTGATGAACATGTTTTGTGCTATTATAGTTTATATAATTGTGGTTATATTTTTTTGCAACCTAATGAGATGAGGGTGTTCAATCTCATGCATCATATAGGCACTGGGTATGAAATCACATGTCATGCATTTTACCATGCCATCTAGGGTGAATTAGAATTTCATGCTGTTGTGATAGATGCCGTGAAAAATTATGCATGTTGTTCTGATAATTGTTGTGACGGACATACTTGATATGTGATTTTACTTGATATATGCATTGTTATTATTACATGATTTGATTCGCGGGGAGTATGGGCCCCCACATATCAAAATTTGGTGCATATTTGTTTGTTTTTCAGTGTTTCTGGCGTTCGGTGCAGTTTCTGAGCTACTGCCCGGAAAAGCCCAGAATACAAGGCATGTACTTTATTAATAAAGGCCATGTAGTTTTTAAACCGTGTTACTAACTGTGTGAAAAAAAACACAGGGTGTCGGAAAGTCTAAGGGGACACTCCGTGTACCCTAAGTACACATCGTGTGTAATTCAACTGTGTACCCGGTCGTGTCACTAACAACATGGGTCGGGGAAACTCGGGTGGTACACGTCGTGTTTTGTACGAACATGTCGTGCAGGTTTCTTCTTGGTACCCGGCCATGTCACGAACAACACGGGTCAGTGTTATCATCTTCTATACATTCCGTCTTTGTTAGGAACATGCCGTGTAGGAGTCATCCGTGTAGCCAGCTATGTAACCGCTACACGGGCCGCCGAAACCTATCTAGTACATGTCGTGTCTTTGGGGAACACAACGTGTAGTTTAGGATTTGGTGGACCTTGTAGGTTAGCCGTGTAAAGAGACTCGAGCAGGGGAGTAGAATTCAAGTACACACTATGTTTTGGGACAACACACCGTGTAGTCTGGGATGTTACACGACCAGTGGTGGCAGAAGTACACACCCATGTAAATGGCTTTAACAAACACGCTGTGTAGTTAAAATACACGCCGTGTAGTCGTGTTTTGAAATATAAATTGCTTCTCTCTTCTGTTCCCATTTTGTACTCTTGTGTTTTCTATCCTTGTAAATCCCAAATCTTAGGAGTGCTTTTGACCTTTCAAGGATATGGCACCAAGGCGTCCTCCCGTTTCATGTCAGGAACCAGGCAGTGACTGTACGCCAGATACGGCAGACTAGGGACTACCTGTAGTTCCTCCGATCCTTTCGGACATGGCACCCGCAGTGATTCCAGAAACTGGTGTCGATGCTCAGTTCAGAGAGGATTTCATGAGGTTCTTGCAGACCTTTCAGGGATCTCAACATCCTGCCCCGTCTATGGAAGAGCTGACGCAAGTCTTCCAGCAGCAGCATCCTCCCACATTCATAGGGGATGGAGTACCTCTGGCTGTAGAGTCATGGCTAGGAACCATGATTTTCATCTTCGAGCATTTGGAGACACCTTTAGACAAGAGTGTGATGCTCGGGACTTACGTGCTACGGGATTCTTCCAAGAGATGGTGGGATGTAGTCTCGCAGGCAGGGCTCTAGCAGACTATGGCTTGGGACAATTTCCAGCATATGTTCTACAACTACTTCTATCCGGAGACGCAGAGGGCCGACAGGTCTAGGGTGTTCATGAATGTGCAGTAGGTTACTCTTTCGGTTATGGATTATTCCTCATGTTTCACTGAGTTATAGCATTTCGCTCACATTCTGGGAAATGACGATCAGTTTTGGCAAGGAAGATTGAGGAAGGCCTCAAACCAGAGATCAGATCATAGGTGAACGTCTTACAGTTGACTTATTTTACCCAAATAGTCAACCAGAAACTGATCACCAAGTGGAATTTAAGGGAGAATAGATCTATTAACCAGGGAGGTTTATCATCGAAGACTGACTCACTGCATACTGACAGCAGGAAATGCCATTGAGAGTCTATGCGAGGTGACTCGAGGAAGCGAGGTAATTCTTCTGGAAGACAGGATCTTCCTTCTGGAAACCAGGTGGTGTACTATCAGTGCGGAAAGAGCGGTCATAAAAAGCCTTAGTGCCCAAGATATCCAAGGGAGTGGCGAGCCTGCGGCAAGATGGGTCATTGGAAACGTTTTTGCAGGGTTCCTCATCCAGCAGCTAGTGCAGGAGGATCAGTTTCTACTACTCGTGCAGGAGCTGGATTACCTGTTCCATAGCAGAATGGGGGATGGAGTTCTTTAGTTCATTCAAGACAGGGTAGAGGTCGCAGACGCGGTGGTCAGGCTCAAGGAGGATCAGCTTCGGGATATCAAGCTGCTACACAGGGCCATGGTACTGGCCAGGCGTTTGCAGTAGGGAAGATTCATATGGAGCAGGATCCTGGACCTTCCACAGTTCGAGGTACAATCCTAGTAGCCTCAGTTTTATCTTTTGCAATTTTCGATACCGGAGATTCTCATAGCTTTATTTATGTTCACACAATGGAGATCCTTAGATTTACTATCTTTACTTCTGAGGATACTTTGGCACTAGATACTCTTTTGGGACATAGAACTTCTAGTGTGCGTCAGTGCAAGGAGGGACCCCTTGAGTTTGGTGGGTTTCACTTCTTGTGGGATCATTATTTCTTTGAGATGATGGGTTATGATGTTATTCTTGGAATGGACTATCTAGTTCCTTTTTAGGCCTTTGTCGATTGTTATCACCACAGGGTGAGTTTCACATCACTCGAGGGAGGGTCTTTTCTTCACAAGGGAGAATGGGATGTCCAAGCAAGTAGAGATGGACCAGTGCATCATGGTTTGAGCAGTGTTACATCCCAGATTGCTAGTTTATATTTGTATGATCAGGGGACCTCTCAGATGGACTTTCCTCCGATAGTTGACCATTTTCCAGATGTATTTCTAGAAGACATTTTAGGGTTGCCTCTAGAGAGTGAGGTATACTTCTCTATTGAGCTTCTTCTAAGAGCAGCACTGGTATCCATACCTCCTTATAGGATGACTATGCTTGAGTTGCAAGGGCTCAAGATGCAATTAGAGGAGTTTCAGGCGAAGGGTTTTATCCAACCCAGTACTTCCCCATGGGATTCGCCTGTGTTGTTTTCAAAGAAGGCCGATGGTACCTTAAGGATCAGTGTGGACTATCGGAAGCTGAACCAGTTGACGGTGAAGAACCGATATCCATTGCCGAGGATTGATGATCTTTTTGATCAGCTTCGAGGAGAAAGGGTATTCTTGATGATCGACATGAGATCCGGCTATCATCAGTTGTTGGTCAGACCATCTGATATACCTCTCACAACTTTCCGAAGCATGTATGGTCTATACGTGTATCTGGTTATGCCATTCGGTCTCATGAACATGCTGGCAGTTTTCGTGGCACTGATGAACAGAGTTTCCCATCCTTACTTGGACTCTTTCATCATTGTCTTTTTGGATGATATCTTGGTGTACTCTCACACTCGACACAACCATGCTAACCTTATTGAGAACATATTGAGTACACTGAGAGAGCATCAGTTATATGCTAAGCTCTCAAAGTTCCACTTATGGATGGACGAGATTCACTTCCTGGGCCATGTTATCTCAGAGACAGGAGGATTAGTAGACCCAGAGAAGGTGAGAGTAGTAGTTACTTGGTATGAGCTGAAGAATGTCTTCGAGGTAAGGAGTTTCTTAGGACTGGCTGGTTACTACAGGCAGTTTATACAGGACTTCTCATGCTTAGTAGCGCCGTTGACGTTCTTGACTATGAAGGGTGTGAAGTACGTCTGGTCAGAACCTTGCGACTCATCCTTCCAAGAGCTGAAGGGGAGATTGAATTCAGCACCGATTCTAGTTCTGACAGAGCCGGGCAAGATTTATACAGTTTTCTGTGATGCATCTAGCATCGGGCTTGGAGCAGTGTTTATGCAGGAAGATCATGTTGTTGTGTATGGATATCGGCAGTTGAGGCCCCATGAGAGGAACTATCTTACGCACGACTTCGATTTGGCTGCTATTGTTCATGCTTTAAGTTTTTGGAGGAACTATCTTATGTGAGAGAATCTTGTGGTATATACTAACCACAAGAGCCTTAGGTACATATTCACACAGAATGAAGACCTAGTCCTACGGGATGGTGTGTCAGATGGAGACCCTACTCCGGGGAGGAAAATGGGTGATGATGAGGTGCTACATTTTCATGGTCGCATATGGTTTCAGCAGACATACCTGAGGATCTAATGCGGGAATTTCATGCTTCAGCTTGGGAAGTTCATCCTGGTGTCACCACGATGTACTGATACATACACCGTCAGTATTGGTGGTAGGTATGGAGAAGGATGTGGCTATTTTTGTCATGAGATGTTCGACTTGTCAGCAATTGAAAGCAGAGCATCAGCGACCAACATGACTTTTACATCAGTTACCCATTCTTGAGTGGAAATGGAGTGATGTCGCGATGGACTTCGTGACAGGATTACCGAGATCTCCTCAAGGAAATTATGTGGTTTGGGTTGTAGTGGACAGGCTCATGAAGGTTGCACAATTCATGCCAATCAAGGAGACCTTCAGTGTTGATGAGCTGGGATAGTTGTACATCCAAAAGATTGTACGTCTGCATCGATTTCCACACTCCATTGCTTCAGACAGGGATGCGCGTTTTACATCGCACTTCTGGAAGGGGCTACAGAGGGCTCAGGGAACACAGGTACTTTTGAGTACAACATACCATCCCCAGACTAATGGCCAGTCCGAGCGTACAATCCAGGTGCTTGAGGATATGCTCTGAGCTTACATTCTAGACTTTCGGAGTACTTGGGAGAAGCAAATCCCTCTGGTGGAGTTCGACTACAACAACCGTTTTCAAGAGACTATTCAGATGGAACCTTACGAGGCTTTGTACGGCAGGTCATCGCACTTCTGGAAGGGGCTACAGAGGGCTCAGGGAACACAGGTACTTTTGAGTACAACATACCATCCCCAGACTAATGGCCAGTCCGAGCGTACAATCCAGGTGCTTGAGGATATGCTCTGAGCTTACATT
This sequence comes from Viscum album, assembly GCA_963277665.1. NCBI lineage: Eukaryota > Viridiplantae > Streptophyta > Magnoliopsida > Santalales > Viscaceae > Viscum > Viscum album. The sequence goes on from OY728131.1 coordinate 932,455,461, forward strand.
CTAGACTTTCGGAGTACTTGGGAGAAGCATATCCCTCTGGTGGAGTTCGACTACAACAACCGTTTTCAAGAGACTATTCAGATGGAACCTTACGAGGCTTTGTACGGCAGGTCATTCCTATCGCCATTATGTTGTCTATAGGTAGGAGAGGCATCCTTGCTAGGACCTCATCTTGTTCAGGAGACCTCAGAGCAGATAGAGTTAAATTGGAAGAGGATTACTACAACACAGAATCTGCAGAAGTCTTATGCTGTTCATAGGATACGACCTCAAGAGTTCAAGGTCGGATTTCAGGTTTTCCTGCGCGTTACCCTGAGGTTGGGACATAAGGGGATTAGGAGGTAGGGGAAGCATTCACCGAGATACATCGGGCCATTTGAGGTTCTGGAGAGAGTCAGGATGGTTGCTTACAGATTGCAGTTACCTCAGAGGTACCAGGCTATGCACGATGTCTTCCATGTTTCTCAGCTTCGACGGTATTTCTCAGACCCATGTCATGTTTTTCAACCCGAGGAGGTTGAGCTAGAGCAGGATGCATCTTCCGAGGAGCATCCTATCAGGACTGTTGAACACAGTACGAATGATCTCTGTGGCCGGTATGTTCCTCTAGTATGGGTGATAGGGCAGCTCGGGCGAGTACAGGACGAGACTTGGGAGAGGGAGGCTGATGTGCAATCACAGTGGCTAGAGCTATTCAGGGTTTCTTCTTCCACAACTCATTAGGGATATTTGGGGATGAATTTCTTTAAGGGGGGATGTTTGTAAGAACCCAGAACTTCGTTTGAGGTATGTTTTCCTTTTTCTGGAGTTTTTTGAAAAAATGTGGTTTCATGACAATTTTTGAAGTACACGCCGTGTACTTTCTATGTACACTCTGCGTACTCTTTTCCCACTCGAATCCATGTGATGGCCATGTCCGGGCCACACACAGGGTGAGTAGGGGTGACGTGGATGCCGATTTTGGTGGAGTATGAAAAAACACACTACACGCCGTGTACTTTAAATGTACATGCCATGTACTTTATTTTTATTTCATTAATATGACTGGGGTCGTGCCTAATGCTCATAAACATCTTCTTCTCTGCCTAATTTTGTCCAGAGTGCCTAAGGAGGCCGATTCTTCTCCGAGCCACCAATATGTCACTGGTCGTCCGAATCATACTCCGTCGATTGCAGAAGAATCGCAGCGGTGATTTCTTGGTTCTTCTTTGACCTCGTTTCCTGATTCTTCCTCTCGTGTGAGTTATCTGAGGTTGAACGTTTTAGATTTTTTTGCAGATGTACTCCTTTCTAGGCCAAATAATGGGATGAGGTTCAAGTATATCGATCTTCAAGGATCGAGGTAGGTGGTTTGTTGCCCTACGTTGAATTTCTGTGAGTTTTGGTTGCAAAAGTGTTGGATACCCATGTATCGGGTATCCCGAGTTCAGGATTTTGATCCTATTGTTTATTTGGCCAAGATTTATTGTTATATTATGATAAATTGTTGCTAATATATGCTTGGTTGCGTGTTTGAGGATCACCCTAAGGGTGTTTCTCCCTGTTTGGTTGTTTATCTCTGTTTGGCACCATTTTCCTGTGAGGCAGACCCTATTACATTGCTAGTTTACTTGTTATAACTCTTTTCATGTGTTGCCTACTATTTACATGCTTTTGATGCATGGTAGCTATTAGACAAGTAGTTTTAGAACTTACTTAGGGCTGTTGGCAGTTGATTATGCACGACTGGACTACTCAGGGCTGTGAGAACCTGGTGTAGTAGATCAAAGAGGAAATAGACGATTAACTGCTTCCCTAGAGGGTCTGTTGGTTTTAGTTTCATATGCAGGACCTATGGTAATAATACTTTGTGCTTCCTAGGAGTGTTCTTAGTTTACATACGCATCGAGACCATGGGAGGAATTTGACATAAGTGATTCCTCAGAGAGTCTGTAGCTATCGTTGCAAGACCATAGGGGAATTGATGTAAGAGCTGCCCAGAGATTCTGTGCCTTGTTGATTACTGGACTATAGGGGTCTGCTAATTTGAGCCACCCCGAGAGTCAGTGTGAGTTTTATGGTTGGTTGTGATGAGTCCACCAAGCCAAAGAACAATCTTGGATTTTGTTCTGCTTGTGTTTAGATAGTCTTTTGAGATACCTACTGTGTTAGTTGCTTAGCTTGGAATAGAATGTTATGCTAGTTTTTCCCTGGACGTTTAATTAAATGAATGTGAATGGTAATTGGCAGGATTATTTACTATTGTACTCCTAGTTAAGTGTTTTACTTATTATCTTTTACTTTTTCTATATTACTCACTGATAGTAGGGCACAAATCATGTTGTGATTGCCTACTAAGATTAATCTCACACCTTGTTTGGGTCTTTCTTTTCAGCCCAAACAGATTATATGATTTCAGGTGTAGGTAGGGATTGTGGTCCTTCTACATCGGGTACTTGATTTCTGGTTGGAGCTAGAGATCATGGGACTGGGCATTGGCTCGCGATGCTGCTGGAGTTGCTGTTTACATTATTACTTTGGTTTTAGTTGTATTTATGCACGTTGTTTTGTTTACTGCTTTCCAGAGATACATGTACCATTCTACATCATTATTTTATCAGTCATTGCTTCTACTTTTAGTTCAGTTTTTGTTTACTAATTACTGCTTCTGCTATTTATTATGTTTATTCTTCTGCTGCATACTTTTCCAAATGAGGGCATAGTTTTTCCACTGACTCACCAAGGCCCTCGCTGTTAGTCAGAAGCCTCTGGCATTTGGGGAAACACACTTGAGGTCATGTGGGGAACTGGGTACGGGGCACCAGTTATGTGGCCCCGAATTCGGGTCATTATAAATCCCCCCATTGGATTTTGTTTTCTACCAAGTTTCACAAATCTCTTAACATTTTAAACTCAATAAATGGATTACATATCAATGATTCTAAGCCTATGTGAGCTAACTCACTCTAGGTAACAAGATTCATTAATTGAAAAACCATGTTATCCAAAAACAGTGTTCATGACCATCTATTTATTATCATTATTATTCTGGTAAAACAATTCAATTTCTTTTCAAACAGCCAATAAAACGTATAGTTTGAGTAGTTCACACACTAAACAATGATTAATTCACAGATTACCCATTACTCTCTCTTTTGTGCCAATGATTTATTAAACTAAACAGTTATCCCCCTTGAAAAAAATTCAAAGGTAAGATGAGAGAGGGGACAAATAAAAATACCTCAACCTTAAAAAGAAAGAAGTTATAAAACCATGTTCCACCTCATTTTTTGAGAATTATTCCTTTAATAATGGTTTTGTGAAGATATCAACAACATGTTCCAATGTTGGAACATACTATAGCTTCAATTTATTTTTCTTCACATTCTATTTTATGAAATGATATTTGATATCAATTTGTTATGAATGAGAAATTTTCACTAGATTCCTGGTGAGATAGACTCTACTTTGATTTTCATAACCTAAGAGAAATTGAAAATTCACTTCTACAAGTAAATAATCCAATTGATTTTTCATCCACATAAGTTGAGTAATGTCTTGAGTAATAGCAACAAACTCATCTTCAGCCGTACTGAGAGTTACAGAGTTTTGTTAATTTGAATGCCAACTAACCAAATTATTTCCTAAAAATAATACACAACCAGATGTAGATCATCTATCATCAACATTTCCTACGCAATCTACATCAGAATACCGAAATAAATAAATTCTATCTTAGCTGCAATACCTGGTTCCAAATTCTGTTGTGCCTCTAATATGTCTAAGAATCCTTTTTCCAATAACATGATGTGATCCACTTGGAGCACTCTAAAATCTTTCACGTAAGGTAATAACATAAAAAATATCATGTATTGATGTTGTCAAATAAAATTTACATCCAATCATCTTATGATACGATTTTGATCAGATTTTTCTCCATCTCCATCTTTACTCAGTTTGGTTCCCACTGAAATGGGTGTGGAAATAGGTTTTGAATATTCCATGCCAAAACTCTGGAAAATTTCTTTTGCATTATTTTCATGGGAATGGAAAATGTATTGCTTCATTTTCTAGATTTGTATCCCAAAAAAGTATTTCATTCATTCATGAATAGACATTTCAAATACCTTCTTCATTTCTTCAAAAAAAAAATTCACAGCTTCCTTCATCATTCCCGTCAAAGATAATATCATCCACATAAACAATTATGATGAGGGAATAATCTTGACTTTCGCTGATGTAATGATTTCTATCCACCCTTACCATTTATAAATTCAAATTTCTTAATCATGTATCCAATTTGGAGTACCATGCCCTTAGAGATTGTTTTAGTCCATACAATGCCTTTTTCAATCTGCACACATAACCTTCAACTTTTCCAAAAACAAATCCATAAGGTTGTTCAATATAATCCTCTTCTTCTAGATAACCATTTAAGAATACAGATTTAACATCCATTTAAAAGATCTTGTTTCCTCGTTGAGAAAAAATAGAAAATAATATACTGATTTTTTCAAGTCTTTCAACCGGAGCAAAGGTTTCATCAAAATCAATACCATCAATCTATGAATACTCTTTGCAATCCAATCTTTCTTAGTTTCTTATAACTTCACCTTATTCATTCATATTATTTAAGAAACCCCATTTTTTTAAATGATGTTATTCTTTAAATCTTGGTTATGAGTTCTCATGTATGTTCTTTTCAATATGATCCAATTCTTCATTCATGTCTTGAACCCATTCTGGATGCTCAGAACCTTCTTTAAAATTATTCGGTTCCACCTTTTAATACATAGATGTATATGTAATTTAATTGGTTCTTCTGCTTTTTTGAACCTTCTAATGTTGATATTCAATTATATTCATTACTTCCACATGATTCCTCAGCCTTGGATATGATTTTTGATTTTCTTTATCACATAAAATAGCTGAGTGTGATTCTTCTTCTTGAGAAGGAATACACTTGTCTGTATCGTTATCTGAATTGTTTTCATCAAATTTATCAACTTCATTGTTTTATTGAACATGTTTCTCTTTTCCAGATACTTCAATCACTTTTTCATCAACTAAATCAACAATTTTTTTTCATTGGTGTAGCATCTATGTCCTCTTCCTTCTAAATAGTACCCATACAAAATTCTATCCCCACCCTTTTTCTCAAAATTATTATAGTTTATACTAGTCTTATTTAAAATACAAGGACTCCCAAAAACTATAAAGTGATTCCAACTTGGAGATTTTCCATAAAACAATTCATAGGGAGTCATAAATGATTGAGGCCTCTAGAAATAATGGTTCTTAATATAAAAATCAATACTCATGGATTGCCTCCAAATGTAATGAGAAAGACCATGCTCAAGTTACATGGTTCTTCCCATTTCCACCAGGATTATATTCATTATTTCAATAACCCCATTTTGTTGGGGAGTGTATTGGGATCTGTACTCATGAAGAAATCCATGCTTCTCAAAACAGTTTCCAAACACTTTACATCTGTATTCACTTCCATTATCAATTCTTAATTTCATCACAGAATACACACATTCTTTCTCAAGTTTTCTTCTGAAGATTTTAAACCTTTTAAAAGCATCTTATTTGTGATTCATGAAAATAACACAAGTAATGCGAGTAAAATCATCAATTACAGTAATGAAGTTCTTAGCTCCATGTGTTTATTGTTTTCACATTGGCCCACATATATCGGAATGGATCAGCTCCAAGGGTCGTTTTGAAAAAAAAATGTCAACTTTCTTCTGCACAATATTTGTAATCATTATATTATGAAAAATAGTAAAACACCAGTCTCTACTTCTTGTCAAATCTATAATGTATCTATCATTGTCTCTTTTAGATAACTTGATCATTTTTCATTAACACATATGTCTAAGACTTTATTTCCATAACTGATTATATTCCACCATACTAATGTAATAATAGTTTGGTAAGCCGCCAATCTGAAATAAATTTCCTTTTAGACATTTAACTATTGAAACAATTTTCCATATTATTCACTCCTTACAAAAAAAATCCATCTTTCTTGAAGATAAATTTGTCACCCTCATCAAAAAATTGTGAAACACTTAGCAGATTATGTTTCATCTCATCACCATATAATGTTTTATTTGATTTCATCTTATCTTTTCCAATGATGGTTGACCCATCACCTTGGATTTTCAATGATTCATAAATCCCAAATGTCACAGTTCCTTCTTTAAATTCAATCACATCCTTAAAAAATATCAAGTCTCCTATAATGTGAAAAGAACACCCACTATCAGTTATCCATGGTCATTCTCCTTTCATGGATTTTAATTTAGTTTCTACAAAAATCCCATTTTCTCTATTATTTTCATTCATTGCCTTCGGATTTTGAGAATTGAGAATCTTTTACTGAGTTCGTAACAAAATAAGACATCCTTTTGCAGGGTTTCAAGGTTGTTCACATCTTTCATAAATAGTTTCCAAGGGTAGGAACCTACATTCAATCCTTTCTTCATTATTTTCATATTTCTTCAAGAAATCCTTCTCATTTCTTCTTTCATTGAGTATATTTACTCCCCCTAAATCTCTTCCTTTCATAACCTTTGGGATAATAGTAATGTTATTGATTGAACCATAAAATACGTTCTATGTGCTCGAATCCCCCACAATTCCAACAATACCCATAGAAAGAGTATTTTATTCTAAAACCTTCATACTGATCAGAATTGTGAATGTTTTTTTAGAAACCTTCTTCACTTTATTTAGGAATGCAACAAAATTTCTATTATAAATAGGATTCATTCTTTTCATTTCTGAATTTTTGGTACACGAAGTATTTGAATCATTTCCAGATTCATAATGATTCCAAACGTTCCCAACATTATTGGTCTTGGCCACATACATTACATTCCAATCTTTCATCATTTCAAAAACAATTTCATTTTATTCTCACCCATTGAAGGTGTCTTTAGTTAAACATTATCATGTTTCCTATTATGAGAACATTCACCAACTTCAGTGATAGAGTTTCAGAAACATAGACTTTTATTTTTAGCGTCATAGAGATTTTTTTGGACAAGTTCCAAGTCTTCTTCCTTAACTTTATAATTCACCTCTTAATGCTCATTACAATTATTTTAATCTTTAAGAGATTTCCTCAAATATTCAATCTATTTAATAAGATTTGGTTTCTCATCAGAAAAACATTTTTGGTTTCTTGAGCATTCATCTTCCATCTTTTTGTTTTTCTTTTTAAGACATCTGATATTTTCTCAAACATTCTTTCAAATATTCTTTCATATGGACTTCAAGATGAGTTTATTCTTTTCAGAACTATTACTTTTGATTTCTTCATCATTCCTTGTCATAATGAAATTATTTTCATTACCATGCTCAATGGATTTTTCGGATTCATCATCACTCTGTAATACTTCGTCATCTTTGGATAAGAAAATTATTATTTTTTTGTTTTGAAGAAATTATTTTCTTTTCACTTATCTCCCATTTTATTTCATTATCTTCATGTCTTTATTTCTTCAATATCACTATCATTGTCTTTCTATATATGAGGAAAATTAGCCGCAAAGTGACCAACACCTCCACGTTCAAAATATTTCATGGGAATTTTCCATTTGTATTTCCATGTACCTCATTTCACATTTTTTTAAAACAAGGAAAATATTTCATTGAGATATTTACATACCTCATTTTCAGAGTCAGAATCACCAGCTTCACCATCAATAAAAATATTCTTGGACTTTTCTTTATTAATACCTTGAAAGACATTTCTCTATCAACCTTTTTTTATCTTTATAGAATTATTTTTTTTCATTTCATAAGTGATCAGAGTGATATGTAAATCATCAAGAGATAATGTTTCAGGATCACTATGATTCATAAGATCCTTTCAACAACTATAGAGAATTTCACCTTTTCACCAAGGCATCTGATTGTACTCACAATGTCATTCACCAAGGAAAAGAATTCTCCAACAAATTCATGCTCACCCATATTAAAATCTTCAAAATTCAATCTCTATATTTCAAACCTTGCCTTAAACAATTTTAATTGCCTTTGTTTATGTTTTTAAACAAATTCCATATAAATTTAGCAGTGGAAACACCTTTCACTCTCAAGAAATCACTTTTAGAAAGTGATGATAATATATCATTCTTGGCTCTCCCATCATTCTCAAGAAACATCTTATCAATAGTTGTAAGTGGAGAACAATAATCAATGGGAGGAAACCCAATTTTTGTAGCTTCAAGAACATCATAAATGATAGACATAAGATATGGGAGTGTTCTATCTTTCCACATATGATAGTTCATTCCATCAAAGATAGGAATACCTTTACTATTCACACAGATCAAGTTCCCTATATCTAAAGAATAACAATGGTAACCTTCCATTTTATACCAATTTAAAGTTCCCAGTTAGAGTATTGTATCACTGAGAGGGGGAGGGGGTGAATCAGTGATACTCTGTTCTTTTATGTTCCTTTTCAATTGAATGAAATTCTCCTCCTTTAAAGGTTTTCAATTCCCTGCTGAGAAACAAATCAAAAAACATCCATAGGAAAACAAATATTTACAGGGTTCACCATATAATAAGAATAGCTACATCCATGCTGTGGTTTGGAAATGATCCAATACCATACAATCCACTATGAAAATAATCATTGGATTAGAATGAGTAGGATATACCCTTACACTCGTGTAGCACTGTGAATGACTCCATCCAGTGCATGTGCATCCCCAATGAAAAATATGGTAATATAATTTGATTTGTAACAACTCATGATTCATGTTATTCTATTTTATTCAACAAATATATTCAATTTTAATACAATTCATCAATTCTTTACCTAGAATAATGGTAAGAACCTCAAAAGACATTGATAAAGAAGTCAACCCGAATGCCAAGTCTGATGTTCCCAGTCTGATTCTCTAGGTATGATTCATCGAATACAATTATTGAAGCCTTATTTTATGAGAAAATACAATTGAGTAGAATTATCACCACTTGATCATCAAAACAAAATTGTAATGACTGCACTAGCCAAATAGATTCCACACCACTTCGCAAGATGACTACAATCCACACCTCATCAAAACCTGAGACCGATAAAGATACTCATTATGATCCTTCCTCAGCCCAATAAGACCAATATGGAAACACCCATTACAGAAAATGTAAAACCAATTAATTCATCCTCATATCAAACCCAACTGAATAGAATCCCCATCAAAATGCATTCAATACAAAATAATAATGATATCACTTTCTCTCACTGAAAATTTGGATCGTCTTTATCCTTAACAAGTCTCACAAGTACAATGAACTTCATGAATATTATAGGTTACCCAAAACATGTTTAGGTGGGAATCCCAAAACACATTCCCACTTAATTAAATTCATAAAAATATGAATTTATCCTTAAATCTCAGAGCAATTATGACATTTTCAATAATTCTGGATTCTTCTCCAAATGTTCACAATATTCAACTCTTCTTTTCTAGAATACCATTTATATTTTCAATACCATTACAATTTATGATAAATACATAGGTATAAATCTGATTCTCTCATATTGATTTCTTCAAAACAATACATGATACCATACCATTTTAATGTGTCTAAAGAAATTCACTTCTCCACATAAGGTAAAATCATTCTTTTAAAAGAATGTCTCCTCCGAGAAAAATCATTCATCTATCTCCAATTTATTTTCATGTATTTTGACCCTCCTAAGAAAAACAATCATCATATTAAAAGACAAGATCTTGAATAATGACTACCTTCATGAATTTGAATTCATTGAGGATTAGTTTTACCATCGTATGACTTCAATTGGAATGTATTGTATCTTTCCATTCATTCATGCTTCTTTCTTTTCATCACAATCCAAGAATGATATTTTCTAAATACAATGGTCAAGATAATATTATCCTGAATATGATCTTGCTTGATATGATCATCTAGGATATTATCATGTTGGATACAATCGCTGATCATTTCTGGTTATGAATGCTGGATATGATCACTGATCATTTTTTGTTACAATTACTGGATACGATCCCTGATCATTTCTGGTTACTATTGTAGGATATGATTGCATACAATCTGAAGAAAAAGATTTACCTGGATTCAATCAATACTATCTGATAAATATGATCTTCCAAGATATGATAGAAAGCATTCTAAAAATGATTCATTCTCAATCAACACTATCTCATTCCTTTTTTTCTACCATAATACAATTGTTTTAAAAAAAATCGGTGTCCCATCTTCCATTTTCAGCCGTATTCCATTGGATCCACTTCGATCGTAACTACATTCCATCATCATCACCATTCCCACTGGCATCAACCTTTTCAATTAGCATCACCTATTCAATCGGTACCACTTTTATCAGCACCACCTAAATAAAAATTCTCACCAGCGATTTTACTTTCTCTCAGTATCCAATTGCTTTCAAATACAATCTACACAATCTGGATATGATTGTTTTGAAAAACAATAGGCACCATTGATTTTTTTTTTTAAAAAAACCATCTGGATACAATTATTTTTTGATTGGAATAAACTCTTTCACTCCCCCTTAGTTCAATAATGTATGCCACAGAAGTTCTCACATCATCTCATGATTTATATAAATACAAATCAAAAAAATCATCATAATTAACATGGGTCTGATTCGTTTCAAAACAAAACCAAAACAATTGTTTCCAAAAAAAAGTGAATTGATTTTCTTTTCTTCAAAATATACCTTCACAATAAAAGACAACACATAAAACCTTCATCACCTTGATTATCAGCTTGGTCCCAACAGCTGTCAAGAGTTAGAGAGATGGTATATATAGTTGAGACTGAGACTATGATTTTCACATACTTTGGTTTTGAGCCATATCATATTATGTAATTTTTTTTGTTTCTATATGATACCCCACCATGTAAATCAGGGAAATGAACACCATGGGAATTCTAGGCCCTAGGGGTGTTTTCCCCAACATCCCGATGGGAGGATGGATGGTTGGAAACCCCCTTTGGCCCCACTCTCTTTTCTTGGTTGTTACATGTGAAAGAATGATCAATAGTTAGTTTTCCTATATTTGTGTGTAGAGGGATGTAATGGATTGTGGTTATTCACACGCATATATTATAAGGCCCCGGCCTTAAACATTACTTAATCTTGAGTTATTACAAGATTACACATTGTGGATCTTTTCATGTTTAGAGTTTTAGAGAATTAGATCATAAAACATGCATCACATTCCACACTTAAACAAAGTGGTTACATAAAAGGTAGTACTCATTTTTCCCATCAACAGAAACAAATTTAAAAAAAACATGGATTCTTTCTTGACACTTCATTGACATTATCATCACATCATGTACCTTTCCCTTTCCTGTGAAAAACATTTCAAAAACATGGGATGAGCATAAAAAGCTCAGTAAGGGATATAAAAATATGGAAAGGAAACATGAGTACATGTTTACATAAGAATCAATGAAATCATAATTTACTCATAAAACATAATCACATTAACATACCTCATGAAATCATGAATAAAACATATAAATCAAAAGACATAAAGGTAACTTGATGCATTCATAACATTCTTACGTAGGGAGTGACCCTCTTGGTTGCGTTTGGAATACCCATCACAGTATATTCCCTAAATCTCTTCGGAGAAACCTCAACGTTTAACCCCTTCGCATTACCCAATGCATTGAAGAGCTATATCGGGATCACCCGCCCATAGTTTATCATGGAACCACCCATCTTCATAACAATTCCCAAGAACCATAACATAATCATATCACATAAAACATGCATAAAGGAAACATAATATTTCAACTTTTCAATCTCAAGATATCAATACAACACTTTGATATAAAAATATTATGAAAACCATTTTCAATACCAAAATAAAATAAAAGTAAAACATGGTATTTTTTCATTTAAAAAAATTTATGGCTTGTAGAGGAAGCCAAAACTCAAATAATGGTCACAACAGCGGAGAAGTCGTTGTCGCCGCATACATACGACAAAAACATTCCCTTTTGTCATTTAGTAAAACGCTTCATATAAAAATATTCCTTTTGGATAAATGTAAAAGTCAAAGGGTTTTATACACCGTATAAAAGAAGGTTGTGTTTAAAACAAAATATGCCTCAATGAAAGGAGATTGAGACAAAGTCCCATACCTTGGGCCCGACTTGACTCGATCGCTCTTTAATCTCCTGAATAATAAACTTGAGTTAATTTATACTTTCTTAAGAACATTTTTCAAGTTCATTATTCCTTTTATATCACTTATTACCATGTTATGAACACTATGTAATTATTTAAGTTAATAATGGTCGTTTTGTCGATCATTGGTACTTGAGTCAAAATTAAACTCTTTATAATTACATGTTGTTCATGGGGTAAAATATCTATTATATCCAGAATTATATTCATGATTTTGATATCATATATGTCATATATATCCAGTATATACATTCATTTATAATATTACATAACATTTAGAGGTAAAAAATGAAATGCACCGTTCATAGAGACTATAAGCCATATGTACGCATGAACGCTACTTCCATTTCAATTTCATATTTAATGGAATTAAAACATAATGATAAATAATATTATTATAATTCTAGTATTGAATCATATATAATATCATTAAATCTATCCTTTATACGTACCTCATATGGTATTAACGAATCAAATCACTTTTAGGGGGTGGTAGTCCGCACATCCTAAAATGAAATTATCGTGTTTACCCATAATGGAAACCATAAAGGTATGACACAAATGAAAAATACAGAAGCCTAAGGAAAAAATAAACATAATATATATCATATATAAATAGAGTTATATATTAATGGACACCATTAAAGGTGTTAAAAAAAGATTGAACAATCATCGTTTCGTGAGGCAGAAATTCACCATCCACAGAAACAGTATGTTCTTTAACCATTAGATGTAGGTGTGTGTAAGTGTAGATAGATTAATTTTTATAAAAACATCCTAGTATATTTAAGAGACTGGTTTTGTTACAAAAAAATGAATAAAAAGAGTTTAGAGGGTTGGATAAGCAAAATAAAACATAAGAACACAACAGAAAACACTACCTTTAAAACGGGTAACTCTTTTTGATCTGAGATCAAAGGCATACTTGGGCAGACTTCTTCCCAAAGTGAGTGTAGAGACCCGAATCCTGACGTACATGGACATTACATTACTTTTGTGGAATACTTAGTACATAACAAAAACACACACACAAGGATCGTAATAGTTTAGTGTCTTTGGAAACTCGGAACGTATTCTTCTAATCGTGGTGAAAGATCTTCAATATCTCCCATAAAGATCTTCCCTTTTTTTACCTAAAAACCTTTCTTTATATCCTGGGGAAAAGAAAACATAAAAGGGTGAGCTCAAATGCTCAGTAAGGGTAAACAAAATAAATATCAATCACATCATATACATAAGAACATAGCTTTTGGAAATCATAACCTGCAAAAGAGCTCATAATATCATAACATGGGATAAATCATAGAAGTGAAAATGAAATCATAACATAAAACATTACTCATTGTGGCATACACACATAATCATAGAGAATCATTTCTTGTTAGTCAAGACTCATTGCCAAGACTATCTTAGTGGACAAAGTCCCTTTCTGAATCGAGTAATCCTCGTTTCAGTCCTGTTTCACTGAACCGGTATAACCTACCATTCCAGCCATGTCTATCTCATGAGATATAAAATCTTTACCCAATGCATTGGAGGGAGATATAGGTCCCACCCATCTCTTAATGAATCCTTTCTTATGTGTGCCACAGAATCATAAATCATACATCATTGCATAACCCATGTAATAAAAATGGGATTCTTAAACAACATGACATCATAAAACCATTCATATAAGATAAAGGAATTCATAAACATAATTCCATCACAACATAGTCAAATCAATGTAAAAATATGGATAGAAACAGAACCCTTTATTATCTTATATGGAAAATAATTTTGATAAAACACTTGAATTGAATTCTTGAGGAAAATATCCTTTCTTCTTCAAAATCAATTTCTTTTCACAAAACATCATGCAATTTTAAAAGAAAGAGATTTTATTGAAAATAGTCATGAAATCTTTTAGAGGAATCTTCATTAAAATAAGGCTTTATAAAACAGTAGAAATACGTTCGTGCCGTATAAGTAAAAAAAAACATTCTTCGTACTTTTGTCGGAAAAGTCAAAAAGTACCTCGTATGAAAAATGACAAAAGATTCTTTTCATATCTTTTACAAAAAACTCACCAAAGGGTAAAATTGGATTTAAAACATTGTAGGTGGATGGAAATAATATTACATATTGAGGAAACATGGATGTGGATGATAAGATACACCCCAGTAAATACTTACGAATAAACAATCTCGGATAAAAATGAGATTGTGATATTCCCCTTACCTTAGGTCCAATTTGCTTCGTATGTGTCCGAACCTCTTGTATAATGATTTAAATAATGTCATTGACTTATTACAGAATCATATTCATTGTTATGATATCATATATGGTTTACTTATGACATTATATTACCCGTTCTTTTGTAAATTCCATGTTAAAGAAGCGTTTTGGGTAAAATCGTTTCATTTATCGTAGGTGTTTTGACTTGTTGTTCTTGACATCATTATTACTTATATCATGATTTACTTACTTCCAGAATATAAAATATGATTTATATATCATATATATTCAGTATATATATATATAATAGGTAGATAAATAAAATGAAAAACACTGTTCATGGAGACGGTAGTCCGTACGTACGCATGAACGCTGTTTTCCTTTCCTTATTGTCTTGAAATGGAAGTAAGTAGATGACATACATATGTATATATATACATAAATCCAGTAGCTTTATAATGTCATATATTTCATTATTATTTCTTATATATACATTATAATCATTCTTAAATGGTTAACATGGAGAATGAATCTCATCGCGTCGTGGAGACGGTAGTCCGTACGTACGCACGAGCGATGATATCATTTCTATAAATATTGAATTGAATTGGAGTGGATTATACAATATATCAGAATCAATATGATGTTGTAATAACTATGTATAGTTATTCTTTACACCATTATACCCATCCATGTAAGGTGGTGGTGGAAAATAGATTACACCACGGCGTGGAGACGGTATTCCGTACGTACGCACGCGCGGTGATTTCTTTTTCCGTAGGATGGATAGATGGTGAAATAGGGTTGTTTCATACTTATAATAACATATCATTATATGAGTGATACTGATGTTATTACTTCATAATGAAACAACCTAAGAAGAAGAAGTGGAAGAAGAAATAAAGATGAAAGAATTGGTAATGGTAATTACCTCTTCTTTGAAGCGCCTTTTGGAGACCTCATCTTAGGGAACTAAAATTGGTCTTTGAGTAAGACCAGAACCTCTAGGATGTTTCTAGGGAAGTGGAGAAGATATTTTGGCAGGGTTTGGCCGAGCTTGAGTGCTCAAATTGGTGTGAGGAGGAGGGGGAGGAGGTGTCCTTTTATAAGGGAGGAGAGGGGCACCTTAGGAATTCTTAAAAATATTAATTTATAATAAATCTAAACCCACTTAAAAACCTCCAAAAATGACTCATATTCAAATCTTAGATGAGATAGGGTTGTAATCTCATCAACCAATCAAATTTAGACATGTTTGGATCTTATTTTAAACCTTATAAATTAGATTTAACTCTAAGTTAAATAATTTAACTTTTACCGTGTCTTTTTTTTTTCTTTCACTATATGGTTAATACACTTACTATAACATGCCAAATGAACCCCAAATTGTTTATTATTAATATATATATCCTTATCTAAGTCATTTGGCCGAACTTTAGATTTTTAGGAATAAAATAACAATTAATAATATAATATTTGATTTAAAAACTATTTTGTGTCAATTTTGACACTATTTGATATATGATTTTTGTGAAAGTCATAACAGAATTAAATGTTCGAACCAAGTTGATTAAATCAACATTAATATATCATAGTAACCTAGAAAATTAGTGGAATTCATAAAAAATCTCAAATTACATTTATTTTGGTGCTTATAAAATCAATTATGTCAATATTTCATTAAAAAGATAATTATTGCATCATCGTTGTGTCATAAATAAATTAAATTATTTGATGTCTAAAAATTACAAATAAACTACCATCATGTAGAAAATCTTTTTATCTTTCTAATGAATATTTACAATCGAATTTATCTTATGTATAACCCCATATTAAAAATGATTTACTTATTAAACTTTGATTTTAACTATTTTAACCCTTCTTTAAATAAATTAATAATAAATGTCCCAATCTAATCCAAGTGGGCCTAAATGGTCATATTTTATTCCTAAGTTTGTTTTTGGTCGAAATACACTTGTCCAATAGAATTAGGACATGTGTTAGGGTAATAATAATATCATCTTTACCCTTAATTACCCTATTTACTTTTAACCGTGGTAAAAAAAAGTAAAAAGTTACTATTCACCAAAAATTATTTTCATCTCATTGAACCACATTTTAGTCCTTGATATTAACCGTGTCTGTCGGATTTTCGAAATTCCATTCACAGAAGCGGTAAAATTAAGTTTTATGCAAAATTCAGTTTTTAACCTACCACTTAGTAGTTTCACTATTCATCAAAAATTGATGTTTTTCAGAACAATGCCAAAATTTCATCCCAAGCTATATTTCATATTCCGAATTCAAAAATGAAGTCTATTTTACCAAATTCATAACATAAAAGTTGCATTAATTAATTTTATAATTAAATCCCGCTGTTAAAACAAATAGCGTGTTTTTAAGAAACAATATCTTTCAAAAGATTGACACTTGTTTATGTCTAGTTTAAATGTGAAACTACATCCAATGACCAACATTGTATTAAATTGTAAAAATATATTCTAAATATAATTTAAAACCACTCAAATTAATGATTTATCACTATTAATTATTTCGATTAAAAAAGTTGTTTTTAATTATAATTTAGTAATTTTCACTATTCATCAGAATATGAAAGTTATCCGAAAAGTACCAAAATTTCACCTTAGGCTAAATTCGATACTCCGAATCCAAAAATGAAGTCCATTTTGAGAGTTAAAATTTCTAAAATTTAAAAAGTGGTTATTACTATTCATAACGGCTAGTTTTAATAATATTTTAATAGCATATCATTGTTTCGTGAAACTCAGGATTACGTACCACACACGCTATCGAGGAAGGTTGCGATTGCGTGTAATGCAAGGCAAGTCAAGGATGCGTGTTGTGCAAGCTCCTTTTGGTGTAGCGTACAACACAAAACATTAATAAAATTAAAAAGAATATTTCTTTATAAAATCTTGGGCTGTTACATTCTACCCCCCTTAAAATGAATTTCGCCCTCGAAATTCGTCGGGGTTATAAATGGTTTACTATTCGAAAGTTTCTTTAATAGAAACCCACATCGTAAAAAGGAATATCAAAACCAATCTTTAAAAACAAAAGTATGAAACGTAACGGTTACCCAAATAAACTAATCACTGGGTTTCCACATAGGTGAAAATATGGATATGGAAGAGAAATCTAACCATCATGTTCTGATGGAGAGTGGTAGAGAACATGGCTATGGAAAAGCTAGCAATCACAAATCCATAAATTTGTGACGATCTAAGGTACCATCAGATTAATCAGATATAAGAGCACTAGGATGACATTTTTGGTTTTCAAGATCGTTTCCCTAAAGTTGAAGAATTTGAATTAGAATAAATACTTACTTTATTTTGGTAAAATCTCACTATTGTTCGTGCCTTGAACAATTTCTACTTCATCTCTTAAATAAATGAAGTTGAATTTGTTATTCGTGAAGTGTTAGCAGATCATGTGATAGAATGATGGGTCATTCCATCTGTCTCAAACAAAAGGTTAGAAAAAGTTATTAAATATACATAAGTCATTCTATAGTGAGATTAATCACATATGGTTCCTAAAATGAACTTATACATAACATATCATACTGCTTAATATAATAAAACTAGTTTCTACTAAACAGGGACTTCCTGTTGGTCAGTGGTAGGCGATAAAGGCCAGTCGCACTTCGGTTGTGGGTTCGATTCCCACAGCCTTGTCCGAAGCGATGGGCTGTCGCCCGTCCTGCAGGTTGTCCTTTTTATAAAACTATATTACTATAACATCCCATCAATAATATCGAAAAAAAAACTTCTATCCTTAAACAATACTAACTTATGTCCAACATAATTCATTCCAATCATTAGGCTCATAATACTGCAGTCCATTCTCATAACATAGTGAAAACGATTACCAGAGATTTAATACCATCGTTGATCCCCATATATCATAAGATATATCTTGTTGGTCACATTCCAAACATTTAAAGGCCTTAATCTTGTACTCTCTTGAATACCCATTGAACCTTAGTGAAAACTTGAATGCAGTTAAAAGTTAACACTTTTCACATACCAAAATCCTCAAAATTCTATATACTCAAACCATGATATCACTTAGTCCTTATATCAATCATGAGCTCATGAATACTGTCAAACATTTCATTTTCCCCTTATCCCTTCATTATGCGCATATCATCTTCATTCCAAAAATATCTGAATAACCTTTCATGGATACTGGTAACATTAATCAGACAACAATGTTACAATCCTTACATGTCAGTTTATTCCATAGTACCATGAGATTACTTATACAACATTACACATGATAAACATGTAATCATTCCACTACATTCTTAAACCATTGACCGAGCTTCAACAATTCTTTCATCTCACATACCATTGGTAGTCTCTTCATCATCATCCACATAAATACTTCCCATATGACCATACTGATTCTCTTCATGAGTCTTTCCCTTAGGGCATTTGTTTGCATAATGCCCATACATTCCACATTTAAAACACTTAACCATTTTTGATGTCGTAGCAATACCATTATCCTCATCCCTGGTATTAACTGAACCTTTTCCTTTGCACTTACTGGCTTTGTGTCCTTCTTTTCCACACCCAAAGCATCTTCCAGTTCCTTTGAAACATTCTCCATGATGCCTCTTCCCACATGATTTACATAGGGGAAATTGAACTTTCTTTCCTCTATGATCATCATGAAACTCCATCTTTCTCTTATTAGCCGAGTCACGAAACTTACCAAATTTTACATTATTGATCATATTATGAGATTGCTGATTCGGCATAATAATGATGTTTGGACTTCCAAATCCCATTTCATTTGGTTGCTCATAAAGAATATCATTCCATTGTCCATCATTTCCTCCATTATCGTGAATCACCTTGTTTCCAGCCATTTTCTAAAACCCAAAAAGAATAGCATGAGAGGCAAAAATCATGCTAGGGAAAACAACATAATAAAGGGTTAGTACCCTCAATATCTAACATCTTAGGTTTAATTCTATGATCGTTAGCGTAATTGTATTACTATAACCTATACGTATACTTTACCTTAGAGACATCCCTAGACATACCTTAGAAATATCTCTAGGGATCTCACTAATGTTCTCACATCCTAGTTTCCAAAGGTTGACTAAACCTTTCCTCTGATACCAACTGTAGAGACCCGAAGCCTGACGTACATGGACATTACATTACTTTTGAGGAATACTTAGTACATAACAAAAACACACACACAAGGATCGTAATAGTTTAGTGTCTTTGGAAACTCGGAACGTATTCTTCTAATCGTGGTGAAAGATCTTCAATATCTCCCATAAAGATCTTCCCTTTTTTTTACCTAAAAACCTTTCTTTATATCCTGGGGAAAAGAAAACATAAAAGGGTGAGCTCAAATGCTCAGTAAGGGTAAACAAAAGAAATATCAATCACATCATATACATAAGAACATAGCTTTTGGAAATCTTAACCTGCAAAAGAGCTCATAATATCATAACATGGGATAAATCATAGAAGTGAAAATGAAATCATAACTTAAAACATTACTCATTGTGGCATACACACATAATCATAGAGAATCATTTCTTGTTAGTCAAGACTCATTGCCAAGACTATCTTAGTGGACAAATTCCCTTTCTGAATCGAGTAATCCTCGTTTCAGTCCTGTTTCACTGAACCGGTATAACCTACCATTCCAGCCATGTCTATCTCATGAGATATAAAATCATTACCCAATGCATTAGAGGGAGATATAGGTCCCACCCATCTCTTAATGAATCCTTTCTTATGTGTGCCACAAAATCATAAATCATACATCATTGCATAACCCATGTAATAAAAATGGGATTCTTAAACAACATGACATCATAAAACCATTCATATAAGATAAAGGAATTCATAAACATAATTCCATCACAACATAGTCAAATCAATGTAAAAATATGGATAGAAACAGAACCCTTTATTATCTTATATGGAAAATAATTTTGATAAAACACTTGAATTGAATTCTTGAGGAAAATATCCTTTCTTCTTCAAAATCAATTTCTTTTCACAAAACATCATGCAATTTTAAAAGAAAGAGATTTTATTGAAAATAGTCATGAAATCTTTTAGAGGAATCTTCATTAAAATAAGGCTTTATAAAACAGTAGAAATCCGTTCGTGCCGTATAAGTAAAAAAAAATTCTTCGTACTTTTTTCGGAAAAGTCAAAAAGTACCTCGTATGAAAAATGACAAAATATTCTTTTCATATCTTTTACAAAAAAACTCACCAAAGGGTAAAATTGGATTTAAAACATTGTAGGTGGATGGAAATAATATTACATATTGAGGAAACATGGATGTGGATGATAAGATACACCCCAGTAAATACTTACGAATAAACAATCTCGGATAAAAATGAGATTGTGATATTCCCCTTACCTTAGGTCCAATTTGCTTCGTATGTGTCCGAACCTCCTGTATAATGATTTAAATAATGTCATTGAATTATTACAGAATCATATTCATTGTTATGATATCATATATGGTTTACTTATGACATTATATTACCCGTTCTTTTGTAAATTCCATGTTAAAGAAGCGTTTTGGGTAAAATCGTTTCATTTATCGTAGGTGTTTTGACTTGTTGTTCTTGACATCATTATTACTTATATCATGATTTACTTACTTCCAGAATATAAAATATGATTTATATATCATATATATTCAGTATATATATATATAATAGGTAGATAAATAAAATGAAAAACACCGTTCATGGAGACGGTAGTCCGTACGTACGCATGAACGTTGTTTTCCTTTCCTTATTGTCTTGAAATGGAAGTAAGTAGATGACATACATATGTATATATATACATAAATCCAGTAGCTTTATAATGTCATATATTTCATTATTATTTCTTATATATACATTATAATCATTCTTAAATGGTTAACATGGAGAATGAATCTCATCGCGTCGTGGAGACGGTAGTCCGTACGTACGCACGAGCGATGATATCATTTCTATAAATATTGAATTGAATTGGAGTGGATTATACAATATATCAGAATCAATATGATGTTGTAATAACTATGTATAGTTATTCTTTACACCATTATACCCATCCATGTATGGTGGTGGTGGAAAATAGATTACACCACGGCGTGGAGACGGTATTCCGTACGTACGCACGCGCGGTGATTTCTTTTTCCGTAGGATGGATAGATGGTGAAATAGGGTTGTTTCATACTTATAATAACATATCAGTATATGAGTGATACTGATGTTATTACTTCATAATGAAACAACCTAAGAAGAAGAAGTGGAAGAAGAAATAAAGATGAAAGAATTGGTAACGGTAATTACCTCTTCTTTGAAGCGCCTTTTGGAGACCTCCTCTTAGGGAACTAAAATTGGTCTTTGAGTAAGACCAGAACCTCTAGGATGTTGCTAGGGAAGTGGAGAAGAGATTTCGGCAGGGTTTGGCCGAGCTTGAGTGCTCAAATTGGTGTGAGGAGGAGGGGGAGGAGGTGTCCTTTTATAAGGGAGGAGAGGGGCACCTTAGGAATTCTTAAAAATGTTAATTTATAATAAATCTAACCCCACTTAAAAACCTCCAAAAATGACTCATATTCGAATCTTAGATGAGATAGGGTTGTAATCTCATCAACCAATCAAATTTAGACATGTTTGGATCTTATTTTAAACCTTATCAATTAGATTTAACTCTAAGTTAAATAATTTAACTTTTACCGTGTCTTTTTGTTTTCTTTCACTATATGGTTAATACACTTACTATAACATGCCAAATAAACCCCAAATTGTTTGATATTAACATATATATCCTTAGCTAAGTCATTTGGCCGAACCTTAGATTTTTAGGAATAAAATAACAATTAATAATATAATATTTGATTTAAAAACTATTTTGTGTCAATTTTGACACTATTTGATATATGATTTTTGTGAAAGTCATAACAGAATTAAATGTTCGAACCAAGTTGATTAAATCAACATTAATATATCATAGTAACCTTGAAAATTAGTGGAATTCATAAAAAATTTCAAATTACATTTATTTTGGTGCTTATAACATCAATTATGTCAATATTTCATTAAAAAGATAATTACTGCATCATCGTTGTGTCATAAATAAATTACATTATCTGATGTCTAAAAATTACAAATAAAATACCATCATGTAGGAAATCTTTTTATCTTTCTAATGAATATTTACAATAGAATTTATCTTATGTATAACCCCATATTAAAAATGATTTACTTATTAAACTTTGATTTTAACTATTTTAACCCTTCTTTAAATAAATTAATAATAAATGTCCCAATCTAATCCAAGTGGACCTAAATGGTCATATTTTATTCCTAAGTTTGTTTTTGGTCGAAATACATTTGTCCAATAGAATTAGGACATGTGTTAGGGTAATAATAATATCATCTTTACCCTTAATTACCCTATTTACTTTTAACCGTGGTAAAAAAAATTAAAAAGTTACTATTCACCAAAAATTATTTTTATCTCATTGAACCACATTTTAGTCCTTGATATTAACCGTGTCTGTCGGATTTTCGAAATTCCATTCACAGAAGCGGTAAAATTAAGTTTTATGCAAAATTCAGTTTTTATCCTACCACTTAGTAGTTTCACTATTCATCAAAAATTGATGTTTTTCAGAACAATGCCAAAATTTCATCCCAAGCTATATTTCATATTCCGAATTCAAAAATGAAGTCTATTTTTCCAAATTCATAACATAAAAGTTGCATTAATTAATTTTATAATTAAATCCCACTGTTAAAACAAATAGCATGTTTTTAAGAAACAATATCTATCAAAAGATTGACACTTGTTTATGTCTAGTTTAAATGTGAAACTACATCCAATGACCAACATTGTATTAAATTGTAAAAATATATTCTAAATATAATTTAAAACCACTCAAATTAATGATTTATCACTATTAATTATTTCGATTAAAAAAGTTGTTTTTAATTATAATTTAGTAATTTTCACTATTCATCAGAATATGAAAGTTATCCGAAAAGTACCAAAATTTCACCTTAGGCTAAATTCGATACTACGAATCCAAAAATGAAGTCCATTTTGAGAGTTAAAATTTCTAAAATTTAAAAGTGGTTATTACTATTCATAACGGCTAGTTTTAATAATATTTTAATAGCATATCATTGTTTCGTGAAACTCAGGATTACGTACCACACACGCTATCGAGGAAGGTTGCGATTGCGTGTAATGCAAGACAAGTCAAGGATGCGTGTTGTGCAAGCTCCTTTTGGTGTAGCGTACAACACAAAACATTAATAAAAATAAAAAGAATATTTCTTTATAAAATCTTGGGTTGTTACAGTGAGGCTTCAAGTAGTAATATAGGGATTTGGAGAGACAAAATGGATAGGGGTTGTTTGAGCCAATGTCTTGAGAGGTGTGGGTAAGGTGGTAGAGGTGGGGGCCATTTATAATATGAGAGGAGGGGCACTCTTGGAAAGTTATAAAAGGTTACTTTATTATAAAATGATTTTCAGATTTAAAAGGTCCAAAAATTTTATATTTCGAGTATAAGGTTATTAGAGTTCGAAATCCACCCATACAATAGGTTTTTGACATGTTTAGGTCTTAGATTCTACATTATCATTTCATTTTTTTAAATCGTTAAATAATGGGGTAATCGCTGCATCATCATGGTATCGTAAATAATGTAATTTATATAATTTCTAAAAACTATAAAACAAATATCATGATGTAGTAAATCGTTTTATCTTTCTAATGAATATTTATAGTCAAAAATATGACTTGTATAACCCCATTTAAAAATTGTTTTAGTAAAACAAGTCATGTTTGTGACATTTTAATTTTAACATTAAATAAAAAGTTATTAATGTTATTTTCCCACCAAAGTGGATCCATGGAGACCCCAATTTGACACATGGATTGTCTTGGTCGGCCATGACACATCCAATAAGGTTAGTACACGTTTCAAGGTCATTTAATATTATTAAAACATTATTTTTACCTTAAATTACACTAATTACCTATAATCGCGATTAAAAACTTAAAAGTTACTATTCACAAAAAAATTATTTTAATCCCATTAAACCACATTTTACTTATTAATGACAACCATTTCTGTTGGATTTTTGAAATTAAAAACGCAGAGGTGGTAAAATTTAATTTAAATGGAAAATCAGTTTTTATAAGTACCACTTAGTGGTTTCACTATTCATAAAAAATTTAAGTTTTTTAGAAAAATACCAAAACATTACCCTAAGCTATATTTGATATTCCAGATTAAAAAATGATTTAAATTTTACAAAATTCAAAACATATAAGTTACATTAATTAATTTAATAATTAATTCCTGTTGTCAGAGAAAATAGCATGTTTTTATGAAACAATAAGTATCAAAAAATTGACACTAGTTTAAGTCCAATTTCAAAGTGAAATTAATTTCAACGACCACTATTGGATTAAATGGTAAAAATATATTCTAATTTCACTTTAATTCCAATTCAAAAGATAATCTAATCATATAAATAAATTAGATTAAAAATCGCTTTTGAATTAAAATACAACATTTTTAACTATTCATTAAAAAAATGAACTTTATCGGAAAAATACCAAAAATTCACACAAAGTAAATTTTGATGTCCCGATTCTAAAAAAGAATTATATTTGGTCCAATAGAATGTATAAGAGTGACCAAAACTATACATAATGACGGTTCGCCATCAAAAGGCGATAAGTGGACCTTTAGTGAAAATTAGAGTATATATGCCTAAAATTGAATTATTTTCGTATTTTAAGCCTTTATCTTTTATTGGATAAATGTAAAAACATTTAAAAAAACATATATAATCATATTTTAGTTATTTCTATTCATTCCCACCAATACAATGACAACATGTTATCTACCATTTAATATAATATTCTTTTATTACTAGTGTGCAACATAAGATTTCAAAGATACTCTTTGTCACGTATCGGGTACGCTATTGAACATAGAAACCCCTTTAAAGTAAAATTAATATTTAATTCGTAAATATTAATAAATATAAAAATTATTTATTCTTTATTTACCTGGGATGTGACATCCTTCCCCCCTTTTGGGAATTGCGTCCTCGCAATTTTATTCACTTATTAAAATAAGTGGGGGTATTTATCCCTCATAGCATTTTCAGATTCTCATGTTGCCTCTTAAACCATATGGTTTTTCCAAAAAAACCTTGACATGGTGAATTACCTTATTCTGCAACACCTTCTCTCTACGGTCAAGAATCTGGACTGGTTGTTCTTCATAAATGAGATTCTCTTCCAACTGAACTACCTCTGGGCTCAAAACATGAGATGGATCAGGCATGTTCTTCCTTAACATTGAAACATGAAAAACATTGTGTACATGAGATAAGCATGGAGGTAAAGCCACTCTGTATGCAACTGGTCCAACTTTCTCCAGAATTTCATATGGTAAATTGAACCTTGGACTCAGCTTTCCATTCTTATCAAATTGCATCACACTTTTCCATGGAGAAACTTTGAGAAAGACATGATCACCTACCTCGAAAGATAGATCCTTCATCCGGTTATCCACATAACTTTTCTATCTGCTCTGAGCTGTTCTCTTGTGTTTCTAAATCATCTGAACTTTTTCTGCAATCTCTTCTACCAATTCTGGCCCCATCAGCTTCCTTTCACCTACTTCATCCCAAAAAGCTGGAGTTCGACACCGTTTTCCATATAAAGCTTAAAACGGAGCCATATGTATACTAGAATGAAAAATGTTATTATATGAAAACTCAACCAAAGAATGATTTTGTTCCCAACTTCCCTGATAATCCATAGAGCAAGAACGTAGAATATCCTATATGGTCTGAATTGTTCGTTCTGACTGCCCATCTGATTGTGGATGAAAAGCTGTACTAAAATTTAATTCAGTACCCAATGACTTCTGAAGCCCTTTCCAAAAGTTAAGAAGTGAATCTGGGATCACGGTCAGATACAATGGAGAGAGGAACTCCATGTAACCTGACAATCTATATAAGATTCAAATGGGAAAGTTGATCTAGGGAAAAAGTATCTCGTATAACAAGGAAATGAGAATATTTAGTCAAGCGATCAACAATAACCAAGATTGCATTATTACCTCGAGGTTTCTTCGATAATCCCACAAAAATGTCCATGGATATATTTTCCCATTTGCACTCTGGAATTGGTAAAGGCTGAAGCATCCCTTTCGGTAACTGTTGCTCTGCTTTAACCTGTTGACATGTAAAACACTTCACAGAAAAATCAGCAATATATCTTTTCATTCCATCCCACCAGTAATACTCCCGTAGATCACTGTACATCTTAGTACTACCAGGATGAACTAAAAATGGGGAACTATGAGCATCACATAACAACTCATTCATCAACTATGAATCACCTGGAACACATAATATCTTCCCAAACCTCAAAACACAATCAATATCAATGTTTAATTCAGGCAAATTACGCTTCTGAACCAGCTCTACCTTTTTCTACAACTCGCTGTCATGATTCTGTGCTTACATAATTCTGTCTGATAGAGAAGATTTCACTGATACCTGAAACAAAACAGAAGGACATCCTGCACCAACAACTTTTATGCCAAAGTTCATCAAATCCTTAACCAAAGGATCACGTTCCAAACGCAACATTGTTAATGAAGCATTACTTTTTCGACTCAAAGCATCAGCCAATTTATTTTCTTTTCCCGGATGGTAATGAATTGTACAACCATAATCCTTTATTAGTTCTAGCCATCTCCTATGTCTCATGTTCAATTCTTTCTGAGTGAATATATACTTTAAACTATAGTGATCGGTATATATTTCACACTTTACTCCATACGAATGATGCCTCCAAATTTTTAAAGCAAAAACAACAGCAGCTAATTCCAAATCATGTGTAGGGAAATTTACATCATGAGTTTTCAACTGTCCTGAAGCCTAAGAAATTACCTGATCATTCTGAATTAAGTTGCAATGAAGTCCTTTTAATGAAACATCACTGTAGATAACAAACTCTCCTTTCCTGGAAGGTAGTGCCAAAACTGGAGCATTCACCAATCTTCTTTTCAGTTCTTAAAAACAATCATCACATTCTTTTGTCCAGATAAACTTAACACCCTTCCGAGTTAGCTTAGTCATTGGACTAGATAACTGTGAAATATTTCCAACAAACCTTCGGTAGTAACCTGAGTCAACATATCCATCACTGCAACAAACTGTTTAGTTCTGATTTTGACCATCTCAGGATACTGATTTTAAAGGTCATTTCCCTCTGTAAGCCTTCCCTAAAAATTTGTTCTGTTTCCTTTTATGAAAAAGCATTATTAATGCAGATATATCTTAGATGAAGAAACATGGTAATCTTTAAATTCTATATCATTTCAATTTGAACATAAAAAAATATTTTTGGATATTCATTTAATAGAATTATAACTCCTAAAGTTATCTGAACCGACTTATGATACCAACTATAAGGCCCCAACCTTAAGAATTACTTAATCTTGAGTTATTACAGGATTACACATTGAGGATCTTTTCAGGTTTAGAGTTTTAGATAATTAGATCATAAAACATGCGTCACATTCCACACTTAAACAAAGTGGTTACATAAAAGATAGTACTCATTTTTCCCATCAACAGAAACATATTTAAAATAAAACATGGATTCTTTCTTGACACTTCATTGACACAATCATCACATCATGTACCTTTCCCTAGACCTGTGAAAATCATTTCAAAAACATGGGATGATCATAAAAATCTCAGTAAGGGATATAAAAATATGGAAAGGAAACATGAGTACATGTGTAAATAAGAATCAAGGAAATCATACTTTACTCATAAAACATAAGCACGTTAACATACCTCATCAAATCATGAATAAAACATAGAAATCATAAGACAAAAAGGTAACTTGAGGCATTCATAACATTCTTATGTAGGGAGTAACCCTCATGGTTAAGTTTTGAATACCCATCACAGTATATTCCCTAAATCTCTTCGGAGAAACCTCAACGTTTAACCCCTTCGCGTTACCCAATGTATTGGAGAGCTATATCAGGCCCACCCGCCCTTAGTTTATCACATAACCACCCGTCTTCATAACAATTCCCAAGAATCATAACATAATCGTATCATATAAAACATGCATAAAGGAAACATAACATTTCCACTTTTCAATCACAAGATATCAATACAACACATTGATACAAAAAAATTATGAAAACCATTTTCAATACCAAAATAAAATTAAATTAAAACATGGTATTTATTTTTCATTTAAAAAAAGGTATGGCTTGTAGAGGAAGCCGAAACTCAAATAATGGTCACGGCGGCAGAGAAGTCATTGTCGCTGCATACGTGCGACAAAAACATTCCCTTTTGTCGTTTATTAAAAAGTTTCGTATAAAAATATTCCTTTTGGATAAACGTAAAAGTCAAAGGGGTTTATACACTGTATAAAACATGTTTGTGTATAAAACAAAATATACCTCAATGAAAGGAGATTGAGACGAAGTCCCATACCTCAGGTCTGCCTTGACTCGATCGCTCTTTAATCTCCTAAATAATAAACTTGACTTAATTTCGAATTACTTAATAACCTTTTTTAAGTTCATTATTCCTTTTATATCTCTTATTACAATGTTATGAATAGTATGTAATTATTTATGTTAATAATGGTCGTTTTTTTGATCATTTGTACTTGAGTCAAAATTAAACTCTTTATAATTACAAGTTGTTCATGGGGTAAAATATCCATTATATCCCGAATTATATTCAAGATTTAGATATCATATATTTCATTTACATCCATTATATACATGCATTTATAATATTACATAACATTTAGATGTAAGAAATGAAATGCACCGTTCATGGAGACGGTAAGTCGTACGTACGTATGAACACTACTTCCATTTCTATTTCATATTTAATGTAATTAAAACATAATGATACATAATAGTATTATAATTCCAGTATTCCATCATATATAATATCATTAAATCTATCCTTTATATGTACCACATATGGTATTAACGAATCAAATCACTTTGAGGGGGCGGTCGTCCGCACTTCCTAAAATGAAATTATCGTGTTTCTCCATAATGGAAACCATAAAGGTATACCACAAATGAAAAATACAGAAGAATAAGAAAAACATAGACATAATATATATCATATATAAATATAGTGACATCTTAATGGCCACAATTAAAAGTGTTAAAAGATGGTTGAACAATCATCGTTTCGTGAGGCAAAAATTATCAATCCACAGAAAGAGTATGTTTTTTAACCATTAGATGTAGGTGTGTGTAATTGTAGATCGATTACTTCTTATAAAAACATCCTAGAATATTGGAGATACTGGTTTTGTTACAAAAGAAAGTAATAAAAAGAGTTTAGAGGGTTGGAGAAGAAAAATAAAACATAAGAACACAAGAGAAAACACTACCTTTAAAATGGGTAATTCTTTTTAATTTGAGCTCAAAGGCTTAATTGGGAAGAATTATTCCCAATGTGAGGCTTCAAGGAGTAATAGAGAGATGTGGAGAGACAAAATGGAGAGGGTTTGGTTGAGCCAAAGGCTTGAGAGGTGTGGGTAAGGTGGTAGAGGTGGGGGCCTTTTATAAGAGGAGAGGAGGGGCACACTTGGAATGTTATAAAAGGTTACTTTATTATAAAATTATTTCAGATTTAAAAGGTCCCAAAATTATATATTTCGAGTATAAGGTTATAAGAGTTCGAAATCCACCCATCCAATAGGTTTTTGACATGTTTAGGTCTTATATTTTACATTATCTTATCATTTTTTTAAATTGTTAAATAATGAGGTAATCGCTGCATCATCATGGTATCATAAATAATTTAATTTATTTAATGTCTAAAAATTATAAAAAAATATCATGATTTAGGAAATATTTTTATCTTTCTAATGAATATTTATAGTTAAAAATATGACTTTTATAACCCCATTTAAAAATTGTTTTAGTAAAACACCTCATGTTTGTGACATTTTAATTTTAACATTAAATAAAAAGTTATTAATGTTATTTTCCCACCAATGTGGCTCCATGGGGTCCCCAAGTTGACCCATGGATTGTAATGGTCGGTAATGACACATAAAATAAAGGTAGGACACGTTTCATGGTCATTTCATATTATTAAAACATTATTTTTACCTTAAATTACACTAATTACCTCTAATCGCGATTAAAAACTTAAAAGTTACTATTCACCAGAAAATTATTTTAATCTCATTGAACCAAATTTTACATCGTAATGACAACCATGTATGTTGTATTTTTGAAATTCAAAACACAGAGGTGGTAAAATTTCATTTAAACGGAAAATCAGTTTTTATAAGTACCACTTAGTGGTTTCACTATTCATCAAAAATTGAAGTTTTTCAGAAAAATACCAAAACTTCACCCTAAGATATATTTGATATTCCGGATTAAAAAATGATGTATATTTTAAAATATTCAAAAAATATAAGTTACATTAATTAATTTAATAAATAATTCTTGTTGTCAGAGAAAATAGTGTGTTTTTATGAAACATTAAGTATCAACAGATTGGCACTAGTTTAAGTCTAATTTCAAAGTGAAATTATTTCCAAAGACCAATATTGGATAAAATGGTAAAAATATATTCTAATTTATCTTTAAATACAATTCAAAAGATAATCTAATCATATAAATAAATTAGATTAAAAAGTGGTTTTGAATTAAAATACAACATTCTTAACTATTCATTAAAAAATGAACTTTATCGTAAAAATACCAAAAATTCACACAAAGTCAATTTTGATGTCCCAATTATAAAGAAGAATTTTATTTGGTCCAATAGAATGTATAAGAGTGACCAAAACTATACTTAATGACGGTTCTCCATCAAAAGGCGATAAGTGGACCTTTAGTGAAAACTAGACTATATATGCTTAAAATTGAATTCTTTTCGTATTTGAAGCCTTTATCTTTTATTGGATAAATGTAAAAACATTTAAAAAAATATATAATTATATTTTAGTTATTTATATTCATTCCCGCCAATACAACGGCTACGTGTTAACTGCTATTTAAAATAATATTATTTTATTACTAGTGTGAAAAGTAAGATTTCAAAGAAACTCATTGTTGCGTATCAGGTACGCTATCGAACATAACAACCCCTTTAAAGTAAAATTAATATTTAATTATTAAATATTAACAAATATGAAAATGCTTTATTTTTATTTACCTGGGATGTTACATATATTCTAGATATAGTTTACCATGGACTGTTATTGGTGTAATATGTATAGGTAGTGGTATAATAAGGATTCTTACTCGAAATATGTGATGTAATGGCTTGAGGCAAAATACACAACAAATTATACATGTAATGTGGTCCATGGTGGCTTCATGTCACTACATGGTTACTTTTGGTTGTACGGATGGTGTGGTGCTTCACCCAAGTGTCTATGGGAATGTTTTGAGTTGGAAACGGTGCATGTGGTAGTGCTCGTAAATGTGTCTTTGGGCCGAACTTTTTGAGGAGAGATGGCTTAGGACATGTGACCTTGGGGGAAAATGGAAAACCAATTGGTAAGTGGTAGTGGAGTACCCTTATATTATTTATTATATAACATACTCTTTATGAGATACTTGGTGTGAGTATCCATGGTGGGGCTGAGAATATAGTATACATGTTTAGGTTGTGAGGTAGTTTCACTTGTTGTTCACTATTCTTTAGCATGATTTCTTTACTTTTTCACAAGAGGCTCTAGGGAGGACCCTACTGATTATACTGGGATAATCTCCATATGTATATGTAAACTCTTTTTGGGTCAGATGGAGTGGGTTGGAGATCAGGTTTCTTTCTACTATCTTGGGTTTTCTTGAGTTGTTCGAGCTTCGTGGTAGCTATTTTTTTATGTTAGTTTGGTACTTGTAGTTTTCCATTTTAGTTATAGTAGTTATTTCAGGAAAATACATATGTATACATGATATTTATTTGTATTCATGTACGATTGTAGTTATTTTGGGTTTATATTATCTCTCTCTTCTGTATGTGTTCTCTTAGAGGTTAATGCCTCACATTTTTTGTGTTTTATATACCCTCAGTGCTAGTCACCAACCCGGGGCCTACTAGAGGAGGGTCTCAGGGGTCACCATATCCCTTGTCTCATTTCCAGCCTAGGAGGTGTACACCTTGTGGGGGGGGGGAGGTCATGAAAAAGTTGTATAAAAGGGATAGTGTTGAGGGATAGATTAGAGTTTGGTGTTACGTACTAGTGAGGTTTCATGAGTTGGTAGGGAAATAGTGTCACGTACATTTAGCA
Organism: Viscum album; assembly: GCA_963277665.1. NCBI lineage: Eukaryota > Viridiplantae > Streptophyta > Magnoliopsida > Santalales > Viscaceae > Viscum > Viscum album. The sequence continues at coordinate 932,488,278 of OY728131.1, forward strand.
AGCATTGTAAACACTAAAGGCCAGCTGAGACACATGTATTTAGGGCCTCTGTTGATTTGATGGATGGAACATTATGTTTATAGTGGATACTAATTGAGGTGATACATGTTATAGGGTAGATACATAGAAAAGGATTATGCATTATTCGTCTTTGTGCCTATGTTTGAATGAGTATACATTGGGATAGGTTAACCTAAAATGAATAAAATAAGAAAATTAGTTAATTAATGTCGATTCTTTCATATTCTAGGTTTTAGTTCTTTAACTACTTTTTATTTTGCAGGTATGGCACAAATTTGACATCTTAATCATGTTTGAACAGAAGATATCTATCAGGTTATGCCTAAAGATTGCCAAAGTTTACTGGTTGATGTTGATGACACATGGAGGAGGGAATTCTGAGTGTTTCAAAACCAGTTTCTGCAGAAATATGAGGGATCTATTTTAGTTGCAGACATAGAATACTATTTTGAGGAGGTTGAGATATCCTTTATTTTGAATTTTTCTCTAAAGGATCACTGGGTGTCTTTTTATGTGATAATGTTTTGTGGGGGCAGTGAGGCAATGGTTGTTCTTATTCCTTAGGGATTGCGTTGTGTCAGCTATCTCATAAGAGGTATTTTGAGACAATTCAATAGTCAAGTTTCTTGCTTCAATCATTAAGGAATACATTCACTAAGAGATTCTTACCCTTAGATATGCGAGCTCTATTGTGCGATAGTTTGGAATCCATATCAGGAACCTTTTACAATATGAATTGGACCTGTTTCTAGATGAGGATGCAAGAGAAAGTCATTTTTAAGAGGCATGGTGTCCAGATATCTAGTTCCAGGTCACCCCGTTTATGCTGAAGACATATCGAGAGGTACTAAAAAGGTTAAATATCATCGAGAGGATAATAGCCAGATCCATATCATTACAAGAGGTGAGTCGTCAGGATTCCTCATGAAGCCGAGCTATTTTCTGAGGTTCCCGATTTTCAGGGCAGAAGAGTTTCTCTTTGGTCAGGGGTAGTTCCCAGCCCTTAGCATCTCATTTCTCTTGTAGATGTATCTCTCATGACTTTTATAAGGGATCGGGTGCTTTTTTCTTTTGGAGGCCAAGGTCATCAGCGACGAGAGTGTCAGGCCATTAGAGAAATCCTTATGCATCATGTATTCTACTTTAGGATCCTTCATTGAGGTAGTCCCAAACAAGGTAGTAGCAGTAGGATGCACAAGCTTCGGATCAATAGAGATAAGGTTGGTGTTGGTATAAGATAGCTCTAGGTCTCTCACATTCCTCCGAGAGAATATCATGTCCATGGCAGTGGTCATCATGGTGGTCCGAGAGGTCACTACTACAAAAATTGGCTTCTGCGCCTCTGGGTACGGGCGACCGCCATTGGCGGTCACTATTAAAAGTATTAGCGACCGCCAAAGGCGGTCGCTAATACGGAAATAAATGGGCGGGATTTTTTCCCGCCCCATCGTTGCTCTCTTCCTCAAAATCACTATTGTCGTCGTGGTGCCCCGCCGTCGCGCCCTGCCATCGCGGCCCGCCGTCGCGCCCCGCCGTCGCGCTACCTCCCTCGGTCACCTCCGTCCAGTCACCCCTCCCTCACATGCCATCGCCCTACCACCCTCCGGCCACCCCTCCTTCACATGCCGTCACACCCACCCCTCCCTCCGCCACCGTAGATCCGCCATGGCCGACCACCCGAGGTCTCTGGTTCCGCCTCGTGCCCCCGCGTGTCCGGCGTCGCACCCACACTATCCCGCGGACATGAAACCTGATTTTTTTAAAAGTACCTTTAGCGGCCGCCATTGGCGGTCACTATTGGTTTTTACTGACGGAGCAATTGCGACCGCCAAAAGCGGTCGCAAGGCGGTCGCTAAAAACCTTTAGCGACCGCTTTTGGCAGTCGCTATTGGTGTTTATTCTAGTAGTGGGTCATTGAGGAGGTCTTGGTCAACTTCATGATTTAGTGTTGCCAACTCTTGGTAAGACAGGAATCGTTCTAGATACCCTTTTCTTGTTTTCATCTTGGGTGTATACCTTTTTTTATTTAGTAGAGACCCACTCCTTCATTTCACCTTCCCTTGTCCACTCAATGGGACATGAGGTAGAGAGGCTTCCATTGCCCTTGGTGTTGACTACACTAGTTGGAGTTCGAGTTGACTTGTTTGAAGTGTGTAGAGACTATGAGCTACTGTTAACGAAACACCACTCTTGGGGAGATTTACTATGTTTATGGATACAACCATATGATGTTACCCTTGGCTTGTGTTGGTGGTATTCAGTGTAGGATATTGTGGATTGCTTTAGCTGGTAGGTGTTGTTTTTTTGATGTTGATAGAAAGCTAGTGGTGTTTTCTGGAAAGAGAGACCTCAGATTGGTTAGATGTGTGTTTCATCCTTTTCATCCTTGATGGATGAGATGATGATATGTTATTTGGAGGTTTAGTAGTTGGTGTTTCTTAGGGTTATAGAAGAGTACCCTGATTTCTTTCCAGAAGATATTGTAGCATTACTCCCTCAATGATAGAATGATTTTGGGATTGAGCTATATCCAGGAGAATTTCCTATCTCTATGTATCTGTATTTGATGCCCCCACTTGTGTCATTGGATCTGCATATATAGCATGATGGATTTCTATAGTGTGGATTTTTTGGCCATGTGTGTCACCATACTGTTCACCAATTATGTTCTTGAAGATGGTTGATGGAATAATGTGTTTGAGTATCGATTATCGTCGCTTAAACAAAGTGACAGTGAATAATTTCTATCCTATTCCATGGATTGATGATTTATTCGGTCAATTAAATGGTTCATGTTGGTTCTAGAAGATCTTATTGTGTTCAAGATATCATCAGATGCATGTGAATGATGAGGTTATCCTAAAGACTCCTTTCAATTATTGTCAGGAACATTATGAGTTCATTGTAATGTCGTTCAGTGTGACGAATGATCCAGGTGTGTTCATGGGGTTGTTGAACACTATGTTCCATGATTTCATGTATATTTAGGTCCTAGTTTTAATCGATGAAATCCTTGTTCACTCTATGTCTGAGTAAGAGCATGAAAAGCATATGCATTCCGTTTTGGGGGTTCTTCGTTACTAGTAGTAGTTTGGGATGTTGTTGGAGTGTGAGTTTTGTTCTAGAGAAGATTGATTGTTTGGTCATCTGTTGTCCCACCAGGGTGTAGCTATGGATCCATCAAAGATAGAAAAAATTGTATCTTGGGAATCCCCCAAGAGAGTGCAGAGGTGCGAATTTTCAATGCTCTCACATGCCACTACAGGATAATCATAGGTGATTTATATAGAGTTTTGACTCCTATGAGAACATTGAAAAGAAGTATTAGGTATTCGTGTGGACCGAATAGTGTCACACAACTTTGGATTATATGAAAGATAATTTTGTATCTTCTCTGGTTTGTTGTTTTCTAGTAGAGGGTGTACAGTATGAATTTTTTAGTGATGCTTTTCCTCTGGGGTTATGTTGTGTTATGATGCAGTTGAGATCATTCATTTTTATGGGTATTGTATGTTTCATCCCCATTAATGTAAATATTCCACCCATGATACGAATTTGGTGTGCATGGTCTTTTCTCTATTGTTGTGGTGACATTACCTGATTGTTGAGAACATTGTGGTTTTCACCGTTAATAAGTACCCTAGGTGTGTTTTCTCCCTGCATGACTTGAACTTTTAGCAACATCGGTGTATGGAGTTCTTATAGAAATACGACATTGAAATATTTTATACCCTTATAAAGGGGAATGTTTTAGCTGGTGTGCTGAGTAGGAAGTCACAAAGTGATGCATTGTATTCATTTTGTAATTCTTGGAGCGTTATGAGAAAATATTCAGTGTAACATCTCTATATGGGAGATTTTGGGGGTAGATGTTTTCTTTTTTAGATGAAATTGTAGTCATCTCTAGTTAAGTATGGGGAAGAGTCCCAGTTGGTTGATCTAGAGGTGGAGGTCTAGAGAGATGGGCATATTTGTTGTGAGGCCCTAGATGGTTGGTATGAGGATTAACAACACCAAGTGATATTTCAGGGAAGTATTTTCATTCCATTGTAAATATGAGAGATGGTTCTTAGAGAGGTCCATAGTTCTCCTTTAGTGGTTCAACCTATCGTGAAAATGATGTACCATGTCTTGAGGAGTTAGTTTTGGTGGTCTGGGATGAAGCATGTAGTTTTAGAGTTTGTGTCTCGATGTTTGGTCTTCCAGAAGGTGAAGGAAAGGTATTGTGTTCCCACTAGTCTACTATAACCATTGGGAATTCCTTAGGGGAAGTGCGAGGACATATCAATTGACATTTGAACTGGTTTACCTTGAGCTTAAGGTGGAAATGATGCTATTTTGGTAGTATTGGATTTTTTAACAAAATCAACCCACTTCATAGTGATCAACGAGTTGAGCTTAGTTGTGGTTTTTCCAAGATAGTATGGGGGAGGTTTTGAGAATCCATGGAGTCTCAAGGACGATCATTTCTGATCGAGATCTTCAATTTTCATCTAGGGTGTGGAGAGGTCTCCAACATGATTTCAGTTGGTAGCTATGTCGTACCATGATTTTTAATCCATAGATGAATGGTAAAATAGAGCAGACCATCCAAACTTTTGGAGACATGTTGAACTCTTGTGTAATGTGTTTTAGAGGTTCGTGGATGAGGAACTTAGTCTTGGTTTAGTTATATTACAAAAATAGTTTTAAATACACCATTAATATGGGGTCATTTGTAGCATTTTATGGCCGACCACTACATTCTCCATTGTTTAGGATTGGGGTAGTAGGGTCAGAAATTCTTGGACCGAAACTGGTACAAAACATCTCAGAGATGGTTCAAGTTTTTCTTGAGAGGATGTAGGAAGTGAAGGATCATTAGAAGTCTTATTCTGATCATAGGAGGATACCTATGGAATTTAAATTTTGGGATCACGTGTTTCAGAAGGTGACTCCCCATAATGCACAGAGAAGGTTTGGTCATGGGAGAAATTTATATCCACATTTGTGTGGGACCTTCAGGGTGTTGGATCATGTTAGAGCCATGGTATATCAGGTAGCACATCACCCATAGATGACCTGGATAAATGATGTATTTCATGTATCACAGCTCTGTCATTATCTTAATGAAGAATCTCATGTCATCTATTTTATTGTGATCAATGTTGATGATAATGAAACCTTCAAGGTTCATCCTAGAGAGATCATGGACCACAGGGAGATGGGGTTTTACATGCATTATATCCCCTTGGATCGTGTCTTGTGGTGGCATGGTTTCATGGAAGATAGTACATGGGAATGTGGATCACAAATAAACGCTTAGTATCCCAATAAATTTGTTCTTTTAGTATTTCTTTGTAATGATATTTGTTTTGTGGTTGTAGACCTTTTTAGTCTAAAAAATGGATTCAATTTGTTGTTTGTTGTGGATTTCTCTCTTGTGATAGTTATATTCTCCAAGAGAGTTTTGGGAACTTTTTGTGGTGGTCGGGTGGTTTTGCATTGTCCTTTTCTAAATCAGTTTAGATTATCTGGTGGCGAGATCCATGAGATGTGTCTCGTTGGGTGTCTGTTTGGATGACCCCTTTCCTTCATTTTGGGTTTTCTCTCAAGCTTGGTTTCATATTCTTGATGATGAGATTTTTTGAGAGGTATCTGATGTTAGGGCCCAGATCCATGTGGATTGATGATCTGAGTGTTTTCGAAGAACAAGGTGCTTGGAGTAGGCTTAGAGGATGTTGGGAGGGGTATGGTCATGGGTAGCTGGAAACAGGGAACTAAACGACATGACCAAGGGGTACGAGACCTGTACCATTTGGGTTTCATTAAAATAAAATGAAGCACTGAGGAAATGTGTTTTTCGGCGTACGTTGCATCGAGGTAGTATAGGTTGGGACATGGAGGTACACATCATGTACTACCCACTAATTGGTGTTTTAAAGACACCATGATTCTTTGGTTTTTCAAACCCTATGGCTTGAGAGAACCCCCTCTAGACCCCAGGTAACCCGAACACCACCCACTTCATTGTTTGGGGAATCCTTCATCCTAGATCAGTTCCCCACTTCCTTCTATGATCTGTCTTAAATCCAAGGTAAGATATACCTCGGTTATTTGGTTTTATTCTATCTATATTCTCTGGATTTTCATTACCACACTATGGTGTTTGATCTTCATGGTTCTAAGGGAGTTTCTTTTTGTTATTGCTGATGGGGTTGTGCCGCAACATCCTAGGTTGGATGCAGTTGTTGCAGGGATGGAAATCATGACCCATTTCATTGATCTGTACTCAAGTTAATAACATCGGAAACCTTTTGAGGTAGTTGATTCATTGCTTCTCTAATTATTACATGCAATTGTAGAGATAGCATGATTTATCCTTTTTTGTCACAAGGGAATTGAGAAAATTAAATACGTTAATGGGATTAAAACAATTGGTTTGATCACATGTTGTTTCCTTACATCGTGATAGCAGTTCACCTCTTTATTTTCTAGATAGTGTAATATTCATGAATTTCTTTTTTCATGTTTTTATTGATGAAATTGGTAAAGAACATGTATCTGGAATTAATTGATAATTAATAGGGTAAATATAAAGAGTCATGTAAATGAATCTGGTTATTGTTGTTTTAATTTTATGTCAATAAAATTGATGGTGATGCACTTGTTACATTTAGTTGGTTGTTAAACCTCAATTTTTTTGGTTCTTGAAGTTTTAAGGCATGTCCAATTAAATTTTAATTTAATTTGTGGTAGCTATAATAGATTGTATTTTAGGTTTCCCATAGTTTGGACCTAATAATATGGAATCAGTTAATTCATGATGGATTAAAGAACTTGTTGTTTGAAAAAATATAATGTCTTGTAGGGTCATGGGTTAACCTCTTGCTTGTAATGGACAAGATCTATATGCTTGGAGTAGTGAAAACTCATTTCTTGTGAAGGTAGAATTCCTTGTTTAGGGATGAGAGCCCATTTACATTTTTGTTTCTAGCTTCTTGTGATGTGTTGTGAGCCAAGATGGATATTGTGAGATGTGTGGGTAGGGAGGCCTAGTGGTTGTGGTAGTTGTTGATGCCTTGAATGGAAGGATGAAAAGTTTTATTCATGTGGGTGTCGTTGAGGACACCAGAGGTGATGAAACAGGTTAAAGCTAGGCTCACTCCTTGATGTGAATGTTGTTTATTGTTGAATCTCTTTTTTTATTTGCATTACTTTCCCCATGGCTTGAGGTAGGTAGGATTGATTACCTCCTTCACAAAGAGGAAAAGACACGTTGGGTCTTCCACATGCCTGTTTTGTTTATATTCTCTAAAATGGATGGCTCAATGCTCATTTTATTGGTGGAAAAGACTCTACGGGAAGTCCATCTACCAACAGTTTTGAGCCCTTTATGTTTGGAATATTATTTTTTATTTTGTATAATGCCTGGAATATTAGAATGTAATAATTATGTTAATGAATGTTTGACTAAATGATGTTGAACCCATGTGGCTGGAGCTTACTGGGATGCAATGCTGAGGTTTTTCATTGATGAATCATGGACTTGGTTTTGGGTAAGACTAGATGGAATGGAAATTTTTTGAGATACTAGTGAATGTAATGTGAAAATAGAAATGGTTAATTTATGGTTAAAAAATTAATTAACATAATGTGCAACTGAATAAAAGGGATAAGATGATTTTATAATTCTCTTTAATTGGTTGGGTTCCAATAGGATACCTAGTCTTCACAGTGGTAGTCAGGAGTCTGAGAGACATTAGATACAGTTGAGTCTGAGACTAGGGTTTTCCCATGGTGAGGTTGTGACCTATATTATATCATGTAGTTTTTGTGTTTCTATACTCTACCCCACCCTGTCAGTCAGAGAAACTGACACCCTGAGGATTATGATCCCTGGGGATGTTTTCCCCAACATCTCGAAGGGAGGATGGATGGATAACTACCCTCTTTGGCCCCACTCTGTTCTCATGGTAGTTACTTGTGATGGTAGATGTAGTGGTTATTTTCCCCTATATATGGGTATAGATGGATGTAATGGATTTTGATTATTCACACACACATATTATTTATATTTTTTCTTATGGACTACTATCAGTGTAACCTATATAGGTTGTTGTGGGTTAAGGATCCTTAAATTGGATATGGGATGTAATGTCTCCAGGAATAATACCCGACGTATGATACACTTTCTTTGGTATGTGGTGGATCCTAGAAACTACATGGTTACTTATGGTTGTGTGGATAGTGTGGTGATTTTTCCATGTGTATGTAGTCTTGTTTTGTGTTACATCTGGTGCATGTGGAACTGCTCACTGAGGTGTCTTCAGGCTAGCTCTTTTGGATAGAGATTGATTAGGACGTTAGACATTGGGAAAATGTAGAAAACCAGTGGGGAATTGGTAGTAGTGAACCATTGATATTATTTATTATATTATATAATTTTATAGATGGTACTTGGGGAGAGTATTCATAGTGAGGCGGGAAACAATGTATACCTGTTTGGGTGGGAAGTTAGATTCACTTGTTTTTCACTATTCATTAGCATGCTTCCATTACATTTACATGAGAGGATCTTGGGAGGATCCTACTGAGTATACTATAACATTCATCATATTTATATATAAACTATTTTCAGGTCTCTTTGATCAGGTTGGCGATCAGGCTGGTTACTACTAGCTTGGGTTTGTAGGAGCTGTTCGGGTTTTGTGGTCACTTCCATTTTACATTATTTTGGTACCTGCAGTTTACCCATTTAGATGTATTAGTTCTTGTATGAAATTACATATTTATACTTGGTATTTCATTATATTTCAGTATTATTTGATTTTTATAGGATTCTTTCTTATCTTTATCTTATGAATGTGTTCTTTTATAGGGTAATTTCTCCCATTAGATAGTTTTCTATACCCTCTGTGCTAGTCTCCAACCCAGGTCCTACTGGAGGTGGGACTTAGGTGACACTATCTCAATTTTAAAAGTGTCGGACTAGAAGTTGTACACTTTTTTGGGATGGGGAATGGAAAATAATAATGGAAATTTCCAAATTAAAACACTAACCTAAAGAAAAAACACTATTGATCTGAATTTATCATTACCTGTCCCACTAAGTCATTGGTTGTCCCAATAATAAGATGTCAGTGACCACCCAAGACCACCTAAAATATGCCTTGGATTGGAGACTAGTGAATAGAATTCATATTCATGAAATATGATTCCTTTTCCTTAAATTTATATCTGTATAAACATACCATATCTATGAAATAATTTTTTTCATAAAATAAAGGAATGATCATCATTGGTGTAATAAATTCTTTCAACAACCTCTATGAAAAAAATAAAACTATAACAGGATAACACAAATGATATTAGTGAAAAATTCAAACCCAACTAAAAATGAGGAACCAAAATTTAATCATCTAGAAAAATTACAAACTAAATACATCTCGACACATTTTTTGCAAGGATGGCCACCTAATACAGTTAGCACAATGAAACGGTAAGCTTGACTGAAACCAGGTTCTCTGAGGCCACCACTAATCATCCTTTCATATTAAATGTAAAAAAACATATGGGAAAATTACATGTAGGGGTGATCATATAAAAACCCAATAGAATTACCCAAAACCAAAACGAAATAATTAGATATAACAACAACTCACTCAATACATAAGGAAAGAGGGTAAAGAAAACCCAATATCAGGTATACAAAAAAGAATAACAACGGAATATATAAAGGGGATATCTATCCACATTTTCATATAAGAATTATGAGTCTTCCTAAAACACCCAAAGTTACAACTTCATTACCAGTAAGCATGACTGAAACCAGGTGCTCTGAGGCCACCACCGATCATCCTGTCATATTAAATGTACAAAAAACATATGGGAAAATTCCATGTAGGGGTGATCATATAAAAAACCAATAGAATTAACCAAAACCAAAGAGGAATAATTAGATATAACAACAACTCACTCAATAAATAAAGAAAGAGGGTAAAGAAAACCCAATATTAGGTATACAAAAAAGAATAACAACGGAATATAGAAAGGGGATATCTATCTTCATTTTCATATAAGAATTATGATTCTTCCTAAAACACCCAAAGTTCCAACTTCATTATCCAATATCATGAACAATGTGAAAACTGGGCCCCGATGACCGCACAACCACCCTACCTTAACATGACCGTCGGGTCCTAGCCCACCAGGTACCACCAGTTGCCCCGTAGACATGTGGGGCCCACCCCAGGGTCCACCCACGTACCTGAACGGGTCATCTGACTAATGACAGCCCCCACAGGGCGACACATGTCCTTTCTAGTGTGTTTTTTCCTTACTCACACACACCCTGAGAAACTTCCTAGGAAGTCACCCATCCTGATCACTACTCCAGGTCAAACACGCTTAACTGTGGATTTCTAATCAGACAGGCTTCCGAAAAGGAAGGTGCACCTTGTTGACATGAGTCATATCATTTAGTCATTTAACCCTTTATCATTTGGGGATGATACAATCACCCACCCCCTTTAGAGCACAACCCCCTCATTGTGGGCCCTACATCTCAACTCAGGCAGTGCACCACACTTAAGGATGGGTTCCTCCTCTGATACCAAATGTGACAACTGGGCCCCGATGAGAGCACATCCACCCCGCCTTAACATGGTCGTCAGGTCCTGGCCCACCAGGTACCACCAGTTGCCCCGTAGACACGTGGGGCCCACCCCAGGGTCCACCCATATGCCTAAAAGGGTCATTTGACTAATGAAAATCCCCATAGGCCAACACTTGTCCTTTCCAGTGTGCTTTTTCCTCACTCACACACACCCGGGGAAACATCCTAGGAAGTCACCAATCTTGATCACTACTCCATGCCAAACACGCTTAACTGGGGAGTTCTAATCAGACATGCTCTCGAAAAAGAAAGGTGCACCTTGTTGAAATGAGTCATATCATTTAGTCATTTAACCCTTTATCATTTTGGGATGTTACAAACAAACTCACAAAAATCTGGGGGAAGGGACCACACCTCACCAAGATGGTCCATTATCAAAGGAGCATTGACTCTAGCATAGGAACTTCTCTCCCTCAGAGAAAAAAGACAAGGGTGTTCCAGTATATTGAAATAGGTCCCACACTCTATGTGCTATGGGAGGGTAATGACTCGACTTGTGTAAAGATTACATAGAACTGTTCCCTATGCCAATTATTGAGTACTAACTATGACATATCTTTGAAGAACAACTGAATCACTACTATTGCCCAAGCGTATCTCAGTGAAGTTTCACACTCATTAAAACTCATTCCAAAACTTTTTCATCCAAGAAATGTCTACCATCCCATCCTACATGGAAAACCATTTATTGTAGGATTGTCATGGCCCATATATGAGTCCAAAAAAGGAGTTACATAAGGTTTATGTCTATAAAAACGTCCATGATGTTTACACTCAGTCAGATGACATGTCTTTTATAGTGCACATATTCTCCTTTCCTTTGAATCATTCCCATGTACTTTAGTTATGACTGTGTACTCTTGTTGTGCCCATATACTCTGGATGTGTACAGGTACTCTTGTTATGACTATGTACCTAGATGTGCTATGGTACATGACTGTGTCTATGAACATGTACCCTGAGGTACATGTTGTGCTTCGAACTACAGGTCAAATGGTGTGTGACATATCAAATGGAATGTTTAATTTATCTACATGTGTAACCGATAGTTCCCATATAAGGGTATTTCATGGAGTGTGTTCTTATAAAATACACACTATGTACATACGATATTTCTAGATTCTTATAGTCTTTTTGCATATGCCAAATATACAAAAAACTATTTCTTCTACTTACATTTGATTCACTTGAAACTACTAAAACTGATGTTTTCCTCTCCAAACCATTATTTCCCGTCCTTTGATGGTTGTAAAACACAATTTTCATTTCCAACAAGATAATCATCACAAAATGCATCACAATTCTATGTCTAAATCCTTGAATACATCACCATATACCAATAAAATGACTTCATACATCCACAAAACACTCATATCTTAATCATTCATCCATTTACCCAGAATCTAGGGGTTTATTCTTTCCTGAAAATGGCTTAACAATGTAAAATCGAGACCCCATGTGACAATGATGATGAAAGAAGATAATGATAGAGGGAAAAGATATTAAAATATGTAAAAGTATTATTGGTCATTATCATTCAATCCAATGATTAAAAAATAGTTCAACCCTCTGGTGAAATCAATGTTGTTGAAGATAAAAAATATGTTTAAGATCACTATATAAAAATATGGATAATATAAAGAACATAAATCACAAAAAATAATCCAACATATAATATATGCTGATAAATTGAATAAAAATAGTATAAAAACCCAAAAACTAATGATACCTACCTCTTAAAAGGATTTATCATTGGTAAATAACATGTTTTTAAGTGCTGGAGGTGAATATCTTGTTCGGTCATCGTCGATCTCATGACTCTCCTTGATCATTTTCATCGGTCCATGTTCTTGTTGTGTCAACACCAATAAATATTTATCCCCCACCCCATATATAATAACCAAGTATTATGAATAAATAACTCTATATTTTTCATAAAAAAACTTATATTGGGAGTTTAGGGATTCGAGGAATTAATGAAAAATAATTTAATTAATTAATCCACTTAATGCACCAGCCAATAGTTGGCTTACACGAAAAAATGATTCCAACTAATGTTATATCATGCCGAGTGTAAACCACTTATTTATAATACAAACACAATGTTAGATTTCCCATATAATCTCCCATAAATTGGGAAAAATATTTATTCTAAAAATATTTTAACAAATCATTTAATATATATTAATATATTTTATATATTAATTACATGGTCCATTGACACCCAAAAAATGGTATCAACTCTGAGGAAACAATATAGAGGTATATATTGAAAATTTCAATGGACCAACTAGTGAAACAAAAAATTTACATATTAGGAAAAAAATATATCACATATTTGGACTAGGATATTTCTTGGTCGATAACAGAGGCAAGAATAATAAAAAATTGTAATAGATGCATTATTCCTGACTTTATTTTCATGATTATGTAAAATGTAATGAAATCACTCTTGTTTGAAAAATTACAATAGCTACCTGGTGAAGGTTCACAATCTGACATCAACTAGAGACCACAAACCCTGTAAATGATTAAAAATATAAAGTTGATAAATATATAATTATAAAACAATATTTATTTAAATATGAGCCAGCGATTGAAAAAAGTGATTATGAAAATTAATTGGAGCATGATCCTATGATATATATGGACAATAGAAATTATTCCTTAGATCCAAAGTAATTTTACCAAAGGATATGTGTCAAAAATTATTTGAAACATAGTAGATAATAATGCTATTATTTAATAAAAATTGTAGTGAATAGTAATTAAAATACATAGTTGAACACACCTTCACAGGTGTGGACAAAAATAAAGGGAGGAATTTTCTAGGTAATATAGTTTAGAATCATCAATCTCATTAGGTTGAAACCCCTCAAAGACAACTATGTAGTTATAAAATCCTAATTCTCTAATGATGGTTCATGGGACTAATCCCCGGGAATCTCAAAATATATGATGGAATGAGACAACACATTCATATCTTATCCATTAATTTGAGAAAAAAAATTATTGTCACTTAAAAATTATTATTAAAATAGTAAATAAATATAAAATACTAATAAAATTATATATAATGAAGTAATTCATCCTTTTTCATCTTCATATTCAGGTTCATTAGTCTCAATGGATTCATATTCCTAATAAAAATCATCAATTTACATATGAGTTTAAAATTTCATCATTCATTATTATTTCAAATTTAGTAGATAAATCATCATATTTATCCACAAATATAGTCCTTGACGGCAATGCTTATTCAATAAAACTTATATAACACTCTATTTTTGTAAAATAAATATTTAGGAATGTTCCTTGGGTAATTTTGATATTTTTCACTTCAAAAAACCCCAATTTCATTATCCACAAAAATATTTTCATGAGATTAAATTTTTTACACTCCACTGATAAGTTAAATGTCTTAATACTATATAATAATATACATAGTAATTTTAATGTTCTGGATGTACAAAAAAAATATTCATTTTCTATAATAGTAATTTTGTATAAAATTTTAATGATATATTTTCACGAATTAATTTTCATCCCTCAATCAATATAAAACCAATTAGATTTAAAAATTGTTATATAATAATGTCCCTGACAACATAAATTAATTATTTCATCCACCATACCATAATAGGAAAACTCTATATTCTTTTTTATGTAACCCTTTCAAATAAAAATCATTTTCCAATTTTTTTTTTGATTCACTCTATATACATGAATGAAATAACAATACATTATCCGCATATGAATTATACAAGTCAGCTCATTTTTATGGTGTGTTTTTCAAATCATGAAACAGAATATACATTTTCATACAAGTTGTGATTCCTAGAATATTAAAAAATAATATATATATATATATATATAATAAAATATTTATTCCATATATTCAAATATAACCAATATTACATACCAATACATAAAACATGTATGAATAATTAAGTAGTTAGTGTTTTTTAAGAGAAACATGTATAATCCTTCCTAATTTCTTTTAATATATCAAACATATAATCATCATAATTTTTAATATAAAATTATATTGAAAAAAAAGTATTTTAAAAAATAATTGTACATTTGAAATATTTCCCAAATGGTTCCAATTCTTCATAGTTGTTACATACATATATATGACCTTTATATTGTTCATTATAAAAAATAAATCATTAATTAAAAACACTAAAACCAAGATTGGCCTAATTAAATACTAATAATTTATGATTCATTCAAACCAAAATATTTCATTGATTGCAACCCATTAAATTATGTTTTGAAGAATATTTATATTAAAAATAAAAATTTATGAAATTCAAAATTCCATCCTATAAATACACTTCTGTAATTAACCCATTAATTGATGTTTTGTTACATTCTATCTTCTCTATTTTTTTCCTTAATTGCTGATATGAGTACTTATATCATTATTGAACCATCCTCTAATTATTTTTAATGTGAAATATTTAATATTATATTTTTTTTGAATCAAATATGTTTGGTGATTTTTTTCTAATTTTCATAAAAATAGAATATCATTTTCTAAATCATACTTACAGAATCATAGTCTATTTTTTCAAATATATATTTTAATAATTAAATATAATATTTCAATAAAAACATCCAAAATTTATGAATTCAAAACCCCTATATGGGAAATGAGATATAAACAGTCTATAGTAGGAAGACAATCATGATTTTTTAATCTCATAATATGACCATTGCTAAAATATAAAACCATATCAAAGGTAAATCTTTTGGTAACATCAAATCTAAAATACACTAAAAAAATAAAAAAATAATTATTTACAATTTGGATAATATTCTTTTGTATTCATTAAATTCTTTGATATTGAATTCTCAAATGCCTATTGGTTGGGATTCATTTAACTTTGGGAATTATTTTACCTTGATTGTAATGATTTTTAGACTTACCAAGTGTGTCCAATGTGGTATAAAATATTTTATCAAATTGGATCTTCTCGATATTCATAGAATCATAAATGTGGCATACTAATGTGGTTGGAAAAAAGGAATGCCTCTTTATCCAGTTTTGATCTCTCCTAAAAAAAATATTTATTAATTTATTTTATAGTTATTACAATGGTAATATTCTGCAATTAAGTGACCATAGATATTTACTAACTATAAGAAAACACTATTGGATTATAAAAATTTTCAATTATAACTTTTATTAAATTATTCTTATTCCTTGAAAATCAATGATTTTAGGGAAAAATACTCAATAAATGTAGAAAAATAATAGTTTCATTTTTTTACATGCATAAAATCTTTATTTTCACTAATGAGGTATGAACATGATTTTGGAATTTTTTTAATTCATCGGTATAATATGTTATACAGTGGAAAGTTACCAGAATTCTAGTAATTAGATATAATTTTTACTTATAATTACTAAATTTTACAAATTATGACAAATTATAAATAATTATATCTAATCATTACTATCATATACACATTATTACTAATTACTTAAAATTAATAATAATTATTACTAATTTAAATAATAGTTTTCTAACCACTACTCATTATTACTTATTTCAACCAATTTAAACAAATTTAAAAAAAATTATACTAATTAAATATAATTTCTTCAAATTATTAATAATTTAATCTAATTATTACATATTTCTACAAATTTCATTTGATTTCTACTGATTTTGACTCATTATAACAAATTTCAATTAGTTTCTACCCATTTATACAAATTATTACAAATTTATACTAATTATTATTTACGTATATTAATTATTAATTATTTATATATGTTTCTACTAATTTATTACAATTTAAACTAATTATTACTAATTTCAACCAATTATTTCTAATTTCTACTAATTAAAAAAATTATCTACTAATTATTAACTTTTTTTACTAACTATTACTAATTTCTAAATAACTTAAATAATTTATATGACGTATTTGTAATTATTACAAAAGACTAAAACATTCTACTACTTATTAAAAATTCTACAAATTATTTCTCATTACTAATGATTATTAAATATTTATATTAATTTCTAATAACCACAACGAATTATGTCTAATTATTTATAATTTTAGATAATTTATGATAATTAGTAGTAATTATTACTAATTTTTACTAATTATAACTAATTTCTAATAATTTACAATAATTTAAATAAATTGTTTCTAATAATTTAAGGTTTATATTAATTACAAATAATCATTGATAGTTATTTAAAATTACTATTAATTTGTACTATTTATTAATAATTTCGAATAATTATAATTAATTTAAAATAATTATTTCTAATTACTATATAGTATTATTATTTTCATCAATTATTATTAATTTCATAGTAATTAAAACTGGTTTCATACTAATAATTACCTATTGTTCATAAAATGTTACTACTGTTTACTTGTAAGAACCTAAATCTTTTTTTAAGGTTTGGATCTTGATTTTAGGCGGTTTTGAAAAAAATGGAGAATTTGGAATTTTATAAGAACACATCGTGTACATAAGAGTACACACCATGTGTCCTATTAACGCATACAGTTATGTCTTGGGAATGTAGCGGCCGAGATATGACCGTGCGGGGTGATATGGTAGACTGCTAATGTAGGGGGCTAGTTGCAGCAAATACACAACGTGTTCATTAATAATGCATGTCATGTAATTTTTATTTTATTTTAATAATTGGATCATGGTTGCATCTAATCCCCAAAATCATCTTATTTTGTCCTTAGTTTGTCCAAGAGCGAACGAGAGTGACATTTATTCTCCGAGACACTATTTCTCCTTACAAGGTCTGATTCGATCTCCGACAGGTGTGTCAGATTTTTAATGTTGAATGTTTTTGATGTTTTTCTAGATCTTCGACATTCTATGTCTATTTAAAGGCTGGGGTTCAACTATATTGATCGTACAACATTGAGGTAGGTGGTTTGTTGCATTTCGTTGTTTGTCTATGAGTTTATTTGAAAATATTCTGATTACCCATGTTTCAGGTATTTCATGTTAAGGAAATTAAACTTTATTTGATCTACCTTATATTGGTTGTCGGATTAAGGGTTTGTTGATGTTATATTATGTGTAATTGCATGTTTAAGGAACACCCCCTGGGTGTGTTTACTTATTTGAATGTTTAGGGTCATTTGGTCCAAGTTTCCTAGGAGGCATACCTTTTTTCCCTTCCTTGCTTGATAGGATGGAACTGTTTAACTTTTGGAGAGTGTTAAATTCTTGTGATATGTGTTGGAATAGGTTATCCTTTCAGTAGTTGAGATTACATTCGGAATATTGATATCCTTTATACAAGATTTAATTGCACGATGTTGTGAGAAACTAGTGTCTTTGGATCATAAAGATAATTGACGTTGAGTACGTCCTCATACTATCACTTACATATTTCATGCTACAATACCATATGAGGGGTTGATGGTGAGTGCTCCCCCAAAGTTTATATTGTTTACATTACAAGACCACATGAGTAATTTACATTGAGTGCATCCCAAGAGAGTTTCTAGTTAATATGGAAAGACCATAGGTGGAATTGACGGTGAGTACTTCCTCACATGGTCTTTTCCTTTTTATTTCATTACATGGCCAGAGGGGTTATATTGTGTGATCTACCTATAAGCCTAACATAAATATTTAATATTTGTGACACATCTTCCAAGGCATATCACAATCCTAGATTTGTTATTTTTAGGTGATCTTCGGAGATACCTATTTGTGATACTTACTTGATTAAATGTTGAACAATAAATTCTAATGAATGTAAATGGAAACTATTAGATTTTTTACTTTTGTGTACTCATTGTTTTTCTGCTGAATTTACATTATTACATACAATATATACTAACTGACAGTAAGGAAAATATCGTGTGGTTGTTCCCTTCTAGGATTTGTTTCACACCATGTTTGGGTCGTGTTTTTGGGCACAAACAGATTATATGGTCGCAAGTATAGCTAGGAGAAAGTTCTTTTCTACATCAGGTACATGATTGTTGTGGAGATGGAGAGCATGGGACCAAGCTGAGGCTTGCGATGCTATTGGTGTTCAATTGTTTTTTTCATTTGTTTTATTATTTTATTTCAATAATATTTTATTTTTTGTATACTTTCCTAAACATATGTGACATGCATCATTTATATATGTTCTCTAGATGTAATTTACATTGAGTCTTTTGTTGTTTACTTGTTGTGTATTGAATTTTGTATATGAAATTATTTATTAGGTGTTATTCCAATATGAATGCTTTTCCAATGGAAGAACAGTTTCCCCATTATCACACCAAAGTGCCTTACTGCTAATCGGCTGCCTCTGGCATTCCGGGAAATGCGCTTGGGGCCATGTGACCAACCGGGTACGGGGCACCTTTGGGCGGCACCCAAAACATGGACATTAAAAAGTGGTATTAATTAGATTATCTTATACATACTTTTAAGATCCTATAGATAGGGATATAAAGGAATGGGTAGTTGGTAATAAGTTGTATCTAGGAGTAGCTAACCCGCATACAGGGAAAATTTAATTTACCTGGATTACTGCAGCTATTTTCCATTGTTAATTGTTACGGTTGATTTGATTTCACTATTGGGTAATTCGCATGATTTTTGTTGTTATGATCTATTTCATTATGGTTCTATTTTTTGTTGCAACACGATGAGATGAGGGTATTCCGTCTCATGAATCATATAGTCACTTGCTTTAGACAACATTCCATTCATTATTTTCATGCTATTTAGGGTGCATTAAAAATTGCATATTGTTGTGATAGATGTTGTGTTAGAAATTCATGTTTTTGTGATTGATTCATTGATATACTACAAACTATCTGGATAAGGTATCGGGATATGTAACATTTATTTTGTATGGATGTCAAATTTTGGTTATAGAGGTGTTATGTCCCCCCTTGGATTGGAATATGAAACCTTAATGATTCTTTTAATGTTTTTTTGGTCTTACATAGTAGTTTCTGAGTCTTACAAACTAGAAAATACCCAGAACACATGGCGTGTGATGATTAATTCATGCCTTGTATCCTTTTGTTCGATATGAAAATGTTTTTCTTAATTACACTCCTTGTAGATAATGATTGTGTAACTGGCCGTGTGAGTAGGGGCACGTGAATGGGGAACCCTTTGTTGGAAATTTTGTGTATGTAATGAACATGCCAAGTACTTTTTTACCATGTGACCAACTATGTGGGTGAATATATGGGTTAGAAAATTGTTTCATAAACAGATTGTGTACCAGGAGTACACGCCATGTGTTGGTGATCAGTGTACCCAACCGTGTGAACAATGACATGGGATGGTTAAATCCTTCTAGTACACGTTGTCTCTATCATATACACATCGTGTAGTTTTGTTCAATGTGAACAGCGTAGTTCTAGCCATGTATAAGTACTTGGGTGAGAGGGAACATTTAATTACATGTTGTGTCTCAAGGATAAAATGACGTGTGTATGGGGTGCTACATGACTGGGGTTGGTAGAAGTACACGTACATATAAAGGCATAAGGGACTACATATTGCACAAGGAATACCCACCATGTATCCATGTTTTAAAAAACATGATTTTTTTCTCTCTCCTATTCCTTTCTTGAACTTATACGTTTTAGTCCATGATAATCTCTAACTATGGTGAGTGCTTGACCATACAGAGTCATGCCACTCAGACATCCTCTAATTTTATACTAGGTTTGGGGAGATGATCAAACACCGGAAACATTAAACCAGGTACAACCACCAGATCCTCCCATCATTTCTTTAAAGGAACTAGCATTCATCCAATATACTGGTGTCGATGCACAATTCTGAGAATTATTCATGAGGATGATGCAGAAATTCTTGGGAGTACTTTATCCTACCCCATCTATGGCAGTGTTGATATGGGTTTTTGCAGTGGCAGCATCCTCTCACCTTCTCAGGGGATGGAGACACATAGGCTACTGAGTCACGGTTGGAAGCCATTATCTCTATCTTCAAGCATCTCGAGACACCTCCAAAGAGGAGTGTGAAGCTCACAACATATATTCTATGTCATTCCTCTATGAGATTTTGGTATGTGATATAACAAGAAGGACGCCAATGTGTATTTGGCTTGGGCTATGTTCCATAAGACCTTCTATAACTTTTTATAATAGGATACCGTGAGAGCTAACTGATCCACATAGTTCATGAGTTTGGAGAAGGGTAATCTCTATTTCGTGGAGTAATCGTATCCCCTAACAGAGTTGCAATGCATCACACCCATTCTGAGGGGTGATGAGTTATTTATTACCTGAATGATTGAGGATTCCCTCAGGAATTACATCTTATCTTCGGTAAACATTTTTAGGATGACTTCTATATATTCTATAGTCAAACAAGTGCTGATCACCAAGCAGAACCAAAGGAATTCTAATGTTGTGGGCTAGGGCGGTTCAGCATCCCAAGTTGGTACTCTTCCGACTCACATTAGGAAGTGTCGTTGGGAGTCTACGCGGAGATATCTGAGTCGGTGGAATTTTCCTTCGGGTATCCAGGTGGTGTGCTACTTGTGCGAGAAGGGTATACAAAAGAAACCTTAGTGACCAAGAGACCCAATTGAGTGCTGATCTTGCAGAAAATTAGACAACTTTAGCATTTCTACACTGCCCTCATTCCTGAAGCTAGTGAGGGTGATCTATTTTGACTCGTCATACAAGAGATGGACCATCCGTCCCACATCATATTGGGTCCTAGAATTCTTTAGTCCATTTAGGAGGAGGTGGTGGTCATGGCCTTAGTGGTAAACATAGTGTTTTCACCAAACACTAGGTGGATCACCTCAGGGATCTCATACAGATTCACAGGGCAACGACTTAGGTTAGGCTTTTGTGCTAGATCAGATTCATAAAGATAATGATCTTGTACCCAATATGGTTAGAGGTATGATTTTGGTTGCCTTAGTTTTATCTTATACTATTTTCAATATAGGTGCACCCATAGAAAGATATTGTTTCCTATTGTGGATATCTCTGGGCTCTATATCATTACATCTGATGATATCATGACACTGGACACTATGTGGTGGACTAGAAATTCTAGTTAACATCAGTTCATGGAGCTCCCTTTTGAGTTTGGTGGGTTTCACTTATTATGGGACTGTTATATCTTACAGTTGATGGGCTATGACATCATTCTCACGATAGACTGGTTAGTTCCCTTCCAGTTTGTTTTTGTTTTCTATCAATATAGGGTGAGTTTCACGTCACCATAGGGTAGAATGTTTCTACATAAGGTCGAATGGGATGACCAAGTGAGTAGAGCTGGACCTGAGCATCTCAGGTTGAGAGGTGTTACAGCCCAGATTTCTAGTCTATATCTGGATGACCATGGGACATCACAAATAGACATTCCTCTAGTGTTCGATCATTTCAGATATGTCTTTCCACACCACTTTTTAGGTTTGACTCCTGATCTTGATGTAGACTATCTATTGATCTTAAGTTAGGGGCAGTAGTGGTGTCCATTCCTTTTTATAGGATAGATACAATAGGGATGTAGGAGCTCAAGAAGATGTTGGAGGAGTTATAGGAAAAGGGTTTAATAAGACCTAGTAATTCTCCTTGGGGTTTGCCTATCCTATTTACAAAGAATGCATACATTACCCTCATACCTTTTGTGTATTATCAAGAGGTGAACCATTTGACTGTTAAGAACTGATATAATTTTCCGAGGATTGATGATTTCTTTAATCATCTTCAATAAGTCTGGGAATTCTCGAAGATTGACCTGAGATCTAGTTATCATCATTTTCACATTATACAATCATATATACATCTTAGGGAATTTAGGAGTAGCTATAGTGTATAGAGGTTTTCATTTATGCCATTTTGTCTCAGAAATGCACCAACAGTTATTATTTCAATGATGAACCGAGTGTCCCATCCAAACTTGGACTCCATTTTTGTGGTTTTCATGGTATATATCTTGGTGTACTCTCAAACTCGACATGACCATCCTATCCATCTTGATATCGTTTTGAGTACACTGAGAGAACATCAATTATATGCTAGTCTCTCAAAATGCCACTTTTGGATGGAGTAGATTCACTTCTTGGGTCATGTAATCACAGATAAAAGAGTATCAGTAGACCCAGAGAAATTGAGGGAATTTTTTTCCTTGGATATGTTGAAGAATTTCATCGAGGTATGGAGTTTTCTTGTGCTGGATGGTTACTACAGTTGTTTTATACAATATATTTCACACTTCGTAGTACCACTAATGGGTCTGACTAAGAAGGATGTGAAGTACTCATGGTTAGATTCTTGTGAGTCATCCTTTCAGGTGCTGATGGGAAGGTTTAATTCAAAACCGATACTAGTCTTGACAGATCTGGGAATGAGTCTCATTATTTACTATGATGCATCAGTTATTGGGCTCGGAGTAGTGCTTATGTAGGGGGAAGGAGTCGTTCTATACGGGTCTCAGCAGTTGAGGCCATATGAGAGAAATTACCTGATGCAAAATCACGTGTTTGTTGTAGTTGTTCATGCCTTGTGTTGTTGGGGACATTAACTTTTAGGAGAGAATTTTATGGTGTTCACTGAATGCAAAAGTCTCATTAATATCTTTACCCTGTGTTACCCAAATTTGAGACAGCGAAGGTGGGTTGAGTACCTTAAGTCCTTTAACATTGATATTTCTTACACATCGGGGAAAGGCAACACGGTGGATGATGTGTTGAGAAAGAGGAATCAGATACAGAAAGTTTAAAAGGATAGCAGTGAGTGGATTCTTATGGATCTATTCTATGAGATGAATTTGGATGTTCATTATAGACAGAGGAATAATTTTCATTCGTTTGTTGCTTTTACCTCTACTATTCTATATCAAGTTAAAATGGTGTAGCTATCAAATTATAAAGGCCCTATCCTACGGGAGAGTGTGTCATGCGAGCACCCTAATCCTGGGTGGACTATAGGTGAGGATGAGATCATGTGCTTCCATGGATGAATATGGATATCAATAAAAACACGTGAGGATATTTTGCGGGATATTCATTCCTTATCTTGGACAGTTCATACTAGAGTCACAATGATGTATCATGATCTACACCGTCAGTATTGGTGGCTAGTTATATAGAGATATGTTGTTGGTTTTGTTTTAAGATGTTCAACCTGTCAGCAGGTGAAGGTAAAGCATTAGCGACCGAAATGGATTTAATAGAAGTTACCCATTCTTGAGTGGATGCGGAATGATTTTGCAATGGACTTCATGATGGGTTTACTGAGGTCACCTAGAGGGAATGATGCAGTTTAGGTTGTTGTTGACATACTCAAGAAGGATGCAAACTTCCTACCAATCAAGGATACCTTCAGTGTTGATGGGATAGAAAGGTTTTACATTCTAGAGATTGTACGATTTCATGGGGTTCCACACTCTATAATTTCAGATAGGTAAGCCCTCTTTTCTTACCGTTTTTTTAAGGGCTACATAAGGCTTTGGGTACACAATTAATTTTGAGTACAGCTTACCATCACCAAACATATGGCCAGTCAGAGCACATGATTCAGGTACTAGAGGACATTTTAAAGCATGTTTCCAAGATCTTGGATGTTCTTGGGAGATTCACTTACCTCTTGTGTATTTTTACTATAATTATAGTTTTTAAGAAACTATTCAAATGTAACATTTTTAGGATTTTACAGTTGGCCATGTCGATCACCCCTATCTTCGATATAGGTAGGAGAGGCAGCTATGCTAGGACCTCATCATTTCCCAGAGACAACAAATAATGTGGAGATGATTCAGAAAAGTATGTCTACAACACAGTCACAACAGAAGTCTTATGTTGATTGACAAAGATGAACTCTAGAATTTAAGGTTAGGGATCATGTTACGTATCACACCGAGGTTTGGAAACAAAAATATTAATATATATAGACCGCATTCATTGAGAAACGATGGAATATTTGAGGTTTTGGAGAGAGTCGGGCTGGTTTCCTATCGTTTGCAATTACATCATAGGTACTGGGCTATGCACGACGTCTTCCATGTTTCCTGGCTACATAGTAACTTCTCAGACCCATATCATGTTTTCTACCCGAGTAGGTTTAGTTAGAGGTGGAAATATCGTTTGAGTAGCATCCTATCTGGATTGTGGATCAATGTTTGAAGGTTCTCTATGGCTGGTCAGTTCCTCTTGTATGGGTGTTGTGGTAGCATGACTGAGCGTAAGACAAGACTTGGGAGAGGCAGACCGATATGCGATCGCAATGGCCAAAAATGTTTGAGGGTTCCTATTTTCGACCTAGATAGGGAAATTCAGAGATGAATTTCTTTAAAGGGGGTGTTTTTATGATCCTGCATCTTTTTTTCAGGTATGGATCTTGTTTTTGGATGGTTTTTATAAAATGGGGAGAATTTGGAAATTTCACATGTATACGGCACATAGTTAGGAGTTAATGATGTGTATCATGCTATCGCGTACAGTAGTGTCTTAGTCATGTAACAGCTATGAAATTGTTTTGTGCGGTGACTTGGTAGACTGCTAATGTCAGGGCCCAGTTGAGGAAAATACATGACATGTTCATTAATAGTACATGCCATGTACTTTTTCTATTATTTGACTAATTGGACTAGGGTCACGTCTAATCCCAAAGAATCATCTTCTTCTATCCTTGGTTAGTCCAGGAGTAACTGAGATCCAGAATTCTTCTCTGAGCCACCATTTCACCATAAAATGTTTGATTTGATCTTTGGCGGGTGTGGTGAAATTCCACCAGTGAGTCAATCCTTTTTCTAGATCCTCTCCTCCGAATTTCCTCTCTCTCTCAAGTTTTTCAAGGTTGAACATTTTTGACATTTTTCTGGATCTAAGAGATTCTAGGTTTATTCAAAGGATGAGCTTCAACTATATCGATCGTCCAACATAGAGGTAGGTTGTTTGTTTCACTTTTTTCATTGTCTTTGAGTTTATATTCCAAAGTGACAATTACCCATGATTGGAGTATTTCAGGTTTATGAAATTGAACCCCATTTTAACTTCTTTAGATCTATTATGAGATTATGGTTTTGTTGATGTGATATTATGTGTATTTTCATGTTTAAGGATCACCCCATGGGTGTTTTTACTTGTTTTAATGTTTAGGGTCGTTTAGTCTTGGTTTCCTATGATGCATACCTTTTTTCCATGCCTTGCGTGAGAGGATGAAACTATTTGAATTTTTTTTCTTGTTAAATTCTTATGATATGAATTGGAATTGTTTATCCATGTAGTAGTTGAAATTAGTTTTTTATGAATGATATCACTTATGCACAATTTTAGTTCATAGGAGTGTGAGAACCTAATGTAGTTAGACTATGGGGGGAATTGACATTGAGTGCTTCTCAGAGCGTCTGTTATATTTTTCACGTTATGAGACCAACATAGGGTGTACTCCCTAATTTTGTATATAGTTTACAATAAAATACTACAAGGGTAATTGACGTTGAGTGATTCAATAGAGATTCTATAGTTATTGTGGAAATACCATAGGAAGTACTGACAGTGGGTGATTCCTCAGAGTGTCTTTGACTTTTTATTCCATTACATGGCATGTGGGGTTAGACTGTGTGAGCTTCCAAGATGGCTAACATTAATATGGAATGTTTGTGATGCGTTTTCCAAGACAAAGCACATGCTTAGATTCGGTCTTCATAGTTAGTCTTCTAAGATACTTGTTTGTGATACTTGATTAAATGTTAAACATTAAATTCTAGTAAATGTAAAGGTAAACTATAAGATTTTTTACTTTTATGTACTCATAGTTTCTTAGATTCGTTTCCATTATTTCCTTATATATATACTCACTAATAGTTAGGTAGAGATCCTATGGTGGTTTCTTACTAGGATTCATCTCACACACTATTTGTGTCTTATTTTGGGACCCATACAGATTATATGGTTGCCTATTTAGATAATGGTAAGCATTCTTCTACATCAGGTACATGATTTTTGTGGAGCTGTAGAGCATGGGACCAAGATGAGGCTTGCGATGCTAGTTGTGTTTATTTGTTTTATTTTTCATTTGGATTAGTATTTTATTAACAGGATATTGTCTTGTTTGGAATCTTTCATAAACATATGTGAGATGGATCATTTTTAAATTTTCTTCAGTTTTTATTTACATTACATATTCCACTCTTTACTTGTGGTGTATGGTATTTTTCTTTGGCTACTGTTTATTATTTTTTATTTCATTGTGCATGCTCTACCAAAGGGGGAATAGTTTCCCCACTATCACACCCAAACCCATTGCTGCTAGTCGACATCCTCTCATATTCAGGGAAATGTGATTAAGGCCATATGACCAATCGGGTACAGGGAACCTTAGTGCGGCTCCCAGAATAGGGATGCTACATTACTAAATATCAATATTTTTACTGATTATTACTCTTTTTTTACTAATTATTACAAAATATTACTATTTTTACAAATTATTATTAATATTTTAGAATTACTTGTCTTTTGAATTTTTTAAATTTAATTTTTATCATTTTTTATATTCTACAAAAAACTAAATTAACATTTTAAAAAATATTATTATTATTAAATAAATTAATTAATAATTTTACAATGAAAATTTAAAAAAAATTAAAATCTACATTAATTTTATATTCAAAATAATAACAAAGTGAACAAATAAAAATATAAATTAAATTATAATAAAATATAACTCATGTGAATATAATTAAAAACTAAAAAATTTATTTATAGGAAAAAAATCTATAATAAAAAATGACATAATTTTTTTTCAAAAATACATTATAACTGGGGATTGGAATGAAAAACATAGATCTTTAACTAAAAACTTATTCTGAAAAATTTCAGACAATGAGATAGAATAGTGATTGAGAGGGTCGAATATTTTGATAATGAATGGGGTGTGGTATTTATATAGTGTACATTTTTAGGCAGTAGTTTATTTTTTTAGGATTTCCCATTGAAAATCATATGATAGATATTTTTGACGAAACATGTTATATGTGTCTATTATTTGGGATATAATCAATACCCACCGCAATGGATTTTTACCATAAAAAATTTGTTTCATATTTGAAAACTATTTTTGATGGAAGCAGTTTATTTTTTTAGGAATAAACATGCTGAAAAATACTTTAGGATAGCCATAGATATCAATTAACAATGATTAATTTAGAAAACATATTTATGAAATTATATCTTTGTTCGTTAGAAATTATCCTCCCCCACCATTGAGAGCGTAGTGGATAAAAACATTTTTTTGGGAAAAATGATTACCATAAATACTCATCACGAAAAAACACTATTTTTTGTGGAACAAAAACACTAACACAAAAAAAAATTCAGACCAATTTATTCAATGGATGTAACGCCCCAACCCTAGTTTCCCAGAGTCGGTGCATTATTTTATTACATTGGCATGATCACAAAGAAATCATGTCTCAAATGACCGATCCGTTTAGTATCCTTGGAAACAAGATTCATAAATATGTTCAACATTACAGTTTGAAGAGAAATACTACAAAAATAAATTTCATTTGAGGCACCCAAGACTCCTAGTTTATGCGTATAGGTCACTCATAACTAACTTCTTCATATCCTGGGAAAAATAAAACATTGAAAGGGGTGAGATCAAACACTCAGTAAGGGTAAGTAATACAGCGGAAAATGACATAAATATTATGCATGATAAATAATTGAAACCACATGAATTTACCAATAATAAACATGAATACTTTAATGGCATGAATATGATCTAAGTAAGTAATGTCATAATAAAACATAATCATGGGTATTCTACTAATCGATTGACCACATGAAACATCAAAATTATTTCCATAATGAGGGATTGTATAATGTCGGACATTCTGAAACATTTTGTCAAGTCCTCCGCCAAGACGTCTAAAATGATTAAGGCCTTGACGAAAACCATAAATCAAAATGGGAAAGGGCCTCGGCCAATTCCTCATCTAGTTGTATCATGAGACCTACTGATACATCGAGGAGCTATAGAGGGATCCACCCATCACTTACTAAGTCCAATACATTCCTCATATGAAAAGGATTAAACATTTCATAAACATTCATATTAAAACTAGCATACGAAATTTCAATACTTTAACCATAAATCATGAATGGTATAAAAATAGCGCATCCACATTCAAACATATCACAAAACCTTCAATACAATATGAGAGTTTTGTATCATAATAAATCAACTTCAAATAGACTTAAAATCCATCAAAGGATGTTGACATAGATGAAATCGAAACCCTTTTTAGAGAAATATCTCTTTCTATTTGAAATCATTTAAGAGTTACATAATTATAAAATAAAACATTTACTTTGAAAATTTCTTATAATATTTTAAGGGAATCTTTAACGAGTATATAATGGTATAAAATAGCCGCACCCGCAGTATAAGTTAATAAATACATTCTTACCTTAATTTTGTCGAAAAGGTTAAAAAGGACCTTGTTTGCAAAATGATGGAAAGATTCCTTTATAAAATTCAATAAAAAGTCAAACAAGGATATAAATGACAATAGAAGATATTCTGTAAAATAGTAGGAATGTTTTGAAATATATTTTTATGAATCATGGATGTGGATGATAAAGAGGTCCCAGCAGATAATTATGTATAAACAACCTCAGATATTGAAGAGATTGTGAAATAAAGAATTACTAAATTGGTAACTTACGAAACATACACCCCATGAAAGAGGTATCATACAATGAATATGTAAATACACATATATTAACATGTATTACCCAAAGGATACAATTATGGGCAGTACATACACCACACCAAAGGTAATAGTGGCAATATGTCATGAATCTCACGAGAATAAAGATTGAGATGAAAACCCCTTACCTTGTACTTTTCCTGGGTTGAGGGTAGGTTAACTTCCTTTATGATTGTGAAATAATTGTTATTAAATTATTCAAGAATCATATACATTAATATGATATCATATATGATCTTTTAATATTGTTTTGTTAATAATATCTTAGTATTATCGTCGTTTCGGGTGTGAACTTACTCGTTTTCTTTTATATGTTTTGTGATATATGTCATGTTTATTATGGATAGGATGTATCTTATTCATATCCAGAATGATATCAAGTCCTTAAAAATTATTTTTAATAATCAAATGAGAATTATACTTGAATGGATATGATGGAGAATGAATCTCATCGCGTTCGTGGAGACGGTAGTCCATACGTACGCACGAGCGACAATATCATTATTTTAATATTAAAATAATATATAATTGGATGGTATATCATATATACAGAATCATTATCATTTTATATTTACTATTTACATGAATTAAACATCATTATTATACCCATTCAAATAATAGTGTATTGAATAACAATTACACCACGACGTGGAGACGGTAAGCTGTACGTACACACGTATGATGACATGTCATTCAAAGGATAGATAGAATACTGAATATGGTTGTAAAATATTTATAATAACATCTCAGTATATTTAATATAATGAAGTTATTATTTTATAATGGAAATAAAAAATAAATAAGAAGTTGAAGAAGAAAGGAACTTGAAAGATGGTGGTGAAAACATTACCTCTTCTTCGGGTTCTTCCTTTTGATTTGATCAAAAGGGATCCTTAGGTTGGATTTATGACCAAACTAAGGCCTCTAAATTGATGTGAGGGAAGTTGAGAGAATAATTGAGAAGGGATTGGACGAACCAAAAGGCTATGAAGGTATGAATAATTGGATATAAGTGGTGTCCTTTTATAAGGGGGAGGACGTGCTCTTTAGAAAAAATATAAAGTATTAATTTATAATAAAATCATATTCGGTTTATAATGGCTAAAAAGTGGATTATTGAAATTATATTATGGGAATGGGTCTAATTACTTTCCTCCAAAAAAATTTATATAGGTTTTGGTCATTATATTAACCTTATCTTTTAGTTTTAACTCTTGGTTAATTAGTTTAACACTTAACATGTCTCTTTGTATTTTTATAATATATGGTTAATAAAAGTACTATATACATCCAAGAGACCCAAAAGTGGTCCGTTAATGATACAAATATCATTATATAAGTCATTTTTCCGAACCTTAGATTTTTAATAATATAATATCAATTAATAATATACTATTTGTTTTAAAAACTCATTTATGTCAATTTTGACACTATTCAAAAATTGATTTTTTGTTAAAGTCTTGAAAACATTCTGAATTCAAAAAAAAATCATTTAAGCAATCATAACATGTCATATTAACCAATAAAATTCGTTTATGTCATCAAAATTTTCAAATTATATTTATTATAACATTTATAATACCAATTATTTGATTCTTTCATTAATAAGGAAAATATTGCGTCAATATTGTGTCATATATATTTTTAATTTTTCAATGTCTAAAAATTATAAATAAAATAAAATTACGTAGGAAATATATTTATATTTCTAATGAATATTTATAGTCTAAAATATAATATAGATAATCCTATGTAAAAATTGATTTTCTAAAAGATATATGCTTATGTCATTTTTGTATTTACATTAACTTAATTAATATAAAGTTCTATTATCACATACAAGTGGATCCATGGGGTCCCAAAATCGACCCAAAAATTCCCATGGTCGGACATGTATCAACCAATAGGGTTAAGACACGTTCTAGGGTAATTTATTATTATTATTATATTTTTTTTACCCTTATTTACTGGGTTTACCCTTTAACCATGGTAAATAAAATATTTACCGAAGTCATTATTCAAAATGTCTACAAATAAAAGTTACCTATTTACACAATTTGGACATCCTGATTCCAAATATTGAGTCCATTTTTTAGAATTAAAAACAGAGAAATGGCAGAAATTAATTTAAAATTAAGTCCCATTGTTAAAACAAAAAGCATGTTTTTAAGAGATAATAACATTCAAAAGATTGACACTTGTTTATGTCCGGTTTAAATGTGAAATTATTTCCATTGAAAGACATTGTATTAAATGGTAAAAATATATTCTAAATATACTATAAAACCACTCAAATTTATAATTTATCACTATTAATTATTTTGATTAAAAAAGTTGTTTTTAATTAAAATTTAGTAATTTTCACTATTTATCAAAATATAAAAGTTATCTGAAAAGTACCAAAATTTCACCCTATGATATTTTTGATATTATGAATCCAAAAAATAATTCCATTTAGATAGATAAATTTTATAAAATTTCAAAAAGTGGGTATTACTATTCATAATGCCTACTTTGATTGGTTGTGGTGTGTGTGTTAGAACTCGAAGTTGCGCACAACACGCGCTGCTATATTATTCAAAGAGAAGCGTACCGTAGAAGCTTGGCATGTTAAATTCTCCCCTCATTAAATAAATTGAGTCATCTCAATTTGAAATTGTTTTTAGAAAATAAATGTTTGAAAATAAAAAATATCTTTGTGGGAAAACCCACATCGGAAATTGGGTTAATAAAATTTAGTCTTAATAGGAGGAAAATAGAAATAAAAGGGTCACCAAAAAATTATGATATCAATTTTGAGAACATTGGTGGAAATTAAAGACACATAATTGGAGGAAAAATGTAAATATTTATAGGGAGTGATTGAGGTCATCAATCACAAACAAGTGTAAAGATTTGAGGGCCTCAAAGCCATCAATCTATGATGATT
Source organism: Viscum album (assembly GCA_963277665.1). Taxonomy (NCBI): domain Eukaryota; kingdom Viridiplantae; phylum Streptophyta; class Magnoliopsida; order Santalales; family Viscaceae; genus Viscum; species Viscum album. The sequence goes on from OY728131.1 coordinate 932,520,621, forward strand.
TAAAATATCATCAGTTCAAAAAAACATAAGGTATTAGGATAACAATTTTTTTTTCTTAATATCTCTTCTATATAGAATTAATTTATACATAGAATAAGATAAATATATATATATATACATCTTGACAACTAGAGTTTTCATCCTTCAAATAATATCTACCACAAACTCATCTTTCTCTCTAAAATAAAATAGAACTCAAAAATATTATATTTATCCAAATAATAAAAGGTTCTAATAATTAACACATACCATTATAATGAAAAAAATAATTTGTAATAACCAGGGACTTGCTGTAGGCTAGTGGTAGGTAATAAAGGCATGTCGTACTATGGTTGTCAGTTCGATTCTTGCAGCTTTGTCCGACGCGATGGGTAATCGCCCGGCCTGCAGGTTGTCCTTTTTATAAATATCCAAAAATAATATCAAACTAGAATTATTCAAAATACTTCTGTCCAAGTCCAAAATTTATAAGGAAGGTAAACACAATGAAGATCCTTTTTCAATAGAATAACATGTGAACACCCTCATCGTGTATTATTTTAAAACATGGTAACATCTTGAATTACCATAAAACCTTATTGATTACATTCATGCTCCCTTATTCTTTTTATAATACTTTATATACTCCTTATATCCAAAAAGGTTGTAAACTCCAACACTGATGGAATATACAAATCATTAATCAGTTTCATGGTATTCAAGGATATCTAATATAATTTACACAAATCAACCATCTCTTATTCCAAAATCAGTACCTCAATATTAGTACCATATTAAGGTATATCATTCCTTCAACCATGTAATTTCCAAAAAGTTTAAGTCACTATAGAGTCTCTTTTATTAGTAGCTTAAAATATCAAATACTCAATGAAATAGAACTACAGTACAATCCTTATATATATATATCACATTATTCATATAACTAGAATATTGTTCTTGAATCCAAAACACAAATACAATAATTATTCAACTTCAACTGTAGTAACAACATAATATTTTCGTTGTTCTCTTGGACCTTTTTAAGGTAGGTTTTCTTGGAGCTTAGGAAATTAATTTTCATAATGCCCCATTTCTCTACAATTATAGCATTCAACATCGGTAGCGTCCTTCTTTCCTTTACAATTACCAGCTTGATGGCCCTTCTGTCCACATTTGTAGCACACTCCTTTTCCTTTTAGATATCCACCAGGGTGCTTCCTTCCGTAATTGTCATAGGGTGGAAATTAAATTCTTCCCATTCTTCCATGTTTCCTTATTTCCTTTCCTAGAGTGTTCAGCATATCTCTTTGTTCTCATGCTTGATTTAAAGTCATTAGACTTAGAGAATTCCATTTTTGTCTTGATTTCACATGACAAAATATCTTCGTATGATTAGAATTATTGTGATTCTAATGCTTGATGGAGAAATGGTTTTAACCCATCAAAGAAACAATAAATAATTCTTCTTGGGTTTTGTATATAATCTTCAGCATACCTCGCTAACCTTGTAAAGTTAACCTCATACTTCTTGACATTCTAATCCTCCTTTTGCCTCAGACTCAGAAACTGCCTTTCCATATCTGTTCGATGGTCATGAGGAAATTATTTTTATAATAAAATATCTTTAAATTTCCTCCATTATATATTTTATACTTAATCAACTTCCTTTGTATTTTGAATCAAGGACCACCATTGGTCAGCATCTCCAGTGAGGCGGTAAACTTCCATGACAACTTTTTCCCTTTTGCTACTCCCCAAAGCATGGAATATTTTCTCTAAGAAGTTTATCCATTGCTCAACCACTAATGGATTTTTACTCCCATTGAATTTCGGTGGTTGTTTCCTCATGAATTGATCTAACATTGATCCTCCATGTTGTGGATCAGGGTGCTCTATACAGGTAAGGTTATTATTCATAACATGAGTGAGTTGCCCCAGTATGGTGATTAGCTGATCAGCACCAGTTGCATCACCAGCTCCACTATAATTTTCTTGATTAGGAGGTAAATACTGACATGGAGTACGTGCGTTGACACGATTTCCATTCCTTCTACTGGGTTCCATTTCCAAATAATTGCATAAACTAGATTCGTTTATGAATCAAAATACATAATTCCAAACATGTAAAATACCTAACGTCAATTTATGAATATAATCGATAAACATAAAAATGTTTTATTTGAGAAAGTATATACTCATAAACCCTTCATAATGGTTTGTAAAGAAAATGAGAATTATCCTAATCATATCCCCTGGGAGTGTCATAACCAAGAGTGCAGCAAGGCCTGTTGTCGTGCACCAGTTTCCGTTCGAGTCTAGCTCAAAGTGGTGTTTTCGGGTTTTACCCCTAGGTACAGCTGTGACAGAGCCGCCTCTACCTTACCATATCCAGATAGGGATGTATTGCTCAGAAAACTCACAAAATCTCTACAATACCAAAATTCTAGGAAGTTTATCTATACTAATCCTCGTAGTCTATCTTAGGGATATGTGCTCTAATCAGCGTTTATCTAAATCTAGTTTCCAAGGTTTGTACTAAACTTCCTTTGATACCAACTATAACGCCCCGACCCTAGTTACCTAGAGTCAGGGCATTATTTCATAACATTGGCATGATCACAAGGAAATCATGTCTCGAAAGACCGATCAGTTAAGTAGCCTTGAAAATAATATTCATACATATGTTCAACTTTACATCTTGAATAGAAATACAACAAAAATATATTTCATTAGAAGAATCCAAGCCTCCTAGATTATGCATGAAGGTCACTCATAACTAAATTCTTCATATCCTGGGGAAAATAAAACATTGAAATGGGTGAGCTCAAAATCTCAGTAAGGGTAATTAATACAGTGGAAAATTACATAAATATTAAGTATGGTAAATAATTGAAACCACATGACTTTACGAATAATAAACATGAATACTTTTATAGAATGAATATGAGTTGGGTAGGTAATGCCATAATAAAACATAATCATGGGTATTCTACTAGTCGAATGACCACATGAACCATCAATATTATTTCCATAATGAGGGAATGTATAATACCAGACATTCTGAAACATTTTGTCAAGGCCTCAACCAAGACGTCTAAAATGATTAAGGCCTCGGCCAAACCCATAAATCAAATTGGGAAAGGGCCTCAGCCAATTACACATCTAGTTGTCTCATGAGACCTACTAATGCATCGAGAAGCTATAGTGGGCTCCACCTGTGACTTACTAAGTCCAATACATTCCTCATATGAAAAGGTTTAAACATATCATACACATTCGTATTAAAACTATCATACGAAATGTCAATACTTTAACAATAAATCATGAATGGTATAAAAATAACACATCCACAGTGAAACATATCACAAAACCTTCAATACAATATGGGAGTTTTTTATCATAATAAATCAACTTCAAATAAATTTAAAATCTATCAATGGATGTTGACATAGATGAAATCAAAACCCTTTTTAGAGAAATATCTCTTTATATTTTCAAATCATTTAAAAGTCACATAAATATAAAATAAAACATTTACTTTGAAAATATTCCTATAAGATTGTAAGGGAAGCTTCAACGATTTTATAATGGTATAAAATAGCCGCACCCACCGTATAAGTTAAAAAATACATTCTTACCTTAATTTTTTCGAAAAGGTTAAAAAGGACCTTGTTTGGAAAATGAAGGAAAGAATCCTTTATAAAATTATTATAAAAAGTAAAACAAGGGTATAAATGAATTTAACACATATTCTGTAAAATTGTAAGAATGTTTTGAAATACATTTTCAAGAAACATGGATGTGGATGATAAATAGGTCCCAGTAGATAATTACGTATAAACAACCTCAGATAATGAAGAGATTGTGAAATAAACCTTTACTAAATTGGTACCTTACTAGACATAGACCCCATGAAAGAGGTATCATACAATGAATATGTAAAATACACATAAATTAAAGTGTATTACACAAATAATACAATTTTGGGCAGTACATACACCTCACAAAATGTAATAGTGGCAATATGGCATTAATCTCACGGGAATAAGGAGTGAGATGAAAACCCCTTACCTAGTACTTATCCTGGGTTGAGGTTAGGTTAACCTCCTATATAATGGTGAAATAATTTTTATTAAATTATACAAGAATCATATACATTAATATGATATCATATATGATCTTTTGACATTGCTTTGTTAATAATATCTTAGTATTATCGTCGTTTCAGGTGTTAACTTACTCGTTTTCTTTTATATGTTTTGTTACATAAGTCATGTTTATTATGGATAGGTTGTATCTTATTCATATCCAGAATGATATCAAGTCCTTAAACATTATTTTTAACCATAAAATGAGAATTATACATGAATGGATACGATGGAGAATAAATATCATCGCGTTCGTGGAGACGGTAGTCCATACGTACGCACGAGCGATAATATCATTCTTTTGATATTTAAATAATATATAATTGGTTGGTGTATAATATATGCAGAATAATTATCATTTTATATTTACTATTTACCTGAATTACACATCATTATTATACCCATCCAAATAATAGTGTATTGAATAATAATTAAACCACGATGTGGAGACGGTAAGCCGTACGTACGCACGTATGGTGACATGTCATTCAAAGGATGGATAGAATACTGAATATGGTTGTAAAATATATATAAAAACATCTCAGTATATAGAATATACTGAATCTATTATTTTATAATAGAAATAACAAATAAAGAAAAAGTTGAAGAAGAAAGGAACTTGAAAGAGGGTGGTGAAAACATTAACTCTTCTTCGGGTTCATCCTTTGGATTTGATCAAAAGTTCTCCTTAAGTTGGATTTCTGACCAAAATAATGCCTCTAGGTTGAATTGAAGGATGTTTAGAGAACAATTGGGAAGGGGTTGGCCGAAAAAAAATTCTTTTAAGGTATTAATAATTGGTTAGAAGTGGTGTCCTTTTATAAGGGGGAGGATGGGCTCTTTAGAAAAAACTTAAAGTATTAATTTATAATAAATTCATATTCGGTTTATAATGGATCCAAAGTTTATTATTCAAAGTCTATGGTGGGTATGGGTATAAATCCTTTCAACCAATATATTTTAGACAGGTTGGGGTCATTATATTAACCTTATATTTTATTTTTAACTCTTAGTTATTTAATTTAACACTTACCATGTCACTTAGTATTTTAATAATTTATTGTTAATAAACATACTATATACATCCAAGAAACCACCAAGTGGTCTATTAATGATACAAATATCATTATATAATGCCTTTTCCCAAACCTTAGATTTATAGGAATATAATATCAATTAATAATATAATATTTTTTTTAAAAACTCATTTATGTCAATTTTGACACTATTCAATAATTGATTTTTTGTTAAAGTCTTAACAACTTTTTTAATTTAAATAAAATTCATTTAAGCAATCCTAACATGTAATATTAACAAATAAAATTCTTTTTTGTCATCAAAATTTACAAATTATATTTATTTTAACATTTATAATACCAATTATTTGATTTTTTTCATTAATAAGGAAAATATTGCATCATTATTGTGTCATATATATTTTTAATTTTTCATTGTATAAAAATTATTAATAAAATACCATTATGTAGGAAATATTTTTAGATTTATAATTAATATTTATAGTTGGAAATATAATATATATAACCCTATGTAAAAAATGTTTTTCTAAAAGATATATGTTTATGTCATTTTTGTATTTACTTTAACTTAATTAACATAAAGTGTCATTATCACATACAAGTGGATCCATGGGGTCCCAAAATCAACCCAAAGATGCCCAGGGTCGGAAATTTATCAACCAATTAGTATTAGACACGTTTTAGGGTAATTTATTATTATTATAATATTATTTTTTACCCTTATTTACCGGATTTACCCTTTAACAATGTTAAATAAAATATTTACCGAAGTAATTATTGAAAATGTATAAAATTAAATGTTACCTATTTAAAAAATTTTAATATCCTGATTCCAAATATGGAGTCCATTTTTCTAAATTCAAAACACATATGTGGTAGAAATTAATATAAAATTAATTCCCGTTGTTAAAACAAAAAGCGTGTTTTTAAGAGATAATAACTATCAAAAGATTGACACTTGTTTATGTCCAGTTTAAATGTAAAATTATGTCCAATGACCAAAATTTTATTAAATGGTAAAAATATATTCTAATTATACTTTAAAACCACTCAAATTCAAAATTTATCACTATTAATTATTTTCATTAAAAAATTTGTTTTAAATTAAAATTTAGTAATTTTCATTACTCATCAAAATATAAAAGTTATCCGAAAAGTACCAAAATTTAACCCTAGGCTATTTTTGATATTAAGAATCCTAAAATAAATTCCATTTTGATATATAAACATTATTAAATTTCAAAAATTGGGTATTACTTTTCATAACGGCTACTTTGATTGGTTGTGGTGTGTGTGTTAGAACTCGAAGTTGCGTACAACACACGCTACTGTATTATTCAAAGAGAAGTGTACCGTAAAATCTTGTGGTGTTAAAATGGACATCATTTCATTCCCAATATATAATTTTTTATTTTGTGTTATTGAGATTTAATATTCCATAATTGGTTCATAGTATTACAAGATATTATTATTGATTGACAATGATTTTATTATGATGGCCATGAAGGAAGTATTATCATGTATAACTAAATTAAAATTTGTAGGATATGTAATTATTAAATTAGACCTATATTGATATTAATATGAAGAAATTAATTTAGAGGAACTAATTTTGGTTTTCCTGGACATTTTTGTGTGGTTTGTAATATGGATGAATTATTGGTAACTGAGTTCAATTATTACCAAAATGGTGTAAAAAATATACTGTCATTGACAAAGATATTATTATACATAAAATACAAGGTTTTTAAAAGGGGTAATATTAGAGATATTAGAGGAAATAGTATAAAGAAATTTTTATAGATGGTAATATGGAGTTTCTCAAATAATATATGATTCTTTTAACACACTCTATTTTTTTATCCCTCTCAATTTTTTTCTACATTGGTTGGGTTTGAATATTGGAATAAAGAGATTAGGGGATAAAGGGATAGTCTTATTTATCAAGGGTTGTGATTTATTTTATTTTAAATAATTTATTTATTTATTTTATATTTTTATAAATGCCACAACATATTAAATCCCTATATAATGTGAATCTCATAGTAGAGTCATTATTAAGGGGTTTATGACATCTGGAATAAGGTCATTACACTTACCATAAAACTATTATTTAGCCACTTCACCCCATAATTCTTTAAACCAAAGTGTAATATATGATTTTATCATTTTTCACATGATCCATGCCACTATAGATATTTCACATAGTTTCAAATATAAAGTCACATGTTATTCTAGTTAAACTAAAAATGTATGTTAATATTCGTAGAGGTTTTTCCAAATATGAAGATGTCGTTAAAAAATCATTAATTAAGAGAATAAATCATTTTTTATTTTGTATAATTATATATAAAAGAATTTTTTTATTAGATATTTTCCCATTAAGGCTCATTTAAATTACATTCAATGGAAATTCCGAGGAATGTGTGTCTTTTTTTTCGAGGATTTGAATTAATCCCAAATTTGGAAATTCATTCCCTAAATTATAAATTTTTTTAAAAAAATTATAATCTATTCAATATTTTATAATAAATTAAATAATGCATTTTTTTATATTTACTTATTTTAAAAGAAATTTTAATAATAAAATGGGATTTTGGATAACAATCACGTTAATTTAAAAATTATGGGGTTTGATAACATTTGGTGAGGTGAGTAGAATGGAATAACTCTATAATTTTCTATCGTATGAATAATTCAAAGGAATGATAGAATATGTACATAAGATTCACATCATAATAAAAATTACATGTTGTAATAATGAAAATCAGGGATACGAAGAAGGATATATAACATTGTAACTAGAGATCCATGAATTAATAGTGATACAATTATTATTGTTGGCTGAGGTAGATCATGAAACTAAAAATTCATTATTCCTTGATGTGATAATAATATGTGATGATTTAAATGATAACAGCAGAGTTTTCATAGATTTTAAGTTTATTTAAAATGAAATTTATTTTGAACTATGGTTGACATTATGTCATGTAGATACATTGAAATTCCTGGCAAAATAATGTAGAAGTTGAAGCATACAAAGTCGTATGGAGGAGAGTCATGAATGGTCATGATAAAATATAAATTTCACTAAAAATATTGTTTTAATTAGAAAAATGTAGATATATTCTATGTAACTTGGAAATATTACTTGTCTAAATTGGGTGAATATTATATCAACCCTAATATTTTTCACATATTATTACATAATTAACCAAATATTAAAAGCTAAGGATCATAATTTCCAGTGTCTTAGAAAGATTAGGTAAATATTTACACATCATGAAACAAAAATAAAAACATATTTCATTTAATATCCATTATGATAACCTAACATACATTGATCTCATACATCTACATAAGATAAACTGGGGAATATATGAACAAATGAAATGAGGTAAAAATCCCTCTATGGAAATAAGCATAGAAACAAAACATATAACATGGGTTAGATGGGATAACATGATGGAATAAATGGAATGCAACATGAATAAAAATAAGAAATAATAACATTTATAACAATGGGAACATATAAAAAACATCATTGGAATGTGGAAACAATATATAACATGACATAAACACGAGTCAAGGATAGCTGCCAAGACATGGTGGACAATGTCGTATAAAAAAACAAGGTTCACTCTCTATCCCAAATTTCCACCTCATGAGACTAAAAATTACCCAATGAATTGGAGAGGTATATGGGTGAACCTATCATAACATGTTAATTAATATGTGTTCCACCTGAATAATCTTCAATATGTAATCAAACATAACAGAAGGGTTACCCATGGAAAAAAATGGGTATTATAATCATGCATAAAGCATTACAAATGGGAATATCATAAAAGTGTCCATGAAGACTGGATTTAAGACATTAATGGAAATTAATAAAATATAATAGGAATATATAATGATAAATGGTTTCAAACTTTTTTCAAAACATTTTAAATTATTTTTTCAGAAAATATAGAAATTTTCCACTTAAATGCGGTTTTAAGGAAAAATATTACGGGTTCTTCAAAATGAAAAAGGCATAATTGTTTTCAAAAAACCAGAAAAGAACTTGGATAGTTTTCCATGATAAAATTATTGATTTATAAAAAATGGTTGTCTATAAAATATTATTGATATAAATGAGAATGGGTTAGAAATCGTGGAAATTCCCTTTAGTCAGTATTGCGTATCGACATGATTTGAGAATGAAACCTTTTAAAATCTAGTATTTACCTATAAAAGAAGAATTTTATAATATATATATTTGAGTACATAACAGAAACATATAATTTATAATATGTATAAAAATATGTTTTATATTGGAGTAAAGAGAAAGGAAATGTAATGCAAAGGAAAAAATGGGGGTTCAGTAGAGTTTCTTATCATATGTTCAAAAATGGTTTTCAAATGATATTTATATCCTAGATAATAATATTAAATTAATTAATTAATTAATTAAGAACATTTTATATATTTATTAAATTTAATATATTTTTATTAAGTTCATTTATCAAATTTTTAATGATTTATAGTGTTTGATCTAATCATCTGGTAGTTCTCATTTTCATAGTTTTTGTAATCGGGTTTCTTATCTAAGAGTATGGATGTTCTACTAAAATGTAAATAGAAATATAAAATTGAATTTATAACTTATTAATTAATATCTATAAGTTTAAATGGTTATATACTTTATTTTGTGATTTTGGAGTTGGATAAATAGGTAGATAAGATTGTATTGATGATCATTTGGATTATTTTCGGGTCGTTTTCTCTCATAACTAACATGTTTTGTTTCATTATTTTTGTATCATGTGTATATAATGATTTTAGAACATTAAATACACTAAAATAAATATATTATAATTTTTATTATCCATATAAATGGTTTTATCTCCATCCTTGAAGGGATTAATGAAAAATGAAAAAACATTTCATCCTTGAAAGAGTTAAATTAACACCTAACGAATGACATATTCATTTTCAGAATAAAAGGGGATTGGGGGCTTCATGATGTATTATTCCATTATAATTATAAAACTCCACTATATGTGATGTACTGGAGTTATCATACAATTTTTATGAGGGGGTGTGGAGAGAAAAGGAAAATAAAAGAACTTGAAATGAAATTAAATGAAAATAAAGAGGAATTTACGTCATGAATTTCTCATCATTACGAACCTTCGTAGGGTAATGGTTATTGTGTTTAATGATACCAAAGGATCTTGGACATTGTGGAGGGTCCTGGGATGAATATTTGTTAGAATTTGGACAACTATCAATGCTTGGAATGTGGGAAGAGAAGAGGTGGTTAGGATTGGTGTTTATAGTGGATGAGAGGGGTTTTTTTAGTTATTTTAATCTTTAGTTTTCTATTTGGGTTGAAGACATGAAATAGTGTTGATTCTTAAGACTAAATAATATAAAAACTACATGTGAGTTCAGAATATGGATGCTTAACACATTCGTACATCAAATATTACTTAAACATTCATATATTACTCATTTATCGAAAATTAGCATATTTTTGTATTCTCTAAAAAATCATGTATTTTAGAAAAATCAAATTAAATAACCCTGACCATTCTTTGACGTGAAGAATATAAAAATTAACACCATTTTATGAAAATAATTGTAAAAATATGATAAATTTAATATTTACTTAAATTCGTGATTTACTCGAGAAATACAGATTTTAAAATCATATCAGATTTTATAACTCTTTTAAAAATTAAATAGGGTCCCTCAAAAATTATCACAAAATAATTATAAAAAAATTATCATTTATGAATACATTTTATGAAAAAAAATTCTTTTAAACTATTAAATTAATCAAAAAAAATTTATTAAATATTTTTGACTTATAAATATACATATAGGTAATTAGTAATTTTTAAAATAGTTATTTACTTATACTATGGTATAATGAGATCATATTTTAATTTATAAGATTCCAAAATTTTATTTATAATTTCACGAGAGAGGATACTATTAAATTTGAAGATTTACTATTCATTAGTGTCTTATTACTATTCCAAAGGTCAAGTTACTATTCTTTCAGTATAAGTTCCTTAAATTTTTTAAATACCTCTTATTTCATTAATTATTCATTTATAATGATTTTATTTTGTTCTTAATGTTATGTTATGTTATTTATACTCAAAAAAATAATTATAATAATTGAATTTGCTTTGATATAATTTTGGGGCACTACATTCTTCCCACCTTATGAAATTTCACACTCCAAATTTCATTTTACAATATATGTTGAAAAAATGGGTGGGGACTTCTCTTTCATCAATTAAACATGTTCCCATGTTGCCTTTACATACTTATGGTTATGCCATAATATTTTGACTAGTAGTGTAGTCTTGTATTATAGACCATTATCTACCTGGTCGAGGATATTCACTGGTTTCTACTCTTAAGAGAGATCATTATCAAACTATAATAACTCTAAATTTATAACATGTGAGGGGTCTGGTATATACTTTTTATTATAGATACATGGAATATGTTTTGTACTTGAAAAAAGTTATGTTTCACTAATAGTTTCTAGGCCACATCTTCAACACGATCAAGAATCTCTAAGTGGACGATGTACCTCAGATTCAGCTTTCCACTATTCCCAAGTCTTGTGATCAACTTCCATGAAGATATGTGGAGGAGTAAAAAGTGTATTTTTAATCTCAAAGCCCCATCTACGATTTCTTAAATATATCTTTTGGAAAAATTTTGCTTCTTTGATGTTTTGATGAATAGTTTTCACCTCTTCCTCTATTTAATCGACCATATCTGGTTGTAATAGCTTACGCACACCAACTTCATCCCAGAACACTAGTTTTTTCCATCTTTTCCCATATAGGGCCACACTTGGATCCATTTTGATGCTTTAGTGGAAATATTTATTCTAAGAGAACTCAACTAGTGTAATATGTTGGTCTTAACTTCCTTTAATTTCCATTTAATAGGCTCTCAACATGTTTTCTCGTGATTGACTAGTTTTTTAATATTGGACATCATTTTGTGGATGAAATCATGTACTAAAGCTCAAATCTGTGGTTAGAGAATGTTTTAGACATTTCTAGAACATGGAGGTGAATCTCGTATCATGATCTGATACAATTGATAGTGTTACTTTATGTATCGTTACCACTTCTTTGATGTATATCTATTAGAGTTTATACCAGGGGAAGTAATCCTGAATTTGAATAAAGTGATCAATCATTATAAGATAACCCACAATAACAATGGTATCATTAAAATATTCTAAAAAATGTGGATATTTAGGTTCCCCACTAAGCATGAAGTGGTTGGTAAATCTACTATAGAAGTTAAAATTTAATATAGTCTTCTATTTAAAAGATGTTTGTGTATTGAAATTGATGTTAATCAACCCATACATGATATGGTTGATTAATTATATATTATAAATGGGGTTGATTTTAAATTTATATTTCAATTTTTAATGATAAAATAATAATTAATGGATTATACGGTCCAAGAAGAATACATTGTTAGATTATGTTTGAATATGAAAGTATAAAAATAATTTCCTATAGAACATGCACATGATGTTGAAAAAAAATATCCAAAGAGAAGGAACATAATGTATTTTTAATATCTCTAAAAAACTATAAGTGAATATAAATATAGTAAATGAAGAATATTTTTGGATATGGAACATGGGTATGTAGTTGGAGGAGAAATATATGTTAATCTGGGATTCAAAAATAATGTTGAAATGCTCAAATGTATATTTGGAAGGGGACCCTATGAAAAAATAAACCAGTGAGGTATAAAATATTGGAAAACAAAAATTATTGATATAATAGATGGTTATTTAAAAATAAATAATTAACTTTCACTAATTTGAGGTGGAAAAAAAGTGTTATTATGGATTATATTTGGTACACACACTAGTTGGGAGTCTTGAATCCAATTTGTTCAATGGTATAAGTAAATTGGTTGCACCAGCTCTACCAATATGTTAATATAAGTGGTGAGAATTTATATAGATTTGTTTTTATTCAAACCATGGATGTATAGAAAGAAACTACATTGTAAAATAATATTAAAACCCTTTGGAAAAGACTCTATTTACACGTCAATGGGGGAATAAAAGGAAGTAAAAAAATAATTTTGACAAAAATTTTATTTATAGCATTAAAGTAAAGTGGTGATGGAACAAAGTGAGAGTTAAAACTAGAAAAAACTATGGATTACATGAAATATCTATCATTTAAGTAATGCAAGAAAATATATATGAGGAAGAATAAAGATACACTTATTTATTAAATAAAGGATGAAAACCAAATAAAATATTCACCACAGATTAAAATAAATCTTATTTTTTTCAAGGTAATCCATGAGGGAAAACATTAATCCAGAATAATGTGATTTTATAAATTATAACATTGGATATAAGGAGGAAACTATTTGAATACACCTTATATGTAAATTGATAAACAACGACTCGTATTTTTCATAAATAAATATTATAGCTTATTATATGAATATTGAAAACAAAAAATTCTGATCTATGCAAGAATCATATAGTTTTAGTGTATTTATAAAGGTGGAAACATAAAAAATTATTAATAAGAGATGTATATCATGTCCAACTATGTTATTCATAACATTAACCCTTCTTAACCATATCGCAAATAAAACCATTCTTCATAACCTTTGGGAAAAGAAACATAATGATGGGGGAAATGAGGTTTCTTCTAATGGTAAATAAGGGAGATATCAATGATCACATAAATCTATCATCAGAATAAGTGGATGAGAACCTAATATTAAAATGGAAAATCAATTCCCAATATATCAAACATCATAATCATGATTCCTGGAATAAATCATGGATGTTCATAAGACAATAACGATAATGGGGTTAATGAACTTGAGCAATGATTTCATAAAAATAGAATAATACATAACTTTGAAACATAAACATAATAATGGAAATAATTTACTAGGGAAATAATCAATTCTAGTACTATGATGCCTGATTGGTATCAATCCCAATTTTACCATATCCTTTGACAAGGTTCACTCCCAAGACTACCCTAGTGCATTGAGCCCCTTACTAAATTGGGTTCACTTGATATTCTATATTTATTTTCTTATTAGATATCCCTATTATATCACCTCATTATTTTTTATATATATATCACATATTGTTAGATGAATATACATTACATAATATAGCGATCCATTCTATATTTCTATAGGTCTACTGCCATTGAAAACATGCGCATATAAACAACTAGTTCAAAAAATATCTACATCATCTCAAACTATGTTCTTTATAACTATGACCCCACTTGGACATATTATACATAGTACCATTATTCGTAACCTAGGAAAATGAATCATCAAAATGGTGAGAAAATATTCTTAATAAGTTTAAAAATGGAAATATCTATTATTAGTTGATAACTACATTAACATAAGGGTGTAAGAACATTATCACTTCATTTTAAAATCATTACTTTCATATCTTATCAAAATAATGAGTCATGTCATAAAACATGAGATTTAATGAGACATGGATAATTAAAGAATCCAAAAAATATGATCCATGAGAGAATAATATTTTCATTTAATATAAATTTATGGAAAAAATAAGTATTTAAAATAATTTCTTTATTAATTAAGGATCATTTTCATGACTATAATAGCGGAAGGAGTTCACTCCAAAAACCATCGTATTAGTAAACATTCACTCCCAAGAATGTCATAGGGGAAAAATCACCTTACTAAACTTGTTTAACTACCCATTCTGGACCGACCTATCTCATATGATATAAATCTTTACGCAATGATTTATTGGGAGATATAGGTCCCACTGGTTCTTGGTCATAACATAACCACCATATTTGGTTATATCATAACTACCATCCATCTTATAATGTAACCACTATCCTTGATCATTACATAGAATGTATCATTTTTTATAACATAAACACTTCCACATGATGAAAACCATACATATGTGTTAAATGTGATCATAAAACATTCATCATATGATCACATCATAATCCATGAAATGAAAATGAGATTCATAAACATTTCATCCATTCATTATAGTATAACCCACTGAAAATATATTAGTTTATTAAATTTCTCATAACCATAAACACTAATAACCTTGATAAAGAAAATTATTGTTCAATTGGATCATATTCAAACAAACTTATAAATAACCAAAAAATATTTTATCATATACAAAAATTTATAGAAATGATCATTGTAATATTTCATGAGGAAAACATCCTTTACATTTTGAAAATCAAATTTCATGTAAGATCATAGCTAAGTGTCCAGTAAAATAGGATCCCTATTCTAGAGAACCAAATGATATTCGGTGAGCCTCCTGATATGCTAGTGGTTTCTTACTAGCTATACTTGTCTACAGATTTATAGTGGAGTGACTATACATAGTTATTAGAGAAAAATAATTGTATAAAAAATAAAAATAGATTTAATAACCATCATAAATAGTAAATGGAATCCATATGAAAAAGTTAACAAGTAACCAAGTAACACATGATATACCAATATATTGAATACATTACAGGTCAAGAATCTATACACATAAAACTTAGAAAACCAAAACCACAAAACAAATAGAACATGGTCTGGAGTCCCAAACCTTCAATAAAATCCCTTTATCCGACCAATCATCCCATGCAAAAACCAATCTTTTTCCCCATTCCAGATTCTATGATAGAAAACAAGAACATCTGCCCAAGTACCTGAGTGCCATGGAATACTAAGCATTGGGTTAGTACAACTCAGTAGGCCACCACTAATGGTGTCTAAAAAATATATAGTATATAAAATGTGTGTATGAATATAAAGAACGAGCAATAAATAAACAAGTATCATGGGGAGCATGTTTCACATTTATTATTTACTAATTAGCTATTAAATTTTTGGTTCTTATATATAATCACCAATAGATTAAATCATTTTATTTCATTAAGTGTTCCATTTATCAATTAAATTAATTTAATGTACCACATAGCCTCAATCAACGTACCCATACCATATATCACAAGAGTTGTAGGTCAATAATCTTGGAGCCTCAAGTCAAGAATCCAACAAGGATATGGAATGCCATATCTTTCCACCCCAACCATTAGGTCACAAGTCACACAACACAGTTCATTTGATCATGAATCTTATAGGGATATAGAACGCCATGTTTGACCATCCCAAACTTGATATAGAACTACATTTCCATACCCTTGGGTTTAACAACTTCATTCCTTTCCCCAAAAAACTATGATGCACTAGGGATGGAGTAGTGTTAGTCTGGAAAACCCAAAACCATTAAGTGGGGAGTTAGTCTGACATCCAAATACATTATTCCCTGCTGAGAAAACATGGAGCATCAATACATGAATCTAACTAATATTTAGACAATCGTTTCTACCCATCCCAAACCATTATATTATCAACAATTTTATTCTTTATCAAATAATTAATGAAAAACCCATTACCCTTAATAATTTATCATTTACCAATGTCCCAATAGACCTTTAAAACCCACATGCCTCAA
The DNA here is from genome assembly GCA_963277665.1 of Viscum album. Lineage (NCBI taxonomy): Eukaryota > Viridiplantae > Streptophyta > Magnoliopsida > Santalales > Viscaceae > Viscum > Viscum album. The sequence continues at coordinate 932,537,351 of OY728131.1, forward strand.
TTAATCCCAACCCTGATATTTAAAATCTCTCAAAATACCACATAAAATATTTTATGAGCCTAATAAAAACTAATAACATCATTAAAACATTTAAAACTAATAATTCAATAATGGCCTTTATCTTGAACATAAAAACCCAATAAATTACCATCCATTCCCTAAAATTCATTTATAGAAACCACCATTGTGTTTCCACAAGTATAAACAACACAATAAATACAAACACCATTTTAAATCTAATAATAACCCCTTTTAGTTCACTTTTTATTTTTTAAAGTGGGTGTTTTTGTAACCATTTTCCCAATGTTGGTTTTCTATAAATGTATTTTGAAAAGTAATACCCTTGTTACCAACCACATATTCAAATTTCAAAGATGAAATTTTATAGGGGGGATGTAACATCCTGAGTTTTATGAACGAAACACTAGGTTCAGTAGCATACATGATATGCTACATCGAAAATAAAGGATCAACTAATTATTATTATTTAAATGTTACCATTATAACCTAGCTATTTTAATGGTGGGAATAAATAGTATCAACTATATTATAAAATATGGTTTAAATTTTTTAAATAATGATTCATTGGATTCGAAATTTATTATAAATGGAAATAAAAACCAATTGAATATAAACAATGTGTTTTTAAGTAAATGTATTTAAAAGAGAATAATTTTGTTTATAAAATCATATCACTCTGTATGGATTTTTATTTATTGAAAAATATTTTTTATATATTAAATTTAATGTTTTGAATTAAAATTATATGTTTTCAAGATATGTGATAAGAAAGAATTCAATTTTTGGTATAAAAGAAATATTGTTTAAATTAAAAATACAATTTTACCACATTTTGATTGAGAACCATTTTTTAATATTTTTTTAGAATTATATAAGTTTAATGTGACATAATAATCATTTTATGAGGATGTGGGACATTAAAATTTATCTTAGTTAAAATTTTGGTAATTTTTAGATGAATTTCTTATTTTAATGAAGACTGAAAAATAATGCATTTTATTTCAAAAAAGATTTTTCGTATAATTTATTTATATTTTTAGATTATATTTTTAATTGGTTTTATAGTTTAATTAGATTTTTTTTCATTTAATATAATTTTTTTCATTGTATATAAATTAGAATTAAAATTTGACCCAAAAACATGTCAATATTTTGATGCTTTTTACTTCTTCAAACCATGCATTCTAGTTTTGACAATGGGATTTAACTTTAAATTATTTAATTAAAATTATGTGTTTTAAATTTGAAAAATGTATCCCATATTTTTAATCATAAGGTTTATTTTATTTAAATAGGAAACTTCTAATTTTTAACATTATGAGTAGAAACTTTAGTAATTATTTTTATTTACCACGGTTAAAGTGTAAATTAGGCCAATAAGGGTAATAATAATATAAAACTACCATAAAACATGTCATAATATTATTGGATGAGTCATGGGTGAACAAAAAATCAGTAGGCTGAACTCAAGGCATTTGGGAGCAACTTTGGTGTGAAAATGACATGTTAGAATAATTAATTTAAAGTAAAGGGAAATGTACCATAAACAGGTATCTTTTAACTAATATAATTTTAATTCGGGTTTATATAATTGATATCTATGACTATAATTTTTAATTATAAATAAAAAAATATTTCCTACATCATCGTATTTTTTATAAATTTTTTTCATTAAATAAATAAATTTATTTATGACACAATGATGATGCAATTATTACCTTATTAATGAAGGATTCAAATTAATGATAATATATGTCTTATAATAAATGTAAATTGAAAATTTTTATGCCATAAAAAACATTTTTGGATTATTATGAAATATTATATTTGAGTTATTTTTGAGTTTCTAATCCATCAAGATGTTATATATTTAAAAAAACAATAAATAAATTGTGTCAAAATTAGCATAATTGAGTTTTTAAAAAAAATACTATTTTATAAAATTATATAATAGTAAAAAAATTATGATTCGTCCATATGACTTATATAATGTTTTAAGTGTCATTAATGATCCACTTGAGGTTCTTTTGGCACTTTTAAGAAAATATATTGACCACATAGTGTAAAAATACAAGAAGGCATGGTAAGAGTTAATTTATTCAACTAAGGGTTAATGCCAAAATATAAGGTAAAATTTTAGAACAAAATTTTTCTACAAACTATTGGCTAGGAATATTTCGATTGATCCTCATATTTTCCTTGAAATATATATCTTTGGAGAAATTAGAATTCTAAAATTGATTTATAATAAAATATTATTTTAGGACCTTCCTAAAGTCCCCATGATCCCTATTATAAATGGGCACCACCTATACCCACTTACACACACCTATAAATACCCTTGGCTCACTCAACATATTCCAAAATATTCTCAAAAAAATCCCTCAATTATTCCTAGATTCCTTACCTTGGTAATAAGAAAACTCAAGGGATCCATTTGGCTCAAATCATAAGGAGTTACCCAATTCAGATGTAACGTCTTCTCTCAAGCTTCTGCCAATAATTTTTCTTCTACAACACCCTATCTTATATTTATTTCATTATTTTATTACAACACAAGTATGCTCAATATACTAGTCTGTTTTAAAGGTATTTTTCTACCGACACATACACATACCTTCATCCAATAAATATATAACATATTGTTTCTGTGTACAGTGAACTATTGCCTCATGAAATGATGATTGTTAAATTTTAGTCATAACACTTCTAATGGTGGCCATTATGATTAAAATGTATTTATATATTAAATATATTATATTTATGTTGTCTTTTTGATACTATAATTTTTATTAACAACATACCTTTATGCATTCAATGATGTGTAAATACCCTAATTACATTTGAGGAAGTGTGGATTACCACCCCCTCAATTTGGTATGACTCGTTCATGCCATACATGGAATATAAAAAAAGAGATTTATTGACCTTATGAAACATATATAAAATAGATATTATACTGATCTTATAATATACCTATTTATCAGTTAGTCTTAATTCATTTTATATGACAAAGAAATGAAAGTAGTATTTGTGCGTACGTACGACCTACCGTCTCCCTGAATTGTGATTTTAATTTCATGTATCGAAAATATTATAGACTATTATAAGAAAATATATACTGGATATATATGATATTTAAATCCTGAATAATATTCTGGAGATGATGTTCTTTTGACCACATGGGCAATTTACATAAAAATAAGTTCATTTTTGACTCAAGTACAGAATATCGACAAAACGACCGATATGAAATAAAATAATTATTTAATTTTTATAACATGTTAATAAGTTATATAAAAGGAATAATAAACTTGAAAAATGTTCTCATGAAAGATGAAATTTTCCTCTACTTATTATTCAGGAACATAATGATTATATGCAACAAGTCTGTATTTAGGTAAGAGAAATCTTGACTCAATCTCGATTCATTGAGTTAAATATCCAAGTCATTGGTTTTGTTTTTGAATAAACATGTGTGAATTACATCTGGTTATTTAACACTGAATATCCTCTTATATTGGGTTTTTTTTCGTACATTATAATTTCATTGATTAATCATTAATCTAATGATATGATATTTGTTAGAGACTTCATCTCAATCTCCATTCATTGAGGAATATTTTGATAATATAAAACTCATTATATTATACAATTTAAAATTATAACATTTCTATTTTAATTTATTTCAATAGTTTAAAAAAGGAATCTTTTTCTATGAATCATTTTACTAGACTAAAAAAACGAATGTTTTTATTAACATACGTGACAATAATAACCTTTTCCGCCATCGTGACATTTTTTTGAAATTTGGATTCCTCTACAGGCCATAATGTTTTTAAAAATAAATGTAAATACTATATCTCTTTTAGATATTTTGGTATTGAAAATGTGTTTTATAGTTGATTGATTTTATCAATATTTTGAAATGATGTCTTATTTTTCAGTGTGGAAATGTTATTTTTCTTTTATGCTTTTTCGTGTGTTATGATTATGTTATGGTAATTGGGAATTGATTATGTATATGGGTGGTTCATTGATAAATCTAGGGTGGGTGAGCCCATGATGAATCCCTAATTCATTGGGTAACATAATATAGGTAAATGATAAGGTTTATATTAAATGATTTAGGGAATATATTAGGATGGTTATTCGAAACATAACCTTGAATGTTACTCCCTACGTAGCTGTGAAAGCTACACTATGAGCATGTTATAGATGCCCCAAGATACCTTTATTTTTTATGATTTATATGATGTTTTGTAGAAATATTATGACTACTTTATGTATGCTATGTATTTTATGTTTTATGGGTGAAAAGTATGATTTTTTGATAATCTTTTCATGGGTATTAAATATTCATGTACTAAACATTTTATTCCTTATTTTATATTCAATAATGAGATTTTTTTCTCATCCTATGTTTTTGAAATGTTTTTTATATGGTATAGGGATGCGTAAGTGAAAGGAATATTCAAAATTAATTTTATCATGAAAAATAAAATATGTTTTGAATAAAAGGATTTAATTGGGGGGGTGAAATTGGATACAGAATGTAACTATCAACATGTTTTGTTTGGGTATATTATTTAATAGTTATGGCCTAATTATAAAATAATCTTAACCTGAAACAATCACCAATGTGAGTTCTTGACTTATCCCAAAATTATGTAATTTTTAAGTATGATTACTTATACCATGAGTCTCCATTTAACTATTTTGGATGGTGATATGGGGCATTGGAACCCAGGAGCTCTAGTCGTGTGAGTTATCAGGGGGGAGATGGTTCCATACAGGATCACATTGTTATAAATTCTCCAACCCCTACATCTACCGGTGGGAGGTCATTGGAATCCAATAGTTTGGGTCCTATAAAGAAGAATGATTCATCCCGTAGTACAAAAAGCTATAAAATAGTACCCAACTCCTCATACTATTTCAGTATTCTATGGTTGAATAAAATGATCCACGCTAACAAATGTCACAGACCGGGATTCCCAATGATTATATACCCCAAATTCAGGTGAGTTTCATGCCATTCCCACATGTTTCTTGGGGGTACATGACGCTAGAGAGATGTATTTTTTGACATTCTTATCTGCTGGTGTCTTGAATGCAAATAATCTAAATGTTGAGAAGAAGGGTTTTTTCATAATGTTTACCATTTTGGTTTCTGAAACTTTCTTCAGGGTACGTAGAATCGTTTGTTGAAGTCGATACTCACAAACAGTTTGCATTGTACCCCACCTTTACTCTTTATAAAGGTGGACTATATCCATCACCTCTTCAACAGTGTTTTCTCCTTGATCGAAATGTGATAATAGAATGTATTTTTCTCCTTACATGGATCCCTCAACATAATTATTCTCTTATTTTGAGTCTCCCTTAATGATTAAGATTTTTTTCATTAAAACTCTTCCTAATGCAATAAATTTGTGGATTTTGGTTAATTATGCTACTTCTATCAAGATATTGCAAAGGGTAAAGTCATGGAATCAACATTCAGTCACGGGAGTAGTCTCGTTGGGCATCACATGCAGGTTTGGACACTTAAATACTCGTATATCTTAATTTTCTCTCATTATATTGCTTCTTGAAGGCATGGAAGCCGGAGGAACCCTACATAAAATGTGGGGAATTGTATGCCATAGGCATTTATCTAAGGTTTTCCCTAGCTTCCCATGTTTAATATAAGATATTCCATTATTTTATCATCTAGTGGAGATGGTTTATTCTAATCAAAACACATGTGAGAGTGGATCAGATAGGCACATCACTAGGAGGGATCACATGGAAGTCTTACCAAATCGATGGATCATAATTCCCGGTGAGGACAAAATATGAATGGCATGCCTGAAAAGGGGAAGGTTTCACACTATGAAGGATGATATGAATGCTATTGGGGGTGGATAAGAGAGGGTTCACCCCTAGAAGGGGATAAAAATATTTTCCATTGGATTGGATTGAACCTTAGGGGGGCTTCCTACATACCATATATAGTAGATTATGATCAAAACCCATGTAGTTCTAGGAGGGTAATTCAATTATTACACCTAGTTAGCATCCCATTGAATTATGTAGCCCCACTGTGGAAAGGGTGAGGTGATCGAGAAAATTACAAGGGCTTATACATGGTTAGATGCCTGGATAGATGAAATAACCTCACCGGGGTGTGGTGGACCAGGTAAAATCAGGATGGATATGATGGAAATGATGAAGTTTATGGAAATGGTGAATGAGAAAAAACTGAAATGAAGAGGATGATTATGTTGGTCTTGAACTTCATGGAGAATTTTTAAATACCTTGATCAAAAATGGAAAAGATCAATGACCACGTAGTTTAGGATGGGGTTATAATCGGGGTAAACACAAAGGAAGGAAACCTAGAGACATGTTGGGGCTTATGCATGGTTAGTAGCCCATTTCATGAGGGACACTCTTTGTTGGAGGGGTATGGTGAATCGTGGTATTGTGTGTGGTTAGAATCTCATGAAAATGGGACATGTGGTTTTGTTTTACATAAAGCATAACAAACCAGTGACATGTTGGGGATTACTCCTGGTTAGCTTCCCGTAGAAAGAGGGACACTCTTGATTTTAGGAATATGGTTTGTGTGGGATTATCCATGGTAAGAATCCCATTAAAACGAGACATGTGGTTGGGGTTGTACAAAAAATAAAAAAAACCCTTCGACAGGTTGGAGATTACACATAGTCAACGGCCCATATGGACGTATCAAATACCTCAGGGAGGTGGACCTAGGTGATGTGTCCCAAAAAAGTGAATATTCCACATCATGAGGGCACATCCCTAAGAGGGAGCACCGGATTTTACAAATGCATGGGATTGAACCTCATGGAGGCATCCTATGTACAGTGTGTAGAAGACAGGGATAAAAACCCACTTAGTTGGAGGAATGAAGTATCCCCTAGTTTAACATCATGTGGGATGAAATTGAACCACTATGAAGTGGTTGGGACAAATGGATACTGGGATTAATCCAGGGGGAGGATTCCTACATACCACATAGAAGACAGGGATCAAAGTCCACATAGTTCATTAATGAGTGAGTTATGGGGTTACATATGGTTAATGACCCAAGGATATGATGGGGAATACACACTTTTTATCATCCCAAGGAGGATTTCATGGTAGCTACATTCTCTATTCCCTCTTGAGTCATGCATGGTGTAAGAAAAAAGAGGTAGCAGCAGACATGATGATCCTTTAATAAAATATGTGGCCCTATGAAATGTTGATGATTGGGATATACTCTAGAAGGGAACCCCATTGAGTGTGACCCAGTGTACGAGCAAGATATGTTCATCATATTGTGAACACCCTGTCAATGTGTTCCAGGGCATACGTGGAAAATGCCCGAGGCGTGCATGGTGACCAAGCCAAGGGGGGGGGGAAAGAGATAATGGGATGGTGTTGGTTCCTATCCTCTCTCTGATATTCTAGATCTTTCCACACATATAGAGAGCATAGTTTGACATACAATGCTAAGGAAGTTGGTTCTTGGATGTTTGACATCATACAGCTCGGACTATGGGGACTCATTCTTCATCCCTTGGACTAACTTGACTTTCACCAGTCTACACTTGGGAAAGAAAAGGCACAAGAAAATCCTGTTAGTGTTGGGTGGAGTAGTGTTTTATAGAGGGATACACGTTATCATAACTATTAAATTATGTAATAGCTATTATAGTAACTATGAGAAGAATAATATAGCTAGGGAAATTCAATGTGAAGCACTATTTGAGGGACTAGGATATCACTTCACAGAAGTCTGGTTGGCCACACAGAGGTGGTGTAGACATCATAGGGATATTTCCCACAAGAAGAGATAAAAGATGGTGTCTTAGGATGAGGAAAACACATGGAGAATCTAAGAAATGGTGAACATAATATTGAAGAAACGTGCAAAATATGAGGGGTATGGTAGAAAAAGTAACCACATTATGGTAATCTTGAGCACAATGAGGATCTTTGTCACACATTTTCAATATCATATATGGAAATGAGATAGGGTCAAGACCAAGTGGGCCCACTAGAAGAAGGAACCATGGGAGACCAGTCACACAAGATCTAGTACCTTGTATCCATGGATTTCATGCAGTCACAGAAGATTCATCCTCTGTACGTGTGAGTGGAATTTCTTATTCCTAAGAATTATCCAAAATTAGTGGGGAACCCTTCTATTTATAGATGGAAATGTAGGTGGTGGTGAAAAAAGATTCCTACATGAAAGTGGGAATTTGGAATCGCATTCAGCGAAAATTTTCCTTACATGTAGATTTATTTATATAGTGAAAACCTCATTTCATTAGCATTGCAGACATGTCAATTTTTTTGACCTCAGAGTGAAGGAATCCATTTGACGATGCATTGGGCACACAATTTCCCTATACATGGATTTCGTTCTTGCGAAAAACTTTCAATCATAGGAGAAACTTCTCTAGGGTCGTCAATGTAACATCCCCAAATGATAAAGGGTTAAATGAATAAATGATATCACTCATGTCAACAAGTTGAACCTTCTTTTCCAAGATCTATATTGATTTGAACTCCACAGTTAAGCATGTTTGGCCTGGAGTAGGGATCATGATGTGTGATCTTATGGGAAGTTTCTCAGGGTGTGTGTGAGTGAAGACAAAACACACTGGAAATGACATGTGTAGGCATGTGGGGACAATCATTAGTCAGATGACACCTTCAGGAACGTGGTTGGACCCCATGGTGGGGACCACGTGTCTGCAGGGTAACTAGTGGTATGTGGAGGTCAAGGACCTGACGACCGTGTTTAGGCGGGGTGTCTGTGCCGTCATCAGGACCTAGTTGTTACGTTTGGTATCAGAGGTGGTACCCATCCTTATGTGTGGTGCACTGCCTGGGTTGAGATGTAGGGTCCACAACGAGGGCGTTGTGCTTTAAGGGGGGGGGGTGTAATATACCCAAATGATATAGGGTTAAATGACTAAATGATATGACTCATGTCAATAGGGTGCACCTTCCTTTTTTGGAGCCTTACTGATTAGAACTCCAAAGTTAAGAGTTCTTGGCATGGAGTATTGATCATGATTAGTGGCCCTCTGGGTAGTTTTCCAGGGTGTTTCTGAGAGAGGAAAAACACACTGGAAATGACATGTGTAGGCCTGTGGGGACAATCTTTAGTAATATGACCCGTTCGGGCACATGGGTGGGCCTTAGGGTGGGGAACACATGTCTGCTAGGCAAGAGGTGGTACCTGGTGGGCCTGGACCCAACATCCATTTTAAGGAGGGTGTCAGTGCTGTCACCAGGACCCAGTTGTTAAACTCAATATAGTCTACTTAGTAAAAATATGCCTTTTCATGTTGTGAATTAATGAGGTGGTACCCAGCCTTAAGTGCGGTACACTTCCTGGGTTGAAATGTAGGGTCCAAAATGATGGCCATGTTAGGGAGGGTGTCTACTCTATTATCGGGACCCAGTTTTTACACTCAATATAGTCCACTAAGTCAAAATATGTCTTTTTTTTCTCAGGTTTCGAATTAACGAGGTGGTACCACGACTTAAGTGTGGTGCACTGCCAGGGTTGAGATGTAGAGTCCACCACGAGGGCGTTGTGCTGTAAATGGGGGTGACTGTAATATCCCAAAATAATAAAGGGTTAAATGACTAAATTATATGACTCATGTCAACAAGGTGCACCTTCAATTTCGGGAGCCTGACTAATTAGAACTCCACAGTTAAGTGTGCTTGGCATGGAGTAGTGATCAGGATGGGTGACCTTCTAGGAAGATTCCAAGGGGGTGTGTGAGTGAGGAAAGACGCACTGGAAAGGAAATGTGTAGGCTTGTCGGGACAATCCTCAGTTATATGACCCGTTCGGGCAGGTGGGTGGGCCCCAGGGTGGGGACCGCATGTCTTCGGGGCAACTGGTGGTACCTGGCGGGCCAGGACTATAGAGACCTGAACCTTGATGTACATGGACATTACATTACTTTTGCGGAATACTAAGTACATAACAAAAACACACACACAAGGACCGGAATAGTTTAGTGTCTTTGGAAACTCGGAATATAATCTCTTAATCGTGGTGAAAGATCTTCAACATCTCCCATAAAGATCTTCTTTTTTTTACCTAAATCCTTTCTTTATAACCAAGAGAAAAGAAAACATAAAAGGGTGAGCACAAATGCGGAGTAAGGGTAAAAAAAGAAATATCAATCACATCATATTCAAAAGAACATAACATTTTGGAAATCATAACCTGCAAAAGAGATCATAATATCATAATGTGGGATAAATCATAGTAGTGAAATGTAATCCCAATAATCATAACATAAAACATGAAACTTTGTGGCATACACACATAATAATACAGAATCATTTCTTATTAGTCAATACTCATTGCCAAGACTATCTTAGTGGACAAAGACCATTTTTGAACCGAGATCACTCCTCGTTTCAGTCATGTTTCACTGAACCGGTATAACCTACAGTTCCAGCCATGTCTATCTCATGAGATATAAAAACTTTACCCAATGAATTGGAGGGAGATATAGGTCCCACCCATCTCATAATTATACCATTCTTATGTGTGCCACAAAATCATAAATCATACATCATTGCATAACCCATGTAATAAAAATGGGACTCTTAAACATCATGACATCATAAAAAAATTCATATAAGATAAAGGAATTCATAAAAATAATTCCATCACAACATAATCAAATCAATGTAATAATAGGGATAGAAACAGAACCCTATATTATCTTAGATGCAAAATAATTTTGATAAAACACTTGAACTCCATTCTTAAGGAAAATATCCTTTCTACTTCAAAAAACATTTTTCCTTTCTTAAAATGTCATACAATTTTAAACTAAAAGAAGTTGATTAAAAATATGCTTGAAAACTTGTAAAGGAAGCTTCATGGAAATAATGTTTTAAAAATCCACTCATGCTGTATAAGTTAAAAAAAACATTCTTCCCGTACTTTTGCCGAAAAAGTCAAAAAGTACCTCGTACGAAAAACGACAAAAGATTCCTTTCATATCTTTTAATAAAAACTCACCAAAGGGTAAAATTGTATATAAACTATTTTATAAGGATATAAATATTACATATTGAGGAAACATGGATGTGGATGATAAAATACACCCAAGTAAATACGAAAGTATAAACAATCTCGGATAAAAATGAGATTGTGATATTTCCCTTACCTTAGGTCTGATTTGCTTCGTAAGTGTCTCAAACTCCTGTATAATCATTTAAATAATGTCATTGACTTATTTCATAACCATACTTATTTTTATGATATCATATATGGTTCACTTATGACTTTATATTACCCGTTCTTTTGTAAATTCCATGTTAAAAAACGTTTTGGGTAAAATCGTTTCATTTTTCGTTTGTGTTTTGACTTGTAATTATTAATATAATTACTTAGATCATGATTAATTAATTACAGAATATAAAACAAGATTTATATATAATATATATTCAGAATATACATACATATAATAGATCAATAAATGGAAAGAAATACACCGTTCATGGAGACGGTAGGTCGTACGTACGCATGAACGCTGTTTTCATTTCCTTATTGAGTTGAATGGAATTATGTATATGACATACATATATATACACATAAATCCAGTTTCATTATTATGTCATATATTTCATGATTACTTATTATATATACTTTATAATCATTCAAGAATGGTTAACGCGGAGAATGAATCTCATCGCGTCGTGGAGATGGTAGTCCGTACGTACGCACGAGCGATGATAGCGTTCTCATGATCGTGGAATTATATTGGAGTGTATGTATACTATTTAAGAATCAATATCACCTTAAAATAATCATATATAGTTACTATGTAAACCATTATACCCATCCAAATAAGGTGGTGGTGGAAAATAGATTACACCACGGCGTGGAGACAGTATTCCGTACGTACGCACGCGCGGTGATTTCGTTTTCCGTATGATGGATAGATGGTGAAATATGGTTGTTTCATACTTATAATAACATATCAGTATATTATTGATACTGATGTTATTACTACATAATGAAACAACCTAATAAGAAGAAGTGGAAGAAGAAATAAAGTTGAAAGAATCGGTAACGGATATTACCTCTTCTTTGAAGCGCCTCTTTGAGATCTCCTTTTAGGGCACTAAAATTTGTCTTTGAGGAAGAAAAGAACCTCTAGGATGTATCTAGGGAAGTGTAGAAGAGAATTTTGGCAGGGTTTGGACGAGCCTGAAGGCTCAAAGTGGTGTGAGGAAGAGAGGGAGGAGGTGCCCTTTTATAATGGAGGAGAGGGGCACCTTTGGAATAACTAAAAATATTATTTTATTATAAAGACAAATTCGGTTTTAAATAGCTAACAATTGATTTATTTCGAAGCTAAGGTGGGTATGGGTCGAAATACTCTCATCCAATAGAATTTAGACAAGTTTAGGTTCCTATTTTAACATTATCATTTAGATTTAACATTAAGTTAAATAATTTTACTTTTACCGTGTCTTCTTGTGTTCTTATACTATAAGGTTAATAAACTTACTATAACAAACCAAACGTACCCAAAGTTGTTTATTTTTAATATATATAACCTTATCTAAGTCATTTGGCCGAACCTTATATTTTTAGGAATAAAATAACAATTAATAATTTAATATTTGTTTTAAAAACTATTTTATGTCAATTTTGACACAATAGAAGTAATTGATTTTTTTAAAAATCATAACAGAATTATTAGTTCGAAAAAGTTACATAAATAAATACTAACATGTCATATTAACCTATAAAATTAGTGGAATTCATAAAAAGTCTCAAATTTCATTTATTTGGGTATTTATAAAATCAATTATGTCAATATTTCATTAATAAGATAAATATTGCATCATCGTTGTGTCATAAATAAATTAAATTATTTAATGTCTAAAAATTACAAATAAAATACCATTATGTAGAAAAATCTTTTTATCTTTCTAATAAATATTTATAGTCGAATTTATCTTATGTATAACCCTATATTAAAAACTATCTACTTATTAAACTTTGATTTTAACTATTTTAACCCTTCTTTAAATTAATTAATAATAAGTGTCCTAATCTAATCCAAGTGTGCCTAAATGGTCATATATTATTCTTAAGGTTGTTTTTGGTCGAATTACACTAATCAAATAGAATTAGGAAATGTGTTAGTGTAATAATAATAACACTTTTACCCATAATTACCCTATTTACTTTTAACCGTGGTAAAAAAGTAAAAAGTTACTATTCCCCACAAATTATTTTCATCTCATTGAACCACATTGTAGTCCTTGATATTAACCGTGTCTCTCGGATTTTCGAAATTCCACTCACAAAAGCGGTAAAATTATGTTTTATGAAAAATTCAGTTTTTTAACTACCACTTAGTGGTTTCACTATTCATCAACAATTGAAAGTTTTCAGAAAAATACCAAAAATTAGGCCTAAGAAATATTTGATATTATGAACTGAAAAATGATGTCTATTTTACCAAATTCAAAACATATCAGTTTCATTAATTAATTTAAAAATTAATTCCTGTTGTCAAAACAAATAGCGTGTTCTTAAGAGATAATAACTATCAAAAGATTGACACTTATTTATGTCTGGTTTAAATGTAGAATTACATCCAATGACCATCATTGTATTAAATTGTAAAAATATATTCTAAATATACTTTAAAACCACTCAAATTAATAATTTATCACTATTAATTATTTCGATTAAAAAAGTTGTTTTTAATTAAAATTTAGTAACTTTCACTTTTCATCAGAATATGAAAGTTATCCGAAAAGTACCAAAATTTCACCTTAGGATAAATTCTATACTCCGAATCCAAAAATGAAGTCCATTTTGAAAAATAAAATTTTCAAAATTTCAAAAAGCGGTTATTACTATTCATAACAGCTAGTTTTAATAATATTTTAATAGCATATTGTTGTTTAGTGAAACTCGTTATTGCGTAGTACCCACGCTATCGAGGAAGGTCGTGATTGCATGTAATTCAAGGAAAGTAAAGGATTTGAGTTGTGCAAGCTCCTTTTGGTGTAGCGTACAACACAAGAAATTAATGAAATTAAAAAGAATATTTTTCATAAAATCTCGGGGTGTTACATTCTACCCCCCTTAAAAGGAATTTCGCCCTCGAAATTCGTCGGGGTTATAAATGGTTTACTACTAGAAAGTTTCTTTAATAGGAACCCACATCGTAAAAAGGAATAACAAAACCAATATTTAAAAACAAAAGTATGAAACGTAACGGTTACCCAAATAAATTAATCACTGGGTTTCCACATAGGTGAAAATATGGATATGGAAGAGAAATCTAACCAACATGTTCTGATGGAGAGTGGTAGAGAACATGGCTATGGAAAAGTCAGCAATCACAAATCCATAAATTTGTGATGATCTAAGGTACCATCTGATTTATCAGATATAAGAGCACAAGGAAAACATTTTTGGTTTTCAAGATCATTTCCCTAAAGTTGATGAAATTGGAATTAGAAGAAATACTTTCGTGATTTTTTTATAGTCTCACAGTTGGACAATTTCCACTTCATCTCTTAAAGAAATGAAGTTGAATTTTTCATTCGTGATGTGTTAGCAGATCATGTGATAGAATGATGGCTCATTCCATCTGTCTCAAAAAAAAGGTTAGAAATGTTATCAAAAAATACATAAGTCCATCTATAGTGAGATTAATGATATATGGTTACTAAAATGGACGTATACTTCATATATCATACTGCTTAATATAATAAAACTAGATTCTACTAAACAGGGACTTCCTGTAGGCCAGTGGTAGGTGATAAAGGCGAGTCGCACTTCGGTTGGGGATTCGATTCCCACGGCCTTGTCCGACACGATGGGTTGTCGCCCGTCCTGCAGGTTTTCCTTTTTCTAAAACTGTATAATATCAAAAGTTCTATCCTTAAATAATACTAACATATATCCAATATAATCCATTCCAATATTTAGGCTTATCTAAAATACTTCGGTCCAAGCTCATAGTATAAAGAAAAAGATTACATGAAATGTCATCAACCAAGCATGTGAATACCATCATTTATCCCCCATATATCTTGTTGGTCACATTCCAATCATGTGAATACCTTAATCATGTATTCTCTTGAAAAATGAATACCCATTAAACCTTAGTGAAAACATGAATGGTGTCAAAATTTAACTCTTTCCACATACCAAAATCCAAAAATTCTATATACTCAATCCATTACATAACCTTCTCCTTATATCAGTCATGAGCTCATGAATACTATCAAATATTTAATTTTCTCCTTATCCCTTCATTATGCGCATATCATCTATATTCCAAAAATATATAAATATCCTTCAATGGATACTAGTACCATTAATCATACACTTTCAAAACTCAAGGAAAGACAACAGTGTAACAATCCTTAGATGTCTCTTTATTCCATAGTACCATGAGACTACTTATACAACATTACACTTGATAAACATGTTACCATTCCACTACCTTCTTAAACCATTTACTGAGCTTCAACAATTCTTTCATCTCACACATTATTTGTAGTCTCTTCATCATCATCAACATAAATACTACTCATACGACCATACTAATTCTCTTCCTGAGACATTCCCTTAGGGAATTGGTTTGAATAATGCCCGTACATTCCACATTTAAAACATTTAACCATTGTTGATGTCGTAGAAATACCATTATCCTCATCCATGGTGTTAACTGAACCTTTTCATTTGCACTTACTGGCTTTGTGTCCTTTTTTTCCACACCCAAAGAATCTTCCAGTTACTTTGAAACATTATCCTTGATGCCTCTTCCCACATTATTTACATAGGGGAAATTGAACTTTCTTTCATCTATGATCATTATGAAACTCTATCTTTCTCTTATTAGCCGAGTCAGGAAACTTACAAAATTTGAGTTTATTGATCATATTATGAGATTGCTGATTCGGCATAATAATGATGTTTGGACTTCCAAATCCCATTTCATTTGATTTCTCATGAAGTATATCATTCCATTGTCCATAATATCCTCCATTATCATGGATCTTCCTGTTTCCAGCCATTTTCTAAAACCCAGAAAGAATAGTGTGAGAGGAAAAAATTATACTAGGGGAAACAACACAATAAATGGGGAGTACCTTCAGTATCTAACATCTTCGGTTAAATTCTATTATCGTTACTGTAGTTCTAGGACTATATCCTATACGTATACTTATCCTTAGGGAGATCCCTAGACATACCATAGAAATATCTCTAGGGATCTCACTAACGTTTTCGCATCCTAGTTTCCAAAGGTTGACTAAACCTTTCCTCTGATACCAACTGTAGTGACCCGAAGCTTGATGTACATGGACATTACATTACTTTTGCATAATACTTAGTACATAACAAAAACACACACACAAGGACCGTAATAGTTTAGTGACTTTGGAAACTCGGAATATAATCTTCTAATCGTGGTGAAAGATCTTCAACATCTCCCATAAATATATTCTTTTTTCTGACCTAAACCTTTCTTTATATCCTGGGGAAAAGAAAACATAAAAGGGTGAGCTCAAATTCTCAGTAAGGGTAAACAAAAGAAATATCAATCACATCATATTCATAAGAACATAACATTTTGGAAATCTTAACCTGCAAAAGAGATCATAATATCATAACATGGGATAAATCATAGTAGTGAAATGTAATCCCAATAATAATAACTTAAAACATGAAACTTTTTGGCATACACACATAATCATATAGAATCATTTCTTATTAGTCAAGACTCATTTCCAAGACTATCTTAGTGGACAAAGACCATTTTTGAACCGAGTTCACTCCTTGTTTCAGTCATGTTTCACTGAACCGGTATAACCTACCGTTCCAGCCATGTCTATCTCATGAGATATAAAATATTTACCCAATTCATTGAAGAGAGATATAGGTCCCACCCATCTCATAATGATACCATTCTTATGTGTGCCACAAAATCATAAATCATACATCATTGCATAACCCATGTAATAAAAATGGGACTCTTAAACATCATGACATCATAAAACAATTCATATAAGATAAAGGAATTCATAAAAATAATTCCATCACAACATAATCAAATCAATGTAATAATAGGGATAGAAACAGAACCCTATATTATCTTAGATGGATAATAATTTTGATAAAACACTTGAACTCCATTCTTGAGGAAAATATCCTTTCTACTTCAAAAAACATTTTTCCTTTCTTAACATGTCATACAATTTTAAACTAAAAGAAGTTGATTAAAAATAAACTTTAAAACTTGTTAATTAAGCTTCTTGGAAATAATGTCTTAAAAATCCATTCATGCCGTATAAGTTAAAAAAAACATTCTTCCCGTACTTTTTGTCGGAAAAGTCAAAAAGTACCTTATATGAAAAACGACAAAAGATTCCTTTCATATCTTTTAATAAAAACTCATCGAAGGGTAAAATTGGATATAAACTATTGTATAAAGATATAAATTTTACATATTGAGGAAACATGGATGTGGATGATAAAATACACCCCAGTAAATACCAAAGTATAAACAATCTCGGATAAAAATAAGATTGTGATATTTCCCTTACCTTAGGTCCGATTTTATTTGTAAGTGTCTGAACCTCCTGTATAATGATTCAAATAATGTCATTGACTTATTTTAGAATCATACATATTTTTATGATATCATATATGGTTCACTTATGACTTTATATTACCCGTTCTTTTGTAAATTCCATGTTAAAGAGCGTTTTGGGTAAAATTGTTTCATTTCTCATCCGTGTTTTGACTTGTAATTATTCATATGATCACTTAGATAATGATTACTTAATTACAGAATATAAAACATTATTTATATATAATATATATTCAGAATATACATATATATATAATAGATCAATAAATGGAAAGAAAAACATCGTTCATGGAGACGGTTGGCCGTACGTACGCATGAACGCTATTTTCGTTTCCTTATTGAGTTGAATGGAATTAAGTAGATGAAATACATATATACACACATAAATCCAGTATCATTATTATGTCATATATTTCATGATTACTTATTATATATACTTTATAATCATTCATGAATGGTTAACGTGGAGAATGAATCTCACCGCGTCATGGAGACGGTAGTCCGTACGTATGCACGAGCGATGATATCGTTCTCATGATCGTGGAATTGTATTGGAGTGTATGTATAATATTTCAGAATCAATATCACTTTAAAATAATAATATATAGTTATTATGTACACCATTATACCCATCTAATAAGGTGGTGGTGGAAAATAGATTACACCACAGCGTGGAGACGGTATTCCGTACGTACGCACGCGCGGTGATTTCGTTTTCCATAGGATGGATAGATGGTGAAATAGGGTTTTTTCATACTTATAATAACATATCATTATATGATTGATACTTATGTTATTACTTCATAATGAAACAACCTAAGAAGAAGAAGTGGAAGAAGACATAAAGTTAAAAGAATCGGTAACAGACATTACCTCTTCTTTGAAGTGCCTCTTTGAGATCTCATTTTAGGGCACTAAAATTGGTCTTTTAGGAAGACCAGAACCTCTAGGATGTTTCTAGGGAAGTGTAGAAGATAATTTTGTAGGGTTTGGCCGAGCATGAAGTCTCAAAGTGGTGTGAGGAAGAGAGGGAGGAGGTTCCCTTTTATAAGGGAGGAGAGGGGCACCATCGGAATAACTAAAAATATTATTTTATTATAAAGCCAAATTCGGTTTTAAATAGCTCTAAATTGATTTATTTCGAAGATAAGGTGGGTATGGGTCGACATCATCTCATAAAATATAATTTAGACATGTTTAGGTTCCTATATTAACCTTATCATTTAGATTTAACATTAAGTTAAATAATTTTACTTTTACCGTGTCTTCTTGTGTTCTTACACTATAAGTTTAATAAACTTACTATAACAAGCCAAACGAACCCCAAGTTGTTTATTATTAATATATATAACCTTATATAAGTCATTTGGACGATCATTAGATTTTTAGGAATAAAATAACAATTAATTATATAATATTTGTTTTAAAAACTATTTTATGTCAATTTTGACACTATTTAGTAATTGATTTTTGTAAAAATCATAACAGAATGTTTAGTTCAAAAAAAGTTACTTAAATCAATACTAACATGTCATATTAACCTATAAAATTAGTGTAATTCATAAAAAGTCTCAAATTTCATTTATTTGGGTATTTATAACATCAATTATGTCAATATTTCATTAATAAGATAATTACTACATCATCGTTGTGTCATAAATAAATTAAATTATTTAATGTCTAAAAATTACAAATAAAATATCATTATGTAGGATATATCTTTATATTTCTAATGAATATTTATAGTATAATTTATCTTATGTATAACCCTATATTAAAAATTATCTACTTATTAAACTTTGATTTTAACTATTTTAACCCTTCTTTAAATAAATAAATAATAAATGTTCTAATCTAATCCAAGTGGGCCTAAATGGTCATATTTTATTCCTAAGGTTGTTTTTGGTCGAATTAAACTTATCCAACAGAATTAGGACATGTGTTAGGGTAATATTAATAACACTTTTACCCTTAATTACCCTTTTTACTTTTAACCGTGGTAAAAAAAGTAAAAAGTTACTATTCACCAAAAATTATTTTCATCTCATTGAACCAAATTTTAGTCCTTGATATTA
This sequence comes from Viscum album, assembly GCA_963277665.1. Classification (NCBI taxonomy): domain Eukaryota; kingdom Viridiplantae; phylum Streptophyta; class Magnoliopsida; order Santalales; family Viscaceae; genus Viscum; species Viscum album. Next base: position 932,557,134 of record OY728131.1, read on the forward strand.
ACCGTGTCTCTCGGATTTTCGAAATTCGACTCACAGAAGCGGTAAAATTAAGTTTTATGAAAAATTCAGTTTTTTAACTACTACTTAATGGTTTCATTATTCATCAAAAATTGAAAGTTTTCAGAAAAATAGCAAAAATTAGGCCTAAAGAATATTTGATATTATGAACTCAAAAATGATGTCTATTTTACCAAATTCAAAACATATCAGTTTCATTAATTAATTTAAAAATTAATTCCCATTGACAAAACAAATAGTGTGTTTTTAGGAGATAATAACTATCAAAAGATTGACACTTGTTTATGTCTGGTTTAAATGTAGAATTACATCCAATGAAAATCATTGTATTAAATTTTAAAAATATATTCTAAATATACTTTAAAACCACTCAAATTAATAATTTATTACTATTAATTATTTCGATTAAAAAAGTTGTTTTTAATTAAAATTTAGTAATTTTCACTATTCATCAGAATATGAAAGTTATCCGAAAAGTACTAAAATTTCACCTTAGGCTAAATTCGATACTCCGAATCCAAAAATGAAGTCCATTTTGAAAAATAAAATTTAAAAAATTTCAAAATATGGTTATTACTATTCATAACGGCTAGTTTTAATAATATTTTAATAGCATATTGTTGTTTAGTGAAACTCGTTATTGCGTAGTACACACGCTATCGAGGAAGGTCGTGATTGCGTGTAATGAAAGGCAAGTCAAGGATGCGTGTTGTGAAGGCTCCTTTTGGTGTAGCGTACAACACAAGACATTAATGAAATTAAAAAGAATATTTTTCATAAAATCTCAGGGTGTTACAAGGACCCGACTACCATGTTAAGGTGGGGCGTCTGTGCTTTCAGCAGGACCTAGCTGTTATATTTGGTATCAGAGGTGGTACCCAGCCATAAGTGTGGTGCAATGAAAGGGTTGAGATTTAGGGTCCACAACGAGGGTGTTTTTCTCTAAAGTGGGTGATTGTAACATCCCCAAATGATAAAGGGTTAAATAACTAAATGATATGACTTAAGTCAAAAAGGTGCACCTTCCTTTTGGGGAGCCTGACTGATTAGAACTCCACAGTTAATCGTGCTTGGCCTGGAGTAGTGATCAAGATGGGTGACCTTTTGGAAAGATTTTCAGAGTGTGTGAGATTGAGGAAAAACACACAGGGAAGGAAATATGTAGGCTTGTGGGGACAATCATTAGTCAGATGACCCGTTCGGGCACGTGGGTGGGCGCCAGGGTGGGGACCACGTGTCTGCGGGGAAACTGGTGGTCCCTGGCGGGCCAGTACCTGGCGACCAAGTTAAGGTGGGTGTTTGTGCTGTCATCGGGACCCAGTTGTTACACTGAATATAGTCCAATATGTGAAAATATGCCTTTTGTTTTCTCAAGTTGAGAATTAACGAGGTGGTACCCGACCTTAATTGTGGTGCACTTCCTGGGTTGAGATGTAGGGTCTACAATGATGGCCATGTTAAGGAGTGTGGCTGTGCTATCATCAGGACCCATTTGTTACACTCAATATGGTCGACTAAGTCAAAATATGCCTTTTTTTTCTAATATTGTGAATTAATGAGGTGGTACCCAGCCTTATGTGTGGTGCACTGCCTGGGTTGAGATATAGGGTCCACAACCAGGGCATTGTGCTCTAAATAGAGGTGATTTTAAAATCCCCTAATGATAAAGGGTTAAATGAACAAATGACATGACTCATTTCATCGAGGTGCACATTTCTTTCTGGGAGCCTGGCTGTTTGGAACTCTATAGTTAAGCATGTTTGGCCTGGAGAAGTGATCAAGATGGGTGACCTTCTGGGAAGCTTCCCAAGGTGTGTGTGAGTGAGGAAAAACACAATGGAAAGGAAATGCGTAGGCATGAGGGTACAATAATTATTAAGATGACCCGTTCGAGCATGTGAGTGGGCCCTAGGGTGGAGACCACGTGTCTGCGGGGCAACTAGTGGTACATGGTGGGCCAGGATCTGACGACCATGTTAAGGCGAGGTGTCTACGCTATCATCAGGACCCAGCTGTTACACTCAATATAGTGCAGTAAGTCAAAATATTCCTTTTTTTTCTCTTGTTGCAAATTGAAGAGCTCAACTGAAATTCAGCTCCAACATTATTATTTTCCTAAAATATCATTATCACCGATTTAGAGAATACTCATTTAATTTTTCTTTAAATAGATAAATTATAAGTTATAATTCGAATATAATTCTATAAAATATAACTAATATGTAAAATTCATATATAAAATTCTTGGTTCACGTAATAATGCTCAATTTTTTTTACATTAATATTTTTTAAATCATTTTTTATATTTTTTTAGTTGGAGAAATATTTCTTCACTCAAGCATAAGAATTTATGGTCATTATATAATTTATAAAATTAAAAATAAATTTATATCATGAAAATAATTTCAATAAAATATAAAAAAACATTTTTATCCTTTCATAAATTTATATTTTCTTAATTATGAAACACAATATATATATTTAAAAAACAAGAGAGTGAAAATATTAAAATAAAATTGATTTTAAAATTATATAGCTCATTTTAGTGGATAAGTGTCCATTACAAAATTAAATTTATTTCTTAAGGGGATGATATAATAATTTCCTCTATCGAATATTAATTAGGATGATAAATTATGGCCTTATAACAATTTTTTTTCCTTTTTATATTGATTTACACTATTCTGAGGTTATAAATTTCAATAATACTTTTTATATTGACATAAAATAAAAGGAAATTATTTACCAAATATTAAATTTTTTATTATAAATATTGAATCCTTTTTAGAAAATATGTTAATTCATTGTGGAATAAATCAATTTTAATATTAGTTCATAAAATTATATGAAAATATATTTTTTTTAGAAAAAAACATCTTGGAAACATAAAATAGGATTTATTCATCTCTTTTGGATAGATAAAAACAAGATGAAATTTAAAACATTTTATTGAGTATATAATATACACATTAAATTGTAAAAATAAATTAATAATAATCATCATAATATATTAATATAATTATACCTTGTGTTCATGATAAAAATTGTTCAGGAAAATTCATTTTTACCAAAAATAAAGTTTATTTACTAAATTCAAACATAAAATTGATTCTAATGGACTTCATTTTAATATTTAAAATTTATGGAAAATAATTTCACATTGATACAATTTTAAAATAAAATGGAACTTTTTACATATTGTTTTCAAAATAAAATAGAAATTTTTTTATGTATATTGGAAAATGAATCTTTTCAGAAAATTCACAAAAAATAATACAAAGATTATTTTAATGTACTTATTTTAAAAATGGTGTTCCTTATTTAAATTAATATTTCTAAAATTTTTATAAAAATTTTATATTATTTTCTCAAAAAAGTTGATAAAAATATAAAGAACATATTTTTTACGATTTACTCGACCTAACTAAAAATTGAGAGGAAATTTACATAGACTTTATCAATAAATAAATATTGAGTTTGAAATTTATATATATATAATCAATTAGTCATTCCTATTCATACCCCCAACTAAATGTCTAGTTTATAATAGTTAGATTTGGTACTATTTTAGTAATATATCTCAGTTTTTTTAAAGATGATGTGGCTTGTAATGTATGTTATCTTAGAAATTAAATTAATTGAAAAGAAATATTTTCCAAAATATCAGTGTGTTACAATCTCAAATATTTAATAAATACAATCCTCAAAATTTTAAATTGTTCTTGCAAAAAAAATATTTTGATATTTCATTTTTTTTAAAACCAACATCATAATAAGCGTAAATGTAAAATCCACATAAAAAGTGGGAACATGAAGTATGAAGTTTACCAAAAAAATATGTTTAAAAATAGTACAACATTAGTGGGAAGTGAAAATGTAGACTTGGAAGTGAATATTCGTACCCAAGTAATAATAGAGAGATTGAGATAACATTTTTTTGAATATATCTAAGAACCAAAAAACTATGAATTAGTTAGATGTTAAAAGACCATCAAATCATTAAAAATGAATTCTATTAGAAGAAATTTCTATTTTATGATCATTTTCCAAGGGTTGAGGGATTATTTTACAATCTAGACTAATAAAATAAAGAAATATACTTAATTCCCAAGAATTATTTCATTCTATAAAAAATTTCCAATACAATATAATTTCTTTATCCAAATGGTGAGTATTAAAGATTATTGTTTTACCAAATCCCTAAAATCAACTTCTAATAGGCAAAAAATTATTATCAAGATATTCCTAATCTTTGTGGGCATTAACAAAAACAAAATATTTTTATCACATGCTAAGATAATTCAGAAAATAAATAGACCATAAAAAAATACATTTACTCCCACATTCTATAGAATAAAAATAAAGGTTCTACATATAAAAGTTCATAAAATAACTCTACATCCCATGTATCCTCAATGACCTCAACATTATTTGATGTTTTGGCTTCAAAAATAGTATCCCAAATTGTTTCTTACATGGGATGAAATTTAATGGAATTCTTCCAAATTAATTTTTCATGTTAATTAACATGTAAAAACTAAAGGTTACATATACCACATCCCAATAGAATTCCTCCCAAATTATCACTAATCACATTGAAAAATCACTGCATAAATTTATAATGTATTGAACTTCTCTAAAATATCATGACTAGAATTGTGTTATTAACGTTAATGGTGCATTATAACATAGCCATAAATAAATTCTAAAATATCACATTTTAAATGAATTATTTTGGAACAATTAAAAATATCTGTATCCCATTATAAAGTATAAAATTATTAACTTAATTTAAAATAATACAGTAACCCAATTGGTTATATAAACCGAAATAAATTTTTATTCCAAAAACATCCTAAATGATTCAAATTACCTCTAAATATGGTCACTTATAACCTCGAAAGGGAGGGACTATGCTATAAAACATATGATCCTCTTTTTAACTATAAATCTAGGAGGGTATTAATACCTTGTAAGTTATCCTCACTTGAAAAAAAAATTATTAATATTTAAATAAAATTGGGTACTCTTTCAGTATTTCCAAAATTGAAATAATCTTCATCAAGGATGAGATAGATAACTATTTAATCAAATCACTCACCAATTTTCTGGTCACTAATACTTTCTTATCAATTTCAATCATCTATTGATCCCAATTATTAATTTTATTATTATTTTCTTACATTCAACTTATTTTTACAAATCCTTAAATCTAATGTGGAAAAATCCAAAGATGTTTCTAGTTTTTTATAACAATAATATCATTTATATAATACACATACAACATAATTATTAAATCCAAAACAAAAGAAGTTCCATCATCCCACTCCCTCATTAAACCATTCACTAGAACTCATAATCTTATTCCATAGTACATCATTCCTACAATATGAACAATTAATCTTGTTTTAACAATCCTCGACATAAATTTAATAATTAATAATACATTTAAGAAAATTTATACTTTTAAAAAAAACCCATACCATTCATATTTATCTTCATCATCATGGGTAAAACCATTATTATTACAAAATTACTATTATTTTTCTCAATATTTCCCACTAGAACATCAATATTCAAAATTCCCAATCTTATCACATTTATATAATTTAACCATTAAGGATACCTTCGAGAGTTCGTTATTATCATACGTTGGGTTAACTGAATTTTCAATTTTCCATAGAAATTACCTGATTTTTATACCTCTTTTCCAAACTCAAACCATCTTCCAATTCCGATGAGTTATTAATTTGAGTTCTTATTACCACATTCTAGAAATATTGTAAGATGAATCAACATTCCCCAACAGTCATCTAGAAACTCACCGTTTCTCTTATTATTAGTTTCAAGAAGCCTACCAATGTTGAGATTAATAATCATATAATGACATAGTTGATTATTTATAATAAAAATTCCTCCCATTCCATATCTTCTTCTGATTGGTTTCTTGTGAGGTTAGTCATTCAATTGACTATAGCACATAACAATAATATAATTCCTTCAGGTTCCATCTATTAAATAATGATAAATAGAATAGTGTGAGAAATAAAAATTATTGTGATAAACCACATAACAATGAAACAAATTCATTTATAGGATTTCAAAATCATGGAACCTACATCTATGAAATATTAGGTTTAACCCATGTAATTATTTGTTTTTAAATAATATTTAGGATATGATTTAAAATATAAAATTATTCAAATGTTTCTTCAAAAATTTTATTTTTTTGTAGTTTCCAAATGATAACTAAACCTTTCTATTACAGAAACTATATACACCCACACTTTTATTATATACATCAACAATATTTTTAGATCTATTTTCATTATATAAATAGTGATCCATATTTTATTCATATAGGTACAGTACCTTTGGAAACATGGGAATATAAAAAACTAATTCATAAAAGATCGACATCATCTCCCACTAATTTAGTCATAACAAGAATCTTTCTTACATATATAATTTATTTTACCTTTCTTCATAGCCTCGAAAAATGAAACATAAGAAAGGGTGAGCTTAGATGATCAGTAATGGTAAATAATGGATATATCAATGGTCACGTGAGAATAAAATGAGAATTAGGATATGATAACATTGGAATTACTTTTAAAAACCTTACCGCCCTTATAATAGTTCATAATATTGATTCATGGCATAAAACATGGTTATTATTACGAAGTGAATCATAATGTAATTAGAGAACATGATACATGAGAGTTTAACATTTGAATAAGACATATGTTTTTATCATACACATTAGAATATAAAATAATTTCCTTATCAGTAAAGAATCATTAACAAGACTATCATTGTAAATACATTTCACTCTCCAAACCATCATAGTATTCAAGGATCACTCTGGAGACTATCAATGTGGAAAAAATAAATTACTAAACTTCTTTTACTCCCAATTCTTGTCCAATATATCTAACGGGAACAAAACCATTACATAATATTATAGAGGGAGATATGATTTCCACCCATCTTTGGCGATAACATGACCATTGTCCTTATTTATAATGTAACCAACATCCTTGTCTATAATGATACCACCATTCGTGGTTATGACATCACCATAATCCTTCGTTATAATGAAACCACTATCACATAATTAATAATATACATATGTGATCCAAAATAATATAAAACGTTCATCATATAATTACATTATATCCCATAAAAAGAAAAATAGTTTCACAAAAATTTCATGCATTCATTGTAGAATAACCATAGAAAATAAATGGGATCAATAAAAAACACTTCAAAATAAACATTAACCACCGAGATAATGAATTAGGATGGTTCTATTGGATTATATCTATAATGAATCATAATTAACATCAAAGGTTTTCATCATATATAAAAATTTATATACAAGATAACTAAAATATTTCTTGAGTAAAATAACCATTCCATTTTAAAAATGACTTTTAAAATATAAATATTTCTAAAATATTAAGGAAAACATTTCTTTGAAAATACACTTGGTAAATTATAATGGAAAATACCAAAAATTGATCAGTTATAATGATGGGAAATAATGTTCGTGAAGTAAAAGTAAAAATAAAACAATTTATTCAAATTTTTTTAAAATGTAAAAAACTGCATATTTTAAAAATTGAAAATAAATAATATAATAATTTTTTGAAAAAGAATTTCAAACATGGATAAAAAACATATTTACTATATCATGAGTACATAAGGTGAGGAAAATGAACGGAAACATTTTATTATAATGAAAAAAATATAGAATGATAAAATTCATTATTATCATGAGATATATATTATAATTTTCATCATCAAAACATAATCATAAATGATCCCACTGAATACAGAGATTATAACATAAATCTCATAATGATTTGGATACATTTGATTTATAAGCCCAATGAAAAAAATAAAAAATATTGGATTCATAAATCCAAATATAATTCATAATAGCCATCATAAAATATAGCCATCAGTATTATATACACGACATAAAATATACAATTGGTGAATATGGAATGTATCTTAATAAAATAAAATGAAATGAAAATCTCTTAACATAGGTCTGATTTCCTTTAGACACATTAGAAACACCTATATAAAAAATATTTTTTTAATATAAACCTATTACTAAACTATTAACATATATACAATACCATATATTATTTACTTATTACCTTTATCACCCATTTATTAACACTTCTCTATTAAAATCGATGTTTCTGGTGTTATCTGCTTCGCTTTTTCATGTAAATTATAGTTTGGTAGTTATAGTAGTTATATTTTTATCATGTTTATATTACCTAAATAATGTTAGTAATTATTAAAATATAATATATATATATATATCTTAGTATTCATTCATAAATTATGTAGACAGAAAAATTAATGGCACCATTCATTTCGATTGTAGGTCATACTTAAGCATGAAATATGTTTCCATTTTTTGATAGATAAGATAAAAGAAAAGTAAATAATAAATATACTTTAAGAAATAATAATTATAAATTATATATCATATATATGAGTTAAATAAATCCTTTTTCCATCCAATAAAAATAAAAAATGAAAAATGTATCACATCACTTCATGGATGTCGTAGTCCACACGTATACATGATTGACGTTATCATTTTCCAATAATATTTAGGGTAAGAATGCAGGTAATATATTATCATTGAAGAACTATAATTATTTAAAAATTATTATATATAAACATTAAACCCATAATTATACTCATCCTTAAAATATGGTGATGAGAGATGAGTTGTTTCTCTACATGGGGACAATAAGTTGTATGTACACACATGCGATATTTTTACATCCTAATTGATGGATATTGGGTGAAAAAATATGTCTTCATAATAATAATAAAACTATATTAGATTTATGATATAGAATTTTTTATTGTATGAATAATATAATAATTTTATATGAAAATGAAAAAATTTATAAAATTATCGGTTAATGGGAGTAACTATGATTTGAAATAACTCCTTTAGATCACCTTTTAACAGATCTTGGGATTGTGTTTTGGGAGTAACATAACCTCTATAATATGCCAAGGAATGTGGATAAGGTAACATAGAAGAGTTTTTATGACATAGAAGGCCCAATGTGGTGTGAAAAAGGGAAAGGAGGGGTTCCCTTTTTTACGTGAGAGGCGGGACACCCTTGGAATTTCATAAAATATTAATAAATTTTAATGTAATTCACCAAAAAAAATAGTTCCAAATGGAATATTAATGGTAATGGAATGAAACTTTACACCATATATTATCCCCAAAATCAACTACTAAAAAAATTATGATTTCCATGAAATTTAATAAAATATTAATTTTATAAAATATCATTATTTCTAATTTAAGGATTATTCATATAATTTGTCAAAACTGACATAAAAAAATTTAAATTATAATATAAAAATATAAAATTATAATAATATTTCGTATTCATCTAAAAAATTTCTCACATTACATTATTTAAATTTTATAAATTTCAATACCTTTAAAATTATTAATTATAATTTTTTTGTTAATTGGAGAAATATTGTATTGATGTTTCATAAGAAATTAAAGTCATTATGTAATTTATAAAAATTATAAATAAATTTATAATATGAAAATAAAATCATTAAATTCAATATAGAAACTAATATCTATTCATAAATTTCTTTTTTTTCTATGTGGACAAATACAAGATATTTAAAACAAAAAGGCTTACATTTTATAACATTCAATAATTTAAATATTACTTAGGTAATTTTGATGGAAAATTTCTCGAAAAAAAAATTTAGTTTCATTCAAATTTTTAATAGGGTTTAATTACATTCATTGAAAAGTAGTTATGAAGAAAACATATGACCTTATCACTTTGTTTTCATATATATTAACTGATTTTCCCTTCACTAAGGTGACAAATTTTTAATGGATACTATTCCTATTGACTAAAAATAAAATAGCCATATTTTTCAAATTTGAACCTAATAATTATAAATATTGAATTCATTTTATAAAATTAAATTTCTAAAAGTACTTGATATTAATTTTAAAATTACAGTGAAAAATGAGACGAAAACCGCTTTTGAAAAATATTTAGTTTTTAAGCATAATACATGACTTATTCTTATCTTCTACTTATAGAAATACTAAATGAATGTTAATAAAATTATATTGATGATTTAATATATACATATAATTAAAAACAATCACCATTAATGATCAAATTAATTTGTTATGATAAAAACACATTTCGAAAAAAAAATACAATTTCCCAAAAATTCCTTTTTACCTATTAAAATGATTTTACATTAACTAAATGAGAAAATTTAATAAAATTTAATTAATTTGATTATTTAATATATAATAATATTAAATATTTTCAAAAAATTAAATTAAATAGATCTTTGTATATACCTTTTTTAATAAAATCAGTATTTTTTACTATACATTAGAAAATCGTGATTTTTAGTAAGTTAAAAAACATTATTTCTAATGTTATTTTAAATAATATTATTTAAATTTTTTTAAATAAAATTGAATAATGATTCAACAAATAATCAAAATATATTATAAAATACATTTATAAAAATATTTTTTAGGAAAGCGTGTTTTTAAATAATAAAGTTACATAAATAAATATTTAGTGATTATTTACTATGAATATATCAATACATTTATGTTGAGTATGAAATTTATATATATTTCATAAATTAGTTAATCCTACTCATACCATTAAATTTAATGGTTAGGTTATTACTATAAAAATAATAAAATAATAATATTATATTGTGATTTGTATAAATATGATGTTTTATGTATCCCAATCTATAAATGATGTTAAATTGTTTTAAATGAAATATTTTCTAGATTATATTTTTATTAAACAAGTTTACCAATTTTATTAAAGGGCAATATTATATTGGTCCTGCCTATCATATAATGAAGAAATTTTATATGTGTTCTAGAAGAAAAAAATAATTATCATTGCATAAATTGTGGAAAGGAAATGAGTTTCACAATAATTTAATCATTTTATCATGGTATAACTCATGGAAATGAAATTTATTTTACAGTGGTTTCATCAAAACCTTTTTAACTTGTGTAAAAATAATGTGTTTAATATAATCATGATTAGATCACAATTATCACTATAATATAATCTATAAATTAAATTGGAAGTTATTTTTGGATCATATGCCCAATATAGAATACTAAAATCAAAAAATTATCATAATTGAAAAATTCCTTGAAAATATTACCATAACATTTTGTAATAAAAATACAATTTTTACTAAAAAATTAGTTATTTGAAATATAAAAAACCAAATTATTGTGGAGAAAAATATCAGTGAAAATAAACCTAGAGAATTGTAAAGGAATCATAAAAAAATTATTGCTCTTGATGGTGTGAAGTTTTAATTATCTCATGTACGTTGAGGTAGTGATTCCATTCAAATTTTCTGTAAAATTTCAATAACAACACATTTATAAAATGAAAACAAGATACATTTTAGGAAATTTTATATAAAAATAAATCATGGGTAAAAATGAATTTTAAATATCATTAGATAATATAATAAACATTCTTGAATTTTAATTTTCAAAAAATAGATCTTGAAAAAAAAAATTATTCCACCGAAGAGAAGAATAAAGTCGTTTTTCCATTAAAATATTCATTTATTATATTTAGTTTATAAATAGTTTAAATTTATAGGTAAAAAGATAATATAATGATATAAACATAGGAGAATAAAATTCATGATATTCATGATAGATGGGTCATAAATTTTCTCCATCAGAAATTTAATTGTAAAAATTCCGGATAAATAATGATATTGTATCTTAAATCCCATAAAACATTGGTAACATTAGAATAAAAACCCCATATAATAGATAATCATAGATTGATATCTATATTTTAAAAAATTTACAATTATCAATGACATAATAAATTATTCCGTATTATTATTCCACAAAAATGAAATATTTTAGGAATATGTTATGTGTCTCACAAAAAAAATGTGATACGAAAATATCCTACACCGAATTAAACTTTCCTTGAAGGATTATACCCTCCTTTATAGTAAATCATAATTTATATTAAATATATTATATATTTATTTATATACTTATAATATCATATATTATCCACTTAATACATTTTGGTAAAAATTTATTAATTTCTCTTTATTAAAATTGTCATATATGTGGTTGAAATGTTTCATTTCTTATAGAGAACTTTATTTTGGTAGTTCCATCCATTTTACATTGATTTTGGTTCCAACATATACATAATTTTAATATGTATTTAAATATCCTATAAATTATATATTTATATATTTATATATATTTATAATCATTAATAAATGGTTCATATATTAAAATTGAATCACATCGTTCATGGATATACTGGGCCATATGTATTCATGAATGATGATTTCACTTTTCTAATGAAGGAATCAAATAATGATAAATTAAAAATAACCATTAAGAAATAATTATATTTATAATATATATAATATTAATTTAATTAATATATCATTATTATAATCCATTTAAATACAAAATGAAAAATGATTTACATCACTTTACGATGGTGGTAGTTCCCCTATACCCAATAGAATCTTTATCATTTTTCAATGGATATGAAGGAACAAATATAATATATGAATCTTTAATTAAAAGAAATATCATATATATATATATATTATAACCAATATTCTATTTATAATTCCAATACATTAAATATGGTGATGGAAAATGAATTGTATCTCTATATGGTAGCAGTAGTGCACCTGTACGCACAAGCGATAATTTTTCATCCCATTTGAGGAAAAATAGGATGAATAACGGTGGATAAATTATTTTTATATAATTAATGTATATTTTATATACTGAATTTATTGTTTTATGATGAATTCCATAGATATAGAAGATGTAAAAGAAGAAATAATTTGAAGGATGTCAAGTTGGTTAATTGAAATTTCTTTAGTTGGTCTCCTTTAAAACCATTTTTTAGAACCATTGGAAGGGTCTTTTTGGAATATAATAACCTATAAATCAAAGATATGGAAGTTTATAAGATACTTTTATAGGGATTTTTTGACCTATATTGGTAAAAATGGTGTATATAATAGAATATAGGGGTGTCCTTTCCTAAATGGGAGAGATGACGCACTTATAATTGCATAGAAGTTTAAAATACAATAATTCAAACTAAAGAAAAATGTATCCAAAAGTCCATATATTAAAATTTTGTATCTTATTATTTCAAAATATTACCATAAAATTGGATTAATACATGTTTTATTGGAATAAATACCATTATCTCTTGGTTTAACACCTTATTGAGCAAATTTTCTTGGTAATCGTGATAATAGATTTTTTTTCAGTTTTTACTATTCATCATAAGAAAAAATTAAGTTTTAATTGTTAAAAAATATTAGCAACAAGGATTACAAATATTGGATATATTTTATCAAATTCAATTTATATATGTATCATAATTTAATTTAAAATTAATATTGTAAACACGAAGAAAAATAAGTTTTCTAGAAAAAATGTTTTTCAATGTATAAATAGTTTCGTTCCAAAATAAAAAATATAAGTAATTAGAATGAACTAGATATAACGATTGATAATATAAATTAAAAAATTTTACTTTTAAGGACATTTTAAAATAAAATGAATATTTATAAACTATTTAAAAAATACTTTTTAATGAAAATTATTATTTTTCACAATTAAATGAAAAATCAATTTCTTTTGAAATTCCAAAAACTTCCCTAAAATAATATTTACATGAGGATTTCAAAAATGAAGATTTTTTTAAAATTATTTTTATATATTTTTTATAAATTAGTTATATTTTTCCATGAAAAAAATAAACATAATCCATTTTTGATTAAAAAAATTTCTAAAGGATATATTTAGATTGGTTAAAATTTAGTGCTTATTTATAAATATGATTTCATTATATAAAACCATAAAATGAAAAATTAAATTTTTTTTATTAATAACTACTCCAAATTACTAGAATGGTTAAAATGTTATAACATATTACAATTTATTTAGAGTTAGGGTTTCATGTATCATAAGCTATAAAAACATTTAATTTACTTGATGATAAATTAGTCATAAAATCCACATGTGTTACATAAAGAATAACTTAATATTAATTTCACTCTTGAAATTACATCACTTTGATATAAAAAAATAGATGATATATTTATTTCATCGTATCCTCATGTTCCCAAGTTGATTCATCAATTTTTTTCCTCCAAATATATTTATCTATGTGAGTAGTTTTTTTCATATCACATTATCACTTTGAAGAAAATTCAATACAATGTTTTTTTCATATAATGTTTCTTGGTCAAGTAGTAATATTTTTTTGTTTATTAATTGTGCTTTTTAGATATGTTTTTTTTCATGAGAGATATCAAAAAAATATCAAGAATTTGAGAGAGGTATAGTGCAAGAATTAAGTGAAAAGCTTCCATCCATACTCGGTAAATAATAAAAGACAAGGAAAAATATATTACGAATATATTTACCCTCTCACTAAATATAATAACCTTGTTCCATATATAAATTCATAGGAATACATTCAAACCAACCTCAAATTTCAAATTTCATTGAAAATGATTATCATAACATTTATGTTGAAGTTATGATAAATTATTCTAATACATAATTTAATTAACATTATCTACATTTTCTATAGATGGATTAGGTTCTAATATATTTTATACTATAAATTTATCCAATAAAATTGGAGTTATAAACTTTTATTCTTAGAGGTTTTAGAATGATCCATATGAATTCTTAAGGGAATGTTATTTTATTTAGAAAACAAAACTACTGGAAGGTATTGATCCCAACCACCATTGAAATCCATTAAACTAGAGAGAAATATATCCTATAGGTTATTAATGTTTATATAAAAATAAACATCTATATTAGGATAATAATCAGTACTAAAACAAAAATCATAATCTATATATTATTGAATATGTTTCTAAAACATTGAGGTAAACCTCGACTCTCAATGAGATATAGTAAAATGTTGTAATCCATGAAAATAACAACATCCTTAATATTAATTCTATAAGTAATATAATTATATATGTATTATCTAAAATTAATTATATGGGATGAATTTATAATGATATTGACTATAATCTAAATAAAAATTTGGCCTCTAGAAATTGGGGGGGTCTAATTTAAAAATCCATGGTGGTCTTTTCCCATTTACATTCATGTATAGAAAATGGATATAACATCTCATGATTCATATATCTCTCAGACTTAACATGATGAAATTCCAAGAACCTAGATACATAATCTATAATATCTCTCTTTATGTATTCCCACTATAAATACTATTTCATATCTCAATGTATCTTTGTACTTCCAGGATGAAATGAGAATGATGACCAATGGGCTTCATGAAGGTTATCCTTCTTCAAATTTTGTATGGATTGATCTCAGACTTGGTTCATGAATCTTATCATTCTATCTCAATCATGCTAAAACATTTAAAAATTTCGAACCTTATTTTGTAGCTCTATATCTCCCTTCTATACCAATTTAATATTGACATTTATTGATGATTGAACACTCATTTTAGAAAGATATTATTTATCCCAATCATTCAAACTTTAAAAGTAAATTTTTTATAATATATAAATATTGGATATTTTGTGATCCCCTATAGAGATAAAGTATAAATTTTCATTTAAAATAATGAATCATTCATCATGATTACTTGCCTAGGTTGGTAATGTATTCAGTAGAACTAATCTTTAATTAACTCCGACCATATTATCTTGAACACATTAATCCTTTTGAATTGAATAGATGCTTTAAATTTTTATGATTTATATATTTTTCACAGATCTATCTATGATTACACTTCCCCCATATATTTAATGAAAGACTTACTACTGCTAAATCCAAATCATGAGTTGTGTAATCTTTTATTAATCATGAAATTTTAATGGGTTTTAATCTATCATCATATCATTCATCATGAAGACACATCCTAGTATCTTCATCGATGCATCCCTTTATAAAACAAAATATTCTCCACTACAATTTATTATAATCATAAGTGTGATGACTAACCATCTCTTTAGATCCATGAAATTTTCCTCAAATATATGTATCTAATGGAAATTTACTCCCTTCAGAGTTAACTTGGTGAGTGGATTGGATAGCTTTCATATATTATTTACAAAAACAAAATAATAAAGTCCATCCTAATGATGAAAACTGTTGACCTTGTCATAGTGGTTTTCCTAGTCAAATTTTTAATAATACTTATAATCGAGGGATTTACTGATATACCCTCATATGAGATCATATAAACCAAAATGACTCTTTTGATAGATAAAATTCTCAATTTTTATATTTTAAATAAAAAATATCCATTTATAAGATATTTATTGAAATTTCCATGTGATCATCATGATCTTCTTTTCTTTTGGAATGTATAAGAATGTAATCAATAAAAACATATACAAACTGATTAGGTAATGTATTAATAATATATTTATTAAATTAATGAATATATCAGTGTAATTAGTAAGAAGAAGTTGAATCTCTATAAATTCATTGTGTATATACCTCATACCGAAGGCTGTATTGGGTATATCTTCACATTGGAACCTATAATAATAGTATCAAAATTTATGATCATTATTTGAAATATATTGACCTCTATTTAATTTATAAAAAAATCTCCCATATAGGGATATGATTATTTTTCATTACTTTTAACCTATTATGTTCCTAGTAACCAATGTTTAGTTTAATTCTTCTATATTTTTAATTAACAAATATAAAATGAGAACCTAAATATGAAACACATGAAAAAATGAATCCATTATTTATATTCCCGTGGAGTTTTTTTCTAAATTTATTGAAAATCTATAAAGGATATTATATGTGTATTCATTTAAATAAGTGTATTACAAGGTATGATTTCTCTTAAAATCTCAACATCGCAATTAGAATCAATACTAAAAAATAATTCATAAAAAAATAAATAAATTGTCATAAAATGTTTATTTCTTCGATGAGGAGTTTCTACCCAACAATCCGAGACAAATTTCATTTTTAATAGGAGTCCAATCCCATAAAATAGATATAATTTCCATTCGACATTAATATTTATCATTAAAATGATCTGTGATCATTGTAATGTTCACAATATCAAATGTGAATATCCTTACTCATTAATTGATGTTGGATTTATATAAATAAAGAAAATAAATTCCTAAGATTACATAAAATTCTAATAGAGGCATAACAATAAGATTTTTATGATGCACATTACCAGATTTATGAATCAGTGAAGAATCGTAGACTTGAGATGTGATCATCAAATCCTTATGGTTTTTCAATGATAATTAAATATCATATCATTGAGGATATGAATTATCATTCATAGAGACATTCCAAAAAATATGGGAATTTATATAACTATGTTCAAATAAAATACTTAAATATATGATTATTCATTTAATCACCTCAAATACATTATTATATCTTTAATCCCTTAACAAAAAAATGTTAATATAACCATCACGAATCATTAATTATTGTGATCAGTCATATAATCATTAAAATATTTCTTATGATTTCTAAAATTGGACACTATATTTTCAATATATGAAACCGTATGATTATCATAATAAATTCATTAGAATCAACAATTAAAATCCATTGTAATGGTTCAAAATGAGAAGCTAAGTAAACATAATAATATCCACTACAAGTGTAAAACTTTGTGTGTAGTAATAAAATTGTTTGTCCAAATAGGTTAAATAACATTAGTGGGTGAATCCGGGTCAAAAAGATTAGAGAATCATAAATTTGGATCTTTTTTCTTCATTAGATAAAATTCAATTCTCTCTCCTTCTCGTAGTAATTTATAAATGGAAATTTATACTGGAAAAGATTAATGAAATTTTAGTTGGTTCACCTTCACTAGGCTATGTTTAGTGAGAATGTCAAGGAAATGTGTTGATGTACCAAGTCTAAAAAAATAACACTACTATGGAATATTTTTTTGAAGATTCAATGTACCTTCTAGTTTACTACGATTCAGAATATGAATGACCACTTCTGTCTCTAAATATGTGGAATACTAATCCTATAGTAGACAATTATGATAATTTGTTTTTTGTGTTGATTAACAATTTCATATTTATTTATTCCATTTTTTCATAAATGATATGAGACCCAATTTTACATGATACTATTCAACATAGATCACATGACCCTTTTTCTAGAACCCTTCTGATACCCCTTCCTGAGACCCTTTTATGAGACACATGCATGAGACCCCTCTATGAGGATCCTCTTTGAAACCCCTATGTAAGACCCATATGAAAAATCCTTCTACATGAATCCTTTGTAAAACCTTCTTATATTCATGTTATTCATGTGACTCTAGTTTCAGACCTTGTTCGGGTTATGTTGACTATGTGATATTAATTGGTATATATATATATATATATTCAAACACCTGGTTCATACCTCACTTCATGAGACTCCTTCATGATATCCTTTCACATGTACTTCTTCTTATTATGAAGATCATAAGAATATTTCGATAGATATTTTTATGTTCATGTGAAATACTTTTGGTATAGAAAAAAAGTAATTAAAATTTCACTACCCTCTTATAGACGGTTTACGGTGGATTTCTAGTTATAAATCCACCTCTATAACTCTACCAAATTGTTTCTAGTCCTATATTACACCACCTCAACAATATTCATTATGTTATTCTCATGATACCATCATTATATCTAAAGAAAATCAAGAGGTATTTAGATTCAATGTCTTATAGTTCTTTATTTCATCACATTGTAGTATACAAAGAAAATCTTGGGTACTTCAGGTGATCCCATCATAAGATCTAAAGAAAATCAAGAGGTATTTAGATTCAATGTCTTATAGTTCTTTATTTCATCACATTGTAGTATACAAAGAAAATCTTGGGTACTTCAGGTGATCCCATCATAAGATCTAATGATAATAATTTAGTTTGCAACATTATCTTCCAACACATCACATGAAATTGTCACAATATAAACTTACAATCATGAAGTCACATGATTTTGCCATTATATGACATATCAAAAACATTTACGACCACATTTTCTTAATTGTCTTCATGTGACCTTTTTAAAAGATCCATTAAAAATCATGGATCATCTTCAATTGCTTCACATAATTTTTTCATGAGGTTTGTTGTCAATCATTGGATGTCTCCATGAACTCCTTGTGATCTCATCAAATGATCCTCTGATAATCATGGGGTGATTCATGTTCCCCTCCCTATGATCTATTGGTATATCATTCAAAATTGTGATCCATCCACATGATTAGATCTAAAATATACGATCAGGTGATCCCATCTCATGATTATATCTTAAATATGTGATTTCCAAATCTATTAGAGTGATCAATTTAGAAATTGGTGCAATTCATGGTCATTTACAACATTCACACCTTGTGTGATCTTTTACGTTGATCATTTAGGATATTCATGATCAAAATGACCCTTTAGTACATCCATGGCAACATTTCACACCTCTTTTAACAACTAGCCTTTTTCAATGATTTCCAAACATTTCAACAAATATAATAAACACAAAATCACCAAAAAGAGGGTTTTTTTCTTATAATCCCTTCCTTTAGTTTGTTAAAAACACTTATAAACATGAAAATACATATTTTTGAAAATTTGATCATATGGGAAACCATTTTAATTCTATAACCCCAAAGAGTTATGTAGGACTTCCTCCACATGTACTCTAAGACTACATTTGTCATGATCGGTATCATAAAAAAGGGTATCTGTAAATGTTCATCAATAAATGACATAATTCTGAAGAAAAACATAAGAAAACTTATCATCATAAAAATATAAAGCAATATCATTCCTTCAGATCATTTCTTAACCTTTATATGTGATCTACAAGAATCATGAACCTGAAGGATACTCCACTCATTGATTCTTCATTATTGATAGTCCACATTCGGTATCATCATATTTAAAACTCCCTCTATTTCGATGATCCACTTTTCAGAAGCTTTGCTTATTTTGATCAGTGCTTCCTCTTCACACTGTCATTGAATCCAAAGGACAAATAATTGTGTTATGGAATTTGGTAAAGAGTAAATATCAGAACATATGGGAAAAAGAAAACATAACAAGGTTAGATAGGGTTCCTCATCAACACTTTTGAAGTGTGGGTAGTCAACTAATATTTAAAAGATAGTCAATATCATTCAGACATATCCTTGGGTAATACATTCATTAGGATGTCTAAAATCTATTGATTTGCAGAAACATATTCTGATATCACAAGGTTTTCATCGACATTCTACATGATAAAGTGATATTTGAATTAAATGTGATTTTCTCATGTGTGATGTAATAAAATTTTGAAAGTATTTACCACACATTAATTGTCCTAATGCGTTCTGATCAGAGACTTCACTTGGACTCACATATCATTAGGAATCATTATTATCCATAGTAAATGCATATACGAATGAATAGATACATTTTATTTGGAATCAATGGTGCTATTTAATTTAAATTTCCTTTCTTTCTTAGAAAATAAATACATAGTTCTACAAGATATAATGAACCACATGGTGTTTAAATTTAATCATATGATAAACCGGCACTATATGATTTTGTAAAACCCAATAACTCTTTATGAGATTATTCATTGTATAGTATAAAATATACATTTCATTTTATATAATTATTTTTTATTTTCACTAAAATTAAGTGGATTTATTTAGGAATAAATTTATACTGTGATTCATGGATTGTGTAAAAAACAATATTAGGTCATGTTATTGTTATGTACTATATACTACCAATGATCTATCTAATTTTAGTAATATTGACTACTTTACCTTCATTATCCCTTGAAAAATTTATCAATATAACAACTGGTGTTTTCATCTATTTTTAATTTTTCATTAAAAATGTTCTTAGAATATCGATGGAATATATTTATTGAGAAATAATTGGTCTATAAATTAATTGCATTACCTACAATCATTGAATGTTTGAGCAAACATTTATTTAATTTTGATGACTATTTTTAATGTACGTTCATTAATCTTCCAAAAAATATTCCATCATTATATACTAGAAACATCATCCTTTGATTAATCTCATTATTGAAATTGATATTTTAATAAATACCAAAACAATAGGAATAAATCATCTTTAGATATTGATCAAGTATTTAATACAATGATATTTTTATTTGTTTAACACGTATAGATATTTCCTTAATCGATAATTTTTTTTTCACATCATTATGAAAGAGAAATAAATCTGGTTGTTCAATATAAATATCTTCTTCTATAACCCCATTCAAAAATTTGACTTCGAATCCATCTAGAAAATTTTTATTTTCCATTATATTTATATAGAATAAAATAATTTAATTGTATTGAACATTGCAATATTGTTAATGTTTCATCAACATTGACACCATTTATTTAGGAGTATCACTTGAACATATTCCTTTACCATTTTAAACTATTTCTCCTTATTCATGAAATTTTTTTATAGAAAAACAATTTAGTCATGATGAAATTATTATCTATTGGACGCAAAATAATCTACCGTGTTTGATTATTTTTTATTTTTCCATTATCTTCATTAATCACGTGAACACAATTATAATATATTAATGTTTCTTTAAAACACATTAGATCTACCTATTTTATGAACGATACCTATTATGGAGTCCTCATCCTCCTTTTATACACTAGTGGTGTATCATTCTCAATGATATTTTGTAAATTAATTTCATTTAAGATCATTAGTTTATGTATAATTTTATACTAATTATCAGTTGAATATTATTCTAAATCAACGTTAGGTAATTTAACCTCCCATGAGCTACCCACCTATTCATCATTATCCTCTTCAAAGAATTCATGAATTTGATGATGATTCTGCTTATTTTCAACAAAAATAACATCATTGTTCTTCCTTAATTGTCATATTATGTTATTGAATCACTTATGTTTTTCTCTTTCTTGAGTGACCATGAAATATCCCTTCATATAAGTGATATTGAATCATTATATATTTAATTTTATTGATTATAAAAACCCTATTCTATGTACTCGAATGTAATTCAATGTTAGATTCATTCCATACCTTTATTCATGTGGAGTATTATCTTCCTTTGTAAAAAAATAAATCTCTGATAGAAATATAGACTGATGTCAACACTACTTCTTTCTAGATCTATGTTGTATGTTATTTACCAATAAGCATATTCCTAGCCATATTTTGGACAATATAGTTTATTCTCCTTACCAACCTATTTTTTTGTGGAATTGTTACAACTAAAACATTGTACCTAGTCCCTTTTTTTTGAGGTAGTTTTTTTTTCATTAATATTTCAAAATGCTTTTTCATTATCTTTTTGGAACATCCAATTTTTTTGTTACGGAATCTTTTTAACTTCCCTTCGATATTGTGTAATATAACTAAACACATTAAACTTGTGGGTGATAAATGAGTCACATTCCATTTTACTGATATCATCAATGAAAAGAATATAATATCTCTTCCAATCAATAGATAATGGGGAAATTTGTCAATATGAATCAATATACAGTAGTTCAAGAACAACTGTTGATGTTTGATCTTTACCTAATTTTATGATCAAGTAATTTTTACATTTTTAAATTAATTTCACATTTTATTATAATAAATTAATGAATTAATTAGGTCTCATGTAGTACCACATTTCCCCAAAGAATCCAAGAATATATGGATCATATGGACAAGATAGTTATTCCACAACTTTTTCTCTTCTTCCTTGGATTGAAATCACATTTCTTCTTCTACACTAAAAATATAAATATTTACATTTGATAATTTTTCATTAAGAAACCCAAACTATCTTTTACCATGTTGATGAATAGATTCTTCAAAAATATTATATTAGGTATTTGGCCATAAAGTTGACTTAAACAGAGGATGTTTTGACTGATACCTTAAAAAACCAAGATAAATTAACATCTCACTTCTTTTTTCCTTAACTAGTATTTTCTCAAGAAAATAATCGTCAGACATTCACAATTAAAAAATATTATAAAACCTTCAATATCATACAAAATTTTTATCACCATATTCATATTTTATGCCATTTGGGTAGTACAAATATCAACAAAGATCCATTTTCTAAATTAATATA
Source organism: Viscum album (assembly GCA_963277665.1). Classification (NCBI taxonomy): domain Eukaryota; kingdom Viridiplantae; phylum Streptophyta; class Magnoliopsida; order Santalales; family Viscaceae; genus Viscum; species Viscum album. Next base: position 932,580,414 of record OY728131.1, read on the forward strand.
ATGATTTGAATAGAATAACTAAAACAATTACCTTATCATCTATATTCTTTATAATATATCTCTTTGACTTGATACATGGAATTTATTGATATTATTGATCGTTCTTAGAGAATGATTTCCCAACTTAATCGTGTAATACAGAAAATTTATTTTTCATTCTCAACTCATTTATGGATAATGTGAGCTACTTTATGTAAAAACATTAGTTTTTCATCAGAAAATTCTTTTGAAATTAAGATATGAAATATCTTTACATGTGTTTGAATCAACCACACCGAAAATATTAGTCATCAAAAGAATTCATTGAATAATAATTTGTGTTTATATTTTTACATTTCTATTTCTCTCATTGATAAATATTATCCATAGAAACACATTTTCAAAATTCCTCATCTCTCCACAACAATAACACCTAATATGAGGGTTATTCTTGTACCTCATTGGTGCCCGTATGATTTTCCACTAGAATATCTGAATATTCTAATTATGATCTATAAAAAAATCAATATTCAACCTCATAGTGGGTTATTATGTTCTGTTATCAACCATTAGTTCTTTCTATCTGTGATTTATCTCTGTCTAGCTATGTTGTAATAATGTGTTAAATTATTCTCTTGGAATTCCATTATTTTTTTCTCATCCTCCAAAAAATATTTTCTCTATTTCTTCCATCAATGTTAATTTCTTCTCAAATATCATATCATGTGACCATAATTTCTCCTAATATATTATATTTATTTAAAAGATTTAAACCTCCTCCCCGTGTTATTTGATATGTTTATGTCAATATTTTATTTTGTTACATAGACTATCAAAATCCATGGTGTATTGTTTATCCATGATCTTCAACTCCATGACTTTCTCTAATTTGTTTTTCCTTTATAATAATAGCTTTTCAAATATAAATATTGACTCTGAATTCCCTTCTTCTTTATGATGTATATAGATTTTGGAATCATAAAATGACATATTTGAGGTATTATTTATTTCTATACAAACATATACCTCCTCAATAGATTTTTATAATTAGACATGTTGATCAAAACCTCATTAAAATTATCCTTTATCATTGTCTCCATTATCCTTTATTTTGGAATTTACCATAACTTCCACCATTGAATTTTCTATTTGTCATTAAAGTATTTATCTCTTCAACCACATATTCTTATGAACTACCACTTTATTATGAAATTACTATCTAATTTATAATGAATATCCACTTAGTAATTTTCTGGGCATCCACAATAGCTGGAGATTTCTTATTTTGAGTTTCATCATTATACTATTCATAATCTTGAAACATCTTGGGACACTTTCATGAAAGATTTCGAACAATTCCATAGTGAATCCATGAAATAAGAGGTTCACATTGATCATTAATTTTCTACTTTAAAATTTTGAGGAAATAAATTACATAACATAATAAACAATTTATTCTTCCTTACCATATTATATTGTGAGTTTATTTAAGGCCTTGAAATATGAATTTTTTGAATTCCAATTTTCTTTGACTCATTGTCATCATTTACCATCTCTTATGTGATATGGATACTTTGTAATCTGTCCAATGTCATATATTTTATATCATTATATTCTAAAATAGAAACAATTAGATTAAACAGATATGGATGTCTTCTTAATTTTCACATAATAAAATTTACATCTTCGAGAATATCTCTAGGACCACATGTGTCTTCAAAAACAACTGTCACCGTATCAAAGAATGCATCGATAGTCTCATTGGGGTGAATTATTATGCCCTTAAATTTGTTTTATAGAACCTAAAATTTAGTTTCTCAGAAATTTGAATATATTTCAAGGATAATTATTATATTTTCCCATACACAATGTGATGAATTACCTAAAATCACCTTTGTGTATATTTTGAAGTATTTTTGTCTCCCTCGGGCATTGATTCATCTATAATCACCATATGATTATCATTTATCTAATTTTGAAAATGATATGATTTCGATGATAGATTAAATAAGATTTTTTCCATATTTAAAACATTCTTACCTAATTATTGGAAGTATTGAGGGATAATATTCATATAGAGTTAAAAATTATTTCCATTGAAGATCAGAATCCCATTTATTAACCACTTACACTACTTCTGTTGAGAGAGAAACCTTAAATATTTACCCTATTATAGGATTCCAGTTGATAGAATAACATGGTTAAATAAACTAATAGGTGGAATAATCAAGGTCAGAAAGATTAAAATATCTATATCATTGGAGCTGGATTCATTATTAGAAACAAGTCACTTCTCCCACCTTCATGTAGATTATAATTCATAGAAATAAAAACAAGCACAAGACATATCAATTTACTTGTTTCACCCTAACTATGATATATCCATGTAGAATTATTAGGAAATGTTATAATGTATTAAATATACTATATATCACTTTTTTACAAGGTTCATAGAGGAGTTACTATCCCTAATAGTTTAAAATCATTCACAATTTTAATGTAGACTAAACACTCTACTAAATTGAACACATTTTTCATCCAGTATAATCTTCTAACAATTAGTTCAAAATTGATTCAAACATTTGTGTGTATTTATTCCTTTGTTTAATTGAAGAGATTAAAAACACCATTATATGATACTTTTCCTCTTTGCACACACAAACTCATTATGATGCCACTTTTCCAGACCCATCCCAATAAACCCTCCAATAGATTCTTCTATAGAGACTCTGGTTTCAACTATAATATTTTTTAATATTCCAAGGAATATTCATGGATGCAGGCTCTATGTTGGTATTGATTTCATGGGTTGAGGGAGCCTCAGTGTGGGGATATTTGGAATATTTATTATTTTATATTGTGTGTCCCAAATGTTTCAGGAAATGTAGAATAACTCCCAATTATAGTATCTAATTAAAAATATAAGACCATGGTTGAGTATATAACACAGGGTTTACCCTATGTGAGACATAAACTATGTTTATATCTGATTTTCGGTAATATGTTCCAGTTGAAGGGGTGTTAAATGGTGGTTTATTAACATAATATAATTGAATTAATACCCATCCATTATCTTTCATGAATAAAATAAGGATGAGGTGGTCTTACTCATATAATTATGGATGACCCCAGAATGAACCGATGTGAGGATATATCACTAGCCCCCATTTATTCAGACATGTATTCATGGGATCGAGGTACATCAGGTTTCAAGAATCGTTTTCAAACTGCATCTTCACCATTTCACCACGAGTTGGGAATTTTTATTAGATTTATCTCCCAGTCCATGTATATGAGTTTTAAAGGGTTTTGATTACTACTATGACTTCTAGATATCCCGTGGGTGTAGATCTGTGGTTTTTAGTAGAAATCAGGGAGTTTCAGCTGGCTCATATGGGATTTAAATTCTAGATTCCCGGTCACGTAGTTTCTATTGAAAGATTACACATTGTGAGTTCATACCATCTAGGGAAGACTAAAATTTGGTACTACATGTTATGTACTTCAGTTGAACATCATTTAGTGATACTAGTCAATGTGGTCAAAGACATGGGAAAGCACACCATATAAGGAGACATGGTAATGTGAGAGTATATGGACCGAGCCCTAGGGTTGTACGTGGGATAAAATACCTGGATAGGTATACCGACATGGTGTAGTATACATGGGTATGTGATGCCGAACATGGACACGGGAAGAAGAAACAACCATGATGTGTGATAGCCAAGACATGTTGTGTACTAAGAGTACATGCTATTTGAGGTCACATGGGGTGCTAGGAAATACGTGGGGAAAAGAACACCAAGTGATTTGGATGTGTTCACATGATGTGTGATAAGGATACACACCTTATAGTTTCTTTTTTTATTAGTACTAAGAGGGGACACATCTAGTGAATGGTTTTAGAGCCATGTTGTGTACTAGGGGTATAGGTTATGTAATACCCTTAGAGGATTTTTCATCAAACATTTTAGTCTTTAGGACTCATATAGAGGCCCATGAGTAGCATATCCTATGTATTTTTCTTCATTAGACATAATTTGGACCTTGGTTTTAGCATTAGAGATGCGATGTGAGGTGAAGTTTCTATGTCACGTATATTATAAATGTATATATTAGTATTTGTTGAATATGCTCTCTTTGTTTATTCCTATGTGGTTAAGATGCATCATTACATCCTCAGTATATGAATGAGATCTCTTATATAAAATGAGTGTAGATAGAGTTTGTGTATACCTTCAAGTGGCATGGGTGGGATCCTCTATCATGTTATCATCCCTAGGTGGGGTCTGTGGTATCATCACAACCTTCATAAAAAGGGAAATGGTTCCCTATCTAATAATTTATCTCTATAGAGTATGTTGTGTCATCATGTATAAAATCCCCAACATAGCAAGCCTTATTGGTAAGGTTTGTGGAATCATCCTTTATGTGACCCCTACCTAGATGTTAGATCTATATTTGGGTTTTTGGTATCCCCTAGTGGTAATATGAATGATTCCAAGTCTGTGTATCATGACATTGAGATTTGGTATGGTTTTTGGAATCCCAAAGTCGAACTTATGTGATGTTTTGGTTGAGTATTCTGATCTCTAGTGTTTCAGATTGGGTTCATGGAATCCCCCAGTGGTTATGGACGTGATCCCATATCAATTATTTATGATCTTATGAGTTTGATGTAGGGTTAGTGGAGTCCCCTATCAAGAGTGGGTGGGATCATCTATTTGATTATTGATATCCACTGAGTTCTAGTATGAATTTCATCTTGGTGAGTCCCACTGAGTGTGTTCCCTTTGGTTTATGACCCCAGAAATTTCAATGATGTTCAATTATTTTAACGATTCCAAATGAGTGATAAATAAATAATGAGGATAATATGGGGTGGAATAACTATACAAAATGATTTATATCTCTCAAATGTGTTCCATCAGGGATGGAAGGGCTCATATTTTGAGTTCCCCTAGATGAGTGATACCTTATAGCTTCAAGTAGAATCTTCAGGTATGATGTATTTTTTAAACCCTTATATTAGGATCAATATATGAGTATATATAAGTAATTAAAGGAGTACTTGAGGTTATTTATCATACCATGATTGATATACCAGGTGGTGATGTTCTGACTGGACATGTATTTTTTAGGAGTGGTCAAAATGGGAATTCTGGTTCTCTCTATCTTGGATTTTCATTACCCTCTGGCTATGGGTTGATCATTCTATTTCCGTCTAATTTCTCATTTTTTTAGTTTTTTGGGTGCCTATTGGATATTTTTAAATCCACCCTAATTTGAATATTCCCAAACATTTCATATCTTATTAAGACAACATTTATTTTTAAAGTGTCCTATGTTTACTTAGGGAAAGAAAATCATAGAGAGCCATACTGAACGATGTGATTACCAGTGGTATCATTTGATATATGTCCCCTATTACTGAGTAGGTTGGTTTCCATTATATGTTTTGTGCGTGTTTTTACTTTTCATTATTTTAGTACTTTTGATGTACTCTGATTGTGGGATGGTTTTTTTATCTATTTTTTCACCAGTTGTATTATTATATATACACTATTTTATAAATATTGATGTTTCTACATGCAGATAGGCACAATTGGCTATGGACTACCATGTGGGTGATTTTATTACTCTATAATGGTCATCATCCCTTGGCCAATTGGATACAAGTGTGAGGTTGTGATGAATCATCATTACACCAGCCAGGTGGCCCCCAAGGGGTCAGTTCATTGCATAGTATAATTATATTAGTTTATTCCTTATGAAGGGATGTAAGAGTTCTCTAAATATGATATTGGTTTTGGATTTATGGAAAAAATGGTGATGTGTTTCAAATTCATATTTTAGGATAGAGACTATAGAGTCGGCGTAGCAACAAACATATCCAATCACCATACCTCTGATAACCTTATTGTTGGCTCAAAACATTTAAGCATTTGTATTATGGAACAATTATTACATACATCATATAGTACTAGTTTGTCATTTCAATTTTCTTCAAGAGTCAGTTACCTAGATATAATCTATACTATGGTTCATCTTGATTTTTTTTCATCATTCCACTATGATGATAAAATATAGGGTTCCATATTGGGTTGTGATCATGATCCTCTTAGTGATGACGTTTCAATCCATGGGTGTAACAACCCATCCCTAGATAGCCCGGAGATAGTAGCTGCTACAAAATACATTAGATTGATTACAAGGACGCATTCCCTAATGGAAAGATAAATTTAGTAGTCTGGGTAAACCATATACATATATCAGTATTGCATTACAAATGGCCGTGAGTTTGAAAATAAAGAGTTTGAATCTTATTTCTCACAAAATGGCTATAGTCACAACTTTTCTGCTCATAGGACACCTCAGCAGAATTATGTAGTAAAAAGAAGGAATAGAACCCTTCATGAAATATCAAGAACCATGGTTAATGAATATGACCTTTCTATTTACATTTGGGCTGAAGCTGTGAATACATCTTGTTATATTATTAATATATTCTTAATCAGACTCGTTCTTCAGAAGACCCCATATGAGTTATGGAACAATAGAAAACCTAAAGTTAGTTACTTCAGAGTCATTGGGTGCAATGTTTTTATTCTTAAAACAAAGGATAATATGGACAAGTTTGCTTCTAAAAGTGATGAAGGAATTTTTATTGGTTATTCCTTAGATATAAAATCCTATAGAGTATTTAACAAAACAACCAAATGTGTGGAAGAATCTGTTCACATCAAGTTTGATAAAACTGGTCCACATGAGCCTAAAACCTCTCTTGAAAATCTTGAAGAAAATTTGAGTGTTCTGGACCTTAATGATAAATCTAAAGAACCAGCTGTAAAAACATCTAGTTCTGGAAATATTTTATAATATTCTTCTATAGAACCCAAACTTGGAGATGAACCTGAAATTTTTAGTCCTACCGTTACTAGATCAACAAGGATTCTATAGAATCATCCTTTGGATGCTGTTGTTGGTAATCTTGACAGAGGGACATAGACTAGAGCTTCTCTAAGAATCCAGGTTGAACATCAAGATTTTCTTTCACAGCTAGAACCTATAAATTTCAATGATGCAATCAGTTATGAATTTTGGGTAATGGGTATGCAAAAAAGAGTTAAATCAATTTGAAAGAAACAAAGTCTATGAATTAGTTGACAGACCCATGGAAACCTTGACAACATGCACTAAATGGGTTTTTAGAGATAAAGTTGATGAGTCTGGTAACATAGTTGAAGCAAAGCTAGGCTAGTTGCACAAGGATATAGTCAAGAGGAAGGTATAGACTATGAGAAAAATTTTCACCTGTAGCCATATTAGAAGCTATTAGAATATTACTTGCCTATAATGCTCATCTGAATTTCAAGTTGTATCAAATGGATGTCAAAAGTGATTTTCTAAATGGTTTTATAATTGAAGATGTTTTTTTGAACAACCACCTGGATTTACTAATCCTCATTTTCCAAATCAAGTTTTCAAACTTTCTAAAGCTTTATATGGTTTAAAACAAGCTCCAAGAGCTTGGTATGATAGACTTAGTAACTTTATTATTTCAAAAAGCTTTACTAAAGGGATTGATGATCCAACGATTTTTATTAAAAGAATTTCTAAAAGTGTTTTAATAGTTCAAATATATGTTGATGATATTATTTTTGGATCTTCTAATCACTCCTTATGTACTAATTTTTAAAAGATTATGAAAAATGAATTTGAAATGAGTTTAATGGGTGAACATAAATATTTTAATGGATTTGAAGTTTTTCAAAATGAAAATGGTATTGTTTTGAATCAAATTAAATATACAAAGGATCTTTAAAAACGTTTTGGTTTGGATAGTATTAAGGAAAGTGAAACTCCTATGAGCACAACCTATAAATTAGATGCAGATGAAACTGGGAAACCAGTGGATCAAACCAATTACAGAGGTATGATTGGAAGCTTACTTTACCTTACTGCTAGTCGACAAGATATTATGTTTAGTGTGTGTATGTGTGAAAGATTTCAAGCTATTCCTAAGGAATTTAATGTACTTGCAGTTAAATGAATTTTTAAGTATCTTAAACATACTATAAACTTAGGTTTGTTTTACCCAAAAGGACAATACTTTGAGGTAATGAGTTATTCAGATGCTGAATTTGCTGGTTGAATGTTGGATAGAAAAAGCACATCAGGAACATGTCGTTTGTTTGGAAAATCCTTAGTATCTTGGTGTAGTAAGAAGAAGAATTTTGTAGCTTTGTCCACTGAAGAAGAAGAGTACATAGCTTCTGGTTGTTACTGTGCACAAATTTTGTGGATGAAACACACTCTTTTGGACTATAGATATGATTTTAATCTTGTTGCTATCAACTGTGACAACACTAGTGCAATAAACATTTTGAACAACCCGGTATCACCCTCTAGGACCAAACACATTGATGTAAGGCACCATTTCATGAGAGATAATTACCGAAAAGGTGATATTATTCTTGAGTTTATAGGTACTGAACCTCAATTACCTAGCGTTTTCTCCAAATCTTTGAGTTTGGATAGGTTAAGTTACATTAGACATGAGCTAGGTATGATTAACATTGGTCTGTAGCTACCTCACCGATGTAAATTCTCACCGACGTAAATTCTCACTGATGTAAATTCTCACCGATGTAAATTCTCACCGATGTAAATTCTCATCGATGTAAATTCCCACCGATGTAAATCATCACCAATGGAACCTCACTAATAGAAATTCTCACTGATAAACCCTATCGATGAGTGCGCTATTTTAAACTTATGTCTACCGCCAGAATCTGAATCGTTTTTACTTTATGTTATTTCATTTATTTATTTTATTATTCCTAAATGATAAAAAAAATTCCGAGCTACTTCTCAATCAACCAAGTCTCAAACCCTTTCCCACAAACCATAGCTCTCAAATCTTCTAAGAACCCTAAATACCTCGAATCCGAGATGGAAAAAACCAAACTCCCTTCTATTAGAGATGTTGTTGATGAGCCTAAGGCAAAGAAAAAAAGTCCATGCTAGAAGCAAGTGGTAGTGCTAGCAGAGCAAGATCAAGAAGACAACCAGTAAATCCTCATTTATAGAATAGAGTTATTGTAATCGAAAAAGAGCTGTGTGTGGAATGGATGATGGAAAGTAAATAGTTAGTGATGGAAGTTCTGAAAGTTCAAAAATGGGTAGATTGTTTTTTGAACAACAATTGTCCCTACTATTCGAAGATAGTGAAACAATTTTATGTATATGTATGGTTTGAGAAATCTGAAGATGAGAACCGAGTAACATCGTTTGTGAATGGAAAAGAGTTGTCGTTTTCATCGATTGAGTGGGATGAATGTCTGAAAGTTCCACATGAAGGTCTATCTGGATATGTTTCGAGAGATATGCCACCTACTAGTGATATCATTTTGTTAATCATACTAAATTCCTAGTAAATAAAAGGAGGGAACAACGTTCTATTAAGTCCATCATGATGAAACATACCCCTTTTTTGGTGGGTCCTCTAATCCACTAGTCACATAGAAACGGATTAGATCCATTGAATTTATATTTTTAATTCGCCAATATTTAGAGAATAAAAATTTCATGTTGGTTTTGTTTCATTTGGAATGTGTAGTAGATCAATATTGGGACCTTATTAATAATATGATTCATGTGGATGAAATTTACTCCATTTAATGGGATTATTTTATGAGGTTGTTCTTAAGTACGTACATCACTAATATTCTATAAACCATGATAGAGAAGGAATATATCATGATCATATGGATGTTTTTGTAAATATATTGGTACCTATGATGATAATTATTCATCACATTTTGGGTACACTTGTGGTTTATTTATCATCTCAGAAAGAAAAATTGATCAATTTTTTTAGTGGCCTAAATCCATTTCATTAATAGGTGCTGGATATATGTGAATTTACTAGTTACGAATAATTTATTCAATGAGAACTTAATGTTGAATTTTTTTTGATGATTCTATCCATTCCAATAATGTTGATAAAAAATAGGATCAAGTCTCATGAGAAATCAAATAAATCACATGGTAAAACAAAATTTCAGTCACCTAAACAGCAGAAATAAGGGAAGAAAAAATCATATATATTTTCAAAAGGAAAAATTGTGTGTTATATTTGTGGGAATTATTAACATAGAAAATAGTATAGAAGTGGTGAGATGAGACCAGTTAGTGAAATGAGGTGAGAGAGATCTCAACAGAAAGAAAACCACAAACTCTAGTGGTCAAAATGAATATAGTTTGGGAATGACAAAAATACATCCTCTATTATATGGTATAATAATTATTATAAGACACAAAAAAATTTGATGAAAATGGAAAAAGGGCAAGATTATGCAATCAGAATAACTGAAGTGAATCATAATAAATAAGGCACTCTATAATGAGCAATTTCATAATGGAATTTTTATGAATGTTCACTTTGAAAATATTATTATATCCCCTTTAGTTATTTTTTTTGAGATTGTGATAATTGATTATATGTATATACATATATTATTATTTAATGAAATTAGAATTTTTATTTTGAATCAACATATGATCATCTATCATTGTAAGCAGGAACACAAATTTCGCATTGAAATGTTTTTAATTAAGATATGGGATTATTTCTAAAATAAAATGTGATTTATATATGGGATGATTATATGGTATTATTTTTTGTTTTAATAAATGATTAGGTTTCATAAATTTTATTATAATTATTTATTAATTTGATGTTTTTCATTGTAGGATATGAGATCAATTTATTCCAATATTTAGGATTCCATTTTGGCCAGTCATATTTTCAAGGATCCATAAGGTTATCTATTTATAGAATGGATTAAAAATACACATGGAAGTTATTAGATAACTTATGAAAATTAATTTCATTATTTAAAATATTTGGAGGCTCAATGATTTTGTTATAGATCTTTTTATGGTTTTTGAGAATCACGATCGACAAAAATCATCATGAATATTCATTTCATGGAGTACAAAATGAATTGAAGTTTTATGGAAGCACGACACCAGGATAAAAATTGATTATGATATAATTTAATGTTAAGCCCTAGATATTTGGGACTCTTTGAAATTATTGATCATATGAGGAATGTATCTTATCATTTGGCACTTCCACCGAATCTCTATCAAGTTCACGATGTGTTCCATGTATCTCTCCCAAGAAAGTACATTCCTCATCGTTCACATATACTCAAGTGAAATTTCATACTGCCATATCAATATATTTAGTATGTGGATAATCATATGAAGATTATGGATCATACAAAGAATCCTAAATTAATAAACACAGCTCACCTGGTCAAAATTTTGTGTCGAAACCACCAGCTTTAGATAGCTATGTAGGATCTTGATGATGTAATGAGATAATAGTATACTCAGTTTCCTCTACCGAAGTAATGAAATTTTTAGGGTGGAATTAATTTTAATGGGGGTATAATATTAGAACTAGTTTTTTTATGAAAATTTATACAAATAAATTTTATTTCTTTAATATCCTTCATTACAAGTAACACTGAGTTTTAACGAATCATGATATACAATTTATTTTATTATTTAATCCCTCCAATTATAACCTTTCCAATAAGAATGGTGGTATTAAATAAAATAAAAAAATAATAAATTTTCATAATTTTCTTATATAAATAAAATACATGGATAAAAATGTTCTAATTTCATAGAAATGTATTTATATATTTCAAAAATACTATTTTCATAAAAAAATGTTTTTATTTTTCATTGTGAAGACCTATTAAAAATATTATTTACAACTTTTAAAATATTTATTTTACAAAATTAAATTAATTTTTTAAATTTTCATGTAAAAATTATATCTGAGTAAATATTTGTCAATTTTTTCAATAGATTTGTAAAGGCTCGGAAATATCGTGGATTTTTTAAAAAAAATACATGAGATTTTTCCGAGTCTGAGAAAATTGACGGCGCGTTATTTCGAGGCCCGGTGTGCCCGGAATCAATTTCTGACGTTTTTTTCAAGTATGTTCAGTAAACATATGATCGAGTTTTAATAAATTTTGAACCGGTGCTCGGAATTGAAATCCGAGGGCACCATTGATCTCGTAGTGCCGATATTCTCTTAAGGATAATTTCACTTCGATAGTAGTGAGTCAAGAAATGAAGTTAATTTTCGGGTTTTCTTGAAAAAAATAATAAAATAAATTGTGCAACATTTTATTTTATTTGAGCCGCCAAGTAAGTGGTGGGTGGTTCAAACCTCCTCTTGGAAGTTGGAGGTGGGACCACCACACCTTAACCTCCCATGAGAGGTTATGGTGGTGGGGCCCACCCGAACACAACCTCCCATGTGATGATAAATGATATGGGGACTGCACGGGGCTTAACCCCATAATTAATGGGAGGGGAGGAAAACCTCTCAACTCCCCTCATTAATGAGGGGGGGGGGGCTCTTGACCTCCCCCTTAATTAATGGAGCCAACACATAGATTATTATGCCAACATCACCCAATTAATTTAATGGATCATCTCATTTTATTAATCTCAACAATTTGAATTTTGAACTCAATAATAAAAATAAAAGACAATATTTTATTTGGAGGGGTTAGATTTTAATTTGTTGGGAAAGGATGATTAGATGATCATTGAGAGAAAGCTCCCAAACGAAGAACCATTCTCCCAACGAAGAACACCGGAAACGATCTTCCACGGACTTGTTCCTCGGGCTTCTTTCCCAAACACCTACCGACGTGTAGTGTCTTCCACAACCGTCGTGCGTATTCGAGAGTGGAAGAGTGAAGCGGACGTGACGAGCGACAACTCCGTCTTCATTCCACGACATCACCATCAACGACTGATAATCAAAAGGTAGGGGGTTTACTTTGAGTAATATACCTTTCTTTTCCTCATCTTCTGTAACGCCCTGACTCCAGTTACCTAGAGTTGGTTCCTTATTACATAGCATTGGGTTGATCACAAAAGATCATGTCTCGAAAGACCGATTAGTTTAGTTTCCTTGGAAACACTAGATACATTCATAAAATTTACATTACATCATAAAGTAAAAAACTACAATAACATGGTCTCCATAGTACACACTCATATCCCCTTCTGACTATCCCTACAGGTCATTCATAAAATAATTCTTCACATCCTGGAAAATATTAAAACATTGAAAGGGGTGAGCTCAGATGCTCAGTAAGGATAACAATATAGTGGAAGCTTTCATAAAGAAACATAAACATTCAAGGTAATGTATAACTAAACAAAAGGCTTTTAAACATGAAATTCAGCATAATATGGCAAAATAAAATGAAATAATGCCATTTACTTATTCACATGGATATTCTACTGGTCGAATAATCACATTCAATATCAATAACCACATTCATTATGATGTAATGCATAATGCCAGACTATCATAACCATGTACCCAAGGCCTCGTTCCAAGACTACAAATAAGATTTTGTCAAGGCCTCGTGCCAAGACACTAGGTTGTCTCATGGGACCTGCTGATGCAATTTTTTTTGGAATATAATTATGTTTAAAATTGCTCAAATATACTCCAGTGTTTTTCAGAAAACATTATGCAAGCTTCTGAAAACAAGATAACTAATTCTGATACTGCTCGACTAATTACAGGACATGATGGGCCCACGCCCAATCCCTTCCTATCTACCACACTCGAGAGTCAGGTTTTTGAAAACATTTTTATGCTTGTTTTAAATACGTATACATTTTCACTGAATTTTCATACATTTGAGAGAAATATTTCTCTAATTTTTTTAAATCATTTTAAAAAATTTATGGCTTGCAGAGGAAGTCGAAACTCAAATAATGGTCACGACATCGGAGAAGTCATTGTCGCCGCATACGTACGACAAAATAAACATTCCCTTTTGTATTTTAGTAAAATTCTTCATATAAAAAAGATTCATTTTGAATAAACGTGAATGTGAAAGGGGTTTATACACCATATAAAATAAAGTTGTTTATAAAACAAAATATGCCTCAATGAAAGGAGATTGAGACGAAGTCCCTTACAAAGATCATTTTTTTAAATAAAATAAATCTATTATGTTTATTCACTATAATTAAACATAAATAAGGTAAAAATACAATATAGGACATAATAATATCATGACATAATTTGAAAGTAAAAGATTAACCCAAATAATAGAAATTGGGTTAAGAAGTTCCCTTACATCGTGTCCGACTTGACTCGATCATTCTTTAACCTCCTGAATAATAAAATAGAGTTAATTTCTACTTGATTAAGAACCTTTTTCATGTTAATTATTCCTTTTATATCACTTATTTCCATGTTATGAACATTATGAAATTATTTAAGTTAATAACGGTCGTTTTGTCAATCTTTGTTACTTGAGTCAAAAATAAACTTCTTATAATTACAAGTTGTTCATGTGGTAAAATATCCATTATATCCAGAATTATATTCATGATTTAGATATCATAGATATCATATATATCTAGTATATACATTCATTGATAATATTACGTAACATTTAGAGGTAAGAAATTAAATGCACCGTTCATGGAGATGGTAAGCCGTAGGTACGCATGAACGCTACATTCATTTCTATTTCATATTTAATGGAATCTAATCATAATTATATAAATTTTTATTATAATTCCAGTATAATATCATATATAATATCATTTAATCCATCTTTTATACATCCCACATATGGCATTAATGATTCAAATCACTTTGAAGAGGCGGTAGTCCGCACTTCCTAAAATGAAATTATCGCATTTACACATAATGGAAATCATAATGGTATGCCATAAATGACAAATAAACAAGCATAAAAAGAAAAAAACATAATATATATCATATATAGAAATAGTGTCATCTTAATGGCCACCATTAGAGGTGTTAAAAGAATATTGAACAATCATCGTTTCGTGAGGCAGTATTTCGCTACACACAGAAACAGTATGTTCATTAGCCATTGGACGAAGGTGTGTGTATGTGTAAATCAAATCATTCTCATAAAAATATCCTAGTATATTTAATATACTTGTGTTGTTACAAAATAATTTAATAAAAAGATTTTAAGGGGTTGGAGTACCAAAATAAAACAAAACAACACAAGAGAAGACATTACCTTAAAATCGGGTAACTCTTTTTGATTTGATCCAAAGGCTTCCTTGAGAAGAATTATGCCCAAAGTGAGGCTTCTAGGAGTAAGATAGGGATGTTAAGAGAGTATTGGGGTAGAGTTTGGCCGATCCAAATGGCTTGATGGTGTGAATAAGGTGGTAGTGGTGGGGCCCTTTTATAAGACGAGAGGAGGGGCACTCTTGGAATGTCATGAAATGTTACATTATTATGAAGTGATTTTCGGATTTAAAAGGTCCCAAAATTATGTATTTCTAGGATAAGGTGATAAGGGTTCTAAATATACCCATCCAATAGGTTTTTGACAAGTTTAAGGCTTATATTTTACATTATCTTTTCACTTTATTTAAATCATTAATTAATGAGGTAATCGCTCCATCATCATGGTGTCAGTAAAAATTTAATTTATATAATGTCTAAAAATTATAAAAAAATTACCATGATATAGGAAACAGTTTTATCTTTCCAATAAAAATTTATAGTCGAATAGTTAACATATATTACCCCATGTAATAATTTTTTTAGTAAAACTACACTTGTTTGTGACAATTTTATTTTTACATTAAATAAAAAGTTATTAATGTCATTTTCTTACCCAAGTGGATCCATGGGGTCCCCAAGTTGACCCATGGATTTTCATGGTCGGCCACGACTCATCCAATATGGTTAGGACAATTGTAATGATGTTTTTATATTTTTATAATATCATTTTTACCTTAAATTTCACTAATTACCTTTAATGGCGATTAATAAAACTTAAAAGTTACTATTCACCAAAAATTATTTTAATCCCATTGAACCACATTTTACATCATAATGACAATGATGTATGTTTTATTTTGGAAATTCAAATCACAGAGGTGGTAAAATTTCATTTAAACGAAAAATCAGTTTTTTTAACTACCACTTAGTGGTTTAACTATTCATCAAAAATTGAAGTTTTTCAGAACAATGCCAAAACATCACCCGAAGTTATAATTGATATTATGAATTTAAAAATTATTTCTATTTTACAAAATTACAAACATATAAGTTTCATTAATTAATTTTATAATTAATTCCCGTTGTCACGACAAATAGCGTGTTTTTAAGAAATAATATATATCAAAAGATTGACAATTGTTTATGTCCAATTTCAAAGTGAAATTAATTATAATGGAAACCATTGTATAAAATGGTAAAAATATATTCTAATTATACTTTGAAACCACTCAATAGTATAATTTATCACTGTAATTTATTTTTATAAAAAAATATGTTTTTAAGTATTTTTCACTATTTATAAAAAATTAGATGTTCTTAGAAAAATACCAAAAAATAAACATAGGCTAATTTCGATATTTTGAATCCAAAAATAAAGTCAATTTTGAAATATAATATATATATAATTTCAAAAAGTGGGTATTACTATTCATAATGGCTATTTTGATTAGTCGCGGTGTGTTAGAATCTCGAACTTGCGTACAATGCAAGCTATTGCATTATTGAAAGAGATGCGTATCGTGGAAGCTCGGGGTGTTACATCTTCGTTTGAAAGGAATTGATGTGATGGTTTGTAAGAAATTTTTGTTCATCGTTCTCCATTGATTAACCAATTGATATCACCTCTAAATGCGGCTGGTGCGGACCAAACTAAAATGGCCCGACTCCCTCCACCGATCTTTTGTGATGTTTCTTCGGCATGGGGTTGAGGCGAAGACGATGAAGGCGGCAATGAAAAAGGTTGCGCTACCCGAGGACTCCATGAATCGCACCGCCCCCGCGGTGCACCGATGCTTCTGGCCAAACTCCACTGGCTTGCGCCGGCCCGAGCTATGCCGAACCGGCTTGGCCCGCCTGTCCGCGGCCTCCCGCGTGACCTGCCGACCCGCACGCGGCATGCCTGCGGCCTGCCCGGTGCCCCGCACGGCCTGCCCGGCACCTTGCCGACCTCCCCGCACGGCCTGCCCACGGCCTCCCACGTGCCCTACCAACCTGCACGCGACATGCCTGTGGCCTGCCCGGCGCCCCGCACGGCCTGCCTGGCGCCTCGCCGGCCTCCCCGCACCCTGCCCGCACCGCACACGGCCTCCTGCGCGCCCTGACCAGCACCCTGGCACCATCCCTGTCACCCTGTCAGTGTTCACGCGCCCTGAGCAGCCTCCCAGCGCCCTGCCAACCTTTCAGACCGAGCCGCTGAGCCATGCCCCTCGCAGCGCTTGCCGAACCGGCCCCGATCTCTTGGTCGAGCTGCCTACGCGGCGACCTCCAGGCCGAACAACCCCCACAGTCCACTG
Organism: Viscum album; assembly: GCA_963277665.1. NCBI lineage: Eukaryota > Viridiplantae > Streptophyta > Magnoliopsida > Santalales > Viscaceae > Viscum > Viscum album. Next base: position 932,597,817 of record OY728131.1, read on the forward strand.
GGCGAGGCCCAGCGGACCGAGACAAACCTAGCGGGTGGACTAGGTCGACCCAAACTGGTTCAGAAGTCTGTTTGACAAACCGTCGGTGGCATTGGTATTCTTGGAACGTGATGTTCCCTTTGAGTATACCCCACTGGAGTTCAGGGTAATGTTGAGATATGGTCAGGTTGGATTGTACACAAATCCAACCGGGCCTCGGGACTAAAACGCTTATAACGCATAGACCGGGCCTCCGATGGACGCGTCGTCTATTGCGTTGAGACCCCTATGATGAGTCAGACCTTTAAGATAAATCTACATGGGACTTCGTGATAGTTGGAGTATCAACCTGTAGCTTCTAGATCGGACACTCCCGGAGATGAGCGAGCGGAGTACGGAGACCTAGTAGTTGGCTGAGACCTGATGACTGCTTGACTGATTTGACTCGGAGTGATTCAACTAGCCCAGTGGGGAGTGACTGGTAGTTGGCAGCAGACCCACGATGGAGGAGCACCTAGTAGTTGGTGGCAGAGCCATAGTGGGGAGCATCTCTGTGTGAGCACAGTAAACCCACGGTACTCGACAGGAGGAGTACCTCAGTAGTCCATGGTTAGTGGGAAGCACATTGTAGTTGGTAGCAGGACCACTGTACTCGACAGAGGAGGAGTTATCCATGATCCGTGGTTTCGACAATGTGAATAAAAATCCTAGTTGAGTTGAGTTGGAAAATTTTGTGTTTACCTCATGATTGAGATGGATTACTTGATAACATAGGTATATGTATGGGAATATACCTAAGTGAGGTTATCTGTTGATTTCATACCTTTTGGTTTATCCTTGTTGGATTTTGTGAGTCCTTGAGGGTATCGAGGTCCCTACTGAGTATCGTTATACTCACCCCTGCACAGGATATTCCCACACAGCGTTGTGTTGGTTGTAGATGACAGACATCACTAATTGAGATCCAGAGTAGCAGGTCTAGATGGTACCCGTGGGTGGACCACACAACGTGACAGTAGATAGAGGATACGGACGGACGTGGAGTGTTATGGAGGATTTCTGTACCTACCCTTCAGGTAAGAATCCCCTAAAGATGACCCAATATCTTCTTTACTTTTCTTCAATTGTACTTTTTTTCAGTTGTACATGTACTTTCCTATTGGTCTTGTATTTTCGGACCCTTTTACATTTCATCACTCCTTGTATAAAGTTTTTTTGTGTTTTACTTCCATCTCATACTCTATTGTGTGTGTTTACACTTTTATAATGGCAATTCCTTCCCTGTTTTAGGGATTTACGCCTCTGGTGCTAGTCGCCAGCCCCTAGTCTATGGACGGCGGGTTTGGGGTAGTCACGGTACGGGCCCCAGGTGATGGGTCATTACAATAAAATAAGATTTGGTTCTACCGCAGAACATAGGACTCTGATCATTCTTTTCTATGAAGCAACAGTGTTTAGGATACTGAGTGTGGTTTTCATTTCAGGGAGTCCAGTTTTGGTGTGGCGGCTGACGTATTTATACACTAGGACCCTGACTACTGTTTTTCGACCTAGTGCACGAAAACAATGATTTTGTGTTTATTTTAAAAAGTCTTTTTTATTCAGATCAACCAGGTGAACTCATCAGGTGTAATCTTTGACTATGTCACATCAGTTTATTTTAGGATGTCTCCACATAGAAATCCAGTTAGAGTTCTGAGATTGTTCACACTAATATACCACCGAGCGATGAGGCTCTGTTGTGGGGCCCTCTTACTTTGATGTCACCTTCGGGTGGTGTACCAGCAGCGCCACCACCCATTGTGAAACAGATGCTACCAGCCACACTGGCGAATGGTGCACGCCGACTGAGCGCATTGCACGATTTCCAACAGTAGAGGCCTCCGAGGTTACGAGGCGAGATATATTCCTAGGTAGCAGAGGGCTGGATGGAGGTGATTTATAGTGTTCTCCACCTTTTTGAGACACCCGTAGAGAAGATTGTGATCTTATTTACTAGTGTTTCCATTGAGTGACCATGATGTTGGTATGTATAGGGATGAGGCTTCGGTACGTGGATCGCTTCTCGAGTTTGTTCCTTCATGTAGTGTGTCAGCTATATTACTGCATGTTGGTCAGCAGTTACAATCGGCAGTACCGGTAGAGGACACATGTAAGATTAGTTCCTTACACATGTTTCAGTATTAGATACACCTCATGTTCCATGGTGAGCCTGAATCACAGGCGGCTAAGGACTAGCTCGAGGAGGTGGCTGAGAGTTCTCTAGAACTTCTACAGTTTCGGTAGGATGACATGTTGGTAGCTGAGTATTCATCGAGGTGTACTGATCTTTCCTGGTAATCGATGAATACGATATGATCAGTTCTTCAAGGCTCGAACATCCAAGAGAAGTGTGTTTAAAGGAAATATGAACCAAAAATATTCTTCTATGCATTCCTACTTATGATAGGGTGCTAGAGAGAACCTTTGTGGTTGAATGTTCTTTTTCTGAACAGATACATCCAGGGAATGTTAGCAGTGGGAAAGCGGAGAACTGGAGCTAGTCTCAGAGACCTGGTCATGAAAGAAGTTTCAAAAAGAGGATGTGATAGGTAAAGATTAATCTGCAGGGGAACAAACGTGGAAGAAGATATTGGAGAGTATCATGAGGTGTTTTACATTTCGACATGTTACAGACACCCCTTTTTGTGGACCTCTCCAAGCTCAGGGAGCTGGAGGACATGGGAATAAAGTCATTTCATGCGGTCAAGGAATGCGACCTAAGGGATCTAGGAATGATTTTAGGTACAATCTATGTCTACTAATAGATTCCATTTCAATATACTTAGGTACCAATCATTCCTTCCTTCCACAAATCTTGTCCCGGACCTAGAGTTTCTGGTTAAACCATTGGCTTGACCCTCATGTCAGGAGATACCTTTTGAAGGAGACTCGATAATCACACTTACGCCAAAGGTATGACCTGAACATTGAGGACAGAGTTTCTATTGGAACCTCTTGGGGGTAGCATCGAGGCCTTACAACATTAGTTTGGGTATGGACCGGGAAACCACAGTTCATACATAGATTGAATGCATTAGGAAAAAATGTTTTGGTTTATCTACGACATTTAGATGAGGTTTTCTTTAGTCAGAAAAAAAGGAAGCCCATGCAGCACAGGTTAAACTCATGCATAGGAGGGTTCATCCCATCACTCTTGAGTCATCCAGCCTTACCCTCGTGGAAGCAGAAGTTTTGAGTTTTTAGTTCCAAATATGAGTGATAGAATATGGGGACCTCTACTTTAGCTGGATACTATCGGAGGTTCTTTCCAGACTTTTCCGGAGTTGCAGCACCACTATCCGCCTTGAAAAAGAAGGGGAAAACCTTCGTGTGGTCGGAAAGATGCCAGCAGAGATTTCATGAGATGAGGCAGAGGCTGACTAGTGCCCCCCCTCTTGAGGCTTCCAGAGGAAGGCGTACAGCATGTAGTCTAGTACGACACATTAGGGACTGGACATGGGTGTGTCCTGATGAAGGAGCGAGAAGTGATCACATATGGTTCTTGGAAGATGAGAAAACACAAGAAAAACTATGCTACCCATGACTTAGAGTTAGCAGCAGTGGTCTTAGCCTTGAAGATGTGGCGACACTATCTGATGGGAGAACGTTTTACCGGGTACTCTAAACACAAGAGTCTCAAGTTTATCTTCTCTCAGAAGGACCTGAACCAGAGACAGCGGCGTTGGCTTGAGTTACTCGAGGACTATGACTTCGAGATATTCTATACTCTTGGGAACAGGAACGTTGTTGCAGATGCAGTCAATATGAGATCTTGTATACAATTGTTAGGAGAGGCGACAGAGCAACTGGCTACCATACAGATATCCTTTGTGGATTGAGATGAAGCATCCTTTCTACTGTCTCTTACAGTCACTCCCCCACTTTTTTATCGAGTCAGGGAGGCGCAATGTGGAGATGATAACTATGAGACACTGCGTGCTCGGATATCCACAGGGCAAGCACCTGATGGATTTTATGAAGGTGGGGATCATGTCATCTTCTTAAGAGGACGTATCTTGGTACCAGTAGCACTTAAGAAGGATGTATAGAGGGAGATCCATACAACCCCTCTAGTGGTACATACAGGAGTGGCGAATATGTACCAGGACCTTTTTCGACAACACTGGTGGCCAAGTATGAGGAAGGCAGTTGCAGAGTTTTTCTCTCGATGCCCCACTTGTTATTAAGTGAAGGCAGAGCACTAGGTACCAGTAGGATTGGTTTAGCCTTTAGAGTTCCCAGAGTGGAAGTAGGATGGGATATCCATGGACTTTGTGATGGGTATTCCATGTATATCTATGGGTCATGACTCGATTTGGGTGATCGTCAACTGACTCACCAAGTCAACCCACTTCCAAATGATCAGGGAGAAGGATTCATTAGAGAGCATGGGACACCTCTATGTGTAGGATATTGTGCGGCTACATGGATTACCTTCTTCTTTTATCTCCGATCATGATGCACGCATTACTTCCTGGCTATGGAAGGGGTTGCAGGAAGTTTTTGAGACGCTGCTTCATCTGAGAATCACCTTCCATCCTCAGATGGATGGCCAGACTTAGAGAACCATTCACACCCTCGAGGACATGTTGCGTTCTTATGTCCTTGACTTTGGTCTCAGTTGATAGGATCACTTTACTTTGGTGGAGTTTTCCTACAACAACATCTATCACTCCACCATAGGGATGACCCCTTTTGAGGCATTGTATGGGCGACCTTGTAGATCACCTCTGTGCTGGATAGACCAAGGGGAGTCAGTACTGGTGGGACCAGAGATGGTACGGGCTACCACAGAGAAGGTTCAGATCATCCAAAAGAAGATGAAGACTACATAGAGTAGGCAGAAGTCGTATGCTGATAGGATACGGAGACCTCTGGAGTTCGAGGATGGAGACCAGGACTTTCTACGGGTCTCTCCACGATGAGGTCTATAGAGATTTGGCAGAGGCAGAAAGTTATCTCTGAGATTCATCAGAACTTTTCAGGTCCTCAGTAGAGTTAGCGAGGTGGTTTACCGCATAACTGTTACACTTTAGTTACATCGGGTGCACGACGTCTTCCACATATCATAGTTGAGGAGATACGTAGATGGCCCTTCTCATATCATCGACCACAGAGAGATGGACGTCGATGATGGGGTGACTTCTATGGAGGTCCCAATGGAGATTGAGGATTGACAGGAGCGGGTCCTATGTTGATGGTTGATACCTCTAGTGTGCGTTCACTGGTAGCAAGGGAACCTCTAGAAGAGAACATGGGAGCAAGAGGCTCAGATGCGTGCTTAGTACTCCAATTTGTTCCCTTAGTTTGAGTTGTAGATTACTGGGATGTAAATCCCTTAGGTGGGGAGAATTTGAAGATCGGAAAATCCCGTGGAATTTATTTTAAATACATGGAATTTTTACGAGTCCGTGAAAACTGACGGTGCATGATTCTGAAGGCCAGTGTGCCCGAAATCTATTTCTGATGTTTTTTTCGGGTACGTTTAGTAAACATACGAGCATGTTTTAATAACGTTTGAACTGGTGCTCGGAATTGAAATATGAGGGCACCGTTGAACTCGTAGCTCCGGTATTCGCTTAAGGAGACATTCACTTCGACAACAGTGAGCCGAGAATAGATGTTAATTTTTGGGTTTTCTTGAAAATAATAATAAAATAAAGTGTGAAACACTTTATTTTATTTGATCCACCAAGTATGTTTTGGGTGGTTAAAACCTCCTCTTGGAAGTTGGAGTTGGGTCCACCACACCTTAACCTCCCATGAGAGGGTATGGTGGTGGGACCCACCCGAACTCAACCTCCCATGTGGGGATAATTGATATGGGGACCACACGGGGCTTATCCCCCTATTAATAGGAGGCGAGGAAAACCTCTCAACTCCCCTCATTAATTAGGGTGGAGACTCTTGACCTCCCCATTAATTAATGGAGCCAACACATAGTTTATTTTTCCAGCTTCACCCCATTAATTAAATGGATCATCTCCTTTAATTAATTACTACAATTTGAATTTTAAACTCAATAATATAAAATAAAAGACAATATTTTATTTGGAGGGGTTAGATTTACATTTGTTGGCAAAGAAGGATTAGAGGATCATTGGGAGAAAGCTCCCAATGAAGAACCATTATCCCAATGAAGAACGCTGACAATGATCTTCCACAGACTTCTTCCTCGGACTTCTTTCCCGGAAACCTACCTACATGAAGCGTCTTCCACAACTGTCATGCGTATTCAAGAGTGGAAGAGTGTGGTAGACGAGACGAGTGACAAATCTGTCTTCTTTCCATGACTTCACCATCAACGACCAATAATCAAAAGTTAGGGGGTTTAAATTGAGTAATATACATTTATTTTACTCATCTTCATTTGAAAAGAATCGATGCGAAGGTTTGTAAGAAATTGTTGTTCATCATTCTCCTTTGATGAACCATGTACTATCACCTCTAAATGCGGAGGGTGCATGCCAAACTAACATGGCCCAACTCCCTCTGCTGATCTTTTGTGATGTTTATTTGGCACGGCGATGAGGCGACGGTGACGAAGGTGACAACAAAAAAGGTTTCCCTACCCACGACCTATGTGAATCGTGTTGCCACTACGGTGCACCGATGCTTCTGACTAAAAATCGTCGGCCCGCGCTACGCAGAACCGGCCGGCCCGGCCTGCCCGCGACCTCCCGCGCGCCTCGTGGGCCTGCCCGCGCCCTACATGTGCCTCGCCCGGGGACCCGCGCGGCCTGCCCGTCCCCCCGTCGGCCTGCCAGCGCCACGCGCGGCCTCCCACGCACCCTCTGCGGTGCCTCGATGGAATGCCTACTGCCCAGCCAGCCTGCCCCGTGCCTCCTCGGCCCGCTGCCGGCCGGCCCCGCGCGGACTCCCAGTACGCTGCCCGGTGCCCCGCTAGCCTGCCTGCGACCCGCGCGGCCTCCAGGCGCTCTACCAACACCCGGCCGACCATTTGGTCTGGGTTGCTGAGCCACGCCCCTCACGACACTGGACGAACTGGCCTAGACCTCCCGGCCAAGCCGCCTACGCGGCGACCTCCTGGCCGAACCACCCCGCAGTCTTTTGGGCCGGGGCCAGCAGACCGGGCCGAACCTAGCGGGAAGACCCCGCCAACAGGCCGGGTCAGACCCAGTGGATATGACTGGGTCGACCTAGACCGGGTCAGCCCAGTCTGGGTTGGGCCAAGTCGGTCCAACTGGGTCAGACTTGGCCCAGGCCCATTACCGACCCTTTACTTCCTGTGGCCATATCTTTGGCACCGAACGTCCGTTTGATGAACCATCGGCAGAGCAAGTATTCTTCGAACATGACGGTCCCTTTGAGTATTCCCCAATGGAGGTCAGGTTAATGTTGAGATATGGTCAGGTTGGATCATACACAAATCCAACCGGGGCCCCGGGACTAAAAATTTTATAACTCACAGACCGGGAGTCTGATTGACGTACCGTCTATTGCGTTTAGACCCATTTGATGAGGAAGACCTTTGAGATACTTCTACGTGGGGCTTCGTGATAGTTGGAGTATCGACTGTAGCTCGTGGAGAGGACCCTCATAGAGACGAGCTAGTGGAGAAAGGAGACCTAGTAGCTGGCTGAGGCCTAACGACTGCTTGACCGATTCAACTTGCAGTGATTCGACTAGCCCAGTGGAGAGTGCCTGGTAGTTGGCAGCAGACCCACGGTGGAGGAGCGCCTGGTAGTTGGCAGAAGACCCATGGTACTCGACATTAGGAGTACCTCTGCAGGCTATTAGGGGGATCACCTGGTAGTTTGCGGTAGACCAATAGTGGGGAGTGCCTCTATGTGAGCATGACACACCCACGATACTCGACAGGTGGAGTACCTTAGCAGTCCAAGGTTAGTGGGAAGCGCCTGGTAGTTGGCAGTAGGCCCACTGTACTCGATAGAGGAGGAGTTCTCCAACAGTCGTGGTTTCGACAATGTGAATAAAACTCCTGGTTGAGCTGAGTCAGTAAATTTTGTGTTTATCTCATGATTGAGGTGATTACTTGATAACTTAGGTATATGTATGGGCATATGCCTAAGTGAGGTCATATGTTGATTTCATACCTTGTGGTTTATCCTTGTTGGATTTTGTGAGACCTTGAGGGTATCAAGGTCCCTACTGAGTATCATTATACTCACCCCTGCACGGGCTATGCCCGCACCTCGTTGTGTTGGTTGCAGATGACAGACAATGCTGACTGAGGACCAGAGTAGCAGGTGTGGACAGTACCCGGAGGTGGACCACACAACATGACAGTACACAGAGGAGACGAACGAACGTGGAGTGCTGTGGATTATTTATGTACCTACCCTTCAGGTTGGAATCCCCGAAGGAAGACCTAGTAGTTTCTTTACTTTTCTTAAGATGTACTTGTACATTACTATTTGTAATGTATTTCCGGCGCCTTTTACTTTTCAACACTCCTTTTATACAGTTTTTCTTAGTGTTTTAATTCTATCTCGTACTCTGTTGTGTGTGTTTACACTTTATCAAGGCAATGCCTTCCCATTTTTAGGTATTTTCACATTTGGTGCTAGTCGCCAGCCCCTGGCCTATGGAAGGTGGGCTTGGGGTAGTCATGGAATGGGCCCTAGTGGACGGGTTGTGAAAAGATTAATATTTCGATGTAGAGTAAAAAACAGTATTTTATATTAAAAAATATCTTTTTGGTTAATGAATTTACACATTTAATTTAATTTTAATATGGGTTTAATAATAAAATTTATTCAATTATATATTTAATAATATAGGTCATTTGAAAAAAAAATCTATATATAATTTATATTTTGAAAATTTCTATACATTTGAAAATTTTCTCTTTGGAATACTACTTTTTCATTGGGTCTGCATGATTATTCATAAATCAAATTATATTGATTCTATGATTTTGAATTGATAAAATTGTTTAAATATTTTGAATTATTGAAATTTATAATATATAATAAGTTATATTTAATTTTTGGTAATGATGAATTTGAAGGAAATAATAGTTAATTATCCTGCTTAATGTTAATATTGGCTTTTCCGCATACGTGCTATTATGTTAAAATTAATTTTCCACATATAAATATTTATTTTAAATAAATTGTATTTAATATTAATAATATATGGGATTAAATTTACTAAAAATTTTAAATTTAATATTTTTATTATAGGATATATTTCCTTGTTAAATAAAAATACACAAGTTTTTAAATTGAAACCCTAACACCCTGAAATTCTAATGGAATAAAATTTTATTCAATAGAGTATGAGACCTGAAAAACGTAACATATAATATAATATAACACCCCAAAGCAATAAAATATAGTTATTTTTTCCTAATTTTTTTTCTTTTATTTATTATGATATGTGGATCAATTAGTTTTATTGATAGCTTGCATTACATGGAAGAACGAGTTTTACAAAAGAACAATATATTATTAATAATATTATTTTATATGATAGTTATCACCTAGAAATAAGAACATGCGGTATTAATAGTATTAACTAAAAAATGAGAATTTATAGTTTTTTTATGTTTATTTGTTATATACTTATTTTTAAAAAATAAGAATCATTTAAAATAAAAAATAAATACTTTCTAAAAATAATTGTATTTTTTTAAGAGCTAGTTTAATCAAGATTCGCACACATAAAAAAATTATTTTTTGCCAATTTTTAAAAATATATTTTAAAAATAAACATTATTTTTAAAATTATATTACCTAAATTATCTTAGGTTATGTTTTTTTGTTAATTTTATGAGTTTTATTTTTTTATTAAAAGTGAAAAAATAAGGATTATAATTGAATAGTACCATTTCATTTTCATAGTTGATAATTATAAATTATTTTTTTAATTATTTTTCATGTAATATTAGTAAAATTTTAATCAATAAATAATATTTAAAAATTATAATCATTTTAATATTTATTTTTGATATTAAAAAATTGTAAAATTTTGAATATTTTCACATTAAAAACTCACTTTGTCACCACGTCTGCAAGATCAATTTTAAATTAAATGTTTACACTTTTGTGAGTTGAATTTTGAGAAATCGATTAACTATTTGAAATAAACTAAAATTTTAAAATCTTATACAAATAAATTCAATTTTTTAACAAAATTAATAGTGAATGTATAAAAGTGTTATTATAGTGGTTAAAGTAAAAAAGTATTTACCTAGGGGATTACACTAAAAAAATAAATGTAGAAATAACTAGTAAACATGTCTAAAAACTATTATATATATATATATATTAAATTAAACCTATATGGTTCTACTATGGTCCATTATGGACCCTTTGGACATTTAAAAAACACTGGAGCCTCAAATTATTTTAAAAAATTCCAAGTGTGTCCTCTCCGTCACTTATAATAGGACACCCCCTCACCTCTATTATTTACACCTCAAAAAATTATTGTATTAGAAAATAAAATAATAAATTACTACCTAAAATCCATCCAATAATTCTATAATCTTTAATTATATCACAAATCAAACATAGGAAGGATTTAGTGCACACCTAAGTGGGATAACCGAAGAGGAGGTAATGTTCTTCAACGAGCATCTTTTATTTAATTCTTTCTCTCCATAATTCAATTATTCTCATTAAATGATGATATAATAAAATCATAAAATTAAATATACTGTAATATTTAGGTAATAATTTAATAACCTAAAACAATTTCCACTTCCATCAATTTGGTTATGAAATCATCATTTTTTGTGTATGGAGGACTGCATCCTTACAAACCGGTGTCCTTCATTTTTTTATTTACACCACTAGAGGTTGCATTTTATGGTGTATCTAATATATATAAATGATATTAATAACATATTTATACTAATGTATTTTTTATATTATATATATATATATCACTTTAAACCTTCTATTCTATAGGATATATGATAACATCGCTTATGGGTACAGTGGACTACTGTCTTGCGAAGAGATGTGATTTGCCTATATCTAATGATTCACATGGATGGTGATAAAGATAAATTTAATGATTATATTTTATATAAATGAATTAATTATTTTGTTAATGAATAATTTTTATTTTGTAAAGATAATTTATAACATCATATTTCCTCTCCACTCAGATAAATAAGAGGGTATCGTTCATGTACGTGTGGACTAGCACCTTCACAAAGAAATGTGAATCTATTTTCATCGCCAAACTATATGGATGCTATATATATGTATAAAATATTGTATATATGATATAATTAACATTTTATAATGTTAAAATATTAATGAATTCCATTCTGTAATGATCCATGAAAAATGGAAATGTAAATCATTAGTAGGTATGGCCTACCATCTCTATGATCATAACTTAATTAATTTTTCATAACCATCACTGTTGATTAGTTTTAAAATTAATTTTGATAAAAAAAATATGACAAGTATAAAATTATTATTATTTTTGTAGACGATTGAACTATATAATATGTGCAAGAAATAGATCTCTCATAAAGAAACTTTCATGAGAAAATAATGATATTAACACACGAAACAATGAAACTAAAGAAATATTATTAATGAATGGGTAATGAAATGATAAAAATGGATCATATATTATATTATATATATTAATATGTCTCTAAAATAAATTAATAACATGTTTTAAACCAATATATAATATTTTAATGTGCATTTAACAAATAAGAATCATAAGGTAATGGATTTCGTCACAATTTCATTTCACTGAGGCATATTGTAATGTTATATAGATAATCCATTTTATATGGTGCATATATTGACACAATTACATGTAGTATCAAAAATAGTTCATTAATTATTTTATATTATATATTAGTTTGAATAATATAATCTAATGGGATTTTAATTAAATCCTACCAAGTGAGAGAGAATTTCATAACTCAATTTCATTTTTTTTATTATTTTACTTCTTCATTGTCCTTCATTTTCTATGACTATGTATATAATATATTATAATTATATAATTCTTTATTTTCAATTATTTTATTTGGATTTAAATTTAATACACCTAATACATTCATTTATTATTTCCCTATTCAATTTTATGACCATTATAAGGGATTATTTCACACTCCCATTTTAATCATGATTATTTATTCTTAAATTTCAGTTGAGGGATATTATTTGATCATTGTCTAATAAATAGATATAAATTTTTTACCCTATGTTTAGTCTTGATATTTTCAAATAATACTACCATTTTACACACATTGGTACTTATAATGTTTTAAAAATATTTTTTTTTTAATCTTACATTATTTCACTATTCATTTGAGACAGAATTTTATGTTTTTTTCAAAACAATGCCGGTTGGACTATATCAAAAATGTAAAAAGAATATTGTAATCATTTATTTAATAATAAACACTCCTAAACTATTATATAGAACAAAATGAAGTAACTAATTAACTTTTATAGCATATATGAAATTACTCCCCATCAATACCATCATTTCATTGAATCTTTCTTATCAATAGTATAATGATCATTTTAAATAAAATGTTTTTAAAAGTTATTTTCAATGAAAATGTTTTTCAAAAATGTTTTTCATTATAATAAGAATATTTTTCTCATGAATGTTTCTAATGATATTTTTATGGTATTTGTATTCATAAAAATAGAAAAACCTTTATTTTTATTCCAATGAGTGTATGTTGTGTTGATACAATCTTTATTATTCATATATAAGGTTAAGATATTTTTGAAATAGATAATGTATTGAAATAAACATCCATGATACAATATTTATTTATTTAATAATTCCTTGAATTTTTCAATTTCCATTTTACATAAAATAACCCCTAATTGTCCATATTATTTATCATGTATATTTTTATTTCTTAATATATATCTCATCTCTATATAAAATGTTTTACTTTGAACTTCATCTTATTAATGGGGATAAAAATTGATAAAACTAAATTATTTTCTTTATGTGGATATATTAAGATAAGGCACATTGTTTATTATTTAAAATGATTATTCAATATATGAGAAAGTATTTTCACATTATTGACAAAGGTTGTGGGCCATTTATAGAAAGTCACTTGATGTATCTATAGTCTCATGAGAAAAAAATCTGTTTGTCAAACCGTATGCATTTATAACCAGAATTTCTAAAATTTCTTGGGGATAGTTATTTATAGAAGAGATATAGTTGGAAATTTTTTATCTATTTTTACTTAAAATTTTGATACTATCTTGAGAATAAATCATTATGTAATGGTATCATGTGCCGAAGAAACCTGACATATCAGTACTAAGCATATCTTTCATTCAAAATTAAGTTATCATTATCCATGAGATTTTAAAATATATATTATCTCAAGACTAATTTATTTCTCTGTTTATTTATTTAATTGAATTTCAATTTAATTATTTTACTTAAATATTAATTATTCATTATCTACTTATTTATATGGACTGTGTGTCCAGTTATTTACCATTCCTTATATATTATTCTTATTGACTCATAAAAGATTCCACTGTACTTATATTTTACTATGAATTTGGGTTCACCGTTATTTTTTTACTTTCCCCATTATTCCTGGAAATATTATATTATTGATATAAAAAAATATGAGAGATGTATTTAAGTAGTTCTTGAAAAAAAATTGTTTTTTTTATTCCAATATAATATCGGAATTAGGTATATATCTACTTTACCATGACTATTAAACTATTCCATCCTTCAGGATGAAACTCCTTGAATGTTATGCCAATGTAATAATGTAGAAACCGACTCTGGGCCACTAGGGTCAGGGTTTCTATAGTGGACATCAAAAGAAGTTTAATACAATTCTTGGGAACTATACTATGGAATACACCAATTATAGAACATAACCCAATTACAGACATTGAGGATAAGTACAGAATTACTTCATAATGGATAGGTAATATATATATTATTTGGTTTATCCTTGGAATACATACCTATCTAGATTTTACACATGGATTTTCTTCTATCCAAGAGGCACCTAGGGGTAGAAACATCAAAAAGGCGTGTCGTTCATGACATGAGTGTTACTCGGTACAGGGCAATGGGCCTTACTAGGAACCTAGTTTGATACTCTTACAGGATAGGTTTAGTATACTTTATAGTTTCTTTAAAAACCATTATGAAGGATTTGAATATATAATGAAAATGAATGAATTAGGTTAAACTCATAGTTTTTCAAAATATTGGGAAAATGCTTTATGTCCTAAAGGTAACGCGTAAAGAAAAGAATTTCTCTGGAAAAATAATTTGTAAAATTGATAGAAAAAATCACTACCTAGGGATCCATTTATAGTTCCGTATCATAAATGAGGATAAGTTATTCATTATCTAAATCAATGCACTCTTCTACATGATAAATCCTATACCAATGAATGTACTATTATGAAATCAAATAGAAGAATTATTTATGTATCGGGATTTATGAAATTTCATTCTATAAGCATTTTTACCAATGTAATTTTGGTTATAACATTCATGAAACTTGTTTTGATTCTGTTATAATAATATATGTATTTTTAATCTTATGTGTTATTGATACCATCCTAGGTTAATAAGATTATTTTTTATCATAAGTACAGATTCTTAAACATCCATATTTTTAAATTTTAATGGTATAAATATAATAGGATTGATGATATTTATTATAATATGCAATGAAATATAACCCATTGGTATAGTAAATGTTTTAGTGAAAATGATATTTGAGGAATAATGAATTTACAATTTATAGAAATAAGATTAAAGGTACTGATATAATTTTGGGTTAATATGATTCTTAATTACATTGAAATAATAGTCCAATAATATTATTTGACTTTGTGAAACAAATAAATTTTATTAAAAAGAATTGAAAAAGAGTTATTAAATTATAAATTTTATCTCATTAATGTCTATCAAATTGTTTTGGATTGTTATATGAATTTTATTAATATATTTTACAAAACAGAATCATGTCCATGAAGGTCATTTAACATTAACCAATGACCAATGTATGAAAAGGATTAGGATCCTACAACTAGCCTACGTGTTTTCATGGTTAATATGTCATTATTTTTAGTCAATTTATTTGAAAAAATAGATATTTTTGATGAAATTTTGTGGTAAATTTTTAATTTTATAGATTTATTAATTGAATTGGATAACATTTGTTAACAATATTGGTTTTATAAAATAGTTTGTGATATACAGAAGGACTTCTCACTATTTTATGAATCTTATGTTCTATTAAAAGTGAATTTTAGTGATTGAGACATAAAAAAATTGGATATTCATTTTTTGGAGAAAGAGATGAATTAAAAATTAATTGAAGCATAAAAAAAGTATGAAATTGTTCTCATAAAATAGAAACATATCAAGTAATTATAATTCATTACCTTCACAGATAGTAAAATAATTTTTCAACTTTTAGGATCTTGAAACTAAAATGATATCCTATTACCTTACAACATGATGAAACATGTGGCTTTTTAGATCATCATAGATTTATATCTTCTAGGACTCTAACATTAAATTAAAAAATAACTATCTTGTTATTAATGACCCTATTCACCCTCTATATTTATTTATTCTTTTCTTCCAGTTCCATGTTTTCATTTTCTGTATATGTTATTATACTTTGAAACCTTGAGATGTGTTATTGTTGATGACCTTTGTACTCCCTTTCCTATATTATTAATATAATATTTTATAAACTCTTTTTACGATGTCTATTTTTAGTATAATAATTCTTAAATATAAAATATTTGGTTATCAATATCAAGTTTATGTTGCGAAGATGTGATTTTTTTATGGTGGGGAGAATGTAACACCTCAAAATTGTAAAATTATAAAAACTTATTAAATATTTTTTGTGACCTGAAATTCCTAGATTAGTATCAAACATAAGACCAAAAAAATGAAAATTATATTTCATTTATAAAAATTTAAATTCTTAAAAATTATATGATACATGAAACAATTATTTTCGGTAAAACCTGAGACATAGAAGACTGAGTTTTAATAAATAATGTTATACCATTAATATAATTAGTTAATATTATAGTCATCCCTGGTCCATTGGAATGGAGGGTATTAATAGGATTAAATAATAATTAAAATTATATATTCTAAACAAGTTAAATATTTATCTGTTGAAATGGAATGAAATAAAGATCAATTCAAAGAAAATTTGATATTTTATGAAATATAATATATTTTTTTAGATACTCTTTAATCACACTTTTCAAAAATAATGTAAATTTATTTTTTTTACAAATTTTATAAAATTTATTTACAAAAAATAAACGTTAATTTTGAAATATTCACAAAATAACTATGGTATGTTTATTATTTGGGATTTTTTAGAGAAGATTCATTGTTTGATGAAAAGTGAAAAATACTATATTATAATTGAAATATGGATTTTTATATAAACCATTTTTAATGATAAATTATATTTTCAATTTGTTTTAATATAAAATTACATCAAATTAATATCTATTAATACAATTTATAACATTATAATGAGGGATTAATTTTATATTATATTTTTTATCATAGAGGAATTGAATTTGGATAAATGGATTCCAAATTTGAAATAATAATAAATTATAATTTTATATTATTTTAAATTATTTTTTCAAAAATTAATATTGATGTAGTAAAAATTAATTACCATGCTTAAGGTAAAAATGAGTTGACAAAGGGTTAAACTGAAATAATAAGGTTATAAATGATGAATAAACATGTATAAAATTAATTTTCTGGAAATATTTATGAAATAAATCCATTAATAATTTACCATAGTCTATTTATTCACCTTTTTTAATATGAAAAATGAAGGAACCCTAAATTAATTTCAAAAATACCTAGTGTGTCCTCTACGAAACTTATAAAATACCACCCCTCTCAACTATTCTTCACAGCATAAAAACAACTTGGATCAGAAAATAATTTCGAAAATAAATTAGAAACAAACCTCTCCTTTTTATAAAAGTTGTAGTTTTTTCATAAAGCCAACCTAGGAAGACTTGAGTGCAAACCTACAGATAATACCTAAACAAGAGTTAATGTTCTTCAACACGAATCATTATTTTATTTCTTCCCCCACCTTCTTAAATTATTATTAAACCATGATATTATATTTTAATAGGTATATTAAATTTAGTGGGAATTTTTATAAAATTTTAATTACCTAAACCCAACTCCACTCCAATCAAATGGGTTAACAAAATCATTGTTCTAGTGTATGGCATTCTACCACCTCACGAATTGATATCGTTTGTTTTTTCCATTTCTACCTCTCAAAGTTGGCTATGATGATAGATATAAAGTATATATATGATATTAATAATATATTTATACCTTTTATTTCACTATAATATATATATATATATATACGCAAACATGTTTTTACCTTCCATTTTATAGGAGGTATGATAACATTGCTCTACAATAGACTACCACCTAATGAAGCAATGTGAAACATATATCACTAACTCTTCACATGAAAGTTGATAAACAGATGTTTAATGATTATATTGGATATAAATGACATAATTATGATATTAATTACATATTAATCAATATATAAAGATAATATATAACATTTTATTACTTTTCATTTCCCTCATGTAAATATGATAACATGATTTGTGTACCTAGGGAATTTCACAATTATGAAGTGATGTGACTCTCTTTTCATCACCATACCACATGGATTATATATATAAGTATATAATAATTTAAAAGTGATATAATTATCATTACATAATTTTAATATTTTACTTACCTCATTTTCTAAATGAATCATTGAAAATTGGAATCTTTACTAATGCGTGCATATGGCCTATCATCTCTATGATCAAAACATACATAATTTTTCATAAAAACCATTCATGATTTTTTTAGATGTTATATTTATATAATATAAATATGATAATTATTTCATTATTATTATTATAGAGATGATAAAAATATATAATATGCACAATAATGGGATCTATCAATATGAAACGTGCATGAGAAGGAAATGCAATTATCACCTAAAAATGAAAATAATAAAATATTATTAATGAAAAAGTTATAATATTTTATAGAAGGATATTATATGATATTATTAATATTAGTATGGTTCTTTAATTATTTAATAACATTTTTAATACCAATATACAATAGTTCAAAGAATGTTCAAGAAAATGGATGTACCAGGTATGTGATTTCATCCCAATTTCATTTCATTGAGTCATATTGTAATGTTACGATCCTAATTTCTTTATAAGGATTTTATACTACCCAAATAAAAAATAATATCATGAATAATTAGTTATAATTTATACTTTATGTTTCAAATTAAATTATTTCATCAAAGGGGATTTTAATTTTAAGTAACCAAGTTATAAATAATTTCAAAACTCAATTTCTTTGAATTGGGTTTTATTACTTCTACATTATCTTTCATATTATAATATTATGTGTATAATTAATTATAAATATCTTATTTTTTTCCTATTATATTATGTGTATTTATAGTTTATACACATAATTGTTTTATCGATTAATTATAACATCAAAATTATGATCATTGAAAAGGTTTATTTCACAATAACATTCAAAACGAGATCGTTTATTCTTAAATTGCAGTTAAAGAAGATTATTTGACCATAATATAAAAAACAATTATTATTTTCTTCTCTAATTTTTATTATTTATATTTTAGGGTAATATTATCATTTTCCAAATTCTAGGTACATAATTTTTTATATTTTTTATGAAAATACAACTTCATTTATCTCTTCGGTCAAAAATATACAATTTTAAAAAACCATGTTTTATAAAATAATCCAATTTTTTATCCTCTTAAAAAGGATTTATTATATATATTTTTTAAAAAATATACAAATTACAAAAACAATCAAAGGAATGTTATATCATTTTCACGAAAATGCTTGTATAGATTTTACAAAAAATTGTATATATAGTATTTATTTCATTCCTAAAGAAATAATATCCATGTTATTTTTTAGAGTGAAAAAGGAATTTAATTTTTATATTTTCTGGAGTTTAAAAAATTACCCTTCATCTTGACCGTCATTTCCTTAAAGATTTATTTTTCATACTTATAATGATATTTTTAAAGAAATTTTTTTAAATGTAATTTTCATAGAAAGTTATATTCAAATATTTTTTCTAGAACAAAATGTTTTTTATCAAGAATGTTTTTAATAATAATATAATTTTATTTATATTCATCAATGATAAAACTTTTATTCTTACTTCAATGCGTAAATGTTTTATTAATATTATCCTTATTTTTCTACTAATTTTTATAAGATCATTTTATCCAAGGAAGGTGCTGACATTCGCATCCTTGATTCATTCTTGTAGTTTTTTTCATTTCCTTGAATTATTCAATTTCCTCTTGAAACTAAATATGCCTAAAATAAGCAATTTATTAACATGGATAATTTTATTTCTTAAAATGTATATCATTTAAATATACAGTGTATTATATTGAAGGTTATTTGATTAAATGGGTAAATATTGAATTTTTTATTACGTACTCTATACTTATACGTTATGGTAAATAACATTGTATATGAATTAAATAGATTGTTCAATATTTGAGGAATGTTTTGTATATCCCTTAAAAGAGTTGGGGACCATTTATATAACTTCCCTTAATGCATAGATAGTATCATGAGATATAATTAGTTGGGAGTCCGTATTTGTTTATAACTATAAGTTTTAAACTATCCGGAGGATTGATCTTAACAGTTGATATATGTTTGGATAAACAATACCGGTTTGAACCATGAATTTATAAACTATCTTGAGGATAGATCATGAGGGTAAAGTTATCATGTCATTGGAGAGCATGATGTTAATTAATTAAGCAGTGCATTCATTTAAAATTTTGTTATTATTATCCATAATATTTTTTAAATTATATTTTCTTATGATAATTTTCATTCATTTTATATATATTAAATTTAATGTTGTTATATTTATTTACCATTCCATGCTGATTATGACTTATCCAATTATTTATGTACATGTGTCTGAAATTATTTTCCTTACCATATTGATTATTCTTATTGATTCCTGATAGATTCCATTATACATAACTATTATAGATCTTTTGAGCTCAATGTTATCTTTTATATTTTCTCTAATATTCTATGAATTTTACTATGAATAATATACATGGATATGCTAGATGGAATAAAATTATCATAGAAAAACAATTATGTAGTAATTTGTGAAATCAAATTTCATATGGTTATAATATCTGAATCTATTTTACAAATACAAATAAACTATTTGGTTCTATGGGATGTGATTACATGTATCTTATGTAAATTTAATAAGATGAATAATGGCTTCAAGCTACTATAGTTGGGTTTTCTACAAATAAGGATAAAGTTAAATAAACATAAAGTATTGGGAATAACATGTTTAAAAAATGTGTTTTATTTTTTGTAGAGGTGTGGTTCAACCATATAATATCTCTACTTTATTATTTATCAATTTTTATGGAACTTGGTGTTTTAATTAGTTCCTTATTTTTAATAGTTCTAGGTATTAACAAAAATTCCACTTATCTTAATTTGTAAATGGTCACTTACTCCCCTCACGTTATCACAATTATTAATCTCTTCTTCTCAACCAAAAACTATCAAAATATATCCCAACCATCATTAAAAAAATTATATAGATACAAAAATTCAAAAAATATCAATCCTAGAATCCTTAATAATATATCCAAAGGAGGTTATTCTAAGATAATGTAATTATATTCTATAAGCACGTCATATTTTTACTTATCCACTTACATCCTTCATTAATGTCCTAATAATTACTATATGATAACAATAATATATAAAATATAATTATATTTTATAATGTTTATGGATAAATAAAACCCAACTCTTCATCCATCAAATGGGAAATTAAACCATTGAGCATGTATATGAATGACTACTACCCCATAAACCGATGCAATTATTTATTTATTACCACGTCTCATATATATATATAATGATAATTTTAAT